>CM077669.1:482442706-484842706 GCA_039707655.1 Elymus sibiricus
TCGTAAATAATATCAATTCTATTGAGCAAGTGGCAACAATCACTTTTGGAGAGTTAGAATTTCCTCTCCCTACTGCCAAGAAGAAATATGATATTCTTTTTGTTGGGGAAATGCATATCTCCATTGAGTTAACCTAGTGTCATACACATTTCTTCTGTTTCAAGCCAATCGAAAATTGTTAGTTAATAAGACTTGATCAACCTTGTTAATGAATTCTTATTGAGAAGCATGTGGTTCAGCCTTTTTCTTGGTTTTCAGGACCAGAATTCCAATTTCCGGCAATTTCCCTCTTTGTGATGTACCTTGTAAATTAAGAGAGAAAAGTAATTAGAATTGTATCATAAAATGGAATAATGGCCAAGAATAATATAAATATAAATAAGAAATCATGATGCAAAATGGACGTATCACTTACATGACACATATCTTCACTAGTTTTCTCGATGTTAGCCTGGGCAGAAGCCAGCTGGGTGATACGTCCCCAACGTATTGATAATTTTTTTTGTTCCATGCTATTAAATTATCAATCTTGGATGATTTATATGCAATTATATGCTATTTTATATCATTTTGGGGAACTAACCTATTAACCCAGTGCCTAGTGCGAGTTGTTGTTTTCTGCTTGTTTTTGGTTTTCCAGGAAATCAGTACCAAACAAAGTCCAAATGCTACGAAACTTTTTGACGATTTTTTTCTGGATAAAAAGAGTCCCTGGAAGCTTTGGGAGGACACTAGATGCGAAGCGAGGAGACGGCAAGGCAACAGGGCGCGCCCATGGGGGTAGGCGCGCCCTGTTACCTTGTGGGCTCCTCGTGTCTCCATATGACCTAATTCCACCTCCATAAATTCTCTAAAATTGGGAAACCAATAGAGAGCAATCTGAAACACTTTTTCCTCCGTCGCAAAGCTCTGTTCCGACGGGAGCCCATCTGGAGTCCTTTTTCGGTACTCTGCCGGAGGGGGAATCGATCACGGAGGCCTTCTTCATTAGCCTTGCTGCCTCCATGATGATGTGTGAGTAGTCCACCACAGACCTTCGGGTCCATAGCTTGTAGCTAGATGGATTTCTCTCTCTCTCTTTGATCTTCAATACCATGTTCACTTCGATCCTCTCAGTGATCTATCTGATGCAATCCTCTTTTGCGGTGTGTGATTGTTGGGATCCGATGAATTGTGGGTTTATGATCAGATTATTCATTGAAAGTAATTGAGTCTTTTCTGAATTCTAATATGCATGATTGTTATTGCTTCGTATTTCTCTTCAATCTATTGGTTTGGTTTGGCCAACTAGATTGATTTATCTTCAGAGGGAGTAGTGCGTTGTAATGGGTTCAAGCATCGAAGCGCTCTCGAAGTGGAGTAATAGTAGTAGATGCAGGATCGTTTTGGTCTACGTGTTTATGGACGTGATTCCTATATACATGATCATTGCCGTGAATAATGTAATTACTATGCGCAATTCTATAAATTGCCCAACGGTAATTTGTCTACCCACTGTATGCTATGTTCAAGAGAGAAGCCTCTAGCAAAAACTATGGCCCCCGGGTCTCCTTAAAAATAAATACTAAAATCCTAAAAATACTTTGCTATAATTTATTTACTGTTATTTTATTTTGCTTTTATATTATCTATATCTATCAAGATTTAATCCTTGCAAGTAACAAGTTCATGGGGCTTGACAACCCTCTTGCCCGCGTGGGTGCAAGTGTTTGGTTTTGTGTGTGTAGGTGCTATTGAAAGTAGTTTGCTTGATTCTCCTATTGGTTCGATAACCTTGGTTCTCACTGAGGGAAATACTTATCTCTACTATGTTGCATTTCCTCTCCTCTTCGGGGAAAATCCCAACGCAGCTCACAAGTAGCACTGGCCCGCAGTTGATCAATCTCCTTGGCTTGTTGCCCGTTCGTCTTCTTCGGCGTGTTGACTTCTTCCCTGCATCGGGTCACGACTCACTGGTCAGCTTGTCTCTGCGATTCATCATATAAATGGTCTTCACGAGCCTGCTTCAGGTCCTTCTCTAATTGGCCGATTACTTCCGCTGTTAAGGAATGAAATACGCCAAACACAGCTTACGAGTCTGTCACAAGCAAGTTATAAGTATGTCGGATGCACTTACCATGCACTTCTCTGGTAAAGGCTTTTATTTTTTTAACCTCGGCCTCCTATGCGCTTAGTAGCTTCTTCATCTCAATCAATTCCTCGAACAACGATTTCTCTTTTGTCTCCCGAGATGACTGCAAGACAATGGCCTTATTAATTAACGCCTCATTATGGACACATGTGTTCACGCTTCGACTTGGGGGATACTGTCCTCCGCACTAATAAATATCTGATCTGATTAACCAAATCCATCCATCTGATGTGCCATCATGTTAGTGTCTTGGGGGCTACTGCCTAGTATGGCATAAAATCAAAATAGAATAAGTACATGCAAACCTTTGGACAGAACATCCACTGCCGCTGTGAAAGTAGAACAAGCAGTGCCAAGATATGCATCTACCGAGCTGAGAGCATTAAACTCTTGGATGTTAAACGCATGGCTCTTCAGAGTGGCTTGACGGTGCTGATGTTTCATCACGTTATCGACCTCAGAGATTGTGGCCGAATACGTCTCCGAAGTGGCTGGTTGTGGCGCCTCAGGGGCGTTCCCCGAGGTAGAGGTCAGCTGGACACTGACTCTTGGGGGTGGATTGTTCTCCACCCCGGCTATTGCTGCTTCAGTGGTTGGCCTATACAGAACCAAATAATTAAGCGTTTGATCCTACGTTTTTGGACAAAATATAAGCATAAGGAGAATTATACGTTTGGAGGTTGAACATCACATTGCGCCTTCGTGGTCGCCCCCTGCTGAGGGGCAACCTGCTCAACAATGGGAGGTCCCCTGGGAGGGGCCGCATTGCCATGCGAATGCTTCGACCGTCGACCCTTAGGAAGAGGAGTCAGGGTGCTCGGAGTTCCTCGAGTCGAAGGTCTCTTTCGAGAGGTAACGGGAAGTGGATTTATGGATGAGGAAGGCAGTAGCCCGGGCAGGTCCGGGGTGATACCACTCTGGAGCCGTCGAGGATCTCTTGGTGAAATATCCCCCTTCATATATGGTGGATATCTGATCGTCCTCGTGGAAGATTGAGTCATTGTCATGATGATATATCCCTGGCTCGGGCGTCAAACAATTCAATGTCTCGACCCAGCGCCTCCATCTCTAGATGAATACGATGATTGTTTAGAATCAATAGGATGAGCTGTTCGGATAATAAAGGAAGTTTGGGATAGAACTTACTATGTCACCTGGATTACTGTGAGACAGGCCGTCTATGAATCTTCTTTTGACAAAATCTGCAGCCTCTCCCTTGTATATGCTGGCTAGGACCAGTCTGAAGGTTGCTTTATCCTTGAAGTCTTTTTGGATCGACCGGGTGGCGTCATCGGTCTCGTTGTACATACACAACACATGCTGACGTTGCCGAAGTGGCTGGACTCTTTCGATGATGGTTGTTCCCATTACTTCTATGATGGTTAGGACGATACTAGTCAGACACTTCACTTTGTTTGCAAGGCAGACCACCTCAGGGCCATTCGGTTGAGTAGTGCTCCGTGGTCTCCAGCTGAAGTGCTTCTTCAGAAGGTCCAAGTAGAAGGTGGAAATCTCGGGCCGAACTGCATCGTGCAAAGGGACGTTGGCCATATAGAACCACTCGGATGCCCATGTGTCATCTTCTCGGGGGGTGCCAGTGGGTTAGCCGGTCCCAGCTAGTCTGCACACTTCGGCGGTGCCTACATCAAGCAATTTCTCGTATCAGGAGTAGAGCATCATGCAAAAGTATTTCCTCCACAAATTGAAGTGTGCTTTGCAGCCGAGATACATTTCGTAGAAAGCAACGAATCCCGCAATGCTCAATATTGAGTTGGGAGTAAGATGGTGGAGTTGGATCCCATAGAATTCAAGCAGGCCCAGAGAAAAGGATGGATGGGGAACCCCAAACCATGGAGGAGAAATGGGACGAAACATACCGCTCGCCTCCATTACGGATGGGATGGTTGTCAGCGTGTGCTTGCCCGTCGACGGATATCAGGCCCGGGCGAATTGGGGCCAAATCCGGACCTGGAAGGTAGCCATGGGTGGCAAGATGATGCAGTTGGAGGCGTGTCACGACACAACTTCCCCAGTCTCCCTTAAGGGGTCCATGGGGACCCATGGAGGACCCTGCATCGCTGGCCATGGCTAGAAGCTTTCGAAGCTGAGCTTTGGGGTGAGAACCCACAAGTATATGGGATCGCAACAGTTTTTGAGGGTAGAGTATTCAACCCAAATTTATAGATTCGACACAAGGGGAGCCAAAGAATATTTGCTAGTATTAGCAGTTGAGTTGTCAATTCAACCACACCTGGAGATTAAATATCTGCAGCAGAGTGATCAGTAGCACAGTAATATGATAGTTTTGATAGCAGTAGTAACGGTAAAAGTGATAGCAATGATTTTTTAGCAAGTGTAACAGTAGCTGTAGCAATAGTAACTTAGCAAGAACAATATGTGGAAAGCTCGTAGGCACTGGATCGGTGAATTCGTTGGATGATACTCATCATATAACAGTCATAACCTAGGGCGACACAGAACTAGCTCCAGTTCATAAATATAATGTAGGTATGTATTCCGTAAATAGTCATACGTGCTTATGGAAAATAACTTGCATGACATCTTTTGTCCTACCCTCCCGTGGCAGCGGGGTCCATAAGGAAACTAAGGGATATTAAGGCCTCCTTTTAATAGAGAACTAGAACAAAGCATTAACACAAAGTGAATACATGAACTCCTCAGACCACGGTCATCACCGGAAAGTATCCTAACTATTGTCACTCCGGGATTTCCGGATCATAACACATAGCAGGTACATATGACTAGCAAGATCGGATCAAGAACATAGATATAATGGTGATAACATAAACAGTTCAGATCTGAAATCATGGCACTCGGGCCCTAGTGACAAGCATTAAGCATGGCAAAGTCATAGCAACATTAATCTCAGAACATAGTGAATACTAGGGATCAAGCCCTAACAAAACTAACTCGATTACATGATGAATCTCATCCAACTCCTCACCGACCAGCGAGCCTACGAAGGAATTACTCACTCCCGGTGGGGAGCATCATGGAATTGGCGATGAAGGAGGGTTGGTGATGACGAAGACCGAAGATTCCCCTCTCCGGAGCCCCAAACGGGCTCCAGATGTGGCCTCCCGATGAAGAACAAGAGGTGGCGGCGGCTCTATCTCGTGAAACGCGATAAAACTTCCTCCCCTATTTTTTTCTCCAAAAATAGGAATTTATATTGCTATAATTAGGGTCAGGGGGCCACGAGGTGACCACAACCACCAGGACGCGCCTGGAGGGGGTGGCGCGCCCTGGTGTACCGTGCCCAGCCAGGGCACCCCCTCCGGTGGTTCTTGGCTCCAGTATTTTTCATTTATTGTAAAATAATTCTCCGAAAAGTTTTGTCCAATTCCGAGAACTTTTATTTCTGCACAAAAACAACACCATGGTAGTTCTGCTGAAAACAGCGTCAGACCGGGTTAGTTTCATTCAAATCATGCAAATTAGAGTCCAAAACAAGAGCAAAATCGTTAGGAAAAGTAGATACGATGGATACGTATCAACTCCCCCAAGCTTAAGCCATTGCTTGTCCTCAAGCAATTCAGTTGACAAACTGAAAGTGAAAAACAAGAACTTTTACGAACTCTTTTGTTTTTGTTTACATAAATATGCTTAAGTAGCACCCAGGTTTTTAGCAAAGATCATGACTAACCATGTCAACAATAACCCTTAGAAATTATATTAACTCGTATCAATGGCATAATCAACTAGAGAGCAATAATAAAATATCTCAAGTGACAACACTATGTCAAAACGGTCATGATATAATAGGACAACAGTGGTATCTCGCTAGCCCTTTCTGAGACCGCAAAACATAAATGCAGAGCACCTCCAAAGTTCAAGTAGCGACTAAACATTGTAATTCATGGTAGAAAAGATCAAGTCATGCTGCATCCAACATTAACTATACACAATGCATGAGGATGACAATAGTGCTCTCAGATCTAGCGCTTATTTGAGAAGGTGATGACTCCGCATAAAAGTAAATAGATAGTCCCTTCGCAGAGGGAAGCAGGGATTTGCAAAGGTGCCAGAGCTCAAAGCTTAAATCAGAGATAAATATAATTTTGGGAGGTGCAATCTTCCTGTCAACGTTACAACCAAGAGTTATCAATATCGTCCATGCTAAACACATTAGCGGCGGTTCCCAAGCAGTAAAAGTAAAGGTTTACTCCCCCACCACCAACAAACACACTCCACGGCTAACTGAATCCACGGGTACCGTCCATACCAACAACATTCCTGGGGGATTTTTGTTTAATTATTTGCAATTTTTGATTTTGGGACTGGGAATCCCTATTACCGCCCCTCTCGTGCAAGGACGAGTGAATAAACAATCATCATGAGAATAACCCGCTTAACATGGAAGATACTGACCGCCCCCTGTCGCTCCATGAGCGGTCCAGGCACACAAAACAGATGTTCATTTGAAATTTTAGAGGTGGCACGTGCAAATTTACTTGGAACGGCAGGGTAATACCGCATATAGGTAGATATAGTGGACTCATCGGGAATAACTTTGGTTTAAGGATTTTGACGCACAAGCAGTATTCCCGCTTAGTACAGGTGAAGGCTAGCAAATAGGTTGAGAAGCGGCCAGCTAGAGAGCAAAAACGGTCATGAACATGCATTATGAATAATAAACATCGAATACTAGCATGAGTAGGATATGAACACCATGAACATAAATATCGTAGAGGCTATGTTGGTTTTGATTCAACTACATGCGTGAACATGTGCCAAGTCAAGACACTTGAAACATTCAGAGGAGGATACCATATCATCATACTACATCACAACCATTTTAATGCATGTTGACATCCAAAATAAATCATTATCCACTCCTAGCTACTTAAGCATGGCATGAGCAACTATAATCTCTAATTGCCATTGCAAACATGTTTGATCATAATATGCTGAATCATAGATACTAGGTTAAACATATTTACAAAAACAAAAAACAAGTTGAGTTCATACCCGCTTCTCTCTCTGCCACAGTCACTTCATCAAATATCGTCATTATTGCCTTTCACTTGCACGACCGAATGATATGAAAATAATAATAGTGCAAGAGTACCGTGGACTAAGCTGGAATCTGCAAGCATTTTATTCAAGAGGAGAAGACAAGTAATTTGGGCTCTTTGTTAGATTAACAATAATGCATATGAGAGCCACTCAACATTTTCATCGTGGTCTTCTCCTTGGTACGACTCAAATAAAAGGAAAAGAATTTCAGAGAAACACACTGAAATATTTTTTAGAGTTTTTGGTTTTTCTTAAAGAAAGAAAATCAAAGAAGGAAAAACAAAGACGAGAAAAACTATTTACACAGGAAAACTCCCAACAAGTAAAAGAAGAAATGAGAAATCGTTTTGTGTTTTCTTTTGCTACTACAATTAATTTAAACTAGAAAGAAAAACCGAAAAGAAGCAAGAAATATTTTTGGATTTTCTCAAAGTTTTTCAAACACACAAAAAGAAAGCGAGAAAATAAATCTAGCATGGATAATACAATGAAAAAGTGTGGACACCGACAACTGGAATGAAATGTGTAAACATGAATATAATGTCGGTTGAAATACGTACTCCCCCAAGCTTAGCCTTTTGGCCTAGCTTGGTAATCACCATCCATAATAGCCATCCGGTCCTAATTGGAAGTGCGGTGGCGATGGCACCTGAGCGTCCCACTCCTTGGGCTCCTCCCCAGCCGCTGCCAGGTTGTTCCGATAGGCTGTAATGTCCTCTGGCATGATCATGTATCCGTTCCAAGTAGCAATCCCCCAAAATAGTTCGGAAACGGAGCTTCGAGCTAAGAGATCGAAATCCGCGGGTTTGAGAGGAAGAACACGAGAGAGAGAGAGAGCTATGGTGATTTTTTTCTGGAGGTAGGGGATGGAATGGGCTAAAGAGATAAGTGAGGGGACCCACGTGGGGATCACAACCCACCAGGGCGCGCCTGGGGCTGCTGGCGCGCCTTGGTGTCTTGTGGACACCAGGTGCACCCCCCTCTGATGTTATTTGCACCAAAAATTCAGAAATATTCAGAAAAAATGGTGTTAAATTTTCAGGACATTCTAAGAACTTTTATTTTTGGATCATTTTTTATTGCACGGAGAAATCAGAAAATTGGATAAACATAGCATTTTATTTTTTACGACTAAGAAGAATAGAAAACAAAAGGTGGGAGCAAAAGGTTGTGCCTACTAGATTCATCAACTTCATACCTCTCAAAAATAATCCATTAATAAGGTTGATCAAGACTTATTAACAACCACTTTTGACTAGCATGAAACCGAAGAATTTTCGTAAAACACTAAGTTACCTAAACGGGGATATGCATATCCCCAACAATAAGTATGTCATATTTCTTTTTGGCAGTAGGTAGAGGTAGTTGAAAACTTCCAATAGTGAGTGTCGGAGATTTGTCAATAACATTTATACCATTCACTTGGAATTGTTTCTTCGGAAAGTGCACCGTATGCTCATTACCATTGATATGAAAAGTGACTTTGCTTTTATTGCAATCAATAATAGCCCCTGGAGTATTCAAAAAGGGTCTAGCAAGGATAATCGACATGTTGTCGTCCTCGGGCATCTCAAGAATAACAAAGTCTGTTAAGATAGTAACATTTGCAACTACAACGGGAACATCCTCACAAATACCGATAGGTATGGCAGTTGATTTGTCAGCCATTTGGAATGATATTTCAGTAGGTGTGAGTTTATTCAAATCAAGTCTTTTATATAAAGAGCAAGGCATAACACTAACACCAGCTCCCAAATCACACAAAGCAATTTTGACATAATTTCTTTTAATGGAGCAAGGTATAGTTGGTATTCCAGGATCTCCAAGTTTTTTAGGTACTCCATCCTTAAAAGAATAACTAGCAAGCATGGTGGAGATTTCAGCTTCAGGTATCTTTATTTTATTAGTGATGAAGTCTTTCATGTATTTTGCATAAGGGGCATTCTTTAAGATATCAGTTAAGCGGGTGCACAAAAAGACTGGCCTAATCATTTCAGCAAAGCGTTCAAATTCTTCATCATCCTTTTTCTTAGATGGTTTAGGTGGAAAGGGCATGGGTTTCTGAACCCATGGCTCTCTTTCTTTACCATGTTTTCTAGCCACAAAGTCTCTTTTGTCATATCATTTATTTTTAGGTTGTGGGTTATCAAGATCAACAGCAGGTTCTATTTCAACATCATTATCTGGTTCTTTATCATTGTTCGGTTGGGTATCTTCATGAACATCATCACTTTTATTTTCATTATCACTACGTGAATGTTCATTACCAGACTGAGTTTCAGCATCAGAAATAGAGACATCATTATCTTTAGGAGGTTTTTGTATCTCAGGTTCACTAGAGGTATCCAAAGTCCTATCATTTTTCATTTTATTTTTATTTTTAGAAGGACTAGGTGCAGCAGTATTAATTCTTTGAGAGTCCTGTTCAATTCTTTTAGGTTGACCTTCCGGATAAAGAGGTTCTTGGGTCATTCTACCTCCTCTAGTTACTACTCTAGCAGCAAAATCATTCATATTATTATTCATTTCATCAAGCAATTCTTTTTGAGATTTAGCAACTTGTTCTAACTGGGTTTGAACCATAGAGGCATGTTTTCCTACGCCTCTAACATCATTACTGATTCTAAATAACAAGTCACTCAAGCGAGCAATCATATCAGAATTATATTTCAATTGTTTCAGAACATTTGCATTGAAATGATCTTGTTTCATAATGTAGTTATCAAACTCATATAAGCATTGACTAGGATGTTTATTGTAAGGGATATCACTTTCATCAAACTTTAATAAAGAATTTACCTCTACCACCTGTGGAGGTGGTGGTGTGTTAAGGCCATGTATTTCTTCAATAGGTGGTAAATTCTTAACATCCTCAGCTTTAATACTTTTTTCCTTCATACATTTCTTTGCCTCTTGCATATCTTCAGGACTGAGAAATAAGATACCCCTCTTCTTCGGAGTGGGTTTAAGTGGTGGTTCAGGGAGAGTCCAATCATCATAATTCTTCAATATATTGTTCAATAGTTCCTCAACTTGTTCAACAGTTCGTTCCCTGAAAACACAACCTGCACAACTATATAGGAAGTCCCTAGAAGCATCAGTTAGTCCATTATAGAAGATATCAAGTATTTCATTTTTCTTAAGAGGGTGATCAGGCAAAGAATTAAGCAATTGGAGAAGCCTCCCCCAAGCTTGTGGGAGACTCACTTCTTCAATTTGCACAAAGTTAAATATTTCCTGTAAGGCGGCTTGTTTCTTCTGAGAAGGAAAATATTTTTCAGAAAAGTAGTAAATCATATCCTGGGGACTACGCACACAAGCAGGAGCAAGAGTATTGTACCATATCTTAGCATCACCCTTTAATGAGAACGGAAATAATTTGAGAATATAGTAGTAGCGAATCTTCTCATCATGAGCAAAGAGGGTGGCTATATCATTCAGCTTAGTAAGATGTGCCACTACAGTTTCAGTTTCATAGCCATGGAAAGGATCCGATTCAACCAAAGTAATTAACTCTGGGTCGACAGAGAATTCATAGTCCTTATCGGTAACAAAGATAGGTGAAGTAGCAAACTTAGGATCCCATTTCATTCTAGCATTCAAAGTCTTCTCTTTATACTTGCGTAGTAATTTCTTAAGATCATCTCTATCCTTACAAGAAAGGATTTCTCTAGCTATTTCTCCATCCATAACATAACCTTCAGCTATCTTAGGCATTTCAAATCTAGGAGAGCTAGGTCTAGTAGGTGTTTCATAGTTCTCAGTTTCAAAGACTTCATTAGTTTCAACAATCTCATCAGTTTCAGTAATTTCATTCTCTTTAGCTCTAGCAATTTGTTCATCAAGAAATTCACCTAGTGGCACATTATCATCAAGTATGGTACTAGCATCATCATAAACATCATTCATAGCAGAAGTAGCATCATCAATAACTTTTGACATATCAGGATTAATAGCATGTGGTGGTGTTGCAAACTTACTCATAACCGAAGGTGAATCAAGTGCAGAGCTAGATGGCAATTCCTTACCTCCCCTCGTCTTAGAGGGAAAAAATCTTGGTTTTTGGATCCTTCAGATTCTTCATAGGGATGAATTGATATAAATCCCAAGTGACTCAACAAATATAGCTATGCTCCCCGGCAACGGCGTTAGAAAAAGGTCTTGATAACCCACAAGTATAGGGGATCGCAACAGTTTTCTAGGGTAGAATATTCAACCCACATTTATAGATTCGACACAAGGGGAGCCAAAGAATATTTGCGAGTATTAGCAGTTGAGTTATCAATTCAACCACACCTGGAGATTAAATATCTGCAGCAGAGTGATCAGTAGCAAAGTAGTATGATAGTTTTGATAGCAGTAGTAGCAGTAACAGTAACGGTAGCAGTGATAGCAATAGTTTTGTAGCAAGTGTAACAGTAGCAGTAGCAATAGTAACTTAGCAAGAACAATATGTGGAAAACTCGTAGGCACTGGATCGGTGAACTCGTTGGATGATATTCATCATATAACAGTCATAACCTAGGGCGACACAGAACTAGCTCCAGTTCATAAATATAATGTAGGCACGTCTTCCGTAAATAGTCATACGTGCTTATGGAAAAGAACTTGCATGACATCTTTTGTCCTACCCTCCGTGACAGCGGGGTCCATAAGGGAACTAAGGGATATTAAGGCCTCCTTTTAATAGATAACCAAAACAAAGCATTAACACATAGTGAATACATGAACTCCTCAAACTACGGTCAACCGGAAAGTAACCCGACTATTGTCACTCCGGGGTTTACGGATCATAACACATAGCAGGTGCATATGACTAGCAAGATCGGATCAAGAACATAGATATAATGGTGATAACATAAACGATTCAGATCTGAAATCATGGCACTCAGGCCCTAGTGACAAGCATTAAGCATGGCAAAATCATAGCAACATAAATCTCAGAACATAGTGGATACTAGGGATCAAGCCCTAACAAAACTAACTCAATTACATGATGAATCTCATCCAACTCCTCACCGACCAGCAAGCCTACGAAGGAATTACTCACTCCTGGTGGGGAGCATCATGGAATTGGCGATGGAGAAGGGTTGATGATGACGAAGACCGAAGATTCCCCTCTCCAGAGCCCCAAAGGGACTCCAGATCTGGCCTCCCGATGAAGAACAGGAGGTGGCGGCGGCTCCGTCTCGTGAAACGTGATAAAACTTCCTACCCTATTTTTTCTCCAAAAATAGGAATTTATAGTGCTGGAATTAGGGTCGGGGGGCCATGAGGTGACCACAACCCTCCAGGGCACGCCTGGAGAGGGTGGCGCGCCCTAGTGTATCGTGCCCAGCCAGGGCACCCCTCCGGTGGTTCTTGACTCTAGTATTTTTTATTTATTGTAAAATAATTCTCTGAAAAGTTTCGTCCAATTCCGAGAACTTTTATTTCTGCACAAACACAACACCATGGTAGTTCTGCTGAAAACAGCGTCAGTTCGGGTTAGTTTCATTCAAATCATGCAAATTAGAGTCCAAAACAAGAGCACAAGCATTAGGAAAAGTAGAAACGACGGAGACATATCATGGGGGAGAAAATGGTAGGCAGCGAGAATACCAGGATGCGCTTGGACGCAGCGTGGGGTTGGGAACCGGTTAAATAATGTAAAGGAAAAGCAGCGCTTCAGCATCTGGTCCTAAAGTCGGCTCGGCTCCCCATGCAATGTGATGCTCGAGGTGTCACGTGGTGGGTCCATTGCCAAAGTTAACCTATGTATTCAAAACCTGAAACGCTCTGAAGAAGGGGCAGGAACTTGCCTGTCGAGCTGAACACTCCTAATCCGAAGGTATATGTACGAAGAAGAATTGTCAGCCGCAGCATTGAAGTCTAGTTCGAACGCTACTGATGGTGTCCTAGACGAGGGGGTCCTAGCCGAGCTGGTCCAGTTTATGGGCCAGCCTGATGGCCCATCAAGAAGGAAGGACTTCGGAGGCCCTCAACCTATGGCATGAGCACATCGGACTTCACCGAAGACCTGGCGTGTACTCCAAGAAGGGGTGATTTGTTCGGCATGTAATCTTTAGGAGGCAACTGACCTTTTGTGTATCCCTAGATGCCCCGGTGCCTATATAAGCCAGAGGGTTTAGCCCGTAGAGGATACCCATACACAGACATTCATCATGACCCCTAGGGTTTAGACCACAACTTACGATCTCGAGGTAGATCAACTCTGTACTTCGTTACACTCATAATACAACAAGAGCGGGACGTAGGGTTTTACCTCCATCGAGAGGGCCCGGAACCTGGGTAAAACACTGTCTGTTCCTTGTCTCGTGTTACCCATCGATCCGATCTCACAGCTCGGGTCCCCCCTACCCGAGGTTTGTCGATTTTGACACCGAGATTGGTGTTGAATTTGATCCTATAAGTAATTCTAAGAAAAAGCGGTTCGGATTCTTGAAGAAAACGAGCATTCAAGCACTTCAAGTCCACAGTGTTGAATTTGATTGTCTTAATAACACCGATTGATACAGTTATTTGGAGGAATGAATATTTTAAGTGATTTAGGTTATGCCAAAATTTACTCACTGTACTAAAACCGTGGAGCTCCAGCTTATGGCTAGCTTCATGTCTCATGGCTATATGTTGAGATAACTCACGTAACTGCGACACCGTCACAAACTTGGAGATTGAGTGGTAAATGACCGACCTTCTCCAAGGAAGTGTATATGTGGTAAATAAGATCACTGATCTCTAAGCTCGAGAGAAACGACCCTTCTTGATCCATAGTGCAGAAAATTAAGCCACAACGGAAACCAATTGCATATAGTAAATTTTGGCATAGCCCCATCACAGAAAGTTGAAGTTCCTAAGAATAATGATTGAGAGGAGTATCAGAAAGCCATGACTAGGAGGTACTTGTGGGTGTTAATGAAATGCTTGAATTCTTTGCTCTCTTCAGTTCCCAAACCACCTAATGCATTTTGTTTATGAAGAGCCTAAGGAGAATGTCCATCCTAAGAAAGAAATATTTTCACTTACCTAAACACTTGGTTACACTACTGGAATCAGAGAATTTGTCGTCTGCCAATTCTTTGCCGTCTGCCAGCAGACGGCAAAGAAGGTCTTTGCTGTCAGCTTCCAAAAAACAAACGGCAAAGAACAACCTGATGGCAAAGATTTTGTTTGCCATAAAGCAGCTCTTTGCCGTCTGCCAGCTCGTGGCAAAGAGCCCACCTGGGCCCCACTGGCCCGTGGGGTAGCTTAGGTCAACCGGGCCATCTGCCAGCTCTTTGCCGTCTGCCAGGAGGCTCTTTGCCGTTCACCAGTAGACGGCAAAGCGGCTGGGTACTAACGGCTGTTAGCCGGACCCCCCCTAACCCCCCCCCTCTCTCTCTTTCTCTCTCTCTCTCTCTCTCTCTCTCTCTCTCTCTCTCTCTCTCTCTTCTCTCTCTCTCTCTCTCTCTCTCTCTCTCTCTCTCTCTCTTTCTCTCTCTCTCTCGCCCCCGAGCCCTCTGCCCCCCACGCCGCCCCTCTGCCCTTGCCTTGCCGCTAGGCCGCCGGCCGCCCCTGCCGCTCGGGCACACGCCCCCAGCCGCCCCGCTGCCAGCGCCCCCTCCCCCGGCCCCGCACGGCCGCCACCGCCGCCCCGGCCGACCCCCCCCCCCCACCTCCGGTGAGAAGCCCGGCCGCCCCCCACCCTTTTTTTCTTTCTTTCTATTAGGTTAGTTAGTTAGGTCAGAAAAAAAGCGAAAAGGAAAAGAAGAAGAAGAAGAAGAAGAAAATTAGAAGGAAAAGAAGAAAAGTAGAAGAAAAAAAAGAAAAAAAGAAGGGAAAAAAGGAAAAAGGAAAAAGGAAAAGAAGAAAAGAAGAAGAAGAAGAAGAAGAAGAAGGAAAAGAAGAAGAAGAATAAGAAGAAGAGGAGGAGAAGAAGAAGAAAGAAGAAGAAGAAGAATAAGAAAACGACACCCCGTCACCCCGACACGACACCCCGACACGACGTCCCGACACCCCGACACGACGCGCCGACACGACACCCCGACACGACGCGCCGACACGACACCCCGACACGACACCCCGGCCACGCCCCTCCGGTGAGCCCCCCTGCACGACACCCCGGCATGACACCCCCGGCACGACACCCCGGCATGACACCCCCGGCGATGCCCCTCCGGCGAGCCCCCTGCACGACACACCGGCACGACACCCCGGCGACACCACGGCACGACACCCCGACGACACCACGGCACGACACCCCGGCGACACCCCAGCACGACACCAGGCACCGGCACCTGCGTGTTGCGATGGGAAGATGTCCCTTATAGATCGCCATTACAATCCCCCGCACAGCTGTTAACACGCCGGCCCCGACGCCACTCACCCCCGACCCCCAACACCTCTTCGGCCTCCTGTTGACCGGAAAGGTGCTCTTCGGCCTTCCATAGGCCGACAGGGTCATAGTTTTGTAAATTAAGAGTTAGGTCATATATTTTCCGATTTTGTTATAAAAAACATCATATTTGTGTTCATCGGGTGGATTTCAATGTGCAGTTGTTTCGTCGCTGTGAGGGTCTGGTGTTTGACGACCTCCCCGTGCGTTCGATGAGCTCCGCCCCTGCGTTCGTGGGTGAGCACAAATGACATCTCCTCCTCCCCCCTTCATTTGCTCTGTTCCTGTCTTCGTGCCGATGAAACTTGCTAGCTATAGGTAGATTAAATCATCAGTATGCATGACCAGTATGCGTCACCCGTTCGAAAGGGTTACAGTTATAAATATGCATGCATTTGCATATTTATAACTGTGATTTTTCAAATTGTCCAACGTTATCGATGGACAGCCTGAGTATGTGTAGATTGGGTTCGTTTTCCCATATGCTCAGCTCCGGATCCGATGCATAATTTCGTCAGTGCCTCCCTGTTGTTCTCCGGGTACACATCCTCTCTGTTTATTGCCGAGACGTGTATCAGGAGAACAGTGGGGAGGTGCTACCGAAATTTTGCGTCGGATCCGAAGCAGAGCATGGGAAAACGAACCCAATCTACACATACTCGGGTGGGATTAGGACCTATCTTTACCTATTAGCGTGTAGGTTGCATGGACGTAATAAAACTGACATACTTGATTAACTGATGAATATGTATGTTGAATTATATATATATATATATATATATATATATATATATATTTCTTGTGTGTCCAGTAGCTAGGCAAGATGAGTGATCGTGCGTGGATGTACACCGGTCACACTAGTCAGAAAGACATGACCAATGAATGGTTAACAAAAACCAAGGGGTTTGTGAGAGCAGCATTTGCAAATGGCCAGAGAAAAACCTGGTGCCTTGTGTCCGGTGCGACAACTTTCAAAAGAGGACAGAGGGTGAAATGGGTAAACAACACCTGCAGAAGTGGGGTTTTACGCCTGATTATACGATGTGGACATTTCATAGTGAGTCTGCCCAACGTGCCAGAGCTGAGGAGGTTCATCGTCGCACCGACGAGCATGGTACCGGGATCGAAGACATGGTGCAAGACTTTGATGATGCTCAGGATTCGGACAATGAGATGGAGGAATCTGCAAAGGCCTTCAATGAAATGTTGGATTCTTCAAAACATCCTCTCCACGAGCACACTGAGCTTTGTCAGCTGGATGCCATCGCACAAGTAATGGCTCTGAAGGCTCAATTCAACTTGGGCAGAGAATGCTACGATGCGATGATGACACTATTTGGATGCTTTCTACCCAAAGGCCATGTAATGCCTGCAAACCTGTACTAGTCGGACAAAATCCTCCGTGTACTTAAGATGCCCTATGAGAAGATAGATGCCTGTGAGAATGGATGTGCCTTATTTAGGCTTGAGTATGCGGACTTGAACTATTGTCCCATTTGCAAGTCTTCCAGGTATGTTGTGGTAGACAACGGTATGGGTGAGAAGAGTCAGACCAAAATCCCCGTTAATGTTCTTCGGTATATGCCAATCATACCAAGACTTCAACGTCTTTTCGTGGTCGAAGAGACGGCCAGACAGATGACATGGCACAAATTGGGCAAAAGAACCGAACTAGATGCAGATGGGAATCAGATGTTGGTACACACTTCAGACGCTTTTTGCGTGGAAGCACTTCGATGCATTACATAAGGATAAAGCGGCAGATCCAAGGCATCCTCGAGTCGCCATCAGCACGGATGGGTTCAATGTGTTTGGTACGATGGCAACCCAATACAGTTGTTGGCCTGTATTTGTCATTCCTCACAATCTCCCCCCCCCAGACAAATTATGCAAAGAAAGAACATTTTCAATGCATAAGGTTCCCGTGCCCCACAAGCAAGGCAGCTCTTGAGTTTCGTTGGCTACAGGCGGGTCGCAAGTTTTCTTCCTTCGACTTGCATAGACAGTTCCTGGATCCTCGCCATAAGTTCAGGAAAGACAAGAAGAATTTCATCAAAGGTAGAGTTATCAAAAACTCTGCACCACCTGCGTTGACAGGCCAACAGACCCGGGATCAGTTAAACGCTCTTGAGCCTGATCCAGAGTGTCCAGGGTATTTCAAAGGGTATAATTCGAAACACGCCTGGACTCACAAGACATGCTTGTGGGATCTGCCTTACTTCAAAGACCTCCTTTGCCCACACAACATCGACGTGATGCACACTGAAAAGAATATCGCCGAGGCCCTTTTTGGTACATTGCTCGGCATAGAGGGGAAGTCAAAGGATAATCCTAAGGCTAGAGTCGATCAGGAGACTCTATGTGATAGACCGTTACAAAACATGCTACAACCGAAAGGAAAGCAGAAGTGGACGAAGACAAAGGCATGGTTCAAAACTTTTGGTCACCCGACACTTGCATCCTTTTGGTTATCGACGATTACGACAAAACGAACAATTATACCCGTTTATCTATTGTCGAGACTACTACGCCTCGCGTGGTGTTAAGAAGGACAAGTCGTCGTGCCATAGAAAGTTTCTGAATAAGGAGCGGTACATGAAGGTAATTACCTATTCTTAAGGCCTTGTACTTAGTTTCCTTGATTTGATTCATAGGCATAGCGCTCAAATTTCTCTTTACTAACTTAGGTGCCCCCGAGATGGTGTGCGGATAAGATGGATTGTTGGGAGGCATTGGTGGATGAGTGGTGCTCAGACGAATGGCTAGCCGTCCACAACAATGCGAAGGACCGGCGTGCCAAAATGGTTGGTGTGCCACACCATCAAGGCAGCGCCAACTTATATTAGTTCGTGCGGAACTGGGTATGTGGTTTGCTTCATGATTCATGCAATCCATTCTTGATGCTAGCTTGAGCCCTTTACTAATACTTTGTTCCTCTCTTTTAGGCGCAACACAATAACACGGAGGTGCCAAAGGTGTACGACCTCTATGCCATGGCCCATACTGCCTCGTACAAGAAGGCCAAGGCATTCTCTGATTCTGGCCTCGATCATCCCGAGAACTTCACCAATATCTCCTCCCACCACAAGCTCGTGAGGTACAGATATGAGGGGAAGGCGAGGAAAGGGGAGGACTTTAACCCGAGCCAACATCCTATTGATCCAGAGCTGGTGATGATAACTGGTTGCGGGAGGCCCCATGGCTCGATAGCCATTGGAGATGGACTTATACGTTATCCTCGCTCTCTCCGGGAGATCAAGGCGTGCCAAATGAGCTCCTGTCCTGAGATAAGGCCTCGTCCACGGCCAGACGAGCTCGCCATCGAGGTTAGTTATACGGACTTAGATATCTTTCCTCCATTACATTGTGTGTGCGGCCATCGATGACTACAAAGCTAACGAGGAGTGGTGTTGCAGGCTGCTCTTCAGAAAGAGAGAGAGGCAACCCAGGTGATTCTAGAGGATACGGACTGGCGGGTGGCGGAGAAGGAGAGGGAGTTGGAGGAGAGGACGGCTAGGTTGTTGGAGGAGGAGAGGGCACGGAATGACACGACTCACCGGGCCATGTACGAGCTCCTCGTGGTAAGTTTCTTCTGCATGTTAGCCAAATCATGCACGTAATGTTCGTTTCATTACTAACTAATATGACTGACTCGTCAAAACCAAAAGTGTAGTCTGTGTGTGACAAGACCGATCAGACCCCTCCGCCGATGCGAGTCATTGCTTCGGTGACCACGGTGAGTTTCACTTGAATGTTCATTAGTTACTAGTCTTAACATTTGAGTGTCATCATGCTAACGAGACATTGCAAATGATCTTTCGTGCAGCGTAACTCCAGACAAGCATCGCACGAACCTTCTCTAGGTGTAACCGGCACGAGCAACACCGGTGCTTCACTTCCGTGATGACGGTAAGTTTTCTCTAGTGTTTTGCTTAACAAATGCATAATGACTTATACTTAGCTTATTTAGTTCACTTATGACATAATTAGCTTACTTGGGTCAAAAAATGCATAATAACCTTGGTTAGCTCATAAATGTCATATAGTTAGCTTATTTTCCTCCAAAATGACATAATAAGCTTACTTAGCTCCAAAAGGACCTATTTTACCTAAGTTAGCTCTAAAATGACCTATACTTAGCTTTGTTTCCTCCAAAATGACATAATAAGCTTACTTAGCTCCAAAATGACCTATTTTACCTAAGTTAGCTCTAAAATGACCTATATTTAGCTTATTTAGTTCATTTATGGTATAATTAGCTTACTTAGGTCAAAAATGGCATAATAACCTAGGTAAGCTCATAAATGTCATATACTTAGCTTATTTTCCTCCAAAATGACATAATAAGCTTACTTAGCTCCAAAATGACCTATTTTACCTAAGTTAGCTCTAAAATGACCTATACTTACACTACTGGAATCAGGAACTTTGCCATCTGCCAGCTCTTTGCCGTCTGCTGGCAGACGGCAAAGAGGTTGTTTGCCGTCAGCTTTCGGAAAGCAGACGGCAAAGAGCTGGCAGATGGTGAAGACACTATTTGCCATCCGCCAGCTCTTTGCCGTCTGCCAGCGGACGGCAAAGTTTATTTGCCGTCCGCTAGCAGACGGCAAAGAGGTGGGGTGGGGCCCAGTGGAGGCCAGTTAACTGCAACGGCCCACCCCACCTCTTTGTCGTCTGCCAGCGGACGGCAAAGAAACTTTACCGTCTACTAGCAGACGGCAAAGAAAAGATCTGATAACGGGCGTTACCCCCCTCCTCTCTATCTTCTCTCTCTCCCTCTCTCTCTCTTCTCTCTCCCATTTTAATTTGCGTTCCCGCCGCCGCCGCCCTCCGCTCCCCCGCCCCTCCCCCTCCGCCGCCCCGCACCGCCACCCCCGCCCCCCCGGCGCCCGCCCCGTCGCCAGCCGCCCCGCATCGCCCCGTCGACCGCCCCCCCGCCCCCGACCGCACCCCGCCGCCGCCCTGGCCCGCCTCCCGCCGCGCGCCGCCACCGATGCCCCCCCGACGCCCAGCCGCCCCGCCGCCCCGACGCCCACCCCGCCCTGGTGCCCCGCCGCCCTCGCCGCCCCGCCGCCCCGGTGCCCCGCCGCCCCACTCCGTTGAGCTCTCCCCCCTGTTTTTTTTCTTTTTTTTGCTGTTAGTTAGGTTAGTTACTACTGTTAGTTAGGTTAGTTAGATTAGTTCTAGGTTAGTTAGGTTAGTTCTAGGTTAGGTAGGTTACTTTCTATGTTAGTTAGGTTAGTTCTTGAAAAAAAATTATTAGGAGAAGAAAAGAAGAAGAATAAGAAGAATAAGATGAAGAAGAGGAGGAGGAGGAGAAGAAGAAAAGGGGGAGGAGAAGAAAAGAAGAAGGAGGAGAAGAAGAAGAAGAAGAAGAAGAGGAGGAGGAGGAGGAGGAGGAGAAGAAGAAAAGGGGGAGGAGAAGAAAAGAAGAGGAGGAGGAGGAGGAGGATCGAGGGGTCGAGGGTCGCCGAGGGGTCGAGGATAGAGGGGTCAAGGGTCGAGGGTCGAGGGGTCGAGGCTAGAAGAAGAAGAAGAAGAAGACCCCCGACCACCGAGGATCGAGGGGAAAAGGAGTCGAGGGTCGCCGAGGACACGACACCACCGACACCCCGACCCCCGACACGACACCCCAACACCCCGACACGGCACCACCGACCCCGATATGACACCCCCTGCGTTCGTGGGTGAGCACAAATGACACCCGACCCCGACACGACACCCCGACCCCGACACGGCACCCCGACCTGGACACCCCGACACCCCGACCCCGACACGGCACCCCAACCCCGACACCCCGACACCCCTGACACCCCGACACCACGACACCCCGACACGACACCCCCGACACCCCGACACCCCGACCCTGACACGACACCCCGACCCCGACACGACACCCCGACCCCGACACGACACCCCGACACCATGACACCCCGACACCCTGACACGACACCCCCGACCCCCGACACCTCTTCGGCCTCCTGTTGACCGAAAGGGTGCTCTTCGGCCTTCCAGAGGCCGACGGGGTCATATATGTGTGAATTATGAGTTAGGTCATATAATTTGCGATTTTGTTATGAAAAACATCATATATATTTGTGTTGATCGGGTGGATTTAAATGTGCAGTTGTTTCATCGCTGCGAGGGTTTGGTGTTCGACGACCTCCCCGTGCGTTCGACGAGCTCCACCCCTGCGTTCGTGGGTGAGCACAAATGACATCTCCTCCTCCCTCTTCATTTGCTCTGTTCCGGTCTTCGTGCCGATGAAACTTGCTAGCTGTAGGTAGATTGAATCATCAGTATGCGTGACCACTATGCGTCTCCCGTTCGAAAGGGTTACATCTATAAATATGCATGCATTTGCATATTTATAACCGTGATTCTTTCAAATTGTCCAACGTTATCCATGGACAGCCCGAGTATGTGTAGATTGGGTTCGTTTTCCCATATGCTCTACTCCGGATCCGATGCAGAATTTTGTCAGTGCCTCCCTGTTGTTCTCCGGGTACACATCCTCTCTGCTTATTGCCGAGATGTGTATCAGGAGAACAGCGGGGAGGTGCTGCCGAAATTTTGCTTCGGATCCGGAGCAGAGCATGGGAAAACGAACCCAATCTACACATACTCGGGTGGGATTAGGACCTATCATTACCTACTAGCGTCTAGGTTGCATGGACGTAATAAAACTGACAAACTTGATTAACGGATGAATATAGATGATGAATTATATATATATTTCTTGTGTGTTTAGTAGGTAGGCAAGATGAGTGATCGTGCTTGGATGTACACCAGTCACCCTAGTCAGAAAGAAATGACCATTGAATGGTTAACAAAAACCAAGGAGTTTTTGAGCGCCGCATTTGCAAATGGCCAGGAAATAACCTGGTGCCCCTGTGTCTGGTGCGACAACCATAAAAAGTGGACACGGGATGAAATGGGTAAACACTTGCAGAAGTGGGGTTTTACGACTGATTATACGGTGTGGAGATTTCATGGTGAGTCTGCCCAACGTGCCAGAGCTGAGGTGGTTCATCGTCGCACCGACGAGCATGGTACCTGGATCGAAGACATGGTGCAAGACTTTGATGATGCTCGGGATTCGGACGATGAGATGGAGGAATCTGCAAAGGCCTTCTATGAAATGTTGGAGTCTTCAAAACGTCCTCTCCACGAGCACACTGAGCTTTGTCAGCTGGATGCCATCGCGCAAGTAAATGCTCTCAAGGCTCAGTTCAACCTGGGCAGAGAATGCTACGACACGATGATGACGATATTTGGACGCTTTCTACCCAAAGGCCATGTATTGCCAGCAAACCTGTACCAGTCGGACAAAATCCTACGTGCGCTTAAGATGCCCTATGAGAAGATAGATGCCTGTGAGAATGGATGTGCCTTATTTAGGCTTGAGTATGCGGGCTTCAACTATTGTCCCATTTGCAAGTCTTCCAGGTATGTTGTGGTAGACAACGGTATGGGTGAGAAGAGTCAGACCAAAATCCCAGTTAATGTTCTTCGGTATATGCCAATCATACCAAGACTTCAACGCCTTTTCATGGTCGAAGAGACGGCCAGACAGATGACGTGGCATAAATTGGGCAAAAGAACCGAACTAGATGCAGATGGGAATCCGATGTTGGGACACACTTCAGACGCTTTTGCGTGGAAGCACTTCGATGCTTTACATAAGGACAAAGCGGCAGATCCAAGGCATCCTCGAGTCGCCATCAGCACGGATGGGTTCCAAGTGTTTGGTATGACGGCAACCCAATACAGTTGCTGGCCTGTATTTGTCATTCCACTCAATCTCCCCCCCGGAGAGATTATGAAAAGAAAGAACATTTTCTTGACGTTGATAATTCCAGGGCCCAACTATCCGGGGAAGAATATGAATGTGTACATGTAGCCTCTTAAGGATGAATTGCAAGAAGCTTGGGATAATGGGATCAAGACATATGACGCCGCTACAAAACAAAACTTCAAAATGCATGTGTGGTACATGTACTCGACGCATGACTTGCCGGCGTATGCTCTATTCGTTGGCTGGTGTGTGCATGGAAGGTTCCCGTGCCCCACATTCAAGGCAGCTCTTCAGTTCCGTTGGCTGCAGGCGGGTCGCAAGTATTCTTGCTTTGACTTGCATAGACAGTTCCTGGATCCTGGCCATAAGTTCAGAAAAGACAAGAAAAATTTCATGAAAGGTAGAGTTGTCAAAAACTCTGCACCACCTGCATTGACAGGCCAACAGGCCCTGGATCAGTTAAACGCTCTCGAGCCTAATCCAGAGCGTCCAGGATATTTCAAAGGGTATAATTCGGAACATGCCTGGACTCACAAGATATGCTTGTGGGATCTGCCTTACTTTAAAGACCTCATTTGCCCACACAACATCGACGTGATGCACACTGAAAAGAATATCGCCGAGGCCCTTTTTGGTACATTGTTCGGCATAGAGGGGAAGTCAAAGGATAACCCTAAGGCTAGAGTCGATCAAGAGGCTCTATGTGATAGACCGTTACTAAAGATGCGACAACCGAAAGGAAAGAAGAACTGGAGGAAGCCAAAGGCATGGTTCAATCTTGGAAGGCCAGCTATGAGGGAAATGATCTTGTGGGTGAAAATGCAGTTGATGTTCCCCGATGGGTATGCAGCGAATCTAAAGAGGGGAGCGAGTCTTGACAAATTGAAAATATTTGGTATGAAGAGTCATGATTGGCACATATGGCTTGAGCGGGTAATGCCGGTGATGTTGCGTGGCTTTATCCCTGAGGATGAATGGCTAGTACTGGCAGAGCTGAGCTATTTCTTCCGTGCTCTTTGTGCGAAAGAACTATCGCCTGACGTGCTAGACGAACTGGAAGAGTTGGCGCCGGAGTTGATCTGCAAGTTAGAAAAGATCTTTCCACCAGGATTCTTTAATCCAATGCAGCATTTGATTTTGCATCTCCCGACCGAGGCAAGATTGGGGGGGCTCATGAACATATAGGGCTAGTCGAAATCAAACAAAGCACCCATTTAGATGTTCCTGATGTCTATATTACGGCTCAACAGGCGACCCAAGTTTTCAATCTACCGTGGGCCTGCCAAACTGATCCAAATCTGAATGGTTGGGATGTCGTTTATGATGTGCCGCCACATTTTAGACCACCTCCCCTCAATGAAGATGATTATGACCCTCACATTAACCCAGACACATATGAAGGAGAATTCTTCCAAGAAACACGTGTTTCCAAAAAACGTTTCAAGAACCGCTCTACTTCACCCCAGAACATTGAGGTAGACAGCGACAGTGAATCCGACTTCACCCCTGAGCCGGAACAAGAAGAGATGGAAGAAGAAGAGGTTACTGCTGCGGATGACCTGTCAATGCTTGACCGATTACATAAAGGAGGCCTTCCACATGTTGATGCATTTATTGATGATGCTGATGAGCACGTCATTACTGATAGTGATGATGATTCTGCATTTATTGATCTCGGAGCATATATAGACGATGAAGATTAATATTAGTAATGTCAGGTATTCAATTATTATTATGTACATATATATTATTAATTAGTTCATGTTATTAGGTATTCAACAAAATGACATTGACTTAGCTTATTTTCCTCGAAAATGACATAATAACCTTACTTAGCTCCAAACTGACATACTTTACCTAGGATAGCTATAAAATGACCTATACTTAGCATTTTTCCTCCTAAATGACTTAATATGCTTAGTTATCTAAAAAATGGCATAACTACCTAGGATAGCTCCAAAATGACCTATACTTAGCTTCTTTAGTTCATTTATGACATACTTAGCATACTTAGGTAAAAAATGGCATGATAACCTTGGTTTAGCTCCAAAATGACTTTGACTTAGCTTATTTTCCTCCAAAATGACAAAATAACCTTACCTACCTCCGAAATGACCAATTTTAACTAGGATAGCTCCAAAATGACCTACACTTGCCATTTTCTTGTATGATTGTATGATTTATATAGTTACTTGTATAATTTTCTTACTTTGTATGATTGTTTCTTATACATAGTGCCATGGGCTTGAAATCCGTCCCCGTCGGCCCTCGCCCGCTTTATGATTCGGATGTGGTAAATTCTCTTTTATAACTATTTGTTGCATTTCGCATTTATGATAATTATGGCCATCAAGTTGACATAGAGATATTTTAATCTAGGAGGTATGTGAACCGGAATTTGCAACCGACCCTCTTGTCGAGAAGTTATATTTAGTTGAAAAAGAAAATGCGTATTTGAAAGAAAAAATTAAAAGAATTGAAAAAGAGAAGATGACATTGGAGTTGTATGTTGCCGATGTCGTCGATGATCACAAGATGAAGATGAATGCAATGCGCTTGAAGATGGATGCAATGCACTTGAAGATTAAGAAGATTAGAAAACATGCCATTGATAATGAGGCTTGGTATCATTATGCCGTTGGATCAATTGTTACCTTAGTTGCGATCTTCATCGCATTTGTTGTGATGAGGGTACGTTTTCTCTATACTTAGCTTATTTTCCTCCTAAATGGCATAATTACCTAAGTTAGATAAAAATGAGCTATACTTACGTAAATTGGCTCAAAAATGGCATCATCCTCGAAAATGACATAATAACCTTACTAAGATCCAAAATGACCTATTTACCTAGCTTAGCTCTAAAATGACCTACACTTAGCATTTTTTCCTAGCTTAGCTAAAAATGGCATTTTTACCTACCTTAGTTAGAAGAAGAAGATAAAGAAGAGGAGAGGAGAAAAAGAAAGAGAAGAAAAATTCTTCTTCTTCTTCTTCTTCTTCTAGTCTTCTTCTTCTTCTTCTTCTAGCTAGTCTTCTTCTTCTAGTCTTCTTCTTCTTCTTCTTCTTCTTCTTCTTCTTCTTCTAGTCTTCTTCTTCTTCTTCTTCTTCTTCTTCTTCTAGTCTTCTTCTTCTTCTTCTAGCTAGTCTTCTTCTTCTTCTTCTTCTTCTTCTTCTTCTTCTTCTTCTTCTTCTTCTTCTTCTTCTTCTTCTAGTCTTCTTCTTCTTCTTCTTCTAGCTAGTCTTCTTCTTCTAGTCTTCTTCTTCTTCTTCTTCTTCTAGCTAGTCTTCTTCTTCTAGTCTTCTTCTTCTTCTTCTTCTTCTTCTAACTTTCTTCTTTCCCAATTTGCAGATTTGCTTTCGATGAGGAAGCTTGCGTTGATGGAGTCTACTCTTCTTCTTGTGCTTCCTTTTTGTTTTGATTTTGTAGGATGAACAATGTCAAACTTGCTACCTATGTATGTATGTATGGATGGAACTATATGGACCTTTTGCTTAATTGTTGGATATGTTGGACTTTTCATTTGGTGTATATATGTGTTGGATGATCATATCCATATGGCAGGGATATGTTGGCTATATGTACTTGTTGAAATATTTTGAAATGAATATATATATATCTGTGAAATTGATTGAATTTAAGAAAAAAAAAACAGCGGCAATATTGCCACTTTGCGCAGACGGCAAAGGTCTTCGCCGTCTGCCAGCAGACGGCAAAGAGGCCACGTGGCAGCAGCCTGTGCAACCTGGGCTGGCCTATTTGGCCTCTTTGCCGTCTGCTGGCAGACGGCGAAGACCTTTGCCGTCTGCTGGCAGACGGCAAAGAGCCTGCGTTGGCCCAGCTGACGGCTGACGACAGCTGACGTCAGCTGCTACTCTTTGCCGTCTGCTGGCAGACGGCAAAGAAGCAAAGGTCTTTGCCGTCTGCCAGCAGACGGCAAAGATCGCCGTTAGCCCCCTAACGGTGCTGGCACCTTTTGTCTGCCATCCAGGGGCTTTGCCGTCTGCTAGCAGACGGCAAAGAGGTTGGCAGACGGCAAAGGGGCCTTTGCCGTTAGCTGTTCGGCCGGACTGTTGGCCGTCTGCTGGCAGACGGCAAAGGCTTTGCCGTCCGCCAGGCATGCCTTTGCCGTCTGCTATGGCAGGCGGCAAAGAAGCTGATTCCAGTAGTATTAGCTTCGTTTCCTCCAAAATGACATAATAAGCTTACTTAGCTCCAAAACTACCTATTTTACCTAAGTTAGCTCTAAAATGACCTATACTTAGCTTATTTAGTTCATTTATGGCATAATTAGCTTACTTAGGTCTAAAATGGCATAATAACCTATGTAAGCTCATAAATGTCATATACTTAGCTTATTTTCCTCCAAAATGACATAATAAGCTTACTTAGCTCCAAAATGACCTATTTTACCTAAGTTAGCTCTAAAATGCTATACTTAGCTTTGTCTCCTCCAAAATGACATAATAAGCTTACTTAGCCCCAAAATGACCTATTTTACCTAAGTTAGCTCTAAAATGACCAATACTTAGCTTTGTTTCCTCCACAATGACATAATAAGCTTAGTTAACTTAAAAATGGCATAATTACCTAGGTTAGCTCAATAATGACCTATACTTAGCTTACTTAGGTCAAAAATGGCATAATAACCTTGGTAACCTCATAAATGTCATATACTTAGCTTATTTTCTTCCAAAATGACACACTAAGCTTAGTTAGGTCAAAAATGGCATAATTACCTAGGTTAGCTCTAAAATGACACAAATAAGCAATAAGAAGAAGAAAAACAAGAGGAGAAAAAGAAAGAGAACAAAAATTCTTCTTCTTCTTCTTCTACTACTTCTTCTTCTTCTTCTAGTCTTCTTCTTCTAACTTTCTTATTTCCCATTTTGCAGATTTGATTCACTTCACGGAAGCTTGCATTGATGGAGTGCTTGTCTTTACTTTTTGTTTTAATTTTGTATCGATGAACAATGTGAAACTTGCTACCTATGGATGAAACTATTGTAATATGGATGAAACTATGTATGTATGGATGAAACTATTGTAATATGGTGAAACTTGCACATATGTTTTGATTTGGTATGTCTGTTGGATGATCATATCCATATGGCAGGGATATAGTTTCTTATGTGTTGGATATCATATATTTGTTGTGAAACTTGCACACATTGTTTACCCTGTGAAATATATATATATATATATATATATATATATATATCATATATTTGCCTATGAAAATGCTTGGATATAACAAAAACAGAATAAAAAGGGGCAGTACAGGCACTTTGCCGTCTGTCACCGACGGCAAAGGGCGCTGTCACTTTGTCGTCGGGTGGCAGACGGCAAAGTATGCCAGTGGCCACCTAAGGCCAGCTGACCCATTTGGTCACTTTGCCATCTCTGGCAGACGGCAAAGGAGCTTGTCTCTTTGCCGTCTACGGGCAGACGGCAAAGGCTGCCGTTAGCCACCTAACGGGGCTAACCTCAATGCTATGCTGTCCACTCACTTTGCCGTCTGCAGGGCCTATATGGCGAACGACAAAGTTGTTTGTCGTCCGCTTTACTTATGCAGACGGCAAAGTAGCCCTTTACCATGGTTTTCTGTGCTGGAAGTGGGGCTGTCTGCTGGTAGACGGCAAGGTATTTGCTGTCAGTGAACCTATCCTTTGCCGTCTGCCATGGCCGGTGGCAAAGTACCTAATTCCTGTAGTGTTAACAATGAAAAATTTGTCTTGAGAAATTATTACTAGTCATAGAAAACTATACGTGGTTAGGCAATGAACTTAAGTGAAACTATTCAAATGCAAATACTTTCTTGAATGAAATTGCAGGATACGTGAAGATGGATATGTCATATTCTCTCGAGCGGGTAAAACTTCTTTCTATTCAATCAAGCTCCATTTCATTCTCTTGATTTCTTGTTTGCTCAAGGACGAGCAAGTTTTAAGCTCGGGGGAGTTGATGGCTAGAGAATTTGTGATATTTTCAAGTGATTCTCATTTGGTTTTCTCCGGATCTTTGTTACTTCCCGTTATTTCTAACGTAATCCTTCAAAATTGAAGGAAAACTGTGTTTCCATTGTTTGGTAGGAAATATCATATGTGGAAGGAAACTAAGCAGAATTACTGCAAATCAAGTCAAATGGAGCAAGTTCCATGTGGAGAGCCAAGCAAGGACGTGCACCAAAGCAAAATACGGACTTCCATAGGACCGCAAGGGCCCGTATGAGGTGCCAACAGCTACACCACGTCTATAGAAGACATTTTCATGAAAGAACCTAGGGGAGAAGAGAACCCTAGCCGCCACCACAGCCAGAACAAAAGAACAGGAGATCCAAAGAACCTTTGGAGATCTTCTTAGTTATGGTCCTTTCATCTCCATCATTATCTCGTTCCTCGCTATTGTAAGAGGAATTCCAAGTTGTGAGAACAATTGTAACTCTAATCAATTTCATCTGGAGATCAAGACTATTTGAATTATACATTTCATCTTAGTGTGGACCTTCATGGTATTATCGATATGGTTTCCATGGGATTAATATTTGTTGTGATTGGTTTCTCTCTTATGATGTGTGAGTAATCCCTCATTGGCAGGGGAGATGTAGGGGAGTGGTAAGATTCATTTGTGCCTAATCTATATGTCGTCATTTGTATTTGTAGTAGTATGATCTGTCTAGCATGTTGATATACTATGGTGAATCCTATGTGTGTTGTCCAATTTAAGGGCCCAGGCAACATGATCTCAAAACCTACACAGGTAACACATATTGTTTAGGGAATATGTGACCTCTGACGTGACAGGTGGAGGTATCTATGAGGACCGAAGACAATATGAGATAACGATGAACCAGAAAACTTAATGCTTGGTTCCGGTCCAAGGACCTTAACTGTGGAGGCGACCACTCTGTGGCAATGGCGAAACAGGACCATAGAATGAAATATAACCCCGTGAGGAGGAGTTTCAACTTTAGGGTGATCCGCCTACAGAACACACATATCTAATACTATGAGTATGATACAAGGTAACTGGTATTACCGTCGCACTCGCACACTTGATACATTCTTACCATGAACTGAATTCTTGCTACGTTTAATGTCTTCATTGTAGGAAATGCAACTCTACTTTTACTTTTATTCATGTTATTTACTTTTAAGAGTTTGTACCATCGTTACTATAAACGTTTTACCCTTGTCACTAGTTAAGTGCCCGTGCGTTGCTACGGGGCAAAACAACAATTACAGATGCATTTCGAGAAAATAATTATTGATGCGTCAATAACAAATTATATTGTCATTTTTATGTTGAGTGGAACACCATTATTATTTTGCTCGACAACAAATTGTATTGTATAATTTTTTATGTCGAGTGAAACACGATTATGGTGGTTTTCAAATTAAGCATCTCGTCCAAATTTAATATGGTGCTCAAATAATTAAGCTTTTGTTTGCCATCATGTTCTATAAATAGAAGGACAAATTATATTATGTGCGCATAGACATAATCTTAATATCCCTTAATTTTGCCTAGGCTATGCAAGAAAGTAGTACCAAGGAGCACCAACCATTGTCAAACATTCTCTGGGTACATTTGTTTCCTGCCTTTTGCACTACCAACAAAACGACAGCATCCATGCCACTGCAATTTCAGCCTTTTTACTGCATGATGATAATAAAAAAGAAATGACCGGTCAAGGCAGGTTGTCGATCACTTGCTGGACATCATCTTATCTATTGCCAAGCACTGGTGATTTGTCTCTGTCATCCCTATCATTTCGGCAAGCCTAAAATCTGAAAAAAAAATTACAAAAGCTTTGTAGATCTATATGAAATAGTACAAACAGAATAGGTTCATATATGTTATATGCCAAATTTCCTTGCAGAGTGCAGATCCAATATAAAGTTGGGTTTTTTCTTTATTGCTTCACCTAAAAGGCTAAAACAAAGCAAGATGCGCAGAGAAGGAAAGAAAAGTTTGTGATTGAGAAAGCGACGCACCAGGAGGAGTATCTCACCGCGGAAGATCGAACGCAGATACTCATGTCATTCCGTTTGCCTTTCCTCTAGCGGTCTATTGTGGCAGACGAATCAACGTCCCATGTAAACACCATCGCCTTGTTGTTGACGTACCCGGAAGCGCCAAATTTCTTGCCCACGCTCATCGAAATTCACGAGCAACGCTAGCGCTGTGTGCGCCTCCTTCTCACCCATCAGGATGATGATGTATACACTCAGGCTCATCACCACGACAACCTCTGCTAGCGAGGATATCAAGCCCTTTTCATTCCTAGGTCATTGCCATAGGATGCATCTCCATACATTATCTAACTTGAAATGCTATTCCACAAAAGGAGTCCCCTTATTCGCCATTATTTCATTAGGAAGGAGACAATCTTATGAGAAGCAACATGCTACGACAAATTAGATGTGAAAGCATTCTATATTATGCAAACTTATTAAACATTATGAAGGATTAGAAATGTCATCCAAGACCAAGCGAATTTAATAGCAAAATCAAACTGAAACTGTGTGTATGGAGTATGAACTGTTCCATGCATGCATGGTCAGTATGGCAAATAGGTGAAGATGGCCCAAAACAACCTGGTCTGAGTGCTCATGGTATGCATTATGTGATCCAGAACAATATAGCAGAAAAATAAAGCTGGAAGAATTTTCATGGAGTACCTGAGTTATATTTCTAAAGTGCAATATGGTACATGCTACGAACAAGTACAGTCATAAGAATTCTCCAATCTCCATGGCAACATAACCTCTAGCGCAAGAATTCTGCAACAGTTAATGTATGCAAATGAGTTCAGTTGTAAAGTTCAGTAAAAGATATTGTAACAATGAGCTGTTCTTTTAAGTAGCACAAAAATATTGGTAGGCATGCCGATGAATATATAGCCATACAATCAAAACCAGTGAAAACCATTGATCTGTAGCAAATCACTATGGAGAAGAGGCCAAAAGGTGAAGATAGGTTTCAAACTGTAGAATCAACTTCCAAAGTAAGCAGTAGAGGAAAAAACACACACTGGTTGTCATTGCATGTGTGTGACGATACATGCCAGTTCACCCCTGCCATGGCGTACATGCCTAAATCAATTTGAAGCTGCCCTTAGGCATATTTTGTCGATCAAAGGAAGTGTAAACATAGAAGAGTGCCAGTTCAAAAGTTGTAGTGTTCTCCGAGCTACAATCGTCTTTTTCATATCATGGACACGAGTTGCGAGGCCGGTCAACCCGCTGGTGATGGCTCAAGCCTTATCTGAAATTCAACAGCAATGACCAAAGTAAGAAGTATTGCAGAACTTAAGAAAAGAGAGCCATAATCAAGATCCTTCAAGTACATTCCCATGACGAACAGAAAAGTGAAGCCTTCAGCACAATCACAACAAAAAAGAAGGAGAACCGCGACCTACAGTACCGCTGGATGAGAGATCCGTGTGGAGGGCTGCGGATGACGTCGCCAGAGAACTTGAGCTTTGCGGCGCTGGAGGAGGGCGGTGCCAGATTGGAGACACTCACACTTTACCCATGGACCTGAAGAGTGGGGTGGGCAGCGTACAGAGGCCGCGCGACGGTGGACAACACGACGGCGGCGCGACAGGGACGGAGACGGAGTGCGGGGCCAGCGGCGACGTCCACGGCCAGGACTATAGCCACGACGACGCGGCGTCTTCCACGGCCAAGACCGCAGCCACGACGAACACGAGAGGACGATGAGGGGAGCAGCAGCAGCGAATTTCTCGAGGGAGGGGATAGAGATTGGTTCGGCAGCAATGGGGGTGAGGGAGACGGAGGATGGGACGTGTGTTCGTGGGTCGTGGGTCAATTTTTTTCTTCTTCGGGCAGTTTTTTCGAGCGGGGATGAGAGGAGCGGTGGGTGGTTTTTCTGAATTTTTCCAATCGTGCGTACGGAAGGAGGTCGAACCATCACGACGACGGCAGGTTCTCCTTTAATAGTAGAGATTCTGGTTTATTCGTCCACCAGGACAGTAACAATATTTGCAGAAGCTCAAGCACTTACTTCACACAAGAACAGTGACACCTTGTGTGTGACAGAAGCACCAATATAAATAATCTGCTATGCTCTTCGTTGGGACGATAACTAATTGGGATACTTCCATGAAAGTGCTACACAGCCATGTTTGACTTGAAGGCATCAGTAACCTTGTACCTGTTGTTGTCATTGTTGTTGTTGTGCAAACCAGATCGCGTTGGCGACGTTGATGGCATGCTCTTCCTTCTCATCCTTCGTGATGGTGATGGTGGCAAGGGGCGCTGGGCTTGTGGCGTCCAGGAAGGGTTCCATCTGTGCTCCCTTTATATGGGGTAGCACGATGGCCTTCCACGGGAGGAAGTTTGTCCTCGTGAGCTTCTCTGTTGGAGGCGATCTAAGAGAGGAGGTAGATGATGATGGCGTGAACATGGAGGTGGAGGATTGGGTGGTAACGACGCTCATGTAGGGCGTGAGGGTGGAGGAGCTAGAAGCTATGGTGCATGTCATGGTTCTCTCTCTCGGGGCTTCTCTCTCTCTCGATGGGTTTCTTTCTCTCTCGATCAACAATATCGATCACTTTTGGGAATTGCTAGACGTACGAGAGGAAGGGCTCTGATGACCATGTAAAGTATCATAAGAAGGGTTTAACTCTTTGGTCTCTGGACGCGCGTATATTGAGTCATTGTCGTGACTTACAAGTCAGGAGGTCGCTAGGACTGTCCAGGAACTGTACATGAGAAGGAGAAGGAAAGATTACATCGGAGGAGGAGTATAGGCAGAAGAAGAGATAGACCAAATTTAAACAGATAACTAAACCTCTATCTGTATGTCTAACACATGTGTGTCTCGATGCAGATAGAGATCGTGCTATAACCAGCTGGCGGTGATGTCGTTTGTGCGGTCACACGTACAAATGTCAAAATATAGTAGCACATTGATTGAAATTATAGTCGTACTGATTATTGCACAACTGTCTGGGTGCACAGAGGTCCCCTTGTATCGAGAAAATCTTGTCCATGGACTTTAATCTCTCCTACATAAGGTTCCTCGGCGTGCGGGAGAGCAGGTCTCCAAAACCGTTCGTTCTTGCGATCCTGCACCATGAGAGGACGAATTAATTTTTTGGGAAGCGCTCTGCGTGACTACTATTCATCATCACCAACTGTCTTCCGTCGACTTGGACGGCGCTACTCGTCGTCGTCTCTAGCACCGCCAGCAACAGATCATTGCCAACATCGTGATCAACAACGTCACTCCTCCAGTAACTAACGGACAATACGTTCATCGTGGTATGTTCATGTCTCTATTTATAGTTGTTGTTATAAGTGCAATTCTTCTGGAGATTTTTTACAGTACGCCAAAAATAATATTGACCGTCCATACAACCAGATCTATTGGCCAAGTATATTATGTACTCTAACATACCAGTGAGGGAGTACCATGCTCAGAATGTCATGGAGCACCTTCAGGTGAAGGGAAAGTTGTAATCTGAATCACAATTAACGAACTATACTGACATGGGGATATCTTTGTACTCCTCACCAGTTCAATAGGGCATTACAAAGTGTGCCTAACCCTTCTAGTACAAAATTAATCATGGTCGCTGATCTGACGAAATAAAGGCAATTTATATCTGGCCTATACAGGCCTTGGTTGGCGAAGCGAAGGCTTGTGGTGAGGGTGAAGACAACATGATATTGTGAGAGGCAGTAGCCAGCGTTGCATGCTCTCCCTTTGGGGGCGGTGCCACCATGCGCTCCACCGGCCGGCGGTGGCCATGTTGTTCTATGCGAGGAGGCGTGCACTTAATCGGAGAAGTAGATCAGGATAAATGTCAAAACTACCCCTACATGAGAGAGAAATGTCTATACTACCAATTCAAACGTATGGCTAGATTTTATTGGTACTCCTATCACCGTGTAAGGAGTACCAGGGTACAGTGAAAGAGCTCTTCCTGATGTGCATGTTTCCTATTCATTTAATATGTTACATTGTTGCATGCTACTTTCTGTTCTAGTCATGAATTATTTATTGAAATAATCATGAATTTGTCTAACATTTCAACACTAGAAATGAGTACAAATTATATCAGTTGATCCCTCTCCCAGTTTTTTTATCTTTTTTTAGGCAAACTCTCAAAGCTCTTTATTTAAGTCATCACAATGTTTACAGGGACGAAATAAAGTTCACCCGGATTGCCTAACCAAACATGGCGGCTAATCCCAAGTGATAGTGTGTGCTTCGCTAGTTTGTGAGCTTCGACATTCGAGATCCTAAATTCATGGCTAAAAAGACAAGACTCAAAAGAACTAGACCTATCTAGAATCTCCCTAATGATCTCCATACACAGTAGCACTCATGTGCTTAATGTCATCGATGACAATCTTGCAATCAGACGCGATATATATCCTTCGCTCATAAAGATCCTCTGCTAACGCCAGTGACTCCCGAACCGCTAGGGCTTCCAGTGTTGTGGGATCGTCTACTCCGGCGATTGTGATTGCCGAAGCTCCAATGAAAAGGCCCGTCTAGCATATAGCCGCTACTGACCCGGCAGAAGGGTTTCTCAATAATGTTGCATCCACATTGATCTTGCTCATAGTCGTCGGACGTGCAATCCAAAAATTTGGCTGCACCAGGGGCGACCTTGCTTGTTCACTCATCGACTTGTTGAGAGCTTGCAGGTTACTTATAAAAGAATATACGAAGGCCATGGTATATGCTCTTGTAGGACTTTCCTCCTTGAGATCCAAATTGCCCATAGGGTAACACCCAGCCTCGTAAAATGCGGATGCTATAATAGAGACTGCATATTGAATAACCACCGTTTGGGACATGGATTAGCATCCATGCTCATCTGCTCCACAAGTCCCTCCTCAGTTAAGGCCCAGACACTCCTTGACATGGGGAATTCAAGCAGCGCATGTCTCCACGAGTCATCCGCTCCACACAGCCTGCATGCCGGCGAGCTCGCCATGTTCCGGTGGTGTAGTATATCGCATGTAGGGATAGATTCTCTCGCGAGGAGCCATAGGAAAACTCGAATCTTGTTGGGAATATTCGACATCTCTTTACTCCTCCACAAGAAAAGCTCTTCTCCTCCCGTCGGCGCCGCCGCCGGTCCGCCCCATCTCCGATGGCCTCTAGGCCATGGAGGTGCGGAGGATCTCGGCCCCCCGCCGACGGGAGGGACCCCGTTCTCGTTCTTGTTAGATTCAGCGTGTTGGTTGGGGCTGTGTGGCGGCGGCGATATCCCATAGTAGCAATAATGTCTCTCACGTTCTATCCCCGTCCCGATGGTGTGTCTAGCATCATCGGAGGGCGTGTGGAGGTTTGTCTCCGTCGGATCTCGCGGGATTCGGTCGGTGCTGGTCTTCGGTGGATCTGTTTGGATCTGGTCTTCGTTCGCCTTTGTTTGGGTGTTTACAGGTTTGATTCTTCTGATCTACGACTTTCTTCATCGGCGATGGTTGCTACTCTGGTGCGCTGGTCCTATGGGGCCTTAGCACGACGACTTCCCGACTGTCTACTACAACAAGGTTTGCCCGGCTCCGGTGAGGGAGGGGCGATGACGGCGGCGCGCCTTCGGCTCGCTCCAGTGCTTGTAGTCGTCGCTAGGTGGTCCACGGACATGGTTGTAATTTTTATTACTTCTGTTGTTCTTTGTACTGCCATGATTGAAGATGAATAGATTGGAAGTTTCTCGCAAAAAAAAAAAAAAAGGTATGCCACAGAGCCTACCAACCATTGCTTTCATTGGTATTTGATGCTCCTCCCGACTCATACAGCCAGCTTTCCCGTTGAAGTTCCGTGTTCTATATCATCCTATACGCAGATCGTATAGTAAAATTTCCACGGGTCTCCCTCCTCCACGCCCAAAAGTTATCCACACTCCTGATACACAAGGGGATTTTCAAAAATAGCTTCAGCATCAAATGGTGTGAAAACTTGCCGTATTTAGGGCTCCTTCTAGGACGCGGTTGCATGCTCAATTAACTCAGAAACATACTTTGGAGGTTTTGCCACAAGTGAAGTAATGGGGCGAAGAATTCCCCCCCGGGGGATCCAGTTATGCTCCCATATAAGTGTGTTCTCTTTGGTTCCGATTCTCCTTATCACTCCTTGTTTTATGATGTCTCTACCATCCAGGATGGCACACCAGATTTGTGATAGGTGTGATCCCAACTCTGCATGTAAAAGACTGCAGTCCGGATAGTAGACATATTTTAGGATCTTTGAACTGAGTGATTCGGGGATGTTCAAAAGCCTCCATGATTGCCTGGCCAGAAGTGCTAAAGTGAAAACCTCAATATCTCTGAATTCCAAGCCTCCCAAGTGCTTCGGCCTGGTCATAATGTCCCATGACACCTAGGCTGGTTTCCTCCGTCCCTGCTTACTGCACCACCAGAACTGCCTAATAATGAACGTGACATTCTCACATAAATTTTTGGGGAGTCTGAAACATGCCATAGAGTATACTGATATTACCCCGTTTTTTTTTATCCGTCGCCTAGTTAGTGGGACGCAAAGCGGGCCACTTGTTTTGTTCAAAGAAATGCCGGGACACAAGGTGACGAGGTCGCTGGGCCGGCCTGATATATCAATCACGTGGACATGGTGGTCCGCTGGTCCAAAATCCAGACGGGATTTGTTTACGGGGACTCGAAATCCATTATGTGCGGCGTACATGGAGTGTGTGTGCTGGACGGCGCGCGAGAGTGAGTGATGTTGATTAGTTAGTGTTTACATCGATCGACATGGTAATTGATGCTTTATACAAGGAGGTACTCTCTCTCAAGAAATATAAGGGCGTTTAAATCACTACTTTCTCTCTCTGAAGAAATATAAGGGCCATTAGATCTCTAAAGTAGTAATCTAAACGCTCATATATTTGTTTACGGAGAGAATACTTGTTTAGAGCATTTTCAAAGGGACCCTCAAAACTTTGGTATACGTTCTAGTATTCAGACTGTTTCTGTAGATTTTTATTATATAATGGGGACCTCTATCGGTCCGCAAAGTTGTCCGGACTGCTTTTTCCGACAAAACCAAGATGAACTTGAGGAGTTATACCGGTGTTCGGATATCCACTTGATTAACAAAAAACCATCACGTGATCCTCCTCTCTTATCTCCCTCCACACATGCATGGTCTTCTTTTCTCTTTCCTCCCAACGGAACAAATAAGGTTTAATTTCAGAAATTTATTGGATGATTCTCTTCCGTATCATGTTCATAAATCACATCCGAATATAAAAACGGACATTTATGATGTGCATTCGCGGGTCGGTATGAAGATGCCCTTATCCCTTCACGGTAAGTCGCTGCTTTCCACTTGTGATCTGTACGTGCATGTGAATCTCCTCTCATTGGCGAATAAGTAAACAAATGAAGATTCCTACTTGCCTCAACGAGAGATTTACACTTAATAGTTGCTTGCTTGTCAGGTTGCTGCCTCTGCAATTCTTCAGTTTGCATACGTGTGCCCGTGCGTGGCAAAGTGCCAATCTCTAGCAAAGTAGCCGCAGGAGTAAAACTAATATAATCACTTGGTTCCCTAGCACTGTTTCTCTCCAGATGTACATGCTTCATTGCTTCTTCTCCGGAAAGATTCTCGCTACTACTATGTCTAGACAACAAATGCAAAAAGTTAATTACCCCAAATTGATGTAAGCATCTCTATGTTTTTGTGCCTCTCGTTGGACTAGACCAGAACGAACCCGTGGGCGGCACGCAGCTTGCATATGCAAAGGCCGGGGACCAATTATGTATCCGTCGAGGAGTTTCTTAGTTATTAGTCACAAGTATAGAAGACTACTAGATTTAGGCCGTGCAATACAATTGCATTGATCGGTGCACTGGGCACGTATATATTATGTACAGGATGGGGGCCACAACCTCAACTATATAGGAAAACTAGGAGGTGGGCCCTAGACACAATATACATGCACAATATATTCAACACCCCCCGCAGTCAAAGCGTCGCCAGAGACACAGGGACCGGAACGAAACTCCTCGAAGGTGAAAGTAGGCAGTCCCTTTGTCATCATATCGGCGAACTGTTGTGCGGTCGGAACATGGAGAACCCGAATGCGTCCAAGGGCTACCTGTTCGCGCACAAAGTGAATGTCCAGCTCGATGTGCTTTGTCCGGCGATGATGAACGGGGTTGGCGGAAAGATACACCGCAGAGACGTTGTCACAGTAGACAACCGTGGCCTATGAGACGTCGTGATGCAGCTCCTGGAGGAGCTGTCGTAGCCAGGTGCACTCGGCAACTGCGTTAGCCACTGCTCGGTACTCGGCCTCCGCGCTGGAGCGCGAAACTGTGGGTTGTCGCTTGGACGACCACGAGACAAGGAAGGGACCGAGGTAGACGCAGTAGCCAGAAGTGGAGCGTCGTGTGTCAGGGCAGCCAACCCAATCAGCATCAGAGTAGGCCACCATATCCAGAGAGGTGGACGCCGTGAGAGTGAGTCCAAGAGACATCGTGCCACAGATGTATCGGAGAATCCGTTTCACGAGTGTCCAATGTGAGTCACGAGGGGTGTGCATATGAAGACACACACCTGCTGGACAGCATACTGCAGATCGGGTCGAGTGAGTGTCAGATACTGGAGAGCACCAATGATGGACCGGTAGAATGGAGCATCCGACGCGGGCGAGCCCGCGAGAGCAGACACATTGGCCTTTGTGTCAACAGGAGTAGCGACAGAATGATAGTTGAGCATGCCGGCACGCTCAAGTAACTCATGCGCATACTTCTGCTGATGAAGAAAGAAGCCGTCGGGTCGCCGGACGACCTCAATGCCAAGGAAATAATGGAGAGCGCCCAAATCCTTGATGGCAAACTCGTCACGCAGCCGGAGAGTGATCTGCTGAATGAGGGCTGCGGAGGAGGCCGTCAGGATAATGTCATCGATGTAGAGCAGCAAGTAAGCAGTCGTGTCGCCGCGGTGATAGACAAACAACGAGGCATCCGAGCGGGTGACGCAGAAGCTCAGTGTCTGAAGAAAACCGGCGATGCGCTGGTACCAGGCGCGAGGTGCTTGCTTGAGGCCGTAGAGAGACCGAGACAGCAAGCACACATGACCAGGATGAGAGGCGTCGACGAAACCAGTGGGTTGCTCACAGTAAACCTGCTCCTCAAGGTGACCATGAAGAAAGGTGTTGGAGACATCCATCTGATGAACGGGCCAGCCACGAGAGACCGCCAGCTGAAGGACGGTGCGGATCGTGCCCGGTTTGACAACTGGTGCAAACATCTCAGTGAAGTCAATACCAGCACGCTGCCGAAAACCACGGACCACCCAGCGAGCCTTATAGCGCTCAAGCGTGCCATCCGAGCGAGTCTTATGACGAAAAACCCACTTGCCGCTGATGACGTTGGCGCGAGAAGGCCGGGGAACCAGTGTCCAAGTACGATTCCGCTGAAGGGTGTCAAACTCTTCCTGCATCGCAGCGAGCCAGTGAGGAGCACGTAGGGCTGCTCTGGCAGACGCAGGAATCGGTGACGGCTCGGTGGTGGAGGCAGCGAGGAGATACTCGTCGCCGGAGTACCGCAGACTCAGGCGATGGACGCCGGCCCTAGCCCGAGTGAGAGGGCGAGGCAGCAACTCCGGGACCGCGGCGGGCGTAGGCGGTGATGATGAGCCGGCCTCGTCCGAAGCCGAGGCCAAGAGGGAGCCCGAGGGGGCGGCCCCTCCTGAGGAGGAGGGCGCGCCCGAGGTGGAGCCCGAGGGGGACTCCGCGCCCGAGGGCGCAGCCGAGGACGCGCCCGAGGTGGCCGGCGAAGGGGCCAACAGCGACGAAGCAGCCGGCGAAGAGGCCGGCGACGGGGCAGCACCCGAGGCGGCCGACGATGAGGCGGCCGGTGAAGATGCCGGCGACGAGGCGGCCGGCGAGGCGGGCGGAGGCGGCGAGGGCGTCGTGGGGGCGCGAGGCGCAACTCGTCCCACGGCGCGAGGACCGCCGAAGCCCGGAGGTGGTCCAAGAGCCTAGCGGGGCCGTCCACCAGACGGGGTCGCCGAAGGGCCGGCGGCGACGGGAGGTACCTGCTAAAACGGAAACACCTTCTCATCAAAGTAAACGTGTCGGGAGGTGAGAACACGATGTGAGACGGGATCGTAGCAGCGGTATTCTTTAGTGTTAGGTGGGTAGCCAAGGAAGATGCAAGCGACGGAGCGAGGTGCAAGCTTATGAGGCGCGGTAGCGTAGATGCTAGGATAGCAGAGACAGCCGAAGATGCGAAGCTCGTCATAAGAGGGTGGTGCACCGAAGAGAAGATGATGGGGTGCAAATTTCCCGTGAGTACGACAGGGGCGGATGTTAAGGAGGAGTGATGCGGTGGCGAGAGCGTCAGGCCAAAAGCGCGGAGGCACATTGGCGTGAAAGAGAAGCGTGCGAACGCAGTCATTAAGAGTGCGAAGAACGCGCTCAGCGCGACCGTTTTGTTGCGAAGTGTACGGCCATGTGAGACGAAAAGTCGTGCCATGTGTGGTGAGGAGAGTGCGAACAACTAGGTTGTCGAACTCCTTCCCGTTATCTATTTCGAACGCACGGATGGGACGACCAAACTGCGTGAAAACATAGGAGTAAAATGCAGCGAGAGTGGAGATGACATCGGACTTACACCGCAACGGAAAGGTCCACACATAGTGCGAAAAATCATCAAGAATGACAAGATAATAAAGATAGCCCGTATTACTCGTAACTGGAGAGGTCCATACATCACTATGAATTAACTCAAACGGGTACGATGCAACATGAGAAGAAGCCCTAAATGGAAGACGAGCATGTTTGCCGAGACGACAAGCATGACAAGAGTGATTGTCGATCTTATTACACGTGAAAGAAAAACTCCGAAGAATATGACGAAGGGTGGCGGGGTTGGGATGTCCCAAGCGGGCATGCCAAAGGTCCACACCGGTGGCGAGGGCGACGGGAGCGGCAGAGGTGGTGGAGGCGGTGGAGTGGACCGGGTAGAGCTCGTCAGGGCTGTCACAGCGGTGGAGCACCATCCGGGTACAAGCGTCCTTGACAGAGAAACCAAACTCGTCAAACTCAACGGTAACAGGATTTTCACGAGTAAGATAACGAACAGAAACAAGGTTTTTAATAAGGGCAGGTGAAACTAAAATGTTAGATAACGAAATTGGAATAGATGTGGATGGAAAAGATGCATGTACTATGTGGGTAATAGGAAGGGAGGAGCCGTCACCGACGGTGATGCGATTAGAGGTGTTGACGGGATAAGAAGTGTGGAGGTTACTGGGTTGAGCGGCCATGTGAGCCGTTGCGTCGGTATCCATGTACCAGTCATCACCGCTGGTGTAGTTGGAGGGAGTAGGGCGGAGTGCAGAGCCGCCAGCAAGGCCGGGTCCTAAGGCGCTGCTCCTCCTCTAGCTCTGATACCATGTAGAAGACTAGGTTTAGGTCATGCAACACAATTGCATTGATCGGTGCACTGGGCACGTATATATGATATACAGGATGGGGACCACAACCTCAACTATACAGGAAAACTAGGAGGTGGGCCCTACACACAATATACATGCACAATATATTCAACAACAAGAAACAAGATTATACCTCTGCTTGATTCTCCATAATTGCAAACACTGCCTCTGGTATCTTGATGCAGTTTTAGTCTCCAGATCGAGATCGACGCTTCGTTCACGCCCTGCAATAGGGTCGGACGGATAACAATGCCTCGGAACCAAATTGAAATAATAAGCCTGCACACAGTGAGAGTAGTGTGACTAGTATCATACATGTCAACTAGACAGTTTTGATGAAATAACATGAAATTAAATAAATAAAAAAGGTCTAATAGTATCATATCACGATACCGTATCATAATAAATATTGTATTACTATTATTATATGTCTTGCATGACAATAAATAAGACATTTATGACACTAAGGGCATCTCCAACGGCAACCCACAAATTTCCTCCCGCATCCGTCCGCGGACAGGGGGGACCAGTCTGCGGACACGGATGCGGGAGGGCAACATCCAACCGTAACCGCATACATTTTGACAAGAACTCAAACCAACCGGACGAAATTCATGCAAACACGACGGATTTCATGCAAACACGACGGATTTCATATAAACACGATGGATTTCATTACATTTACATCAGTCCGGCTCTAGAGATGTATAATTACGGGATTCAATAAGTCCCGAACGTTCGGATTTTAGCATTTCGTCCCGAACTTTTTTTATGGCAACTTCAGTTGACGCGAGGTGGCAACTTTAGTTGTTAAGACATGGCAACTTTGTCCCAGTTCAGAAAATTCCCCTGTTCGCCACTAAAGTTGCCACCTCCTGTCAACTAAACTTGCCACCTCGTGGCAACTAAAGTTGCCAGTTCGGGATGAAATGCTAAAATCCGAACGTTCAGGATTTATCATTACCGATAATTAATACCTAATCTAAATTGTAGCTGTTTGAAATATGCCCTAGAGGCAATAATAAAAGTAGTTATTATCATATTTCCTTGTTCATGATAATCGTTTATTGTCCATGCTATAATTGTATTGATTGGAAACTCAATTGCATGTGTGGGTACATAAACAACACTGTGTCCCTAGTGTGCCTCTAGTGGACTAGCTCGTTGATCAAAGATGGTCAAGGTATCCTAGCCATAGACATGACATGTCATTTGATAACGGGATCACATCATTAGGAGAATGATGTGATGGACAAGACCCAAACTATGAACGTAGCATGTGATCGTGTCAGTTAATTGCTATTGTTTTCTGCATGTCAAGTATCTGTTCCTATGACCATGAGATCATGCAACTCACTGACACCGGAGGAATACCTTGTGTGTATCAAACGTCACAATGTAACTGGGTGACTATAAAGATGCTCTACAGGTATCTCCGAGGGTGTCTGTTGAGCTGGCATGGATCGAGACTGGGATTTGTTACTCCGTATGACGGAGAGGTATCTCAGGGCCCACTCGGTAATACAACATCACAATAAGCCTTGCAAGCAATGTGACTAAAGTGTTAGCCACGAGATCTTGTATTATGGAATGAGTAAAGAGACTTGCCGGTAACAAGATTGAAATAGGTATAGAGATACCGACGATCGAATCTCGGACAAGTAACATACCGAAGAACAAAGGGAACAACATACAGGATTAACTGAATCCTTGACATAGAGGTTCAACCGATATAGATCTTCGTAGAATATGTAGGAACCAATATGGGCATCCAGGTCCCTCTATTGGTTATTGACCGTAGAGGTGTCTCGGTCATGTCTACATAGTTCTCGAACCCGCAGGGTCTGCACACTTAACGTTCGGTGACGTTTCGGTAGTATTGAGTTATGTATGGTGGTGACCGAAGGTTGTTCAGAGTCCCGGATGAGATCCAGGACGTCACGAGGAGCTCCGGAATGGTCCGGAGGTAAAGATTGATATATAGGAAGTCCCGTTTTGGTCACCGGAAAAGTTTTGGGTACTTCGGTAGTGTACCGGGAGTGCCGGGAGGGTACCGGGGGACCATCGGGAGGGGCCCCTCGCCCCAAGGGGCCTCATGGGCTGTGGGAGAAGGTACACCAGCCCCTAGTGGGCTGGCCGAACACCCCCAACAAGGCCCATGCGGCTGGGGGTTTGAAAGTCCAAGTGGAGGAAAGGAAAACCAAGTGGGGAGGAATCCTACTCCTAGTAGGATTGGAGTTGGACTCCTCCACCTCCCCACTTCGGCCGACCCTAGGGGAGGATCCCTAGGGCGCCAGCCCCTCCCCTCCCTCCTATATATACTAGAGGGAGAGAAGCCCATAGCACTTAAAAAACCCAAAAGGCCACGGTGCAGCCCTCTCTCCCGATAGATCAATTCCTCTAGTTTTTCAGTAGTGCTTAGGCGAAGCCCTGCTGGAATAGTTCCACCACCGCCGCCGCCGCGCCGTCGCGCTGCCGGAGAACTCCTCTACCTCTCCGCTCCCTCTTGCTGGATCAAGAAGGCGGAGACTGTCATCGAGCTGTACGTGTGCTGAACGCGGAGGTGTCGTCCGTTCGGTACTAGATCGTGATTGGATCGCGGGACATTCGGCGATTTGGATCGCGAAGACGTTCGACTAAATCAACCGCGTTTCTTAACGATTCCCGCTTAGCGATCTACAAGGGTATGTAGATCCACTCTCCCTCTCGTAGATGCTCATCACCATGGATAGATCTTGCGTGTGCGTAGGAAAAATTTTGTTTCCCATGCAACGTTCCCCAACAGTGGCATCTGAGCTAGGTCTATGTGTAGATGAGATCACGAGTAGAACACAAAGGATTTTGTGGGCGTTGATATTCAGATTGCTTCCTCCCTTGGTCTTTTCTTGATTCGACGGTATTGTGGGATGAAGCGGCCTATACCAACATTACTCGTACGCTTACGAGAGACCGGTTCCATCAACTGACATGTAACTTCGTTGCATAAAGATGGCTGGCAGGTGTCTGTTTCTCCCATTTTAGTTGGATCGGATTCGACAAAGGCGTTCCTTGAGAAGGTTGAATAGCAATTTGTCTATCACCGTTGTGGTTTTGCGTAGGTAAAAATCGTTCTTGCTAGATACCCATAGCAGCCACGTAAAACATGCAACAACAATTTGAGGACGTCTAACTTGTTTTTGCAGGGTATGTTGTGATGTGATATGGCCAATTACAAGATGAGATATATGTGACGTATGAGATGATCATGTATTGTATAGAATATCACGACTTGCATGTCGATGAGTACGGCAACCGGCAGGAGCCATAGGGTTGTCTTTAATTTATTTTCGCCATTTTGCTTTACTTTATCGCTATGAGTTAGCAATAGTCATGGAAGCAACAGTTGGCGCGACAACTTCATGGCGACACGTTGATGGAGATCAAGATGATGGAGATCATGGTGTCATGCCGGTGACGATGGAGATCATGCCGGTGCTTTGGAGATGGAGATCAAAAGCACAAGTTCATGGCCATATCATGTCACTTATGATTTGCATGTGATGTTAATCCTTTTATGCATCTTATTTTGCTTAGGACGACGGTAGCATTATAAGGTGATCCCTCACTAAAATTTCAAGATAAAACTGTGTTCTCCCCGAGTGTGCACCGTTGTGAAAGTTCGTCGTTTCGAGACACCACGTGATGATCGGGTGTGATAGACTCTACGTTCGCATACAACGGGTGCAAGCCAGTGTTGCATGTGTGGAACACTCGGGTTAAACGTGACAAGCCTAGCATGTACAGACATGGCCTCGGAACACAAGAGACCGAAAGGTCGAACATGAGTCATATAGTAGATATGATCAACATGAAGATGTTCACCATTGAAACCATCTCAACTCACGTGATGATCGGACTTGAGTTGGTGAAATTGGATCTTGTGACACTCGAATGATCGGAGGGATGTCAATTTGAGTGGGAGTGTTTTAGTAATATGATTAACTAAACTCATTATCTTGAACAATAGTCTAAGTTGTTTTTGCAAAATTTATGTTGTAGATCAATGTCTCGCGCAGTAGCACCCCTGAATTTTAATGCGTTCCTAGAGAAAGCTAAGTTGAAAGATGATGGAAGTAACTTTGTGGACTGGGCCCGTAGTCTAAGGATTATCCTTACGGATTCCCAAAAGGCTTATGTCCTTGATGCACTGCTTGGTGATCCTCCCGCTCCAGTAGAGTCTCCAGACGTTGCGAACGCCTGGCAGGCTCGTTCTGATGATTACTCAATGGTTCAATGTGCAATGTTGTATGGCTTAGAACCGGGACTTCAAAGACGTTTTGAACGTCATGGAGCATATGATATGTTCCTGGAGTTGAAGTTTATCTTTCAGAAGAATGCCCAGATCGAAAGGTATGAGACCTCCGATAAGTTCTATGCCAGCAAGATGGAGGAGAACGGGTCTGTCAGTGAACACATACTCAAAATGTCTGGGTATTCCACCCGTCTGGCTGAATTGGGGATGCCCCTTCCAGCAGAGGTGATCCCTGACAGAGTTCTTCAATCATTGCCACCTAGCTACAAGAGCTTCGTGTTGAATTATAACATGCATGGGATGAACAAGTCAGTCGCCAAGCTGTTTGCGACGTTGAAAGTCGCTGAGTCTGAGATTCGGAAGGAGCATCAAGTGTTGATGGTCAATAAAACCACTAGTTTCAAGAAGAATGGCAAGGGTAAGAAGGGTAACTCCAAGAAGAGTGGCAAAGCAGTTGCCCCTCGCATGAAGAAACCCAAGGCTGGACCCAAGCCAGAAACTGAGTGCTTTCATTGCAAGGGAACTGGTCACTGGAAGCGGAACTGCGCCAAGTATTTGGCTGACAAGAAGGCGGCCAACAACAAACAAGGTATATAGGATATACATGTTATTGATGTGTACCTTACCAGCTCTCGTTGTAGTGCCTGGGTATTTGATACCGGTGCGGTTGCTCACATTTGCAACTCAAAACAGGAACTGCGGAATAGACGGAGGCTGGCAAAGGACGAAGTGACGATGCGCGTGGGAAATGGTTCCAAGGTTGATGTGATCGCCGTCGGCATGCTCGCTCTTCGATTACCATCGGGATTATTGATGAACCTGAATAATTGTTATTTAGTGCCTGTGTTGAGCATGAACATTATATCTGGATCTTGTTTATTGCGAGACGGTTACTCATTTAAATCAGAGAATAATGGTTGTTCTATTTATATGAGTAATATCTTTTATGGTCATGCACCCAATGTGAGGGGTTTATTCTTATTGAATCTCGATAGTGATGATACACATGTTCATAACATTGATGCCAAAAGATGTAGAATTGATAATGATAATACCACTTTCTTGTGGCACTGCCGTTTAGGTCATATTGGTGTAAAACGCATGAAGAAGCTCCATGCTGATGGACTTTTGGAGTCACTTGATTTTGAATCACTTCACACATGTGAACCATGCCTCATGGGCAAGATGACTAAGACCCCGTTCTCTGGAACAATGGAACGGGTAAGTGACTTGTTGGAAATCATACATACTGATGTGTGCGGTCCGATGAGCATTGAGGCGCGCGGTGGATATCGTTATTTTCTCACCTTCACTGATGACTTAAGTAGATATGGGTATATTTACTTAATGAAGCACAAGTCTGAAACATTTGAAAAGTTCAAGCAATTTCAGAGTGAAGTTGAGAATCATCGTAACAAGAAGATTAAATTCCTACGATCTAATCGAGGAGGAGAATATCTGAGTTATGAGTTTGGCAGTCACTTAAGACAGTGTGGAATTGTTTCACAATTGACACCGCCTGGAACACCACAGTAATGGTGTGTCCGAACGTCGTAATCGAACCTTATTGGATATGGTGCGATCTATGATGTCTCTTGCCGATTTGCCACTATCGTTTTGGGGTTATGCATTAGAGACATCTGCATTCACTTTAAATAGGGCACCATCGAAATCCGTTGAGACGACGCCATATGAACTATGGTTTGGCAATAAGCCAAAGTTGTCGTTTCTTAAAGTTTGGGGACGTGATGCTTATGTCAAAAAGCTTCAGCCTGAAAAGTTGGAACCCAAAGCGAAGAAATGCGTCTTCATAGGATACCCAAAAGAGACATTTGGGTATACCTTCTATCTCAGATCTGAAGGCAAAGTGTTTGTCGCTAAAAACAGAACATTTCTTGAGAAAGAGTTTCTCTCGAAAGAATTGAGTGGGAGGATGATAGAACTTGATGAGGTTGTTGAACCTTTACTTCAACCAGAGAGTAGTGCAGCGCAGAAAGATGTTTCTGTAGAGCCTACATCAGTTGAAGAGGAAGTTAATGATGATGATCATGAAACTTCGGATCAAGTTACTATCGAACCTCGTAGGTCGAGAAGGACGCGTATTGCTCCTGAGTGGTACGGCAACCCTGTCTTAGAGGTCATGTTGTTGGACAACGATGAACCTACGAGCTATGGAGAAGCGATGATGGGCCCGGATTCCGAGAAATGGTTAGAGGCCATGAAATCCGAGATGGGATCCATGTATGAAAACAAAGTATGGGCTTTGGAAGTATTACCTGAAGGGCGAAAGGCCATTCAAAACAAATGGATCTTTAAGAGGAAGACGGACGCGGACGGTAATGTCACCATCTATAAAGCTCGACTTGTGGCAAAGGGTTTTTCACAAGTTCAAGGAGTTGACTACGATGAGACCTTCTCACCCGTAGCGATGCTTAAGTTCGTCAGAATCATGTTGGCAATAGCTACATTTTTCGATTATGAAATTTGGCAGATGGATGTCAAAGCAGCGTTCCTTAACGGTTTTCTTAAGGAAGAGTTGTATATGAAGCAACCAGAAGGTTTTGTCTACCCAGAGAATGCTGACAAAGTTTGCAAACTCCAAACGATCCATTTATGGACTGGTGCAAGCATCTCGGAGTTGGAATCTTCGCTTTGATGAGGTGATCAAAGCGTTCGGGTTTATACAAGTTTACGGAGAAGCTTGTATTTACAACAAAGTGAGTGGGAGCTCTATAGCGTTTCTAATATTCTATGTGGATGACATATTGCTGATTGGAAACAATATAGAAATGTTGGAAAGCGTGAAGGAATATTTGAACAAGAGTGTTTCAATGAAGGACCTAGGAGAAGCTTCTTTCATATTAGGCATCAAGATCTATAGAGATAGATCGAGACGCTTAATAGGACTTTCACAGAGCACATACCTTGACAAAGTTTTGAAGAAGTTCAAAATGGATCAGTCCAAGAAGGGGTTCTTGCCTGTGTTGCAAGGTGTGAAGTTGAGTAAGACTCAATGCCCAGTAACTGCAGAAGATAGAGAAAAGATGAGTGTCGTCCCCTATGCTTTAGCCATAGGCTCTATCATGTATGCAATGCTATGCACAAGACCCGATGTCAGCCTTGCCATAAGTATGGCTGGAAGGTTTCAAAGTGATCCAGGAATGGAACACTGGACGGCGGTCAAGAATATCCTGAAGTACCTGAAAAGGACTAAGGACATGTTTCTCGTTTATAGAGGTGATCAAGAGCTCGTCGTAAAGGGTTACGTCAATGCAAGCTTTGACACTGATCCGGATGACTCTAAGTCTCAAACCGGATACGTATTTATTCTCAATGGGGACGCGGTAAGCTGTTGCAGTTCCAAGCAGAGTGTGGTAGCTGATTCTACATGCGAAGCGGAGTACATCGCTGCCTCGGAGGCAGCGAAGGAAGGTGTTTGGATCAAGGAGTTCATGACAGATCTTGGAGTAGTGCCTAGTGCACTAAACCCAATGACTCTGTTCTGTGACAACACTGGTGCCATTGCTCTAGCCAAGGAACCAAGGTTTCACAAGAGGACCAGACACATAAAGCGACGTTTCAATTCCATCCGCGATTACATCAAGGAGGAGGACATAAATATTTGCAAAGTACACACGGATCTGAATGTCGCAAATCCGATGACTAAACCTCTTCCAAGGGCTAAACATGATCAACACGAGAACTGTATGGGTGTTAGATTCATTACAATGTAAATCACATAGTGATGTGAGCTAGATTATTGACTCTAGTGCAAGTGGGAGACTGTTGGAAATATGCCCTAGAGGCAATAATAAAAGTAGTTATTATCATATTTCCTTGTTCATGATAATCGTTTATTGTCCATGCTATAAGTGTATTGATTGGAAACTCAATTGCATGTGTGGATACATAGACAACACTGTGTCCCTAGTGTGCCTCTAGTGGACTGGCTCGTTAATCAAAGATGGTCAAGGTTTCCTAGCTATAGACATGAGATGTCATTTGATAACGGGATCACATCATTAGGAGAATGATGTGATGGACAAGACCCAAACTATGAACGTAGCATATGATTGTGTCAGTTAATTGCTATTGTTTTCTGCATGTCAAGTATTTGTTCCTACGACCATGAGATCATGCAACTCATTGACACCGGAGGAATACCTTGTGTGTATCAAACGTCACAACGTAACTGGGTGACTATAAAGATGCTCTACAGGTATCTCCAAAGGTGTCTGTTGAGCTGGCATGGATCGAGACTGGGATTTGTTACTCCGTATGACGGAGAGGTATCTCAGGGCCCACTCGGTAATACAACATCACAATAAGCCTTGCAAGCAATGTGACTAAAGTGTTTGCCACGGGATCTTGTATTACGGAACGAGTAAAGAGACTTGCCGGTAACGAGATTGAACTAGGTATAGAGATACCGACGATCGAATCTCGGGCAAGTAACATACCGAAGAACAAAGGGAACAGCATACGGGATTAACTGAATCCTTGACATAGAGGTTCAACCGATAAAGATCTTCGTAGAATATGTAGGAACCAATATGGGCATCTAGGTCCCGCTATTGGTTATTGACCATAGAGGTGTCTCGGTCATGTCTACATAGTTCTCAAACCCGCAGGGTCTGCACACTTAACATTTGGTGACGTTTCGGTAGTATTGAGTTATGTATGGTAGTGACCGAAGGTTGTTTGGAGTCCCGGATGAAATCCAGGACGTCACGAGGAGCTCCGGAATGGTCCGGAGGTAAAGATTGATATATAGGAAGTCACGTTTTGGTCACCGAAAAAGTTTCGGGTACTTCGGTAGTGTACCGGGAGTGCCGGGAGGGTACCGGGGGACCATCGGGAGGGGCCCCTCACCCCAAGGGGCCTCATGGGCTGTGGGAGGAGGTAAACCAGCCCCTAGTGGGCTGGTCGAACCCCCCCCCCAACAAGGCCCATGCGGCTGGGGGTGGGAAAGTCCAAGTGGAGAAAAGGAAAACCAAGTGGGGAGGAATCCTACTCCTAGTTGGATTGGAGTTGGACTCCTCCACCTCCCCACTTCGGCCGACCCTAGGGGAGGATCCCTAGGGCGCCGGCCCCTCCCCTCCCTCCTATATATACTAGAGGGAGAGAGGGCCATAGCACTTAAAAAACCCAAAAGGCCACGGTGCAGCCCTCTCTCCCGATAGATCAATTCCTCTAGTTTTTCAGTAGTGCTTAGGCGAAGCCCTGCTGGAATAGTTCCACCACCGCCGCCGCCGCGCCGTCACGCTGCCGGAGAACTCCTCTACCTCTCCGCTCCCTCTTGCTGGATCAAGAAGGCGGAGATCGTCATCGAGCTGTACGTGTGCTAAACGCGGAGGTGCCGTCCGTTCGGTACTAGATCGTGATTGGATCGCAGGACGTTCGGCGATTTGGATCGCGAAGACATTCGACTACATCAACCGCGTTTCTTAACACTTCCCGCTTAGCGATCTACAAGGGTATGTAGATCCACTCTCCCTCTCGTAGATGCTCATCACCATGGATAGATCTTGCGTGTGCGTAGGAAAATTTTTGTTTCCCATGCAACGTTCCCCAACAATGGCCGGCACCCGTTCCCCGTGTCCGTCCATGAACCCCGAGAACTGAAACTCCGCCTGTGCTCTCCAACTCCGCCTCCGTAACCTCCTCCTACGGAGGCTCGGCAAGTGTAGATGTTCGTCTCCACGTCGCCGCCAAGCAACTAATTGGCCGCCGATGTTCAGCCCACCAAGCTTGGCATCGACGAGAGGGCAAGAGCGGTGGACTTCCTGGGACCTGAGCGCCGACGACCTCCTGTGCACCTACTCTTCATCGCTGTCGGCGGCGCCCGTGGACGCACCGGCTTCATTGGGCGCGGCCTCGAGTTGTCCTCCTCCTCCTCGTCAGTATCGCCGAACAGCGCCACGCCCTCCTCGTCGTCGTCCTTGGCCGCGGCTGCCACCTCTGCCACCCGCTGCATGTATTGTCAACGCGCGAGGCGAATCTCGCTTGCGGAGTGGAAGGACTCCAGGAGGGCCTCCTGCTCTGCCAGGTCCGTTTCGGGCGCGACCGCCCTGCCGGGGACGAGCTGCTCCTCTGCCTACAGGTGCTCCTAGAGGAGGTCGTGTTGTAGGTGGCGTCGGCCTGCGCCTCCCGAAACCGCTCCTCCTGCACCATGTCCATGTAATGGGCACGGGCCTCGCCGATGGTAATGGTGCAGTGCACCAGCGAGGGAGGCACGGTGGAGGAGGAGGCTGGCACGGTGGAGCAGGAAGACGAGGGTAGGGCCGGGTCGTCGTCGTTCGCGTCCTCCATTGGGACGTCGACGTCCTCCGGCTGCATGCCGGCATGCCTGCGGGCAGCAATGCCAGCCATCTCTTCTTTTGCTCTGGCGTGAGACCGTCCCGGAGAGCTTTGGCATGAGAGGAATCCATGGTGGGAGAGGGATCGGAGCAATGGCGGGCGGCTTATGGACGGACAGGTGGCGCCGGAGGAGATGCCTCGGGAACCGTGTGCCATCAATGTAGGTGGCAGATGGACAGACGGGTGACCGTCGTACCATTTGAACGCACAACAGTCGCCTACACCGGGAAGCGGCGCGGGCGGCGCTCTCTCGGACGGCGCGCCGCTTCAATGTCGGCACTAGTGAGCGGTTTCGTCCGCTCTAGCCGGACTTGAATGCGGGCACTCACACTGTGGAGCGGTACTGACCATTTTGCGTGCGAGGGGGAGGGGTTTTTGGTGGTCCACGACGGTCAAAATCGGGCGAAGTAGCGGTTCGGACTCCCGCAAACCTCCCCAAACGCGGGAGAAAACGCGTCCGGACCGCTCCGCGGACCGATACGGGACTGGGTTGGATGGCTTTCACGGTCCGGACAACGCAATCCGGATCATTGCAAGAGGTTTGCGGGTCTGCCTTAGAGATCCCCTAACCGTATTATACTCCTTAATATGAGTACTATGCATTGGACTACTCCGTAATGGGAGTACTATGCATTGGACTACCCATAATGAAAGTATTATAGGTACTAGCATGCATGTCAACTAGCCAATTTTAATGAGATGGCATAGAATTAAATAACAAAAAGAGGGTTGAGTATCATATCACGATACCATATCTTATTAAATGATGTGTTGCTATGGTATAAATGAAATTATTTATGATACTAATATATGCATGATACTATGCACTATGAATATAGTATCACACTAGTATCATATGCATGATACTAGTATATATGATACTCCCCACTACGACCAGCCTTACGGAGGTAGTATTATACACTAGTATCATATCCATGACACGAAGTTATGATACTACCAACTACGACCTAAACCTGACATTTAAGCACACACAAATTAACATCGCAATCCGATAAATTTGTATAACTCTTCTTTCGTCTTTGTTTTAATAAATGTTGTATAACTCACTGAATGTTCAAAAAATCTTCCTCCGTCCCAAAATATGTGTTGTTAATTTAGTACAACTTTGTTTTTTCGAAAAGAAGGATAACCCTCGGTCTCTTCATCAAGCGATGCATACAACCATTTTTATTATACTATTCGGGAGAACCCAACAAAATAAATATATCGATCAACCCAAAGCCACCTTCCTGGCAACCATAGTCGCTGCACCTACGAACTTGGTGATGTGCCCTGACCTCGTATCAACACACACTATACAATCATATGGCATCACCAAGCCGCCGGCCAGCCAGCTGAGAGGGCCAACCGGTCTAGAAGACCCTCTGCATGAACCGCATGCACACACTCTAGAATTGACCGCCGCCCTCTTCCGTCGTCCCACCTTCAGGGACGATCAACTCATCTACCTTGCCAGACCATACTGTGGTTGACGCCACCATCTACGTGCGTCCATCAACATGAATCTGTCGACAAGGCTTCGCTGTGCCAAGTTGCCGAGACCCGGCGTCGTCACTATGGTAGATACAACACCGCTTATCCTCTTGTCCCCTCCAGTCAACACCTGCTCCAAGACGATGCCCCCAAGAGGTATGACGGACCCTAAAGCCTTGTTATCATCTGATCCGGGAGCCCCAGATCTAGGGTTTCCCCTGGAGCAACTAGAATGAGGTGACAGTGAATGCAATCGACGATGCCTTCTACAAGGAGACGACGCCGCTAAGACATAGGTCGACACTTTTTTTACCAGCATTCATGCCACTTCGAACTAGCAATTGTCCAGATCCGTGGTGAGCCATGCCATGATGGTGCGTGCATCCATCGAAACACCGACCGGGAAGCAGCATCCCTCGCCGACCCTTATCGTGCCGCCGACCGTCCACATGAAGAACCGACGACGGAACTGGCTGGGATCGTGATCCACGGCCGCCACCATGCCCACCGTCGCCAGAGAACCCGTATGTTCCTGCCGACCATGGGGGCTAGCACCGCCGCCACAAGACCAGGGACGCCACCCTGGCCACCCCTGGCCGCTGGACGCGTGCTCCCCAATGGCCCCACCCCAGCCGCTACATGGAGATCACCACTACATCACCACCGTGGCCTGCACCAACGGTAACGGCGAAAGGAGGGCCGCTCTGAGGATCCGCTGCTGGCAGCGCTCGTGTTTTCCTCCGGAGGCGCCTTGGGGAGGCATCGCGAGCTCTGTTCTTATCATATCGGTTGGTCTTTATCGCCTGGCTTCTTCTTGCTAACTTTATACTAAATCTGCGATACTTATTTTAAAACGGAGGGAGCAATTAATACCCTGTAGGCAAAGAAAATTAGCAGTAGAGTTCCAACTTGTGGATCATGAATCATATTGTTGGCTCGCCATTGATACCTAGCACCTTTGCCGCACTAAGCAACTGGTAGATATAAAACAAAACCAACCATTAACCATAAAGTCCCGATAGTTCACTTCAGACCCACTAAACTAACAATTAAAAGATGGGTTTTTTCATTTCACGAGAATCATAACGGATATGGAATGAAAGTGTCACGCAGTTGGTTAAGAAGGGTTGGGCGCGCTTTGCTGCGTCATTGGTGTTGTTGGGTTACTGAAAAAAATCACTCTGTTTTAAAATATAAGGTGTATTACTTTTTTGAAAAATCAAACATTAAAATTTTGATCAAATTTGTAGGGAAACATGTGAAAACCCATAATATCAAATTGGTATTTTTAGATTCATCATGAAATAAGTTTCCATACTTATTTTGTTTAATATTATGGATGTTTATATTTTTGTAGTGAACTTGGTCAAAGTTAAATAAATTTGACTTTCCAAAAATATAACCCGTATACTTTGGATCTGATGAAATATTTAATTTAACGGTGGGGGGCATGATAGAGTGTGTTTTAGTTTTATTTATAATGCGGTGATTTGATGGGCCTTTCATGGTATAATTCTGTGTTATCTGCTAACCAACATACATTTATGTTGGAAACATTTGTGTGTTCCATGTATTATATTGATGTTACAATATCACATGGTGCTGCTTCTTTTTTCTAGGTGAAAGAATTATGTATACTAGAAGTGCAGTGCGCGCTTTGCCGCGCCGCTTATATTCTTGAGGTTGTACATCTTTTATATAATTGTTTTGAAGTTGTGAAAAATATTTACGTATTAGTTGGTTTGGCGTGCGGGCATACAAGGAAGTTCATTTTTTTATCAGATATGCTACTCCTATGGACAGACTTTACGAAATCATGCTTAGAGATGGATGTGTCAATTTATGGTCAGAGATTAAGAAAAATGTGGGCCAACGTTGCAAATTGGGGAAGTGATTGATGGGAAAATGTTTGGTATGACCAATCCGTAGCGAATTGTTCGTGAGTTTATTATCATTTTTCTTTTTTTTATTGTGGTGTTTGGGTGGATTTTTTGACCGTGTGATTGGAGGACGCATTTTAAATAGTACAAAAACATGAGAAAGTTACTTACGTTGTTGGACACGTGTGTTACGCTAGTGCTAAACATGTCATGAGCGACACTTTTTTGTCACCTATTCATCACAAGATCCCACCACGAAGCCAGGATGAACAGCCCAATCAACTATGTATCCAATCCAAATTGAATAGTTGAATGAGGGGCTCTAACGGGATAGCTTAACAAAGCGAGAGATTTGATTGCCACAACAAAGGATTGACGAAGTCAAAATCAAGGATTGATGGGAGAAGCTTTAAAATTAGGGAGCATAGTGTGCGAAAAAAGTGAATGAGAGAGCTCATTGTGAAATTGTTGACTCGGTCAAAATTGCATGACCCAACTCCAAATTGAGACCTCAATTGATTGTGAGGCATTAAAAAATTAGAAGCTTAGTGTTATAGAGGATTAAAATAATTGAGTGAAAAATTATTGACCCGGTCAAAATCGGTGACCCAATTCCAAATTGATGACCTCAATTGAATGAGAGGCCTCCAATTCTAGGAGGATTAGTGAGATAGTGTATCGGTTGGTGTTTATCGCCTGGCTTCTTCTTACTAACTTTATACTAAACTGTGATACTTATTATAAAACGGAGGGAGCAATTAATACCCTGTAGGCGAAGAAAATTAGCAGTAGAGTTCCAACTTGTGGATCATGAATCATATTGTTGGCTCGCCATTGATACCTAGCACCACTGCCGCACTAAGCTACTGGTAGATATAAAACAAAACCAACCATTAACCATAAAATCCCGATAGTTCACTTCAGACCCACTAAACTAACAATTAAAAGATGGGTTTTTTCATTTTACAAGAATCATAATGGATACGGAATGAAAGTGTCACGCAGTTGGTTAAGAAGGGTTGGGCATGCTTTGCTGCGTCATTGGTGTTGTTGGGTTTCTGAAAAAAAATCACTCTATTTTAAAATATAAGGTGTATTACTTTTTTTAAAAATCAAACATTTAAAATTTGATCAAATTTGTAGGGAAACATGTGAAAACCCATAATATCAAATTGGTATTTTTAGATTCATCATGAAATAAGTTTCCATACTTATTTTGTTTAATATTATGGATGTTTATATTTTTGTTGTGAACTTGGTCAAAGTTAAATAAATTTGACTTTCCAAAAAAATAACCCTTATACTTTGGAACTGATGGAATATTTAATTTAACGGGTGGGGGCATGATAGAGTGTGTTTTAGTGTTATTTATATTGCGGTGATTTGATGGGCCTTTCATGGTATAATTCTGTGTTATCTGCTAACCAACATATATTTATGTTGGAAAAATTTGTGTGTTGCATGTATTATATTGATGTTACAATATCACATGGTGCTGCTTCTTTTTTCTAGGTGAAAGAATTATGTATACTAGAAGGGCAGTGCGCGCTTTGTCGCGCCGCTTATATTCTTGAGGTTGTACATCTTTTATATAATTGTTTTGAAGTTGTGAAAAATATTTACGTATTAGTTGGTTTGGCGTGCGGGAATACAAGGAAGTCCATTTTTTTATCAGATATGCTACTCCTATGGACAGACTTTACAAAATTACAAAATCGTGCTTAGGGATGGATGTGTCAATTTATGGCCAGAGATTAAGAAAAATGTGGGCCAACGTTGCAAATTGGGGAAGTGATTGATGGGAAAATGTTTGGTATGACCAATCCGTAGCGAATTGTTCATGAGTTTATTATCATTTTTCTTTTTTTATTGTGGTGTTTGGGGGTATTTTTTTGACCGTGTGATTGGAGGACGCATTTTAAATAGTACAAAAACATGAGAAAGTTACTTACGTTGTTGGACACGTGTGTTACGCTAGTGCTAAACATGTCATGAGCGGCACTTTTTTTTGTCACCTATTCATCACAAGATCCCACCACGAAGCCAGGGTGAACGACCCAATCAATTATGTATCCAATCCAAATTGAATAGTTGAATGAGGGGCTTTAAAACGGGATAGCTTAACAAAGCGAGAGATTTGATTGCCACAACAAAGGATTGATGAAGTCAAAATCAAGGATTGATGGGAGAAGCTTTAAAATTAGGGAGCATAGTGTGCTAAAAAAGTGAATGAGAGAACTCATTGTGAAATTGTTGACTCGGTCAAAATTGGATGACCCAACTCCAAATTGAGACCTCAATTGATTGTGAGGCATTAAAAAATTAGAAACTTAGTGTTATAAAGGATTAAAATAATTGAGTGAAAAATTGTTGACCCGGTCAAAATCGGTGACACAATTCCAAATTGATGACCTCAATTGAATGAGAGGCCTCCAATTCTAGGAGGATTAGTGATATAGTATATATGTACTTGGAACAGTAAAGACGGTGCCCGTGTTTCTATACCCACAATCTGCACACAATTGTACATATACACATACAAAACCATCCCGTATTGTCGTGTGCCCGTGTTTCTGGATGCCTTGCATCTAATGGGCGATCGAATTCGATCATCCTTTGAGGGAAAAACAATACTAGGTTGAGCAAAGCTAGCACGAGATCATGGAGATATCACAGCACGGCAAGGGAGACTGGGAGAGATTAAGAAGACACTATACTAACTGATGCGATGCCGGAAGGATTATTGAGGGTCTAAGTCTACTCTAATTACACAATTGGTCCAAGATTCTGCTACTAATTAGGAGTAATTAACGCCCGCCTACGGAACACCCCCCCCCCCCCCCCCCCCCCCCCCCGCGCGAGAGAAATCCTTCCCACCTGTGCCAATCATGGCCCGAGATTCCCAGATTAGCTGACCAGCGATGGTGACTCCGGTTAGATTATGCTGGGAGCATGGCATGGGAGAGTGATATTTGTACGTGTGTGCGCGTTTGTGTGGATGCAGATAAAGATCATGCTACAATAACGAGCTTGTGTGATGTTGTTCCTGTGGTCACACATGTAGTCAGTATTAGTACAAACCGCGCTAGGGCTGTTAGTGTGGCGGGCAGAAAGAAATATATTAGTTATGCCATAAGGGGTGGAAACGGATCAGATAGAGCCCCACCAGCTTCAATTTTCAAATTTTCAAAACAAATATGGATGCAAATTAAATATGAATGTTATTGGTAAGAACATGACTATACTAGTACAAACTGGATGTTTACTCATACCAGAACGTATACGAATATCAGACAATTTAACGACATATATGGGTAAAAGAAATAAAATCAAACACTATGTGACAAGTAAATAATCAACTCACCACGCAGTCACGCACAATACGTCGATGATAGGCTGATACAAGAATAAATACTTTAATGATGCATAATAGTTTCTATATTGAATCATCAACAAAGTTATATTTAACCAGCAGGCTTTTATGTCGAATAATTGGCATATGGGGCTAGAATTGTTCAAATTGGTTAATATAACTTTATTCGAATATGGGTGTATCCACTTCCGTTTCCACAAACTGATTCAAAATCTGTTACCACATTCGTAGGGCGTGTTCACAAATATGCATACCGGATATCCGAATTAATCACTACCACTTTCCAACCCTAAGATAAGCTAGGAACTACTCTACTTAGTAGGCTTTTTTAGACTCTATTTAGTAGATGAGGTGGTATTCCTAGCAATGGACTAACTTGCAGTTTTGTTGCGATGTGAACTTGCTAGTTGCTGGAATACTTGCTAGTCCAGCCGTCACTTTTCTGTTCCCTCTCATTTTTGTTTCTCCCGGCCACACAACCCAACTTTGGAATGTTGATAGTAAAACGAGAGACAATAATAGTAGTGAGACTCTACGTTATCTTTTTTCTGATGATGATGCCTTATATAGGATTACAAAGATTGCCTCCAAGATTTGTCTGTACAAAGGAGCATGAGCAACTGGCGTGCTAGATAGTAACCGCTTCGATGGTTAGGAAAAAGGAATTAACCAAATCCTAACACTCTCCCTATCCAAGCTTGTCAATATAAGAAAACAAAGAAAAAGATACAACATATAATGGTTATTATCTCTTTTAACAAAACAAAGAAAAAGAAAAAATAAATAGAAAAACCCAAAGGAACTGTTGCAAAATAGTAGAACATAGTGAAAAATGAAAAACACCAAGGAAAACCGTAAAGAAAAACACTGAAAAGGAAAAATAAACAAAAAAATGGAAAATAAGAGAAAATCATAAAAACACAAAAAAATAAGAAAATAAAAAACCAATAAAACTGAAGAAACCCGACAACCGTAATAAAAACACGCGCAAAAATTTAAAAAGCAATGAAAACCAAAGAGAACCATAAAAGAAGAACATAAAGAAATAATTGTCTCCTTCCTCGGCCAAAGAGCTGGCATTTCTTCATCCATCAAGAAACTGAAAGAGGTCACGATAAGGTCGCAGTCGTCTCCTTCCTCTCGAAGCGCCTGTGCATTCCTCTTTATCTATCTGGGCGTCGCCATTTCCCCTTGATCTGCTACATTTTGCAACAATTTGTGCAACACACCAATAGATCGAGTAGAGGAGAGCCATCCTCGGCGTCCTAGGGCCCGATTCTCCATGGAGTAGTTGTTACGGCGTTGTGGAGGAGGTTAGTTGGGGAGGAGTTGTTGTTCGGGAGGAGGCGCGGTGGGGAGGAGGAGCTTGGTTGGGGCAAAGTTTGCTGCAGCCGAGGGGGAGGCAGTGGTAGTTGTGGTGGTCGACAAGCTCCAGCAAGGCGCGACATAGTGAAGATAGCAACTTGAAACCGGCCACACACGCATCCAAGGTATAACCACCTCTTCAATTTTTACTATAATTATTGTTCGGTCTACATTTTTAGTTCCAATGTTTAGTTTGAGTGTAGATGTATGTCATTGGATAGTTTTAGTGTAGTTTCATGTAGATATATGGAGTAGTGTGGTGGTGGTAGTATATCGTAGTGTTTTCTTAGATTAATGTGCCTGAAAAATTACCGATGTTTGGAGGGAGCATTGGTTAAATGGGATTGATGTCTATATGGAATTATCTGATAGGTCAGATGCCTGAACCAGTGAATTTCACTTTGTACTTTGGTCATGGTAATGTCCGATATAATGAGTTGGGGGTTTATCTAAGTGAGTATAAGTGTTGCCAGTTTGACACTACCAAACCCTGATATAGTGGATATTGGGCAGTTGAAATACTGGTTGACAACAAGTTTTGGGCTGAATCCTAATCGTTGTTCCATCAGTATTCATGCATTGTGGACGAAATCTTGTAAAAACGTATTTTGGGAGCTAACCCTGGTAGATCAGAGCCAGAAGTAGCTAGACTGGTTAAGGTGTTGCAAAGAACGGATGATTTACCCCTATGCCTCAGTGCTCCTTGTGGCGAAGGATGAGAATATGTAGAAGGCGACGAGGGGTATGAACCTGACCAGGGCAGTAAACCGGCTAATGAGATTGATCCATGTGCATCACAACAAGTGGATGTTAGCCATCCCAAGGAAGAGCCGATTTTGTGTCACACACTCTATGGTCATGAAGCAGGGCAGAGTAGTCAGTCGAGAGTATTTACTGGTAACGGTTTGGCTGATCGGGATGAGTAAGTGGAGTAAATGCACAGGGCGGTGGAAGAGGAGTACGGGGATGGACTGACGGAAGATCTAGATTCGGAAAATTCTGAGGAAATGAAGGTGAATCTGAAGACGACGTGGAGGTGTCGATTCCTTCTTCATGGAATCATGACACATCCACCAGCCTTAAGATCAACGATGTCCACGAGACTACATGGTAGTATCATCATAACCAACTCCATATAGGGGCTATGTATATACCACAAAGAAACAATTGAATAATGCGGTGACAAAGTGGGCTATGTCCATGCACAAGGTTTTCTACACACACATATAGGGTCCTACAAACTAGAATGTAGAATGCATTGAAACTAGTTGTCCTAGGAAGGTGCATGGGAACGTGCCCAAGTGGGACGTAAACTAGGTTGTCACTGATGTTGTGTCACACAATTGTGTGAGGAAAACCTCTTGGTGGAGCATCCAAACTGACTTAAATCGTTATTGCACAACTCATGTATAGTGAGATAGTGAGGAATCAAGACATGGAAGCAAAGCACATTCAGACAAAAGTTAAGAGTATATAGAAGTACAAATATCCTTACGCGAATGTTTGGAGGGCTAAGCAGAGAACAATGAATGAAAGGATTGAGACATTCATAGACTCCTAGGATAACATTGTTTGGCTTTGACATTTGTGATATGTGTTGGGTTTTCCACGAAGAGGAGCGGGTGATGCAGCACATTATAGATAAGTATTTCCCACAGTGAGAACTGACGTGGCTTGAGACTGCGTTGGTACTTCCCCAAAGAGGAAGGGATCATGCAGCACATCGACGGTAAGTATTTCCCTCAGTTATGAAACCAAGGTTATCGAACCAGTAGGAGAACCACGCAACACTATGTAAACGGTACCTGCACACAAAGAACAAATACTTGCAACCCGAAGCGAAAGAGAGGTTGTCAATCTCTCCACGGTAAAAAGATAGATTAGATTGTAATAGATTGGATAGATAGATCGCACAAGAACACAAAATAAAAGAGGCAAATAAAAGTGCAGCAAGGTATTTTTGGGTTTTTGGAATAATAGATCGGAAAACAAAAGGCGGCAAAAGATAGATCGGAAAGCAATATGCTGGAAAAGTAGACACGGGGGCCGTAGGTTTCACTAGTGGCTTCTCTCATGAGTATACCACATGGTGGGTAAACAAATTACTGTTGGGCAATTGATAGAAGATCAAATAATCATGATGATATCCAAGGCGATGATCATTATATAGGCAACACGTCCAAGATTAGTAGACCAAAACGATTCTGCATCTACTACTATTACTCCACACATCGACCGCTATCCAGCATGCATCTAGTGTATTAAGTTCATGGAAAAACGGAGTAATGCAATAAGAATGGTGACATGATGTAGACAAGATCTATTCATGTAGGAATAGATCCCGTCTTGTTATCCATAATAGCAACGATACATGCGTGCCTCGCTGCCCCTTCTGTCACTAGGAGAGGACACCACAAGATCAAACCCATCACAAAGCACCTCTTCCCATGGCAAGAAAATCGATCTAGTTGGCCTAACTAAACAAAAGATTTGAAGAAGAAATACGAGGCTATAAGTAATCATGCATATAAGAGATCAAAGAAGAATCAAATAATATTCATGGATACAAACTGATCATGAACTCAAAAATCATCGGATCCCAACAAACACACCGCAAAAAGTCATTACATCAAATAGATCTCCAAGAGACCATTGTATTGAGAATCAAAAGAGAGAGAGAAATCCATCTAGCTACTGCCTACGGACCCGTAGGTCTATGGTGGACTACTCACGCATCATCGGAGAGGCACCAATGAGGATGGTGAACCCCTCCGTGATGGTGTTAGATTGGATCTCGCGGTTCTGGAACTTGCGGCGGCTGGAAGTATTTTTCGTCGACTCCTCTAGGGTTTCTGGAATATTTGGGTATTTATAGAGCTCAGAGGCGGTGGAGGGGACTCCCGAGGTGGCCACAACCCACCAGGGCACGCCGGGGGCCTCTGGCGCGCTCTGGTGTCTTGTGGGCGGCCTGGGCTCCCTCCCGGGTACTTCTTTGGCCCACTGGCTTTCTTCTGGTCCATAAAAAATCTCCAAAAAGTTTCATCGCGACTGGACTCCGTTTGGTACTGATATTCTGCGATGTAAAAAACAAGCAAAAAAACAGTAACTGGCACTTGGCACTATGTCAATAGGTTAGTCCCAAAAATGATATAAAGTTTCTATAAAATGATTGTAAAACATCCAAGAATGATAATATAACAGCATGGAACAATCAAAAATTATAGATACGTTGGAGACGTATCAGCATCCCCAAGCTTAATTCCTGCTCATCCTCGAGTAGGTAAATGATTAAAACAGATTTTTTTTTCTTGTGCAATGCTGCCTAACATGTTCATCACATATTCTTTTCTTTTGTAGCATGGACATTTGGACTTTTAGATGGTTCAAAGCAATAGTCTAGTTTTGACATAAAGACTTCAATACTCAAGCATGCCAACAAGCAACCATGTCTTTCAAAATATCAACACTAAAAAGAACGTTATCACTAGCCCATCATGCTCAATCATTGATCCATTCATGAAAAACACTCAAATATTAATTACACCCAATGCACAAGTATGATCATAGTGCCCCCTAGTTGGTGCTTTATAAGAGAAGATGGGGACTCAAATTAAATATAAAAATTGCATAAAGTAAATAGATAGGACCTTCATAGAGGGAAGTAGGGATTTGTAGAGGTGCGAGAGCTCAAAGCTTAAATTGAGAGAGAAAAATATTTTGGGTCGCATGCCTTTCCTGTCAACGAAAATGACAAAGTAGTTCTCAATACTTCCCATGCTAGATACATCATAGGCGGTTCCCAAACATAAATTAAAGTTTATTCCTTTTTCCACCATTCTTTCACAATCCATGGCTAGCCGTATCCACGGTTGCCTTCCATACCAACACTTTCCAAGGAATTTATTATTTGACAACATAAAGAAAATTTCTTTTTCATTTCGGGACTGGGCATCCCTATTACTATCGTACTCTCATGCAATGACAAGTGAATAAACACTCATCCTGAGAATAACACACCTAGCATGGAAAAATATTGGACACCCCCTACCGTTTCATGAGCGTTACGAGCACACAAAAATGTAATTGATTTTGAAAATTAGAGATGGCACATACAAATTTGCTTAGAACGGCATGGAAATACCGCATATAGGTAGGTATGATGGACTCATAAGGCAAAACTGGTTTTAAGGATTTTGGATGCAAAAGTAGTATTTCTACTTAGTACAAGTGGAGGTTAGAAAATAGATTGAGAAGCAACCAACCAAGAAACGAAAATTCACATAAACGGGCATTGAGCATAACTAACACCGAATAATGCACCATAAGTAGGATGTAATTTCATTGCATAACTATTGACTTTCGTGCTTGCATAGGAATCAACAACCTTAACACCAATATTCTTACTAAAGCATAATTACTCACCAACATAACTCACCTATTACTATCATCATGTCTCAAAACTATTACAAGGAATCAAGTTTAATTTGTCCAATGATCTTCATTAAAGTTTTTATTATATCCCTCTTGAATATCTTTCACTTTGGGACTAGTTTCATATATTGCCATTGGTTTTGACAAGCTCAAATAAATTTAAGTGAAGAACATGAGCATAAAAATTTCATCTCTCAAAATAGTATAAGTGAAGCATGAGAGAATTTCTTCATAGTTTACTAGCTCTCAAATTAATCTAAGTGAAGCATGAGAGTATTTCTTCAAAAAACAATTAAAGAACACCGTGCTCAAAAAGATATAAGTGAAGCACTAGAGCAATTCCATAGCTCAAAAAAATTAAGTGAAGTATATAGAGCAATTCTAAAAAATTATAGCATAATTTTGTCTCTCTCAAATAGGTGTGTCCAACAAGGATACTTGTGACAAACTAAAAGCAAATCAAGCAAAGACCCAAATAATACAATACATTCCAAGCAAAACTCATGATATGTGACGAATAAAAATATAGCTCCAAGTAAAATACCGATGGTCGTTAGAAGAAAGAGGGGATGCCACTCGGGGCATCCCCAAGCGTAGATACTTGTTTCTCCTTGGATAATATCTTGGGGGTGCTGTAGCATCCCCAAGCTTAGGCTCTTTTCACTCCTTATTCCTTCATCCATCGTGATCTCACCCAAAACTTGAAAACTTCAATCACACAAAACTCAACAAAACCTCCGTGAGATCCGTTAGTATAATAAAGCAAATCACCACTCTAAGTACTGTTGCAAACCCATTCATATTTTTTTATTGCAATATACCTACTGTATTTTAAATTTACCATGGCTTATACCCCCCGATATAAACCATAGATTCATCAAAACAAGCACACAATGCAACGAAAACATAATCTGTCAAAAACAGAACAGTCTGTAGTAATCTGTACTCTAACCATACTTCTGTAACTATAAAAATTCTGAAAAATTAGTTGAACGTAAAGAATTTGTATAGAAATACTGTCTTAAAATTTCAGCTCATTATCACTCTCCAGTGAAAAACAAAAATTCCTCCACTAGAGTCAAAGTTTCTGTTTTAGATTCAGCATTGTTTCTACTCATCTTATGAATCATCCTAAAGGCTTTACTTGGCACAAACACTAATTAAAACATAAAAAACACAATCATGACAGTAGCATAATTTTGTCAACATTCAAAAACAGAAAGAAAAAGGTGAAAATAAATTTATTCATTGGGTTGCCTCCCAACAAGCGCTATCGTTTTGTGCCCCTAGCTAGGCATAATGCATAAATTCAAGTGTTGTCATCTTTCGTTTTTGTAGAGATATTTTTATCAAGAGGTTTTGCAAATATAACTTGAAACACATCATCCATAGAAATCTTAGCACTATCAAGTTGTCCATCTACGTACCCTCTTTGATTCCTGGCCACAATCCAAGAATATTGTTGATTAACATCATTAAAAACTTGTTGGATCATATCTAAAACGGGGACTTCCTTTTTAAGGTTCTCATCAAAAATTTGATTATTTCCAAGCAGATGTATCAACATGTAGTCACTATTGTAAAGGATCTCCCCTATAACTGGTTTTTCATGGCAAATACCAAAAATATCAAAAATCTCCCTAGCTTCCTATACTATGTGATCAAATTCATTCATGAGAACAAGGGTGGCTAACTTTTTAGATTTGGGATCTTTTATAACGGGTAGCTCATAAAACAATCTTTGCAAGGTAGGATGGGTACGAATAAACCTATTTTCGAGTTTCAGAATTAGCGATGAAATAGCTTCCGCATAAGTTTTAGTTCTTTTAAGTATAGGAGCATCATCGAGAGTAAAATTTCCAACACAATTGAAAAATTCTTGGATAGTTTCTTTTCCTATAACGTTCCCTTACCCCAAAACAAAAGTTTTAGCGTCCAGATTACCACAACGTCCAATATTAGGAGTCCTGCCATCATCTGTTTCTGCCATACCAAAATCACTCATGATGACAAGCAAACAAAAGATCTGACGAGAAAAAGGGCAAACGAAAAAGAGGGCGAATAAAACGGAAAATTTGAGAAGTGGGGGAGAGGAAAACGAGGGGCAAATGGCAAATAATGTAATTGCAAGGAGATGAGATTTGTGATTAGGAACCTGATAGATGTTGATGATGTCTTCCCGGCAACGGCGCCCGAAATTCCTTTGACGTGGCTTGAGACTGCGTCGGTAGTTCCCCAAAGAGGAAGGGATCATGCAGCACAGCGACGATAAGTATTTCCCTCAGTTATGAAACCAAGGTTATCGAACCAGTAGGAGAACTACGCAACACTATGTAAACGGTACCTGCACACAAAGAACAAATACTTGCAACCCGACGCGAAAGAGAGGTTGTCAATCTCTCCACGGTAAAAAGATAGATTAGATTGTAATAGATTGGATAGATAGATCGCACAAGAACACAAAATAAAAGAGGCAAATAAAAAGTGCAGCAAGGTATTTTTGGGTTTTTGGAATAATAGACCGGAAAACAAAACGCGGCAAAAGATAGATCGAAAAGCAATATGTTGGAAAAGTAGACCCGGGGGCCGTAGGTTTCACTAGTGGCTTCTCTCATGAGTATAGCACACGGTGGGTAAACAAATTACTCTTGGGCAATTGATAGAAGATCAAATAATCATGACGATATCCAAGGCGATGATCATTATATAGGCATCACGTCGAAGATTAGTAGACCGAAACGATTCTGCATCTACTACTATTACTCCACACATCGACCGCTATCCAGCATGCATCTAGTGTATTAAGTTCATGGAAAAACGGAGTAATGCAATAAGAACGGTGACATGATGTAGACAAGATCTGTTCATGTAGGAATAGACCCCATCTTGTTATCCTTAATAGCAACGATACATGCGTGCCTTGCTGCCCCTTCTGTCACTGGGAGAGGACACTACAAGATCAAACCCATCACAAAGCACCTCTTCCCATGGCAAGAAAAATCGATCTAGTTGGCCCAACTAAACCAAAGATTTGAAGAAGAAATACGAGGCTATAAGTAATCATGCATATAAGAGATCAAAGAAGACACAAATAATATTCATGGATAGAAACTGATCATGAACTCAAAATTCATGGGATCCCAACAAACACACCGCAAAAAGTCATTACATCAAATAGATCTCCAAGAGACCATTGTATTGAGAATCAAAAGAGAGAGAGAAAGCCATCTAGCTACTGCCTATGGACCCGTAGGTCTATGGTGGACTACTCACGCATCATCGGAGAGGCACCAATGAGGATGATGAACCCCTCTGTGATGGTGTTAGATTGGATCTCGCGGTTCTGGAACTTGTGGCGGCTGGAAGTATTTTTCGTCGACTCCTCTAGGGTTTCTGGAATATTTGGGTATTTATAGAGCTCAGAGGTGGTGGAGGGGACTCCCGAGGCGGCCACAACCCACCAGGGCGCCGGGGGCCTCTAGCGCGCCCTGGTGTCTTGTGGGCGGCCTGGGCTCCCTCCCGGGTACTTCTTTGGCCCACTGGCTTTCTTCTGGTCCATAGAAAATCTCCAAAAAGTTTCATCGCGATTGGACTCCATTTGGTACTGTATTCTGCGAAGTAAAAAACAAGCAAAAAACAGCAAGTGGCACTTGGCACTATGTCAATAGGTTAGTCCCAAAAAATGATATAAAGTTGCTATAAAATGATTGTAAAACATCCAAGAATGATAATATAACAGCATGGAACAATAAAAAATTATAGATACGTTGGAGACATATCAAGAACCAAGGTTATCGAACCAATAGGAGTAGCACGCAACCCCCGTCTTCAGCGACTGCACACACAGAAGCAAACACTTGCACCCAACACAGGCAAGAGGGTTGTCAATCCCCTTGGACTCATTATTTGCAAGCAAATGAAGTGTGTAGATGATAGTTGATAATTGTAAATTGCAAAATAAAATAAAGTATAAATAATGGCAGCAAGGTAATGAAAGATTTTGTAAATATATAAGTGGATAGACCCGGGGGGCATAGTTTTTGCTAGTGGCATCTCTCATGTAGTAGGCATACGCTGGGTAAACAAATTACTGTTGGGCAATTGATAGAAAAGCACATAGTTATGCAATATTTAGTCTCGGCAATGATCATGTATATATAGGCATCACGTTAATAAGCAAATAGGCCAACTCTTGCCTGTACCTATTGCTATTACTCCACGTCGAGAGCGCTTCTATGCTTGCCTAGGTATTAAGTTCATGACAAACAAAGTAATGCTTGGAGAACGATGACATGATGCAGGCAAACATAATTCAATCAATATGAATTAACCCTATATTTTTAATCTTAGTGGCGACAATGCAAAGATGTGTCTTGTCCACCGCCATATTGAACCCACCACAACGCACCCCTCTCGCTGAAGAAATATCAATCTAGTTGGCCAAACTATTTCAATAGATCGGAGAGATTTACGAAGCTATAATAATCATGCAAATAATAATCATAATAGAATTCATAGAAGACTCAAATCTCTTTCATGAATAATCTGAACATAAACCCACAATTCATCGGATCCCAACAAACGCACCGCACAAAGTGGTTACATCGAATAGATCACCGCGAAGATGAGGTGAACTTCGTATTGAAGATCAAGAGAGAGAGAGAGAGAGAGAGATAGACATCTAAGTACTAACTACGGACCCGTAGGTTTGTAGGGAACTACTCACACATCACCATGGGAGTAGCAAGGTTGATGTAGAGGCCCTCCGTGATCGATCCTCCCTCCCATAGGGCACCGAAGCAGGCCTCCATATGGGCACACGGCAGAATAGAGACTTGCGGCGGCAGAAAAAGTGCTTCGGGAGGCTCCCTAGGGTTTTTGGGAAATATTAGAATTTATAGGCAAGAGAGGGACGTCGGGAGGCGCCAGGAGGGGCCACCGCACAACAAGGCGCGACCACCCCTGATACGTCTTCGTCGTATCTAATTTTCCTCATGCTTTTGCTCTTGTTTTGGACTCTAATTTGCATGATTTGAACGAAACTAACTCGGGCTGACGTTGTTTTTAGCAGAACTACCATGTTGTTGTTTTTGTGCAGAAATAAAAGTTCTCGAAACTGGACGAACCTTTTTGGAGATTTATTTTACAATAAATAAAAATTACTGGAGCCAAGAGTCATCGGAGGGGGTGCCCTGGTTGGGCACGATACACCAGGGAGCGCCACCCCCTCCAGGTGCGCCCTGGTGGGTTGTGCCCACCTCGGGGCCCCACTGACCATAATTCCAGCACTATAAATCCTATTTTCGGAAGAAAAAAAATCAGAGAGAAAGTTTCATCGCGTTTTACAATACGGAGCCAACACCACCTCCTGTTCTTCACGGGGAGGCCAGATCTAGAGCCCCTTTGGGGCTCTAGAGAGGGGAATCTTCGGTCTTCATCATCATCAACCCTTCTCCATCGCCAATTCCATGATGCTCCCCACCGGGAGTTCGTAATTCCTTCGTAGGCTTGCTGGTCGGTGAGGAGTTGGATGAGATTCATCATGTAATCAAGTTAGTTTGTTAGGGCTTGATCCCTAGTATCCACTATGTTCTGAGATTGATGCTGCTATGACTTTTCCATGCTTAATGCTTGTCACTAGGGCCCGAGTGCCATGATTTCAGATCTGAACCATTTATGTTATCACCGTTATATCTATGTTCATGATCCGATCTTGCTAGTCATATGCACCTGCTATGTGTTATGATCCGTAAACCCCGGAGTGACAATAGTCGGGATACCTTCCGGTGATGACCGTAGTTTGAGGAGTTCATGTATTCACAATGTGTTAATGCTTTGTTCCGGTTCTCTCTTAAAAGGAGGCCTTAATATCCCTTAGTTTCCTTATGGCCCGGCTGCCTCGGGAGGGTAGGACAAAAGATGCAATGCAAGTTCTTTTCCATAAGCACGTATGACTATTTACGGAATACATGCCTACATTACATTTATGAACTGGAGCTAGTTTTGTGTCGCCCTAGGTTATGACTGTTATATGATGAATATTATCCAACGAGTCCACCGATCCAGTGCCTACGAGTTTTCCACATATTGTTCTTGCTAAGTTACTATTGCTACTGCTATTGTTACACTGGCTACAAAACTATTGCTATCACTACTACCGTTACTATTACTGCTACTACTGCTATCAAAACTATCATACTACTTTGCTACTGATCACTCTGCTGCAGATATTTAATCTCCAGGTGTGGTTCAATTGATAACTCGGCTGCTAATACTCGCAAATATTCTTTGGCTCCCCTTGTGTCGAATCTATAAATTTGGGTTGAATACTCTACCCTCAAAAACTGTTGCGACCCCCTATACTTGTGGGTTATCAAGACCTTTTTCTAGCGCCGTTGCCGAGGAGCATAGCTATATTTGTTGAGTCACTTGGGATTTATATCAATTGATCACTATGAAGAATCTGAAGGATCCAAAAACCAAGATTTTTCCCTCTAAGACGAGGGGAGGTAAGGAATTGCCATCTAGCTCTGCACTTGATTCACCTTCGGTTATGAGTAAGTTTGCAACACCACCACATGCTATTAATCCTGATATGTCGCAAGTTATTGATGATGCTACTTCTGCTATGAATGATGTTTATGATGATGCTAGTACCATACTTGATGATAATGTGCCACTAGGTGAATTTCTTGATGAACAAATTGCTAGAGCTAAAGAGAATGAAATTACTGAAACTGATAAGATTGTTGAAACTGATGAAGTCTTTGAAACACCTACTAGACCTATCTCTCCTAGATTTGAAATGCCTAAGATACCTGAAGGTTATGTTATGGATGGAGAAATAGCTAGAGAAATCCTTTCTTGTAAGGATAGAGATGATTTTAAGAAATTACTACGCAAGTATAAAGAGAAGACTATGAATGCTAGAATGAAATGTGATCCTAAGTTTGCTACTTCACCTATCTTTGTTACCGATAAGGATTATGAATTCTCTGTCGACCCAAAGTTAATTACTTTGGTTGAATCTAATCCTTTCCATGGCTATGAAACTGAAATTGTAGTGGCACATCTTACTAAGCTGAATGATATAGCCACCCTCTTTGCTCATGATGAGAAGATTCGCTACTACTATATTCTCAAATTATTTCCGTTCTCATTAAAGGGTGATGCTAAGATATGGTACAATACTCTTCCTCCTGGTTATGTGCGTAGTCCCTAGGATATGATTTACTACTTTTCTGAAAAATATTTTCCTGCTCATAAGAAACAAGACGCCTTACAGGAAATATTTAACTTTGTGCAAATTGAAGAAGAGAGTCTCCCACAAGCTTGGGGGAGGCTTCTCCAATTGCTTATTTCTTTGCCTGATCACCCTATTAAGAAAAATGAAATACTTGATAGCTTCTATAATGGACTAACTGATGCTTCTAGGGACTTCTTAGATAGTTGTGCTGGTTGTGTTTTCAGGGAACGAACTGTTGAACAAGCTGAGGAACTATTGAACAATATATTGAAGAATTATGATGATTGGACTCTCCCTGAACCACCACTTAAACCCACTCTGAAGAAGAGGGGTATCTTATTTCTCAGTCCGGAAGATATGCAAGAGGCAAAGAAATGTATTAAGGAAAAGGGTATTAAAGCTGAGGATGTTAAGAATTTACCACCTATTGAAGAAATACATGGCCTTAACACACCACCACCTCCATAGGTGGTAGAGGTAAATTATTTAATAAAGTTTGATGAAAGTGATATCCCTTACAATAAACATCCTAGTCAATGCTTATATGAGTTTGATAACTACATTATGAAACAAGATCATTTCAATGCAAATGTTCTGAAACAATTGAAATATAATTCTGATATGATTGCTCGCTTGACTGACTTGTTATTTAGAATCAGTAATGATGTTAGAGGCGTAGGAAAACATGCCTCTATGGTTCAAATCCAATTAGAACAAGTTGCTAAATCTCAAAAAGAATTGCTTGATGAAATGAATAATAATATGAATGATTTTGCTGCTAGAGTAGTAATTAGAGGAGGTAGAATGACCCAAGAACCTCTTTATCCTGAAGGTCATCCTAAAAGAATTGAACAAGACTCTCAGAGAATTAATACTGATGCACCTAGTCCTTCTAAAAATAAAATTAAAAAGAAAAATGATAGGACTTTGCATACCTCTAGTGAACCTGAGATACAAAAACCTCCTAAAGATAATGATGTCTCTATTTCTGATGTTGAAACTCAGTCTGGTAATGAACATTCACCTAGTGATAATGAAAATGATAATGATGATGTTCATGAAGATACCCAACCGAACAATGATAAATAACCAGATAATGATATTGAAATAGAACCTGCTGTTGATCTTCATAACCCATAACTTAAAAATAAACGATATGACAAAAGAGACTTTGTGGCTAGAAAACATGGTAAAGAAAGAGAGCCATGGGTTCAGAAACCCGTGCCCTTTCCACCTATACCATCTAAGAAAAAGGATGATGAAGAATTTGAACGATTTGCTGAAATGATTAGGCCAGTCTTTTGTGTACCCACTTAACTGATATCTTAAATATGGCCCCTTATGCAAAATACATGAAAGACATCATCACTAATAAAAGAAAGATACCTGAAGCTGAAATCTCCACCATGCTTGCTAATTATTCTTTTAAGGATGGAGTACCTAAAAAACTTGGAGACCCTCGAATACCAACTATACCTTGCTCCATTAAAAGAAATTATGTCAAAACTGCTTTGTGTGATTTGGGAGCTGGTGTTAGTGTTATGCCTTTCTCTTTGTATAAAAGACTTGATTTGAATAAACTCACACCTACTGAGATATCGTTGCAAATGGCTGACAAATCAACTGCCATACCTATCGGTATTTGTGAGGATGTGCCCGTTGTTGTTGCAAATGTTACATCTTAACAGACTTTGTTATTCTTGAGATGCCCGAGGACGACAACATGTCGATTATCCTTGGTAGACTCTTTTTGAATACTGCAGGGGCTGTTATTGATTGCAATAAAAGCAAAGTCACTTTTCATATCAATGGTAATGAGCACACGGTGTACTTTCCGAAGAAACAATTCCAAGTGAATGGTATAAATGTTATTGAAGAATCTCTGACACTCACTATTGGAAGTTTTCAATTACCTCTACCTACTGCCAAAAAGAAATATGACATACTTATTGTTGGGGATATGCATATCCCCATTGAGGTAACTTAGTGTTTTACGAAAGTTCTTTGGTTTCATGCTAATCGGAAGTGGTTGTTAATAAGACTTGATCAACCTTATTAATGGATCATTTTTTAGAGGTATGAAGTTGATGAATCTAGTAGGCACAACCTTCTGCTCTCACCTTTTATTTTCTATTTTACTTAGTCAAATAAAATAAAATGCCATGTCTATCCTGTTTTCTGTTTTCTCCGTGCAATAAAAAATGACCCAAAAATAAAAGTTCTCAGAATGTCCTGAAAATTTGATACGGTTTTTTTCTGATTAATTCTGAATTTCTTGTGCAAATAACATCAGAGGGGGTGCACCTGGTGCCCACAAGACACCAGGGCGCGCCAGCAACCCCAGCCGCGCCCTGGTGGCTTGTGGCCCCCACGTGGGCCCCCTCACTTATCCCTTTAGCCCATGTCATCTCCTACCTCCAGAAAAAAAATCACCATAGCTCTCACTCCCGTGTTCTTGCTCTCAAACCCGCGGATTTCGATCTCTTTGCTCGAAGCTCCGTTTTTGAAAATGTTTTGGGGGATTGCTACTTGGTATGTGACTCCTCCATTGCTCGAATTAGTTTTTGATTTAGTGGGTTATTTTTAGAATAATTAGCTACTCTTGGTGCTATTGTAGATGGGCTTGCATGTTCAATTCTTAGAGTTCTAAGTAGTTTGAATGCTTAGTATGGCCTCTATGCACTCTTGGGAGTAGTTGCTATCAATCTTATGAAGTTTTGTTGACAAAAATTGTGTGTCCCAAAAATATTTCATAAATTTGTTCGCAAATAAAAATGCAATTCTTTAGGAGTTCTTCGAGGAGGAGGTCCTCGGGGGCCTCATCAAGTGGAAGATCGGTCCGACAATCCTATGTTGAGCCAAGTGAAAGCTCTATACGAGATGCCGCTAAAAAATCATGCTTATGGCCATGCAACGAATTCATGGAAGGTGCAGGTTTAAGGAGGAATTTGAACAATTTATCCATAATGGTTGCTCCCTTCATCGCAGATAAGTGCCCTCAACATCTTGAACTCACAAAAACATTCACCAAGAAATTCAAATATTTTCCTCGTGAGTCTAGAGTTTCATTCAACCTTTATGACCTTCCCTTTACCATGCCCTTAGAATTGTTCTGTGAAGCGTGCAAAATTCCATATTGGGGTTCGCTAGACGAACCACCAACATCTGAGTATGAGTCATTTTTGATTAATCTCTGCTACGGCGAAGATAGAGGAGTGACACAAGGTAGAATAAAAAGCATCCCTTTTCCATCAATACATTACTTTGCACTCTTTAATGGCAAATGCATCGTAGGCAAACAAGATTGCATCACACTGTGTGCCCCTGATTTGAGTCTCTTACACACTGCTATAACAAGAGATAAACGTTATAATCTTGGAGCAATTGTTGCACGGAGATTGCAGCACAACGCTGCTAGTGGACATTTTTATGGAGGAATTTATGCCTCCCGTGTAGCTGACTAGCTAAATGTATCACCTTGGCCTAACGACCCCATTTTACCTACTCAGTACTTAGACTTTGAGGCCATGAAACGTCATAGGTTCCTTAAGGGCACAGTCACTAATTATACTTACAATTTGATGTTCAATAAAGATCCCATTGTACCTGTTACTTTGCCTGCTCCTGCTCTCTTTAATTTTCACAGTAGGGGAAGATACTATGTTCTTGAGAGCGAGGCCCGCGCGTACAATGCAGAGGTTGAAGCTGCCAGGTGGGCTGAGGAAGCTGCGCCAAGAACCTCGATGGGCTATCACTCAGACTATTATGCAGGCCGCGGATGGTGATTACCAAGCTAGGCCAAAAGCCTAAGCTTGGGGGAGTACGTATTTCCATCGACCTTATATTCATGTTTACACATTTCATTCCAGTTGTCGGTGTCCATACTTTTTCATTGTATTATCCATGCTAGATTTATTTTCTCGCTTTCTTCTTGCGTGTTTGAAAAACTTTGAGAAAATCCAAAAATATTTCCTACTTCTTTTCAGTTTTTCTTTCTAGTTTAAATTGATTGTAGTATCAAAAGAAAACCCAAAAAGATTTCTCGTTTCTTCTTTTACTTGTTGGGAGCTCTCCCGTGTAAATAGTTTTCTCGTTTTTGTTTTTCCCTCCTTAATTTGCTTTCTTCAAGAAAAACTAAAAACTCCAAAAATATTTCTGTGTGTTTCTCTGAAATTCTTTTCCTTTTATTTGAGTCGTACCAAGGAGAAGACCACAATGAAAATGTTGAGTGGCTCTCATATGCATTATTGATTATCTAACAAAGAGCCCATATTACTTTGTCTTCTCCTCTTGAATAAAATGTTTGCAGATTCCATCTTAGTCCACGGCACTCTTGCACTATTATTATTTTCATATCATTCGGTCGTGCAAGTGAAAGGCAATAATGACGATATTTGATGAAGTGTCTGGGGCAGAGAAAAGCGAGTATGAACTCAACTTGTTTTTGTTTTTGTAAATATGTTTAACCTAGTATCCATGATTTAGCATATTATGATCAAACATGTTTGCAATGACAATTAGAGATTATAGTTGCTCATGCCATGCTTAACTAGCTAGGAGTGGATAATGATTTATCTTGGATGTCAACATGCATTAAAATGATTGTGATGTGGTACGATGATATGGTATCCTCCTCTGTATGTTTCAAGTGGCTTGACTTGGCACATGTTCACGCATGTAGTTGAATCAAAACCAACATAGCCTTCATGATATTTATGTTCATGGTGTCCGTATCCTACTCATGCTAGTATTCAATGTTTATTATTCGTAATGCATGTTCCTGACCGTTTTTGCTCTCTAGCTGGCCGCTTCTCAATCTATTTGCTAGCCTTCGCCTGTACTAAGCGGGAATACAGCTTGTGCATCAAAACCCTTAAACCAAAGTTATTCCAGATGAGTCTACCATATCTACCTATATGTGGTATTACCCCGCCGTTCCAAGTAAATTTGCATATGCCACCTCTAAAAATTCAAATGAACATCTGTTTTGTGTGCCTGGACCGCTCATGGAGCGACAGGGGGCGGTCAGTACCTTCCATGTTAAGCGGGTTGCTCTCATGATGAGTGTTTATTCACTCATCCTTGCACGAGAGGGGCGGTAATAGGGATTCCCTGTCCCGAAATCAAAAATTACAAATAATTAAACAAAACTCCCCCAGGAATGTTGTTGGTATGGACGGTGCCCGTGGATTCGGCTAGCCGTGGAGTGTAATTGTTGGTGGAGGGGGAGTAAACCTTTACTTTTACCACTTGGGAACCGCCGCTAATGTGTTTAGCATGGAAGATATTGATAACTCTTGGTCGTAACGTTGATAGGACGGGTGTACCTCCCAAAATTATATTTATCTCTGATTTAAGCTTTGAGCTCTGGCACCTCTGCAAATCCCTGCTTCCCTCTGCGAAGGGAATGTATATTTACTTTTATGTTGAGTCATCACCTTCTCAAATAAGCGCCAGACCTGAGAGCACTATTGTCATCCTCATGCATTGTGTATAGTTAATGTTGGGTGCCGCATGACTGGATCTTTTCTACCATGAATTACAATGTTTAGTCACTGCTTGAACTTTGGAGGTGCTCTGCATTTATGTTTTGCGGTCTCAGAAAGGGCTAGCGAGATACCACTATTGCATGTTATATCACGATTGTTTTGACAAAGTGTTGGCGCTTGAGATATTCTATTATTGCTCGCTAGTTGCTTATGTCATTGATATGATTTAATATAATTTTTAAGAGTTATTGTTGACATGGTTAGTCATAATCTTTGCTAGAAACCTGGGTGCTACTTAAGCATATATATGTAAACAAGAACAAAAGAGTTCGTAAAAGTTTTCCTTTATCACTTTCAGTTTGTCAACTGAATTGCTTGAGGACAAGCAATGGGTTAAGCTTGGGGAGTTGATACATCTCCGTCATATCTACTTTTCCTCACGTTTTTGCTCTTGTTTGGACTCTAATTTGCATGATTTGAATGAAACTAACCCGGGCTGATGCTTTTTTCAGCAGAAATACCATGGTCTTGTTTTTGTGCAGAAATAAAAGTTCACGGAACTGGACGAAACTTTTTGGAGATTTGTTTTACAATAAATAAAAATTACTAGAGCCAAGAGTCACTGGAGGGGGTGCCCTTGTTGGGCACGATACACCAGGGCGCGCCACCCCCTCCAGGCGGGGCCCTGGTGGGTTGTGCCCACCTCGGGGCCCCACTGACCCTAATTCCAGCACTATAAAATCCTATTTTCGGAGAGAAAAAAATCATCAACATAGTAATATTCAACATAAGTAAAATATAGTAATATTCATAAACATAAGTAAAATAAACATATTAGTATGATCACTGAGAAACGATGAATTAATAAACATCAACATAGTAATATTCATAAACATAAGTAAAATAATCATCAAGTTTCAAAATATATGATCCTTAAAGAATGTTCACACCCTATTCATTTTATCATATTAGTATGGCATGGCTCCGTCTTCACCACATAAATACAAATGTCAAGCACCATGGTGTTAAGCCAGGCAATTGGATCATACTTTTTAATGCGCTTCAGCTTTTTATTACTCACGTAATATATGAGCGTGAACCATGGATATAGCATAAAGGTGGAACAGAATATGGTGGTAGGTTTCAAAAGGGGTAAAAGTGAAAAAGAAAGTCTCGCATCAACTAGGCATATCAACGGGCTATGGATATGCCCATCAATAGATATCTATGCGAGGAATAGGGATTGCCATCCAACAGATGCACTAGATCTATAAGTGTATGAAAGCTCAACTGAAGCTAAGTGGGTGTGCATCCAACTTGCTTTCTCATGAAGACCTCGGGCATTTGAGGAAGCCTATCATCGGAATATACAAGCCAAGTTCTATAATGAAAAATTCCCACTAGCATATGAAAGTGACAAAACAAGAGACTCTCTACATGAAGAACATGGTGCCACTTTGAGGCACAAGTGTGGAAAAAGAGGTAGTAGCACTGTCCCTTCTCTCTTTTCTCTTTTTTTATCTTTTTATTTTTCTCTTTTTCTTTCTTTCTTTCTTTCTTTCTTTTTTCTCCTTTTTTTACTTTTTCTTTTTCTTTTATTTTTCGTCCGAAGTCTCACCTGACTTGTGGGGGAATCATTGTATCCATCATCCATTCCTCACTGAGACAGTGCCCTAATAATGATGGTCATCACACTTTTATTTACTTTACAACTCAACATGAAAAATTATAATATGACTTTATATGAATGCCTCTGGCAGTGTACCAGGATGTGCAATGATCAAGCGTAACATGTATAAAAGATGATGAACGGTGGCTTTGCCACAAATACTATGTCAGCTTATATGATCATGCAAAGCATTGTGACAATGAAAGTACTAGTCATATGATATAATGGTGGAAGTTGCATGGCAATATATCTCGGAATAGCTATTAAAATGCCATAATAGGTAGGTATGGTGGCTGTTTTGAGGAAGATATAATGGGGCTTATGTGCAATAGAGCGTATCATGTCACGGGGTTTGGATGCACTGGCGAAGGTTGCACCAATCCTCAAGGTGATAATGGGAAATGCACGGCACCGAAGAGGCTAGCAAATATGAGGTGGTGAGAGTGCGTATATCCATGGATTCACATTAGTCATAAAGAACTCACATACTCATTGCAAGGTTTTATTAGCTCTCTCGAAGCAAAGTACTACTCGCATGCCCCTAGGGAGGAGGTTGGGAGGAGTTAACCACCGTGCGCCTCCGACTTAAACAACACTAGGATTTCAACGAGGAATAAGAATGCTCACACATCATCACCATGCCATAAAAAATATTTAGATGAACAGCAAGTTAACACCCTCTAATTTATGATATTCTTACCAACCAATGATCATGCACTCATGCCCTTTCACATTACCACATCAATATCATTAACCCACAATTTCTCTTTTATGTGCTACATGTGGTTTTGATCATGCACTCATTGAATACCTATTATTTTTTGGCTAGTCTTATAACTCATGCAAATTACCATCACTATTTATTAACTCTCAAACAAATATAAGTGAAGAACGAGAGTGCAATTATATCTTTAAAAACTATACACCACCATGCTCTAAAAGATATAAGTGAAGTACTAGAGAAACTGCTTAGCTCAAAAGATATAAGTGAAGCACAAAGGGTATTCTTTTAAATCATGGTGATCTTGTGTTTCTCTCAGTAGGTGTGTCCAGCAAACAATGATTGTGGAAAACTAAAACAAAAGCAAACTAAAGCAAATGACGCTCCAAGCAAAACTCATATGATGTGATGAATAAAAATATAGCTCCAAGTAACATACCGATGGATTGAGACGAAACAGGGGATGCCTTCCGAGGCATCCCCAAGCTTAGACGCTTGAGTCTTCAAAGAATATTACCTTGGGGTGCCTTGGGCATCCCCAAGATTAGGCTCTTGACGCTCCTTATTCCTCCATCCATCGTGATAGCACCCAAAACTTGAAAACTTCAGTACACAAAACTTAACAGAAACCTTCGTGAGATCCGTTAGTATAGTAAACATATAAAACACTTTAGGTACTATTATAAATTGATTCTTATTTTATTATTGCTTAAGGTACTGTATTCGAACTTCTCCATGGCTTATACCCCCCGATACAATCCATAGCATCATCAAAACAAGCAAACTATGCAAGCAAAAACAAAATGTGTCTAAAACAGAATAGGCTATAATGATCTGTAGAGAACCTGTACTTCTGTAACTACAAAAATTCTGAAAAATTAGGAAAAGTTGGGGAATTTGTATGTAAATACTTTGTAAATAACTCAGATCAAAAAGTCATTCTACTAAAATAAGAGAAATTCTTCACTCGACGCTAAAGTTTCTGTTTTTGCACCGTATCAATTCTACTCATCATGCAAGTCATCCCAAAGGCTTTACTTGGCACAGACACTAATTTAAACATAAAAACACAATCATTACAGAGGCAATAATCATGTTATCAAAAACAAACAGAAAGTAAAAAACAAAAATTTAAAGATAATTATTGGGTTGCCTCCCAACTAGCGCTATTGTTTTACGCCCCTAGCTAGGCATAATGAATAGTTTCAAGTGTTGGACCCCTTCATGTCCTTCAAGACTAGCTCTTCCAAAATCTTGTTTACCAAATCGCTCTTCTCAAATCTAGTTGAAGGGCTCGAGTATTCAAAAGGATTGATAGTATCATTACTAACATCTCCATCATCATAGGGATCTTCATATAAGTCATGAATTTCATCATTGATAGGTTCTCTATTAGTATTTTTCATGCCAATCCTCACTAAACACTTCATTTATTCCTTTAGCTATTTATTCAAATTTATCAGAGGTGTGGAGGAACAAGGCTTGCATTAATTCTTCGGGAGGGACATCCCTCCTCATATTCTCACTAAAACCTTGGCAATTGCTATATTCCAACATACGCAACGCATCTTTATTATGTAGGATCACTTCTATAGGAGGAGCTTCAGATTTTATTTTAAAGAAAGAAAATATGTCTCTTGCTTCCCGCACTATATAATCAAATTCATGCATAAGAATAATGGTAGCAATTTTCTTAATCTTAGGATTACGTATACTCAGAAGTCCCAAAAATATCTTTTGAAGCATAGGATGGAGATGCACGAACTTTCTTTCTAGCTTCAATATTAGCATGGTAATAGCATCCACATAACAATTTGTCTCATAAAGTATGGTTCCTTTAGTAAAATGAATAGCTCCCGAGCACTCAAAAAATTCTTAAATAACATGTTTTGCAATAATGTTCCCACTACCTACATCATATATTTTAGATTTTAGAACCGTGTGAGTATTACTATTAGGAACTTGAGTTTTAGGAGGATCATGAGTAGCATCAATAAAATTTGGTCTTTCCTCCTCTGAGTCACTAGCACTATCTTTGCTAGCACTTTCAACAACAACTTTCTCAAATTTAGACATGGTAGAAACATTCAAGCAAGCGAAACAAGCAAACAAGTAAACTAGCAAGCAAAGGAGTAAAGTAGCAACTAGCAAAGATAAAAAAAAATTGATCTATGAAGCAAGAAAAATATAACAGCAAATAAAAAGTAGACCAAGTTAATGATAATTTGTGCGAAGGTACTTGATAGTAGGTTGGTGATACTCCCCGGTGACGGCGCCAGAAATCCTTCCTGATACTTGTGATCTGCGTTGGATTTTCCGCGAAGAGGAGCGGGTGATGCAGCACATCATAGATAAGTATTTCCCTCTGTGAGAACCAAGGTTATCGAACCAAGAGGAGTATCACACAAACAAGCAAACACTTGCACCCAACGCGGGCAAGGGGGTTGCCAATCCCCTTGGACTCGTTATTTGCAAGCAAATGAAGTGTGTAGATGATAGTTGATAATTGTAAATTGCAAAATAAAATAAAATATAAATAATGGCAGCAAGGTAATGAAAGATTTTGTAAATATATAAGTGGATAGACCCGGGGGCCATAGTTTTTCCTAGTGGCATCTCTCATGTAGTAGGCATATGGTGGGTAAACAAATTACTATTGGGCAATTGATAGAAAAGCGCATAGTTATGCAATATTTATTCACGACAATGATCATGTATATATAGGCATCACGTCCATAAGCAAATAGGCCGACTCCTGCCTACACCTATTACTATTACTGCACATCAAGAGCGCTTCTATGCTTGCCTCTCTAAGTATTAAGTTCATGACAAACAGAGTAATGCTTGGAGAACGATGACATGATGTAGACAAAGAGAATTTAATCAATATGAATTAACCCCATCGTTTTATCCATTGTGGCAACAATGCAAAGACGTGTCTTGTCCCTTTCTGTCACTGGGATATAGAGCACCGCCAGACTGAACCCACTACAACGCACCCCTCTCACTGAAGAAATATCAATCTAGTTGGCCAAACTATTTCAATAGATCGGAGAGATTTACGAAGCTATAATATTCATGCAAATAAGAATCATAATAGAATTGAGAGAAGACTCAAATCTTTCATGAATAATCTAAACATAAACCCACAATTCATCGAATCCCAACAAACGCACCGCACAAAGTGATTATATCGAATAGATCACCGCGAAGATGCGGTGAACTTTGTATTGAAGATCAAGAGAGAGAGAGATAGCCATCTAAGTACTAACTACGGACCTGTAGGTCTGTAGGGAACTACTCACACATCACCATGGGAGCATCAAGGTTGATGTAGAGGCCCTCTATGATCGAACCCCGCTTCGGCAGGGCACCGGAACAGGGCTCCAGATGGGCACACGGCGGAACAGAGACTTGCGGCGGCGGAAAAGGTGTTTCGGGAGGCTCCCTAGGGTTTTTTGGAAGTTTAGAATTTATAGGCAAGAGAGGGACGTCGGGAGGCTCTAGGAGGGGCCACCACACAACAGGGCGCAGACACCCCCTGGGCATGCCCTGATGTGTGGTGCCTCTCTCGTGCGGCCTCCAGTCTCCTCCCGAAGCTTTCAGGTCTTCTTTTGGTCCAGAAAAATTCATTAAAAAGTTTTGTGGCAATTGGACTTCATTTGGTACTGTAACTTGAAAAGCCAAAAACATGTGGAAAACAACAACTGGCACTAGGCATTGGGTTAATAGGTTAGTGCTCAAAAATAATATGAATTGACAAACAAATTCCCAAAAAGTATCCTAGAATTATAATATTATAGCATGGAACAATCAAAAATTATAGATACGTTGGAGACGTATCGGTCTTCTTCGCACATTGCAGGAGACGAATCTCACACTTATGTTGACATACCACACATCTTCCTGCCTAATATACCATGTTTCAAGGTGTTGCATCGACTATTCTTATCTTTTGCTATATGCATCAAAGTTTTCTAGCATTGGTCGTCATGTGATGTGTGTGATGGTACATTCCTGACTTGACAGTACAAAGGGTAGATCCTTACTGCTATTGGTGTGGATGGGAACGGTCAAATCGTCCCACTTGCTATGGCCTTTATGGAGGATCAGAACTTCGAGATATCATTTTTCAGGCAATTTCCCATCATGAAGGATCGACCAAATGTGTGTGTCCTTAATTACATGCATGCTAGTAAATTGAAGGCCATCAGGGCACTGAAGGACCCAGTTGTAGACAAACCAACACCATGGAAGGACTTGTAGAGCCATCTTGGGGCTAATATCTCTCGCTGTTCAAGAACAAGCGGTTGATGAAATTGTTTAAAAAACAATGCAAACATAACCAGCTGAACTATATTATTTTGTGGTTAAAACTAGATGAATTTACTAACAAGATGGTCTGTGCAAGGAAGGAACCGCAAGCACATCAGGTATCATTAGCAACATTCATCGCAGGCCTAGAGCCGCATGGTCTTGGTGACTTTCGAGCAATTGACCCTCCTAGTACTAAGAGAGAGAAAGGGAAGAAAATCAAGTTTTTTTGAGTGGATAGATAAAGAGCCCCTCCTGCGTGAATTGGTCTTTGCTGCATGACACTAATGGAGCGAGGTATGGTATTGTGACAGCTAACCTTGCAGAGGTGTATAACTTCAATCTCAAAGGGAATAGAGAATTGCCACTCACAGCTATTGTGGAGGCTGTATTTCATGGCACATTGACATATTTCAAAGATAGGTATAAGCCAACAAAGAAGCATACTCAAGACAATCCTGATACATCTCCGTCATATCTATAATTTTTGATTGTTTCATGCCAATATTATACAACTTTCACATACTTTTGGCAACAATTTATATGATTTATTGGACTAACCTATTGATCCAGTGCCCAGTGCCAGTTCCTATTTTTTTGTGTTTTTTGTTTCGCAGAAATTCCATATCAAACGAAGTCCAAATGCGATAAAAATTTACGAATAATTTTTTTTGGAATATTTGTGAATTTTGAGAAGTGGAATCAACACAAAAGGAGGCCCACAACCCCCACAAGACACCAGGGCGCGCCGTGGTGGGTTGCGGTCACCTCGTAAGTTGGTTGGAGCTCTCCTTCGGGCGCAAGGAAGCTAATTTTTGGGGGGAAATCGTGTTAAAATCTCAGCGCAATCGGAGTTACGGATCTCCGGGAATATAAGAAACGGTTTTCGGCCAGAAAATAGGAACGAGAAACAGAAGAGAACAGAGAGGGAGATCCAATCTAGGAGGGGCTCCTGCCCCTCCGCCGCCATGGCGGCCATGGACTAGAGAGGGAACTCTCCTACCATCTAGGGGGGAGGCCAAGGAAGAAGAAGAAGGAGGGGGGCTCTCTCCCCCTCTCTCCCGGTGGCGTCGGAACGCCGTCGGGGCAATCATCGTGATGGTGATCTACTCCAACAACTTCGCTGCCGTCAAGACCAACTCTCTCCCCCTCTATGCTGCGGTGTAACACCTCTTTGCCCCACTGTAATCTCTACTTAAACATGGTGCTCAACTCCATATACTATTTCCCAATGATATGTGGCTATCCTATGATGTTTGAGTAGATCCGTTTTGTCCTATGGGCTAATTGATGATCGTGGTTGGTATGAGTGTATATTTTACTATGGTGCTGTCCTACGGTGCCCTCCGTCTCACGCAAACGTGAGAGATCCCCACTGTAGGGTGTTGCAATGTGTTCATGATTTGCCTATGGTGGGTGGCGTGAGTGACAGAATACACAGACCCGAGTAGGTGGGTTGTTGCGTATGGGAGTAAAGAGGACTTGATACTTAATGCTATGGTTGGGTTTTACCTTAATGATCTTTGGTAGTTGCGGATGCTTGCTAGAGTTACAATCATAAGTGCATATGATCCAAGTATGGAATGTATGTTAGCTCATGCCTCTAACTCATATAAAATTGCAAGAATGATTATCGGTCTAGTTATATATTGCCTAGGGACAAATAACCTTCTTGTTTGACAAAAGCTTTCTACTAAATAACTAACTTTTATTATCTTGCAATTTACTCGTAGTTTTATTCCCGCAAAGTACTTCTAGTTTTATTCGTGCAAACTATCCTATCACCTACAAAATAGTTTCATACTTGTTCTAGGTAAAGCAAACGTTAAAGTGTGCGTAGAGTTGTATCAGTGGTCGATAGAACTTGAGGGAATATTTGTTCTACCTTTAGCTCCTCGTTGGGTTCGACACTCGTATTTATCGAAAAAGGCTACAAACGATCCCTACACTTGTGGGTTATCAAGACCTTTTTCTGGCACCGTTGCCGGGGAGCAATAGCGTGGGGTGAATATTCTCGTGTGTGCTTGTTTGCTTTATCACTAAGTAATTTATATTTTATGTTATTAGTTGTTTTCTATCTTTAGATATGGGTAGGAAACACAAAATACCAAAAAAATAGATGTACTTGCTGCTCCAAAAGTTCAGGAACCACTAGTGTTCCGTACTACCGAAGAATATTATTTGGATCATCTTCGATCCATTTGTGCTCGTGCTGAAAACCCAACTAGCTTAGTTGAGGGAAAATCATTAAATGAGCATGCTTATTATGTGCGACATCGCATATCTCAAAAAGGGAAACTCTTGTGGCATCAAATTAATACTTTGTGTTGCTATGCTTGGAATTTATGTGAATTACATGATTTTACTTGTTGTTCTGAAGAAACTAAAAAACACCTTCCCTACCAATGTGTGTTTAATGATAATGAAATACTATCTTCTTATGCCAAGGAAGCCTATTGTTATTTTGATGTTGAACAAATTGAAGAATTTGTTGCTTTTAAGGGTGCTTATGAAATTGCTTCTTTGATTGAAAAGTGTGATGCTACTCTTTACAAGTCTAATTTTTTTGCCATACTCAAATATTTCTATGAAAACTATGCTTATAATGCTTATATTAAAGAATTTATTGCAATAATGACCGCTGCCTTGGAAGAGACTAATATTTTGCAGGAATCTATGGAAGAAGAAATTGCCGAAACTGTGAGCTCATTAGATGAAAAAGATGAGGAGGAGAGCGAAGAACAAAAGGAGGAAGAGCGGATTAGCTACCCGTGCCCACCTTCTAGTGAGAGTAACTCTTCAACTCATACATTGTTTAATTTCCCTTCGCACACACCGAAGGATGAATGCCATGATGAATGCTATGATGATTGCTATGATCCCTTGGATTCATTTGAAATATCCCTTTTTGATGAACTTGATGCTTGCTATGCTTGTGGCCAAGATGCCAATATGAATTATGCTTATGGAGATGAACTTGCTATAGTTCCTTATGTTAAGCATGAAATTGTTGCTATTGCACCCACACATGATAGTCCTATTATCTTTTTGAATTCTCCCAACTACACTATATCGGAGAAGTTTCCTCTCATTAAGGATTATATTGATGGGTTGTGTTTTGCTACTACACATGATGATTTTGATGAATATAATATGCATGTGCTTGCTGCTCCTACTTGCAATTATTATGAGAGAGGAACCAAATCTTCACCTCTTTATGTTTCCAATAAGATAAAATTGCAAGAAACTGTTTATACTATGCATTGGCCTTTACTTGATGTGCATGAATTGTTCTTTTATGGCATGCCGATGCATAGGAAGAGAGTTAGACTTCGCCATTGCATGATATATGTTTCTTTGTGCTCACTACTAAATTACAAATCATTGTTAATTAAAATTGGCTTTGATATACCTTGGGATCCGGGTGGATCCATTACTTGAGCACTTTATGTCTAGCTTAATGGCTTTAAAGAAAGCGCTGCTAGGGAGACAACCCGGAAGTTTTAGAGAGTCATTTTATTCTGTTGAGCGGTTTTATAAAGTTTAAAAACAAAAAATATATAGAGGGGAACCTAAAACTTCACAAAAAGAAATGTGAAAGTGAGAGAGATGATGAGCATCGTTGAAGTGGGGGCTAGCCTTGAACTTTGTTCATGCCCATGGAAACTTTGTGAATCTTGAATCACAGAAACTTTTCAACAAAAAATAATTATCCCCTTGTACAAATCCATTGTATTATAAAAATAGTGTGCCAAGATTTGCCTTTAGGATGATTAGATTGCTTGTTGGTATGTGCGGTGTAAAAACAGAAACTTTCGCTGTAGTGCGTGAATTTACATTTTTTACTGGAACGTTGAAAGTTTCTGAAATTTTTACACAGTATTACTATACAAAATGTTTATTTCTTCGTAATTTTTAATAATTTGTGGAGTTACAGAAGTATGGTCAATGTTCAGATTACTACAGACTGTCCTGTTTAAGACAAATTCTGTTTTTGATGCATTGTTTTGGTTGTTTTGATGAAACTATCGATTTTATCGGTGGTGTAAGCCATAGAAAAGTTATAATACAGCAGGGATAATGCAAATATAAAATATGAATGGGTTTGCAACAGTACTTAAAGTATAAATTTGCTTTATTATACTAACGGATCTCACCAGTTTTCTGTTAAGTTTTGTGTGGATGAAGTGTCCGAACATCGAGGAGGTCTCGATATGAGGAGAAGGAGGAGAGGCAAGAGTTCAAGCTTGGGGATGACCAAGGCACCCGAAGTAAATATCCAAGGAGACTCAAGCGTCTAAGCTTGGGGATGCCTCGGAAGGCATCCCATCTTTCTTCAACAAGTATCGGTATGTTTTCGTTTTCGTTTCGTTCATGTGATATGTGTAAATCTTGGAGCGTCTTTTGTGTTTAGTTTTCACTTTTATTTTATGCACCATGCTGGTATGAGATAGTCCATGGTTGATTTATAGAATGCTCATTGCACTTCACTTATATCTTTTGAGTATGGCTTTATAGAATGCTTCATATGCTTCACTTATATCATTTGAAGTTTGGATTGCCTGTTTCACTTCACATAGAAAACCATTATTCTTAGAATGCTCTTGTTTGACAAAAGCTTTCTACTAAACAACTAACTTTTATTATCTTACAATTTACTCGTAGTTTTATTCCCGCAAAGTACTTCTAGTTTTCTTCGTGCAAACTATCCTATCACCTACAAAATAGTTTCATACTTGTTCTAGGTAAAGCAAACGTTAAAGTGTGCGTAGAGTTGTATTGGTGGTCGATAGAAGTTGAGGGAATATTTGTTCTACCTTTAGCTCCTCGTTGGGTTCGACACTCTTATTTATCGAAAAAGGCTACAAACGATCCCCTACACTTGTGGGGGGTCAAATCCCAATACTTTTATCTATGTTACTTTCCCACTTGCTTCAATGTGTGAGCCATTATCTGTTTATTAAACATTGTTGAGGAAATCGTTAACTAGTAGCGGCTCGGTTGGTTGGCGAGTAGGGGATTAATAGGCTAATCGGCCATTTAATCAATTAATCGGGCGATTTACCACTTAATCGGCTACTCGGTGACCCTACGAGTAGGGATTAATCGGACGAATTCTTGAACAGGGATATTAAACATATTTCTATCCATGTTACTTTGAACTTTGCTAGCTGGTATACAAATTCTCATGAAGATGTTATAAAACAATAGAAACTTTGACATACTAGAACAAGAAATTTAGATACAACATAGTGCTTCTAAATTAAGACACAACAAAATGTTTTAGCAATATCATACAAACACTACATGAAGTCATCATCATTGTTTCTGCTGACATGGTTCTTCCAAAGATCTTCACGATTGCATTTGTAACCTGAACTAATTTCCCTTGCATAAACTCATCAACAGAATCATAATCAGCATCATCGCCCTTCGATGATACTACGCTATTACTTGATCTACCGCTCTTTAAACTTGCACAAACCTTGAATACGTTCTGAGATTTTTTGCTTGGCATAAAGTCATCATCATCACTCTTCACTATCTTAGAGGTGCCGCCACCCTTCTTTGATACATCTAGATTTTCTGCTGACCCTTAGGTTTGTTCTAAGCTCGTTTGCTTGGCATAAAGTCATTGATACATCCATTTTGCATCATGATTTCTCATTGATATTTGTGTTATTCTTAGCCATTATTCTCTATTATCCTACAATTCTTATGCCCTTTCTCTCTGAATATGCAAGGAACATGACAAAGAGGGAAATATATGGAAATTGGAATTCTGGACCGGGAAACCAAGAAAAAGGCAGACAAATCACCAGACTCCAAATGACCTGAAACTTCACGGCGAATTTTTATGGAATATTTAAGAATAATTGGGCCAAAAATATACCAGAGGGGGCAACCTGCTGGCCACAAGACAATAGGGCGCGCCCTGATGGCTTGTGGGACCCTAGCAGGTCTCCCGATCCCCCCTCTTCTCCTATATGGTGTGTTTTACCGTAGAAAAAATCATAAGCAATCTCTCGGGACGAAGCGCCGCCATCTCGACGTGGAAACCTGGGTCGAGGCCCTTTTGCACTCCGACAGTCAGATTCTGTCGGGGGAATCCCTCTTCGGGAGCGGGAAATCGGAGCCATCGTCATCACCAACTCTTCCTCCTTCATGGGAGGGTCAATCATCATCAACATCTTCACCAGCACCATCTCATATCCAACCCTAGTTCATCTCTTGTATTCAATCTTTGTCTCAAAACCTCAGATTGGTACCTGTGGGTTACTAGTAGTGTTGATTACATCTAGTAATTGATGCTTGTTGGATACTTGGTGAAAGTTATTATGTTCAGATCCTTAATATCCATTATTATACCTCTGATCCTGAACATGTTGATGAGGTGTGAGTAGCTACTATTGTTCCTGAGGACATGGGAGAAGTCTTGTTATAAGTAATCTTGTGAAGTTGGTATTCGTTCGAAATTTTGATGATATGCATGTTGTTACTTCTCTTAGTGGTGTCATGTGAACGTCGACTACATGACACTTCACCATGTTATGGGCCTAAGGGAAGTCATTGCGGAGTAACAAGTAGATGATGGGTTGCAAGAGTGACAAAAGCTTAAACCCCAATTTATGTGTTGCTTCATAAGGGGCTGATTTGGATCCACACAGTTCATGGTATGGTTAGATTTATCTTAATTCTTCTTTCGTAGTTGCGGATGCTTGCGAGAGGGGTTAATCATAAGTGGGTTGTTTGTTCAAGTAAGAACAGCACCTTAGCACCAGTCCACCCACATATCAAATTATCAAAGTAGCGAACGCGAATCAACTCAACATGATGAACATGACTAGACAAAATTCCCATGTGTCCTCGGGAGCACTTGCTTAATATAAGAGTACTTTCAGGCCTGTCCTTTGCTATAAAAAGGATTGGGCTTCCTTGCTGCACCATTTTCACTATTGCCACTTGTCACTTGTTGAGAATTATCTTGCTACAAAACTATCTACTATAGTTACTCACGGCACTTGCAGAGAATACCTTGCTGAAAACTGCTTATCATTTTCTTTTGCTCCTCGTTGGGTTCGACACTCTTATTTATCGAAAGGACTATGATTGATCCCCTATACTTATGGGTCATCAAGACTCTTTTCTGACGCCGTTGCCGGGGAGTGAAGCGCCTTTGGTAATTGGAAGTTGGTAAGGAAACATTTTCTATACGTGCTGAAATTTACTGTTGCTTGTCACTATGAACGGCCACCCTTTGAGTGGCTTGTTCGAGGCATCTTCGCCTCAAACGGAAGTTGAAGAAGTTGTTCCTCAACCTACTGAACCAACTGAGAATATTTATTATGATATTCATTCGAGTATGGTAGAGAAACTGTTGGCTAATCCTTATGACGGCTCAACTCATCCCGATTACCATTTGATATATGTTGATGAGATTTGTGGATTGTTTAAGCTTTCAGGTCTACCAGGAGGCAAAGTTAAAAAGAAGTTTTTCCCTTTATCTTTTGAGGGAAAAGAATTAATGTGGTATAGGTTATTGGATGATATTGGATCATGGGACTGGAATCGCTTGAAGCTGGAATTTCATCAGAAGTTTTATCCTATGCATCTAGTCCATCGTGATCGGAACTTTATTTATAATTGCTGGCCTCGTGAAGGAGAAAGTATCGCTCAAGCCTGGGGAGGCTTAAATCTATGATGCACACTTGCCCCAACCATGAGCTCTCGAGAGAAATGATTATACAAAAAAATTATGCTCGGCTTTCTCATGATGATCAAGTATTACTCGATTCTTGTGCTACTGGTTCCTATATGAAGGGGACTATTGAATTCAAATGGGATCTTCTGGAAAGAATTAAACACAACTCTAAATATTGGGAACTTGACGAAGGTAAAGAGTCAGGTATAAAGCTTAATTATGACTGCGTTAAATCTTTTATGGAAACTAATGTTTTCCATGAGTTTAGCAATAAATATGGTCTTGACTCTGAGATAGTAGGTAATTTCTGTGAATCATTTGCTACTCATGTTGATCTTCCCAAAGAGAAGTGGTTTAAATATCATCCTCCCATTGAGAAACCATTAGAGGAACCTGTTAAAATTAAGAAGGAAGAAGTTATTGTTAACCATGTTGATCCAATTGTCCCTACTGCTTATATTGAGAAACCTCCTTTTCCTGTTAGAATTAGGGAACATGCTAAGGCTACAACTGTGGTTAATAAAAGTCATGTTAGGACACCTATACCTTCTGAACAAATAAATTTTGAGCCTAAAGTTGTTATGGTTAAAGATCTTCTAGTTGATAATATTGATGGTCAGGTTATTTACTTTTGTGATGAAGCTGCTAGAATTGCAAAACCTGTTAGAAACAAGAGGGATGAGCTCGATAAAAACAAACCAGTTGTAGGCATGCATGTTGTCTCTGTTAAAATTGGAGATCATTGTTACCATGGTTTGTGTGATATTGGTGCTAGTGTTAGTGCTATACCTTTTACATTATATCAAGAAATTATGCATGACATGGCACCCTCTGAGATTGAAGATATTGATGTCACTATTAAACTTGCAAACTGTGATACTATTTCACCACTTGGGATTGTTAGAGATGTTGAAGTCTTGTGTGGAGAAGTCAAGTAGCCCACTGATTTCCTAGTACTTGGTTCGGAACAAGATAACTTTTGTTCCATTATATTTGGTAGACCTTTCTTGAATACTGTTAATGCTGAAATTAATTGTGCTACTGAGAGGGTCAAAGTAAGCTTTGGTGATATGTCTCATGAATTTTATTTCTCTAAGTTTAATAGACAACCACATGAAAAATAATTGCCTAATAAGGATGAAATAATTGGGCTTGCTTCTATTGCCGTACCCCCTACTGATCCGCTAGAACAATATTTGCTAGACTGTGAGAATGATATGCATATGAATGAAAGAAATGAAATAGAGGATAAATTTCTTAGACAAACACCTATCCTTAAACACAACTTACTAGTTGATATTTTAGGGGATCCTCCTCCATCCAAGGGAGATCCCGTGTTTGAGCTAAGGACATTACCTGATACGTTGAAGTATGCTTATCTTGATGAAAAGAAGATATATCCTGTTATTATCAGTGCTAACCTTTCAGAGCATGAAGAAAGAAGATTACTTAAAACTTTAAAGAAGCACAGGGCTGCTATTGGATATACTCTTGATGATCTTAAGGGCATAAGCCCCACTCTATGTCAGCACAAGATTAATATGGAACCAGATGCTAAACCAGTCATTGACCATCAACGTCATCTCAATCCTAAGATGAAGGAGGTGGTAAGAACTGAGATATTAAAACTTCTGGAAGCAGGTATAATTTATCCTATTGCTGATAGTAGATGGGTAAGTCATGTTCATTGTGTTCCTAAGAAAGGAGGTATAACTGTTGCGCCTAATGATAAAAATGAGCTGATTCCACAAAGAATCGTAACTAGCTATAGGATGGTGATTGATTTCAGGAATTTAAATAAAGCTACTAGGAAAGATCATTATCCCTTGCCTTTTATTGATCAAATGTTAGAACACACACACTTTTGTTTTCTTGATGGATATTCTGGTTTTTCTCAAATACCTGTGTCAAAAGAGGACCCAAGCTTATGAAAATGCCAAGTTGTTTAAAGAAAAGGTTAAAAGATGGCATGACAAGAGGATTCAAAAACGAGAATTCAATGTAGGAGACCTAGTACTTTTGTACAATTATCGTTTCAGTTTTTTTGCAGGTAAACTCCTCTCCAAATGGGAAGGCCCATATTTTGTCGAGGAGGTTTATCGCTCCGGTGCTATAAAAATTAATAACTTCGAAGGCAAAAATCTGAGAGTGGTGAATGGGCAAAGAATTAAGCACTACACTTCAGGTACGCCCATTAATGATGAAACTAATATTATTCAAGTGATAACACCGGAGGAGCACATAAGAGAGATCTTCTGGAATGCTCCAGAAACCTAAAAACTGAGTAGGTACGTGATACGGTAAGTAAACTGACTCCAAAAATTCCAAAAAAAATATGTTCTGTTGGTTTTGGTAATTTAGAAAAATTCCAAAAATAAAAGGGAGTCAGGGGGACCCATGAGGGAGGCACAAGCCAACAGGGCGCGCCCACCCCCCTGGGCGCGCCCTGATGGCTTGTGGGGCCCTCGTGTGCCTCCCGGACTCTGATTTCTTCCGAGCACGTATTCTGACCTAGAAAAAATCATTATATATAATCCCGAATGTTTTTACCACCGCATCGCAAGTTTCTCTTCTGTTCTTGTTTCAGACTGTTTTTCTGATAGATCTAGATCGCCTTGACGTCTCCAAGCCCCTCCAAGGACAAGTTCCTCAAGAAGGTCATCAACCCCTACCTATCGGAGGTGATGAAGCACCCTCAAGCCATTGATATGCGTGAGGGGGTGCTCCACATCCAGGATGTTCAAGGCCCAAAGAAGGAGGGAAGCGAGAAGGCCAGGCTTGCAGAAGTGGAGTAGGAGATCTTCAAGTGCCAAGGGATGGTTGAACGTGGTCTGAGTGCTAATCACTCTATGATCATGGACTTCATCCGGGAAAACAAGATGGACACAAGGAACGTGGGAGAGGCTCTCTTCAAGCTTGAGTTTGTGTGCAAAACCAAAACTATGAGTATGAATCCAGGTTTAAAAGGATGAGCATCGCTGCCGATTTCAGGATTCCGGAGACAAGATCTTCTTTTTATGATGGAGAGCCCATGCTTTGGAAGATGGAGGACAAGCCTACTACATCATCACCATCATCACCCAAGAGGGAAGCTTGAGTACATGGGTATGCGCACCACCCTTAGCTTGGTCCAAGCTTGGGGGAGGTGCCCCGGTATCGTATCACCATCACTTTTACCACTACTACCTATCTTAGTTCGATCCTTAGCTATTTCGTGATTTCAGAGAAATAAAATTTCAGATTTGCTTTGCTTAGTTTCTTTGAGATCTATCTATCTTTGTAATTGGGTGTGAGAGTTATATAATAAAGATTAGTTGAGTTTGTGTGCTTTACTTGTATACCCTTATCATCATAACATGGCAATAAAATAATTAGAAAAGATCATATAATTATCTCATGAGGAGTAATGACTTCACATAGAAAAAAAGGTATAAGTGATAAAAGATGTTGGGAGTTGACAAGCATAGCACTAGTAATTGATATAATCCATGCAAGACTATGATAGAGAAGAGGAGATTTACATATAAATATACTATCTTGGACACCATTTGTAATTGTGAACCCCCATCAAATATTATATAATGATCAAATGTTGATGTTGGACATGGAAGACAACATAATGACCATGATTGTTTACATTTGCATAGAAGTTATATTGTCATGGATCCCTTAACATGTGATGCTTTCTTTAGACCCTTTGCTAGCCAAAATTTTCCGCACTAAGTAGAGATACTACTTGTGCATCCATAACCCTTTTAACCCACTTTCTTTCCATGAGAGTCCACCATACCTACCTATGGATTGAATAAGATCCTTCAAGTAAGTTGTCATCGGTGCACCAAGCAATAAAATTGCCTCTAAATATGTATGATCTTTTGTTGTAAGGGAAAATAAGCTTTGTACGATCTTGTGATAGAGAAGAAATAAAAGCGACAGAGTGCATAATAAAGTTCACTATCACAAGGGGCAATACAAAGTGACGTTCCTTTGCATTAAGAGTTTGCACATTTGAAACAAATAAAAGCGCATGACAACCTCTGCTTCCCTCTGCGAAGGGCCTATCTTTTATCTTCTTACAATAATTTATTTTCATGCAAGAGTCAATATTATTTACCCTTTATTCCTATCTATTAACTCTTTAACCGGCAAGCATTATGTGTTGAGGAAAGATCCAGACAAATATATCTAGTTGAATGTGGGTGATCATGACTCATTATTGTTGACATTATCCTTGAGGTAAATAAGTTGGGAGGCAAAGATAACAAAGCTCCCATCTTCCTATGTGTGCAGCGGAGACATTAGTTCCAAAAATATGCAATATGTGTGCACAATCCTAGAAGACTACATGATGGTTGAGTATGTGAACTTGCTAGAATAAAAGCTCTTACATAGATTCTTCTCTTGAATATGACGGATTATGGTTATCTCAATGACTAATGGCATTGTTTGTCGGTTTCTGTTAGTGCATCTAGTGCCCCTTAGTGATTTTGGTGTATTGAAGACTTATAGGTTAAGAGACTAATGCGTTTGTAAGTGTACACAGGCTCTATAAGTCGCTGAGGAGTTTAATACATTCGGAGATTATCGACCCCTAAAAATGTATGTCTTCAACTGAAGACTTTGGTGAAGACTTTGCTATTCCCTGAAGACTTTGAAAAAGAAGAAGTTCGTGTGACCTTGAAGATATGAACGAGGACTATGAAGCGTGAAGACTTTTGTTTTCGTAGTTTCATTACCTTTCTTTGAGTCATAGGAAACACCATACTGTTAAAGGGGGCCGAGGTAATACTAAGGAAAATTTCCAACTGATGCTCAACTCAAAAGCCTCAACCTATCCAATCCTTCGAGTGAAGCCTTTGGAAATCTCTTGCAGTTCAGTCAAGTTCTTCAGTGACAGAGACGATGATCTTCTGGTCTCTGAGGAAATTGGTCTGACTGAGGAGCTAGGATTTCGCCAGTGTGAATTGCCTACAAGTGAGGAATATGATAAGCCTGAGAACTTTCATAGTTCGAAATTCTGACCGTTGCTGTGCTAAGTGCCAGCTGTCCCAAATCATCCTATCCACATAACGGCCATATCATTGGGGGCATTTATGTCTTATCATGTCGGGTTGCACCCTGGTTATAAATAGCCACCCCCCACAACCACTAGTTGGTTGGCTGCTCCGAGAGAGAACTGACACTTGTCATTTAAGAGCATCCCATTCCTCGGGGACTTTGAGAGAAAATCATCAGTGAGGAAAAACCCCAAACCAAACCACCAAACCCAAAGTGATTGAGCATCACTGAAGAAATTGTTCCTGTGTGCAACCGACGCTTGTTACCTTTGAAGACTGTGTATCTTCCAGATGGTTAGGCGTCATGGTCTAGTGCATCCTGCAGTCAATTGGGGATCACGAAGTGACCTTGGTCTAGAGCATCCAGCAGTCAATTGTGGATCGCCGGGTGACCAGTTTGTGAGGGTTTTGGAAGTCTACCCTAAAGACTTACCACGAGTGTTGGGCGAGGTCTGTGTGACCTTAGCTCAAGGAGAATACGGTAAGGACTGTGTGTCCTGGGACTGTGTGTCCTCTGGTTTGAATACCAGGCCGCTCCAAACCAGACGTACGACTGTCACAGCAGTTGGAACTGGGTCATCAAATCATTGTCTTCATCGAGCTACCTGGTTCTATTTCCTCAACCCTTTAATTTCCTCTTATACTTGTTGATGAAATTGATCGTTACTATTTGAAGAATTTGACTGAAGACTTTCTCAATTTCCTCACCTCAAATTCTTCAAGCTACCTTGTTCCTCACCTGCTTATCCTGTATCACGCCATCTGTAATCTGTGCATGCTTTATTTCATCATGATGACTATGCGATCGCTATGCTTCGTATGTACTTGAGTACTTATTCCGCTGCTAGTTATTCATCACATTTCAAATTCCTCAAGTTAAAATTCCTCAGTGATGAATTTGTAAAAATCGCCTATTCACCCCCCCCCCCTCTAGTTGATATAACGCACTTTCAATTGGTATCAGAGCAAGGTACTCCCTTGTTCTGTGTGATTTTGGTTTAACCACCTAGAGTTCTAGTTATGTCGACTGCAGGTATGATCAAGGTTTCCGCAGGCTGTCCTACCTTCGATGGGACGGACTACCCCTACTGGAAGAACAAGATGCGCATGCATCTTGAAGCTATTGACAACGATCTCTGGTATGTTGTGGAAAATGGTGTTCCCCGCACATCTCCGACTGTTACTGCTGCTGATGCGAAGAAATTCAAGCAACTCGATTCTCAAGCGAAGAATATCATCTGTGGCCATCTGAGCAAAGGTCAGTATGGCAGAGTGAGTGCTTTGGAGACTGCTAAGCTTATCTGGGATAGGCTGTCCAAAGTAAATGAAGGTGTTTCCACTCAACGTGACTCTCGTGTTGATGTCCTTCGAAATCTCTTCAACCGCTTCAAAAGACTCGACAATGAAAATGTTCAGCCAACTTTTGATCGCCTCACTGATATCTCCAACGAGCTTCAAGCACTGGGTGCCACGGATATCACTGACAACGAGGTGGTGAAGAAACTGCTAAGATCTCTTGATTCCTCATTCGATACTCTGGCTTTGATGATTCAAGAACGTGGAGACTATAAGTCACTTGATCCTGCTGATATACTTGAGAGACTCAATACTCATGAATTCCAACAAGCTGAGAAGAGAGACCTCTACGGACCAAGCTATGGAAGATCTCGTGCTCTGATGGCAAAAGCAATTTCCTCATCCGAAGACGAAGATTCTGATAGCAGCCTTGGTGATCCTAAAGAACTGAGTCAGGAGCTGGCAATGCTTGTGAGAAAATTCCAGAAGTTCTCAAGGAGAGGCCGATTTGGAAAGTCATCAAAAAGTGGTTTGAGAAAGTCAGATTCCTCAAGCGACTACAAGAAGAGAACTTGTCACAAATGCAAGAAGTCTGGTCACTTTATCTCTGACTGTCCTCTCTGGGAAAAAGAATCAAAGAAGAAGAAATACAAGGACTACAGTTCTGATGACTCGAAGAAAAAGAAGAAATCTTCAAAGTCCTCAACTTCAAAGTCCTCATCTTCAAACTCCTCATCGCACAAGAAGAATGGTTCCAGAAAGGCTCGGGCTTTCATTGGCAAGGAAATGGATTCTGAAGAAGAATCTGAAGAATATGAAGAAGAGGAAGAATCTGAGGACGAGTCTGACTCTGGTGTTGCTAGCCTTGCTCTCGCCACTGCTTTCGTCAGCAAGTCCATCTTCAACGATGAAGAAAATGACCACTCCAACGACTCTGACGTCAGCAACGATGAATATGCTCCCACTTACTGCTTCATGGCAAAAGGTTCCAAGGTACACAAGCATCACTCTTCTTCTGAATCAAGTGAAGGTGAATCTGATGAATATGTGAAACCTAGCTATGCCAAACTTGCTAAAATTGCCACTAAGCAACAAAGTGCACTTGAAAAGCTTCAGAAATTGCTAGACAAAAGCGATGATCTGTTGAATGAGGAAGTGGATCAGACTCAAACTCTGTCTGATGATCTCAAAAGTCTTCAGACAAAGTATGATAACCTTCAGAGTCATCATAATGCTCTCTTAGTTGACCATGAGAAGCTCTCTTATGAATTTCTTCAAAGAAAGCAAGATCTTGAGAAACTAAGAGTGGCTCATGAGGATCTCCAAAGGGAAAACGATTCCTTACTGGCTCAACAGATCAGTACCGCTCAGGAAGAATTTGTTCCACCATGTATGAAATGCATCGAACGTGAAACTGCTAATTCTTCACCTGAATGTTCAAATGCTTCTATTGCTGCAAATTCTTCAACTATCCCCGTGGTCACAAATTCCTCATCTGAGGATACCACAAGTATCACTGACGAAAATGCAGGGTTGAAGGAATTGTATGTGACAGGCATGTACAAAAGTCTCAAAGGGCATCAAACCCTTTGCGATGTGCTCAAAAAGCAGATTCTGAACAGGAACCCTAGGAAAGAGGGTATTGCATTTGAGAGGAAACTCAATGCTGATGGATCCTACTGGACACCTGAGCAGTACCCCAAAACCTCATGGGTTGCTGCAAAAGGACCTTCTGTGGATCCATCCACTTTATCTGGCTTTACTTGTGAAACTTCATATTCCTCTGATGAGTCACTTGACTCCAACTACAAATTCTTCAAAAATCAGAAAGGTGAAGTATTTGCCAGATTTGTTGGAACTAACTGCAGGAACGGTTCACCTATGAGGAAAATCTGGGTTCCTAAGAGCTGCTTGGAAAATCTTCAAGTGAATGTCCTCACGACACCACCCATGAAGAAAAGGAACCCCAGATCAAATTCCTCATATGGACCAAAGTCTTCACTTGGACCAAATTCCTCAAATGGTCAAAAGTATCATTCTCGTGCTAATGCATCTGTTTCGCAGGAAAAATCTAAGAGTTCTGAATATGTGCATTATTCTTCAAATCATTATGTTCATAAGTCCTCAAAGAATTTCTCTGCTTATTCATATGAGTACTCTAACCCTAGTCCTGTGAAACGAAGTGCACTAGCTTCAATGCCTCCCTTCTCATATGGAGCTTGCAGAATGATGAACTCTTTGCCACCCCTCCAGATGTGGGTGGTGAAGAAATTGAACTAACTTCTTATGCAGGGTCAGGTCTCCAGACGAACTTGAACGTCTGATGAATTTGCTGGAGACCTGAGGAAATGCTTGAAAGGACGCAGGCTAATCATGCAGAAATGAGTTCCTCATTTCTCACGTCCTCACACTGCTTTACTTACTATGTTGTGTGATGAAATTCTGCCTGATGAATTTGATGTCATATTCTTCACTCTGAAGCATATGAGTTCGTAAGTTGTACTAATTCATCTGCAGGATGAAACTCCAAAAACTACTGAGTGGGTCCTCGATAGTGGATGCACCAACCACATGACTGGTGACAAGAGTCTATTGATGAATATGCCACTTGCCCCATCTCATCTGAAGCATATCACCTACGTTGACAAAGGAAAAAGCAAGGTATTGGGTCTAGGTAAGGTTGCAATCTCCAAGGACCGACACATGGACAAGGTGATGCTTGTCGAATCCCTCGGGTTCAACCTCATGTCTGTCTCAATGCTTTGTGATCTTGATATGGTTGTCATCTTTGGAAAATATCATTGTGTTGTCATCATGGAATCTGACCATTCCAAAGTCTTCGAAGGCTTTAGGAGAGGAGACTTGTATATTGTTGATTTCTCTACAGTTCCTCAGCCTGCCACGTGCCTACTTGCAAAGTCCTCAGAAGGCTGGTTGTGGCATCGACGACTTGGACATGCTGGTATGAGGAACTTGCACACGCTCGTGAAGAAAAAGCACGTCATTGGCATTGAAGGTGTCAAATTCCTTAAGGATCACCTCTGTGGTGCTTGTGAGTCTGGGAAGATGACCAGATCCAAGCATCCCTCGAAGACAATCATGACCACGACTCGACCTTTTGAATTGCTTCACATGGACCTCTTTGGCCCCACTCATTATTCCACACTAACAAATGCTTCAAGTTTGTATGGCTTTGTCATTGTTGATGATTACTCTCGTTACACTTGGGTGCATATTATTCTGTACAAGTCTGAAGTGCAGGATGTCTTCAGACGGTTTGCTTCAAGGGTCTCAACAAACTTCGGCGTCAAGATCAAGCATATCAGGAGTGATAACGGGACTGAGTTCAAGAACACCAATCTTGATGAATATCTTGATGAACTTGGTATTACTCATGAGCTATCTGCCCCATATACTCCTCAGCAGAACGGCGTCGTGGAGCGCAAGAATAGGACTCTTGTTGAGATGGCTCGCACCATGCTTGATGAATACAAGACTCCTCGTCACTTCTGGCCTGAGGCAATTGATACAGCATGCCACATCATCAACAGGGTATATCTTCACAAATTCCTCAAGAAGACATCATATGAACTCATGACCGGCAAGAAACCCAATGTAAGTTATCTCAAAGTCTTCGGTGCAAAATGATGGATAAGAGATCCTCACCACAGTTCTAAATTTGCACCGAAAGCACATGAAGGTTTTATGCTTGGTTACGGAAAGGACTCGCACACCTACAGAGTCTTCAACACCTACCATCACAAGGTTGTTGAAACTGTAGATGTGCGGTTCGATGAAACTAACGGCTCGCAAAGAGAGCACCTGCCTTCTGTGCTAGATGAAAAGTCTCCTGAGGAATCCATTAAGTTAAAGGCTACTGAGGATGTAGTACCCACTGAAGAAAATCCTCAACCAACTGAGGAAGTCATTCCAATCAATGAAGACATTCATGCTGATACACCTGAAGAAAATGGTGCTGATGAAAATCCTCAGCCACGTCAACCTGCTCATCCAAGAGTTGCAAATGAAGTGCAGATTGACAAAATCATCGACAACATCAATGCACCAGGTCCTCTCACTCGCTCAAGAGCTTCACATCTGACTAACTTTTGTGGGCATTTTGCTTTTGTCTCTATGATAGAGCCCACCAAAGTTGATGAAGCTTTCAAGGAGCCTGAGTGGATTCAAGCTATGCAAGAGGAATTGCATCAATTCAAGCTCAACAACGTGTGGGAACTTGTCAAGCGGCCAGATCCTCGCAAGCATAACATCATTGGTACCAAGTGGATCTACCGCAACAAGCAAGATGAAAATGGCCTTGTAGTAAGGAATAAGGCTCGTCTTGTAGCTCAAGGCTACACACAGATTGAAGGAATTAACTTTGATGAAACTTTTGCACCTGTTGCTAGACTTGAAGCTATTCGCATATTGCTTGCTTATGCTAACCATCATGATATCACTTTATATCAAATGGATGTGAAAAGTGCATTACTCAATGGTCAGCTTGAGGAAGAAGTATATGTTGCTCAACCCCCAGGTTTTGAAGATCCTAAGCATCCTGACAAAGTCTTCAGACTCAACAAGGCCCACTATGGCCTCAAGCAGGCCCCTCGGGCGTGGTATGACACTCTGAAGGAATTCCTCATGAAGAAAGGCTTCAAACCCGGTTCACTCGACCCAACTCTTTTCACCAAATCCTATGACAATGAACTATTCATATGCCAAATATATGTCGACGATATTATCTTTGGCTGTACTGACAAACGTTACAGTGATGAATTTGCCTATATGATGAGTGAAGAATATCAAATGTCTATGATGGGAGAGTTGAAATTCTTCTTAGGTCTTCAAATTCGTCAGCAAGACAATGGCATCTTCATCTCACAAGAGAAATACCTCAAGAATGTGCTGAGGAAATTCAACATGCACGAATGCAAAGGCGTCAAAACTCCAATGCCTTCAAAAGGCCACCTCTGCACTGACGAAAATGGTAAAGATTTCGATCAGAAGGTATACCGCTCCATGATTGGCTCTTTATTGTATCTGTGTGCATCTAGGCCTGATATTATGCTGAGTGTTTGCATGTGTGCCCGATTCCAAGCAACACCGAAGGAATCACACCATAAGGCTGTGAAACATATTCTTCGATACTTAGCTCACACACCAACGCTTGGATTATGGTATCCCAAGGGCTCAAATCTTCACCTCGTCGGATACTCAGATGCTGACTATGCTGGAGATCGTGTGGATCGCAAGTCAACCTCAGGCACATGTCATTTCCTCGGACGATCCCTAGTTTGTTGGTCCTCGAAGAAGCAGAACTGCGTGTCACTTTCTACTGCTGAAGCTGAGTACATTGCTGCTGGTTCATGCTGCGCTCAGCTGTTGTGGATGAAGCAAACCCTCAAGGACTATGGCATCAAGGTGAAGAATGTGCCTCTCTACTGCGACAATGAGAGCGCTATCAAGATTGCTTACAACCCAGTTCAGCACTCCAAGACCAAGCACATCCAGATTCATCATCATTTTCTTCGAGATCATGTACTCAAGGGCGACATCTCCATCGACCACATCCCCACTGAAGAACAACTGGCCGATATCTTCACTAAGCCCTTGGATGAAAAGAGATTTTGCAAGTTGCGGTGTGAGCTAAATATCTTAAAATCTTCGAATGTTCTTTGAAAGGACACACATCCTAACACTTATGCAAAATTGATGACTTTGATGTGCAACACACGAAGTAACGTTTTTCTTCAATCAATGAAGAATAACTCTCTAAGTGTGAAGAAATTAACGAAGAATTTGATTCCCAGAACCCTACGACAATTGTACGCGGTGTCTGAAATCATCATTCTTATACGGTGGGTCACGCCACCAACAATAGTTGAAATTCTTCAGAGTTGAGTTTTTCATCATTTTGCAAATTCTTCAAATTTTCAAATTTCTCAAGTTTGCAAATTCCTCAACTTTTAAAATTCTTCAAATAGTGAAACTGATGTTCTTCATTGACTATATATATATATATATATATATATATATATTTATATATATATATATATATATATATATATATATTTGAGTTTTCAATGTCCTCAACAGCATTCACTTATTGCTAATTCTTCAAGTTGATTTTCATCTAAGTGAATGTGATCGGACCCGTTCCCCCTCTATGCTAAACTCAACCCAGTCTGTTCACAAATTCTTCATATGCGTTCTACCTTGAAACTCGTTCAAAGTCTTCACTGTATCCTTGACAGTTGAAGAATTTGCGAACGGAAACTTTAAAATTTTCACTATCAAATTTTTCGGCGTTTCCTGCTCAAACAGTTCCGATTCCCACGACTGGATAAGCCACGATCCCCCACTATCTCCACTACTCAGAACGTGGGTGACACCTGTCGTGTGGAGAGCAAGGGTCAGGGGCAATCTGGTCCAAAATCTTCGGGCCGATTCGTTTTTACTGCCACTATATATACCCCCTCCCCTTCACTGTGCTCGAGTTACTCCTCACTCCCATCTCTCCCGAGCTCAAACCTAGCGCCGCCGCTAAAATCATCGCCGCCGGAGAGGAAGAGCTTCACTGCCTCGACCTCGCCGTCGTTGTACTCGCATCGGCTGCGGAAGTCTTCACCCCGCCGCCGCTGTAGCTGTCTCCCTCTGCCAAGCTAGGGCGTGGGAGATCTGGACGGACGAACTTCCCAGATTTCATCTCTCTGTTTGTCGTGTTCTTCATCAGGGTAATTAAAATCTAATTTTACTGCCCTTATTTGATCTTCATGTCTTCCACAAAATCCTCAAAAGTGTTTTTTTTTCTTCAAGAATCATCTTCTTAAGCACCTTACATGTTTCAATCCCTTGATGTTTTTCTCTAAGTTATGATTTTCTTCAAGATTCCTCAATTGTGTGGATCTACATATTCGCACAACTCTGGAACCTAAGACAAAGAACACTTAGTAAAATTCCTCAAGACATCTATGGTCAAAATCCTCAACTTGATGTATTTTGAAAAATTTCTGAGAACGCATATGACCTCTTCAAATTCCTCGCACCTATACTCTGTTCACAGGTACAAATGTCTGCTGATGAATCACTAGGTTCTCATCAACTTAACTCATTTGCAGCATTTCTTGAGGAAAAACTATATACATCTTCAAAATCATCAAGAGTTCAAAGAAATCAAGTGAAGAAAATGGCAGATGGTAAAAGACCTCAGAAGGGTGGAAAGAAGGCTGAACAGAACACTGCCTTTGAGATACCTGAGGATTTGTATGCTGGTTACTGTACTCCAGATGAGGCCATTCATGGCAAAGAAACGAAAGTGCAGAGGAAAATCAGAATTCAAAGAATTGAACGGAGGTGGGCAAAGGAGTGGAGAGACTATCGCTATGTCACTCCCAAGTATATGAAGAAATTCGCCCTCAAACCTCCTTGCAAAAGGGCTCCTCCTGCTGATGGTCAAGAAATCGATCCCACTAGCGTTGCTCGTGGTGAAGACTTTCCAGATGAATGGGCAAAGCATCAACACAAACTTCAGAGAACTGCCAAAGCTGCAGTGAAGAAATTCAATGAAGATTTTGCTGCTGCTGCTGCCACTGCCGGAGCCTCTGATAGTGCTCAGAAGAAATCATTAGTGAAGAAATCTGCAGTGAAGTCAAAGTCCTCAACTTCAAAATCCTCACTGCAAAATACTCATGCAAATTCTTCAAAGGCCACTGCAATGCCTTCAGTAGCTGCACAATCATCAGCTGCTGCTGCAAAGTCCTCAACACCTGTAAATCTTACAACATGTCAGAGGACTACTGGCTTCTCAATTGCTTCAGGGGCATCTGCAAGTTGCTCAGCGCAAGAACAGTCTTCAACAAGTCCTACTTTGATGAAGATAAAGAGAACTGCTGGAAGAGGTCAGAGACCAAGTCCTCACAAAAGCCAAGTTACTGTGAATGTACCCTCAGGGTCTGAGGATAATGATGATGCTACTAATGAAGAATTGGAAGAAATCATCAGAAACAGTCAGCAGAGAGCTGCAATAGCTAAGGGCAGCTATGTTCCTCTTATGCTGGATCCAAAGATGATCCTCAACTTCATTGACATATGGCATGAGGATCCCAGCACTCCACTTTCCTCACTGAAGTTACCTCTTGGTGTTGACCATGTCCTCACCCACTTCATTGCTAAAGAAAAATGGAAGAGAGATCAAGCTCAGAGAGCTAAGAGGAGCAGGGCCAGAAAGGAAAAGTTCCTGAAGAACAATGTGATGAATTTGACTCCTACTCAACTCATCACAGTTCAGTCTGAGATTCGCTGCTTGACTGATGAACAAGCAAAATATGATGCTGAATGGAAGGGCACCAAAGTAAGATTTGTCAGGGCAGCCCAAGTTGCAGTTAAAGATCACAACTCAAGGGTTGCAGCTCAATTGCAACAACAAATTCCTCAGGCTGAAGAATCTGCTCAGCCTGCTGAAGAAACTGCACGCGCAGCTGAAGAAATTCAGGCTGCTGAAGAACCTGTCAGGGCAACCTCCACTGTTGCGCCTGAAGAAACTGCCAGGCCAGCTGAAGCTTTTGCTGCGCCTGATGAAATTGAGACCACTAGGGCGACTGCATCAGTCGTGCCTGAAGAAACTGCTCCACCTTCACCCTCTACTGAAACTGCAAAGTCCTCAAGGGTGAAGAACATCAACCTTCCTTCTGCATCAGAAGCGAAGAAAACAAAGGCTGTGGAGAAAATTGCTGCTAAGAAAAGAAAAAGCATCAACTTCAGATTCCTCGGCGGTGAAGAAATTGAAGACACTGCCAAGTTCTTCAACTGAACCCATTGATGCAACCCCAATCTCCTCCATACCTGCCTATGAAATAGTTCCATTTGGTGTCGAGTATGACATTCCAAATGTTGATGATGAAGAAGATCATTCTGCTGCTTCCTCAGAGCAGATTGATGAAGAAATTGAAGTGGAAGCAAATGCTTCAGCTCCACTGGTATCATCGCCCTTGCCTCAGTTGACTGCTGAAGAGGCCGGCGTTGAAGAAATGGAAGAGGACGTGGACATTGGCAACACAACTCCTCTAATCAATGATGAATATTGGGAAGCTGCACACCCAAATTCTCCAATGACCACACCAATTACTCAAATTCCTCAGTCTCCAGCCTAGACTGAAGAAATTCATAGTGAAGATATTCCAGCTGCATCAGCTGAAGAAATTGCTGCTCAAACCGCAAATGAGGAAACTGCTATTCAAATTCCTCAATCTGAAAAAGTTCCTCCTATGACTAAAGACATTGTGGGCCGCTTCAAGCCAAATCTTCAACGAGCACATTTTCTTCAACGGGCCAAATCCTTATGACTCAGCAAGGACCGGTCGCACAAGATTCTGGACCCCTTCGCAGATGAATTTCTATGCATCAGTACTATTTGACAAAGAGAAAGTCTTCGAGCATCAGCAAATTCCTCATGTGGATATGGAATCCATTCCGTGCTTCACACCTGTGCCCGCAGTTTTTCATGATGCTGGACTTCTTCCCTTCTGCGTTGACATATGCGAGTGGAATGAAGAGCTAATTCTTCAATTCTATGCAACCTTGCATATCTCGGGTGATGCTTCTGATGTCAATTCATGGATTCTGGACTGGATGACTGGATCTACTCACTACACTGCCCCAGCCACTGAATTGCTTCAGGCTGTGCCAATAGCAATTCCTTCAGAAGGAGCACGCTGCATCTATGATGAAACTGAACTGCCCAACCACTTGATGCAAGTGCTGATGAAGCCATTGGCTCAGGGCCAACCTCAAAGGACTTCCTTCCTTGTGAAGGATTTGCTCTATGTGCCCAGGACAGTTTATCGCATTCTGACCAAAACCCTCAGTCCTCAGAAGGGCCACAATTCTGAAGAAGAAGAAGAAGTGGAGGGAATCATGAAGAACATGCTATTCAACATCATTAATGGGATTCCCATAAATTACCATGATTTCTTCATGAGGACTTTGGCCAATGCTGCTTCAGCCCCATTTGAATTGAAGCCTTACGCTCCCTGGATCATGAAATTCATCACATCAAGGTCTTCACTTCCATTCAAGGCTGACTTTCAGAATCACTTCAGCTTTGTGCCTCCAATTGAAGTCCTCAAGAGCTCATTTTCCTCAGTTGAGGGTAAAGGCAAAGCTGTCATTGATGAAGGTACTCGTCCATTGGATGGTCAGTTTCGCAAAGCTGCATCCTATTCCACCAATGATGACACTGCTACCCAAGATTCTGCCGCAAAAGCCTTAGCGCAAAATCCTCAAGAAACTGCCCCTCATGTGATGACTGATCGAGAGCTTCTTCTAAGTCTTCATCAGAAGATTGATCGCAATCACAAGTGGGTAAAGCGTCAGTTTGGTTCACTTCTTCGAGACATGACTGTCACGCACAACTCTGTGAGGAAGAACCACTATTATCTTCATGAAGTCTTCGACCGCACATGGGCCATCCTGTCTCACCTCAAGACTCCTGAAGAACTCAAGGAGATGGAATTTCAGCAGGACTTTGATTGGTCCATCCCTCCAAGGAAGAAATGGAAGAAAGTTCAAGTTCCTCAGCTGGTTACAAGCTCATATTCTTCATCACGCCAGGCGGATGAAGCTGAGAATATTGATGACACTGCTGCAGGCCCTACATCAACGAACGACCCCAGCAACGCTGGTGCTCCTCCACCACCTTCAAGATGAAATTCTTCAGGGGCGTTAGTCCTCAATTTTTGTCCCTTTTGGTCTTCGATGACAAAGGGGGAGAAAATTTGAGTTAGTCTTCAAGCGGGTCTCTATATATGGGATGTTTTTGTTTAAGTTACAACTCTCGCTCTTCTGAAGTTTTTGTTGGTTGAGTTGTAAACTTAAGTCCGATGGTGGTCTGATGCTTTTGAACTGCTTTCCGCATGCTATTTCCTCAAGTTATCTTAATGCACGCATGTTGAACTTCCTCAGACCACATTTTCCATCATGCATTTCAATTTCCTCATGATATATATTAAATGTGTGTATGGATTACAAGATATAGGGGGAGTTCTCCATGATTTTAACCTACCATGTGCATTTGCAGTCCAAAGCAAATTCCTCAAATATGCACATCTTCAGGGGGGGTTCTTCTATATCTTGCAATCAAATTCCTCAAACTCAGTAAGTCATATTATTATCCCCGTTGAAAACTTAACCTATTTGTCATCAATCACCAAAAAGGCGGAGATTGTTAGTGCATCTAGTGCCCCTTAGTGATTTTGGTGTATTGAAGACTTATAGGTTAAGAGACTAATGTGTTTGTAAGTGTACACATGCTCTATAAGTCGCTGAGGAGTTTGATACATTCGGAGATTATCGACCCCTAAAAATGTATGTCTTCAACTAAAGACTTTGGTGAAGACTTTGCTGAAGACTTTGGTATTCCCTGAAGACTTTGAAAAAGAAGAAGTTGGTGTGACCTTGAAGATATGAACGAGGACTATGAAGCGTGAAGACTTTTGTTTTCGTAGTTTCATTTCCTTTCTTTGAGTCATAGGAAACACCGTACTGTTAAAGGGGGCCGAGGTAATACTAAGGAAAATTTCCAACTGATGCTCAACTCAAAAGCCTCAACCTATCCAATCCTTCGAGTGAAGCCTTTGGAAATCTCTTGCAGTTCAGTCAAGTTCTTCAGTGACAGAGACTATGATCTTCTGGTCTCTGAGGAAATTGGTTTGACTGATGAGTTAGGATTTCGCCAGTGCGAATTGCCTACAAGTGAGGAATATGATAAGCCTGAGGACTTTCATAGTTCAAAATTCCGACCGTTGCTGTGCTAAGTGCCAGCTGTCCCCAATCATCCTATCCACATAACGGTCATATCATTGGGGGCATTTATGTCTTATCATGTCGGGTTGCACCCTAGCTATAAATAGCCACCCCCCACAACCACTAGTTGGTTGGCTGCTCCGAGAGAGAACTGACACTTGTCATTTAAGAGCATCCCATTCCTCGAGTACTTTGAGAGAAAATCATCAGTGAGGAAAAACCCCAAACCAAACCACCAAACCCAAAGCGATTGAGCATCACTGAAGAAATTGTTCCTTTGTGGAACCGACGCTTGTTACCTTTGAAGACTGTGTATCTTCCAGGCGGTTAGGCGTCATGGTCTAGTGCATCCTGCAGTCAATTGGGGATCACGAAGTGACCTTGGTCTAGAGCATCCAGCAGTCAATTGTGGATCGCCGGGTGACCAGTTTGTGAGGGTTTTGGAAGTCTACCCTGAAGACTTACCACGAGTGTTGGGCGAGGTCTGTGTGACCTTAGTTCAAGGAGAATACGGTAAGGACTGTGTGTCCTGGGACTATGTGTCCTCTGGTTTAAATACCAGGCCGCTCCAAACCAGACGTACGACTGTCACAGCAGTTGGAACTGGGTCATCAAATCATTGTCTTCATCGAGCTACCTGGTTCTATTTCCTCAACCCTTTAATTTCCTCGTATACTTGTTGATGAAATTGATCGTTACTATTTGAAGAATTTGACTGAAGACTTTCTCAATTTCCTCACCTCAAATTCTTCAAGCTACCTTGTTCCTCACCTGCTTATCCTGTATCACGCCATCTGTAATCTGTGCATGCTTTATTTCATCATGATGACTATGCGATCGCAATGCTTCGTATGCACTTGAGTACTTATTCCGCTGCTAGTTATTCATCACATTTCAAATTCCTCAAGTTAAAATTCCTCAGTGATGAATTTGTAAAAATCGCCTATTCACCCCCCCTCTAGTCGATATAACGCACTTTCAGTTTCCAATAAAGTTTATGCTTCATACTACTTCATTTGTGAATAGATTTTTACTTGTTTATGAGAAGCTATATGATGGAAAACTTGTTGCTATGTTAATATTCATGATGCTCTCATGTCTGTATTCTGTTTTTATCAAACTCTCTCTCTCTCAAATCATGTGGCCATTATTCTCGAGCTCGGCTTTCGCTTGAGGACAAGCGAGGTCTAAGCTTGGGGGAGTTGATACGTCCATTTTGCATCATGATTTCTCATTGATATTCGTGTTATTCTTGGCCATTATTCCCTATTATCATAAAATTCGTATGCCCTTTCTCTCTGTATATGCAAGGTACATCACAAAGAGGGAAATATATGGAAACTGGAATTCTGGACCGGGAAACCAAGAAAAAGGCAGAAAAATCACCTGACTCCAAATGATCTAAAACTTCACGGAGAATTTTTATGGAATATTTAAGAATTATTGGGCCAAAAATATACCGGAGGGGGGCTACCTGCTGACCACAAGCCAACAGGGCGCGCCCACCACCCTGGTCGCGCCCTAATGGCTTGTGGGGCCCCAGTAGGTCTCCCGACCCTCCTATTCTCCTATATGGTGTGTTTTACCCTAAAAAATCATAAGCAATCTCTCAGGACGAAGCGCCGCCGTATCAAGGCGGAAACCTGGGAAGAGGCCCTTTTGCACTCTGGCAGTCAGATTCTGCCGGGGGAATCCCTCTCCGGGAGGGGGAAATCTAAGTCATCGTCATCACCAACGCTTCCTCCTTCATGGGAGGGCCAATCTTCATTAACATGTTCACCAGCACCATCTCATCTCCAACCCTAGTTCATCTCTTGTATTCAATTTTTTGTCTCAAAACCTCATATTGGTACCTGTGGGTTACTAGTAGTGTTGATTACATCTTGTAGTTGATGCTTGTTGGATTACTTGGTGAAAGTTATTATGTTCAGATATTTAATCTCCATTATTATACCTCTGATCTTGAACATGTTGATGAAGTGTGAGTAGTTACTATTGTTCCTGAGGACATGGGAGAAGTCTTGTTATAAGTAATCTTGTGAAGTTGGTATTCGTTCGATATTTTGATGATATGTATGTTGTTACTTCTCTTAGTGGTGTCAAGTGAATGTCGACTACATGACACTTCACCATGTTATGGGCCTAAGGGAAGTCATTGCGGAGTAACAAGTAGATGATGGGTTGCGAGAGTGACAGAAGCATAAACCCCAGTTTATGTGTTGCTTCATAAGGGGCTGGTTTGGATCCACACGTTTCATGCTATGGTTAGATTTATCTTAATTCTTCTTTCGTAGTTGCGGATGCTTGCGAGAGGGGTTAATCATAAGTGGGTTGTTTAAGAACAGCACCTTAGCACCGGTCCACCCACATATCGAATTATCAAAGTAGCGAACGCGAATCAACTCAACATGATGAACATAACTAGACAAAATTCCCATGTGTCCTCGGATGCACTTGCTTAATATAAGAGTACTTTCAGGCCTGTCCTTTGCTATAAAAAGGATTGGGCTACCTTGTTGCACCTTTGTTACTATTGCCACTTGTCACTTGTTGAGAATTATCTTGCTACAAAACTAGCTACTATTGTTACTCACAGCACTTGCAGAGAATACATTGATGAAAATTGCTTATCATTTCCTTCTGCTCCTCGTTGGGTTCGACACTCTTATTTATCGACAGGACTACGATTGATCCCCTATACTCATAGCACTTTGTAACGCACTGGCCGAGTATTCTCCACTTATTTATGGTCCCCCAAATAATACTCATCCACCCACAGTTGAAGATATCACTATTCAACAATTACGCGCCCTGAGGATACCTCTGAAAATGAAAAATAGAAAAAAAACAAGATTAGAACATCGGACATATGGTCTAACTAGGTGCAATCTGAAGTATCAATTACCTTAAAAAGGTCCTCATGTTGCTTCTGGGGAAAAGTTATTTTTGGATAGTCAGGAAGAACAGGTAATTCCAAAATGTGTGCTTGCATGTTTTTGAGTTACACAATCCTATCCCACCATGCAAGCAGAAAATTTCTTGTCGAATTTCCTGTGGGTTCCTTTTCGAGAGCTTCTCCGAGAGGCCGGGATTGCAAAAAACACTTACCAAACTCCTTTAGGTGGCTATCACTACTAACTAGTTCTTCAAAACGCACACGTCCCCTCTAACACTCTTCATTCTTGCGGCATTGTAAAAAACAAAATGAGACATCATTAGAGTAAAACCGCAAGAGTTGTCACCTAACATGACAAGAGAAGTGGCTAAGTAAATGATGCAGAAGATAACATGCAGGCGGGATTTTATAGAATGAGGGTAAGCCGTTGCCAGTAATATTGAGCGGGGATGATGGCAAGAAAGGGTTGGCGGGAAAACTGAGGGGAACAGTTGTGGCAATAAATGAGCGGGAAGGATCAATGAGTTAAGGGGGAGAAGGAAACCGATGGGACGGGGAAGTGCAATCCATCAAAGAAAAAAAGGACACTTCTTCCATGCCAAGAACGAAGAAGACTTTCGTGCTGCAAAAGAACGAGATGCAACTTTGATCAAAAGTTAACATGAAGAAGTGGGACCCAGAAGTCTTCATCCAAGGCAAGAACGAAGGAGATCTCTTCGGCCTACCCCCTAACCGAAGAGTCCTCTTCGGCCTAGAGTCCCCGTTCTTTGGCTGAAACGAGGCAAAAAAAAAGTGTCTTCGGCCAAGATTAGAATGAACACTCCCTCTTCGATTGACACAAGGACATCAAACACATTTACTCGTGAGAGAATTGAAATTTCTAAATTTTCTCATACATTACCGTATTTTTTAAAAAGAATTAAGAAGAAATGGGTCGGCCGAGTAATAGCTCCAAACAAAAATCTTTCAAAAGAGAGTAGCATAGGGCTCGTTAGAACTAAGATATAGTCGCCGCAAGTAAATGCACGCCCCGTTGATTCGTTACGACAAATTCTTGGCCAATCCTTGTTGAGTTTTGGGAGACTCCCTATTCTTGTCTTGGACCCAGACCAATATTTTCTTTATTTAGGTTTTTTTTTCTTTAGGTTTGCACCATTTCACCTTATTTTCGTTTTACATTTTGTTCCTTCGTTTTCTTTTTCATTTCACAAACAATTTAATTTTTGTGGACATTTTATGTATTAGTAAATATTTTTAGAAATAGCAAATAATTTTGGAATCCGTGATCATTTTTTGAAATCTTGATTTTTTCTCAAACTGGCGAACATTATATGAATTCAAGTACAATGTTTGAATTTGCAAACAATTTCCAATTTGCGAATAATTTTTGAATTCACCAATTTATTTTTGAATTCATGAACGCTTTTTGAATTCTCGAACATATTTTAATTCGCAGACTTTTTGTATTCATGAACATTTGTCGAATTCATGAACAATTTTGGAAATTGTGAACTTTTCTTAGATTCACAAACAAGTTTTGGAACTATCATTTGTTTTTGAATTCATGAAATTTTTTCACATTAATAAACAAGTATCAAATGTGTGACGATGTTTTGAAATTTGAGAACCTTTTTTCAAATTGATGAAGACATTGTGAAATTCATGAACAAGTTTACAAATTCATGAACATTTTATGAAATCTCGAAGTTTTTTCGATCTCATGAATATTTTTTCAAAATCGTTTGTTTTTTAATTTATGAACATATTATGAAATTTAGAACATTTTCTGAAGCCCCAATTATCTTTTTTCGAATTTGACATTAGTGAGCGGCCTTGAACTAAACAAAAAGAAAACAAGGGTGCCCAACCCTTATACGGATAGGCCTAAAATGCACACGGTGTGTGATTGGTGGTTATTTGAGGACCAGAAACGTCGGGACCTCCTTTACGGGTCCTCCTATTCAGTGTGTGGCGCGCTGGGGGGAGGGACCTCCTATTGGGCGGTGCAGGCGCCAGTTGGAGAAACTGGCGCCTACGTGCCACCTTCGCGGGCTGGCTCATTTAACTGTTGTCCTCTGTCCTATAAAACTTCAAAAAAGGTAAAAACGGCGCGCCGCCAAGTTTCCAACTACAGAACTCCCGAGTGAGAGCGTGAGGCTATAACCAATAGGCCACACCGATCTATTGTGAACATACTTCCTTTTATCCATTTACTCTCTTTAGTTCATGGATTTTTTTTATTTTCTTGTTCTTTTTCTTAAGTGCGTATTTTTTCTAAAAATCGATGAACTATTTCAAATTCGATGAACTTTATTTCAAAATTGATAAACATTTTCTCTAATTCGATGAACTTTTTTTTCAAATCGATGAACTTTTTTCCAATAAAGTACACTACCCTCATTAAGGACATGTACGATAATGTTGTGACAAGTGTTTGAACAAGTGATGGCGACACTGATGACTTCCCGATTAAGATAGGACTGCATCAAGGGTCAGCTTTGAGCCCTTATCTTTTTGCCTTGGTGACGGATGAGGTCACAAGGGATATACAAGGAGACATCCCATGGTGTATGCTCTTTGCGGACGATGTGGTGCTAGTCGATGAGAGTCGGACGGGGGTCAACAGGAAGTTGGAGTTATGGAGGCAAACCTTGGAATCGAAAGGTTTTAGACTTAGTAGGACTAAAACTGAGTATATGAGGTGCACTTTCAGTACTACTAGGCACGAGGAGGAGGAGGATGTTATCCTTGATGTGCAGGTGGTGCCGCAGAAGGACACCTTTCGATATTTGGGGTCCATGTTGCAGAAGGATGGGGATATCGATGAAGATGTGAACCATCGAATTAAAGCCGGATGGATGAAGTGGCGCCAAGCTTCTGGCATTCTCTATGACAAGAGGGTGCCACAAAAGCTAAAAGGCAAGTTCTATAGGACGGCAGTTCGACCCGCAATGTTGTATGGCGCTGAGTGTTGGCCGACTAAAAGGCGACATGTGCAACAGTTAGGTGTGGCGGAGATGCGCATGTTGAGATGGATGTGTGGCCACACAAGGAAGGACCGAATCCGGAATGATGATATACGAGATAGAGTTGGGGTAGCGCCAATTGAAGAGAAGCTTGTCCAACATCGTCTGAGATGGTTTGGGCATATTCAGCGTAGGCCTCGAGAAGCCCCAGTGCATAGCGGACGGCTAAAACATGCTGATAATGTCAAAAGAGGCCGGGGTAGACCGAACTTGACATGGGAAGAGTCCGTAAAGAGAGATCTGAAGGATTGGAGCATCACCAAAGAACTAGCCATGGACAGGGGTGCGTGGAAGCTTGCTATCCATGTGCCAGAACCATGAGTTGGTCGCGAGATCTTATGGGTTTCACCTCTAGCCTACCCCAACTTGTTTGGGACTAAAGACTTTGTTGTTGTTGTTGTTGTTGTTGTTGATGAACTTTTTTCCAATCTGATGAGATCGATGAACTTTTCAAAAAATCAATGAACTTTTTTCAAATTCTATGAACTTTGTTCAAAGAAGTTAAACCATTTTTTTAAAAGTTCATTGATTTTGAAATTTTTTACCGATTTTTTTAAAAGTTCATCAACTGTGAAGAAAGGTTCATTGTATTTGAAAGAAGATTTCATCAATTTGGAAAAAGTTCACTAGTTTTTATTAAAAAAAGTTCATCAACTTTTGAAAACAGTTCGTGGGATTTTGAAAAATTTCACGAATTCGAAAAATGTTCACAAAAAATGTTCATGAAAAAACGAGAAAAAAATCACAAACTCAAGAAAGTTCACGAATAAAAAAAATCATTGATTTTTTAAAAAAGATCATCGATTGTGAAGAAAGTTTCATTGTATTTGAAAAAAGAGCTCATCGATTTGAAACAAGTTCATTAATTTTTTGAAAAAAATTCAGCAACTATTGAAAACAGTTCGTGGGATTTTAAAAAAGTTCACGAATTCAAAAATATTCACAAAAATGTTCATGGGAAAACGAGAAAAAAACAAAGAACTCGAGAAAAGTTCACGAAATGGAAAAGAAAAATAACTAAGAAAAAGATCTATCCAAATAAAAAAGAAGAACAAAAAAGGAAATAGAAAAAAGAGAATAGACATTGGAAAAAAAGTGGGAAGAAACGTAACTAAACACATGAGGTGAACTTGCTTTTATGGTTAGTGCGGCTTGCCCTAGAATAGGAGGTCGCTGGTTCAAATCCCTACCGCCGCGCGATCAGGCTTTTGTTTGCAAAATCAGAAAAAAAAATACATGGGCCGAGCCCAGCTAAGGCGGCTGCAGGCGCCGGTTTGCAGAATCAAATAGTAACTGGCGCCTGCAGCGCCGAATAGGATTTGCACTGGGGGGAGGGGTCACAGCACACACCCCTCCTGAGCCTATTTTGTACCGGCCCATGACCGGCGGCGCGGTGCCCTTATTTACTTTTTTTGTTTTTTTCTGATTCAAATAATTTGGGATCTCAAAATAGTACCAAATTCAAAAAAACTGATTTTTTTGGAAATTTCGTGGAGCCTTAAAAATGTCCTTAAATTCGAATGATGCTCACAAATTTGAAAAATGTTTGTGATTTCAGAAAATGCTAGTGAATTCGGATTTGATGAACATTGTTTAGATTTGATGAACATTCTTATAAATTTTGGTGAACAAATTTTGAACAAGATGAACTTTTTTGAGTTAGATGAGCCCTCTTTTTGAAAAAGAATGGATGAACAAATTTTGTATTCTATGAAAAAAAAATGAATTTGATGAAAAAAATAGAAATCGATGTACAAATTTCAAATTTGATAAAACTTTTGAAACTGATGAATCAATTTTGAATACGATGAAACATTTCGAATTTTTATGAATATTATTTAAACCCCGATGATCAAAAAATGAATTCAATGAACAATGTTTTAATTTATTAACATTTTGCATACAATGAACAACAAAATGTTTGCGGATTTGAACAAAAAAATTCGCAAAACACGTGAAAAACAAAAACAAAATAAAATAAAAATTAAAAAGGGAAACATAACAAGGAAAACGAAAAAAATAAAAAAGAAAACAAGGAAGAAATAAATTTTAAGAAACCATGAAAATTGGCCGGCCCGTACGACATCCAGCGTGTCCTTGCTCGTCAGCGCCCTACACGCGTATAAAAAGCGCCCTCCTTTACGGCGCGCGGACATCCTGCCCTCCTGTTTTTTCATGTGGGATTCCTTTTTCTGTTTTTAATTTTCTTATTGAAATTAGTCCGGGATTATAAAAAAGTTCAGAATTTCAATCAAATGCAAATTTTGAAAATATTTCCAGAAATCACACAAAGTCATGGATTAAAAATGATTATGATTTTGAAAATATATTTGTGTATTGAATTGTTTTCATGAATTTGTTTTTAAAAATTGCAAATTCAAACAATGTTCACGATTTTTTAAGAAATCTTCACAAGAAATGATCGTCAATGTAAAAAAAAAATCATTGATTCAATAAAAAGTTCATTGATTCAAAAAATTGTTCGCCAATTAAAAAGAAAGATTCAACAAAATTTTGTCAATTCAAAAAGTTCATTGATACAAAAAATTGTTTGCCAATTCAAAAAAAGTTCACCGGTTAAAATATGTTCATCGATTCAAAAAATGTTCATTTATTAAAAAAACAATTGCCACTCAATTCAAAAAATGTTCGCCGTTTCAAGAAATGGTCACCGATTCAAAAAAGGTTCGCCAATTTAACAAAATATTCACCCATTCAAATAATGTTCGCCGATTCAAAATAATGTTCACAAGTCTCAAAAAAATGCTCACGGTTTTTAAAAAAGTTCATGATTTCGAAAATATTCATCAATTGGAAAATTGTTCACAGATTTATGAAAAAATGTTCGTGAAAAAAATACTCATGAAACTACACAATAAAATAGTTAGTATAGAGAAGACAACTATGGTGTGTTCCACCATGTATCTGTTTTTCTCCTATCCATCACTTAAGGTTCTTGTATCACTTTTGCTTTCTCCTCTCCATCCACTTGTAGATTCTCTATCACATGATCAAATATGGTCAGATCAGTCTCTAGTTTCAACTTATTCTTGCAAACAAGCTCCTCAATTCTTTTTTATTCCGCAACAGTACACTTCAGCTCAACAATCAATGTATTTTTACTAGACAATTCAACACCCTAATTACACGTGGCCTCCTCCATTGCCATCATCTCTCAGCCCCACCGGATTAATTCATCTTGGTATGCAATATACCAATGATCATCAGCTATAGTAAGTCAAATTGTAATAATCTCCTCAAGAAAACAATTAACACTTCAGATCAAACAAGGGATCAATGGCATAGGCCGTGAGCGCTAACTATTTGCACTTCCTACAAATTTGGCCAAGACATGATCAAATCCCCTCCATCGTCGGCGTACCTGTTGCGACCAGACATCGACCGCAAAAGTGCCCCTGAAATAGATGAGATTACCAGAATGGGGTCCCAAAGAGCTTGAATAACGCGGATCATGATCAAAGATTGTACTAAGAAATGCGAGGAATGTCATGCAGTCGTTAGTCGCTCTTCGAGGGCAGAACAAATCCAGATCGTTGGGAGCAGCAACTCTACGTGAGATCGGTTTGGCATTGATGGACAATTAGGGGCGAAGGAAAGACTACTAGTGTCGTGGCGGACATGCAGCGCTGACGACCGTCGGCCGCCGCCGAAATCAGAGCCTGCGATGAGGGCAAGCTGCGGCCATGGCTGGTCTGTCGGAGGTGTTGGAAATATGCCCTAGAGGCAATAATAAATTGGTTATTATTATATTTCCTTGTTCATGATAATCGTTTATTATCCATGCTATAATTGTATTGATTGGAAACTCAAATACATGTGTGGGTACATAGACAACACTGTGTCCCTAGTAAGCCTCTAGTTGACTAGCTCGTTGATCAAAGATGGTTAAGGTTTCCTAGCCATTGACATGAGATGTCATTTGATAACGGGATCACATCATTAGGAGAATGATGTGATGGACAAGACCCAAACTGTAAACGTAGCATTTGATCGTGTCAGTTTATTGCTATTGTTTTCTGCATGTCAAGTATCTGTTCCTTTGACCATGAGATCATGCAACTCACTGACACCGGAGGAATACCTTGTGTGTATCAAACGTCGCAACGTAACTGGGTGACTATAAAGGTGCTCTACAGGTATCTCCGAGGGTGTCTGTTGGGTTGGCATGGATCAAGACTGGGATTTGTTACTCCGTGTGACGGAGAGGTATCTCAGGGCCCACTCGGTAATACAACATCACATTGAGCCTTGCAAGCAAAGTGACTAAAGAGTTAGCCACAGGATCTTGTATTACGGAACGAGTAAAGAGACTTGCCGGTAACGAGATTGAACTAGGTATAGTGATACCGACGATCGAATCTCGGGCAAGTAACATACCGAAGAACAAAGGGAACAGCATACGGGATTAACTGAATCCTTGACATAGAGGTTCGACCGATAAAGATCTTCGTAGAATATGTAGGAGCCAATATGGGCATCCAGGTCCCGCTATTGGTTATTGGCCGTAGAGGTGTCTCGGTCATGTCTACATAGTTCTCGAACCCGCAGGGTCTACACACTTAACGTTTGGTGACGATTAGTATAATTGAGTTATTATGTTGGTGACCGAAAGTTGTTCGGAGTCCCGGATAAGATCCCGGACATGACGAGGATCTCCGGAATAGTCCGGAGGTAAAGATTGATATATGTGATAATAGTGTTTTGATCTCTGGAAGGGTTCCGAAGTTCACCGGAAGGGGTTCCGGATGTTTACCGAAGTGTTCGGGTGCAGCAACACTTTATATGAGCCAAAGGGATAAAGCCCACGAGGTATTGGAAAGCGCAAAAGTAGTTTTGCTGCCGCGTAAGCGGTACTACCGCTTGTGTGAAGCGGTACTACCGCCCGAGCGGTACTACCGCTTGTGTGAAGCGGTACTACCGCCCAAGCGGTACTACCGCTTGTGTGAAGCGGTACTACCGCTTGTGTGCGGCTGTGCACGGTTCGGCAGGGATCCGAGTTGGACTCTTTCCCTGCGGGCCAAACCGACCTTGTGCGGGCAAAACCGACCTAGAGGAGGCTTTTACTCCAAGTTTAGACCCCAAGGCTCAACATATAAATAGAGGGGCAGGGCTAGCACACGGGACACATCAAGATTTCCCCAAGCCGTGTGCGGCAACCCTAACCCTCTAGTTCCTCCGTCATAATCTCCGTAGCGCTTGGCGAAGCCCTGCAGAGATTGTTCCTCACCACCATCACCACGCCGTCGTGCTGCTGGAACTCAACCACTACTTCACCATCGCTCGCTGGATCGAGGAGGTGAAGGCGTCATCAAGCCGTACGTGTGTTGAACGCGGAGGTGCCGTCCGTTCGGCACTAGATCGGAAGGATCGTGATTGGATCGCGGGACGCTCGGCGATTTGGATCGCGAAGACGTTCGACTACATCAACCGCGTTTATTAACGCTTCCGCTTAGCGATCTACAAGGGTATGTAGATTCACTCTCCCTCTCGTAGATGCTCATCACCATGGATAGATCTTATGTGTGCGTAGGAAAATTTTTGTTTCCCATGCAACGTTTCCCAACAGTGGCATCATGAGCTAGGTCTATGCGTAGATGAGATCTCGAGTAGAACACAAACGAGTTGTGGGCGTGGGTGTATACATATTGCTTGCCGTTACTAGTTGATATTTGATTCGGCGGTACTATGAGATGAAGCGGCCCGGACCGACTTTACGCGTACACTTACGCGAGACAGGTTCCTTCAACTAACATGTAACTTCGTTGCATAAAGATGGCTAGCGGGTGTCTGTCTCTCTCACTTTAGTTGAATCGATTTCAATGAAGAGGGTTCTTTTAGAAGATCAAAAAGCAATCACTACACCACGTTGTGGTTTTGCGTAGGTAAGAACGGTTCTCGCAAACCCATAGCAGCCACGTAAAATTTGCAACAACAATTAGAGGACGTCTAACTTGTTTTTGCAGGGTATGATGTGATATGACATGGCCAATTACATGATGAGATATATGTGATGTATGAGATGATCATGTTTTGTATAGAATATCACGACTTGCATGTCGATGAGTTCGGCAACTGGCAGGAGCCATAGAGTTGTCTTTAATTATTGTATGACCTGCGTGTCAATCATTAAGCGCTATGTAATGCTTTACTTTATCGCTAAACGTTAGCTATAGTCGTGGAAGCAACAGTCGGCGCGACAACCTTATGGCGACACGTTGATGGAGATCAAGATGATGGAGATCATGGTGTCATGCTGGTGACGATGGAGATCATGCCGGTGCTTTGGAGATGGAGATCAAAAGCACAAGTTCATGGCCATATCATGTCACTTATGATTTGCATGTGATGTTAATCCTTTTATGCATCTTATTTTGCTTAGGACGACGGTAGCATTATAAGGTGATCCCTCACTTAAATTTCAAGATAAATTGTGTTCTCCCCAAGTGTGCACCGTTGCGAAAGTTCGTCGTTTCGAGACACGCCGTGATGATCGGGTGTGATAGACTCTACGTTCGCATACAACGGGTGCAAGCCATGTTGCACGTGCGGAACACTCGGGTTAAACTTGACGAGCCTAGCATGTACAGACATGGCCTCGGAACACAAGAGACCGAAAGGTCGAACATGAGTCATATAGTAGATATGATCAACATGAAGATGTTCACCATTGAAACCACCTCAACTCACGTGATGATCGGACTTGAGTTGGTGGATTTGGATCATGTTACACTCGAATGACCGGAGGGATGTCAATTTGAGTGGGAGTTTTTTAAAATATGATTAACTAAACTCATTATCTAAGAACAATAGTCTAAGTTGTCTTTGCTATATTTATGTTGTAGATCATGGCTCGCGCAGTAGCACCCCTGAATTTTAATGCGTTCCTAGAGAAAGCTAAGTTGAAAGATGATGGAAGTAACTTTGTGGACTGGGCCCGTAATCTAAGGATTATCCTTACGGCTTCCCAGAAGGCTTATGTCCTTGATGCACCGCTTGGTGATCCACCTGCTCCAGTTGAGTCTCTAGACGTTGTGAACGCCTGGCAGGCTCGTTCTGATGATTACTCAATAGTTCAATGTGCAATGTTGTATGGCTTAGAACCGGGACTTCAAAGACGTTTTGAACGTCATGGAGCATATGAGATGTTCCAGGAGTTGAAGTTTATCTTTCAGAAGAATGCCCAGATCGAGAGATATGAGATCTCCGATAAGTTCTATGCTTGCAAGATGGAGGAGAACGGGTCTATCAGTGATCACGTGCTCAGAATGTCTGGGTACTCCACCCGTCTGGCTGAGTTAGGGATGCCCCTTCCGCCAGAGGCTATCACTGACAGAGTTCTTCAATCATTGCCGCCTAGCTACAAGAGCTTCGTGTTGAACTATAACATGCACGGGATGAACAAGTCAGTCGCCGAGCTGTTTGCGATGCTGAAAGTCGCTGAGTCTGAAATTCAGAAGGAGCATCAAGTGTTGATGGTCAATAAAACCACTAGTTTCAAGAAAAATGGCAAGGGTAAGAAGGGTAACTCTAAGAAGAGTGGCAAAGCAGTTGCTCCTCTCGTGAAGAAACCCAAGGCTGGACCCAAACCAGAAACTGTGTGTTTTCATTGCAAGGGAACTGGACACTGGAAGCGGAACTGCCCCAAGTATTTGGCTGACAAGAAGGCGGCCAACAACAAACAAGGTATATATGATATACATGTTATTGATGTGTACCTTACCAACTCTCGTTGTAGTGCCTGGGTATTTGATACCGGTGCGGTTGCTCATATTTGCAACTCAAAACAGGAACTGCGGAATAGACGGAGGCTGGCAAAGGACGAAGTGACGATGCGCGTGGGAAATGGTTCCAAGGTTGATGTGATCGCCGTCGGCACGCTCGCTCTTCGATTACCGTCGGGATTAGTGATGAACCTAAATAAGTGTTATTTGGTGCCTGCGTTAAGCATGAACATTATATCTGGATCTTGTTTATTGCGAGACGGTTACTCATTTAAATCAGAGAATAATGGTTGTTCTATTTATATGAGTAATATCTTTTATGGTCATGCACCCAATGTGAGGGGTTTATTCTTATTGAATCTCGATAGTAATAATACACATGTTCATAACATTGATGCCAAAAGATGTAGAATTGATAATGATAATACCACTTTCTTGTGGCACTGCCGTTTAGGTCATATTGGCGTAAAACGCATGAGGAAGCTCCATGCTGATGGACTTTTGGAGTCACTTGATTTTGAATCACTTGACACATGTGAACCATGCCTCATGGGCAAGATGACTAAAACGCCGTTCTCTGGAATAATGGAACGGGCAAGTGACTTATTGGAAATCATACATACTGATGTGTGCGGTCCAATGAGTATTGAGGCGCGCGGTGGTTATCGTTACTTTCTCACCTTCACTGATGACTTAAGTAGATATGGGTATATTTACTTAATGAAACACAAGTCTGAAACATTTGAAAAGTTCAAACAATTTCAGAGTGAAGTTGAGAATCATCGTAACAAGAAGATTAAATTCCTACGATCTGATCGAGGAGGAGAATATCTGAGTTATGAGTTTGGCAGTCACTTAAGACAGTGTGGAATTGTTTCACAATTGACACCGCCTGGAACACCACAGCGTAATGGTGTGTCCGAACGTCGTAATCGAACCTTATTAGATATGGTGCGATCTATGATGTCTCTTGCAGATTTGCCACTATCGTTTTGGGGTTATGCATTAGAGACAGCTGCATTCACTTTAAATAGGGCACCATCGAAATCCGTTGAGACGACGCCATATGAACTTTGGTTTGGCAAGAAGCCAAAGCTGTCGTTTCTTAAAGTTTGGGGATGTGATGCTTATGTCAAAAAGCTTCAGCCTGAAAAGCTGGAACCCAAAGCGGAGAAATGCGTCTTCATAGGATACCCAAAAGAGACAGTTGGGTATACCTTCTATCTCAGATCCGAAGGCAAAGTGTTTGTCGCTAAAAACGGAACATTTCTTGAGAAAGAGTTTCTCTCGAAAGAATTGAGTGGGAGGAAGATAGAACTTGATGAGGTTATTGAACCTTTACTTCAACCTGAGAGTAGCGCAGCGCAGAAAGTTGTTTCTGTGGAGCCTACATTAGCTGAAGAGGAAGTTAATGATGATGATCATGAAGCTTTGGATCAAGTTGCTATCGAACCTCGTAGGTCGACAAGGACGCGTACTACTCCTGAGTGGTACGGCAACCCTGTCTTAGAGGTCATGTTGTTAAACAACGATGAACCTGCGAGCTATGGAGAAGCGATGATGGGCCCGGATTCCAAGAAGTGGTTAGAGGCCATGAAATCCGAGATGGGATCCATGTATGAAAACAAAGTATGGACTTTGGAAGTATTACCTGAAGGGCGTAAGGCCATTCAGAACAAATGGATCTTTAAGAGGAAGACGGACGCGGACGGTAATGTCACCGTCTATAAAGCTCGACTTGTGGCAAAGGGTTTTTCACAAGTTCAAGGAGTTGACTACGATGAGACCTTCTCACCCGTAGCGATGCTTAAGTCCGTCAGAATCATGTTAGCAATAGCTGCCTTTTTCGATTATGAAATTTGGCAGATGGATGTCAAAACAGCGTTCCTTAACGGTTACCTTAAGGAAGAGTTGTATATGATGCAGCCAGAAGGTTTTGTCGATCCAGAGAATGCTGACAAAGTTTGCAAACTCCAGCGATCCATTTATGGACTGGTGCAAGCATCTCGGAGTTGGAATCTTCGCTTTGATGAAGTGATCAAAGCGTTCGAGTTTATACAAGTTTACGGAGAAGCTTGTATTTACAAGAAAGTGAGTGGGAGCTCTATAGCGTTTCTAATATTATATGTGGATGACATATTGCTGATTGGAAACAATATAGAAATGCTGGAAAGCGTAAAGGAATATTTGAACAAGAGTTTTTCAATGAAGGACCTAGGAGAAGCTGCTTTCATATTAGGCATCAAGATCTATAGAGATAGATCGAGACGCTTAATAGGACTTTCACAAAGCACATACCTTGATAAGATTTTGAAGAAGTTCAAAATGGATCAGTCCAAGAAGGGGTTCTTGCCTGTTTTGCAAGGTGTGAAGTTGAGTAAGACTCAATGCCCAGTGACTGCAGAAGATAGAGAAAAGATGAGTGTCATCCCCTATGCTTCAGCCATAGGCTCTATTATGTATGCAATGCTGTGCACAAGACCCGATGTCAGCCTTGCCATAAGTATGGCCGGAAGGTTTCAAAGTGATCCAGGAATGGAACACTGGACGGCGGTCAAGAATATCCTGAAATACCTGAAAAGGACTAAGGACATGTTTCTCGTTTATGGAGGTGATCAAGAGCTCGTCGTAAAGGGTTACGTCGATGCAAGCTTTGACACTGATCCGGATGACTCTAAGTCGCAAACCGGATACGTATTTATTCTTAATGGGGGTGCGGTTAGCTGGTGCAGTTCCAAGCAAAGCGTGGTAGCAGATTCTACATGCGAAGCGGAGTACATCGCTGCCTCGGAGGCGGCGAAGGAAGGTGTCTGGATGAAGGAGTTCATGACAGATCTTGGAGTAGTGCCTAGTGCACTTAACCCAATGACTCTGTTTTGTGATAATACTGGTGCCATTGCTCTAGCCAAGGAACCAAGATTTCACAAGAGGACCAGACACATAAAGCGACGTTTCAATTCCATCCGCGATTGCATCAAGGAGGACGACATAAATATTTGCAAAGTACACACGGATCTAAATGTTGCAGATCCGATGACTAAACCTCTTCCAAGGGCTAAACATGAACAACACCAGAACTGCATGGGTGTTCGATTCATTACAATGTAAATCACATAGTGATGTGAACTAGATTATTGACTCTAGTGCAAGTGGGAGACTGTTGGAAATATGCCCTAGAGGCAATAATAAATTGGTTATTATTATATTTCCTTGTTCATGATAATCGTTTATTATCCATGCTATAATTGTATTGATTGGAAACTCAAATACATGTGTGGGTACATAGACAACACTGTGTCCCTAGTAAGCCTCTAGTTGACTAGCTCGTTGATCAAAGATGGTTAAGGTTTCCTAGCCATTGACATGAGATGTCATTTGATAACGGGATCACATCATTAGGAGAATGATGTGATGGACAAGACCCAAACTGTAAACGTAGCATTTGATCGTGTCAGTTTATTGCTATTGTTTTCTGCATGTCAAGTATCTGTTCCTTTGACCATGAGATCATGCAACTCACTGACACCGGAGGAATACCTTGTGTGTATCAAACGTCGCAACGTAACTGGGTGACTATAAAGGTGCTCTACAGGTATCTCCGAGGGTGTCTGTTGGGTTGGCATGGATCAAGACTGGGATTTGTTACTCCGTGTGACGGAGAGGTATCTCAGGGCCCACTCGGTAATACAACATCACATTGAGCCTTGCAAGCAAAGTGACTAAAGAGTTAGCCACAGGATCTTGTATTACGGAACGAGTAAAGAGACTTGCCGGTAACGAGATTGAACTAGGTATAGTGATACCGACGATCGAATCTCGGGCAAGTAACATACCGAAGAACAAAGGGAACAGCATACGGGATTAACTGAATCCTTGACATAGAGGTTCGACCGATAAAGATCTTCGTAGAATATGTAGGAGCCAATATGGGCATCCAGGTCCCGCTATTGGTTATTGGCCGTAGAGGTGTCTCGGTCATGTCTACATAGTTCTCGAACCCGCAGGGTCTACACACTTAACGTTTGGTGACGATTAGTATAATTGAGTTATTATGTTGGTGACCGAAAGTTGTTCGGAGTCCCGGATAAGATCCCGGACATGACGAGGATCTCCGGAATAGTCCGGAGGTAAAGATTGATATATGTGATAATAGTGTTTTGATCTCTGGAAGGGTTCCGAAGTTCACCGGAAGGGGTTCCGGATGTTTACCGAAGTGTTCGGGTGCAGCAACACTTTATATGAGCCAAAGGGATAAAGCCCACGAGGTATTGGAAAGCGCAAAAGTAGTTTTGCTGCCGCGTAAGCGGTACTACCGCTTGTGTGAAGCGGTACTACCGCCCGAGCGGTACTACCGCTTGTGTGAAGCGGTACTACCGCTTGTGTGCGGCTGTGCACGGTTCGGCAGGGATCCGAGTTGGACTCTTTCCCTGCGGGCCAAACCGACCTTGTGTGGGCAAAACCGACCTAGAGGAGGCTTTTACTCCAAGTTTAGACCCCAAGGCTCAACATATAAATAGAGGGGCAGGGCTAGCACACGGGACACATCAAGATTTCCCCAAGCCGTGTGCGGCAACCCTAACCCTCTAGTTCCTCCGTCATAATCTCCGTAGCGCTTGGCGAAGCCCTGCAGAGATTGTTCCTCACCACCATCACCACGCCGTCGTGCTGCTGGAACTCAACCACTACTTCACCATCGCTCGCTGGATCGAGGAGGTGAAGGCGTCATCAAGCCGTACGTGTGTTGAACGCGGAGGTGCCGTCCGTTCGGCACTAGATCGGAAGGATCGTGATTGGATCGCGGGACGCTCGGCGATTTGGATCGCGAAGACGTTCGACTACATCAACCGCGTTTATTAACGCTTCCGCTTAGCGATCTACAAGGGTATGTAGATTCACTCTCCCTCTCGTAGATGCTCATCACCATGGATAGATCTTATGTGTGCGTAGGAAAATTTTTGTTTCCCATGCAACGTTTCCCAACAGGAGGTGGGGGAAGCTCACGGGGATTGATAAATGTGTGTGTTTTTTAGATAGAGAGAACAGATCCCACCTGTCAAATGCTGGCCGGCCCCACCTGTCATAAGAAGCCTCAATTGCCTCCGCCTCACCTATCATAATTTGCCTCGACCACACCTTTCATAATTTTCCTCGGCCCCATCTATCATAAGTTGCCTAGGCCTTATGACCCACAAGTATAGGCAGTCAATCTTAGTCTTTTAGATAAGTACGAGTGTCTAAGCCAACGAGGAGCAGAAGGAATTGATAGACAATTTTCAGCAAGGTATTCCCTGCAAGTCTTGTAAGATAGTTTTGATAACTAGTTGATAGCAAGATAATTCGTGACAAGTACCAAGTAACAAAATTAGCAAGGTGCATCAAGTGGCCCAATCCTTAATGTTGCAAATGACAAGCCAGTGGAATTTCTTATAGTGATTAAAATTATGTTGTGGGCAAACAAGAATATTGCCAAGTAACCTTTACCATGATTCATCGACCTCACATTCATTGCTTTGATAAGTATTATGTGGGTGGACCGGAGCTCAGGTACTATTTTTACTTGAACAAACACCTACTTATGATTATGTGTCACGACCTGGTCCCCTGATAGGGCCCCGAATCTCTGCGCTTACCGTGTCAGTCCCTGGATCAATAGCTAACATGCACAGTCGACGATGAAATACCAAGAATACATCACATGTCATCGTGTTTACATCGAAGATTCAGTGCTTTACTGATAGAGGCAAAGGTGTTCCCACTCCAATGGCCATCCTTCTTGTCCATGCTAGGTCCTTCATTCATAAGTAAAACAAAAGTATCTAATTTAGGCAGCATCATATGTTCATGAACATTGGAAGGATTTCCAAGAAATGAAAGTACCTGGTAATTCAATTGGCATGCACGAGCTCTAGTAATTGGTCCAGTATGTATAGCAGTAGGGGCTGTGGGTGTAACAAAGTTATTGATGTCCTCATCATTTACTATACACACCTGCTTATCTCATGGCTAGCTTACAATGCAATCATGCAGCGGAGATAATGTTCTAGTCTTCTGGTGTCCATCAACTCACAGGCAAGAGTTGAGTATAGCGTCATAACCCTACTTCGTAACCTTCCTTGGGTATGGTAATCTGCAACATGATACGTTGTAGCCATAAGGGTCAATACATTGGATGTATTGGCAAGCTTCACCAGGATTGGCTTGTAGGAACATAAACATGCAAATTGGCGAGGTTGGTTTTCCTTTTGTGCAAAATACCTTTTCCCCATCTTAGGCTAGAGGCATTCTGGTAAACCCCGATCGTAGGCTAGAGGCACTCTGGTAAACCCCGGTCGTAACCTTAAAGTATTTGAGCATGTGGACTCCCGGTGAACCCCGGTCATCCCCAGCATCCCTCCAGAGACCCTCGTAAACCCCAGTCCTCCGAGATCAGCGCCATAACTCCCCATTAGTTCAACCCATAAATTTTAATGGAAAAGATGCATGATATCAAGCTGACAATTCTCACATGAGTTGCTCAAAGTTATCCGTAATCGGGGACACGGCTAATCATGATCAGTTTTTATACACTCTCCAGAAATTTGTGTACTTTACCCGTGATTCCCGGTCACACCTTCTTGGCACTAAACTTCACTTGTGAAGTAGCTAGGTAGATCAAGAGAAGACTTTTGGGAAGTAGTCGCCCTCTTAGAAAAGACAAACCCAGTCCAACCTACAATGCAAATGCTACATCTGCTGCTCTGCCGCAGGAGGGTTCCCACAACTTACTCGATCTTGACACAGCCCATAATGACTCATGGTCACTCATGGAAGCTACTTAACTTATGAAATCAAACAATCTCTTTGATACCTGGGTGGCATTTCCCACCAAAGCTACACTCTGATGACCCAATCAAAGCTAGTCCACCAACATCGATTCATTAATTAGTAGCAGTTAAGTAGTCAACCACGTGGTTGTATGGTGGAATAATATATATTTGGTGATTCCCAATCCACGTTATAGCAGCTAAGCAACTACCCATGGATTACAAGGTCAGGGTATAATGGACCTAACCATTCTACTAGGCTTTGTCAAGCATAAAGTAAAATCCTACAATGCATGAAAACGTAGGTTATGATCAAAGGATCCGCTTTCGTGTATTGACGATTCTTTAGTCTCACAAGTCTGGATCAACACACTTCGCTTTCCATAACGATCTATCGTAACTAAAGAGCAATCATGAACAACCACACAATAGAATCAACAAGCCACAAGTGTTGTGCATGGTGTCAGTGTCAATGTGTTGTGAGATCATGTGTCGGGGTCAACTCATAAGATTTTGAAAACAACATGATGGTTATCATTTGGAATACATGTGACATAAATGTTCACTTGGAATTTTCAATAAGGGTTCATCACATAAGAAGTATGTGATGTCAAATTGTGGTTGTCAGATCCAGTCAAAGGATCTCAACAACAGAGTCCTGGTCTATGAATCTTGGGTAGCCAAGTTCATGTTCAAGTTTTAATGTCAATTAAAACTTGTTGACCTTTCATGAGCTTGAATGCACTAAGGTAAGAAAATAATAACTTGATCTGGTTGTCAATTCAATCTAGATCTGAATTAGGGTTCATCCTATTTGAATTCAAATTGAATTGAGTTTATAATTTAGTCTGGTTTCACCGAGTTCAATTTGAATCATCAATTATTTCATAATTGACTTAAGTTGGATCAACTTAATTCAAACACTACCTTCTTAATCCTAAAGTCAAATTCAATCCAATAATAATTACTAAGGTATATTATGAATTAAGTTTTAACTAAAGTAAAATATAATCTAATACAATTACTTTAGTTTGTTTATTTGATTTAGTTTAACTAAAGTCAATATGGATCCCAAAATAATTATTAGGGTTCAAATAAATTTCAAACTAGTTTGGGTTTGAACAAAAATTATTTGATTTCACCTTTCCCCGATATTCAAGTATTAACTCCAAAATAATTACTAGGTTATAATTATTTGAATTATTTTTATTTTAATAAAACCTAGGTTTCAAAGTTATATTCAAACTAGGTTATAATTAAAGTCAACTATTATTTGAATTACCTAGATTCAAATAATAATACAAAATATTTACTAAAGTTTTATTTAAGTTTTTGAACTAGTTGTGATACAATTTTTTTATTTAGCCATGTTTAATTCATTATTAAACTTAATTATATTTATTTCCTATTTGAATTCTATCATTATTTAAACTATAATCAAAATTTAATTTAAATTATTTTAAACTTATATTACAGTGCAAATATGAAGTATATTTTATTAGGTTCAATTTTTTAAAAAGAATCGATTAATTTGGAATTATAATTTGCAAGTTATGACCTATTCAAATTCAAACTCATTCTGTTTGAATTTGAATTTTAAATAATTCAATTTTCCAAATTGTATTGCTCTATGTGAAAGAAATTTTCTTAAGGATCATTTTGCAAACATAATCACTCAATTTGGACTTATGGATAAAAAATTGTGATGGACTTAAGATCCAGGGGGTTTTCTATAAAACTGCTATTTAATTGAGTTAAACAAAAAATCGAACGGATAATGCTCTGGATAAGGTTGTGACGTGTCGTGTTCCTGTCGGCTGGTACCAATTCGGTTTAAGCTAAAATGTGCGCCACTGGATCTCAGATGGACGGATGTGAGTGCATACCCCTTTGGCACGGAGGAGCTCACCGGCGATGGCAGTCGCGGTGGCGCCCGAGTTAGAGAAGACGAGGACAGTGCTCGGGTTTGAAGCGACCGACATCTCCGGTGGTTGTCGGAGCTAGGGGAGGGCATGCCGGGGTTCGGCGCGACGCGATGGTCACGATGGTGCTCGCGGTGGTCTCGTGCTCGGCTTCTAGCATCGGCAGTAGACGAACGGAGCGCCGGCCGAGTTCGGTCACCTCGGGGCCTCGATGGTTCGCTCGATTGGGAGCATCGCTAGACAAACGAGATGGTGAAGGACGTAGAGGAGGTCGAGGCGATTTAGCCAGGGGCGAAAAAGAGGCGGCGGGGCTCACCGATGACACCGGAATCCGTCGCCAGAGTCCATGCGGGCGGCGGCAAAGTGAAGCGCGACGCGGGCATCCTGGCGACAGAGAGGGAGCGAGAAGGAGGGGAATGGAGAGAGGGCATCAGTGGCATCTTGTAGAGGGGCTCGAGAGACGCGGGGGCGGCCGGAACATGGAGATCGTGGGAGGTGGCCGCCGACGGTTGCGGGGACGTGGGGCGTGTGGGCGCGAGGTGGGTGATGGAGCTGACTAGTGGAGTCCACCGGTCAGTGGGAGAGAGAGCCCACACGGGGGGCTGGGTCAGCTTAGGTTAATGGGCCGTTAGGTCTAGGGCCTTTTTCTTTTTCTAGTTTTATTTGTTTTCTATTTTCTGTTTTATTCTCTTTCCTTTTTCTCTTTCTGTTCCAAATTCAACTCTATTTTGAATTTGAAAATTCTTTCAATAGAGAATAGTTTTTAAATTCTAAAAGGCATATTTTTGAATTGTTGCACATTTTGTTTGGGAATTTTGGACAAATATCTTGTGCACTTTTATTTTCATTTTGAATTTGAATTTGGTTTGAAAACCAAATTTGTTTCAAATTCATTTTAGAAAATATGCAGAGGATCTAGGTCATCATTTGGAATTTTGGAATTCTAATTCCTACCAAATTCAAATGCAAGTCAAGTTTGATTAAATTCCCTTTTGATTTAAATTGAATTCAAAATGATTCCAATCCAAAATCATTTAGGTAAATAATTAGAATGGGATATTCTTGTGACTTGTTTAAACATGCTTTTGCCCAACAATATTTCAAATGGCTTGGGTTCCACCTGTGGGCTAGCTAGGTTGCCACTAGTTGCATTGGGATTTCAATTTCCTATCCAAACAATCAAGCAATTTCAACTAGCAAACAACAATCAAAGGAGTTTTGTTTGCAAAATTTTAATTCCTTGTGAAATTAGCATTCCAGATTTGGGAAAAATCTGGGATGTGACAGACTACCACCCTTAAAAGAGATCTCATCCCGAGATCTGGAGAGGCTAGAGAGAAGGTTAGGGTTTGGGGTTCCTCTCAAGTTCCATCTCCAAGTCTAGGTTTGTTGTCTGGGCCACTGTTCGAGATATCACATACTTCAAATGTGGTTGGATTCATGTTGGGGGAGTTTGATAAGATCACCCATGTTCTCAAATTTAAGAGTATTGGTAGCATCCTCACCCTCATCCTCCCCAATAAATTTGTGCATGATCACACAATACGTCATCACCTCCCACAAGGTCTCTGGATCCCATTGTTTAGTAGGTCCACAAACAACTGCAAAACGTGTCTGCAAAACTCCAAATGTCCTCTCAACATCCTTTCTAGCTGCTTCTTGTCTTAGGGCAAAGTGAAACTTTTTCTGGCCAACTAGGTTAGAGACGGTGTTGACAAAGGTAGCCCACGGAGGATAGATACCGTCAACCAGATATGCCCATTGACAATATAGTGGCAAGGAGGAGCTTTCCCTTCAGTCGGCATAGCAGACAATGGTGATCTCCGCAGCACACTAATGTCATTGTGAGACCCGGGCATGCCAACGAAAGTGTGCCAAATACAAAGATCATGTGATGCAACTACTTTAAGAAGGATGGTGGGCTTCTTAATATGACCCTGATATTGCCCTTGTAAAGTTTTGGGACAGTTCTTTCATTTCCAATGCATGCAATCAAGATCCGAGCTAACCTGCCACCCTCTTGCTTCCGAGATTGCCAAGATCTTCTCGGTGTCTGCCACATTTGGTTCTCTCAAGAACTGAGGTCCAAATACCTCGACCACTGCAGTTGCAAACCTGACCATGGCATCTCTTCATGTGCTCTCAGACTTTCGTAGGTATTCATCCCATGAATCAGAGGTCATGCACTTCTTGTAACGAGAGAACCCAATCCTTCCCACGGCGTCTTTCTTGTTGGCGAAGTAGTCAGCACAGGACGGGACGCCATCATAGATACGATCGAAGAAATTTTTGCGCATACGAAAGCACCGACAAAAATTGTCAGTGAAGAGGGCATTAGGGACAAAGTAGTCGTCCATCAGCTTCAAATACTCGCGCGCCCTGTTACGGTTCAACACTCGATGACCCTTGATCGATCCATTGAAATTTAAAACATGCTACTCCACACGCTCCGTGACTACAAGCACCGTTCGCATCATCGCCGTCTCATCCGTATGGTCCTCCTCATCGGACAACTCAACATAGTGCTCGTATATGAACTCCATATCCGAATCCATTGCTTCAAAGAAGAAGGGCCGAAAAATTAGCTCAAGCAATTCACCGAACAGTTGCCGGGCATGGTGAGTATCGTAGGAGCGGATGGTACATGTGCGGTAGTCAGAGGAGAAGTGTGGAACGGCGGCGGAGGAGAAGCGGCGTGGAACCCAGGTGTACAATTGGAGGTGACGGACTTGTCGAATTCTGACAGGGTTCTGGTCTGGCAGCCGGGATGGTGGAGAGGCGGCGAAGGCAAGAGAGGAAAATTGAAGGAGAGAAAATGAGAGGATGAAGGCGCGGGGTCTGAGAGGGGTTTCAGGTGGGCCGGGAGTATCGGAGTCCTACGTGGCGGCTGTCCGGACTCCCGCAAAGCACCCCCCCAAGTTTGCCTCAGGTTTGCCGAAAAAGTTCGTCCAGGCCGATCGACGGAACGATACAGGCCCTGTTGGATAGCTAAACACGTCCAGACCGTGCAGTGTGAATGGTTACGGAGGGTTTGGGGTCCACTTTAGAGGTGCCCTTAGGTTCTTTGTCTTGCACCGCTTTAGAGGTGCCCTTAGGTTCTTTGTCTTGCACCGCTCTTATGGCTCGTTTTGTCTATATAATGACTGAATTGCCGTATCTACTTTGTGACGCCCATCATGTTGGTTTACTTTTGGAGCCAAAATGATGTCTGCCCATTTGATGTTATATTTGATGTTATGTGGACGAGTGCTATTTATTGGTCAGAATATTTAATTTATTGTGTGCTTTTTTACAGGCACCGCATGCACCAAGACGCATTTCCTATAGCATGATTCATCAGGCCAAACAGCGGCGGCCGGATAATAAGACGGGAGACCACGACTGCACCGTTGCAAAACTGCGATCGTACGAGCCCGGCCTCGTGCAAGTTTCTTTTTTTTTTTTTTGAGGGGGTAAAGCATTTATTCCTTAAGCAAAGTCTGTGATCTTTAGTAAAAGGCGAAAGAATAGTTCGCTTTGTGCTCACCACGCAGCTGCACCCTCAGGCGAATCTTTGATGATCTCATGCTCTGGACACACAGGATCAAGAAACCAGAGCATAAACAGGCCGCCGCCTCGTGACGTTCCTATACAAATTTGAGAAATATATTCAGGTGGGGAGCCCCCCCCCCCCCCCCCGCGGGTGATTTTTCAAAAAAAAAAGTCTGGGATCTCATCCGATATTACATGTAAGATACAATCAGGAGGTGACTCATGTCACTCCGTGGATAATTCAGAGCCTACTGCTAATCCAGCCAAAATATGCGCAGCGCGATTAGCCGATCTTCTCTTCCATGTCACCTTGCAGCCCATCCATCCTTGCATCAGAGTCTTGATATCCTCCACCAGCGGAGCCGCAGCAGAGAGGTTCTTCGCACAGCTGTTGATCATAGACACAGCCTCCCTACAATCAGACTCAACATGGATCTTCTGGACTCCCATTAGACGCCCAAACTGGAGAACTCGTTGGCAAGCTTTCAGTTCTACAATCAACGGATTTGAGACGTTAGGAAAGAACTGCGCCGCAGCACCTCTGAAAGCGCCAACATGGTCACGAAAGACCACCCCTCCACATCCCTTCGCTGAATTTTTCGCGACTGCCCCATCTGTATTCGCTAGCAACCAACCATCTTCAGGAGCCTGCCATCTCTCCGGTTGGGTGTGTGTATTGGTTCTAGCCCTTTTCTGCACATTCTCCCCCCATTCATCCATATAGAGAGCGACAGATTCCGCTATTTCTTGTGTATCTTTGATTCTTACTCCCTCTCTTGCCTCGTTCCTCGCCAGCCAAAGCCCATAAACGCCCTACATGAGCATCTCTTTTGCCTCATCTGGAGCATCCCCCATCCATTGCAGCAGCCATCGTCCGAGCGCTTTGTTATCGAGACTTGCTGCTGGGAGGGACAGGGCCGGACCCCCCTTCCTCTCTTCTAAGTTTTTCCAGAAGCTGCATGAGTGCGGGCATTGCCAAAAACGATGTGCTAGAGTTTCCTCTCTTCCGCATGCTGGGCAGAACACACCTTCTTTAATCTTCCTTCTGTGCAGCTCAGAACCAACAGCCAGGCCATCACGAATCAGCCTCCAAGTATGCACTTTAACTTTGTTTGGAACATTTGTATCCCAAAGCCCAAGCCAGCAGGAGTGCGCATTGACGGTTGACGACGGCTCCGGCCGTCCGGTCCTCACCTTCTTCATGCTCATAAGCAGGTGGTACGCTGAGCGTACAGTGAACACTCCGTCCTTAGTGTAATTCCATGCTGGGTAGTCCTCTGCCCCAAGTCCTTCAATTGGTATTTGTTTTATATCATTGGCGTCGTCAGCAGTAAACATGTTGTCCACCCTTGCATGATCCCACTCCCCTCCATCCGGTGTTAGTTTCTGACGGTACTTCGATGGTGCAGCACATATAAAGTACACACACCTTCCTAGCTGGACTATAATATAAGACGTTTTTTAAGATAAAAGCTAGTTTACAAAAACGTCTTATGTTACAAAAACCTCAAACGTCCGGACAAACAGTCCGGTCACTGATCGGTCATGAAATTTTGACCCAATCGGACACCGTAAACGGGCCTCAAACGTCCGGGCTGACCGGCACCCCTCATATCTAGCCAAAATATGGGGCGGATATGGGGCACCCGGAGGCCACCGAGCACGCCCGTCACATCAGCCTGGCCCGCGCTGGCCCTCATCGACCACACATATATTCGTCCCCATCCGCTCACCAGACCAAACCCTGGCCACTTCACTCCACTCCCCTCCACACCCATCGGCCACCCAAGCTCACCTCCGGTGATATCCAGCCTTCTCCAGCATGGCGGGCAGCGGATCCGAATCCTTCACCTCCAGATCCGTCGACCACGAGCTCATCCCACGCGGCCCCGGGGAGGAGATGGTTGTTCGCCTTGCGCTCCACCGCTCCCGGGAGGCGGCCGCCTGACGGCAGCGCTCCAACTCGCAACGTCAGGAATCCATTGCATCCGCACAACCGGTGCATGGATCCGGCGTAGCTGCCTCACCGGAGGCGGTGTGGTACGTCTGGCGTCCGAACGTCGTGGCGGACTCACAACCCCTTCGTTGGAGCGTCGGGGACGCAACCATGGCGCGGCTTGCCCACCGTGCGAGGCAGCGGGCGTGGGAGGCGGCGGAGGCCCTCGCGGCGGTGGACGTTGGAGAGGCGGAGTTGCACTCTCCGGCGCCTCGCATCGTGAACCACTACGGGCGCTACAACCGCGTCGTGGTGGATTCCAGCTCCTCCCAGGAGGGACCCGTCATCGGTCTCATGTCTACCGGCACCGTCCGGGTTGTGGCCTCCGACGAGGAAGAGTAGGGTATGGGAGACGGCGGGAGCTCGAGTCCCGTGAGCCGGCTAGTGTCCCATATCCTACTCTACCTCGCCGGTGGCCGGACCAACACTCGTGTAGAGTGCAGCGGCCGCCAGACATGGGCACGACGGATGCGAACAAGCTCCGGTTAGTACTAGGTTTACGTTGCATGTAATAATATGGATTTGATTTTTTAATTTGAGGTATCCGGATGTAGAATGCATTATTTGAGACGTGACCGGTCAGTGTCCGCGGACGAGCCCGGACGCGTCCGCGGGCGTTTGAGGGGTCGGATTTGCCAAGTCCGACTGTAGATGCTCTAAGACCAACTCCAACGCACGACCCCATCCTGTCCATGTTTGTCCGTTTGGGGCCAAACGGACAGACGGCACGGCCGAACACGCGACCGCAACCACATATTTTGTCTGTTTGGTGTTCGACCCACCGCATTTCCGGAGCAAACCTGCGCCCTGTTTGCGTCCACACAGAAGGCGAACCGACCGGCACACGCTTGCTCCTCGTCCGCCTCGGTGACGCGTGGCGGCCGTCCAACTACCTCCACCACCCAAATTGAATGCGCATGCGCGGCAGGGCCCGGCTACCAGCCACCCAACTGGTTGGTCATCGTCCTTCTTAATGTGGATGCCATGGACCGGCCAGTCCACAACTTCCACTTCCAAGCCCGCATGCCTCCTCCACGCCCGACACGAGCTAGCAAACCCTAGCTGCCGCCGTCGCATTCACCTCCTCGCCGGTGTCATCGGCTGGCATTGGATTAGCAAGGGGAAGCACGGCCATGAGGTCGGCTCCTTAGCCGCCGCTCTAGCAGATCTGTGCCGCCCGCACCACTTGCTCCGCCTGTGTTTTCCATCGCGCCGCCTACGGCTCCGCAGCACAATAGGCCGTACGTCTCCGCGGACATCTGCCGGCGCTATTGGGAGACGGCGAGGCCACTCCCGTGGGGAGATGCCCACCTCCCCAACAATTGGCATCTCTCCGAGGATCGGGTGCTAATCCCACCGGTGCCGACAAGCGACTGCGCCCGTTGTGAGGAGATCGACCGACGTCGCGCCCACCTGCCATCGGATCTACTATACGATCGCAGGTACCCCATTGATTGGTTGTTGTGGGATACATGGCTCCGTGACGAGCACGACCTGCGGCGACAATCCTTTTTTGCCGGTCGTCATCCTAGCCCGCGCCGCCCGTGTCCTGCTCGTGCTGAGAGCCCGCCCCAAACGCGCGGGCGTAGGCGTGTGCACGGCCTTACGCAGATGCCATCTCCATCCCCGTCCCCGCCACCACCACCTCCCATGACCGAGGAGGAGGACGACGAGCTCATGAGGTGTGTCATGGAGGACTCCATGAACACCCATGACGAGCGCCAATGGGAGGGCCTGGAGACCCAGTTGGCCCTCTCTGCGGCCGGCGACGTGGCCATCCTGGAGCTGGAGATGGCCGACATGGTCAAGGAAGAGGTGCATGAGGAGGTGGTGGAGGAGCCGCCCATTACCGTGTGGAACCCGCATCTGGTGGGCCAGCGGTGGAGCTGGTCGTCCACGGCGCCGGAGATGGCCGACTCGCTGGGTGTCGGCCCGTGGTCACCCACGCCACCGCAATCACCGGAGCAGGAGCAGGAGCCATGGGAGGAGGTGGTGCGTGTGTTGCAAGCGCCTCCGGTCTGGCAGGGGCTGCCAGCCCACCTTTGGCAGCCACCTCCATACCTCATCCTCACCGGCGACGATGACTAGGACGGTGGCTCCTAAAGACGACGGCGGCCTCACCAGCAACGGATCATCTACTTTATTTCATGTATTTTAAGTTTTATTAGTTTAATTAAGAACAGTGTTGAGCTTGGCTACTGTGGACGTGTGGACGTTTTAATGTTTATATTTGTATTCTTCTATTATTTGCAACGTTTTTTGAGGCCAAATTTAAGTCCAAAAATACTGACACTTTGGGAAAACCCGGGCTGATTGGGCGTACCGATGGCTGCACGACCACAAGCGGACGGGTGTGTCCGTTTCCCACCCCAAACGGATGAAAAGAGGACGAAACGGACGTCCGTTTGAGGTCATGTTGGAGTTGGCCTAAGAGCAACTCCAACCGCGCGACCCAAACGGACGCGCGCTTTGTCTGCGTTTTTTCCGTTTGGGTCGGCTCGTCCGCCCTCTTTTGCAAATGGGTCGGCCGTGCGCCCAACGGGGCGACCCATTTTTCGTCCGCGCAGCAGACTTGCAGTCATTTTTTGATCACTTTGATAAATAATATCACTCAAACCCTTGATCACAGAGACGTTCTGGGCGCTCATCCTCTACGATCATGTTGTGCATTATCACACAAGCTGTCATCACCTCCCACAACTTGGGGTCTCGAACAAGTGATGTATGAAGAGCGGATTTGGGGTCTCGAAGTAGTCTTTCAGAGTAGGAAATGGTCACTCTCCCGATTGCGATTCAGTGCCGGCATGTGCCCCGACATGGAGCCCTTAAACTGTGGCCGCTCCATACTTACGTGGTCATGGACGACCAACGCAGCCGCCACCATCTCCTCATCGTCAGATGAAGAATCATCCGACTCCAAAAAAATGTTGTAGAAAAAATACTCATCATCGAAGTTCATTTGTACCTTGGGCAAAGTGTCGAACACCTTGCGGGTGTTGTGGAAGACTCCAGCTAAGAGGAGCCTCAGGCCCCACCGAGAGAAAGTGGCAGAGCTGGGCGGCGGCGGCGGGAGATGAGGCTGCCGGGAGGGTGAGTCTGCGGGCGGATGGCTGGCGGCGACGGCGAAAGTGGGCGGCGGGGGTGGGAGGCGGGGGGCGGGCGGGTGATTTGAAGACGAAGGAGGAAGAGGAGACTAGCGTACGTGCCACCGACTGACGGGCCAGGAGGAAGAGAAGGACGGGCGACGCGGGCGTCTGCTTCGTGTCCACGGCGACGCAAATGCCGTCTAAATTTAAGCCTGGAATGGGTCGCGGGCGGACGAAAAATAAACACGCGTCCGTTTGGATCAACGCGTTGGGCCGACTTTTGTGTCCACGATGACCCAAGCGGACACGGACGGACGAAATGGGTCGCCGGTTGGAGTCGCTAAGTAACCACCAGCGTAAACAAATGTACGACAACCAACTCTTGGGGTCCCCTCTCTCCATCCAGCCCGGTGTCACAGTCACACTCCTCTCCCCCACGTGGCCACGGACAAACCCATCTGCTTCCACTTGCCCCTCTTGCTTGCGAATCATCAGGTGCACAGTGCCCCGCGTGTGCCGACACACAAGGGACACATACAACAGTCGGTATCGGTATGGATCATTTTCACATATGTACAACAGTCGGTATAAAGGGACACATACAACTGTAAGTATGTGTCATTTTGACCACCGGAATACCTGTGCGGGATTGCCTGTGAAGCTAGCATGTTTTTATTCTTACTATATAATTGTCCATTCGTTGCAACGAATATTAATATTTTAGTATATTAACCCGTGACTTACTTGTCCATATTGATATGATTGTATAAATAAATATTTATCAACTCATGCTTTTGATTTATTGGTGTACCAAAGAAAATTATTTTTATTTGTTAAGTTAATAAAAGGCGAGACAATTAAGGCGTTTTTCAAGCAAAATGGTGAAAAAGCCCAGGGATTTGCAACTAGTCCAAGCCATGGTTTATATCGAGCTACCAATAAAAGTACTCCTGTCGATAAGATGCCATAAGTGAATGGTTTGTATCAATTTGAGCGCAGCTGCGGCTCAATTATTGAATGTGACAATAAGATGCCATAAGTGAACATAATATCATTAGGATTGTTATGGTGAATATTCATGTCAAAAGCATGGCTACCTGCGTTGTGAGAGGCTCTTGTCCATTTCTAAAATGAAGTTTATTTCCGAACAAAGAGAGCATTTTTTTTGTTCTGCAAGTAACTGAGATGGCATGACTCCGCCTTGATATTACATCTCATAATTAGGAAGATGGATTGCATTTTCAGATGACTCTATTTCATCTAAACTGTGAATGTGCATACACTTTTCCTTCCTTTTGTTTTTACACGATTTTTGTTTTTGCCCTGGTACAACACCAACCACAACCAATGCTAGATAGTATAAAACAAAGAAGAAAATATCCCCACCGATGGACGATGGCATGCAGTAGTCCCCAAAATCGGAGGCCGAGCACGAGGTGTAGTTGTTGTCGCATTGCATGCGCCATCAGCCATCGTGGTGGTTCAAGGGTGTTGTGTCGTAGCCACTAGCGATACGACGAGCACTCGCGGGGGTAGCTTGTCACGTTCGCCGATGAGGACGCGTCCTCGGCCCAGACGCCCGGAGTAAGTATGTGGAACAGAATGCAACTGCTGAGTAGTCGCAACACCTCGCACTCTTTGATCGTTTTGAGATGTGGGAGAACATGTAGTGCTCGCAACACCAAGAGCATCTTCAGCCGCGCCCCAACAGGGCCCCCATGCCACTTTTTTTATCACCGGCTGTTGAAAATCGGTCCAGTCGCGTCCCCAGAAGCCCAAATTTCGTCGGTTAGGATCGAAATTTGCGTCGGCGGACCCAGGCCGAACCCGGCGCACTGGGGGACGTTTGGGGGCGTCGGGGGAAAGGTTTTTGGTGCGAAAACGGGTGGGCCCGCCGTATCAGCGACCGGGCGCTTCATCGTCCTCATCGCCTCGGTTCCCCGCGGGAATCAATGCGAAGTGACCGCGCGCTGCCGCCGGTCAGCCTTCCATTGATTTCTCACGGGCGGCGCAGTGAACGCGCATCCAACCCTCTCCCGCCACGCGGCCACACGGTGTCGCCCGCTCGCCGCTATAAAAGCCGCCCTCCTCGCCGGTGGCTGGGCACTTCTCGCCACAGCTTTCTCTCCCAATCTCGCCGCCGACGCCCTTCTCTCCCTCTTCCCCGGCGACCTTTCTTCTCCAACGCGCGCCATGGCTGAGCGCTTCCCAGGCGACGACGCCGCGGCCAACGGCTTCGGCCGCCGCCACCTGCACGAGGATGAAGCTCGCCTCATGTACGAAGCGGAGTACCCGGCGCCGCCCGACATGCGGGTGCCGGGCTCTTCGAGGCTCAGCGCCAGCGGGGTCCCGGTGCCTCCGCCGCCCACCGGTGCTGAGCGGTGTGCCGAGATCGCCAGGATCCGGTCCTCGCTGTCGGAGGCGGCGAGGCAGCAGCCGAGGTACGCCCCAGACAGCCACAACCTGTGGACGGCGTACTTCGAGCGCCGCCACGAGGAGCAGCTCGCGTCCACGAACGGCGCTCCGCCCAGCCGTGTACGCCACAACTCCGAGGGGCGGCGGCGGTGGTGGGGCGTCCCCGGGCGCACCCTCGAAGCCGTCCTCGAGCACATCGAGGGCAGCAACTCACCGCGGCTTGACTACCCGGCGCAGTCCTTCTCGCGTCGGAGCGGCTCCTCGTGGCAGCCGAGGCGCATGATCGGGGCGTCGTCGTCGTCGTCCGGCTCCCAGTCCAACTACTCCGGCACACGGACGCCCCTCGTCGCCGTGAAAACCGAGCCCGGCGAGACGCCGCTCTGGCGCAATGGTCGCCTCCAGCCTTCCCCCCCTTCCCGCGGCCACCTCCGCCTTGTCAGGCCGAAGACGGAGCCGGACGCGGTGGCGACGCCGGTCGCCGTCAAGCAGGAGCACCTCGACATGGCCGCCGCCGCCGAGACCGCCCTCAAATGGGCTCGGGACGACTACGTCCGCGAGGAAATGGTGCGTCAGCGCCGCGCCCTCGAGGAGATTGCCGCTTGCCGCCGTGGACGCGAGGAGGGCGGCGTCGTCATCCTCGACAACAGCGATGAGGATGCGTCCGGACCATCCAACCCCGAGCTGCATCGCCTCGGCGACCCAGGGTAGGGTTGCAGCAGGGACAGCGGCGGCGTGCAGGACGGCGACGATGACGACGGCGGCGACTACACCGCCTTCTACAGCCTCCTCGGCATGTAGAAGGCGGCGGTGACGGCAGCGACGAAGTAGCGGCGTAGTTTAGTCTTTTTACTATGTTTTTTATGTTTTTATTTTACTTTTTATACAAATATCAACTGAATCGCCTGAACTTTGTCCAAACATGCGTCGTTTTGGCCGAATTTTGACTTTTTTGTGTTCAAAAAGCGCCGTCGGGGGCCAGCTTGGGGGCGCGACTGGGAACCAGACCGCCGTCACACCGTTTTTTACGCCGGTTGACCCCCAGGCGGCGCTATTTTCTGCCCCTGGGGACACCGAACGGCTGGAGATGCTCTAAGGTGCTCACGCTTCCATGTCGAACAAGTCAATTTCAAATGTTTCAACACAAAGTTTCTTTAAAAGTGAATGTTCCCAAGACATGTGCCTACAAATTCTAAAAAAAATACTTGAAAAAAAAACTCTAAAAAAATTCAGATTCAAACTCAAAATACAACTTGAGAAAAAAAAAATCAGCATGAATAGAGTCACAAAAAGACAAAAGCTGAAACTACACTATTCACTTCAAGTATTCTCTCTTTTGTTTCTCAATGTGCATTTCGATTTTAGATCTGTTTTTATGGGGTGTAGACACATGTCTTCTGAACATCTACAACACAAATTCAGATTTTTTTCAAGATTTAAAGTTGACTATTTAGACTCGGGAGTATGAGAACACCTACATGTCGAGAACCTAGATATTTTCCCGGACAATGCTACAAGTACGAAAGCTTATGTGAGGGTTTTACTTAAGCCGATGTGGAGGTGATTAATTGGGCCAGCATTAGGGGCTGGGGCCCACCCAACGGTGAAATTCACGGGGCGAGAGGATTTTGTTTGGAAGGTTAGTAGTCTATTCTAGTTTCCCCTCAAAAAAAAAAGTAGTCTACTCTAGATGTAGCATTATCGTATTTTCCCATCCAATAGAACTGAATTCGAAAGGGTCAGGACTCAGGAGGATATAGGGCCAAATGTCAGGTCGACAGGAAGAAGTCAAGATCTCAGCTGTCGCTGCCGGTAGGCAGGCACGGGCAGCTAGCTGCCACACAAGGCCCAATATAAAGTCTGACCATCATGGTACAGCAGCTAAGCTTGGGGGGCCCTAGCTGCATGCCCTGATGATACAGTACTGCACTAATCTTGAGTATGTAGCAAGGAGACAAAAGAGGTTAGCATGGAGTAGTCAAGACACGCAGCTCATAGCATCAAACAACATGAAATTAGGCTGGACGGTTTTCTATATCGGGAAACATCGTATCAACATGCAACAGCACAAAGGCACCCTCTGGCCTGCTGGCTGCCGCTTGCCAGTGTTAGAGCATCTACAGCCGGACCCCTCATACCCTCCTCAAACGCCCGGACAGGCCGTCCGGTCACTGTCCGGTCACAAAAAATCGACCCAGACGGACCCCTCATACCCATCTCAAACGCCCGGACTGATCGGCACCCCTCATATCCATCTCAAATATGAGAACGATATGAGGGGTCGCAGACGCGCCCGGGCGCGCCCGGTCAGTCCGCCATGTAGGACGTGACCCCACCCCGGACCACATTTTCTCTTTCTTTATTCATTTTTTCTTTCTCTCTTTTCTTCTCCACCAATCACGTGCAAGTGACCGGACATATGAGGAAAAATATGAGAGATGCGGCTGCACAGATGAAAAAATATGGGTTCAAAACGAACACGCCCGGTCACTGACCGGGCGTGTCCGCGGGCGTTTGAGGGGCCGGATTTGCAAGTCGTGGCTGAAGATGCTCTTAGCTAGGAATGGCTCGAACCACCCTTCATGATTTGCATCAAAAATGCTGATGGTCATTTAGGAACGGAGGGAGTAGTATACAAGAGCAAAATGGAAAAATTGAAAATAAAAAAATTATACCGATCTCGATGCAAGATTAAAGGCATATAGCATCTACTGAGACGTAACGGTCTCAGTCAACCGAGACTTAGCAAAATTGATTCAACAATACCACCATTTTTTTAGAAAAGGAGGAATGCCTCGGCCTCTGCATCACAAAGATGCATGCGGCCCCTTTATTAAAGAAAGTGATCGGTCCAATACAAACTTCTAAAGAAGCTGCGAAATAATCTCAAAATTAAAAAGTTGCCACAACCGCCGAAAATAGGACTAGATGCCTAACCACCTATCCTACTAGTGGACCACCATCGAAACCGGTTGTAGATATCCCGAGTTACCATCTCCCATCAGGTAGACCCAGTAACCAAAGGCTCTCTGGTTTCCGCAGGAGTGAGTAACGACCACGTACAGATCAAAGAAGTTGCCCTGTAATACCTGCAAAAAATTTGTACGATTTTGTGTGTTAAAAACCATGTCGTTTCTGCAATTCCATATAGCACATAGTAAAGCACATAATCCTATTTGAATATGTCTCGCATTATATATCTCTACTTCATTTAGCCACATCCCAAATAACGTGTGAATACTATTTGGAGGTGTAATATTAAAGGCTATATGAATGGATCTCCATAATTTTTTGCTAACGGACAGTCTAGAAAGAGGTGTTTGATAGTTTCATGGTGATCACAAAAACTACATCTTGTGTTACCCTCCCAATTATGTTTAGCCGTCAAATTATCCTTAGTGAGAATCACCTCCTTGTGAACGAACCACATGAAGACTTTGATTCTTAAGGGTACTTTGATCTTCCAGATATGAATCGACTTGGGAATCGGTCCAGAGTCAATAATTTTGCAATAAATCGATTTCATTGAAAAGATGCCATTCGTAGATAACTTTCAATAAAGTCTATCGAACTCCCCCGATAAATGAACATCCATCAGCCTTCTGACTAGATGAAGCCAAGCTACCCATCGATCACCCACTAGAGCCCTTCAGAATTGTATATTTAGGGGAACATACCATAATACTATAGCAACGTAAGCCTCCTTACACTCCACAATATTATAGAGAGATGGATATTGCGTGGCTAGTGGCATGTCCCCCAACCACGTATCCTCCCAGAATCTCGTCGACTCACCATTTCCAACAATAAACTTAGACCTATGGAAGAAAGTTGCTTTAGTTCTCATCAAGCCTTTTCAAAAGGGTGAATCGTTGGGTCTGACAGTGACCTGGGCCAAGGTCTTAGTTTGTAGGTACTTATTTCGTAAAATTTATACCCACATGCCTTCAGTCTCCACGACAGTTTGAACAACCATTTACTGAGCAGACATCTGTTCTTTACCTCTAAATTATCAATCTTCAGACCCCCTTGGTCTTTGGTCCTACAAATAATGTCCCATCTAGAAAGTCTAAACTCTCTTTTAACCTCATCACTATGCCAGAAGAAGCGGGATCTATAAAAGTCCAGCCTTTTGCGTACCCTACAGGTATCTCAAAGAAAGACAGAAGGAACATCGACATGCTCGTGAGTACTGAATTAATCAGCATTAGGCGTCCTCCTCCGTAAGGCATAAGCTTGTCCTTCTAGCAGCTTAATTTGTACCTCAACGATACCACCATGAAAGATAAACTTCACAATACCACCATGAAAGATAAAACACACAAGAAGAGGAATCTATTAAGATCGAAATGAAAAATGTCAAGGAATTGTCCCTCGCTTACAAGTCTCTCTCAGCATCTTCGATATGCGTGTGATTAAATGTCGTTTCTGTGACGAAAAGGAAACCTGCCACACCATTGCTGAAAGACCATGGCAATCGCAATCACACCATGGGTGAAGACCAGGAACTTACCGTGCCCCTTCACCCACCTGATGACCCCGCCATCCCACCTCCGCCTATGTCGACGCCGAAGAGCTTGACGGCGACATGGCCGGCCTCGTTCACAGCGGCAGTGGCTGCGTCGGCCGCCTCGCCATTCTTGTTACTCTGTTTGTAGTCGATGAAGAGCTGCTCATCCGTGTCATTCATCACGTACGCCGACCGGGAGAACGTCACGGTGTCGCCGGCGCAGAGGCCCTTTTCCCTGACGAAGCGGCTCCAGCCCTTGGTGAGCACGTAGCTCTGGCTGCTGTTCCAGTACGAGTACCGGAACCGCCACACCTTCCCTTCGCCGTCCTCGAAGTTGAGCAGCAAGCCCTTGCCGTTGCTGCCGGTGGCCGCCGATGTCGTCGGAGGGAAGTTCTTCTCGGCGTGTTGCTTCGGAACCACCAGGCGGTTGAGCTTGCCGACGTCACTCGGGGTCACGGCTTTCTCGAAGAGGAACTCTCGCGCCCACGCCGGCGTGGGCTGCGCGCGCCCGTGCCCACGTCGTAGGCCCTGCCGGAGCTCGTCCGAGTAGGTGTGCTTCCGGAGCATGTCGACGATCTCGGCCTTGGAGTGGTCGGCGAGGAAGGCGAGCTCGCTCGTGGACGACGAGCCCGCCACCGGCGGGCGCTGGTGGTTGGTGACGGCGTCGCGCCCGCGGAAGCGGAGCGCGGCCACGTCGTACGCGCACGCGGCGGCCTCCTCGTCAGCGAACGTGCCAAGCCACACCCGCGAGTGCTTCTCGTAGATCTGCGCGCCCCAGCGCCCGTTAGGCTGCGGTACGACGCCCTTGAAGCGCGAAGATGGCGCTGGCACCGGCGACGACGACTCCACGGCGTCCTCGGCCCCCGATTCCGGGGAGGAGCACTCCATGTCATTGTTTATCTCAGGGTTTGTCGGCTTGCTAGACGCCATCGGTGGGGATACTAATTGACAAGCACTATGGTCGTTGCGTAGATGCCAGGACTTGTGTCGACTCCCCAGAATGGTTAAAACCAAGTCCTGGAAACTTGCTATTTCTGTAGAGCAAATATGATGCTCGTTTTTCATGTCTGCGTGGGTTTAATGTCCGGGCATATCTTCAAATATAGAATGTCGGAATTCTGTAAAGCTGAGTACGACGTATTTACGCATACATCCGGGCAGTGCAGTATTTCTGTAGATTTGCTAAACATCAGAGCATCTACAACTGAACCCCTCAAACAACCTCTCATACATCCGCGGAGACGCCAGGTCAGTGACCCAACAGGAGAAAGAAGGAAAAAAGTGACCTAACCGGACCCCTCATATCATCCCTATATGTCCGGATTGTTGCGAAGCCTCATATATATCTCAAATATAGGGAGGATATGAGGGCTCGCGGACGCGCCCCGGCGTGCCCGGTTAGTCCGTCTTGTAGGACGCGACCCCATCCCGGACCACCTTTTTTTCTTTATTCATTCTTTTCTTTCTCTCTCCTCCTCTCCACCAATCACGTGCAAGTGACCGGGCATATGAAGAAGAAAATGAGGAGTGTGGCTGCGCGGACGGACAAATAGGGGACACGTCCGGTCACTGACCGGGCGCGTCAGTGGGCGTTTAAGGGGTCATATTTGCTAAGTCCGTCTGTAGATGCTCTTAGGTTTCTAAAACCACAAACCCTAGCTCCGCCACCCTTCCCCCCTCCTCCTCAAGCCGCGCCGCCACTGAAGGACGCCGTCGAGCGAAGCCCATGCGGCCGACGACGGCGGCGGGGCTTAATCTCGCGGCAGCAACCGAATCTGGTGGGCATAGAGGTAGGCGGCGCACCGGCGCGCGCTGGGACGCGAGGTCCTGGCGGTCGATGGTGGGGCTCACCGGGTGGGTGGTCGCTGTGCCGCGATCCCTAGCGGCCGGTCTCTCGCGGGGATGGTGGGTGTGTGTGTGCATGGATGGGCGGGCGCGAGTGCGTGCATCCTCCGGCAGAGTGTCGAGCCTTTCGGCGGCCACTGGCTGGGGTGGTGTCGCACGACGGCCGTGGACTTGTTCCAGGGGTCCTTGCGTCCTCCAGCGGCGCTTGGATCGAGCCTTGCTGGATGTCGGCTTGGCCTGCCTTGTCGGTGCGTGGTACACATGCAGTGTTGGTGATTCATATCTTGGTCGGACTAGTGATGGTGGCTGCGGACTGTGGTGATGCAGCGATCTCCCGCGGCTCCACGACGGTGCTCCCATCAAAAGATCAGAGTTCATCTCTCCAGATCTGATGGTTGACTCGTCTATGCGATACAAACTATGGACGACGGCCTGACGCGGAGGGATGGTTGTGCAACGGCGGTGATCACATTACATATAGCTGCCGTGATCTTGGAAAAGTGGTGGCGACAACACATGAGCAACTTCTGTTGGTGCAATTATTGCCCACTTGTGTTTTGGAGATTGTTGTCAAAAACATGCATGGATGATTTGTTTGCTAGTGCACCTAGAGAGAAATAGGCCATGCAAGTGCGAGAAGAATGGTGTGTTCGTTGTGGAGTTCGAAGAACTTCACCGAAGATTAATCTGCATATCAGAGAAGGAAGAGCTACATTTCGACTGGAAATGAAAGCGAGAATATTGAAGTGAAGAAATTGACCCCCTTAAAATTATTCGCTGACGTGAAGCGACATTTTTTAGTTGTGTCCGAAGAATAACGATTGCATTTGAGAAGATGAAGACGTAGAATTCATTTCGTAGTTCTTCTTTCTCTTTTGAGTCGTAGGATCTCCGTACTACTAAGAGGGGTATAGGTTCTCGATGCTTAGGTCCACTGTGATGCTTTAGCTCAAAACCTATGTGACTGAGAGAAATCTCTTTGTGCTTCGAATGATTACCTGTCAGTAGAAGACGATGTTCTTCAGTACTACAGGAGATATCATTAGGACCGAGGAGTTAGCATTACATTCTCCGCACGCAATATTACTGCTGTGCTCAAAATCTGACCGTTGGAAACCTGTCGCTTGACCGTTGGCTGAGTTGCGTGTCCAATTTGGTCATTTCCCTTCAAGGAAGGTTGCGGCTATAAATAGCCACCCTGCACTAACATTTGCTCGTGGGATGCTCTGCTTGAGATTCTGATAAGATTGTTTGACAAACCCCTTGATACGTCTCCAATGTATCTATAATTTTTGATTGTTCGATGCTATTATATTATCATTCTTGGATGTTTTATAATCTTTTTATAGCAATTTTATATCATTTTTTGGGACTAACATATTGACATAGTGCCCAGTGCTAGTTACTGTTTTTTGCTTGTTTTTTACTTCGCAGAATATCAGTACCAAACGGAGTCAAATTGCCACGAAACATTTTGGATATTGTTTTGCACCAGAAGACAACTTGGGAGCCAAGGAAGCACCTGGGGGAAGGCCCGTAGGGCCCACGATAAACCAGGGCGTGCCCTAATGTATCGTGGGGCCCACGGAGGTCTTTTCCACCGCCTCTCAGCTCTATAAATCCTCAGAAATTCCAGAAACCCTACAGGAGTCGACGAAACACAATTCGAGCTTCCGCAAGTTCTAGAACCACGAGATCCAATCTAACACCATCACGGAGGGTTTCATCATCCTCATGGGTGCCTCTCCGATGATGCGTGAGTAGTCCACCATAGACCTACGGGTCCGTAGGCAGTAGCTAGATGGCTTTCTCTCTCTCTCTCTCTCTCTCTCTCTCTTTTGATTCTCAATATAATGGTCTCTTGGAGATCTATTTGATGTAATGACTTTTTGCGGTGTGTTTGTTGGGATCCGATGAATTTTGAGTTCGTGATCAGTTTCTATCCATGAATATTATTTGAGTCTTCTTTGATCTCTTATATGCATGATTATTTATAACCTCGTATTTCTTCTTCGAATCTTTGGTTTAGTTAGGCCAACTAGATCGATTTTTCTTGCCATGGGAAGAGGTGCTTTGTGATGGGTTCGATCTTGTGGTGTCCTCTCCTAGCGAGGCACGCATGTATCGTTGCTATTAAGGATAACAAGATGGGGTCTATTCCTACATGAATAGATCTTGTCTACATCATGTCATCATTCTTATTGCATTACTCCGTTTCTCCATGAACTTAATACACTAGATGCATGCTGGATAGCGATCGATGTGTGGAGTAATAGTAGTAGATGCAGAATCGTTTTGGTGTACTAATCTTGGACGTGATGCCTATATATTGATCATTGCCTTGGATATCGTCATGATTATTTGATCTTCTATCAATTGCCCAACAGTAATTTGTTTACCCAGCGTGTGCTATCTTCTTGAGAGAAGCCACTAGTGAAATCTACGGCCCCCCGGGTCTACTCTTTTAATATTTTTCTTTCCTATCTATCTTTTTCCGCATTTGTGTTCAGATCTATTATTCCAAAAACCCAAAAAATACCTTGATGCACTTTTTATTTGCATCTTTTATTTTGTGTTCTTGTGCGATCTATTTATCCAATCTCATACAAACTAGTCTATCTTTTTACCGTGGAGAGATTGAAAACCTCTCTTACGCGTCGGGTTGCAAGTATTTGTTCTTTGTGTGCAGGTACCGTTTACATAGTGTTGCTTGGTTCTCCTACTGGTTCGATAACCTTGGTTTCATAACTGAGAGAAATACTTACCGTAGCTATGTTGCATCATCCCTTCTTCTTTGGGGAAATACCGACGCAGTCTCAACCCATGTCAAATGAATTTCTGGCGCCGTTGCCGGGGAGACATCATCAGCATCTATTAGGTTCCTAATCACAAATCTCATCTCCTTGCAATTTACATTATTTGCCATTTGCCTCTCATTTTCATCTCCCCCACTTCACAAAAAATTGTCGTTTTATCCGCCCTCTTTTTCATTTGCGTTTTTCTCGTCAGATCTATTGTTTGCGTAGTCACGATGCACTAGTGCAGAAAAGCCTAGCTATGGCGTGGCCAAAATGGCCTTGCTGGCGTAGACACCTGACGCCAGCAATATGGCGCCACAGTTAAAACATAGTGGTGGCGTTGGATCCTACGCTAGCAGTATATTACATGATGCTGGTGTCGAAATTGGCCAACGCCAGCTATACATCCACACTACCTTTGGCGTGTGTTGTTGTCGAACGCCAGCAATTTGTTTTTTTGAATAAAAAAATCTCCTTCAAAAACTACGAGCTTAAACTTCACAAAAGGTACAGATCAAAACATACTCATAAACTTAATAAGAGTTTAAAACTTAGTACTAATGAACTAAACATACTCATAAACTTCAGACTTCATAACTTAGCTAATTAGTACTCAACAACTAAACATACTCATAAACTTCATAGTTTAAAACTACTCAACATCATCAAGGATTAAGTCCAGCTGGCGAAGCTTTTTCCGATTGTTCTCTCCATCTTTTTTGAAGTGATCAACGTCTGTCTGTAGGTTATGCTTCTTTACCCTGTATTTATTTTTCTCCATCTTCAAGTTGTCTCTCTTCTCCGTCAACTCATCCCTCAGATCCCTTAGTTTGTTTAACTTAGTTCGGGCATTAGCACCCTCTGCGAGCAGACTATCCCGTTCATTCTTCAGTGCGGCATTGCCTTCTTCGACTTTTTTGATGCGCCAGTCTAAAGACTCTAATCGCCACTAATTCCAGTTCTGCACGTCGCCCACCAATTCGTTGTTGGCTGATGAATTGTCCATATGTGCTGTAATGAAAGCTCACCATCTTATAGAATGAAGAATTTAAAAATAACATGCAGAATTTAAAAAGAACTAGAACATAAGGAACAAAATTATCTATCATGACTTATCTTCTATATCTAAATAGCTAGACCCCACTATTAGGAATTCTCTAGCCACAACTCTTGGAACTAGAACATAAGGAACAAAATTATCTATCATGACTTATCTTCTATATACAAGAACATAAGGAACAAAAATCTCTAGCCACAACTCTTGGAACTAGAACATAAGGAACCTACCTGTGCTTGAGTCGGGCGGGGCGGGTCGAGGCAGCGTCGGGTGGAGCCAGCACTATTGAAAATAGTGCTGGTACAGAATTTGCACTATTTGAAAATATTAGTGCTGGCATCGGCTGAAAATGGCACGCCACCAACAAGAGTTGTGGCTAGCCATTTCTCTACTAGTGATGACTCAAGAAAATACCAAATTGTGTGATTTTTCCAATACCAATAATAATGATTTTATTAGTACTCCGATAGCTCCTCCCGCCACTAGTGCGAAGTCTTGTGATATTAATGCTGCTTTGTTGAATCTTGTCATGAAAGATCAATTTTCGGGTACTCCTAATGAGGATGTTGCATCCCATCTAAACACATTCGTAGAATTGAGTGATATGCAAAAGAAAAAAGATGTGGACAATGATATAGTGAAGTTGAAATTATTTCCTTTCTCCTTGCGGGATCGTGCAAAAATTTGGTTTTCTTCTTTGCCTTGCAATAGTATCGATTCTTGGGATAAGTGCAAGGATGCTTTTATTACTAAGTATTTTTCGCCGGCGAAAATTATTTCCCTTAGAACTCAAATCATGAATTTTAAGCAACTTGAGCATGAACATGTTGCACAATCTTGGGAAAGAATGAAATTGATGCCAAGAAATTGTCCTACTCATGGTTTAAATCTTTACATGATCGTACAAAAAAATTATGCGGGATTGAATTTTGTCTCTAGAAATCTTTTAGATTCCGCCGCGGGTGGTACTTTTATGGAAATTACTTTGGGTGAAGCTACTAAATTGCTAGATAATATCATGGCAAATTATTCACAATGGCATACTGAAAGAGCACCTACTGGTAAAAAAGTTAATTCGGTTGAAGAAATAAGTACTTTCAGTGAAAAAGTTGATGCTCTTATGAAGTTGGTTGCTAGTAAAAATGCTCCTATTGGTCTTAATGATGTGCCTTTGTCTACTTTGATTGAGCAAAATAGTGATTCCGTAGATGTGAATTTCATCTCGCGAAACAATTTTAATAACAATGCTTATAGGGGTAATTTTAATCCTAGGCCTTTTCCTGGAAATTCCTCTAATAATTATGGTAATTCCTATGGTAATTCTTCTTACAATAATAATAGGGACCCCTCTGATCTTGAGAGTAATATTAAAGAATTTATCAATGCTCAAAAAGTTTTCAATACTACGATAGAAGAAAAGTTGAATAAGATTGATGATATGTCTAGAAGCATTGTTAGAATTTCCCATGATGTAGAAAATCTCAAGTTGAAAGCTTTTTCACCTAAGATTGATGAATCAATTAAAGCTTTATATGTTTCTATGGATGAAAGTAAGAAAAGAACCGCTATGCTTAGAGCTAAAAGATAATTTTTAGAAAAAGCGTTTTCTAGTGATTGCTTTCATAAAAATGATGAAGATCTTAAAGTGATTGGTCTTTCTTCTATTGATTCCTTGTTTAGTAATATTCAAATTGATGATAAGGTATTGAAGAAGAGTCAACTTTAGTTAGAAGGCGTCCCAATGATTTGGAGGGTGAAAATCTTGACGAAAAAATTGATGAAAGTGGGTTTGGAGAGGTCAAAACTTTAACTAGTGATGTGCCCACTATTTTGGATTGCAAAGACTTTAATTATGATAGTTGCTCTTTGATTGAATGTATTTATTTGTTACAATTCATGATAAATTCACCCCATGCTTATGAACAAAATAAAGCTTTTACTAAACATATTGTTGATGCCATGATGAAATCTTTTGAAGAAAAGTTGGAGTTAGAGATTTCAATTCCTAGAAAATTACATGATGAGTGGGAACCTACCATTAAAGTCAAGATTAAAAATTATGATTGCTTTGCTTTATGTGATTTGGGTGCTAGTGTTTCCACAATTCCCAAATCTCTATGTGATGTGCTTGGTCTTACCAATATTGAAGAATGTTCTCTCAATTTGAACTTGGCGGATTCTACTATTAAAAAACTTTTAGGAAGAATTAATGATGTTCTTATTCTTTCAAATAGGAACTATGTGCCCATAGATTTTATTGTTCTCGATATTGATTGCAATCCGTCTTGTCCCATTATACTTGGTAGACCGTTTTTACGCACTATAGGTGTCGTGATTGATATGAAAGAAGGCAATATTAAATATAAATTTCCACTAAGAAAGGGTATGGAACACTTACCTAGAACAAGAATTAAGCCACCATATGAATCAATCATTAGAGCATCCTATGGAGCAAAAACTAAAGATGACAACACTTGAATCTATGCATTATGCCTAGCTAGGGGCATAAAAAGATAGCGCTTGTTGGGAGGCAAGCCAATGAATAAAATTTGTTTTAACTTTTTATTTCTGTTATTGAGTGTTGACACAATTATGCTACAGTTATGATTGTGTTTTTATGTTTTAGTTAGTGTTTGTGCCAAGTAAAGCCTTTGGGATCATGTTGGGTGATAGTTGATTTGATCTTGTTGAAAAACAGAAACTTTTGCGTCTAGTAGCAGAATTTTCAAAAATCACAGAAGTGCGAAAAATTCTGAATTTTTTACACAAGATTGATATACAAATTGCATACGTTTGCCTAAATTTTCATAATTTTTGGAGTTACAGAAGTATGGTTAGAGTACAGATTACTACAGACTGTTTTGTTTTTGACAGATTCTGTTTCCGTTGCATTGTGTGCTTATTTTGATGAATCTATGGTTTGTATTGGTGGGTATAAACCATGGTAAATTTAGAATACAGTAGATATTATGTAATAATAAAATATGAATGGGTTTGCAATAGTACTTAGAGTGGTGATTTGCTTTATTATACTAACGGATCTCACGAACGTTTTGTTAAGTTTTGTGTGATTGAAGTTTTCAAGTTTTGGGTGAGATCATGATGGATGAAGGAATAAGGAGTGAAAAGAGCCTAAGCTTGGGGATGCTATGGCACCCCAAGATAATATCCAAGGAGAAACAAGCAACTAAGCTTGGGGATGCCCCGAGTGGCATCCCCTCTTTCTTCTAACGACCATCGGTATTTTACTTGGAGCTATATTTTTAGATTGTCACAAGTATCCTTGCTGGACACACCTATTTGAGAGAGCCAAAATTATGCTATGATTTGTTAGAATTGCTCTATATGCTTCACTTAAATTTTTTGAGCTATGGAATTGCTCTAGTGCTTCACTTATATCTTTTTGAGCACGGTGTGCTCTAAATTTTTGAAGAAATACTCTCATGCTTCACTTAGATTAATTTGAGAGTTAATAAATTTTGAAGAAATTCTCTCATGCTTCCCTTATATTATTTTGAGAGATGAAATTTTTATGCTCATGTTCTTCACTTAAATTTATATGAACTTGTCAAAAGCAATGGCAATATATGAAACTAGTCCCAAAGTGATAGATATTCAAGAGGGATATAATAAAAACTTTCATGAAGATCATTGGACAAATTAAAGTTGATTCCTTATAATAGTTTTGAGACATGATGATAGTAATTTGTGAGTCATGTTGGTGAGTAATTATGCTTTAGTAAGAATATTGGTGTTAAGGTTTGTGATTCCCTATGCAAGCACGAAAGTCAATAGTTATGCAATGAAATTACATCCTACTTGTGGTGCATTATTCGGTGTTAGTTATGCTTAATGCCAGTTTATGTGAATTTTCGTTTCTTGGTTGGTTGCTTCTCAATCTATTTGCTAGCCTCTACTTGTACTAAGTAGAAATACTACTTGTGCATCCAAAATCCTTAAAACAAGTTTTGCCATATGAGTCCACCATACCTACCTATATGCGGTATTTCCGTGCCGTTCTAAGCAAATTTGTATGTGCCATCTCTAATTTTCAAAATGAATTTCCTTTTTGTGTGCCCGTACCGCTCATGAAGCGCCAGGGGGTGGCCAATATTTTTCCATGCTAGATGTGTTGTTCTCAAGATGAGTGCTTATCCACTTGTCATTGCACGAGAGTACGGTGGTAATAGGGATGCCCAGTCCCGAAATGAAAAATAAATTTCCTTTATGTTGTCAAATAATAAATTCCTTGGAAAGTGTTGGTATGGAAGGCAACCGTGGATACGACTAGCCATGGATTGTGAAAGAATGGTGGAAAAATGATTAAACTTTATTTTATGTTTGGGAACCGCCTATGATGTATCTAGCATGGAAAGTATTGAGAACTACTCGGTCGTTTTCGTTGACAGGAAAGGCATGCCACCCAAAATATTTTTCTCTCTCAATTTAAGCTTTGAGCTTTGGCACCTTTACAAATCCCTACTTCTCTCTGCGAAGGGCCTATCTATTTACTTTATGCAATTTTTATTTTTAATTTGAGTCTCCATCTTCTCTTATAAAGCACCAACTAGGGGGCACTATGATCATACTTGTGCATTGGGTGTAGCTAATATTCGAGTGTGTTTCATGAATGGATCAATGATTGAGCATGATGGGCTAGGGATGACTTTCTTTAGTGTTGATATTTTGAAAGACATGGTTGCTTGTTGGTATGCTTGAGTATTAAAGTCTTCATATCAAAACTAAACTATTGCTTTGAACCATCTAAAAAGTCCAAATGTCCATGCTACCAAAGAAAAGAATATGTGATGAACATGTTAGACAACATTCCACATCAAAATTCTGTTTTTATCATTTACCTACTCAAGGACGAGTAGGAACTAAGCTTGGCGATGCTGATACGTCTCCAACGTATCTATAATTTTTGATTGTTCCATGCTGTTATATTATCATTCTTGGATGTTTTATAATCATTTTATAGCAATTTTATATCATTTTTTTGGGACTAACCTATTGACATAGTGCCCAGTGCCTGTTGTTGTTTTTTGCTTGTTTTTTACTTCGCAGAATATCAGTACCAAACGGAGTCCAATTGCCACAAAACTTTTTGGTGATTTTTTTGGACCAGAAGACAACTTGGGAGCCAAGAAAGCACCTGGGGGTATCGTGGGGCCCACGGAGGTATTTTCCACCGCCTCTCATCTCTATAAATCCTCAAAAATTCCAGAAACCCTAGAGGAGTCGACGAACCACAATTCTAGCCACCGCAAGTTCAAGAACCACGAGATCCAATCTAACACCATCACGGAGGGGTTCATCATCCTCATGGGTGCCTCTCCGATGATGCGTGAGTAGTCCACCATAGACCTACGGGTCCGTAGGCAGTAGCTAGATGGCTTTCTCTATCTCTTTTGATTCTCAATACAATGGTCTCTCGGAGATCTATTTGATGTAATGACTTTTTGCGGTGTGTTTGTTGGGATCCGATGAATTTTGAGTTCACGATCAGTTTCTAGCCATGAATATTATTTGAGTCTTATTTGATCTCTTATATGCATGATTATTTATAGCCTCGTATTTCTTCTTCAAATCTTTGGTTTAGTTAGGCCAACTAGATCGATTTTTCTTGCCATGGGAAGAGGTGCTTTGTGATGGGTTCGATCTTGCGGTGTCCTCTCCTAGTGACAGAAGGGGCAGTGAGGCACGCATGTATCGTTGCTATTAAGGATAACAAGATGGGGTCTATTCCTACATGAATAGATCTTGTCTACATCATGTCATCGTTCTTATTGCATTACTTCGTTTCTCCATGAAATTAATACACTAGATGCATGCTGGATAGCGGTCGATGTGTGGAGTAATAGTAGTAGATGCAGAATCGTTTCGGTCTACTAATCTTGGACGTGATGCCTATATATTGATCATTGCCTTGGATATCGTCATGATTATTTGATCTTCTATCAATTGCCCAACAGTAATTTGTTTACCCACCATGTGCTATCTTCTTGAGAGAAGCCACTAGTGAAATCTACGGCCCCCGGGTCTACTCTTTTAATATTTTACTTTCCAATCTATCTTTTTCCGCATTTGTTTTCAGATCTATTATTCCAAAAACCCAAAAATACCTCGCTGCACTTTTTATTTGCATCTTTTATTTTGGGTTCTTGTGCGATCTTTTTATCCAATCTCATACAAACTAATCTATCTTTTTACCGTGGAGAGATTGACAACCTCTCTTACGCGTCGGGTTGCAAGTATTTGTACTTTGTGTGCATGTACCGTTTACATAGTATTGCTTGGTTCTCCTACTGGTTCGATAACCTTGGTTTCATAACTGAGGGAAATACTTACCATAGCTATGCTGCATCATCCCTTCCTCTTTAGGGAATTACCGACGCAGTCTCAAGCCACGTCACCCCTCTTCGAGTGATTTGAGTTTAAGATCCACTAGGAGAAAATCAAGATCCGAAAATTTAGATAGTGGTTGAGCATCACGGTAGATCTGAGTCGAGAGTTCTTCTACCTATTACTCTTGAGAGATGCATACTCTCTAGATGGTTAGGTGTCGGTTCGAGTAACGAAGAGTAATTGTCGTCTCCGATTCATAGTCTTCGGCAACCAAGAGTCATTGTGATTTTCTTAGTGACCAAGAGTAATTGTGGTCACCGAAGACCAAGTCTGTCGAAGGTATCGAGATCGCCGACAAGTATCTACCATGAGCGAAATCAATTGGAGTCTGATCAGCTTTGAGTTGAGGGAGAATAGGACGGAGAGAGATTTGCTCATGTGTTCAATCACAAGTCCCTCCAATCAGACGTAGCTCTTTTGAAGAAGAGTGAACTGGTCTACCAAATCAACTGTCACCAACTCACCATCGAGCTCCACTGGTCCACTCTCTTTACATTTTGTGCTCTGTGCGACAATTATCTTGATCGGGTACTGCTGACTGTTGTTCACTAACTTGTTATACCATTTTATTCGTGCCTTGTGATAAGTTATCTTTCGAACATTTTCTTCACTACTGTGACCATATTATGCTGCATATTTTCCTTCGTTGTACTTAAGATTTTATGTGTTTATATACGCCAGCTTGTTATTTGGTGCTATCTTGTTGTTGGGATGAGCCTTCATCTGATGAATATTTCATAGTAGTGTACTGTCGTTGCAATTCTGCACTTCATCAGTTTTGCACTCGTATTAGCCATCATTTATTGTCACTCTGTCATGCCGTTTGGCATGATATATTTTTGTTCTACCATTATCTTTATGAATGCCTTACGATACTATGCGAAGAAAATCATCACACTCTTCTTCGAGTGTCTTGCTGAGTACTTCATATAAGTTATCCTTCGCCTGTGTTGTGTTACCTTTTCTTCAGTGATCTATTTGTCAAGTCTATTCCGCTGCTGTAATAGTGAATCATTCAAAGTTTCAAAAGAATTTTTGGATCTCCCATTCACCCCCTCTGGTCGATATACTCTCGGTCGTAACATTTGTATCAAAGCAAGGTACTCCTTGTCTCTGTTTATTAAGGTCTAACAAGCTTGGAGTTTGAGTATGTCGCACACAGGTAGATCCAAGCACTCTGATGGAATTCCTATATTCTATTGGCAAAATCGCATGATGGTCAAGATTCAAACTATAAGCTACAAGTTGTGGCAGATGGTGGAAAATGGATATGTTGCCCGAAATCCAGGAACACCAACACTCGAAGATCAAGTCATCATTCAACTAAATGCTCAAGCAAAAGATATCATCTATAACAACATTTTCAGAGATATATTCACCCACTTTTGAAAGCTTGAGACTACAAACAAATCTGGAATGCCATAAAGAATGTTCATGACGAGTCTGTTGCCAGAGCCAGTAATCAAACAGAAATGCTTCGTGTTATGTTCAATCACTTCATAAGCCTTAGAAAAGAAAGTGTTGCCAAACTCACTGATTTCTGAACAATCTTATCAAACGTCTGCGTCAACAAGGCATCAAAGATATCAGAGACAAAGATGTAGCGGAAATATTATTCAATGCTTTCGACGATTCCTTTGATCCAATCATAACACAAATCAAAGGACGAGCTGACTATGAAGAACCTGAATACTTCGAGATCATGGAACTGTTGGTTATCCATGAAGAATTACTCGACAAACAAAATGAAAACACACATTCATCTTCAGAAGAAGAAGGTGAAATATTTTCAGACTACGGTGGCTCCCAAGAAAATATTGAAGATCAACATTCTATTAATAGAGAACTAGACATGATAACAGAACGTCTCAGTAATCTCAGAAGACAAAATCTTCAACTGTCTGAGCCTGTTGCAAATGACTTGTCAAATCCCTCAAGAAGTTTGTCACCTCTGGAGATGCGACGATACAAATGCAAACGGTTCGGTCATTTCATCACAGACTGCCCAGCATGGGTCATGGACATCATACCAATAAAACAATGGAAGTTACTTCACTGGACTGGATTCCATGAATGTCATACTAAGCTCACGAAGGAAAATGATCGATCTTCTTCTTCAACGAGAACAGGCACTGACGTAAATCCGAATGCATAGATGCCACCAACATGAAGAAAATGTCTGCGATTGCTGGTGCCTTTTCCGGAATGACACTGGACTCCGAAAGTGATTTATCTGATGCAAGATCTGATGATGATGATGAGTTCTACATAAATCTAGGACATGGCAATGCCCATATTGCAATCGCAGCACATGAGTCATCTATCTCCGATAAAGAACTCAACAATGAAGAAACTAAGGCATTCTCCTTCATGGCAAAACCTTTAAGGGATGAGGTATCACCTAAACGCCACAATATAGTTGATACAGATGTGTTCCCACCTGTGAACGCATTCTATGTTAAACTTTTTACAATGGCCAAAACTCAACAAGATGCCCTTGAAAGTATTGAAAAACCCTAAGGAAATCTAAAGGTTTGTTGGTCGACGAGATGTAGAAAAATCAAGTGTTGAGGGGAGAGCATGAAGCTCTCTCATAAACACTCGATGATCTATCGTCTTGCTATAATTATGTTTTGGAAAGTTTGAAAAATCTTTTGGATGATCTTCTTAACAGAAAAGAACTCGAATCAGTGAAAGTTTCTTATAGGGACCTCTCGAATGAAAAAGCTTCTCTCATCACTGAACAAACTAAAAAAAATCGTGACAAGTTTGAACCACCTTACCTAATATGCATAAAGCGCAACAATGATGAATCCACTGCTGAAACATCTACTGTTGTCCATGAGAAAGTTGCAACTGTGTTAAATGACGAATCTAATCCCTCAACCTAAGATTTTGTTGCAATATATGATGAAAAATCTAGGCTGAAGGAATTGGTTGAGACTCGTATGCTGAAGAGCCTAAAGGGACATCAAATCTTATGTGATGTTCTCAAGAAGTCCATTCTGCACAAAAAATCCCAACAAAAAAGGTTTGGGATTCAAAAGAAAACTCAATGCACATGGATCATACTGGACTCCCGAACAATATCCTCAAACGTCCTAGGTTCTTACCAAAAGCAAAACTCTCGAACCTGCTTTACTGTCGGGATATGATAGTCTCATTCCTGTTGATATTGACGAATCTGACAAACAGAACGACAAATTCTTCGAACAATAAAATGGCAAGGTGTTTGCTCGATATGTTGGAACTAACTGAAGGACAGGTACACCCAAGAAGAAAATTTGGGTAAAGAAATCCATTGTCGGTGTACTAAAGTATGGGTCTTTTTAGTACCCCTTACTTGTGCACGGGCAGTTGTAGCCGTACCGCGGCAAGCCTTGCCGGGGAATAGCTATGAGTAATCACGAGACTAAGATGCCAAGGAGACGTTCAAGTCAACGATCAGACCAGAAGACAGAAAGCCAAAGGGTTGCGGAGGCCCGGCAAGACCCTTGCTCGCAAGGTCTCGCACCCGGCAAGACCCGGTCCCGGCAAGGATTCGGTCCCGGCTAGCCCCGGGCCCGGCAAGGATTCAGCCCCGGCAAGGCTCTGCACAGTGCAGCGCTATCGCTCCAGTGCAGCGCTATCGCTCCAGTGCAGCGGCCAGCCTTGTCGTTTAGGGCTTGTCCTCATGGTGACGTGGTGTGATGCTGGCCACGAGATGCTTAAGCGGTGCTGATGGGATGGCTGCTTTTGCCCATCCCCTGTAAAGCTTTTCCAAGCCCAAGACGCTGAGGGACACCTCGACGGACACCTCACGGTGCATTTAATGAGCTTGTCCTAAGCCGTCAGGGTTAGGTATGATAACACTGTAGCTACTTTCCACCTCATGCCTTATCTCGTACGCCACTGTGGTAGCCCCTTTGACCCATATAAAAGGAGGCCTGAGGCGTACAGAGAGAGGGGACTTCAGAGGGCCCATTCTGTTTGCGTAGCCACTGAGTACTGTAGCTCCCAGAACTTGGCCAAGAACACAATTAATACAATCAAAGCAGGAGTAGGGTTTTACGCATCCGTGCGGCCCGAACCTGGGTAAATCCCCGTGTGCTGCTCGGTAGTTCTGCTCTTTGTGTAATCCTCTCCCCTTGCCGAACCGTAAAGGGATCTGCTCGATAGCGATCCCATAGGTGTCTGTTTCCCACGACATCCATCATTGAAAATATCTCTATACATGCTAACATTTCTTTGCAGGGAAATTCTTTACGAATTGGCCATTACCATTCAAGGAATGGTAATACTTTTCCCGTGCAAAGAAACCGGATGAATGAACGACAAAAGAAATACATGCGTACAACTTTAAATCACTATGCACATGTCTCTGGAAATAACTTCAATGCATTTTCATATGATTACTCTCATCATTTACAAGTGAACTCCAGAGGATATCATCCGTCCGAGTTCTTGAGCATCTACACCATCGCGGTGCAGGCTGCCGGGGCTCGTGACGATAAGGTACTGGCCAACTACTTTCCGTTGGTGCTGAAGCCCAACGTGAGATCGTGGTTGATGCACTTGCCCGAGAATTCCATCTCTTCTTGGGCCGACCTGTGCCACCAGTTTGTTGGCGCCTTCACCGGCGGCCATCAAGCTCCCGGCCAGGAGAGTGATCTGCACATCATTCCCCAGAAGGAGGGCGAAACCTTGCGCAAGTATATCCAGAGGTTCAGCCGCATCCAGCACAACATTCCTGACGTTCATCCCGCCACCGTCATCAGCGCCTTTCATCAGAATGTGCGCAATCGTAAGATGCGGGAGGAACTGGTGATGAACAAAGTCAGAGATGTCGCCGAGCTCTACGCTTTGGCCGACAAGTGTGCTCGGGCAGAAGAAGGAAGGAGGCTCCCCGGCGAGAACGCTGGCGCCGGAGTCGACTCCGAGAGCGAAGACGCTCCTGCCCCGGCAAGGAAGGGAAAGCGGAAGAACAAGAAGCGCAAGGGCAAGACTGTACTTGCCGTCGAAGGTTCCGGCAACCCCGGCACCGCCAAGAAGTCCAAGACCGACGACCCCGGCAAGGAGGTTGCCGGGTGTGCGGCGTGTCAGGCCTTGGCGGCTGCCGACAAGCCAGAAGGATCCGGCAAGCAGTACTGCAAGATCCACCGTACCAAGGGCCATGATCTCCAAGACTGCCGGCAAGTTGAGGAACTTGCCGAGAAGCAGCGCGCCGAGTACGAAAGGCGCGACAAGGAGAGAGCCCAAGATGGTACCAGGGGGTCTGGCAGGAAGCGTGGTCGAGGAGGTCGCCGCGGCAAGCCCAGGCAGCAGCAAGAGAAGCCTGCCCGGGGCTGTGGCAAGAGGCAAGGGGATGATGATGATGATGCAGAAGGCGACGAGTCCAGCGAACACGAGTTCCAGAAGGCTACAGAGGACATGTGCGTCGACGGGGGTGCTTCGTTGCGTTCCTCTCACCGCCAGCTCAAGCAGTGGGCGCGCGAGATTAATGCGGCAGAGCCATCCCTCGATGCCCGGAAGCCACTGAAGTGGTCCCACACGCCTATCATTTTTGACGCCGAGGATCACCCTGATCGCACAACTGCGGTCGGGTGTTTGCCGTTGTTGGTTTCACCAACGATCCGCAACCTCCAGGTGACGAGAATGTTAGTTGACGGTGGGGCCGGCCTGAACTTAATCTCGCCAGACGTCATCAAGAGGCTGCATATTCCTGACGAGGACCTTGAGGAGACAGGCTCATTCCAAGGGGTCAATCCGGGAAGGAACCAGCCGAAAGGCAAAATCACGCTGCCGGTAACATTCGGCAGCGAGCTGAACTTTAGGACGGAGAAGGTCGTTTTCGACGTCGCCAAGATTCCGTTACCTTATAATGGAATCCTTGGCCGCCCAGCGCTGGCTAAGTTCATGGCGGCCTCGCACTACGCCTACAACGTCTTGAAGATGCCCGGTCCAATGAGCGTCATCACTGTCTACTCCAACAAGAAAGACGCGCTCATTTGCACCGACAAGCTCTACCGGGAAGCAGTTGCAGCATCCGCCGCCAAGGCGCATGCTCCTGCCGCTCAAGGTCCCGGCAAGAAGGAGAAGCCCGGCAAGACCTCTGGGACAAACTCCGGCAAGCATGCCTCTCCGGAGTGCTGCGCGACCGTCGAGGATGCACCGGAAAGCTCTGCCGGCCAGACCAAGAAATCCAAGGCTACTCCACCTAAGACCAAGAAGGTGCCCGCCAAGGAGGATGGGACGGGGGGAACTTTCACTATAAGTTCCACCCTTGATGGCAAATAGGAAAGCGCGCTCGTTGCTTTCCTGCGGGCGAATGTCGATGTGTTTGCATGGCAACCATCTGACATCCCCGGTGTTCCCAGGGAAGTAATTGAGCACCACCTAGCTATCTGTCCTCACGCACGGCCCGTCAAGCAGAAGGTGCGGAAGCAAGCTTTGGAGCGGCAAGAATTTATTGCAGAAGAGATTAAGAAGCTTGAGGCGGCAGGCCTGGTTAGAGGAGTCCTCCATCCTACATGGTTGGCCAATCCAGTTGTTGTGCGCAAGGCGAATGGTAAATGGAGGCTATGTATTGACTTTACAGATATCAATAAAGCCTGCCCAAAAGATCCCTTTCCCTTGCCGCGCATCGACCAGATTGTGGATTCCACTGCCGGCTGCGATCTGCTGTCATTCCTTGACGCATACTCAGGCTATCACCAGATCTTCATGGCGAAAGAAGACGAAGAGAAGACCGCATTTATCACCCCGTGTGGCACATATTGCTTTTTGCGTATGCCTTTCGGGTTGAAAAGTGCTGGTTCGACCTTCGCAAGAGCTGTCGAGATTGGTTTCGGGGCCCAGCCGCATAGAAATATGGAAGCTTACATGGATGATATAGTGGTCAAAACCAAGGACAAGGCAACGCTCATTCAAGATCTGGAGGAGACTTTTGCAAACCTGCGCAGGATCAACCTAAAGCTCAACCCCGAGAAGTGCGTGTTCGGTGTCCCATCCGGCAAGCTTCTCGGGTTCTTTGTATCTCAGCGTGGAATTGAAGCCAATCCCGACAAGATCAAGGCAATTGAGCAGATTGAAGCGCCGAGACGAGTCAAGGATGTGCGCCGCCTTGCCGGCTGCGTCGCTACTTTGAGTAGGTTCATCTCAAAGTCCGCTGAGCGTGCCCTGCCACTTTTCAAAATTTTGAAGAAGGCAGGTCCAATGAAATGGACCCCAGAAGCGGAGGCAGCGCTGCAGGATTTGAAGAAGTACCTCTCCTCTCCGCCAATACTAGTCGCGCCTAGACCACAAGAGCCGTTGCTGCTATATCTAGCGGCAACGAATCAAGTGGTTAGTGCTGCGCTGGTGGTAGAGAGAGAAGCAGAGGAGGATGCAGCGGCAACGGCAGGTCCGCCAGGTGACTTGCCGGGGCCGGCCCCGGCAGAGCCGGGTGCCGACAAGGAAAGATCCGCGCAGTCAAGTCAAGCAGTGCAGAGGAAGAAGATGGTGCAGCGCCCAGTCTATTTCGTCAGCTCCCTGTTGCAGGGGGCTAGGTCGAGATATTCTGGCGTGCAAAAGCTGCTCTTCGGCCTCCTTATGGCCTCGAGGAAGCTGCGTCATTATTTCCAAGCACATGACATCACCGTCGTCACTCGCTTTCCGCTGCAACGGATTCTCCGGAACCCAGAAGCAACCGGCAAGATCGTGGAGTGGGCGTTGGAGCTGTCATGCTTTGGTCTCAAGTTTGAAAGTTCTTCAACTATCCAGAGCAGAGCCTTGGCAGAGTTCATTGCAGAATGGACCCCAACGCCAGACGACGAAGTTCAAGAATCAGCGATTCCCGGCAAGGAAACAGATCGCGAATGGATCATGTACTTTGATGGAGCCTTTTCGCTGCAAGGCGCCGGTGCCGGCGTGCTGCTTGTCGCACCCACCGGAGAGCACCTCAAGTACGTCATCCAGATGCATTTTTCCCGGGAGAGATCGACCAACAACACGGCAGAGTATGAAGGACTGCTTGCCGGTCTCAGGATCGCGGCAGACCTTGGGATCAAGAAGCTCATCGTCAGAGGTGACTCCCAGCTCGTCGTGAGGCAGGTCAACAAAGATTATCAGAGCCCGTTGATGGAAGTGTACGTCGATGAAGTGAGGAAGCTGGAGGAGCGCTTTGACGGTCTTCAGACAGAGCATGTTCCTCGATCAGAGAACAGCATTGCCGACGACCTGTCGAAGCGTGCCGCACTCAAGCTGCCTGTGGAACCAGGGACTTTTGTGCTCCGCTTGACTCAACCATCTGTGTCGCCATCGACAAGGCCTGATAAGAGAACAAAGTTAAGTACCGGCGAGTACTTCCCGGCAGGGCTTCCCGAAGCCCCCGGCAAGGATCTTGCCGGGAACGACACGGTTGCCGGTGAGCAGCGGCTTCGCACAGAACCTCAGGTTCTTGCCACCGAAGCAAGCGCCCCTGCTGCCGAGGAAATACCGGTTGCCGGTGAGCAGCGGCTTCGCGCAGAACCTCGGGTTCTTGCCGCCGAAGCAAGCGCCCCTGCTGCCGAAGAAATACCAGTTGCCGGTGAGCAGCTGCTCCGCCAAGAACCTCAGGTCCTTGCCGTAGAAGCGAATGCGCCCGCAGCTGAAGAGTCACCTTTAGTCCTTGTCGTCGAGCCACAGGCTCCGGCATGGGCACAACAAATAGTCCATTTCCTTCAGACAGGAGAACTCCCTGAGGAGCAGGAAGAAGCTGAGAAAGTAGCCCGTCAGTCAAGTATGTACCAGTTCGTCGACGACGTCCTGTACAGAAAGAGACCCAACGGTGTGAAATTGAAGTGCATTCCTCGGGAGGATGGACTAGAGCTGTTGGCAGAGATTCATGGGGGGATATGTGGATCCCACATAGGCTCGAGAGCCCTTGTCGGCAAGGCATTCCGGCAAGGATTCTTCTGGCCTACTGCCCTCCAGGATGCAGCTGCACTAGTAACCAAGTGTGAAGCGTGCCAGTTCCATTCAAAGCAACTTCATTAGCCAGCTCAAGCCCTCCAGACGATCCTTCTCTCCTGGCCCTTCTCGGTCTGGGGCTCGACATACTGGGTCCTTTCCCCCACGCTGTCGGGGGCTTCGAGTACTTGTACGTTGCTATCGACAAGTTCACGAAGTGGCCGGAAGTGGAAGCAGTGAGAAAGGTAACAGCACAGTCAGCCGTCAAGTTCTTCAAAGGAATAGTGTGCCGTTTTGGTGTGCCGAACAGGATCATCATCGACAACGGTACGCAGTTCACTAGTCGCACCTTCATGCAGTACGTCCAAGACCTTGGCGGCAAGATTTGTTTTGCCTCTATTGCTCACCCGAGAAGCAATGGCCAAGCGGAAAGGGCGAACGCTGAAGTGTTGCGTGGTCTCCGGACCAGAACTTTCGACAAGCTGCACAAGCATGGAAGACGCTGGATTGATGAGCTGCCGGCGGTTCTTTGGTCGATCAGGACGACGCCAAATCGAGCCACCGGCCAGACGCCCTTCGCTCTGGTTTACGGAGCGGAAGCAGTTCTCCCCACGGAACTCATATACGGGTCACCTCGAGTGCTCGCTTATGATGAGCTTGAGCAAGAGCAGCTGCGGCTAGATGACGCGCTGCTCCTTGAGGAGAACCGTCTTCTGGCTGCTGTGGGAGCCGCTCGCTACCAGCAAGCTTTGCGCCGCTACCATAGCCGCAAGGTTCAAGCCCGGAGTCTTGAGGAAGGCGACCTTGTTCTTCGGCGCGTTCAGTCGGCCAAGAATTCCAACAAGTTGACGCCGAAGTGGGAAGGCCCTTACCGGGTAGTGCGAGTCACCAGGCCTGGCGCTGTCCGCCTGGAGACCGAAGAGGGCTTGCCAGTGAGCAACTCCTGGAACATCGAGCACCTTCGCAAGTTCTACCCGTAAGGCGCAGTTGTTTGGGTTTCTTGCTGTGATAGCGATACGGCCAGCAGGCTGCTGACGACCCGAATCTAGCGCTCGCGGCAGCGTAACGCTCCGGCAAGATCCCGGCAACGCCATTCTGTACGAGTGTTGCCGGATGGCATGTAATCCTTTGTACAGAGCAGGCACATCCTTTGTGCATATTTAATAAGATCTGTGTGCTTTACATTTCTTGTTGATTTCATGTCATATATATGCATGTATTATTTGAGATGTGTATTGCACTTGATCCCGGTAAGAGCTAACGAACCGTCAAGGTTCCATACCTTTATTTTTTCTTCTTTCTTTTTCTCAAGAGACAGAAGATTCCCTCGCGCGCAAGTTTGCCGGGGGGGGGGGGGAGGAATGGTGGTATGGATACCAGACGACATTCAAGGTTGGCGCCTTGCCGGAAGAAGAAGAATAGCGACGAAAAGCAGAGCTAAGTTGCTGAACCCCTTAAGCAGATTTTTGATTTTTGTAAGGCTATATTCCCTTGAACGATTTCGGCTTTGTATGGAAAACCTGCACGCGATGGAATCTTGTCGTGATCGGCTGCGCCCTTACTCTGTTTCGAGTCCGCTCAACAGTCTAGGTGGCCGCGCTGAAAGCGTCAAGATTTCTTGCCATGAGCAGCACTGCCCGCAAGCTGCTGACGACCCGAATCCAGCGCTCGCGGCAGGGTTATGCTCCGGCAAGTTCCCAGCAAAGCGTAGGGTATACGCCATACAGAAAGAAATTGAACAAAGGGAATAGCATGCCATAATTCAAATAGAGCAAATTATATTACATCCAGTGCTTGCCACGTTGCTGAGATAAGGCAAATTGTCTTTTCCATGGAATGCTGGCGGCAAGATGAGGAAGAGATGAGGCGGATGTGGCTAGTCCCGGCGATCGCCCTCGACCCTCTTCACCTGGCTCACCCGATCGACGATGGGCGCGACAAGCTCTTCGAGAGCCTTGACGTCCGCGTCCTTTGGCAAGCTCTTCGAGGCTTTGGAGAGGTCGATGCCAGGGTTCCTGTACGCCACCTTCATCAATACCTCTTGCTTGTCTGGTTCGCCTGGAGAGGAGACCCGCGGGATTCCTCGGCCAGCTTGCTTGTCTGGTTCGCCTGGAGTAGCTTGAGGGCGTCGACAAGCTTGTCGAAGAACATGGTTAGCCTGACGCTTGAGGATATGTTGTCGTCGACAGAGTATCCGAAGCCCGGCAAGTCCATGGCCTCCAGCTCCGCGCCAAGCTTCTCGGCGACGTCCGCCAGCCTGGCAGTCCAGAGCTTCATGCTAGAAGTGTACTCGTTGTGGGTGGTGGCGGCGTTCTGGAGCAACTCTTGTTCGTCATGGAGGTCTTTGATAAGAGTCCTCTCACGGACTCGAGCGGCCTCAAGAGACTCCTCCAGCGTGGATAGCTTCAGCTTCAGATCTTCAATGGAGTCCTTGGTGGAGGAAAGCTGCTGGACCTTCTCGGATGCGGCAGCCTGCGTCTCCATCAGGCTGTGGGGAGCCTTGTCTATCTCGGCCTCGAGTGCTGAGACCTTCTTGCCGTGGTCCTCGAGAGCGGCCTCCAGCTGCTTCGTTTTCTCCTCCAGCAAATTCTTGACGGTCTCCGCAGCTCCGGCAGCGTCGAGGGCCTCTTTGAGCTTGCCGGCGTGTTCTTCAATTAGAGCTCTGAGCGTCTTCAAGTGTTTCTGCTCAAGCTCCTGGACCCGCCGTGCAACAAGACTTTCGAGCTCTTCATCCTTGTTGCGAAGCTTGGCGGCAAGCGCCGCCTCGCGCGCGGCAAGGTCCTCTTCTTGGGCGTCAAGGTTGATGCGGCGCTGCGTCAAGAGGGCTCCTGCCGCGGCGGGTTGCTGGGCGGCCTCCTCCTGCGCTTTCTCGATGTCTGATTGCTTCAGCAGGAGGATGTTCCGCTCTTCCGCCAGCTGCTCCCGATAAACATTCAGCTCTTGGAGGGCCTCGCCGTACCAAGCCTGTGTCTCCGTGACGCGTTGTTGGAAGTCTCCTTCTGCTGCCTCGACGAGCGCTGCCCGGGAGTCCAGTTTCTCCTTCCGGGTGCGGTAGAGCGTTTGGAGCTTCCGATAGTTGTCATTCATGGCTTGGAGTAGCTGCTCCTCCTTGAGCTCGCTGGCGGCGGCGACGATGATTTCCCCGTCGAGATGTTCTCCTTCAACCAGCTCTTCGATGTTTGCCGACCCCGGCATGCTGACAACGTTTTTGCCGGCCCTGATGTATTGGCTTGAGGAAGGGGCCTGGGTCGATGAGGGTTGGTCTTCGGCAGTCGAAGGCCCCGCGGCAGTAGAAGCGCCTGGCGCTCCTGCAGCGGAAGCGCCGTCAGTATGGCCGCGGGTCTCCTCACCAATTCCCTCAGTGGACACCTTGGCGGCCTCCTCTTGCGCGGCCTTGGCGGCCTCAGCGGCAGCGGCCTTGACGGCCTTGGCGGCAGCGGCCTTGGCGGCCTCAACGGCAGCAGCCTCGGCGGCAGCAGCTTTGGCGGCCTCGGCGGCGGCATGCTTGGCGGCCTCTTCGGCAGCAACCTTGTCGGCTTCAGTGGCGGCATCCTTGGCAGTCTCTTCAATGACAACGTCAGTGTCCATGAGCTCTGTCAGAAGAAGATTGAAAGCCAAGGAGTTAATTAAGATGAAGCTGGGAAGGAAGTTCAAGAAGACGAAAAGAAGAAAAACCAAAGCGACAAGAGTTCTTGTTTGAGCCTTTAACCTGCGTCAGGGAAGGGGTTGCTGGAGCTTACGCTTGCCGGCCCCTCCTTATCGTCGTGGTAGAGCTTGCCCGAGGACTCGCCCCTGGGCGGTGTGGTCGACGGAGGTGGCATGTCAGAGGCAGCTCCCGCTGTTGCTTCTTGCTGTTGCTCCGCTCCTTCACGCCCGGAGATGTCAGCAGAGAAGATGCACACCCCGGCACGCGCTAGTGGGTAGTGAGTAGAAGACTCACGCTGGGGGCTGCGTCGAGGGCTACATCGAGGGTTGCGTTCTGGGCTTGACTCCGAGCTGACGAGAACCGTTTCCAGCGCGCCCGAGGTGCTTGCCGGCGGCTCGACGCTTGTTGAGGTCTTAGCCCTCTTCGCCATTCTCTGCGCCAGAGTCTCCGTATCCCTGAGGAGGCAAAAACAGAGCAAGTTAATCAAGCAAAACTAGAAGGATAAGAATCGAAGCTGTGGCGGGACTCTTACTCTTTTTCTTCTTCCTCGGAGCTGATGGCGGAGAGGTCGAAGCCGACCCCCGCCGCGGTACCTGACGGAGGAGGAGGAGTGGTCCTGGGCCGCTTGGCAGCAGCAGGTTGCGGTGCGGCCTCACTGGCCGCCCCTTTGCCGGAAGCCTCGCTGCTTGAGGAAGGTTGGCGGGCTGGAGCGCCAGTGGCGTTCTTCCGGAGGACGCGCCTCTTCCTGTGTTGAAGAGCTGGGGGCTCTTCCTCCTCCTCTTCTTCCTCTTCGGCGGCGTCTCCGGCAGAAGGGCTCCCGGCAGCGGCTCCGCTCGGCTCCCCGGCAGCCTTATCTCGCCCGGCGAGGTCTTCCCGCAGCGAGTCCTCGCCTTCGCTGGACTCAGCGCTGCCGGCTTCTTCGGCAAGGTTCGCCTCTTCCGCCCTGCTGGCGATGTAGGCGAGCTCCTCCTCTGTGGTGGCGCGGACAAGGTTCTCCTCGCGGATGGCCTTCTCCGTCAAGTTGTCGAAGAACGCCAGCGCCTGCTCCGCGGACGGCTCGATCCACCTCTCGTCGATGCTATGGGCATTGATCACCGGCATCATGGCAATGATGGAGGTCAGCGATGAGTTGTTGCATAGTGGGACGACGCCTGCCGGCAAGTCTCCCACTACTCCAGATTTGAACAGCTATTGGCAGAGGGCTGCGTGCCCCATGGCTGTCAGATCATTATCCAGCCCAGGCCGCACCCTCATGACGTCGGCAGCGTTCATGTACTCCCAGGCAGGGCGCCCCTTGTTCTGCAGTGGGGCGATGCGCCGGCGAAGGAAATCTGAAGCAATCATCTCCACCTTCAACCCGGCAGCCTTGAGGCGCAGTATCCTGGTGATGGCGATGGTGAGCTTGCTGTCGTCAGGGTCCGCGGCGCCCCAATCCTTGCCGCGGACCACCTTCTGCTTCCGCACCTCGCAGAACGATTTGGGCTCCTTTTCCCAGACCCAGCACCACTTGCCGCGCCACTCATCCCATCTCTCGCGGTAGAGCCCCTCTGGGTACGCCTCCTTGGTCGCCGTCCTCGGAATCGAAGTGATGCTGCCGGAGAGGGCGTCGCCCTTTTGGATGCGGGGGTAGAAGTAGTGCCGGAAAAGTGCAGTGCTCGGGATGACCCCGACAAAATTCTCGCAAAGGTGCGCGAAGACGGACATGCAAGTCACGGCATTCGGCGTGAAATCTAGCAGCTGGAAGCCGTAGGTGAGCATGATATCTACGAAGAAATCCGAGTACGGAGGACAGAGGCCGCACCAGAAGTAATCGGCAAAGAAGGGATAATCTCCTGGCTCTGCCTTACGAGAAGCTACACTCACTTTGGTGGCTGGATGCGCCGTGGTCTCAGTTGCCCATGCGAACTGGTACCTCTTCTTCAAGGTCTCCGCATCAAGCGTCGAGGGGAAGACAACGCGTTCCTTCCGCATCTTCGCCAACCTGCTCTCCGCGGCGGCCGCTTCCGCCGCCTTGCCCTTGCTCGACTTGGGCGGCATGGTGGCTATGGAAGTGGGCGCTGAAGGCATCGAGAGCGCGGTGGAGGAGGGTGGAGGAAGGAAAGCTCTGCTTTTGGGCGCGAGGAAGAAGACGATGGCGACGGCTCTGAGATTGAGATTGGAAAGGCGGAGGGGGTAAATGAGCAGTGCCCTCTGCGATTCCCTTTTTTATGGGGAAGGCGCGAGGTAGGCTCTTTACCGCCCGCTTTTGCAGTGGAATTTCCGCCCACGTCTCCCACATCGCGCGATTAATGCGCATAGTGGAGGGGCGTGGTAAAAGAGATAATGATTGCGGGCGGTTATTCCCTGCCACGCGTGCCCGTGCACTGTTTTGGGCCTAGCCCAACAGGCCTGGCACCCGTGTATGGCCTAGGCCCGGGGGCTCCTGTCGGTGTACTAAAGTATGGGTCTTTTTAGTACCCCTTACTTGTGCACGGACAGTTGTAGCCGTACCGCGGCAAGCCTTGCCGGGGAATAGCTATGAGTAATCACGAGACTAAGATGCCAAGGAGACGTTCAAGTCAACGATCAGACCAGAAGACAGAAAGCCAAAGGGTTGCGGAGGCCCGGCAAGACCCTTGCCGGCAAGGCCTCGCACCCGGCAAGACCCGGTCCCGGCAAGCCCCGGGCCCGGCAAGGATTCAGCCCCGGCAAGCCTCTGCACAGTGCAGCGCTATCGCTCCAGTGCAGCGGCCAGCCTTGTCGTTTAGGGCTTGTCCTCATGGTGACGTGGTGTGATGCTGGCCACGAGATGCTTAAGCGGTGCTGATGGGATGGCTGCTTTTGCCCATCCCCTGTAAAGCTTTTCCAAGCCCAAGACGCTGAGGGACACCTCGACGGACACCTCACGGTGCATTTAATGAGCTTGTCCTAAGCCGTCAGGGTTAGGTATGATAACACTGTAGCTACTTTCCACCTCATGCCTTATCTCGTACGCCACTGTGGTAGCCCCTTTGACCCATATAAAAGGAGGCCTGAGGCGTACAGAGAGAGGGGACTTCAGAGGGCCCATTCTGTTTGCGTAGCCACTGAGTACTGTAGCTCCCAGAACTTGGCCAAGAACACAATTAATACAATCAAAGCAGGAGTAGGGTTTTACGCATCCGTGCGGCCCGAACCTGGGTAAATCCCCGTGTGCTGCTCGTTAGTTCTGCTCTTTGTGTAATCCTCTCCCCTTGCCGAACCGTAAAGGGATCTGCTCGGTAGCGATCCCATAGGTGTCTGTTTCCCACGACATCCATCATTGAAAATATCTCTATACATGCTAACATTTCTTTGCAGGGAAATTCTTTACGAATTGGCCATTACCATTCAAGGAATGGTAATACTTTTCCCTTGCAAAGAAACCGGATGAATGAACGACAAAAGAAATACATGCGTACAACTTTAAATCACTATGCACATGTCTCTGGAAATAACTTCAATGCATTTTCATATGATTACTCTCATCATTTACAAGTGAACTCCAGAGGATATCAAAATAAAACATCCCTACTCGACCGAGACAAATGAGGTCTCCACTTCCCACTAAAATGTGGGTAGTGAAATCCAACTAATCTTTCTTGGAGGAAATGTCTGAGGACGCATACACTATTATTATTCGCCCCAAGATTCAATTGTTGGGTGTTGTTTTCTTTCGCCCTCCTTTAGTTTATTTTTCCTATATTATAGTTCGTTAGGTGTTTGTGTTTTGTCATGTGTTCAATTCGCTGAGAGCGATTTGCTTCTTTATGTTCTTCTGGTTGAGTGTTTTGACTCGGACCCAGTTTCCTCTCTATTCTTTCTCGTCTAAATTCTTTTATGTCCTTCACAAGTGTGCAATTTGATATGAAGTTCTTTTTCATTCTGATGTCCTAGTTCACGAATGAAATGAACCTCAAATTTGTTATCTAATTTTTCATTCGCCTCTCAACCTTTTGGTTCCCGCTCACTTCCCGATATCTTCGCAGGAAATTGTTGCCACGTGCCCCACAATCTCCACGATCAGGATCGTTCCCACCGAATTCGGAACGTCCTATGAATCTGAGCCTTTGATCTCGTCGAGGTGGTTAGGTGGCTCCACTATAAATGTGTCACCGCCATTCTCTTCCTCCATTCACCACCTCAAATCCCTCGACTCTATGTTCCTCTTTGTTATCTAAGCCCATGCTTGAAGCAGGTCTGGCGTGGAGCTCCGTCGTGAGACTCCGGTGGAATCTCGTTGCATTTGGTCTCCTCTGCTGCGGTAAGCTCTTTCACCGTATCGGATCGCCATTTAGCGAGGGAGTATAGATTTGTGCAAGCTCTTTAATTTTCCTGTTCAAAAGGGTTTGTTCTTCGAGCGCGGTGTTCTTTCATTTTTACCATTGCGGTAGATCTTTAGGGATCCATTAGTTTTACCTTGGATGGTTTGTAGATTTCCCTTGTGCGATGTCCTGGACTAGGGGGTCCCAGCCGAGATGGTCTAGTCCATTTGCCAGGCTGGAGGCCCGTCAAGTTGGAGGGACTTTGAAGGCCCTCATGCCGTGGCGTGAACACATCGGACTCTATCGAAGACCTGGCGTGTACTCCAAGAAGGGATGATTTGCTCTACATGTAATCTCTAGATGGTAACCGACATTCATGTAACCCTACATACCCCTGGTGCCTATATAAGCCGGAGGGTTTAGCCCGTAGAGGACACCCATACACATTCATCATCACCCCGAAGGTTTTGACCACAACATACGATCTTGAGGTAGATCAACTCTGTACTTTGTTACACCAATAATACAAAAAGAGCATGACATAGGGTTTTACCTCCATCGAGAGGGCGTGAACTTGGGTAAACACCGTGTGTTCCTTGTCTCCTGTTACTCATCGATCCGATCTCACAGCTCGGGCCCCCTACTTGAGGTCTGCCGATTTTGACCCCGACATTAGTGCTTTCATTGAGAGCTAGCTATGTGATCACCCTAGAACGATGGCCTCTCCGATCGGTGATCTGAATCCCTTCAGAACTTTTGTCGTCTCAGCGACCCTTGCCAATGAACCATCTAAGGAAACAACGGACCCCAAGTCACGCTCCCCCATAGAGGTGGCGGGGTGCAATCTAGAGTTTCATCTGGAGCACCATGCTCCTTTGAATAGCTCGGCCGACGGACTTCGAATTGAGGAAACCTCGGATCCGAACATCCCTTTAAGTGACAAACATGGGACTAATCGGATAGGGAGAACGGGCGTTTCAGACTTTGAGGCTAACCCGTACATCTCTCTCCCCGTGCAACCTTCCAACAAGAAACATGGGGGCGCGTTAGAGTCCCCCCCCGCCCCTAGTTAGATTGAAAATTTTGATACCACACCCCCCCACATCGAGTACTGCCCAAATAATTCGGGACCTACCAATGTCTGGGACCTGATATACGTAAAACAACAAACCGGGGAGACCGTCCGACAATTCTGGTTGAGATTCCTGTTCATTAAGAACAGAATAGCCGACTGCCAGGATGCCAAAATACTGGTAGCCTTTTGCCACAACAGTGACGACGTGGGTGTGTTAAACGCCCTCGCCCGGCGCCGAGTTCAGACATTCTCCGAGCTCTTCCAATTGGTATCAAAATTTTATGCCATGGAGGACGCATGGTTGGCTGAGAAGCCTATCGAGCCCGCATACCCTAAGAGCTCCCACTCCGCTCTACAGCAGAAGACTTCTAGGCGCGCTGCGCTCACCGCCCTATTGCCGAAGAAGAAAAAGGTAGGGTCACAGACCACCTTAGATAGGCCGCTAGACATACCATGTCATATACACTCATCTACGCTCAACCCCAATCCAAACCACAACCTTCGAGCTTGTTGGGTCGTGAAGCAGGTAACCAAATATGGTGAATCCCTGCTCACAGACGGTTGCATTATTAGTCACATGACAAACAACTCAGATGAAGCCGAGGTCACGATGATCTACCAAACGTATATATCAGGGACTCAAAGAAATCATGCACTACGGGAGTTCGGTCGTGCACATGTACAAAAACCCTCAGCCGCGTGGTTAGAAACGTCGATCACGTTTGAACAAAACGACAAGCCGACGGTCGATCTAAGCCGATGGCCAGCTGCCCTGGTCCTTGACCCAATAATAGACGAATGCCGGCTACATAAAGTACTGATGGATGGTGGCAGGAGCCTAAACCTCATCTACGAGGGCACGCTCGGAAAATGCAGCTGGATAAAACCCGCATCCGGCCAAGCCCCACTACGTTTCGAGGGATCATCCCCAGCAAAGATGCACGATGCAAGGGACAAGTCAACCCTCAATATGGTCTTCAACACTCCTGAGAACTATCGTTCCTAGGAGTTGACCTTCCACGTTGTACCCTTCCTAAGTGGCTATCATGCCCTCCTCGGACGGGACACATTCGCAAAGTTTAACGCCGTACCCCATTATAGTTATATGAAGATCAAGATGCCAGGTCCTCACAGTATAATCACTGTTGCAAGTAATCTGGACATGGCAGTTAGGGCCGAAAACAGAACGACCTCCCTCGCTCTAGAGTCGCTGGCCGAGGCCTTTGCAACCAAAGAGTTAACAACACTTCGGGCTTCAGTCGATAGGGACGACGTCATTCTGTACAAGCGATCCAAGTCAACCTCGTTCATACCAGCAGACAAAATCATAAAGTTACATGTACACCCGACGGATCCCAATAAAACAGCATCCATCGGTGCACAACTTGACACAGAGATTGACGAAGCCCTCCAGAATTTCCTTCGAGAAAATTGGGATATCTTCGACTGGCACCCTTCGGATATGCATGGTAGGAATCCCAACTAACTTGGCCGACCATAGCTTGAATGTAATCAAAGGATTTAAACTAGTCAAGCAAGCACTACGGTGGTTCTCTGAACCTACGCGACAGGCCATAGGCGAAGAACTGGCCAAACTATTAGAGGCCGGATTCATCCGAGACATAAAACACCCCGAATGGCTCTCTAATCTGGTGATGGTACCAAAGAAGGATAAATCTTGGCGGCTCTGTGTCGATTTTCAAGACGTCAACAAAGCCTACCCCAAGGACCCTTTTCTGCTACAAGGCATAGTCGAAATCATTAACGCCACGGTAGGACACGATTCCTTGTGTTTCCTGGATGCATACTTGGGGTATCATCAAATTGAAATGAAAGAATCGAATCAGAAAAATTCCCTATGGACCATTCTGTTTTAACACAATGCCGTTTTGACTAAAAATTGTCGGCGATACATATCAACGTATGATTATAACATGCCTGAAGGATCACATCAGAAAAATAGCTGAGGCTTACGTAGATGACGTGGTTGTCAAAACCAAGGACGTCTGACAGCTAGTCAAGGATCTCGACGATATATTCGCCAATCTCCGGGTATATCACATTAAGCTCAATCCGGAGAAATCCGTCTTTGGGGTACCGGCAGGAAAACAGCTCGGATTCATAGTTTTCCAACAAGGAATCGAAGCCAACCCAACCAAGATACGAGCCGTGGCGGCATTGGCAATACCTACCAAAATCAAGCACGTCCAAAAGTTGGCAGGCTGCATGGCTGCTCTAAGCCGATTTATATCTCGGCTGGGAGAAAAGGCCTGCCAGTATACAAACTCCTGAAGGAAACCGAAAATTTCAAATGGACTAGCGAGGCAAGAGATGCCATGGAAGAAATCAAGAAACTCCTCGCTACCAACCCAATACTCACCGTGCCTGGAACGGGTGAACCGATGATGTAATACATCTCGGCCACTAATCAAGTCATTAGCGCAGTTCTGGTGGTCGAGCGCGATGCTGAAGGCCACAAATTCTAGGTACAAAAGTTGGTGTACTATGTTTTCGAGGTACTAACCTCGTGTAAGACGAGGTACCCTCACTACCAGAAGATCGCCTATGCAGTTTCTATGGCATCCCGGAAACTGCGCCACTACTTTCAAGAGTGTTCCATCACTGTGGCATCCGAGGTCCCTTTAGAGAACATCATCAACAACAGGGACGCTACTGGGCGCATCGCCAAGTTGGCAATATAGCTCCTCCCTTTTGAAATCATCTTTCTCCTACGCCGAGCTATTAAATCTCAAGTATTTGCAGATTTCATGGCCGAACGGACAAAAGCTGAACTCCCTAGAGAGTACAATAGATACTCACACTGGACGATGTACTTTGACGGCTCTAAAATGCTGGCCGGGCTAGGAGCCGGGGTAGTTATTACCCCACCCACCGGCGATAATATACTGTATGTATTGCAAATCAAGTATATCGACTCAAATAATGCAGTCAAATATGAGGCTCTACTACACGGATTACGGATAGCGACGTCCATGGGTGTCCAGCGTCTGGAAGTACGAGGTGACTCCAACCTCGCCATATCGCAAGTAAATGGCGAGTTCGACGCAAAGGACCCAAAGATGACCGCATACCAGAATACAGTCTTAACCACATCGACCCACTTCGAGGGGCTAGAATTCCATCATATCCAACGAGATAGCAATCAAGCCGCTGACACCCTTGCAAGAATGGGTGCCAAGCACGATCCAATTCCAAAAAACACATTTTCGAGCAACTTTTTAAGCCGTCCGTGGTCTGGTAAGACGGAAACATCGAGGCGGGTACCCAGGACTCCGGAAAGATTAGCTCTTCGACAATCGAAGAAGACAAGGGAGTGATAGGAGGATCATCTCTTCAAGAAAGAACTTCGGCTCCTGCATCATGGTAGTGATCGCACCTTTGACCGAGCCTTTTCTCAAATAGTTGCTCCATAACGAGTTACCCGACGACCAGACCTAGGCGCGAAGGATAATTTGCCGATCCAAGGCATATCGGGTTCATGAGGGTGAGTTATATAAAAGAAGCATCACGGTCGTTCTCCAGAGGTGTATAGCCAAAGAAGATGGAAGCAAACTTCTTGCCGAAATCCACTACGACATGGCTAACCATCATGCCGCAGCTCGGGCTATAGTCATCAAGGCTTTCCGAGCTGGATTTTATTGGCCTACTGCCAAGGAGGAAGCAAAGACATTGGTAGAGTGTCGTGGTTTTGTCACGGCAGATGTCCTCGTGAGAGAACTTAGGGGTGAGGCCATCGCAACTAGGTGGCGACTTGGAGAGGTTGATTGGGAATGAGAGACAAGGGTTTACCCAGGTTCGGCCCCTCGGATGGAGGTAAAAGCCTACGTCCTACTTGGTATGTGTCATATGCTATCATGTTCTCCACTGGGTTATAATAATGACCAGGTGGTGTCAGAAAGCGCTACAGCGGGGTCTGGTTCGTGCGGGGCGGGTCTGGCTGCCGATGCTAAGTCGCTGACCTATTCCCAGGCACTTGCGCCATTCGGGTCATGGTTAGATGTGCGTTCGGCCCTGCCCCTGGCGTGTTAAAAAGATCTCTGGGCTCATACTGCTCAGGCAGGCGGGTCTGATGCCTCATCTGAAAAACCGCTCCTGATGCTTGTTGATCCAGATTAAGGCATAAAGTTTCGGCCCTGAGATGCTCTGACTCAGCATCCATCTGAGCCTGCAATGCATTGATATCCTCCTGGGCCCTGGCCATCTAGTCCTTCAGCCTCGCGATCTCCGCATTACGGCCTGCTTGATTTTCCGTTGTGACCTCAGTTCCCATCAGAGTTGTCAGCTCATTCATCAGATCCAGCAAAACTTGAGCCGGCGGCCTGGCTGACCCGGATCCTGCCGCGCCGGCAGCCGCTGCCCCGGCCGCAGTGCTACCAGAAGCCGGCGCCGAGCCCGCCATGAAGACGGCGGCTTGGATCGGCGGCTCATAGGGCTCCAGAATACTTTCGCCCTCGAAATAGCCCACAAGCCCGCCGTGATAGCAATGGACAAGGAGAAGACCGCTCAAGGATACACAACTGTGCACCCTCCTTCAGGCGTGTTCTCTATGGTCGGTGACGGGGCATCACAATCGCAAGAAAATCTTGGTGTTGGTTTTCTGGGCGCTAGGGGAACACCTTGCTGAGCTAGCTACTACGTGCATGGTGGGCACTTCACATATTTTTTGCAGGCTGCTCCACCAACTATGCTCCTGGGACAACTGAATCAACACTCTTATTTGTGGAACAAATTTTCACAAGGGGAATCCAATTACTATTCCATGTGCTCGCCACTTCGCATTTAACTGCTATCAACTGTGGAGGCAACCAACTTGATCGCGGCCAAACTGAACAACTATGGTGGCTGCCAAATTTTGCTGCTTCTTCTTGTGATTAATTTGCTCACTGCCTATACACCTGGACACTATACCAGGATCATCTTGGCAAGCAACATGGAGCGCAACTTCAGCACATTGCCTATACTTCCCACACAATAATTTTGTGTAGAACTGCCAACTACCATTTGATCCTACTATGGAGTCTGGTCATTTGGTCTCTCGCTGAGCTACAATGTAGATGGCAAACACTGCAGAAATTCAAGTTTGGCCAGTCAACAAGTTTTCCTATAGATCGGCAGAGGAACAAGGGCGTCTGTTACACCAGCGGATGCATCCGATAAAAATATGAGGTGATATATGTCCAATATATTTTATTAGCACATATTAAATTATTCAAGAAACAACTACTTTGGTATGCAATATTTTTTATGCAGGACAATTACTTACTACAAAAGAGATGTAGTACTGCGTATATGGAGCTCGCGCTATCATTATCATGCGCCATCATCTGACCATGCCGCACTGCTCGACGGACGCGCCCAAGCCGCCTCCCCCGCGGTCCGGTTTACATCAACACGCTGGGGCTATGCCTGCCTGTACGAGTCGCCAAATGGATGCGCACAAGCCGCCGTTCCCCGTGGTCCGGTTTACATCAACACGCCGGGGCCGCGCCTGCTTATACAAGCCGCCAAATGGACCCGAGCAAGCCACCGTCCCCGTGGTCCGGTCTACATCAACACATTGGGGCTGCGCCCGCCAGTACGATCCGCCAAATGGATGCGCGCAAGACGACCGCCCCCGCGGTTCGGTCTACTTCAACAACGCTGAAAAAAAAGAAATATATATCTATTATGGGACTCCACCCGTGCCGGGTTGCTCAATGGATAGGCGCATTAGCCTGCTATCCCCACGGTCCGGTGTACGTCAACATATCAAAAGAAACATGAGAGCTTGCCACGAAGGAAACATCCTTGGAGAAGCTACAATTTGAGCCGGCAATTCAAAGGTCAGCCGCAAAGAAAATGGCCCTGGAGGAGCCAGGAGAGCCGGACTACCCGAGAATAACAAAGCATGGGTCAAGAAGCATATAAAATCAATTTGGCCACGACATTTGCCAAAGATATACGATGAGCATCATGAAGATCATCAACTTGCCACATCGTATCCAGTTTCAATAAATTCCATTGTTCAGCCATGAACTATATGCCGGCTTATGCCACAGTCAAGTATGAAGAATCTCAAGCCAACTCCTCGAGTCGACTTAAGACTCGGGGGCTACACAGTCATTACTCAGCAGATTCAACCTGGCTCAAATATTCTGGAACCCCGGGTCATTACAAGGAAGATAACCCGATCCCGGGGGCTGCTGCCTTATTAGCAGAAAAATTTAAAGTCGCCCAAGAGGACGAGCCACCATGATGCGACAGTTCAAACATGGGTGCCCTGATTTATTGGATCATCACATTATGATCGATGGAATAAAGCCGGTTCATCTGGACCCCAGATGTTTTGCAGTAGTAGCATTGTCTCCTGTATATCCTATGGCCGAGCTTTTCCATGATCATAGGTCATTTGGGTGCTTCCAACTCAATGAGTTTAGCTTTCATAACCCCTTGACCGGCTTCCATGCCATATATGGGTTAAACATGCCTGTTTGCAAGTTACTACTCCACCAGGTGACCCGCCGTACTCTTGACCGTCAATCTTTCAATATGACCCTAAACTTGTCAAAGTTAAAACGGCGGCTTATGTCATGAGAGAGCCGGCTTATGGAGAGCTAGGATAAACTCACCTGTACTCTGTAGTCTCTCCGCTATGTGGCCCGTTCGTACTCTTAACAGTCAATCTTTTTAAGACCCTGAACTTGTTAAGGTTAAAATGACGGATTTATGTCATGTGAGAGCCGGCCTACGGGATTATAGGCGTTAATGCTTAGCTTCTTCGAAGCAATATTTTTTTGAGTTTTCTCAAAAATATATATAAGGGTTGATCTCTTTTGGGCTGTGCCTTCAAAGCCGTCTTACAGCAACTAAAAGTATACATGTCTGTATTTTCTGTTTGTTGTTTTTGCATGAATTTTTTATGAGGAGATTATTTCTATGACTACTCATTTATTAAAGCTTATTGCTGTCATGACCCGACAGCAGGTCTTATTTCCATATTTTCAAGATTTGGAGGTATTGAGTTATTCACTCGCCCAGGAGTGTGGCCATAAGCCGGCACCACAGGAGTTGGTGAATTGATGCTGATTCTACTCTCATGAGGCATTAAGAGATATGATCACATTCAACAGACACAAGATGGATAAAGATTGCAGCGGCTAAGCAGTCAGGATATAAGTTGATAAAGCTTAAAGCATGCACAAAGGCATGACACCAGCAAACAGTTTTCAGCTAAGGCTATTACAAGCCTGTGTGGAGCCCAAAATTTTGGACCAAAGTTTTTCATACGATCACAACCCGGCTGTTAGTTCTTCTGGGTTAAACTTCGTCCTGGGTCAACTCCTCGCCTAAGTTGCTGACGGGTCATCCTGCGCCTGGTCTTCTGTCTCCTGAATCTGAAGGTTGTCCACATCCCAGTTGCAATCGATTAAGGCCTGGAATTCAGCTTCATCATAAGGCATGGGAAACAAAAAATTTCCTACGCACACGCAAGATCTATCCATGCTGATGAGCATCTATGAGAGGGAGAGTGGATCTACATACCCTTGTAGATCGCTAAGCGGGAAGCGTTAAGAAATGCGGTTGATGTAGTCGAACGTCTTCGCGATCCAAATCGCCGAGTGTCCCGTGATCCCATCACGATCCATCCCGCGATCCAATCTCGATCCATCCCGCGATCCCATCACGATCCGTCCCGCGATCAAATCACGAATCGTCTCGCGATCCTGATCACGGTCCTTCCGATCTAGCGCCGAACGGACGGCACCTCCGCGTTCAGCACACGTACAGCTCGATGACGATCTCCGCCTTCTTGATCCAGCAAGAGGGAGCGGAGAGGTAGAAGAGTTCTCCGGCGGCACGACGGCGCGGCGGCGATGGTGGTGGAACAATTCCGGCAGGGCTTCGCCTAAGCACCGCTGAAACTAGACTAGAGGAGAAACCGATCTAGATGAAGTAGAGGGAGCACGTGGCAATTAGGGTTAGCTCTCCCCTCTAAATCCTCTAGTATATATAGGAGGGAGGGAGGGGAGGAGGCAGCCTCAAACCCTCAAGGGCTGTCCGAAATTGGAGGTGGAGGAGTCCTACTCCAATCCTATTAGGAGTAGGATTCCTCCTCTCCACTTGGAAACTCTTTCCACCTTTCCCCCTTTGGGGTTTTCCCACCCCTAGCCGCATGGGCCTTAGTGGGGGGCTTGGCCAGCCCACTAAGGGCTGGCTTGACTCCTCCCACAGCCCATGAGGTCCTTTGGGTCGAGACACCCCTCCCGATGGTCCCCGGTACCCCTCCCGGCACTCCCGGTACACTAACGAAATACCCGAAACTTTTCCGGTGACCAAAACAGGACTTCCTATATATCAATCTTTACCTCCGGACCATTCCGGAGCTTCTCGTGATGTCCAGGATCTCATCCGGGACTCCGAACAACCTTCGGTCACCACCATACATAACTCTACTATACCGAAACGTCACCGAACCTTAAGTGTGCAGACCCTGCGGGTTCGAGAACTATGTAGACATGACCAAGACACCTCTACGGTCAATAACCAATAGCGGGACCTGGATGCCCATATTGGTTCCTACATATTCTACGAAGATCTTTATCGGTTGAACCTCTATGTCAAGGATTCAGTTAATCCCGTACGCTGTTCCCTTTGTTCTTCGGTATGTTACTTGCCCGAGATTCGATCGTCGGTATCTCTATACCTAGTTCAATCTCGTTACCGGCAAGTCTCTTTACTCGTTCTGTAATACAAGATCCCGTGGCTAACACTTAGTCACATTGCTTGCAAGGCTTATTGTGATGTTGTATTACCGAGTGGGCCCTGAGATACCTCTCCGTCACACGGAGTAACAAATCCCAGTCTTGATCCATGCCCACTCAACAGACACCCTCGGAGATACCTGTAGAGCATCTTTATAGTCACCCAGTTACATTGTGACATTTGATACACACAAGGTATTCCTCCGGTGCCAGTGAGTTGCATGATCTCATGGTCATAGGAACAGATACTTGACATGCAGAAAACTATAGCAATAAACTGACACGATCATATGCTATGTTTATAGTTTGGGTCTTGTCCATCACATCATTCTCCTAATGATGTGATCCCGTTATCAAATGACAGCTCATGTCTATGGCCAGGAAACCTTGACCATCTTTGATCAACGAACTAGTTAACTTGAGGCATACTAGGGACACAGTGTTGTCTATGTACCCACACATGTATTTGAGTTTCCAATCAATACAATTATAGCATGGATAATAAACGATTATCATGAACAAGGAAATATAATAATAACCAATTTATTATTGCCTCTAGGGCATATTGCCAACAGTCTCCTACTTGCACAAGAGTCAATAATCTAGTTCACATCACCATGTGTTTTACATTGTTATGAATCTAACACCCAATGAGTTCTGGGGTTCGATCATGCTTTGCATGTGAGAGAGGTCTTTAGTCAACGGGTCTGCGACATTCAGATCCGTGTGTACTTTGCAAATCTCTATGTCATACTGTAGACACTGCTACCACATTCCACTTGGAGCTATTCCAAATGGTTGCTCCACTATACGTATCCGGATTGCTACTCAGAGTCATCCGGATTGGTGTTAAAGCTTGCATCGACGTAACCCTTTACGATGAACTCTTTATCACCTCCATAATCGAGAAATATTTCCTTAGTCCTCTAGTTACTAAGGATAATCTTGACCGCTATCCAGTGGTCCACTCCTGGATCACTCTTGTACCCCTTGACAGAGTCATGGCAAGGCACACACAAGTGCGGTACATAGCATGGCATACTATACAGAGCCTATGGATAAGGCATAGGGGACGACCTTCGTCCTTTCTCTTTCTTCTGCCGTGGTCGAGCTTTGAGTCTCACTCAACTCCACACCTTACAAATCAGGCAAGAACTCTTTCTTTGACTGATCCATTTTGAACTCTTTCAAAATCTTGTCAAGGTATGTACTCATTGAAAGTTTTATCAGACGTCTTGATCTACCTCTATAGATCAAGATGCCCAATATTTAAGTAGCTTCATTCCAGGTTTTCCTATGAAAAACTCCTTTTCAAACAACCCTTTATGCTTTCCAGAAATTCTACATCATTTCCGATCAACAATATGTCATCCACATATACTTATCAGAAATTCTATAGTGCTCCCACTCACTTTATTGTAAATACAAGTTTCTCATAAACTTTGTATAGACTCAAAAACTTTGATCACCTCATCAAAGCATATATTCCAACTCCGAGATGCTTGCTCCAGTCCATAGAAGGATCGCTGGAGCTTGCATATATTTTAGCATCCTTAGAACTGACAAAAATTTCCGGTTGTATCACATACAACCTTTCCTCACGGATACCGTTAAGGAAATGATGTTTTGACATCCATCTGCCAGATTTCATAATCGAAAAATGCAACAACTACTAACATAATTCCAACAGACTTTAGCATCACTACGGGTGAGAAAGTCGAGCTTTATAGACGGTGACATTACCGTCCGCGTCCGTCTTCCTTTTAAAGATCCATTTGTTCTGAATGGCCTTCCACCCTTCAGGTAATACTTCCAAAGCCCATACTTTGTTTTCTTACATGGATCCCATCTCGGATTGCATGGCCTCTAACCATTTCTCGGAATCCGGGCCCATCATCGCTTCTCTATAGCTCGTAGGTTCATCGTTGTCCAACAACATGAACTCTAAGACAGGGTTGCCGTACCACTCAGGAGCAGTACGCGTCCTTGTCGACCTACGAGGTTCGATAGTAACTTGATCCCAAGCTTTATGATCATCATCATTAACTTCCTCTTCAACTAACGTAGGCTCCACAGAAACAACTTTCTGCGCTGCGCTACTCTCTGGTTGAAACAAAGGTTCAACAACCTCATCAAATTCTATCTTCCTCCCACTCAATTCTTTCGAGAGAAACTCTTTCTCGAGAAAGGACCCATTTTAGCAACAAACACTTTGTGCTTGGATCTGAGATAGAAGGTTTACCCAACTGTTACGTTAGGGTATTCTATGAAGATGCATTTGTCCGCTTTGGGTTCAAGCTCATCAGGTTGAAAACCTTTTCTACATAAGCGTCGCAGGCCCAAAAATTAAGAAATGACAGCTTAGGTCTCTGCCAAACCAAAATTTATACGGTGTCATCTCAACGGACTTAGATGGTGCCCCTTTTTAAAGTGAATGTAGTTGTCTCTAATGCATAACCCCAAAACGATAGTGGCAAATCAATAAGAGACATCATAGTACGCACCATATCCAATAGAACACGACTACGACGTTCGGACACACCATCACACTATGGTGTTCCAGGTGGCGTGAGTTGTGAAACAACTTCCACATTGTCTTAAGTTGTATACCAAACTCGTAACTCAGATATTTACCTCTTACGATCATATCGTAGATATTTTAGCTTCTTGTCACGATGATCTCAAACTTCACTCTGAATTTGTTTGAACTTTTCAAACGTTTCAGACTTGTGTTTCATTAAGTAAATATCCCCATATCTACTCAAATCATCAGTGAAGGTAGGAAAATAATGATATCCACCGCACGCTACAACACTCATTGGACCGAATACATCAACATGTATCATTTCCAATAAGTCACTTGCCTGCACCATCATACCGGAAAACGGGGTCTTAGTCATCTTGCCCATGAGGCATGGTCTGCATGTCTCAACCGATTCGAAATCGAATGAGTCCAAAGATCCATCAGCATGGAGTTTCTTCATGCATTTTACACCAATATGACAATTAGCGGCAGTGCCACAAGTATGTGGTACTATCATTATTAACTTTGTATCTTTTGGCATCAATATTGTGAACATGTGTATCACTACGATCAAGATTCAATAAACCATTCTCATTGGTTGCATGACCATTGAAGGTATTATTCATGTAAACAGAATAACCATTATTCTCTAACTTGAATGAATAACCGTATTGCAATAAACATGATCTAATCACGTTCATGCTGAACGCAAACACCAAATAACATTTATTTAGGTTCATCACTAATCCCGAAGGTAGAGAGAGCGTGCGATGGTGATCACATCAACCTTGGAAACACTTCCAACACTCATCGTCACCTCACCCTTAGCTAGCCTCCGTTTATTCCGTAGCTTTTATTTCGAGTTACTAAAATTTAGCAACCGAACCGGTATCCAATACCCAGGCGCTACTAGGAGTACTAGTAAGGTACACATCAATAACACGTATATAAAATATACTTCTGTCGACGTTGCCAACCTTCTTATCTACCAAGTATCTAGGGTTGTTCCACTTCAGCGACCGTTCTCCTCATAATAGAAGCACTTAGTCTCGGGTTTGGGTTCAACCTTGGGTTTCTTTACTGGAGCAGAAACTGGCTTGCCATCCATGAAGTATCCCTCCTTGCCCTTGCCCTTCTCGAAACTAGTGGTTTTACTAACCATCAACACTTGATGCTCCTTCTTGATTTCTACCTTCGCGGTGTCAAGCATCGCGAATAGATCAGGGATCATTATTTCCATCCCTGGCATTTTATAGTTCATCACGAAGCTCTAGTACTTAGTGACAGTGACTTGGAGAACTATATAAATCACTATCTTATCTGGAAGATCAACTCCCACTCGATTCAAGCGATTGTAGCACCCAGACAATCTGAGGACATGCTCACCGATTGAGCTATTCTCCTTCATCTTGCAGGCAAAGAATCTTGTTGGAGGTCTCATACCTCTCAACACGGGCACGAGCCTGAGATCCCAATTTCAGCTATTAGAACATCTCATATGTTCCGTGACGTTCAAAAAGTTTTGGAGCCTCAATTCTAAGCCGTAATGCATGACGCACTGAACTATCGAGTAGTCATCAGAACGTGCCTGTCAGATGTTCACAACATCTACAGACGACGCTTGAGGGGGTGGCGCACCGAGCGGTGCATTAAGGACATAAGCCTTCTATGCAGCAATGAGGACAATCCTCAGATCACGGACCCAGTCCGCATTATTGCTACCATCATCTTTCAACTCTATTTCTCTAGGAACATATAAAAATTAAGGGAGCTACAACGCGAGCTAGTAATCTACAACATAATTTGCAAAGACATTTTGACTATGTTCATGATAATGAGTTTAGTTAATCATATTACTTAAAAACTCCCACTCAAATTGACATCCCTCCGGTCATTCGAGTGACACATGATCCAAATCCACCAACTCAAGTCCGATCATCACGTGAGTTGAGGTGGTTTCAATGGTGAACATCTTCATGTTGATCATATCAACTATATGACTCATGTTCGACCTTTCGGTCTCTTGTGTTCCGAGGCCATGTCTGTACATGCTAGGCTCGTCAAGTTTAACCCGAGTGTTCCACACGTGCAATGTGAACGTAGAGTCTATCACACCCGATCATCACGTGGTGTCTCAAAACGACGAACTTTCGCAACGGTGCACACTCGGGGAGAACACAATTTTATCTTGAAATTTTAGTGTGGGATCAGCTTATAATGCTACCGTCGTCCTAAGCAAAATAAGATGCATAAAAGGATTAACATCACATGCAAATCATAAGTGACATGATATGGCCATGAACTTGTGCTTTTGATCTCCATCTTCAAAGCACCGGCATGATCTCCATCGTCACCGGCATAACACCATGATCTCCATCATCTTGATCTCCATCAATGTGTCGCCATGAGGTTATCTCGCCGACTGTTGCTTCCACGACTATTGCTAACTCATAGCGATAAAGTAAAGCAAAAATGGCGAAAATAATTAAAGACAACCCTATGGCTCCTGCCGGTTGCCGTACTCATCGACATGCAAGTCTTGATATTCTATACAAAACATGATCATCTCGTACATCACATATATCTCATCATGTAATTGGCCATATCACATCACAACATACCATGCAAAAACAAGTTAGACGTCCTCTAATTGTTGTTGCAAGTTTTACGTGGCTGCTACGGTATCTAGCAAGAACAATTCTTACCTACGCAAAAACCACAACAGTGATACAAAAATTGCTATTCAACCTTCTCAAGGACCGCCTTTGTCAAATCCGATCCGACTAAAGTGAGAGAAACAGACACCCGCCAGCCATCTTTATGCAATGAAGTTACATGTCAGTTGATGGAACCGGTCTCTCGTAAGCGTACGAGTAATGTTGGTCCGGGCCGCTTCATCCCACAATACTGTCGAATCAAGAAAAGACCAAGGGAGGAAGCAATCTGAATATCAACACCCACAAACTCCTTTGTGTTCTACTCGAGATCTCATCTACACATAGACCTAGCTCTGATACCACTGTTGGGGAACGTTGCATGGGAAACAAAAATTTTCCTATGCACACGCAAGATCTATCCATGGTGATGAGCATCTACGAGAGGGAGAGTGGATCTACATACCCTTGTAGATCGCTAAGCGGGAAGCGTTAAGAAACGCGGTTGATGTAGTCGAACGTCTTCGCGATCCAAATCGCCGAGTGTCCCGCGATCCCATCACGATCCATCTCGCGATCCAATCTCGATCCGTCCCGCGATCCCATCATGATCCGTCCCGCGATCAAATCACGAATCGTCTCGCGATCCTGATCACGGTCCTTCCGATCTAGCGCCGAACGGACGGCATCTCCGCGTTCAGCACACGTACAGCTCGATGACGATCTCCGCCTTCTTGATCCAGCAAGAGGGAGCGGAGAGGTAGAAGAGTTCTCCGGTGGCACGACGGCGCGGCGGCGATGGTGGTGGAACAATTCTGGCAGGGCTTTGCCTAAGCACCGCTGAAACTAGACTAGAGGAGAAACCGATCTAGATGAAGTAGAGGGAGCACATGGCAATTAGGGTTAGCTCTCCCCTCTAAATCCTCTAGTATATATAGGAGGGAGGGAGGGGAGGAGGCAGCCTCAAACCCTCAAGGGCTGGCCGAAATTGGAGGTGGAGGAGTCCTACTCCAATCCTATTAGGAGTAGGATTCCTCCTCTCCACTTGGAAACTCTTTCCACCTTTCCCCCTTTGGGGTTTTCCCACCCCTAGCCGCATGGGCCTTAGTGGGGGGCTTGGCCAGCCCACTAAGGGCTGGCTTGACTCCTCCCACAGCCCATGAGGTCCTTTGGGTCGAGACACCCCTCCCGATGGTCCCTGGTACCCCTCCCGGCACTCCCGGTACACTACCGAAATACCCGAAACTTTTCCGGTGACCAAAACAGGACTTTCTATATATCAATCTTTACCTCCGGACCATTCCGGAGCTTCTCGTGACGTCCAGGATCTCATCCGGGACTCCAAACAACCTTCGGTCACCACCATACATAACTCTACTATACCGAAACGTCACCGAACCTTAAGTGTGCAGACCCTGCGGGTTCGAGAACTATGTAGACATGACCAAGACACCTCTACGGTCAATAACCAATAGCGGGACCTGGATGCCCATATTGGTTCCTACATATTCTACGAAGATCTTTATCGGTTGAACCTCTATGTCAAGGATTCAGTTAATCCCATACGCTGTTCCCTTTGTTCTTCGGTATGTTACTTGCCCGAGATTCGATCGTCGGTATCTCTATACCTAGTTCAATCTCGTTACCGGCAAGTCTCTTTACTCGTTCTGTAATACAAGATCCCGTGGCTAACACTTAGTCACATTGCTTTCAAGGCTTATTGTGATGTTGTATTACCGAGTGGGCCCTGAGATACCTCTCCGTCACACGGAGTAACAAATCCCAGTCTTGATCCATGCCCACTCAACAGACACCCTCGGAGATACCTGTAGAGCATCTTTATAGTCACCCAGTTACGTTGTGACGTTTGATACACACAAGGTATTCCTCCGGTGTCAGTGAGTTGCATGATCTCATGGTCATAGGAACAGATATTTGACATGCAGAAAACTATAGCAATAAACTGACACGATCATATGCTATGTTTATAGTTTGGGTCTTGTCCATCACATCATTCTCCTAATGATGTGATCCCGTTATCAAATGACATCTCATGTCTATGGCCAGGAAACCTTGACCATCTTTGATCAACGAACTAGTTAACTTGAGGCATACTAGGGACACAGTGTTGTCTATGTACCCACACATGTATTTGAGTTTCCAATCAATAAAATTATAGCATGGATAATAAACGATTATCACGAACAAGGAAATACAATAATAACCAATTTATTATTGCCTCTAGGGCATATTTCCAACACATGCAAGATGGGAGACGGGTCAACATCAGGGGCAATGATGTGCTTACGACGCTGAGGAGTCAGATCCACCGGCTCAAAAGTAGGCTCCTGAACTCGTGCATTGTTTTCATCATAAGCCGCCTGATAAACCTTCAGATCACCCTCTGCAGCTAGTTGGCTGGCCAGTACTCGAGACGCCTTGAAGCAGCGAGCATAGTCCTCTTGTGTGAATTCTGACCCGTCGTCCTTCAGCCGTGGGAATCCTCCAACCATCTCTTCCGGGTTAAGCTCTGGTGCAGAAGCCAAAGCCCGGCTCAAAGCAGCTATCGCGCCCTTACGGGCGGCTGATCTTTTCAATTCTTCAAACTTCTTGGGGATTGTTGAGAGACATTTCAGCACGTCTTTGATAAGCTTTGGAGTGCCCTTTTCACCCATAACAGCCCTGATGGTGAAAAGACTTCCAGCGTACAACTGTTCAGTGAATGAATATAAAGCTTTCAGCTTCAGCAAGCTGTCATCTGGAAGATTGCGAGTTCGACGGCCTGCAAACAGTTCAATTGTATAAGTCGCCGGGCGAGTCTTTATAAGACTGTTTGAAAAGAATGCTCATAATAAAGTCAACAATACTTACCAAAGACAGCTTCAGTCATCCGAGCTACGTGGCGTTTCAACTTGGTCAGTTCTTTAGTAACGGGTTTAAGTTGGCTCTTGGCGTCTTCTGCGCGTTTGACCAAGGCGGCTTGTTTAGCTTCAACAGATTGTTTGTAGGCTTCAAAATCTGCCATGGTCTTTTACAGCTCTGTTGAGGAGAGCCGCCATTTTGCGTCAGCTTCGGCTCGGGCGTCTTGTTGCAAAGCCAGGTTTTTCCTAAGGTCGGTTAAACTTGACTCTGTCGCAGTTAAAGTTTCCTGTGCAATAGCAGTTGTTAAGTGGATGTTTGCCAATCATAAGCCGGTAGCACGGTACATAATAACGCTTGGTGGCAGTAAAGACATTTATTACAAGTCTCAAGCAGATTGCAAGCAATATACTTGACACTTGGGGGCTAATGTGTATCAGTTCTTTCAAGTCTATAATACAAGTAAGACCCGGATCATCTTCAAGAAGATAAACCGGCACTTGGGGGCTACAGTTGGCATTTTGTTGATCAACATAATAAGTGCCGGCTCATTATTTACACAATGACCCGGCCCTTGGGGGCTACAGCTCGAATTTTTCATGATCAGCATAATAAGTGCCGGCTCATTATTTACATAATGACCCGACCCTTAGGGGCTACTTGCTGGTCTATTGAAGTCTACATATTGTTGAAGACCCGACTTATCTTCAAGAAAATAAGCCGGCTCTTGGGGTCTACGTAAGGATATATGGAAGACAGGAGAGGTTGAACATACCTCATATTTTTTCTTCATCATACCAACCAAGTTGGCTTCCATGTCCCGGTTTGCGGAGAGGCGGCTTAAATTCCCAAAGTGTAGCTCGTCAGCAGTGAGCTTCTCAAGATTAGGAAGATCGATTTTAGCTTTCTCCTTCTCAGGTGAGGGCGCCTTGTCCTTGCTAATATGCTTGGTCAGCACATTGGAAGGGGCTGGAGATTTGTAAGCTGTCCCGGTGATGATAACCCCCTCTTCATGAGAAGCGATGTCCTCAACTGCTTGAACAGGACTGGGCGGCTTAGGATCGGCTTCCGGGTTAGCTTCAGTGATCACAACATCAGCATCCACCGGCTCGGTAGGCTAGAGTATTTCATCATGGGTGCCTTGATCAGCATCAGAGGGCTCAACTTGAATATCAGGAGTGCCAAGCTTTGGATTCTCCTGCTCAAGGGCATCAGGATTGGTGGATGACCCGCTTATTTTTCTCTTCTTGGCCTGGGCCCTGTGAACAAAAGATTTCATGATAAGTCGTAAGCAAAGATAAAAAGTTAGAAAGCAACATTGGATGCAAAGAAGAAAGTTACCCTGGGTTGATGACAAGAGGTGGCAGCTTCGAAGCGGTTGAGTCGTCAGAGGAAGGAGGTGTTTCCTGAAAAAATTAAAGTGGGGCAATATGAGCAGTTTATTGCATAAGGCTAATGTGACGCCCCCGATCTCGACCGTATGCTAAACTTACACGCAATGCGTACGACCAAGATTAGGGACTCACTGATCGATATCACAACACAACACTAGACACAAATTAAAGTCATACAGCTTTATATTACAAGCCAGGGGCCTCGAGGGCTCGAATACAAAGCTCGACAAAGCACGAGTCAGCGGAAGCAATTAATATCTGAGTACAGACATAAGTTAAACAAGTTTTGCCTTAAGAAGGCTAGCACAAACATAAGCAGCGGATCGAAAGAGGCGAGCCCTCCTGCCTGGGAACCTCCTAACTACTCCTGAGCGTCGGCACTCTCCACATAGTAGTAGGCTCCAGCGGTGGTGTAGTAGTCGTCTCCGGCGTACTCCATCTCCTGGGCTCCGACATCTGAACGCGGCAATCGTATGGAGTGGGAAAGAGAAAGCAAAGCAACGGTGAGTACTCATCCAAAGTACTCGCAAGACTGACATCAGAACTATGCTAAGTATGCATCAGTATCAAGGAAAGAGGTTATATCTGGACTGACTGCAGAAAGCAAGAATAGGGGGGAAGGCCTAGTCCTATCGAAGACTAGCATCTTCAACATCTAGCAGCATTAGAAGAGAGTAGACTGGTATCTCACATATAATCATATTATTATAGCAATTTTATTAAGTAACCACGCCCAGAGATCCTTCCTCGACTCCCTGCGAGGAAGCAATCCCAGAGCCACATTCATTTCAATTTAAAATCACAATTATAGTTGTATAAGGTCAAGGTACAACTCCAAGTCATCCTGTTACCGTGGACACGGCTATTCGAATAGTTTATTCATCCCTGCAGGGGTGCACCATATTTCCAACACGCCTGATCACCTCCGGCCGGACACACTTTCCTGGGTCATGCCCGGCCTCGGGATAGCAGCACGTCGTCGCCCCACCTAGGCTCAACGAAGAGGCCAGCCCGCCGGTCTAAATCCTAAGCACACAGGGGTCGTGGGCCTAGTTGCCCTACGCGCTCGTACACGATGCGAAGGCGGCCGGAAGCAGACCTAGCACACTCCAGTCCAAGAGCTGTACCGTCCAGTCCAATCCGGCGCGCGCCGCTCCATTGCTGACGTCCGAAGAGCTTCGGCTGATACAACGACGCTGAGTACCCATAACTTCTCCCACGCGATGGTTTGGTGCGTAAAAAGGCCAACGACCCAACTCAGATCAAATACCCAACCCATTAGCATTTTATTAATGCGGGGAAAGCGCAACCCATGAATTGCGGTCCGTCGCCCCGCCTCAAGGATGTGTGGCAAGGGCCTCTCCTGCCCGTCCACGCCTCAATATAACCCTTTGGATGCCTTACCGGCGCATCCCACCACATCTCACACACGGGTACCCTTGGGGCCGACCCGTCTCAAGACTGTCGGGAACTCAAGTCCACCTCAACGAGGGTGGTACCGCCTCTCCCTCCAGTCCCGTCTTTCACATGTAAACAAAGTCAAGTTGAAGTAACTGTGTGTTTATACACCAAGTGGATATCCGAGGAATCACCCTAGATGGATCCCACTCGAGGTATGTGTATGACAAGAGTCGCTATCGATAAATGGGAAGGAGGAATCCGCCTCGATACCCACGATCGATTAGCTACGCTACAGAATTAACACCGGGAGTGCTAAGTGAGGTATCACCCTCGGCAATCGGTAGTAGCCCTGAAGTGCCATACTTAAGGGGTGTGCGGTGATGTGAGGGGCCTGGCTCGTCGGTCGGTTGACCGAGTCTTCGGGTCTTCGAGTCGTCGAGTCGTCGATGAAGAAGCAGGGGCAACTGGGACTAAGGGGTCACTGGGGATTCATTGATCAGCCTATACTAAGCAGTTGATATGATTGCAGGTATAGTAACAGTTTATCAAAACAGGCTATGCATCAGAATAGGAGCTAACTAATACAGTAGCAAAAATCTAATGCAAGAATAAGAGGGAAAAGAATAGGCGATATCGGAATGCTCAAGGGGGGTTGCTTGCCTTGCTGCTCTGCGGCAAAAACGCTGATCATCAACGGTGTAGTCGTACCCGGCAGCAGCATCGGTCTCGGGGTCTACCGGTAAGAAGAGGGGGGAGAAACAATAAATACAAAGCAGACAAATGCAGCACGATGCATGACATGGCAATATGTAGGGCTAGGCATGCACTAACGCAGTATTACACATCGCAGACGGGTCGGAAGAATATCTGATGATATTTCCCGGGTCTCTGGCTTTTACCGGACAGATAGAACCGATGGTAATGTTCCGTGTTTGCTATGCTAGGAGCACGTGACAGACTAACTGACAGCGTATTCGGATTCGTGGGATTTTTCTGATCAACTTTCATGTATAAAATATTTTCATCCGGGTTACAGATTATTTTATATTAATTTTTAAAGTTTTACTAATATTCAGTAATTAAAATAGATTAAATTTAATTCGAAAATAGCATTATGACATCAGCATGACATCATGCTTTTGTCAGCAGTCAACAGTGTTGTTGACCTGGTCAAACTGACTGCTGGGTCCCACATGTCAGTGTCACAGTTCTAATCAATGTTTAATTAACTGTTAATCAGGTTAATTAGTGGGGTGGGACCCACCTGTCATTCACTGTTTAAATTAATTAATTAAAAGAATTAATTAAACAAGTTAATTCATTAACAGAGTGGTTAATTAGTTTAATTAATCTTAATTAAGTTAATTAACTAATTAATTAAACTAATTATTTATTTAATTATTTATATATATTTTTATTTTTATTTTTATTGAAACGTTTTTAGGGGGCTGGGCCCCATATGTCAGTCACAGGGGGGGGGATTAGTGGAGTGGTTAATCCCCCACTAACCCAAAACAGGGCCGGTCGGGGGGGGGGGGCAGGGGCAAACAGCGGCCACTGGGGCCGGCCGGTGGCGCCCGGGCACACCCAGCGGGCGGCGCGGCCACAGCGAGGTCGACGGGGGCGCGGAGATGCGGGAGGGGGCGCGCGGGTGGTTGCGGCGGCGAGGGAGGCGCGGGTGGTTGCGGGTGGCCGGGGGCGTTGCGGGCGAGCGGTGGGGGAGGCGCATCGGGAGGCAGGCGGGGCGCGCGAGCGAGCACGCAGGCGGCGCGGCGAGCGGGCGATGGCGAGCGGGGACGCGGGGCTGCGGGGACCGGCGTGAGCGTGCGCGCACGCACGGGGCAGAGTGGGGCCGCGGCCATGGCGTGCGACGAGCGGGTGCACGGGGCGCGGCGAGGGGGGGCAGAGGCGGGCACGCGGCAACCGGGGCACGCGCGGGAAGCAGCGGCGAGGAGCAAGGGAGGGAGGAGCCCCGGGGGCTCACCGGCAGCGCTGAGAAGGGGGGGCGGCGAGGCTCGGGGGGGCGGTGGGGTAGCGGGCTCGAGGGGGGGCGGCGAGGCGTCGCAGGGGGCGACGGCGGCGGTGAGGAGGAGGCCGGGGAGGTCCAGCGGCGGCGCCGGCGTCGGACGGCGGCAGGGGCGTTGGCGAGGAGGACCGGCGGCGGCGGGCGCGGACCGATCCCGATCTGGATCGGGAGAGAGGGGGGGCTCGGGGGAAGTGGGGGGCGATGGGGCTAGGGTTTGCCCCCAGGGGGGGGGGGTTATCGGGGGCGACTGGGCGGCCTGGTTGGCCCGGTGGCCAGCTGGGCCGAGGCCCAGCGAGAGAGGGGGGGTTTGTATCTATTTTTCTTTTTGTTTTATTTGTTTTGTTTTATTTTTATTCTTTGGTTTTCTTTTCTGTTTTCTTTTAATTATTAATTTATTTTAGTTTTGTAAAATATAATTTCAACTCCTAAATTAGTAATAATAACTAGGCTACTGCCCCATTAACTTTTGGCAACTAAATAAATAGTTTATAATTTTATAAAATACAAAAGGCATTTATTTAATTGTTTTACCTACTGTTTTAGTTATTCTAGAGTATTTAAACATTTTATAAAGTGTGGTTTCTTCACCATAATTACCTATGCAATATTTGGCACAACCCGAACACTTTAGTTTTAATGTTTGAAAACTTTCATTGTTTGACTTTACTTTAAATTTGAATTTGAACGGGGTTTGATTCCAATGCGAGTTTAACAACAGTAAACGTGGTGACGTGGCATCATTAGCGTGGGATTACTGTAGCTTAATTACATGCATTACTGTAGCACAAAACCAGGGCGTCACAATTCTCCCCTACTAAAAAGAATTCTCGTACCGAGAATTAAGCGATAGAGGTATGGGGAAAAGTTTGGTTACGAAATTCTAACGGATCTTCTTGTTCTTGGTTGCTCTTCTTGAAGAAGTTGATGCCTTCCACTGATGTCTTCAATCCTCCGTTTCAGGTCAATTTGAATAAGTCGTCATCCTTTCTTCGGGATCTTCATCGTCCTACGAATGAGATTAGAGGGAAAACTCTGAAAGATCGTATCTCCACAAAGTTGGGCACCTGACGGTGAACTCAGGGAAGAAGACATAACTCATCTCTCGAGTTGTAGCGTAGGGAATGCATCGAGAGCAATATGCGATGGTACGAAAGTCTCAAACGAGTAGGCAGTCATTTGATGCCTAATTTAGAAGGTGAAAAGGGGTTCAGAGCAACGAAGAAATATTGCGTCTGATACTAGAATAGATCATCCCTTGGACGGTGGTTCGGGAATCACATTCGAAGCCAAGTGCAAAAGATACTTTGGAATCAAAGTTGTACAGGAGAGTCAGGTTTCGATCCTGTGGAACTATGGGTTATGGGACCATCAGGTGGATTAAGAGTAAGAAGAGCGGTGACATCTTGCACGGTCATGGTAGCAAGACATGCCATAGGATAACCTGTCCTTTATGTCGGCAACAGCATCGGTACCAAGGGCGGGGAACGAAGAGAACCATCTTCCTCGTTGAAACGAGGCAGACCAATAGGCAAAGTTCTCTTCCACCGGCGGTTACCGGAATGTTAACAACATTAGTAACAGGGTTTTACTGCCAGGGTTGTACACCGAGGTGTTTACCTAAGCAGGTAATTATCACTGCTCAGATAAGTTAGATTACAAGAAAGGTTAAACAGACCAATGGAAAGGAAAAGGTGACTATCACATTAAACAGACCAATGGAAAGGAAAATGTAATTAAACACAATTATCAGGAGTATATCCTTCCCAAGGACAAACAGAGCATGATATACATATCAAGACAGCAGGTGGATAACCATTTAGATAAAGGGGCAGGGAGAATCATGATATTACCCCTACAATGAGGTTCGGATGATTGATCAAGAAACATTTAGCATTGAGCTTACATTATTCCGTTTGAAGATCGATATGCCACATCCATGCTTCGGGATAGCAATGATATGGTGTTTCGAGTAAAGTATGGAGTTTGGATACGCAAAGGATCCAGTAGGAACAACTTATAAAATAAGTCTTACAATTTCCCCGTGGAAGAATGGCAACCCTAGCTGAACAAAGCATTATAGCAATAGGTCATCCGGCCAGGTGTGCTAGCTACAACATCACCTTACCGAGTAATAAAGACCAAAGTTATAATTCTTGATAATGTTCCAACCATCATATCTGTCCGAGATTCAGATATGGTTGGTGTCAGGATACTTCAGACAAAGAAGGCCTGGAGAGAAAAGGATGCAACACAGACCTACGAGATGGTGTTGCAAGAATCTCGGAATGAACGACAGAAGCAAGACTTGAATCATTAGCCAGACTACAAGACATCTGAACACAAGGTCAAGACAACCGTGCCCACATGGAAGTTTCTAGAATGGAATGCAATCAAGTTCTGGTTGGAAACCATCATAGAGGATATCAAAGTTTCATGTGAAAGTCTGGATTAGCTCTTACGAGGAACTTCTTTTCCCCGATCAAAACAATCAGTGGCTTGGCGTGCTAGGAAATACATATGGGGTGAAGGTAGCAAACCTATCAAACCATAGAACACTTCGCACATGCATGAATGAATTGGAACAATTCCGGAGGAAGCGAAACAAAATTTCCTCATAATCACGACGGCAATATGCACGTGAACTTAGAGAAAAACACTTCTTTATCAAACATATTCTTCATGAGCTAGTCACGAAGATAATGCTTTCAAGGTTCCAACACAAGTTTAAAGATTCATCATGAACCACGAAGAAGATGAGAATGTGGCTGACGGGCTCAGCAACAATTCGTCGAGATTCCCAAAAGGTGGATTTCCACGATTGAGCGAACAAGGTGCTAGCTTTGGTCAACACAGATGAATAATGAGGTATGCCCGAGGAAAACATCCATAATTAAACATTAATCGAAAGGCACACCCAAAACCCGGTCTAAGTAGCACGATCAATGTTAGTATGTTGATTCAATAGTCAACACACTAAGAATGGACTTATTGTTCATTAACTCCAAGGTGATAGAGTTGGTATGCCATAAGTATTGAATTTACACATCACATTCCATTTGTCAGTATTCCGGTTAGAAACAACGCGGGAACAAAGAAATGAAAGGTGATGGCAAGGATGTCGCCAACGACAACACCAATTACCACGGACAAGGATGCTACCCTCATCATGAATTTAATTGATATCCTGGAAGAGCCCAGAATGCCGATGAGGATCACGACACATTAGCCGAGAAGTCTCTTGAAGATGTAATCGATCAGCGACGACATCAAGCAAGGAAATGATGAAGCGGAGGGTGGTCGGAACCACAGTTTAGAGTGCTAGCTCAGAGTCGAAATTGCCTTCAAGACAACCAACATGACGTTGCAAACTCGATGTAAGATTAGAGCACTGTTGGAATTGTGTTCCGGGGATGAAGGATAAAAATAGCATGGTCAAGCCTTAGCATGATGATGATGATGTAGTCAAACAGCTTGGAAAGACATGATCGAGCACAAACTCATAAGCAAAGAAAATTACTAAGAGTTGTTGAATCGCAATGCGGACTCGATTCAATTATCGGTGTCCTTGAGTGTCCAACAACTCAGAACATGAGGAAACTAGAATCAGTGAAGGAAAACATAGCTGATGAGGAGCTTATAAGAAGCTATGCAGCTCCATAATTTTCTCGAGATACCAGGGGGTAATACTCGGATGTAGATCAGAATTAAAGCTTGGACCAATGTATTGATCCGCAGAAGACAAGTGCTTAAACTGGTCTGAAAATGGGATGAAAGAAGAACAGTCATGGTCGGAACCACGGTTGTAAAGTATCAAATCAGGTTGTAGCTTGAAAGATTATCCGGCAAAACACCAGAAGGGCAGGACTCATAAAAACTCTTGAGTTCACACGCATTAAGGAAGGCATAGGTTCAACCCATCGGGGCATCTTAGGAACATATACCACAAGCTTCAAGAGTAATTAACACATGCTTGACAAAAGAGCATGGCTGACAAAAGCATAGGATACAACTTACCAGAGGGAGAAGACACAATTTACCAATGGCATCATGTATCAGGGGAAGAATTCACAAGAATTTTGAATGAGAAGGACACTGTCGGATAATAACCCAACAATGGTTTTGGCGTCCTACAAAGGGATCTGATATGCGTATCGGAACTCAATCAGTGGAAGAAGAAAGCAAGGCATCAGATTATAGGACATCCAAATAATTCGATGCTTAAATAACCAAAGGAATTAAGATTTCCAAATTGGTGTATCGGAATCAGATGCTCCGATCAAAAACAAGTAAGTTAAATGGACTTAGATGGACAATCAATCAAAGTTGAATTGTTGAGAACCAACTCATGTTTGGTAAGACGTCTGAGCCGGACAGATAATTTATGAATAACAACTGATGACTGCGTGCATTCACACACGGGTTGAATCAATAAAATCAAATGAAAACCACAAAGGATTTACTTAATATTGCTAGACATATGGAATTAACCATAATGCAAGCAGGTGAGAAAGGTCAAGAGCAAAAGGCTACTGAGGATTACGGAAGATCGAATAGCGTTTCATAGAATTCTGTGCAACACATGATCAACCGAGGAAGAACGAATCTCCGGTAAGATAATTCGATGTACCTTGTAATAACAAGAGAAACTGGATATGAAAGTATGAGCGACAATTGCATGTAGTCATCCATAGAGGTGGACGGTGGAAGGGAATCGCAAAAGCGATGAGCACAAGTTCTCGGAAGAACATCGGAGAGTATCTTCGAAGTCTTCTGATGAATCGAGCCATCGTCTGAAATGAGGGGCTCTCCGGGAGGAGTAGTTACGAGAACCTAGAGTTAGAGTTTAATAAAATATTTATCCCGAAAGAGAAAAGAGATCAGAATCCAGAGTATAGACGAGGAATAAAAGATCCTAATACCACCCGATTGAGAAGTGGGCCCGTAAGCCACACAACTATGTTAGTAAAACTTTTTCAATGACTAGACTCAACTTCGGCCAAGGAGTTGGAAAGGGGGCTACCTACAGGCAGTCGGCTCTGATACCAACTTGTGACGCCCCCGATCTCGACCGTACGCTAAACTTACACGCAATGCGTACGACCAAGATTAGGGACTCACTGATCGATATCACAACACAACACTAGACACAAACTAAAGTCATACAGCTTTATATTACAAGCTAGGGGCCTCGAGGGCTCGAATACAAAGCTCGACAAAGCACGAGTCAGCGGAAGCAATTAATATCTGAGTACAGGCATAAGTTAAACAAGTTTTGCCTTAAGAAGGCTAGCACAAACATAAGCAACAGATCGAAAGAGGCGAGGCCTCCTGCCTAGGAACCTCCTAACTACTCCTGAGCGTCGGCACTCTCCACGTAGTAGTAGGCTCCAACGGTGGTGTAGTAGTCGTCTCCGGCGTACTCCATCTCCTGGGCTCCGACATTTGAACGCGGCAATCGTATCGAGGGGGAAAGAGAAAGCAAAGCAGCGGTGAGTACTCATCCAAAGTACTCGCAAGATTGACATCAGAACTATGCTAAGTATGCATCAGTATCAAGGAATGAGGTTATATCTGGACTGACTGCAGAAAGCAAGAATAGGGGAAAGGTCTAGTCCTATCGAAGACTAGCATCTTCAACATCTAGCAGCATTAGAAGAGAGTAGACTGGTATCTCACATATAATCATATTATTATAGCAATTTTATTAAGTAACCACGCCCAGAGATCCTTCCTCGATTCCCTGCGAGGAAGCAACCCCGGAGCCACATTCATTTCAATTTAAAATCACAATTATAGTTGTATAAGGTCAAGGTAAAACTCCAAGTCGTCCTGTTACCGTGGACACGGCTATTCGAATAGTTTATTCATCCCTGCAGGGGTGCACCACATTTCCAACACGCCTGATCACCTCCGGCCGGACACACTTTACTGGGTCATGCCCGGCCTCGGGATAGCAGCACGTCGTCGCCCCACCTAGGCTCAACGAAGAGGCCAGCCCGCCGGTCTAAATCCTAAGCACACAGGGGTCGTGGGCCCACTTGCCCTACGCGCTCCTGCACGATGCGAAGGCGGCCGGAAGCAGACCTAGCACACTCCAGTCCAAGAGTTGTACCGTCCAGTCCAATCCGGCGCGCGCCGCTCCATTGTTGACGTCCGAAGAGCTTCGGCTGATACAACGACGCTGAGTACCCATAACTTCTCCCACGCAATGGTTTGGTGCGTAAAAAGGCCAACGACCCAACTCAGATCAAATACCCAACCCATTAGCATTTTATAAATGCGGGGAAAGCGCGACCCATGAAGTGCGGTCCGTCGCCCCGCCTCGAGGATGTGTGGCAAGGGCCTCTCCTGCCCGTCCACGCCTCAATATAACCCTTTGGATGCCTTACCGGCGCATCCCACCACATCTCCCACACGGGTACCCTTGGGGCCGACCCGTCTCAAGACTGTCGGGAACTCAGGTCCACCTCAACCAGGGTGGTACGGCATGTCCCTCCAGTCCCGTCTGTCACATGTAAACAAAGTCAAGTTGAAGTAACTATGTGTTTATACACCAAGTGGATATCCGAGGAATCACCCTCGATGGATCCCACTCGAGGTATGTGTATGACAAGAGTCGCTATCGATAAATGGAAAGGAGGAATCACCCTCGATACTCACGACCGATTATCTACGCTACAGAATTAACACCGGGAGTGCTAAGTGAGGTATCACCCTCGGCACTCGGTAGTAGCTCTGCAATGCCATACTTAAGGGGTGTGCGGTGATGTGGGGGGCCTGGCTCGTCGGTCGGTTGACCGAGTCTTCGGGTCTTCGAATCGTCGAGTCATCGATGAAGAAGCAGGGGCAACTGGGACAAAGGGGTCACTGGGGATTCATTGATCAGCCTATTCTAAGCAGTTGATATCATTGCAGGTATAGTAACAGTTTATCAAAACAGGCTATGCATCAGAATAGGAGCTAACTAATACAGTAGCAAAAATCTAATGCAAGAATAAGAGGGAAAAGAATAGGCGATATCGGAATGCTCAAGGGGGGTTGCTTGCCTTGCTGCTCTGCGGCAAAAAGGCTGATCGTCAACGGTGTAGTCATACCCGGCAGTAGCGTCGGTCTCGGGGTCTACCGGTAAGAAGAGGGGGGAGAAACAATAAATACAAAGCAGACAAATGCATCACGATGCATGACATGGCAATATTGTGGGCTAGGCATGCACTAACGCAGTATTACACATCGCAGACGGGTCGGAAGAATATCTGACGATATTTCCCAGATCTCTGGCTTTTACCGGACATATGGAACCAATGGAAAAGTTCCATGTTTGCTATGCTAGGAGCACGTGACAGACTAACTAACAGCGTATTCGGATTCGTGGGATTTTTCTGATCAACTTTCATGTATAAAATATTTTCATCCGGGTTACGGATTATTTTATATTAATTTTTAAAGTTTTATTAATATTCAGTAATTAAAATAGATTAAATTTAATTCGAAAATAGCATTATGACATCAGCATGACATCATGCTGATGTCAGCAGTCAACAGTGGTGTTGACCTTGTCAAACTGACTGCTGGGTCCCACCTGTCAGTGTCACAGTTCTAATCAATGTTTAATTAACTGTTAATTAGGCTAATTAGTGGGGTGGGACCCACCTGTCATTCACTGTTTAAATTAATTAATTAACAGAATTAATTAAACAAGTTAATTAATTAACAAAGTGGTTAATTAGTTTAATTAATCTAAATTAAGTTAATTAACTAATTAACTAATTAATTAAACTAATTATTTATTTAATTATTTATATATATTTTTATTTTTATTTTTATTGAAACGTTTTTAGGGGGCTGGGCTCTATATGTCAGTCACAGGGGGGGATTAGTGGGGTGGTTAATCCCCCACTAACCCCAAACAGGGCCGGTCGGGGGGGACAGGGGCAAACGGCAGCCACCGGGGCCGGCCGGTGGCGCCCGGGCACACCCAGCGGGCGGCGCGGCCACGGCGTGGTCGACGGGGGCGCGGAGATGAGGGAGGGGGCGCGCGGGTGGTTGCGGCGGCGAGGGAGGCGCGGTGACGGATGCGCGTGCGGGCGGCCGGGGGCATTGCGGACGAGCGGTGGGGGAGGCGCAGCGGGAGGCAGGCGGGGCGCGCGAGCGAGCACGCAGGCGGTGCGGCCAGGACGCGGGCGCAGCGAGCGGGCGACGGCGAGCGGGGATGCGGGGCTGCGGGGACCGGCGTGACCGTGCGCGCACGCGCGGGGCAGAGCGGGGTCGCGGCCATGGCGTGCGACGAGCGGGCGCACGGGGCGCGGCGAGGGGGGCAGAGGCGGGCGCGCGGCAGCCGGGGCGCGCGCGGGAAGCAGCGACGAGGAGGAAGGGAGGGAGGAGCCCCGGGGGCTCACCGGCGGCGCTGAGAAGGGGGGTGGCGAGGCTCGGGGGGGCGGTGGGGTAGCGGGCTCGAGGGGGGGCGGCGAGGCGTCGCAGGGGGCAACGGCGGCAGTGAGGAGGAGGCCGGGGAGGTCCAGCGGCGGCGCCCGCGGCGGACGGCGGCAGGGGCGTTGGCGGGGAGGACCGGCGGCGGCGAGCGCGGCCCGATCCCGATCTGGATCGGGAGAGAGGGGGGGCTCGGGGGAAGTGGGGGGCGATGGGGCTAGGGTTTGCCCCCCTGGGGGGGTTATCGGGGGCGACTGGGCCGGCCTGGTTGCCCCGGTAGCCAGCTGGGCCGAGGCCCAGCGAGAGAGGGGGGGGGGTTGTATTTATTTTTCTTTTTGTTTTATTTGTTTTGTTTTATTTTTATTCTTTGGTTTTCTTTTCTGTTTTCTTTTAATTATTAATTTATTTTAGTTTTGTAAAATATAATTTCAACTCCTAAATTAGTAATAATAACTAGGCTACTGCCCCATTAACTTTTGGCAAATAAATAAATACTTTATAATTTTATAAAATACAAAAGGCATTTATTTAATTGTTTTACCTACTGTTTTAGTTATTCTAGAGTATTTAAACATTTTATAAAGTGTGGTTTCTTCACCATAATTACCTATGCAATATTTGGCACAACCCGAACACTTTAGTTTTAATGTTTGAAAACTTTCATTGTTTGACTTTACTTTAAATTTGAATTTGAACTGGGTTTGATTCCAACGCGAGTTTAACAACAGTAAACGTGGTGACGTGGCATCATTAGCGTGGGATTACTGTAGCTTAATTACATGCATTACTGTAGCACAAAACCAGGGCGTCACAGCTAACATGCAGAAGAAATGAAAACAAAGTTATGAGTTACCTCGTTACGGCGTTTCCGAGGGCCGGAGCATCGGGTAAGCCAGCCACTAGATATTCAGAGCCGCTGCTTCGGGTCTGACGCCTAGAGTCATGTTGCTGCTTCTTCAAAAGAAAGTTGGGATTCAAGTGAGCAAGGGGGTGTGAAAACTTTACTTTCCGGATGACCCGCCATATTTTCTCTCTTGGCAAAGGTTCCGAGTCGAAGGAGATGGTAGTTACCTCTGCTGCGCCGGCTTGGCTCGTCTCCGCTTCACCCTGAGAGGAGTCAGCGTCAATAAGTTGCATGAAAAGAAGGCCAAGGGAATCAAGTTCTACCTCTGAGTCATCTAGCTCAAGCAGCTCCTGAGCTGACGGTTTCTTTTTACGAGCCAGAGCCCGGGTCTTAGTGCTTGTGGTCTTTTTCTTTGAAGTGGAAGCTGTGGTTATCCTTTTCTTCCAGAAAGGAGAGTCGGCCTATATACATTTGCAGAAAGATTAAAGAGATGTCAAGTACAAAGCCTAAAAAAAAGGTAAGGATTAAGGCAAAAGGTCTTACTGCAGGAGCCGGGTTAAGAGCATAGAAGGGATTTAACCCTGTCTTGTTGCAAGCCTCCTGTGGTTCTCCAAGCAGTGACTTGACAATCATGCTGAGGTCTTTATCTGTCAGCGGCATCTAGTTGAAGCGTTGAGGGTCGTTCACCTCGCCAGAGTATTGACACATTAAACCGCCGCGCCGGCTCAGCGGCAGAATTCTCCAAGAGACCCAGCAGCGGGTCAAATCAACACCCGTTAATCCATTGGCTAGTAGAGCCCTGATCTTTGAAAATGTATGAGCATATTGGGCGCGCTCTACGGTGGATAGCCGGTCTGGCAGCTCGGTGGTGAGCAAAACGGATGCTGAGCAAGGCACCGCACAATTTTACTAGTGTTCCCAAGGTAAACGATGATTCTTTCTTTAGGAAATGGCATGAACTCCGACGAACGGCAGCGGACTCCGAAGAACTCTGATGAACTAGCGTAGATCTGAGAAGAGATGACAAGTGGAACCTGGAAGATGCAGGGAATGCGGGCGTGCACCGGCGAGTTCTGGTCACAGTCAGGTTGATGCAGCGGCCTTTGTTGAGGACGACGGCGCGGTCCGGCAGGTGTGGCGGAGCTCCGGTCGTGCGGGGTGTTTGGAGGAAGAAGAAGAGAGAGCTGCAGCGGGGGAAAGTGAAAAGGATGGGACCCCCCGCGCCTATTTATAAGGGGGAGATGGAACAGCAACAGTCCAACGCGGGAATCGATGGGACAGGATGATGATTGACCAAGAAATTGCCTCGATTTTTGGTTGACCAGTTAATGCAAAGATCCGTTGTGATGTCATTAAGATTTTTCGGATTTATCGGAGATGACGTCATCCATTTTATATGGCGGGTCAGGAAGATTTATTTCAGGTTAAATAATTATGAAGAACACAAGACTCGCCAACCAGAAGACTTGAAGATTGACATGAACAGGTTCAAATCAATCTGGGGCCTAATGATGGGGATATAACCCCATGGTGTGACCCGCCTAGGAGGGGCCGGGTTAGGAAGTTGGCGGCTTAGCAGTAAGGCCTTAGACAGGCCTGAAGACCAAGACAAGCCTGGAGGTAATTTACCAGATGGGACGGGCGGAGGCCCGAAGCTGGAAAGCGGTGTGTGACTCGGAGGCGTAAGCCGCCGGGAGATGGCTTGCTAGAGACGGCAAGGCTATTTAGGGATAAGGTCGGTTACTAGATGTAACCCGGCCCGGACTCTTGTAAGCCCATGGCCTCGACCTGTGTATATAAAGGCGGGTTCCCTGGGCGGCTTAAGGTACAAAACCCTTTGACCGAGAGCTAGGTCAAGCTAATCCGCTCCCTTGTAATCGATACCCAATCAATACAACTCAAAGCAGGACGTAGGCTTTTACCTCCTTCGAGAGGGGCCGAACCTGGGTAAACCCGTGTCTTTCGTCCCGAACAACCCCTTCGAGTTAACCGCCGTAGCGATGGCTTCACCCCTAAGTCCTTTCACTAGGACACCTGCCGTGACAAAACCACGACACTAGATACCCATAGCAGCCACGTAAAACATGCCACAACAAATTAGAGGACGTCTAACTTGTTTTTGCAGGGTATGATGTGATATGATATGGCCAGAAACATGATGAGATATATGTGATGTATGAGATGATCATGTTTTGTATAGATTACCACGACTTGCATGTCGATGAGTACGGCAGCCAGCAGGAGCCATAGGGTTGTCTTTAATTTATTTTCGCCTTTTTGCTTTAATTTATCGCTATGAGTTAGCAATAGTTGTAGAAGCAATAGTTGGCACGACAACCTCATGGCGACACGTTGATGGAGATCAAGATGATGGAGATCATGGTGTTATGCCGGTGACGATGGAGATCATGCCGGTGCTTTCAAGATGGACATCAAAAGCACAAGATCATGGCCATATCATGTCACTTATGATTTGCATGTGATGTTAATCCTTTTATGCACCTTGTTTTGCTCTGGACGATGGTAGCATTATAAGGTGATCCCTCACTAAAATTTCAAGATAAAATTGTGTTCTCCCCGAGTATGCACCGTTGCGAAAGTTCGTCGTTTCGAGACACCACGTGATGATCGGGTGTGATAGACTCTACGTTCGCATACAATGGGTGCAAGCCAGTGCTGCACATGCGGAACACTCGGGTTAAACTTGACGAGCCTAGCATGTCCAGACATGGCCTCGGAACACAAGAGACCGAAAGGTCGAACATGAGTCATATAGTAGATATGATCAACATGGAGATGTTCACCATTGAAACCACCTCATCTCACGTGATGATCGGACTTGGGTTGGTGAATTTGGATCATGTAGCACTCGGATGACCGGAGGGATGTCAATTTGATTGGGAGTTTTTTAGTAATATGATTAACTAAACTCATTATCTTGAACAATAGTCTAAGTTGTCTTTGCAAATTTTATGTTGTAGATCAATGACTCGCGTAGTAGTTCCCCTAAATTTCAATGCGTTCCTAGAGAAAGATAAGCTGAAAGATGATGGAAGTAACTTTGTAGACTGGGCCCATAATCTGAGGATTATCCTCACAGCTTCCTAAAAGGCTTATGTCCTTGATGCACCGCTCGGTGAACCACCCGCTCCAGTGTCGTCTACAGACCTTGCGAACGCCTGGCAGTTGCGTTCGGATGATTACTCAATAGTTCAGTGTGCTATGTTGTATGGCTTAGAGCCGGGACTTCAAAGGCGTTTTGAACGTCATGGAGCATATGAGATGTTCCATGAGTTGAAGTTTATCTTTGAGAAGAATGCCCGGATCGAGAGGTACGAGACCTCCGATAACTTCTATGCTTGCAAGATGGAGGAGGACGGGTCTGTTAGTGAGGACATACTTAGAATGTCTGGGTATTCCAACCATCTGGCTGAGTTGGGAATTACTCTCCCGCCAGAGGCGATCACTGACAGAGTTCTTCAATCACTGCCACCAAGGTACAATGGCTTTGTGTTGAACTATAACATGCAAGGGATGAACAAGTCAGTCGCCGAGCTGTTTGCGATGCTAAAAGTCACTGAGTCTGAAATCCAGAAGGAGCATCAAGTGTTGATGGTCAATAAAACCACTAGTTTCAAGAAGAATGGCAAGGGCAAGAAGGGTAACTCCAAGAAGAGTGGCAAAGCAGTTGCCCCTCCCGTGAAGAAACCCAAGGCTGGACCTAAGCCAGAAACTGAGGGCTTTCATTGCAAGGGCACTGGTCACTGGAAGCGGAACTGCCCCAAGTATCTAGCCGACAAGAAGGCGGCCAACACCAAACAAGGTATATATGATATACATGTTATTGATGTGTACCTTACTAACTCTCGTTGTAGTGCCTGGGTATTTGATACCGGTTCGGTTGCTCACATTTACAACTCAAAACAGGAACTACAGAATAGACGGAGGCTGGCAAAGGACGAAGTGACGATGCGCGTGGGAAATGATTCCAAGGTTGATGTGATCGCCGTCGACACACTCGCTCTTCGATTACCATCGGATTAGTGATGAACCTGAATAATTGTTATTTAGTGCCTGCGTTAAGCATGAACATTATATCTGGATCTTGTTTATGGCGAGACGGTTACTCATTTAAATTAGAGAATAATGGTTGTTCTATTTATATGAGTAATATCTTTTATTGTCATGCACCCATTGTGAGGGGTTTATTCTTATTGAATCTCGATAGTGATAATACACATGTTCATAACATTGATGCCAAAAGATGTAGAGTTGATAATGATAGTACCACTTTCTTGTGGCACTACCGCTTAGGTCATATTGGTGTAAAACGCATGAAGAAACTCCATGCTGATGGACTTTTGGAGTCACTTGATTTTGAATCACTTGACACATGTGAACCATGCCTCATGGGCAAGATGACTAAGACCCCGTTCTCTGGAACAATGGAAAAGGCAAGTGACTTGTTGGAAATCATACATACTGATGTGTGCGGTCCGATGAGCATTGAGGCGCGCGGTGGATATCGTTATTTTCTCACCTTCACCGATGACTTAAGTAGATATGGGTATATTTACTTAATGAAACATAAGTCTGAAACGTTTGAAAAGTTCAAGCAATTTCAGAGTGAAGTTGAGAATCATCGTAACAAGAAGATTAAATTCCTACGATCTGATCGAGGAGGAGAATATCTGATTTATGAGTTTGGCAATCACTTAAGACAATGTGGAATTGTTTCACAGTTGACGCCACCTGGAACATCACAGCGTAATGGTGTGTCCGAACATCGTAATCAAACCTTATTGGATATGGTGCGGTCTATGATGTCTCTTGCCGATTTGCCACTATCGTTTTGGGGTTATGCGTTAGAAACAACTGCATTAACTTTAAATAGGGCACCATCTAAATCCGTTGAGACGACGCCGTATGAACTGTGGTTTGGCAAGAAACCAAAGTTGTCGTTTCTTAAAGTTTGGGGATGCGATGCTTATGTCAAAAAGCTTCAGCCTGAAAAGCTGGAACCGAAAGCGGAGACATGCGTCTTCATAGGATACCCAAAAGAGACGGTTGGGTACACCTTCTATCTCAGATCCGAAGGCAAAGTGTTTGTCGCTAAGAACGGGTCATTTCTCGAGAAAGAGTTTCTGTTGAAAGCATTGAGTGGGAGGAAAAGTAGAACTTGATGAGGTTATTGAACCGTCACTTCAGTTGGATGGTAGCACAATGCAAAAAGATGTTTTCTGTGGCACCTACACCGAATGAAGAGGAAGTTAATGATGATGATCATGACCCTTCGGATCAAGTTACTACCAAGCCTCGTAGGTTTACAAGGAATCATACCGCCCCTGAGTGGTACGGCAATCCTGTCTTGGAGGTCATGTTGTTAGACAACAGTGAACCTACGAGCTATGAAGAAGCGATGGTGGGCCCGGATTCCAATAAATGGCTAGGAGCCATGAAATCCGAGATAGGATCCATGTATGAAAACCAAGTATGGACTTTGGTAGACTTGCCCGATGAACGGCAGGCCGTTAAGTACAAATTGATTTTTAAGAAGACAAACGCTGATGGTAAATGTCACCATTTATAAAGCTCGACTCGTCGCAAAGTAGTTTCCGACAAGTTCAAGGAGTTGACTACGATGAGACTTTCTCAACCGTAGAGATGCTAAAGTCTATTGGAATTATGTTAGCAGTTGCTGCATTTTTCGATTATGAAATCTGACAGATGGATGTCAAAACAGAGTTTCCTTAACGGTTTCCATGAGGAAAGGTTGTATGTGATACAACCAGAAGGTTTTGTCGGTCCTAAGGATGCTAAAAGGTATGCAAGCTCCAGCGATCCTTCTATGGACTGGAGCAAGCATCTCGGAGTTGGAATATATGCTTTGATGAGGTGATCAAAGCTTTTGGGTTTATACAAAGTTTATTAGAAACTTGTATTTACAAGAAAGTGAGTGGGAGCACTATACAATTTCTAATAAGTATATGTGGATGACATATTGTTGATCGGGAATGATGTAGAAATTTCTGGAAGGCATAAAAGGTTGTTTCAAAGGTGTTTTTCAAAGGAAGACCTGGATAAAAGGCTACTTAAGTATTGGGCATCAAGATCTATAGAGATAGATTAAAACGCCTGATAAGACTTTCAATGAGTGCATAGCTTGACAAGATTTTGAAGGAGTTCAAAATAGATCAGTCAAAGAAGGAGTTCTTGCCTGATTTGTAAGGTGTGAAGTTGAGTGAGACTCAAAGCTCGACCATGGCAAAAGAGAGAAAAACGACGAAGGTCGTCCCCTATTCCTTAGCCGTAGGCTCTATATAGTATGCCATGCTGTGTACCGCACCTGGTGTGTGCCTTGCCATGAGTCTGTCAAGGGGTACATGAGTGATCCAAGAGTGGATCACTGGACAGCCTTCAAAATTATCCTTAGTAACTTGAGGACTGAGGAAATATTTCTCGATTATGGACGTGATAAAGAGTTCGTCGTAAAGAGTTACGTCGATGCAAGGTTTGACACCAATCCGGATGACTCTGAGTAGCGATCCGGATACGTATAGTGGAGCACCATTTGGAATAGCTCCAAGTGGAGCATGGTAGCAGCATCTACATTATGACATAAGATTTGCAAAGTACACACGGATCAGAATATTGGAGATCCGTTGACTAATCCTCTTCCACGAGCGAAACACGATCAACACCAGAACTGTATGGGTGTTAGTTTCATTACAATGTAAATCACATAGTGATTTGAGCTAGATTATTGACTCTAGTGCAAGTGGGAGACTGTTGGAAATATGCCCTAGAGGCAATAATAAAATGGTTATTATTATATTTCCTTGTTCATGATAAAAGTTTGTTATCCATGCTATAATTGTATTGATTGGAAACTCAAATACATGTGTGGGTACATAGACAACAATGTGTCCCTAGTAAGCCTCTAATGAACTAGCTCGTTAATCAAAGATGGATGTGGCTTCCTAGCCATGGACAAGAGTTGTCAATTGATGATGGGATCACATCATTAGGAGAATGATGTGATGGACAAGACCCAAACTATGAACGTAGCATATGATCGTGTCAGTTTATTGCTATTGTTTTCTGCATGTCAAAGTATGTGTTCCTATGACCATGAGATCATGTAACTCACTGACATCGGAGGAGTACCTTGTGTGTACCAAACGTCACAACGTAACTGGGTGACTATAAAGATGCTCTACAGGTATCTCTGAAGGTGTCTGTTGAGTAGACATGGATCGATACTGGGATTTGTTACTCCGTGTGACGGAGAAGTATCTCAGGGCCCACTCGGTAATACAACATCACAATGAGCCTTGCAAGCAAAGTGACTAAAGTGTTAGCCACGGGATCTTGTATTACTGAACGAGTAAAGATACTTGCCGGTAAATCTGAGAATGGTTTTAGAAAAACTGGTTTAAATGGTTTGGTTTTTATACTGGGCCTTGACTGGTTTATGTTTTATTGGGCTGAAGCTTTTTAAGTTTGGTTTGGTTTTGGTTTACAGAGAAAGCAGTTTGGATATGGCTGGTTATGGGCCTAAACCGTTTTATGTACTTTGGGCTAGGAACCATGGGTACAACCCGGTTATTGCATTGGTTTCGCCTCCAACTGCGAGCAAGCCCGCACCACCTCCTCTCCTTCCCGGCTCGGCCACCGCACGCATCACCTCCTCCCCGCCGGCCGCCGCACGCCCGCACCACCTCCTCCCCGTCGGACGCCGGTCGCCACACCTCCTCACGTCCACTCCCCGACCAGAAATCTCGCCGCGCCGCTCGCCGTTGCCCCCACGCGGAGATGTCGCCGCAGGAGCCAGAGCAGTGCTGTCGAATGCCGGCGCATGGAGCGAGCTGAAGCAGGCGGCCGTGAAGTTCCCGGCGGCGCCGAGGAAGCCGCTGGCTGGAGGAGCTGCAGCTGCAACAGAGATCCGCGCCCCGACCCCAATCAATAGCTGAATTTCGTAGGGCACAAGTACAGATCTCCGCCAGAATTCTTTGCTGCGTTGAAATGTTCAATCTTGCGTGGGCTATAGTTGCATCAGGCTATCTTTCAACCAGCACATGTGAGGGCTGTAATTTTTCCCAGATTTCTGTCCGGAGTGGCTAAAGATGCAATCCTTTCAATCATGTTCTCAGATACAATCCATCTTATGATAGTATTAATTCAGATGACTGTACTAATTCAGCAGAGATGGGAGGTCAGTCCATGCTGCTTTGCAACCCCTGTCTCTGATGTCTCCGAATAGGTGTTTGCTCAACACTACCGGAATAATATTTGGGCAGCACTCTGCGCCGGCGCGCCGGCCCAATCGTTTCGGCCGGACGCCGCGCAGCCACACGATTAGCGCTTTAAGGACCGCACGATTCAGCAGGCTATCACCACGCGTCTCTTTCTTCTTCGTTGCTTCAGATCCACCGCATCCTCTCGGGTGATTGCTCGTTGCCCCCGCCCCGTCATTTGCCAGCTCACCGCCTCCGCTCGCCGGCTCATCGCGGTCGGCCGCCGTGTCAGCACGCCCTGGACGCTCGCCCCGCTGCACGGTCGTAGCAAAGTTAATTGCCGGTGGTAGCTTTTTCTACTGCCGGTTGCAACAAAAATCACAGCGTCGCCGTCGTCATCACAAACTTCGTCGTGGCCGTTGCAGCAAATCTCGTTGCTGATGGTAGCTTTTTTGTTGCCGGTTGTAGCAAAAATGACCGCCGGTGGTAGCTTTTCCCGCTTCCGGCTGCAGCAAAAGCCGCAACACCGCCGTCGCCACCACAAAACTTCGTCGTTGCCGGAGGTAGCTTTTTTGGTTGCCGGTTGTAGCAAAAATCGCAAAGCCGTGTGCAATGTTGCAAAATGAGACACCCGTGGTAGCAAAACGTGATGCCGGTTGTAGCAAATCGCGATGACGGTTGAAGCATGTAGCAAACATCAATGTTGGTTCCAGCAACCCTGCGTCGTGGATGTGCCTCGCCGTCGCAGTTACGCAGCTATCCGCCAGAGCTGGAGACGTTGCGCTGAAATAGCCGGAGCTGCGGATAAGAGGTGGTCGTGTGTGCGCAGACAGGGAAGACGGCGGCCTCACTGGGGCCACTCATCGTCGCCGCTTGCCGGGGCTGCTCGTCGTTGCAGCTCGCCGTCGCCGCTCACCGGCGAGATCGATGCGGGTGGACACGGCGGCCTCGCCGGCGAGATTGGGTTGCAGCAGGTGTGGGTGACGCGGGGATCATCTCGCATGGATCCACTAGCTGGAGGTTGAAGAAAGAGAAAAGGAGAAGAACATGCGCGCGGGCCTCACCATCTACACACGTCTCGCGCGGAACAGGGTGTCTAGTGGAGCCGCGCGACTGTTCCCGATATTTGTGAAACAGAAACTTCCCCATCTCCCGCATCCTCCCCACTCCCTCACCTCCCGCATCCTCCCCACTCCCTCACCTCCCGCGTCTCTCTCCCCAACCCTGGATCCACCTTTGCCGTCGGACCAGGCCGGCCACGCACGGCACCGCCCTGCGCTGCCATCCACCCGGATCGCCGCCGCCCCGTGCCGACATGAAACCGCGCCGCCGCCGGAGCCCTGAACACCAACCAAGCCGCCGCTGGAGCCTTGACCTCCAATCGCGCAACCGCCGGAGCCTCGACCTTCAACCGCGCCCCGCTGGAACCTCGACCTTCAACTGCGTCGCCGCCGATCCCAAACCACAAACCGCACTACTGCCGGAGCCCCTACCTCCAACCGAGCTGCCGCCGGAGCCCAAACAACAAAAGTGCGCCACTACAGACCGACCCCGCGCGCCGTGCCACCCTTCCTCTGACCTCCAAATGTGCCTCCGCGCCTCACTCCACTGCCCGCTTACCTCCCGGTGCCACGCCATCCCCCCTGAGATCCTGCAAGAAGACCTGATCCACACCCTCCGTGCAGTTTCACTTCGCCAGAGCCATCAGTACACCGGAGGAGCGGTCGCCGGTTCAGCCTCCACTCCGCGTAAGTGGTCTCTTGTCCCGGTCACCCCCGGACTGCCTCTCCCCACGTTGCTGGTCCTTGAGCACCTCTGCCTCCTCCCGGATCTGCCGCCAGCACACCCAGGACATGCACCACCACTATCCCAGGGCCGTTCAGTGATGCAGCTCCAGGCCGTTCACCGCTGGTGTGGGAAGAATGCATGGTACATCGTGATGTACTCAGCCAACCTGAGCAAGTGCTTCCAACCGCCGGGTGTGCAGCCCCTTACCCTGTTGGCACGCATGTCTCTGACCAACCAGCCTCTGCTGATCTTCTCTGCTTCTTGCCTGCACTAGTTATCACTGGTGCGTGCTGTGTGTTTGTTTAAATATCCCTGCCAGGTGGATTATGTATGAGTGTTGTTGCTTCCACTAGATGACCCTTCTCGTTGTTGTTGCCTCCCAGTGAAGCCCTCCCAACTCATGTCTTCTTCCCTCTTTATACTCGATGAAGTTCCTATGGCTGCTAGCTTTGGATGCTATGGACGAATGGATAATATACAAAGTGATTGATGCTATGGAGCAAGCAATAAGTTAGGTGGCGGAGGCCAATAAAATATTTGGGAGATGGATCAGAATAAAGATATGTTATAGAAAAACACTCGCTACTTTTCTTTTACGAAAAAGGGTCCACGAACATAGATTTTTTCTGTGCATATACGTATTGTGGTCAATTTGTTCTTTGGACTATGGATGTGTTATGACCCTGAAATGCTACCTCATTTTGCTAAACATATGAAAAATAATGGGAGCAATTGGATAGCAGTACACTTGCAAATACATACGCGTTGATGAAAAACTCTCGTTGTTCATACTAGGCACTGCGTGTTGTACGAGCACTGTCGTTGTTCAGTATGGAAATTTCTACATGTATTCTATCAGCAACAAAAATAGTTTGAATTATTTATTTCCAAAAACTATGTATGATTGTCGGATTTGAATATGTATGTCATATTGGGAGCTGAAAAATAGAGCGGTCTAATGTTTACTACAAAACTATTATTGATTTTAGTTACTAAAAGGAATAAAACCAAGAAGTCCAAATTTTAAAAAAGGAGCAGTCCGATGTTTATACAAAACTCCGATTTTCCTCATTATTAAAGAATGAAAATCGAAGTTCAAAAATAAAATAACAAGAAGTTCAAATTTTGAAAATAGAACAGTTCAAAATTCATTAAAAATGATATTAACCGTTTCTAAATAAAAAAACTCTAGGAGTTCAAATTTAAATAATAGACAATTTCAATATTTATTACTCCTACAAAACTAGGATTTTCTAGTTACTAAAATGAATAAACAAAGAAATCCAAATTACAAAAATAGAGCAGTTCGATATTTATAGAAAACACGAATTTTCCTTGTTACTAAAAAATAAAATGAAGAAATTCCAATTAAAATAAAGGAGTAGTTCGATGTACACGAAAAACTCAAATTATTTCCATTTCTAGGAAAAATAAAACTATGAAGTTCAATTTAAAAAAAATGTTTGATCCTTATTTAAAAACATATTTCATTTCTAAGAATAAGACTAAGAAGTTCTAATTAAAATAACAAAGAAGTTCGAAGTATATAAAAAACTCAGATTTTTTCTCGTTACTAAATAATAAAATGAAGAAGTTTAAACTAAAATAAAGGGCCAACTAAAAAAAACTTTAAAAAGATTTTCCCATTTTGTAAATAACTATAAGTTCAAACTAAAACAACAAAGTGGTTTGAAGTTTACTTAAAAATCTAGGATTTTCCCGTTTTTTAAAAACTCAGATATCCGTTGTTATTAAAGAATCAACCATGAAGTTCAAATTGAAAAAAAAAACAGTCAAATTCGATGTTTATTTAAAAATGAAAAACAAATCTTTGCTCAAACAATAAAATATATGAAGTTCAAAATAAATTAACAAAGAAGTTCACGTACTACATTGTATGTGTTTTCATATGAGAAAAAGGAATGAAAAAGACAAAATATAAAAAGTTTATTGCTTGAAGTTCAGGTGCTCGGCACGGGGAAGTTCAAAAACTTCTATTAAGAGAGAGTCACTATGTATTTACATGTTGAAAAAACACAAAAATGTTGTTTGGGTGTTTTTAAGTAATTCTCTCACTCCATGAAAAAACGATGTACGTTGTTCGAAAACAAAAGTTTAACCATATTAGAAAAGCTGTTTCTTTTCAGCAGGTTTTCTAATGGTACATCATTTACGCAAATCCGAGGAACGGGTGAGGAATTACGACCAATAATAAGTGGCCGAAGTTCAATGTGAAAACAGCGAGAAGTTCAAATACTACAAGGAATGCGTTTCAGGTGAGAATAAAAGAATATAAAACTAAAAGCTTAAAAGGTTTGTTGAAAGAAGTTCAGGTGCTTTGCCCGGGAAAGTTTGATATGTATAAAAAACTCAAATTATATAACGAACGGTCCAATTGAACTTCTCTACTTTTAAAAAAATAACAGAGAATAAACGTTTCAGGTGAGAATAAAATGATTTTTAAGTAAACATCGAAGTACTTTCAAAAAAAATTGAACTTCTCTACTTTTAAAAAAATAACAGAGAAATTCGAAGTATATAAACTACTCAGATTTTTTCTCGTTACTAAATAATAAAATGAAGAAGTTCAAATTAAAACAACAGAGAAGTTCGAAGTTTATGAAAAACTCAGATTTTTTCTCGTTACTAGAATTCTTTACTCAAAAATAGAAAACGTGAAGTTCAAATTAAAATAACACAGAAGTTCAAAGGGAAAATAGCCAGAAGTTCACGTGTTGCATGGTGTGTGTTTTCATATGAGAAAAATGAATAAAAAGACAAAGTATACAAAATTTGTTGCTAGAAGTTCAGGTGCTTGACACGGGAAGGTTCAAAACTTCTTGTGAGTGAGGTTCACTATGTATTTCTCACCCATTCTTGTGAGTGAGAAAAATGAATAAAAAGGCAAGGTCCAATTTTTTTCTTGCGATAAGTTCAAGTTCTCGGTCGGAGAAAGTTAGAAAAATATTGTGAGAGAGTTTTGTACAAAAAGGAATATCATTTGTGTAACACCGACGAATGGGTGAGAAATTACAAACGAAAATACTCGATAGAAGTTCAACGTGGAAACAGCAGGAAGTTCAACTACTACGCTAAATGAATTTCGGATGAAAATCTTTTAAACCGTCGCGAGTATGAAAAAAATGATCAAGACGGAAAAGTTGCGTGTTTACAGCAGCTTTCCATCGGTATATCACTTTCTCAATTCCGGTGAGTGGATGGAGAGCTACGAGCAAAAAACAGCACGTGAAGAAACAGAGTGAAGTTCAGGTAGACGTGCTGGTGAAGTTCAAGTTCTTCACGCGGTGCATTTTCGAAGACTCTGTTTCGCGATAAAAGGCAGAACACATCATCTCGCCGTTTTTGAAATTGCGTGAAAACGGCTAGGAATTAGAGAAAACCATCTACATGAAAAAGTTGCGCATTTTTCGTAGCTTTTCAACGGTATATTATTTGCCCCATTCCGATAAAATTTCTAGAAATTACGATCAAAATACGTTTCTAGCCATTTTCGAAATTTATATAAAACCGTAATGAATTGGAAAAAACAATCTACATATAAAAGATTCGCATTTCTTCAAGCTTTCCAACGCCATATCATTTTCTGCATTCCGACAAACCGTTGAGAAAAAACGTGAAAATACGAACTCGGTGGGACTTCAGGCATTTTCGAAATTACTTTTAAACCGTCCATAGTAAGAACAAACTTTTTATATGGAAAGATGCGCATTTTCATAAGCTTTCCAACGCCATATCATATGCGTCGATAGGACTAGGCGTTATTAAAATTAACGGTATATTCCAAGCCTCATTTGGACAATGTTACGGGAAGTTCAACCTCTCACCAAGGGAAGTTCAGGTCGAACAACTCAGGCAGTAAAATTGCAATAGACGCAAGTTCATCACGTCCCGAGAGCAAATCCGCCAACGAGCGAGATTCCTATTTAAAACGGGCATTTAGTGGCTAAAAACCATTCCCAGATTACACTTACATCACATAGAACATGACTGACCAGAAAAATTCGCGCGGGGAGACACGGTTCTAATCCCAGGATTAGAATAGTTATTTGGATCACAGCAGCCCTATATAGGAGGCGCGCGGTGTTCGTGAACTCCGGAACAGTACAACCAAGAAAACACCCCCACGATTCCCACCTTCCCGCACCACCGCCCCCACCCCGCCCCCAACCGGCACCTCCGCCGCCGCCCCGCCCGCAACCGGCGTCGCCGTCCTTGCCCCGCCCCCAGCGGACGTCGCCTCCTCCCCGACCACCGGCGCCTCCTCGGATCCACCGCCACCAGCGGTAGCCAACTCCCCCGCAAGGGATCCACTGGGGACCGCGGCGGCCCGATCCCCTCCGCGGGCAACCACCTCCCACTTCGCCCACCACTGTGGCGGCCGCCGGCGGCCTTTCATCCGCGCTGGAGCTGCCCCCGCCTGGATCCGGCCCCTGACAGCCGTCCCCGGCGCTGCCCCACGTCTGGATTCGGCCGCCGCGTCGCCCCGCGCCTGGATCCTACCGCCGTGCTACACCCGCCCCTCGATCCGGCCACCGTCAGCACCCCCCCCCCCCGCACATGAGCGCCGGCGTCCATCGCCAGCCCCCAAGCGCGCCGCCCAGGGGCCCCATCCCCAGACACCGTCCTTCGTCGTTGGCGCACCATGGACGTCTTCCTCTTCTGCCTAGAACTTCTTCACCAACCTCCTGCCTCGCCGTCTTGGCGTTCCTCTTGCTAGACTGCCCGTCCTGCAGATTCAGCTGGAAGAGGCCTCGGCCTGCTGGAAGCGGCCTCGACCTGCAGCTGACCGCGCGCAGCCACAGGTGTCTACCACCTACAGTCGGTGCCGCACGGACAGGCCGTTCAACTTTGCCACAACAGGCCGTTCAACTTTGCCACAAAAGTTAGGGTGTTTAACTTAGTAACTCGCCCTAGTGACGATGACGACACACCACTCTTCCTTCTCTGGCGACGACTTGGTGCTCCTTTGGATCAACAGCAGCTTGTGACCTTCTAGCGATGGCCGACTTGACCTACCTAACGAATCGGTTCAAATGTTTGCTACAAAAACAAGGGTAATTCTGGTACTAACAGAAATAAACCAAGAAGTCCAAATTAGAAAAACAGAGAAGTTCAATATTTATAAAAAAGTCAAATTTTCCTTGTTACCAAAGAATAAAATGAAGACGTTCAAATTAAAATAAAGGAGTAGTTTGATGTATATCAAAAACTTAAATTATTTCCGTTTCTAGGAAAAATAAAAGTATGAAGTTCAATATAAAAAAAAGTTTGATGCTTATTTAAAAATATATACTTTAAGAAAAAACGTAAATTTCTTCATTTTCAATAGCACGCGAAGTTCATGTTTCAGAAATTCCGAAGTTCATGTGTACTACGAACAGAAGAAAAATCAGCAAATGAAAAAAGGGAGCGCCTAGGCCATTTCACCGAAAAAGAAAAAAATGCATAAAATGTCGCGACAAAATTCTATAAGAAGTTCAAATTTAAAAACCGAAGCAGGTCAACGTTAAAAAAATGAAGTTTTTAATATCTAAAAGACAAATTTGGAAGTTCAAAAAAATTGAGCAAGAAGTTCAACAAAAAAGTACTTCAAAAATCTTTATAAAAATGGATTTTCCCCGTTTCTAAAAAACTCAGAGAAGTTCAAATTAAAAAGAGGAGCATTTCAAAAAGATTGTATAAAAACGATTTTCCCCATTCTATAAAAACTAGAAGTTCAAATTAAAATAACGGCACGGTATCATTGTTTATATAAAAAAGCATTTACCCGGTTACTAACCAATAAAACTAAGAAGTTCAAATTTAAAAAATGGTGAAGTTCGATGTCTATACAAAATTCGGATTTTTCACATTATTAAAAAAATAAAACCAAGAAGTTCAAAATTTTAAAACAAAGAAGTTCAAAAAACTCAATTTTCTTCGTTACTAAAGAATAAAACTAAGAAGTTCAAAAAATTCAATTTTCTTCATTTGTGCAACTCCGATGAACGGGTGAGAAATTACGAACAAAAATACGTGGTAGAAGTTCAAAATGAAAACACCGGGAAGTTCAAGTACTATACGGAATGCATTTCAAATGAGAATAAAACGAATAAAAAACTAAAAGCCTAAAAGATTTGTTGCAAGAAGTTACAAATGGGTGAGATCTCTAGTGCGAGTATGCTAAAAGACAAATGGGTGAAAAATTACAAACAAAAATACGCGACAGAAGTTCAACGTGGAAGCAGCAGGAAGTTCAACTACTACGCTAAATGAATTTCGGATGAATATCTTTTAAACCGTCGCGAGTATGAAAAAAATGATCAAGATGGAATAGTTGCGTGTTTACAGCAGCTTTCCATCAGTATAACACTTGCTCAATTCCGATGAGTGGATGAAGAGCTACGAGCAAAAAACAGTATGTCAAGAGACAGAGTGAAGTTCAGGTAGACATGCCGATGAAGTTCAAGTTCTTCACGCGGTGCATTTTCGAAGACTCTGTTTCGCGATAAAAGGCAGAACGCATTATCTCGCCGTTTTCGAAATTGCGTGAAAACGACTACGAATTAGAGAAAACCATCTACATGAAAAAGTTGCGCATTTTTCGTAGCGTTTCAACAGTATATTATTTGCCCCATTCCGATAAAATTTCTAGAAATTACGGCCAAAATACGTTTTCAGCCATTTTCGAAATTGACTTAAAACCGTAACGAATTGCAAAAAACAATCTACATAAAAAAGTTTCGCATTTCTTCAAGCTTTCCAATGCCATATCATCTTCATTATTCCGACGGGCCGTTGACAAAATAACGTGAAAATACGCACTCGGTACATATTCGGCCATTTTCTAAATTACTTTTGAGCCGTTCATAGTTAGAACAAACATTTTATATGGAAAGATGCGCATTTTCATAAGCTTTCCAACGCCATATCATATGCGTCGATAGGACTAGCCGTTTTGAAATTAACCCCGAAATACGAACCCGGCTGTTCGGTTTCAGAAATTCCGCCTTTTTTGAAATTCCTCTTTAACCGTAGGGAATTTGGAAAAACGTTCAACATGTGAAATGAGCGGATTTGTAGCAGCTATCCAATGCCATCTCATTTGCCTCATTCCGATGAACGGTTTAGGAATAACATCGAAAATACGATTCATATTTTTTTGTATGAAGAAAAACGGTTTTCAAAACTGCTCTTAAACCGTGTACATTTTGCCAAAAATTCAACCTAGGCTGTTATACTGGTGTCCATAGCTTTCAAACGGTATATTGCAAGACCCATTTGGGCAATTTATCGGAAGTTCAACCTAGCACTCGGGGAAGTTCAGGTAGAATAACTCACGCAGTAAAATTGCAACAGACGCAAGTTCATCACGTCCCCGAGAGCAAATCCGCCAACGAGCGAGATTCCTATTTAAAACGGGCATTTAGTTGCTAAAAACCGTTCCCAGATTACACTTACATCACATAGAACACGACTGACCAGAAAAATTCGCGCGGGGAGACACGGTTGCGAAGATAGCCCGAAGGTCGGATTCCTATAGAGGGAAGTTCAGGGTTGTGTAACTCAGGAAGTTCAACCCGTGATCAGAATAATATTATGATCCCGTGATCAGAATAGTGGCTTGTGAAGTTCCCAAGTTGTTGGCCTGGGCTTATTCTGTATGACTCCTTTTAAACCGAAAAAATTAATCCTGTCATTTTTGAATGTTCTCTTTTTGGTTATTTGCATGTCCTAGTTTAAGGTAGCACATATTGAAGAATTCTGCTGTACTGGATCAGATTTTTGTTTTTCTGTAATTAGTGAGATGATGCATATCCAGTGGCCCCTAAGCATCAGATTGTTTACTCCTTTTGACCTTTTCCAAATCAAAGAAAAGACCTGATTTTATATGTTAGTTCATGCTATGTCCGTTCTCTCTGTTCCAACAAAATTTCTATCCAATCAATCAAAAATTCCTATCAAATCAATGAAGGTACCAATCATATAATTGAACTGATGTTTTGCTTTCATTTTTCTGCAGCTTATCAACTCGTGTGCGTATCATCTAGGGCCTTTGATCCCAACTGGTCCGGTGAAGACTAAATTGGCGTGTTGGACCAGTGATGGAAGTTGTTTCAAGCCTTTTGTGTTGTTTTGTCCAAACCATGTGTAACAGCGGAATTGGTGTGCATGCTGGTAATTTGCGTGTTGGTAATAAAAATCATGTCGTCGGGACCTTGTTGCATTTCGAAAAATTGGTGTGCGTGCTGCCAATTTGCACAAGAAATGAGATGTTATTTGGCACTTGTTGATCTGTACTTGGCTTGGTGGTTCAGTGTATGTCAACCATTGATCAAACAGTTCTTAACCCATTTCTGTAAACAGTTCCAACCCACAGTTGAAGGCTTGGTTTAGTTCAGTTTGGGTAAGAAAAATAGCAGGTTTGGTTTTGGTTGGGTGTCAAGCTAGCTCACGTGGGTTTGGTTTAGGTTCAGGTTTCAAGCTAGCTCCCGTGGGTTTGGTTGAGGTAAGGATCCGGTGCCCAACCATTCTCAGATTTACTTGCCGGTAATGAGATTGAACTAGGTATGGAGATACCGACGATCGAATCTCGGGCAAGTAACATACCGATGAACGAAAGGAACAGCGTACGGGATTAACTGAATCCTTGACATAGAGGTTCAACCGATAAAGATCTTCGTAGAATATGTAGCAACCAATATGGGCATCCAGGTCCCGCTATTGGTTATTGACCATAGAGGTGTCTTGGTCATGTTTACATAGTTCTCGAACCCACAGGATCTGCACACTTAACGTTCGGTGACATTTCGGTATTATTGAGCTATGTATGTTGGTGACCGAAGGTTGTTCAGAGTCCCTGATGAGATCTCGGACGTCACGAGGAGCTCCGGAATGGTCTGGAGGTAAAGATTTATATAGGAAAGTGGTATTCGGGTTCCGAAAAAGTTTCGGGTATTTCCGATAGTGTACCGGGAGTGACGAATGGGTTCCGGGGGTCCACCGGGAGGGGCCCACCCACCCCGGGGGGGCACATGGGCCCAAGAGGTGGCGCACCAGCCCCTGGTGGGCTGGGCGGCCGACCCGATGAGGGCCCATGCGCCCAAGAGGAAAAAGGTGGAGGGTGGGAGGAGTCCTTGTTGGAGTAGGACTCCTCCCCACGCGCCCCACCTCCTTGTTGGAGGTGGATTCCACCTCTTGGCCGGCGGCCAAGGCCCTAGGGGAAACCCTAGGGAGCCTCCTCCCACCCCTTCCTACTATATATAGTGGAGGTTTGAGGGCAGCCCAACACCTGAAAAGCCACGTTCTGCCCTCTCCCCTCTAGATCGTCCTCCTCCTCTAGATTAGTTCGGTAGAGCTCGGCGAAGCCCTGCCGGATTAGCTCACCACCACTGCCACCACGCCGTTGTGCTACCGGAGAACTCATCTACCTCTCCACCCTCGCTTGCTGGATCAAGGAGGCGGCGATCGTCATCGAGCTGTACGTGTGCTGAACGCGGAGGTGTCGTCCGTTTGGCGCTAGATCATGATTGGATCGCGGGACGGCTTGCGATTTGGATCGCGAAGACGTTCGACTACATCAACCGTGTTTCTTAACGCTTCCCGCTTAGCGATCGACAAGGGTATGTGGATCCGATCTCCCCTCTCGTAGATGCTCATCACCATGGATAGATCTTGCATGTGCGTAGGAAATTTTTTGTTTCCCATGCAACGTTCCCCAACATCCTCCTCCATGGCCTCCCCCTAGATGGGGAGAGATTCTCCCCTCTGGTCCTTGGCCTCCATGGCGCCCGTAGGGGCCAGAGCCCCTCTGAGATTGGATCTCACTCTCTATTTTCTTCTCTGGTTTCGTCTATTTTCTGGCCTTTCACCGTTTCTTATATACCCGGAGATCCATAACTCCATTTGGGCTGAAATTTTAAGGAGATTTTTATCTGGAAATTATTTCTTGCGGCGAAATAAGGGCTCCAACTGCCTTACGAGGTGCCCACAAGGCAACCCGGCGCGCCCAGGGGTGTGGGCGCGCCCTATTGGCTTGTGGGGCCCTCGAGCATCCCTTTGTGTTGATTCTTCTTCCTAAAAATCATATATATTCCAAAATAATTCTCCATAAAAATTTATCACGTTTGGACTTCATTTGGTATGGTTTTTCAGCGAAACAAAAAATATGCAGAAAACAGGAACTCGCACTGGGCCCTAGAATAATAAGTTAGTCCATAAAAATAATATAAAAGTGCACCAAAACCATATAAAAATATTGTAAACATGGTATGAATACTTCATAAATTATAGATATGTTGGAGACATATCAGAGAGCGCTTTACTTTATATAAGAGAACTTTCAGGCTTCACACTTCATAAATTACTTCATATGTGAGAGCGCTTTACTTATATGCACTATGCTAGCATTCACACTTCATAAATTATTTGTTTTATCATTTACCTACTCGAGGACAAGCAGGAATTAAGCTTAGGGATGATGATACGTCTCCAATGTATCTATAATTTATGAAGTATCCATGCCATGTTTACAATAGTTTTATATTGTTTTGGTGCATTTTTATATTATTTTTATGGAGTAACTTATTAATCTAGTGCATGTTCGTGTTTTCTGCATGTTTTTTCTTTCTCAGAAAAACCATACCAAACAAAGTCTAGACGCAAAAAAAATATTAAGAAGAATTATTTTGTAATATATGTTATTTATAGGAAGAGGAATCAACGCAAGACGATGCTCAAGGGCCCCACAAGGCAACATGGCATGCCCACCCCCTGGGTGTGCCGGGTTGCCTTGTGGGCACCTGGTAAGGTGGTTGGAGCCCTTCTTTCGCCACAAGAAAGATAATTTCTAGATAAAAATCACCTCTGAATTTCAGCCCAATCGGAGTTACGGACCTCCGGGAATATAAGAAACGGTGAAAGGCAAGCAGACGAAACCAGATAAGAAAACATAGAGAGAGATCCAATCTCGGAGGGGCTCTCGCCCCTCCGGGCACCATGGAGGCCAGGGACCATAAGGGAGTACATCTCCCCATGTAGGGGGAGGCCATGGAGGAGGAAGCCTGAGGGGGACAATCTCTCCCTCTCTCTCTCGGTGGCGTCGGAGTGCCGCCGGGGGAACCATCGCCGCGGTGATCATTTTCATCAATATCATCGTCTTCATCACCTCATCGAACTAGGCTTTCGCCCCGCTTTATAGATAAAGCAAACATCCATACAGCCCGCATAATTCAGTGCACACCAAGACCGGGGCATCGGCACAATCTCACCCAAAGAAAATAAAAGAAGACATAAAAATGCCACCTAGTGGCATAAGCTCAATGGCACTACAAGGAGGCCAGCCGACGCGCCGTAGCCAGAAGAGCCTCCAGCATGCCGTCCAGACGCACCCGGTCACGCTGCCTAGAGAGGGGGTGCCAATGCTGCATGAAAGCCAGGAATTTGAAGAAGGAGTCAGATGCGCGTCTTGGGAAGATCCGCTCTATCACCATTTTATTGTGAGTCGTCCAGAGAGTCCATGCCATAGCGGCAAAGATCAACCAGAATAAGCGGCGCTGGTGTCCAGGGTGCTTGGCCTTGGTTTGGAGAAACCCCGCAAGGTCCTGGGCCTCCCATTCGGGTCCAAGAGCCTCACGGATGAATTCCCACATGGCCCTCGCCGCCGTGCACGTGAAGATAATATGGGTAGCCGTTTCCTGCACCGCGCATAAGGAGCACAAACCGTCAACCGGCCCATGCCGCTTCCGCACCTCCGTTCCCAAGGGGATGCGGTTACGGAGCAACTGCCACACGAAGATTTTGATCTTCAGTGGCAGTGGGGCCTTCCATAGCGGTGAGGTCCACGGAATAATTGGGGAGCGGCAAATGGCCTGATATGCCGAACTAACCGAGAACTCTCGAGAAGGGGAGAGCCGCCAAGCCACCGTATCAGGGTGGTACGGAAGCATGTGTGGCAGGACATCAAGTAGTAGGTGCCATTCGTCCGTCTCTATCGGCCCGAATGATCTCCTAAACCTTATGTCCCACATCCCTTGATGGAGGGCACCCGAGGCGAGGAGGGAGGGATCCACACAGATCCCTAAGTGGCTCGTTCCCAATCCAAGGGTCCAGCCAAAACTGTGTCCCGTCCCCATTACCAATATTAAAGGAGATTCCTAAGTGAATCTCCTCCTTTATTTTTTGTATCGCGTGCCAGAACTGCGATCCGCCCGTGCGCGAGCAAGCGAGCAGTGGCTCACCCCTTAGGTACTTTGCCTGGAGGAGTTGGAGCCACAGCCCCCCCCCCCCCCTCATTGCGAATAATTCGCCATACCCACCGGAGCATGAGGGCTGTATTAATAGCATGGGATTCCGTGATCCCTAGCCCACCACGGTCTTTAGGCAAGCAAATGCCTGCCCATTTGACCATGTGGTACTTCTAGTGCCCATCCTTAGCTTGGCAGAAGAACCTAGCAAGTTCCTTGTCGAACGATCTGTACACGCACTCCGGCAAGAGATAAAGCCCCATCATAAACATGGGTAGGCTCGCCGGGTTGGCACTGATGAGAATCATCTTGCTGCCCTTGGAGGTGAACCTTCCTCGCCACGGCTCAGCCCGCGAGGCCACCCGGCCCACGAGGGGGTCAAACCCAGTCGCCATGACATTCGTCTCAGCCAGCGGGATCCCTAGGTAGGCGTGGGGAACGCCGAGAGCTTGCAGTTTAGGTTGTTGGCAATTCGGAGCTGGTCCTCTGGGGTGTAGCCGAGGACGAAGACCTCGCTCTTATCAAAGTTGATCTTCAGCCCCGACATAGCTTCAAAGCACAACAGCAGGAATTTAAGGTTCACCAGGTCCAGGTTGGACCCCTGCACCATTATCATGGTGTCATCTGCATATTGGAGGTGGGTGACCCCCCTCCAGGGATCAGGTGCCCCACCACCCCAGTCGGGTGACCGGCCATCCGTGCTTTATCTAGGATGCCCGCCAGGGCATCGACAGCGAGGTTGAAGAGGAGGGGGGATATCGGGTCCCCCTGTTTCACTCCTGCCGAGGAGGAGAAAAATTGTCCCACCTCGTCATTGATGTTAATGGTCGTCTTACTAGACTGGACCATCTGCATGATCCAGGAGCACCACCTATCATCAAATCCCCGGCGTGTTAGCACCAGCCTCAAGAAGGCCCAGTCCAGATGGTCATATGCCTTCTGGAAGTCCAACTTGAGGAACACGCCCTTATGCCCACGAGAGTGTACCTCATGTACAATCTCGTGGAGGGCCAAGATCCCATCATGGATTCTCCGGCCCTTCAGGAACACCATCTGTAGGGGGTGATCAAGCCGCTCCACCACCGGAGCCAGCCGTGTCGTGCATACTTTCGCGAAGATGCGCTCTAGCACGTTGATCACCGTTATCGACCTGAATTGTCTAATTTCTATTGCCCCAATAACTTTGGGGATCAGGGTGATTACGCCATAGTTGATCCGAGCCATGTCAAAAGTCCAATGTAGAATTCTTGGAACATAGGCATGATCACCGGCTTAATGACATTCCAGAATTTCTAGAAGAAGCTGACTGGCAGGTGATGTCTACTACGCAACCTTCTTCTTGTAGACTCGTGTTGGGGCTCCAAGCGCAGAGTTTTGTAGGACAGTAGAAAATTTCCCTCAAGTGGATGACCTAAGGTTTATCAATCCGTGGGAGGCGTAGGATGAAGATGGTCTCTCTCAAACAACCCTGCAACCAAATAACAAAGAGTCTCTTGTGTCCCCAATACACCCAATACAATGGTAAACGGTATAGGTGCATTAGTTCGGCGAAGAGATGGTGATACAAGTGTAATATAGATGGTAGATATAGGCTTTTGTAATCTGAAAATATAAAAACAGCAAGGTAACTAATGATAAAAGTGAGCACAAACGGTATTGCAATGCTTAGAAACAAGGCCTAGGGTTCATACTTTCACTAGTGCAAGTTCTCTCAACAATACTGACATAGTTGAATCATATGTAAATCCCTCACGTGCGACAAAGAGTTCACTCCAGAGTCACAAATAGCGGAGAACAAACGAAGAAATTATTGTAGGGTACGAAACCACCTCAAAGTTATCTTTTCCGATCAATCTTATGAGCTATCCCTATAAGTGTCACGAACAGCCCTAGAGTTCGTACTAAAGTAACACCTTAAGATACACATCAACCAAAACCCTAATGTCACCTAGATACTCCAATGTCACCACGAGTACCCATGGGCTTGATTATACGATATGCATCACACAATTTCAGATTCATCATGTTCAATCCAACACAAAGAACTTCAAAGAGTGCCCCAAAGTTTCTACCGGAGAGTCAAGACGAAAACATGTGCCAACCCCTATGCATAGATTCCCAAGGTCACGGAACCAAGCAAAGCACATATCATGTGACGAATAAAAATATAGCTCTAAGTAAGATATACCGATAATGTTGAAGACGAAAGAGGGGATGCCTTCCGGGGCATCCCCAAGCTTAGACGCTTGATTCTTCCTTGAATATTACCTTGGGGGTGCCTTGGGCATCCCCAAGCTTAGGTTCTTGTCACTCCTTATTCTCCTCATATCGGTGTCTCACCCAAAACTTGAAAACTTTAATCACACAAAACTTAACGGAACTTCGTGAGAAGGGTTAGTGTAATAAAGATAAATCATTCACTTAGGTACTGTCAAGACAAGATTCATAATTGTTCCCACATGATACCTACTGTATTCTATCGTTCCCATAATTTATACCACTAAATATAAGCTATGAGAACACTAAAAGAAGCAAACTATGGATGCAAAACAGAATCTGTCAAAAATAGAACAGTCTGTGAAGATCTGTAGTATAACCATACTTCCCTGTCTCTAACAATTCTGAAAAATTAGGAAAACCTGAATAATTTGTATATTAAGATTGTTTAAAAATTTCAGATCATTATCACGCTCCAGTAAAAAATGAAAATTCCTGTACTGGGGTCAAAAGTTTCTGTTTTGGTTCAGCATCAGTTCTACTCATCTTGTGAGTCATCCCAAAGGCTTTACTTGGCACTTTATTGAAACAAAAGCTATAAAACATGATTACTACAGTAGCTTAATCATGTGAACACACAAAAACAGTAGGTATAAATATTGGGTCGTCTCCCAACAAGCACTTTTCTTTAATGCCTTTTAGCTAGGCATGATGATTTCAATGATGCTCACATAAAAAGTAAGAATTGAAACATGCAAGAGAGCATCATGAAGCATATGACTAGCACATTTAAGCCTAACCCACTTCCTATGCATAGGGATTTTGTGAGAAAACAACTTATGGGAACAAGAATCAACTAGCATAGGAAGGTAAAACAAGCAAAACTTCAAGATTTTCAACACATAGAGAGGAAACTTGATATTATTGCAATTCCTACAAGCATATACTCCTCCCTCATAATAGTTTTCAGTAGCATCATGAATGAATTCAACAATATAACTATCACATAAAGCATTATTTTCATGATTCATAAGCATAGAAATTTTACTACTCACCACATAAGCAAATTTATTCTCATCAATAGTAGTGGGAGCAAACCCAACAAAATAACTATCATGTGAAGCATAATCCAATTGAAAATTAAAATCATGATGACAAGTTTCATGGTTATCATTATTATTTATAGCATACATGTCATCACAATAATCATCATAAATAGGAGGCATGCTTTCATCATAAGAAATTTGCTCATCAAAACTTGGGGGACTAAACATATCATCTTCATCAAACATAGCATCCCCAAGCTTGTAGCTTTGCATATCATTAGCATCATGAATGTTCAAGGAATTCATACTAACAACATTGCAATCATGCTCATCATACAAAGATTTAGTGCCAAACATTTTATTGACTTCTTCTTCTAACACTTTGGCACAATTTTCCTTTCCATCATTTTCACGAAAGACATTATAAAGATGAAGTATATGAGGCAACCTCAATTCCATTTTTTTGTAGTTTTCTTTTATAGACTAAACAAGTGATAAAACAAGAAACTAAAAGATTGAATTGCAAGATCTAAAGATATACCTTCAAGCACTCACCTCCCCGGCAACGGCGCCAGAAAAGAGCTTGATGTCTACTACGCAACCTTCTTCTTGTAGACTCGTGCTGGGCCTCCAAGCGCAGAGTTTTGTAGGACAGTAGCAAATTTCCCTCAAGTGGATGACCTAAGGTTTATCACTCCGTGGGAGGCTTAGGATGAAGATGGTCTCTCTCAAACAACCCTGCATCCAAATAACAAAGAGTCTCTTGTGTCCCCAACACACCCAATACAATGGTAAATTGTATAGGTGCACTAGTTCGGCGAAGAGATGGTGATACAAGTGTAACATGGATGGTAGATATAGGTTTTTGTAATCTGAAAATATAAAAACAGCAAGGTAACTAATGATAAAAGTGAGCACAAACGGCATTGCAATGCTTAGAAACAAGGCCTAGGGTTCATACTTTCACTAGTGCAAGTTCTCTCAACAATACTGACATAGTTGAATCATATGTAAATCCCTCACGTGCGACAAAGAGTTCACTCCAAAGTCACAAATAGCGGAGAACAAATGAAGAAATTATTGTAGGGTACGAAACCACCTCAAAGTTATCTTTTCCGATCAATCTTATGAGCTATCCCTATAAGTGTCACGAACAGCCCTAGAGTTCGTACTAAAGTAACACCTTAAGATACACATCAACCAAAACCCTAATGTCACCTAGATACTCCAATGTCACCACGAGTACCCATGGGCTTGATTATACGATATGCATCACACAATTTCAGATTCATCATGTTCAATCCAACACAAAGAACTTCAAAGAGTGCCCCAAAGTTTCTACCGGAGAGTCAAGATGAAAACATGTGCCAACCCCTATGCATAGATTCCCAAGGTCACGGAACCCGCAAGTTGATCACCAAAACATACATCAAGTGGATCAATAGAACATCCCATTTTCACCACGGATATCCCATCGCAAGACATACATCAAGTGTTCTCAAATCCTTAAAGACTCAATCCGATAAGTAAACTTCAAAGGGAAAACTCAATTCATCACAAGAAGATAGAGAGGGGAAAACTCCATATGATTCATCTATATCAATAAAGCTCGCGATACATCAAGATCGTGCCATCTCAAGAACACGAGAGAGAGAGATCAAACACATAGCTACTGGTACATACCCTCAGCCCCGAGGGTGAACTACTCCCTCCTCGTCATGGAGACCGCCGAGATTATGAAGATGGCCTCCGGTGATGGTTTCCCCCTCCGGCAGGGTGCCGGAATGGGCTCCCGATTGGTTGTTCGTGGCTACAGAGGCTTGAGGCGACGGAACTCCCCATCTAGGTTTCTTTCTGGGGGTTACTGGATATATACGGGTACTTGGCGTTGGAATCACGTCAGGGGGATCCACGAGGCGGCGACAAGCCAGGGGGGCGCGCCCTAGGGAGGGGGGCGCCCCCTAGGCTTGTGATCGCCTCGTGGCTCTTTTGGCCCACCTCCAATGCTCCCTGGGCTTCTTCTGGTCCATAAATGATCACCGTAAATTTTTATTCCGTTTGGACTCCGTTTGATATTCATTTTCTGTAAAACTCAAAAACAAGGAAAAAAACAGAAACTGGCACTGGGCTCTAGGTTAATAGGTTAGTCCCAAAAAATAATATAAAATAGCATATTAATGCTTATAAAACATCCAAAACCGATAATATAATAGCATGGAACAATAAAAAATTATAGATACGTTGGAGACGTATCAGCAGGCCGTCCGGTTCCGGCGCCGAGCTCGCCTTCGTAGATGCGATAGCCCTGCCCACCTCCTCCTCCGAGAAGGGGGGGGGTTAGCTGCATGTTCTTGGCCGCCGAGACCGTGCACTCCGGGGGTGAGAAGTCTTCTGCGAGATAGGCCCCACTACGGGTCTTCATCACCTCCCTCATCTCTTTTCAGCGGTCCACTCTCCCGCATCCCGCTGTAATCTCCTACTTGAACATGGTGCTTTATGCCACATATTATTATCCAATGATGTGTTCACATCCTATGACTATTGAGTAGATTTCTTTTGTCCTTTGGGTTGATTGGTTTGAGTTGTATGTATTATTTTGGTGATGTCCTATGGTGCCTTCCGTGCCGCGCACACGTGAGGGATTCCCTCTGTAGGGTGTTGCAATACGTTCATAATTTGCTTATAGTAGTTGGCTAGAGTGACAGAAGCTTACACCCGAGTAAACGGTTTGTTGCGTATGGGAGTAAAGGGGACTTGATACTTAATGTTGTGGTTGGGTTTACCTTAATGATTTCTAGTAGTTGTGGATGCTTGCTAGAGTTCCAATCATCAGTTCATATGATCCAAATACGGAAAGTGTGTTAGCGCATGCCTATCCCTCATATAAAATTGCAATAATGATTAACGATCTTGCTATCAATTTCCTAGGACAATTCCGCACACCATACCATAATTATTCCACACTCACCAATTGTAATATATTATAATATATTCTAACTTTATTTAGGCATAATCTATTTTCATATTTTAGTTATTCGATATCATGAAAAGCTGTCATCTTTGTACCCACAACGTAGTTTTGGTTCTTGTTTCTAGATAAAAGCAAACGCTCGATGTATGTAGTCGTATCGGTGGCATATAGGACTTAAGAGAATATTGATCTTACCTTTAGCTCCTTGTAGGTTCGACACTCCATACTTACCACTTCTATCGTTGGAAACTGCTATGATGATTCCTTCCACTTGGAGATTATTACTCTCGAGGACACATGGGAATTTCCGTCTAATCACATTCATCATGTTTAGTTGATGCACGTTCGTTACATTGATAATTTGATATTTGTGTGGACCGGTGCTAAGGTGTTGTTCTTACTTGAACAAACAAGCCACTTATGATTACCCCCTCTTGCAAGCATCTGCAACTACCAAAGAAGAATTAAGACAAATCCAACCATAGCATTAAACATGTGGATCCAAATTAGCCCCTTACGGAACAACTCATAAACTAGTGTTTAAGCTTCTATCACTCACGCAACCCATCATCTACTTATCATTCCCCAATCCTTTCCTTTAGGCCCAAATATGGTGAAGTGTCATGTAGTCGACGTTCACACGACACCACTAAAGGAAGAGCAACATACATATCATTAAAATATCGAACGGATACCAACATCACATGATTACTTGTAACAAGACTTCTCCCATGTCCTCGAGAACAAAAGTAACTACTCACAAATCATATTCTTGTTCAAGATCAGAGGTGTATTGAATATCATTAAGGATCTAAACATATAGTCTACCACCAAACAAACCAAGTAGCGTCAACTACGAGATTAATCAACACTACTAGCAACCCACAGGTACCAATCTGAGGTTTTGAGACAAATATTCAATACAAGAGATGAAATAGGGTTTGAGATGAGATGGTGCTGGTGAAGATGTTCATGAATATTGATCCTCCCACGATGGAGGAAGTGTTCGTGAGGACGATGGCTTCGATTTCCCCCTCTGGGAGGGATGTATCCCTGGCGAAATCGCTCCGCCGGAGAGCAAAAGTGCCCATGTCCAGGTTCCGCCTCGAGAAGGCGGCACGTCGTCCCAAAAGTATCCTTCTTATTTTTTTTCTAGGTCAAAACCCTTCATATAGAAGAAGAGGGGCACCGGAGGCCACCTGTGGAACCCACAAGGCATCAGGGCGCGCCTAGGGGGTGGTCGCGCCCTGTTGCCTTGTGGGCAGGTGGTGGGGCCCCTCTGGTACTTCTTTGCTCCAGTATTTTTTATATATTCTATAAAAAATCTTCGTAAAGTTTTTGGTCATTTGGAGTTGAGTAAAATAGGTATCTCTGATGTAGCTTTTTTAGGTCCAGAATTTCAGCTGCCGGTAATGTTCTTCTCCATGTAAACCTTGTAAGTTCAAAGAGAAAAGGCATTAAAATTGTATCATAAAGTGGAATCATGACCAAATACAATATAACTAATAGTAGGAAATCATGATGCAAAATGGACGTATCAATACCATTTTCGCAACCTGGTCACCGGAGGCGGCTGGCTGCTAGAAGCGGCTTTGGCGGCAACAGAGCCGTTACTCACCGGTCTCTTCATATGCTTCTTATTGGGTTCAGATAGTCAGTCGACCAGACCCTTCCTTACCTCCGCCACCGGTTAAGTCAGGCTAAGCATTGCACGACCCTCGGATAGTTGACCCTGGGTTGAGGCATCTGGAGGCGAGTCCTGTAAATGCTTCTTGCACTTAACCCGAGGAGGTTCCGGCTACAGTGCATCATGCATCTATGGATTATATGTTGATGAGGGTGCGACACATAATTACTGTGAGGGCATCGAGCTCAACCAATGTGGAAGCCCCGCCGAGCTTGCCAGAGACGGGGACGGGTTGCTATGAGCGGGTGTGTTGGAGCAGGTGCGGGTGCGGGAGAAGGTGCGGTTACGAGAGCATGTGCGGGTGCGATCTTCACCGAGTTGCTCTCGAAGAAGCCAGAAAGGGGGAAATCCTCTGGCCTTTTGTGTGGATTTTATTTTATCTTGGTGCCAAAAGTCGGCATGAAAGCAGAAACTGAGGATGAGAAATCAATTTTGTAGGCAGCTATCGCTGCGTGGACTGCCTCATGGACCACTGCGTGGACTGCCTCAGCTTTGGTTGCTTCTTTGGTCTCAGCTGTTTTTTTCTCAACCGCCACCACCACCTTCTCGTCGATATTCACTTGGCTGAACTTTGTTCTCCGCCTTCTTACCTGCGGATCCTCGCGGTAGTAATACTTCCACGTGGCACAGTCTCCGGCAGCATGCACATGTCCATACTGCAGCCGCTGGCCCACCTGGTGCTCCAGCATTATGTTGATGGCTCTATTGAAAGGGGTGTCCCACTTGTACTTCATCGACGGCTGAGTCAACGAGTCGCTTTCTTCGGCTGTAAGCCTGTGTTGCTCTCTCTGCAAAATGAATGTGAACCATTTACAAATTGTGACTAGAACATAGTTGACTTGATTAGAAGCTAATATAAGGCATTAAATTAATAATTACCAGTATTTCCATGAATTTCCTCGTCGGCCATCCATTCATCATTCCTTTTTTTCCTTGTCCCACTTGAACCGGGCCCTCAAGATATCATACTCCTGCTGGTCGGTGAACTCCGCCTAGGGGTCTGGGATCCCCAGACGTTCACGTTCCGCGTCCTCCTTATACCACACAGGCCTCTTGCCCGTGTAACCACGGCTTCCAAGGTGGTGGGTACCCATGGTCCTGGCCTGAAGCTTCTTCATTCTCTCTGCCTTGGCCTTGGTTGCTTTGGCAGCGATAGTCTCCTTGAATTTTTCTAAGTCCGCTTCTGTAAGTCCTGAATTCTCTTCAATAATCTCGGTGTTGGATAATTTTCTACTTCCCTTTTTTGACCCTACCTTTCCAGGCGCTCAATGCACCGCTGAACTTGCCAATGGCTTTATTGTTTATCTTCTTCATGGATTTATATTCGCACTGTTCTATGTTGTCATCCCGGCCGGGGAACAAGAATCTCCCGTGCAACTTTTTTAATAGGAGGTGCTCCATATTTGCTTCCTTCCTTATGTCTGTGTCATTGAGGTTGGCGGTACACAGTAGGATGCATCCTATTTGGTTGTCGTAGCACGATGACACTTCCCGTGGCAGTATTGGCTCGAATTTGGATTCATGCACCTTTGTGCCCACCAGTCTTTCTGTGCCGAGCTTATTTGGGCGCCGGGAGTCTTCTTCTCTGCTTTAGTGTGTTGGGTACCACTTTCCGTGGTATGGTTGCCACTATCCGTGCCGGTGTCGGTGCCATCGGTGCCTGTGTCGGCAGCACCACCACCCTCCATTAGGTGAAGGGGGCCATGCAACCCTTCTTCTTCCTGACTAGCCAGATAGTTGGTGTGCATTCGCGTAGCGGGCGTGATCAGAACCCTCAGCTTCGTCGTTGTGCGCCATGTTTCCTAGGGTTCAATATGCTCTTTTAATTCTCAAACTATAATAAAATGAAAAATGACATAGAAATGGCTTATATTTTGCCTAAATCTTGTTTCATTCCCGTTCCGTCAAATCCCGGGCACTTGATATGTCCTACTTTCTAGCACAAGTCATGCCGAAATTGACGAGAAATTTTGGCATGACCTTTGCTAAAAAGTGGACATATCAAGCGCGTGAAATTTCCTGGAACGGAAATGAATCAACATTTTGGCGAAATATAGGCCACTCGGATCGGTTCCCCTGCAATGCACATACACATGTTCAAATATCCATCTTCTCCATAGCAACACATGTTCAAATATCCATCTTCTACACAGCAACACACATGTCCAAATTTCCACATAACATCTTCGACAAAACTAACTATCAAACTTAATTAAAAAATCAACTAATAAGGTAGAGTGAACATTCATGTTTTCTTTCGGTTACTTCTTGTTGACAATATGTTATTTGTTCCTACATTTTGTAGAGTTTTTTATTTTTGCTTCCTTTTTTGGTTTCCGAATGAATGGAATTACAAACTTTTACTGCGGAGTCGACAAGCGATCAAAGTTACTTTGTGCACTGAGAGATCGTCAAACTTTTCTCTGCGTATGTCTGAACAAAAAATGAACTAAAAATGCTTAATTAACTATCAAACTTAAGTCAAAAAGCTATTCTTCCCCAGCATCATGGCTTAAATTTATTTAGCCCAATTCCCTAAATATTCTAGCTCTGACAGACCAAGTCCTAAGGATTGCTCCAAAACCAAAACACTAGCTAATGTAATTTTATGAATTGAAGCTAACCCTAACGGAATCCCTAATTACCTAATCCCTGAATTAAAACATCCCCAAATCCTAACAAACCCTAACATACATGGCACTGGATCGTAGGAGGAAGCCAGGGTCAGAGGAGGTCGACCGGGGTCGGACAAGGCCATGCTCACAGGAGGCCGGCAGGGGTTGGAGGAGGCCGGGGTCGGACGAGGCCGCGCGCATCGGCTGCTGCAGAGTCAAAGGAGGTCGCGCCCGATGGTGCTTGATGGGTGCGGTTCGGCCGGCGGTTGTCCCGCATGGCGGCGGTGGTCGGAGGGAATTGGGGAATCGGGGGAGGAGTGGGAAATCGGGGGGAATGGAGAGGGGACGGGGTCACGGTGTCCGGTCTAAGTCAAACTTCGGTGTAGTGAGGGGTCTAAAACCATGCTACAACTAAGTAAGCTATAGCGTTGGTGAGGAACCCACGCTACTGCTAAGTGTCCTTTTGTTATTATTATTGTTTTCTTTGTTCTTTTGTTGTCTTTTATTTTTCCTTTTATTTTCTTTTTCCTTTTGTTTTATTATTCCTTTTGTTTTCTTTTTCTTTTTGATTTTGTTTTTATGATTTTTCTTTTTCTTTTTATTTATTTCTTTTTCATTTTTAAATTTTTTTCTTTTATATTCCTTTCAAGCTAAGTTATTATTTTTATTTTTCGTTTTTCATTTTTTCTATTTTTGTTTATTTTTCTTATCAGTAGCGTTGGCTGTGCATGGGACCGTACTGCTATAGCTTTACCTATAGCGCTTGTTGTATGCCATGCGATGTTGATAAGTTGGGCCCACCAGCTACCCACCTCTAAATTTGGTGTCAGCGGTGGGATTGTGACCAACGCTACTAGCAAATATTTACCTGTAGCGCGGGGTTCAAGGGCCACGTTGCTATTGTAGTCCGACGAGCGAAGGACCGTGTGGCCCATTTAGCAATAGCGCTTGTTTTGCAACCCAGCGCTACTACTACTCTATACGTGTAGCGTGGGCTGTGTACCAACGCTACTAATAACTAACAGTGGCGGTGCATACAGACCCCACGCTACTACTAATGATCTACCTATAGGCATTTCCCTAGTAGTGAGTGATGGTATGCAGATCTTCGTGAAGAATTACACCAAGCAAACACGAGCAGAAGAAGCCCGACTCAGTGGTGGCATGGAGATCTTTGTATCACAAAGTACCTTGCGCCCACCACGTGAGCCCAGCCGAGGCGAAGAGGAAGGTGTTCCAAAAATGCCGGGCAACGACCCCTGCGGTCCAAGACCCGAGAACGACCACGCCCGGCAACGACTGTCCCCAGTTGACCCGCACTCAACCAACCTTAGACAGCAAGCTATCTCCTCTCACGTGTGGCACGCCTATTCTTTGTTCACAGAGTATGCATGGCACGCGGCCGGAGGGTAGGAGGGCTGGAGGGTGGACAAGACGCAAAGGGTGATTCACTCACCTATGCTGCCGCATGGTGCACACCTGTCTCGAAACATGTCATGACGGGGACAGGCATCACCTAGGTCGGTTGTGACAAGACAGACGTTCGTTCCCAGAAGACAAAAAATGTTGACACTTCATTAGTGCATTTATACCTACCTGGCCTGACCCAGGATATTTACCTTAGCCTCGAAGGCATGTGGTATCATGTAAACTATAAAAGGAGGACCAGGCCAATCAGGGAAGGGAGGAAAAAGGATAGCATAGCTGGTGGTTGGACACTTGTTGGAAGAACAATAGGACTGCACACGCCTTCGCATTCCTGAGAAAGGCCTTGTAGCTCCTAAATCCCACCTTTAAACACAAAAAGCAGGATTTGGGTATTACACAACCATGCGATCCGAACCAGGGTAAATCATCGTGTCCATTATGTGCATTTCAAGTAGAGGAGATCCAAACCTTTGTGCCCCCATTCACGAACAGTGAAAGAGCGTCATCTTCCACGATGTCACGAGTGTGTGTTCTGCACACTCACCGACAAGTGGTGATAGGGAGCGCTTTTCGCCCGTCGGACTATTGAGTTTCCGGGTGATTCCATATCGGACCCGGCCATCAATCCGACGTGGTGGACGCGCCCGGGCCACCCCATATCCGCCCCATATTTGGGTTGGATATAGGGTGCCGGTCAGCCTGGGCGTTTGAGGTCCGTTTGAGGCGCCCATCTGGGTCAGGTTTTTCTCGGGCCAGTGACCGGGCGTCCGCCCAGGTGTGTGTTACGACATTGGGGCGCTCAGTTGTGGATGCTCTTAGATGCACCTCCCGCAAATTGTGTTGTATATTTGATTAGTGCATGCAATTTATCATGATAGTAATACTAATGTAACCTATCCTCCATCTAAGGCGAGAAGTAGCCTAGATGTAAGAAGGATATTGAAATATTGACATGGAGTTTCTTAGCCCGAGCTCATATGGTTGAACAGTAAAATGGAAAAAAATAAAAAATTGAAAAAATTCTGAATATTTTTAGTGACAAACATTGACAAAAGTTCTCAACGCTTGCAAAATTTCATCGTGAAATGACATTTGTAGAAATCGTGACTAAAAGAACAGACTCGCTGCTCCAAAACTGTCATTTCCAATAGCATTTCGGAGTGATGATAATTTTTCTTTGCCATGATTTCTTAAATGTCGTTTCACGATGAAATTTTGCAAGCGTCGATTTTTTTAGTCAATGTTTGTCACTAAAAAAATCAGAACAGTACTTTAGATTGAAATATACTGTTTTCCCAACCTTCACTCGATAGGTTGAGGTTATGGTTGCACTTGCTTCGATACACATGACACACTTTCTGTTTTTTTTCACTTATGAACATGAAACAATATAATCCTGAACTAGGAAATTTCAAGAATAGCACACAGTTGTTTGTCACGGGAAGGCTACCCATGTGTTGAACTCACGGGGTGTGGTGCTCGGACGGCTTGACAGACTGCGTGAGATGATACTCGCAGCGTTCGAAGAAAACAGGCGGAGGAGGTAAAAATCTGGAAAAGAAATACTTTGTATTTTGGGAAATACAAAAAAGAGAAATTTATGACAGAAATGGCACCCTTTTCCTCTTATACACTGTCAGAAATTTGTTTTTTTTTCTATAGCCCAAAACAAAACGAGATTTCTACCGAAACTTGCCACGGGTATTTGGAATGTGTATGTGTATCCTGAAAAAAATCACATTTTTTTAGACTTCAAAAACACGAATTTCAAAATGTTCAAATATAGAGAGCATTGGAGCTCGGGTGCTGCAAATCTGCACTCGTGCAAACCCTGCCTACCTAAGGGCATCTCCCACGACCCTCAAATTGAACCCTCAAATCATCCGCATACGTTCGGATTACACGGTTCAGATGTATCGTGCCATTCTTGTGGGCATGTATCGATCCATCGACCAATCTGATTCACTTTTTCCCGGAAATTGGAAGTAAAATTGGGGCCTTTCCATGAGTCTGTACAACGTACATGTATGACTTCGGAACCTCTAGCCCACTAACCCCTCCCCCCTTCCCAGTCTTGTTCTCTTTCAATCTGTCTCTTCTTCCGCTTACTTCGAATCTGCATAGATGGACGTCCGCAACAAGCACCGACGCGCCCGCTCGCCTTTTACGATGGCGTCGTCCACCCATGACCCGTCCGCGGTCAGGTGCACTCGGCCCTCTGTCGATGATGTCCATGGCGGACACCATGCCCCGCGGGTGTTCAGCCAAATGCCATTGAACTTATTTTCGAATCTCACGTCATTGTTTTAGAGAACGAAGGATGACGGGGCACTCGACCATGAATAATGAGTGTTGTGCGATGCGTGGTTGGCCGTATCCAGGATTTCACAGGCATGAGAAGAAGGGGGCTCTTCTGGCATCGCTTGCATGATTGGTTTCACACGCGAAAGCATATTGCGCCCTACGACATGCACATCATTCATGATCATGATGTGAAGTCGTTATCGTATCGATGGTACGCCATTCAGACCACCATCACTAAGTTGTGTGGAGTGGTTGCTTGGCTAGAGGCAAGGTGGCGATTGCGCGCGGTAGCGGAGGAGATTGTAATTGTTGTTTCTTCTTGCTCAACTTGTTGATTGAAACATTTATTCACTCAATGTTGCTCTACACGTTGTGTAGCCCGTACGCGCTGCAATGATGTACCACGGGATAGACAGACGGCCATTTACATACATATACTATTGGCTGAAGCTGAATAGACAGTATGTGTGGGACGACGTAATCCATTCATGAGAAACTTGTTGAACATCTGGTTAATCTCGTTGAATTTTGACTATTATTATACTGGACTTATTTGCATTCTATGTATGAATGATTTATATTATTTTCTAGAATTTTAATGAATTCTGTCGGGTTTGTGAATTCCATTCGGTTTATAAAAACTGGACTTAAAATATATGCAGATGCCCCCCCCCCCATCTGCACGGATACATGAGGAAATTTTACAAATAAACATTGAACATGCGCTATGGGTAAAACTTTCTTGTGATACAGAGCTTTAGATGCTCCCATGATGTGCCGTCTGAGTTCCCGCAAATGTTGCATGTTAATAATCCTGTCGACAGCTAAGAGCATCTGATACGTCTCCAACGTATCTATAATTTTTGATTGTTCCATGCTGTTATATTATCATTCTTGGATGTTTTATAATCATTTTATAGCAACTTCTTATCAATTTTTGGGACTAACCTATTGATATAGTGCCCAGTGTCCGTTGCTGTTTTTTGCTTCGCAGAATATCAGTACCAAACGGAGTCCAATTGCCATGAAACATTTTGGAGATTTTTTTTGGACCAGAAGACAACTTGTGAGCCAAGGAAACACCTGGGAGGAGGCCCGTGGGGCCCACGATACACCAAGGCGCGCCAGAGGCCCCCGGCGCGCCCTGATGTATCGTGGGGCCCACGAAGGTTTTTCCACCGCCTCTCAGCTCTATAAATCCTCAGAAATTCTAGAAACCCTAGAGGAGTCGACGAAATACACTTCCAGCCGCCGCAAGTCCCAGAACCACAAGATCCAATCTAACACCATCACGGAGGGGTTCATCATCCACATTGGTGCCTCTCCGATGATGCGTGAGTAGTCCACCATAGACCTACGGGTCCGTAGGCAGTAACTCGATGGCTTTCTCTTTTTCTTTTGATTCTCAACACAATGGTCTCTTGGAGATCTATTTGATGTAATGACTTTTTGCGGTGTGTTTGTTGGGATCCGATGAATTTTGAGTTCATGATCAGTTTCTATCCATGAATATTATTTGAGTCTTCTTTGATCTCTTATATGCATGATTACTTATAGCCTCGTATTTCTTCTTCGAATCTTTGGTTTAGTTAGGCCAACTAGATAGATTTTTCTTTCCATGTGAAGAGGTGCTGTGTGATGGGTTCGATCTTGCGGTGTCCTCTCCCAGTGACAGAAGGGGCAGCGAGGCACGCATGTATCGTTGCTATTAAGGATAACAAGATGGGATCTATTCCCACATCACTAGTAGAAATCAGGGCTTTGATCCTGGCCAGATCAGAGCATTAGTCTCGGTCGTGTTACGAACCGGAACTAATGAAAGCATCAGTCCCGGTTCGAGAGGTTAGGACGCCGGCCGGGCCTCGGCAGGCATCAGTCCCGGTTCGGCTGGGACCTTTAGTCCCGGTTCCAGTCACCAACTGGGACTAAAGGGTTGCTGCTCATTAGTCCTGGTTGATGTCTGGAACTGATACTAAAGGTGTGGCCATTAGTCCCAGTTTTAGGCACAAACCGGGACTAAAGCTTTTGCCTATATATATCCACGCCCCCCCATTTCCTCTATTTTTTGGCCGTGGAAGGGTGGAGGTGTGGGCTACTCTGTTTTTTGCCTATATATGCACATGAGGTGTTCAATGAAATGCCCGAGCCACACTTAAGTTATCTTCTCTGTTCTTCCTCCAAACTTGACCTCTAAGCTCCATTTTTTCCAAGATTTGTCTAGGTTTGATGGTGCACCAACTATCCAAGTGTTCTAAAAAGGTTAGCAACTTCATCATTTCATCTCTCACTGCTAGTTTAGCTCATTTCAAATGCTCTAGAAGTAGTTTGGTTTGTGGGTTTTAGTGGAGGAGTGTATGTGTGAGTTTATTTGATTTAGATGCACAATTTGAGCTGAAATTAACTTCTTACTTGTATTATTGTTTGTTATTATATAGTGCCATGGTTTTGGTAGACGCCCCCGTCGGCTCTCGTCTGGTCTATGATTCGGATGTGGTATATTATCTTTTATTACTATTTGTTTCATTCAATGTTTATGACAATTATGCCGACCAACTTGACATAGATGTCTTTATCTAGGAGGTATGTGAACCGGAAATTCCAACCGACCCTATTGTCGAGAGGTTAAATTTAGTTAAAAACAATTATTTGAAAGAAAAATTGAAAAGAGTTGAAGAAGAGAATATGAAATTAGAGTTGCATGTTGCCGATGTCGTCGATGTACACAAGATCTAGATGGATGCAATGCGCTTGAAGATTAGAAAGATTAGAAAATGTGCCATTGATAATGAGGCTTGGTATCATTATGTTGTTGGATCAATTGTTACCTTAGTTACGATTTTGATCGCATTTGTTGTTGCATTTAAATGTTTTACATAGTTGTATGATAGTTTCAATGTATGTTTTAATTAGATGCTCTAGAGAGTTGTATGTTGTTCTATGAGAACTATGTATGAACTTTATGTATTCATTTATATAATGCATGCAGATGAACCGGCAATGGATGTACGGTGACCGACGCACCTCCGACTACATTACGGGTGTGCACAATTTTCTCAAAGTGGCTGAGGCAAACAAGCAGAATGGTTTTATGTATTGTCCATGTATTGTCTGTGGGAATACGAAGGATCACTCTTCCACGAATACCCTTCACTTCCACCTGCTTGACAAGGGTTTCATGCCACACTATAATGTTTGGACCAAGCACGGAGAAAGAGGGGTTATGATGGAAGACAACGAAGAAGAAGAGGATGATGACAACTATCCTATGTTCCCTGGATATGGTGATACTGCAACGGGGGAAGCTGAAGATCAAGAGGCACCAGATGTGCCCGATGATGATCTTTGCCAGGTCATTGTTGATGCACAGAGAGAATGCGAAAGTGAACAGGAGAAGTTGAAGTTCGATCGCATGTTAGAGGATCACAAAAAACGGTTGTACCCAAATTGCGAAGATGGCAACACAAAGCTCAGTACCACACTGGAATTGCTGAAATGGAAGGTAAAGAATGGTTTATCTGACAAGGGATTTGAGAAGTTACTGAAAATAATGAAGAAGAAGCTTCCAAAGGATAATGAATTGCCTGACAGTACGTACGAAGCAAAGAAGGTTCTCTGCCCTCTAGGATTAGAGGTGCAGAAAATACATGCATGCCCTAATGACTGCATCCTCTACCGCGGTGAGGAGTACGAGAATTTGAATGCATGCCCGGTATGCGGTGCATTGCAGTATAAGATCAGACAAGATGACCCTGGTGATGTTGAGGGCCAGCGCCCCAGGAAGAGGCTTCCTGCCAAGGTGATGTGGTATGCTCCTATAATACCACGGTTGAAACGTCTGTTCAGAAACAAAGAGCATGCCAAGTTGTTGCGATGGCACAAAGAAGACCATAAGAAAGACACGATATTGAGAGTACCCGCTGATGGGTCGCAGTGGTGAAAAATCGAGAGAGAGTGGCTAGACTTTGCAGGTGACCCAAGGAACTTATGGTATGGTTTAAGTGCAGATGGTGTTAATCCTTTTGGGGAGCAGAGCAGCAAGCATAGCACATGGCCTGTGACTCTATGTATCCATAACCTTCCTCCTTGGTTGTGCATGAAGCAGAAGTTCATTATGATGCCAGTGCTCATCCAAGGCCCTAAGCAACCCGACAACGACATTGATGTGTACCTAAGGCCATTAGTTGATGAACTTTTACAGCTGTGGAATAAAAAAGGTGTACATGTGTGGGATGAGAACGAACAGGAGGAATTTGACATACGAGCATTGCTGTTTGTAACCATCAATGATTGGCCTGCTCTTAGTAACCTTTCAGGACAGACAAACAAGGGATACCACGCATGCACGCACCGTTTATATGATACTGAAAGTATATATTTGGACAAATGCAAGAAGAATGTGTACCTGGGACACCGTCAAGTTCTTCCGACCAAGCATGCCTTAAGAAAGAAAGGCGAGCATTTCAAAGGTGAGGCAGATCACCGAAAGAAGCCTGTCCTCCGTACTGGTGACGATATACTTGATATGGTCAAGGATTTACAAGTAATCTTTGGAAAAGGTCATGGCGGACAATCTGTTCCGAATGACGCTGACGGACACGCCCCCATGTGGAAGAAGAAATCTATATTTTGGGAGCTAGAATATAGGAAAGTCCTAGAGGTCCGCCACGCAATCGACGTGATGCACGTGATGAAGAATCTTTGTGTGAACCTGCTAGGCTTCCTGGGTGTGTATGGGAAGACAAAAGATACACCGGAGGCACGGCAGGACCAGCAACGTATGAAAGAAAAAGACGGCATGCATCCAAAGCAGTATCAAGGTCCTACCATCTACACTCTTACCAAAGCAGAGAAGGAAATCTTTTTTGAATGCCTGCTCGGTATCAAGGTCCCGTCTGGCTTCTCGCCGAATATAAAGGGAATAATATATATGGCAAAGAAAAAAAATCAAGAACCTAAAATCTCATGACTTCCACATGATAATGACGCAATAGCTTCTGGTTGCATTGAGGGGTCTTCTACCAGAAAATGTTTGATTAGCCATTGTGAAGCTATGTGCATTCCTCAATGCAATTTCTCAGAAGGTAATCGATCTAAAAATCTTACCAAGGTTACCGAATGATTTGGTCCAATGTCTTGTCAGTTTTGAGTTGGTGTCCCCACCATCCTTCTTCAATATTATGACACACGTCCTAGTTCACCTAGTCGAAGAGATTGCTATTCTGGATCCTGTATTTCTATACAATATGTACCCCTTTGAGAGGTTCATGGGAGTCTTAAAGAAATATGTTCGTAACCGTGCTAGGCTAGAAGGAAGCATCTCCAAGGGCCATGAAACAGAGGAGGTTATTGAGTTTTGTGTTGACTTTATTCCTGACCTTAAGCCGATTGGTGTTCCTTAATCGCGGCATGAGGGGTGACTGCGTGGAAAAGGTACGCTAGGACCAAAATCAATAATATGTAGGGACGGGCATTCTTGGGCGCAAGCACACTACACAGTTCTACAAAGTTCTACCTTGGTGACCCCATATCTCGAGAAACACAAGGATATTTTACGCTCCAAGAACCCTGCACAGTCTGACCCCTCGATTAAACGTACACACATTGCGGCTTTCGGTGGTTGGTTGCAGACAAATCTCATGAATGACAACATGGTTGAAGATGACCTGTACTTGTTGGCCAGGACACCATCTTCGACTATATTGACTTTCCAAGGGTACGAGATAAATGTGAATACATTTTACACGATCGCCCAAGATAAAAAGAGCACCAGCTAAAACAGTGGTGTCCGCTTTGACGACGATGCAGCAAACACCAATAGGGAAAAAGACACATATTATGGTTACATAGAGGAGATATGGGAACTTGACTATGGACCTGATTTTAAGGTCCCTTTGTTCCGGTGAAAATGGGTCAATATGACAGGAGGCGAGGTAATGGTAGACCCGCAGTACGGAATGACAACAGTGGATCTCAACAATCTTGGGTACACAGACGAACCATTCGTCCTAGCCAATGATGTGGCGTAGGTTTTCTATGTAAAGGACATGTCTACCAAACCGAGAAAAAGAAAAGATAAGGAAGCAGATACATCATACGATGAGCCAAAGCGCCACATAGTTCTTTCAGGGAAAAGAAACATCATGGGAGTGGAGGACAAGACAGACATGTCAGAAGATTATGGAAAGTATCATGAAATTCCTCCCTTCATAGTGAAGACTGACCCATGTATCATGTTAAATGATGAAGATTATCCATGGTTACGGCGCAATAAGCAAGGGACACAAGCGAAGAAATAGTTTTATACCCCAAAAGATCCCACTCTGGGATGTGACCGGCTTCACCGCCATCACTTTCTCTCTAGTGTGAGTTTCCGGACTTATAGCTGGAAAGTGCCACTTCAGACAAACTGGAGGGAATCTTTGTAAGAGCTACCTAGGGCATTTTGTATTACCCATTTCGTATTAAAATTTGATGATGTTAGAATTTGATGATGTTATCTTGTTCTCCAAGCCATGAGACTTGGCAAGATAATCAAATATGGCATTTGTGACATGCTAGAATTTTAGTTATGATCAACTAAAACATAACTATAATATTCTTCAATAGCAAAAAGAATCAACTAAAAAGCTTTTATAAAACTCTAGTTATATGATCAAAATAATATTAACTTAAAACTATATAAATTTTATGCAACAAAAATTCTCCAAGCCACGAGACTTCGCCAGATAATCAAATATGGCATTTGTGACATGCTAGAATTTTGGTTATGATCAGCTAAAACAAAACTATAATATTCTTCAATAGCAAAAAGAATCAACTAAAAAGCTTTTATAAAACTCTAGTTATATGATCAAAATAATATTAACTTAAAATTATATAAAATTTATGCAATTTTTTTTTCTGTTGTAGCTGTCCAAATCATGCAAACAATAACAGGAAACTATATAAAAATGTGCAAAAGTTATTCATATTCAAACTGTTTTCAAAATATAAAATGAAAACAGAAAAAAAATGTGCAACATATCAAAAAAAAGGAAAGAAATAAAAAAATGCCCGCCTACTAGGCAGTGCTCCATGGCTGCATACGACTAGAAGCCCAACAGGGCCAGGATGCAGGCCCGCAGATCATCCGCTAGTGGGCCCAACAGGGCAGTGTAATAGCGACATAGTAGGCACGTGTTCGGTTTGAGAGAGGCTCGTGCTGCCTCTCTCACAGAGGGGCTTATAAGCTGGTCGTCGTGCTCCTCAACTAGCAAGGTGGAACTAAACTCCCACCCGCGTCAGCTCCGCGCCCGTGCCAGGGACCTTTAGTCCCGGTTTGTATTAACAACCGGGACTAAAGGTTGGCTTTGCGCGCGCACTTTCGCCCACAGCCGAAAATGAGGCCTTTAGTCCCGATTGGTAATACCAACCGGGACTAAAGGTCCCTTCCCGCGCCTAATTTGGGCCGCCGGTAGGCCAGGCGCCGAACCTTTAGTCCCGGTTGCTTCGGAGAACCGGGACTAAAGACCCTTTAGTCCCGGTTGTTGGAACCAACCGGGACTAAAGGTCCCTGTCATATATAACCTCTGCCTTCTCCCCTTCCCAATCGAGCTACATTTTCGCGAAGAACAGATCAGGAGCAGAGCAGCCGCCGCCCTCTTCATCGCGATGCCGTCATGCTGCCCATTTTCGCTGGTGACCCGCAGCGCCCGCGCCCTCCGCGCCCTCCCTTGACGTCCGTGCGCGTCTCCGGCGTTCCCGCGGCCTCCGCGCCCGGCCTCGACGTCCGCGCGCGTCTCCGGCGACCCCGTACTGCCACCCGCTGATGACCCCCAAGTATAGGGGATCAATCGTAGTCCTTTCGATAAGTAAGAGTGTCGAACCCAACGAGGAGCAGAAGGAAAGGACAAGCGGTTTTCAGCAAGGTAATTTCTGCAAGCACTGAAATTGTAGGTAATAGATAGTTTGATAGCAAGATAATTTTAACGAGCAAGTAACGGTAACGGTAAACAAGGTGCAACAATGTAGCCCAATCCTTTTGAGGCAAAGGACAGGCCAGAACAATTACTAGTAATAGGCAAAGTGTTCTTGAGGGTACACGAGAATTTCGTCTAGTCACTTTTACCATGTTGGTTTGATTCGTGTTCGCTACTTTGATAATTTGATATGTGGGTGGACCGGTGCTAAGGTGTTGTTCTTACTTGAACTAACAACCTACTTATGATTAACCCCCTCGCAAGCATCCGCAACTACGAGAAAAGTATTAAGACAAAGTCTAACCATAGCATTAAACATGTGGATCCAAATCAGCCCCTTACGAAGTAGCGCATAAACTAGGGTTTAAGCTTCTGTCACTCTAGCAACCCATCATCTAATAACTACTCCACAATGCATTCCCTTAGGCCCATGAATGGTGAAGTTTCATGTAGTCGACGTTCACATGACAACACTAAGGGAATCACAACATACATATCATCAAAATATCAAACACATATCAAATTCACATGATTACTCGCAACATGACTTCTCCCGTGACCTCAAGAACAAAGGTAACTACTCACAAATAATAATCATGCTCAAGATCAGAGGAGTAATGAATAGCATAATGGATCTGAACATATAATCTTCCACCAAATAAACCATATAGTAATCAACTACACAAGGTAATCAACACTACTAGTCACCCACAGGTACCAATCTGAGGTTCCGGTCCAAAGATTGAACACAAGAGATGAACTAGGGTTTGAGAGGAGATGGTGTTGTTGAAGATGTTGATGAAGATTGGCCTCCCAAAGATGAGAGGGGTGTTGGTGATGACGATAGCTTCGATTTCCCCCTCCGGGAGGGGAGTTCCCCCGGCGGAATCGGTCCGCCGGAGGGCAAAAGTGCTCCTGCCCAAGTTCCGCCTCGAGGCGGCGGCGCTTCGTCCCGAAAGTCCTCCTCCTAATTTTTTTAGGTTTTTTGGGAATATATACCAGGAGATGGGCTCCGGAAGTGGGCCTGGGTGAGCACCACCCACCAGGCCGCGCCAGGGGGTGCCTGGCACGCCCTGGTGGGTGCTCCTCACCAGGTGGCCCCCCTCCGGTAGATTCTTGCTCCAGTATTTTTTATTAATTCCAAAAATAATCTCCGTAAAGTTTCAGCTTCATTGGAGTTGTGCAGAATAGGTATCTCTGACATGCTTTTCTTGGGTCCAGAATTCCAGCTGCCGGTATTCTCCCTCTTTGTGTAAACCTTGCATATTATGAGAGAAAAGGCATTAGAATCACTCCCCAAAGCATTATTATTCAACAAAACAAAGTAAATAACTGTAGGAAATCATGATGCAAAATGGACGTATCAACTCCCCCAAGCTTAGACCTCGCTTGTCCTCAAGCGAAAGCCGATATTGAAAAGCATGTCCACATGGTTTGAGAGAGAGGTGTCGATAAAAACAAAATACGGACATAGAAGCATCATGCTTAATAACATAACAGCAACAAACTCTAACATAAGAACTTATTTCAATATATTTTTATCATAAAGCTTCTCATGAACAAGTAACAATTCATCACAACATGGAAGTATGAAGCATAAACCTTATTGGAAACCAACAAACTGTGTTCTCAATCAACTTTGCAACTACAATTCATCATATTTTCAGGAAGGGTCTCATGTAGGAGCCTTTTGGCAAGTCCACATACTCAACCATCATTTAGTCTTCTATGATTGCTAACACTCACGGCATACCCATGAACAAAAAGTTTCAACCGGACACATAGGAAGATAGGGGCTTATAGTTTTGCCTCCCAACATATTCACCTCAAGGGTGATGTCAACAATAATAACTCATGCCCACCCATATCCAACTGGGTATATGTGCCTAGATCTTTCCTCACCACATGATGCTTGCAAAGGAAAAAGTAAAAACGAATAGAGAAGAAAACTTTGACTCTTGCATAAAAGTAAGTGCATAAAAGTAAAAGATAGTCCCTTCGTAGAGGGAAGCAGAGGTTATCATGCGCTTATTGGTTTGTATGCCCAATCCCTTAATGTAAAAGAATGTCATGCTATATTGCCCCCTATGATAGCAACCTTTATTATGCAGTTCGTCGCTTTTATTACTTTGCCATCATAAGTTCGTATAACGCTCAATTTTCTCTTACACTAATTGATCAAAACACTTTTAGAAGCAATTTTTATTGCCTTATTGCACCGATGACAACTTACTTGAAGGATCTCTCTCGATCTATAGGTAGGTATGGTGGACACTCAAGGAAAGAGTTTGGGTTTGGGTTTTTGGATGCACAAGTAGTATCTCTACTTAGTGCGAAATTTTTGGCTAGCAAAGATTTTGAGCAAGCACCACATGTTGAAGGATCTATGACAATATAACTTCTATGTGGATATGAATAAACATAAATCATTACGTTGTCTTCCTTGTCCAACGTCAACAATTTTGACATATAATATTTGATGGGGGCTCACAATCATAAAAGATGTCCAAGATAGTGTATTTGCATGTGAATCTTCTCTTCCCTAATTAATTCTTTCATGAATTGCATCATTGACCAATGCTATGTTTGTCAATCTCCAATAAATTTTACTACTTATACTTTTTCTTATGTGATGTCATTACTCACCATAAGATTAGCATATGATTCTTTTCATTTATTTGTCTTTCTTTTATTTGATTGCAACAAGAAAGTAGAGAAGCAAAAACTCAAACTAAACTTTATTATATAACTTTCACACGATTACATAGATAGGTGGGCCATAAAACTAACACACGGAAATAGATCACGCTAAACTTTTATTCGACTAAGGCAAAGGGAAACTAAAGATAGAACTAAAATAGGTAAAGGTGAATAAAAGTGGTGGTGATACGATACCGGGGCACCTCCCCCAAGCTTGGCTCAAGCCAAGGGGAGTGCCCATACCTGTGTACTCAAGTCTCCTTTGGTGGTGGTGATGAAGAAGGTGGAGGTGTTGATGTAGTAAGCTTGTCCTCCAGCTTCCAGGGTAAGGGCTCCCCATCAAAGGTTGATGCGAGAGTCCCCTGAGTCCTGCAACTGGCAGCTAAACTCATACCTTTAAATCTTGTTTCATATTCGAAGACTTGGTTTTGAAGATCATAAACTTGGCTCTGCAGAAAATTAATCTGCTCGTTGAGGGTGGAGATGGTGTCCTTCACAGACCGGCCATCCACCGTCTGATCACGAGTGAATTCCGTGATCATGGAGTGATTGGCACTAAGTCCACGCTCCACCATCTTCTGGCACTTGAAGATTTCCTGCTCCATCGCTTCAAGCCTAGCCTCCACGCTCCCGGTCTTCTTAGGTCCTTGAACATCGCGGATGTGGAGCACCCCGTCACCCATCTCAATGGCTTGAGGGTGCTTCATCACCTCCGGCAAATACGGGTTGATGACCTTCTCGAAGAACTTGTCCTTGGAGGAGCTTGGTGGAGCCATGGAAATCAAGATCTAACGAGAAAACAGCAAGAAACAAGAACAGAGTATTTTTCTGCGATGCAGTCGTCAGAACAGTTGGGGGTATATATAGAGAATTTTTATTCTTGGGAGACAAGTATTTGGAAGGAAAACGGAGTCGGGAAGGCATCCGAGGTGGGCAGCACCCACCAGGGCGCGCCCTGGTGTATCGTGCTCACCTCAATCACCTTTCGGTTTATTTTTTTATTCCTAAAATTCTAAAATATTCCAAAACTGACAGAAAATATTTTTGCAGATTTTTCGGAGTCCGTTTACTTACCGTATCACGTACCTCCTATTTTTAAGTATTCTGGAGTGTTCCGGAAGGTTTCTCTTATGTGTTCCTCCTGTGTCATGGTTTGGATAACATTGCTTTCAATGTTAATAGGCGTACCCGAGATATAATGCTTAATTCTTTGGCCATTGACCACCTTCGGGTTAGTACCTTCGGCGTTATTAATCTTGATAGCTCCAGAATGATAAACCTCTTCAATAATATATGGTCCTTCCCATTTGGAGAGGAGCTTACCTGCAAAAAATCTTAAACGAGAGTTGAACAAAAGAACATAATCTCCTATTTTGAATTCCCACTTTTGGATTCTTTTGTCATGCCATCTTTTTACTTTTTCTTTGAATAGCTTGGCATTTGCATACGCTTGGGTTCTCCATTCATCTAGTAAGGTAATATCAAATAGCCTCCTCTCACCGGCAAGTTTGAAATCATAGTTGAGTTCTTTAATTGCCCAAAATGCTTTATGTTCTAGTTCTAGAGGCAAATGACAAGCTTTCCCATACACCATTTTATATGGAGACATACCCATAGGATTTTTATAAGCTGTTCTATAGGACCAAAGTGCATCATCTAATTTCTTAGACCAATTCTTACGAGATCTATTGACAGTTTTTGGTAATATTAATTTTATTTCTCTATTGCTAAGTTCTACTTGACCACTAGATTGAGGATGATAGGGTGATGCAATTCTATGGTTAACATCATACTTAGCAAGCATCTTACGGAAAGCACCATGAATAAAGTGTGAACCACCATCGGTCATTAAATATCTAGGGACTCCAAACCTCGGAAAGATAACTTCTTTAAGCATTTTAATGGAAGTGTGGTGATCAGCACTACTAGTTGGAATAGCTTCTACCCACTTAGTGACATAATCAACCGCAACTAAAATATGCGTGTACCCGTTAGAGGAAGGAAAAGGTCCCATGTAATCAAAACCCCACACGTCAAATGGTTCAACAACAAGTGAATAATTCATAGGCATTTCTTGACGCTTACCGATATTACCAATTCTTTGACATTCGTCACAAGACAAGACAAACTTACGAGTATCTTTGAAAATAGTAGGCCAATAAAATCCGGATTGCAATATCTTATGAGCAGTTCTATCTCCCGCATGATGGCCTCCATAAGCTTCGGAATGACATTTCTGTAGGATCTATTCCTATTCATGCTCAGGTACACAACGCCTAATAACACCATCTACTCCTTCTTTATAAAGATGTGGGTCATCCCAAAAGTAATGTCTCGAGTCATAGAAGAATTTTTTCTTTTGTTGGTATGTGAAACTAGGTGGTATATATTTAGCAACAATGTAATTAGCATAGTCAGCATACCAAGGTGTGTTGTGTGAGACACTTATTGCAGCTAACTGTTCGTCAGGGAAACTATCATCAATAGGTAGTGGGTCATCAAGAATATTTTCTAACCTAGACAAGTTATCAGCTACGGGGTTCTCAGCTCCTTTCCTATCAACGATATGTAAGTCAAATTCTTGAACCAAGAGAACCCACCTAATGAGTCTAGGTTTGGCATCTTTCTTTTCCATGAGATATTTTATAGCAGCATGATCGGTGTGAACAATAACTTTGGAGTCAACAATATAGGATCTAAATTTATCACAAGCAAACATAACTGCTAAAAATTCTTTTTCAGTACTGGCATAATTCCGTTGGGCACTATCTAGAGTTTTACTAGCATAATGGATAAGATTCAATTTCTTATCAACTCTTTGTCCTAGGACAGCACCAACAGCATAATCACTAGCATCACACATAATCTCAAAAGGCAAGTTCCAATCAGGTGGTTGAACGATAGGTGCAGAGGTTAAGGCTTTCTTGAGTGTTTCAAAGGCTTCCACACAATCATCATCAAAAACAAAGGGAATATCCTTTTGCAAAAGATTAGTAAGAGGCCTAGAAATTTTAGAGAAGTCATTAATGAACCTCCTATAAAAACCAGCATGACCAAGGAAACTTCGAATACCTTTAATATCTTTATGACATGGAATTTTCTCAATTGCATCAACTTTAGCTTTATCCACCTCAATACCTCGCTCAGATATTTTATGCCCCAAGACAATACCTTCATTAACCATAAAGTGGCACTTCTCCCAATTCAAGACAAGATTAGTTTGTTCACATCTCTGCAAAACTCGATCAAGGTTGCTTAAGCAATCATCATAAGAAGTTCCGTAAATGGAAAAATCATCCATGAAAACCTCCACAATCTTTTCACAAAAATCAGAGAATATAGCAGTCATACATCTTTGAAAGGTAGCAGGTGCATTGCATAAACCAAAAGGCATACGTCTATAAGCATAGGTTCCAAAAGGGCAAGTAAAGGTGGTTTTCTCTTGATCAGATTGTGACACAGGTATTTGAGAGAAACCAGAATATCCATCTAAGAAGCAAAAGTGTGTGTGCTTAGATAGTCTCTCTAGCATTTGATCAATGAAAGGCAAAGGGTAATGATCTTTTCTAGTAGCTTTATTTAATTTTCTAAAATCAATTGCCATTCTATAGCCAGTGACAACTCTTTGTGGAATGAGTTCATTCTTATCATTAGGAACAACGGTAATACCTCCTTTCTTACGGACACAATGAACGGGACTTACCCATCTACTATCAGTTATGGGATAGATTATACCTGCTTCCAGAAGCTTTAATATTTCAGTTCTTACCACTTCTTTCATCTTAGGATTCAATCGCCGTTGGTGATCAACAACGGGTTTAGCATCTGGTTCCATATTGATCTTGTGCTGACATAGAGTGGGACTAATACCCTTAAGATTATCAAGAGTATATCCAATAGCAGCCCGGTGCTTCCTCAGAACTTTCAATAATCTTTCTTCTTCATGTTCTAAAAGGTTAGCACTAATAATAACAGGATATATCTTTTTCTCATCAAGATAAGCAAACTTCAAAGTGTCAGGCAATTGTTTCAATTCAAACACGGGATCACCTTTAGGTGGAGGAGGACCTCCAAGAGTTTCAATAGGCAAATTGTGTTTCAAGAGAGGTTGTTGTTCGAAGAAAATTTGATCTATTTCATTTCTTTCACGCAGGTGCATATCATTTTCATGGTCGAGCAAATATTGTTCTAAGGGATCAGTAGGAGGCACAACAATAGAAGCAAGACCAATTATTTTATCTTCACTAGGTAACGCTTTATCACGAGGTTGTCTACTAAACTTGGAAAAAATAAACTCATGAGACACATTACCAAAACTGACACCGACGGATTGTTTTTCACAATCTATCATAGCATTGACGGTTCTCAAGAAAGGTCTACCAAAGATAATGGGACAAAAGTCATCTTGTGGGGAACCAAGAACTAGAAAATCAGTAGGGTATTTTACTTTCCCACACAAGACTTCAACATCTCTAACAATCCCAAGTGGTGTGATAGTATCTCTATTAGCAAGTTTAATAATGACATCAATATCTTCCATTTTAGCAGGTGCTATTTCATTCATAATTTCTTGGTATAAGGTAAAAGGGATAGCACTCACACTAGCACCTAAATCACATTAACCATGGTAGCAATGATCTCCTATTTTAACTGAGACAACAGGCAAGCCTTCTATGGGTCTATGTTTATCTTTCTTATCAGGCTTAGCAATTCTAGCAGCTTCATCACAAAGGTAAATGACATGCCCATCAATATTTTCTTCCAAGAGATCTTTAACCATAGCAACACTAGGTTCTACTTTAATTTGCTCAGGGGGTTTAGGTGCTCTTATATTACTCTTATGAACCACGTTTGATACCTTAGCATGTTCCTTTATCCTAACAGGGAAAGGTGGCTTTTCAATATAAGCAGTAGGCACAACTGGATCAACATTGATGGTTTCTTCTTTAGCTATGACCGGTTCTTTAACTTCTTCTTTAATAGGGGGATGATATTTAAACCACTTCTCCTTAGGGAGATCAACGTGAGTAGCAAATGCTTCGCAAAAAGAGGCTACTATCTCAAAGTCAAGTCCATATTTAGTGCTAAATTTGTGAAAAGTATCGGTATTCATAAAAGATTTAACACAATCAAATTCAAGCTTTATACCTGACTCATTACCTTCGTCGAGTTCCCAATCTTCAGAGTTGCGTTTAATTCTTTCTAAGAGATCCCACTTGAAATCAATAGTCTTCTTCATATAAGAACCAGCACAAGAAGTATCGAGCATGGATTGATCATTGCGAGAAAGTCGAGCATAAAAATTCTGAATGATAACTTCCCTCGGAGTGTCATGATTGGGGCATGAATATAACATTGACTTAAGCCTCCCCCAAGCTAGAGCGATACTTTCTCCTTCACGAGGCCAAAAATTACATATATAATTCCGATCACGATGAACTAGATGCATAGGATAAAACTTTTGATGGAATTCCAATTGCAAACGATTCCAGTTCCATGATCCAAGATCATCACATAGCCTATACCATGTCAATGCTTTTCCCTCCAAAGATAAAGGGAAAACCTTCTTCTTAAATTCATCTCCGGGTAAACCTGCAAGCTTAAATAATCCACATATTTCGTTCACATATAAGAGATGCATATCAGGATGTTCAGTTCCATCTCCTGCATAAGGTTTAGCAAGCAAGTGTTCTACCATACCCGAAGGAATTTCATAAGCAACATTTTCAGTAGGTGCTGTAGGTTCAGGGGTAACTAATTGTGGTTCCGATCGAGGTGAAGATACCCCGAACAAACCCCTCAAAGGATTGTTCTCCATAGTAGCAAGTAGCAATAAATTTCAGCACGTAGTATAAGTTTTTCCTTACCGATTTCCACTTACCAAGAGCGCTTCACTCCCCGACAACGGCACCAGAAAAGAGTCTTGATGACCCAAAAGTATAGGGGATCAATCGTAGTCCTTTCGATAAGTAAGAGTGTCAAACCCAACGAGGAGCAGAAGGAAATGACAAGCGGTTTTCAGCAAGGTAATTTCTGCAAGCACTGAAATTGTAGGTAATAGATAGTTTGATAGCAAGATAATTTGTAACGAGCAAGTAACGGTAACGGTAAAAAAGGTGCAGCAAGGTAGCCCAATCCTTTTGAGGCAAAGGACAGGCCAGAACAATCACTAGTAATAGGCAAAGTGTTCTTGAGGGTACACGGGAATTTCGTCTAGTCACTTTTACCATGTTGGTTTGATTCGTGTTCGCTACTTTGATAATTTGATATGTGGGTGGACCGGTGCTAAGGTGCTGTTCTTACTTGAACTACCAACCTACTTATGATTAACCCCCTCGCAAGCATCCGCAACTACGAGAAAAGTATTAAGACAAAGTCTAACCATAGCATTAAACATGTGGATCCAAATCAGCCCCTTACGAAGTAGCGCATAAACTAGGGTTTAAGCTTCTGTCACTCTAGCAACCCATCATATAATAACTGCTCCACAATGCATTCCCTTAGGCCCATGAATGGTGAAGTGTCATGTAGTCGACGTTCACATGACACCAATAAGGGAATCACAACATACATGTCATCAAAATATGGAACACATATCAAATTCACATGATTACTCGCAACATGACTTCTCCCGTGACCTCAAGAACAAAGGTTACTACTCACAAATAATAATCATGGTCAAGATCAAAGGAGTAATGAATAGCATAATGGATCTGAACATATAATCTTTCACCAAATAAACCATATAGTAATCAACTACACAGGGTAATCAACACTACTAGTCACCCACAGGTACCAATCTAAGGTTCCGGTACGAAGATTGAACACAAGAGATGAACTAGGGTTTAAGAGGAGATGGTGCTGTTGAAGATGTTGATGAAGATTGGCCTCCCAAAGATGAGAGGGGTGTTGGTGATGACGATAGCTTTGATTCCCCCCTCCGGGACAGAAGTTCCCCCGGCGGAATCGCTCCGCCGGAGGGCAAAAGTGCTCGTGCCAAAGTTCCGCCTCGAGGCGGCGGTGCTTCGTCCCGAAAGTCCTCCTCCTAATTTTTTTAGGTTTTTTGGGAATATATACCAGGAGATGGGCTCCGGAATGGGCCTGGGTGAGCACCACCCACCAGGCCACGCCAGGGGGTGCTCCTCACCAGGTGGCCCCCCTCCGGTAGATTCTTGCTCCAGTATTTTTTATTAATTCCAAAAATAATCTCTGTAAAGTTTCAGCTTCATTAGAGTTGTGCAGAATAGGTATCTCTGACGTGCTTTTCTTGGGTCCAGAATTCCAGCTGCCGGTATTCTCCCTCTTTGTGTAAACCTTGCATATTATGAGAGAAAAGGCATTAGAATCACTCCCCAAAGCATTATTATTCAACAAAACAAAGTAAATAACAGTAGGAAATCATGATGCAAAATGGACGTATCACCCGCGCCCTCGACGTCTGGCGACCAATGCGCGCCACCGTCCGGCGACCCCGCAACGCCGTCTCCTGCAGTTAGCATCCCCCTTCCAGCGATTCCTCTGCTCATTACTTGTTTTCTATGATGAAAGAATCCGCAATGCATGAAGCCGATGAACACTAGATGGATGAGATAGTATGTATAGATGCTATGAATCAGATGCTCATTTTCGATTTTGTGATAGTATGTATAAACACTAGATGGATGAGATATTTTTGTGATAGTATGTATATTTTTGTGATATTTTTGTGATAGTATGTATAATATGATGAAAGAATCCACCATGTTCACTATTTGTTTACTTAGGGTTAAGTGTTTTATAGCATTATTTCATTTGTGACATTTTTCCAAGCGTATGTAATTAATTTGTGATATTTTCATGTGTAATATAATTTTTTTTTCATTGAGAAGAGATGAGATGGATGAGATGAGATGGGGATGAGATGAGATAGATGTTTTGTGAAGATGAGATGAGATGGAAGAGATTTTTTTAGGTTTTTTCAGATACAGAAACAAATGTTAAAATTTGCATATGATGAGTGGTTACATTTGTTGTATAAACATAACCCCGATAACTTGTAACATGTATGTGTTTGATCACCACGGGCTTATATAGTTGATTGCACTTTGGAGTGCATATTTAGTCGAGTCCAACATCAATATTAGTGAATGATTTCAGATTGTTGGGCACCGCGGAGAGTTGTGAAAGGAGATTTCCATTTGATAACTTCGGTATAACTTCGACATGAGGGGGGAGGAGTCCTCGACGATCGTCAGAGGAGGCCCCAATCTTGCTCTCAAGTTGTCATCATAATGTTACTGTTTTGCATTCCCAGATTTCATTAAGTCTGAAAAATAGCTTATCTCTCATGGTTGTATATTGCCATGTTGTAATATTTACAGAAACTATGGATCCACACGACAGAGACATAGAACAAGAAGAGATTTTGGGGGATATAATCCACGACGGAGGTGATGATATCACCTTGTCGTTTCTCAACGACTCTGATGGTGAGGGAAGAGAGGATGACGACTCCGGTGATCGAATGGAAGGAGAAGATGACGGCTCCGGTGATCAAATGAAGGGACAAGATGACGGCTCCGGCGGAGTTGGAGCCTCAACTGTTGCAAAGTCCGACGAGGTATATATATTAATTAAGCATCTGCTGACTAGATGCATTAATTGTTTTGTATGTACATATATATTAAGGCTTCTTTCTTCTTTTAGCCTTCTGGATTGAGCCAACCTTCTATAAGGAGACGAGACCCAAAGAAAAAGTTGGGCGAGAATGAAAGGTTCACGATCGAAGAAGTCGCTCCAGATGGCAAACCGACTCTTCCCAAGCGGACCCAAGAACGATTTGTATATCAGTGCGGAGTTATTGTTAGGGACAACGTCTCGATCAGCATCCAAGAATGGAATAAGACGACGGACAATCAAGTTTCTTATGTCCACGATAGATGCAAAGATGAGCTTTGGAACTCGCTCATGAAAAATTTCAGCCTACCGCCAGAGGAGGATCCAAATAACCCAGTTATACATTGAAAAGTCAAGGCGTGGGCTCTTAAGAAGATGGTAGAACAATTCAAGAACGGGAAGAAAAGATTGAACGAAAAATTTGTCGAGAAAGACAAGACTCCAGATTTCGCCGCCGGTACTCAATATGCGAAGATGAAAGATCACTGGCCCGCATTTGTGGCGTACAAGAAATCGGGGAAAGCTATGAAAAGATCACAGATAAATAAGGACAATGCTGCAAAGAAGGAATATCACCATGTTACGGGGTCTGGTGGCTACAAGTTTGCCCGGCCTACGTGGGACAAAGCTGAGAACGACCTGCTTGCTAAAGATATCGAACCAGAGGCATTATACAGGCCCAAATGGTCAAGGACTTGGTTCTTCGAGCATGGGGGAACTTTGCACCCAGAAACAGGGATGTGTGTGTACACGAAAGCTCATCTTCAAACACCCCTGGAAAGTATTCGGGAAGCAATCAAGGTCGTGCAGGAAGGGAGGTTCACTCCCGACAAAGAGAAGGACGAGCTGTCACTGATGGTGTCCTGGACTAGGGGGTACTCACCACGTCGTCTCCCGACCAGTGGGTCGGGCCGAGGACCCCCATAATGATTCACTAATGGGCCACTTCGGGCAGCCCATGATGCATACAAGGGAGATTCCACAAGACTTGGCGCACAAGACAAGGACTCCTCTAAACCCTAGTCCTCCGGTACATTATATAAACCGAGGTCAGGCTAGTCAATAGACAACCTTAATCTCAGATTCATTACAGCAATCTCGTGGTAGATACCTGTACTATGTACTATCCCCATATCAATATAATCAAAAGCAGGACGTATGGTATTATCTCATTGAGAGAGCCCGAACCTGGGTAAAATCCTGTGTCCATGTTACCATCGCTCCAAGACGCCTAGCTTAGGACCCCTACTACGAGATATGCCGGATTCAGAACCGACATTGGTGCTGTCATTGAGAGCCTGCTGGCAGTCACCACGGTGCAATGGAAATTTGGAACATCTTCGATGCGATCTACGCGTCGGAACCGAGCTTTGTTGTCGATGTCGGCATCTTCGTCGCCGGCTCGACTGGTCACCTCGGCTGGACCGAGGATTGCGCTCCACATCGGATCATCAAGATCGAGCGGATACTTTCATCATCATCATCTCCGATCTCTATCAAGATCACGGGGAATCTTCCGTGGAGCTCGGGGGCTAACATTGTCCTTGAGCAACCATGCAGTTTTTCTGGACAGCGACTCGTGTTCGTCGTCCCTGCTTCCTTGAGCATCGCTTTGACGATTGCTTTGGTGGAATTGTGCAGAATTGGGTCTAGAATAACCCTGTAAAATTTCATCATGTTTCGATTGAGGAATCTCCGGGAAACTCCAATCTACCGGAGCCCTGTCGAATCTGGACAAGAATCCGGACGAGTTTAGGGCGAGGAGTCCAGCGGCTAGGTCAGAGATCGTTTGCGAGATCCCACTATTCATCGGCTGCGGAATTTTCATACCAATCACCCCTCAAAATTTCAGCTCGATCCGACCGTCCAAACTCCGGGAAACGTCCGATGACTACATCAATTTACGGATCTGTTTTCTGCGCAAAAACGAATCCGACCCGAATTCATCTTTCTTCATGAACGGGATATTGGACATCTTTTTTGAGGAATTTTTTTTCTAGGGTATTGTGTGTTGTTTTCAAACACGTGCTCGCAACTTTTGAGTCTTTTCCAAGGAGATCTTGATCGTCACGCCGATGTCAAACCGGCCCGACCACGTTGCTCCATGGCTACCGACCTGCACCAACATCGACTGCGCTGTCGCTCCATCGAGCCGACGACAACCATCTCGGATCATAACCTCGGCGAGCCGAACAAGAGTTCGGCATCATAAGGGACAAATAATCATCAAGACAAGATCTTCGCCCCACGGATTGCACGGGTCGGGCGTGCCAGCATCGTCACACGGTAACTTCTCAAGCCAGTATTGATCACGTCATAAGTTCCGACCTGCATCAGCATTGCCGCGCCGTCACTTCTTCCCACCACGCCGACCTGCTTTGACACGTCGGCTGGCATGGGAGATCTAGTGTCACCTTACCGACCTCCTCCGACACCTCAGCTAGACCGAGGGCTTCGCCGTCTCTTCATCAACCTACTTCTGGGACTTCGGCGTCACCAGCCGACCAGCTTCATAACCTCGGCTGGACCGAGGGCTTCGCCTCGCCTAATCGGCCGTGCTGCATCGCCACTTCATCAAGCCGAGCTCTTCGCTTAGGCACCACGGGATCGGCTTGGGGGCTGGGACCTCGACCCGCTACAAGATTTGGCCACGTCATCAACACCGAGCACATTAACCAGCTAAGTCGCTTTCATGCTTAACTTTTTCTCAATTTTTAATTTTTTCGGTTCGACCAAGCATTATATTTATGTTAAATAAAAAAGTTTGTTTGTTAAAAACACTTTCCTTTCTAATGATAACCGGGGGCTTCGTCGTCACGCTGCCGAACTACTCTGTCTCCTCGACCGGACCGGGGGCTTCGCCTCGCCGCAGCAACCGTGTTGCGTCGCCACTTCTCGACCCAATCTCTTCACTCGATTACCTCGGGCTTGGGGGCTGGGACCTCAGCCAGGCCGAGGACTACGTCTCCGTCGCGCCACAACTCCGGACCGCTCCGAGCACTTTAACCAGCTAAGTCATTTTCGTGCTCAGCTCTCTTTGAAATTTTTACTTTTTATTCGGTTCAACCAAACATTATATTTCTTGTTAAACAAAAAAATTGTTTGTTAAAAACTTTGTTTGTTAAAAATGTCTTTACCCAATTTAACCGGGGGGCTCTTTAATTTGTATGAGCCGTTTTATAATAAATGTGTTTTCTTCTTGGTCGTTGCAAAGTCTTTTTCTACTACTCCTTTTTCCGACACTAGTGTGTGGTCAATAGCCGGATAGCCTGGTTTCTTTCTAAAGCCGCACGAGTTTAGTTCACTAAACAGGCCTCAAAGAAACACTCCGCCTTCGGGATATGGAGGTTGAAGCCAAAGGCTGACCCGCTTGGAGTCTGGAGATCGAATGTATCATGTTAAAGCACGACCGAAGCACGTATTAATTTTAAGACCAATTTTGGATTGGCACAAAAAAAACTTGATTTAGTTCGGACGTCGAAGTTTTTTCATAAGTTTTTTGGCGTTTCGAGCTTATGGTACTTTTAAGCTATCTGTATGTTTTTCTTTTAGGAGGCGGGACATCCTCATGACCAAGGTGTCCAGCATAATAATTTAGCTCGGGAGATCTTTTCCGACCCACAACTCGGTATCTTTCCTGCCGACTTACACCTCGGCGTTGGCAAAACGCACATGACATCTGGACTAGTTCCCGAGGAGATTTGATCCTCAGGTTGGTCGGCCACACCCAACCTGAGTCTCGGGGGATACTGTGTGTCTCCAGCATAGCTCTCGTAGTACAACGTCAGATGACTTTAAAATATCGGCAATATCAACGGGGGACTCCGACTAGGGCCGAACCCACCAAAAGCCAAGGTACTCCGAGCAGTCCTCGGCAAAACATTCTCGGATATTGCTTTATATGCATCAGTTTGGAATTGTGTCTTCGGTCAACAGTTGGGTTGCCCTGCTCTTGTGATTAGCTCCTACATTCCACTTTGTTCGTGCCATCCATGCAAGTCAGGGAGATAGTCCCCGAGCGCAGTGAAAGGCTTCAGGTCGAGACGCTGAGCGGCTACGCGTGTTCGGACGTCTTCCCGCGACATTTGCCCTTCTTCGTAGAACATCCCTGTTTTTTCGAGGACCTCCTTCATGATGATTTGGGCAAGTTCACGCTGGATGTGATAGAACTCAGCTCGGAGTCGATGATCCGGGATATCTCCTAGGTTCTTTGCCCATTGCAGAATATGGGCATCGCCGGATCTAGGTGACATGTGAAGGTTCTGCTGATCCTGTCTGTACTCCTGCATGTGGTGGAGGACATAGAATCCATCACTGATAGTACCACTCGGTTGCTGGATGCAGCAGAAGTCAATCTTATGGCCGAAGCAGGGCGCGCGGTTCCTTGTCTTCCTGAGCGTGATCTCTCCACCCCGTATGCCGTACGTAAAGATAGCACAGTCGAGAACAGACTTGATGTGGGTGTAATCCTTTTTCTTCATGTTCTTCGACGAGTCCAAGTAAAGAGCGTGGGAGACTCGGGGGTAAAGGATGATGAGGACGGTGCGCCCGTCGCTGCGCAAAATAAGTACACCTCAAATTAGCCTCCAAGCGTGCAAATGAAATGATTGAAATCGAAGGAAGGATATCCGCGCGGATGACTTACATGGGATGATAAGGCACGAGAATCGTCTCCTTGTCCTTATTGCCGACCATGAAATCGGCGATGTAGTTACTCGCGTATTCACGGTGCTTTTTGCAGACTGCCAAGAAGCTCTCGTGCATGAAGTACGGGTCAGCAACACAGATATAAGGTATCTGCTCAATCCTGATGATGTAGTTCATGTACAAGGCAAAAAGGCGGACAAACGTAAAATCCAGCTTTTTCAAGTGAAACATGTCGAAGATGTAATCGAATCGAAGGAAGAACTTTTCCGCGGGGAATGTGTCAACGTACAACCTTTGCTGCGGCACGTTAACCACGTAGAGAGGGTATCCTGGATTTTGCGAGGCGATCAGGCTTTTCTCTCTTCGCAGCACATCATCATGAAGTCTCCTGAGATCGCCGTATATGGCCTCTACCGCTGCCTTACGTAGGATTGGTTCACCGGGGATATGGTATTTCGCCGCACCCATGACAGGTATACGGTCTTGAACCCGAGGCTGCGGAGGCGGCTGGATCATAGAAGCAGCTTTGTTGCCTTTCCTCGCTCTCTTCCTATGCTTCTTTGCTACTGGAAGGTTGTCTATAATACGTTCAGCCTCCGGAGGCGGCAATTCAGGCACCGACTCATGACGCTCAAACCCTGAGTACTCATACTGCTGAGCCATCAATCCTCCGTCGTCATAGGCGCCAGTATTGAGATATTGTAGAGTGTCATCATCATCCTCATCGATGGCATCGATATCATGCACTGCTTCTTCGATGGCGGCGACGTCATCATGGACTAATGGAGCCTCTTCCTCACCCCGTCCGCTATCACCCGGCACGACAGGCGACGCTAATTGGGTAGGTGGGGTGTTGATGTTCATACCTTGCTGAGGCTGCGTGGTCGTGGGTGTGCTCCCGGCCGCCTCCAGACGAAGCAGACTCTTTGGCCACAACAGGACCCACCTCTTGCAATCGCCAAGCCGCCGCGGGGTCTCGTCATCATCTCCCCCTAGTACCAGAGGAGCCAAATTCTCGTGGCCCGGTTTCACACTGGCCACTGAAACCTTGAAGACGTCAAGGGGGATCGGCCGGCTGTGGAACAACTGTTCCTTCGGCTTCACTATCGTCGCCTTCCCCACGTCGACCTTCTGGCCGCTGATGGTGTACAATATGGTGCATGGGGTTACGTCGGCCTGCAAAGACATGTATGCGACGTGAGACATCCGAAAGGCAACGGAAACGGGAGATTACACATTTATTGAAGAGGGCCGGTGTGACAGGTACCGTGAGGGCGTCGAGCTCAGCCAAAGACGAAGCACCGCCGAGCACGTCCGAGACGGAGGACGGGCTGCTATGAGCAGGTGCGGGAGCCGGTGCAGGAGCTGGTGCAGGAGCAGGTGAGGGAGCCGGTGCAGGAGCTGGTGCAGGAGTAGGTGCTGGTGCAACGCTAGTCGAGCTGCTCCCGAAGAAGTTGGAAAGGGGAAAGTCCGCTGCCTCTTTATTTGGATTTTGCCTGCTCCAACTGATGATATCCGGAACCAAGACACCATACGAAGCTGCAATCTCCTGTTTTGCGGCAGCTACCGCTGCTGCGACCGCAATCGCAACCTTCTTGTCGATGTTTTCTTCATTTAACCTCCGTCTTTCCTTTCTCTCCTCCGTGGTCTCACGGTAGTACTTCTTCCACGTGGCGCCGTCTCCGACGCCGTGCACACGTCCATACGACGGCCGAGTGTCCACCGGGAGTCCTTTCAATATGTTCAAGGCCCGGTTGAATGGGGTGTCCCACTTGGGCCTCGCCAACGCCTCAGACGGCGAGTCGCTTTCGGCCGCGATCCTGTGCTGCTCTCTCTGCAAAAGGAACAAGGATCGTTTACAAATATGACTAAACGTGCAGTCGAATTGATCAGAAGCTAAAATTAGGGGGTAAATTAAAAATTACCAGCAGTCTCATGAACTCCGTCATGACCGCGTCCATCTCGAAAACCTTCTTGACTGGGTCCCAATGGTACCGGGCCCTAAGGACGTCACGCTCCTGCGGGACGGTGAACTCCGCCAAGGGGTCTGGGATGCCCAGACTTTCGCGTTCCGTGTCCTCCTTGGCCCATATGGACCTCTTCCCCGCGTAACCACGGCTTCCGAGGTGGTGGCACCCCATGTTCCTCTCTTGAAGCCCCTTCATGTACTCTGACTTTTCTTTGGCAGCTTCGGCAACGCAAGCCGCCTTGAATATTTCAAACTGCTCTTCCGTAATTGTCGGATTATCCTTTACAATCTCGGAGTAGGGTTCCTTTTTGTCGATGATCCTTGCTTTCACCCTTACTTTCCAGGCGGACAACGCGCCGCTAAACTTGCCCATGGCGCGTCTATTTATCTTCTTCATTGCCGGGTCTTTATCTGGATTTTTATATTTGATTTCATCCCGGCCCGAGAACAAGAACACCTGGTGCAGCTTCGTTAGGTGGGACTGCTTCATATCTGGTATCTTCCTTAGTTTCGCATCGTTGATGGTGGCGGTTGCCCGTAGGATGCAGCCTATTTGATTGCCGAAGCACGCGCGCGCTTCCGCAGGCTCTTTTGGCTCAAAATTGCCGTCGTCCACCTCCGTGACCACCAGTCTAGTAGTGATGAGCTGGTTTGGGCGCCGTTGCCTCTTTGGTTTCGGTTCTATACCGGCTTCGCCAGTCTCGGTGCCGGTCTCGGCGTCGGTCTCGATGTCGGTCTCAGTCTCGGATGTGACAGGTGGGCCCTGCAACAACCGTTGCTCATCGAGAAGGTTCAAATAGGCGTTTGCTGCCGCGTAGACGTTGCAATCACCAGAACCCTGTCCTTCATCGTTGCTAGCCATGTTTCCTATGATTAAATCTAGTCAATTAATTCTAGACCTAATAAAATGAATAATGACATAAAAAAAGGCCAATGTTTTGCAGGAATGTTGATTCATTCCCGTTGCGGCAAATCCCGAGCACTCGATATGTCCTAGTTTGTAGCACAAGTCATGCCGAAATTCACGGAAAATTTCGGCATGACCTTTGCTACAAACTGGACAAATAGAGCCTGAAATTTGCCGGAACGGAAATGAATCAACATTCCGGCAAAACATAGGCCACTCGGAATCATTCCCTGCATACAACAAAAGGCCACTTGGGCACAATCGAACCACTTCAATGTTGCATATAACAAGACCACTTAAGAACATGTACATGAGCAACTACAACAGTAGATAAACATGAGCAAACACTATTGAGGAATTTGCATATAACATGACCACTTCAAATTTGCATCTCCTAGTGTTTGACACTTCAAGAAAATCTACACAAATCTCATGCTCTCTCAAACTCAATTCAAAAACCAAATATAGATGGATGAACCCTAGAAACCTAGAACCTTTACATATTTTTTTCCTAATAAAAATTATGTCCTAATAAGAATTATGAACCCTAGAACTCAATTTTTGTCCTAATAAAAATTATGAACCCTAGAACATGGCAGGAAGAACAGGTAGAGAGAGAGGAGGGGTGGGGGGGCTTACAGAGAGGGGAGAGACGGTGGCGGGGAGGTGCTCGGCGACGGAGGCAGGGGCGGCGAGGGCGCGCGGCTCCGTTGGCGGCGACGGAGGCAGTGGCGGCGAGGGAGGCAGGGGCGGCAAGGAGCGGACGAGGGAAGCAGTGGCGGCGAGGGAGGCAGGGGCGTCGAGGGCGCACGGCTCCGGTGGCGGCGATGGCGCGCGGCTCCGGTGGGGCAGGGCCGGCGAGGGAACGACGGCGGCGAGGGAGCAGGGGCGGCGAGGGAGAGGCGGCGATGGGGAATTGGGGGAAAGGACTTAGCAAAATTTTGAGCCCGCGCGGGGTTAAGTCAAAATAGCAGTAGCGCTGGAAGGCAAAACGCGCTATAGCTAACTTAGCTATAGCGCTTTCTACCGAAACGCGCTACTGCTATAGGAAGTAGTTATTTATTTTCCTTTTTCTTTTCTTTTTATGTAAGGAATATAGCTATAATGCGGTCTTACAAAACGCGCTACTGCTATAGTAACTACAGCGCTTTGTGTTAACAAGCGCTGCTGCTATGCCTTTCTCCTTTATTTTTATTTTTCTTTTGTTTATCTTTATATTTTGTTTTTTTTCATTTCTCCTTTTTCTACTTCTTTCATTTTCATTTACTTTTCTACTTCTTTTCCATTTTATTTTCTTTTTTTAGCAGTAGCGCTCTATACAGAAAACGCGCTACTAAAAGGCACTTAGCGGTAGCGTTCTTTTTGAAGCCTCGCTACTACTATTCCTAGCCTACCGGCAACAGTGTGGGAATTATAGTAGTAGCACTTTTACGAGCAGACGCGCTACTGCTACAACAATATATGTAGCGCGCTTTATTGACACGCGCTACTACTAAGTATCAGTAGCGCTCTGTTCTAACCAGCGCTACTGCTATACCTCTGTGTATAAGGTTTTCCCTAGTAGTGACTACTGCATTGCTTATTCAATGCAGCAAATTCAAAGTGCAATACGGTTTCTAAGGAGATTCGATCCTCAGGTTGGTCGGCCGCACCCAACCTGAGTCTCGGAAACTATGGCACACCACGTTTCTGTTCCTAGGTATGCTGTCGAGCAAGGACTTGATCCTCAGGTCGATTTCGCAAATTGACCTAAGTCTCAGGGGCTAATGGGATCAGTGGTTTTATCTTTTTCCTTCAGGTACATGTCAGGTTTTAGACCGACACACACCTTGAGGGCTACTGGCTATACATCTCGGTAGTAAATAAATTGGGGTGATCGGAAATAAATTCCGCAAAAGACAGTCGGAGACCGAGGTGGAGGACCACCTCGAAAGCAGTCTTGCATAAAGCTCGGATGCGAATGGCTTGCTCCATAAAGGACAATTCCGGCATTTGAAGCTCGGATGAACTCCTTCAAATTTTTAGAGACCGAGGTAATCTATGACACCTCGGATGCAGACCAGCATTGGAGCTCGGACGCAAAAAGACACCTTGGATGCAGTTCGGCGTTGGAGCTCGGACGCAAGGGGACACCACCGCACGGGAAACACTTCAAACCCGAGGTGTGGCATAAAAATTACAAGGCATTGATAAATGTCGAGAACTTAAAGGGGCTCCTCGGATGCCCGACGTGTGAACTCTTCGGATACACTTTGGCGATCCTCAAGATCGAAGATGGGAAGATTTGTTGAACCAGTTTTCAAGACCGACGACCGAAGACAAAGAACTATTCGGAAGAACTGAGGAGCGTCCCAACTTGAAGACCGGTTCAGGGGGCTACTGATGGTGTCCTAGACTAGGGGGTACTCACCACGTCGTCTCCCGACCAGTGGGTCGGGCCGAGGACCCCCATAATGATTCACTAATGGGCCACTTCGGCCAGCCCATGATGCATACAAGGGAGATTCCACAAGACAAGGACTCCTCTAAACCCTAGGCCTCTGGTACATTATATAAACCGAGGCCAGGCTAGTCAATAGGCAACCTCAATCTCAGATTCATTACAACAATCTCGTGGTAGATACCTGTACTATGTACTATCCCCATATCAATATAATCAAAAGCAGGACGTAGGGTATTATCTCCTTAAGAGAGCCTGAACCTGGGTAAAATCCTGTGTCCATGTTACCATCGCTCCAAGACGCCTAGCTTAGGACCCCTACTATGAGATATGCCGGATTCAGAACCGACAGTCACGCGCCCTCGAGAATCCTAAACACCCTGGACAAACACGAGGCACATCAGGCTCCGTTCCGTGGGTGCATGGGTTTCCGACAGCACTGGTTATAGAAACCGACAGAGAAAGAAGAAAGAGGAAACAAACCGGCTGCAGAAGTTAGAAGAAAGATTAGCGGTACAGGAGAAGAAACTAGAGACACTTACCAGTCAGCGAGCTATCGGCCCACCATCTCATAAGCACGAAGATCCTTCATTCGATACTGTCCACGAATTAGTTACCCCACCATCTCAGCGGAAAAGCAGCGTGGCTTCCACGGAGCTCATTCGGCCTGATATCATGGCTCCTTGCTACCCCGTGGATGATATCATGGAGAGGGAACATTGTCAGTTAATGGCGAAATGCATGAACCTAACCTTGAAGGTGGCGGTCGGCTATGTCTTACCTCCTGCACCTGATGGAACTTTCCATTGCAATCCGATTCCAGATGGCTATGCTGTTGTCGGGGTGGATGAAGTTTCCATCGGATTTGAGGACCTGGACCTTGAGTACCCTACAGGTGAAGGGGAGACTCGTCTGATAAATGCCCTATGGACTAAAATTCTATGGAGAAAGGAAAACATCGTGCTTCCACAATGGACGCCGCGTCAGCTTTCTCCACCCCCTCAGCTATCTCCGCCCCGTCAGCGGACTCCGACGGAGGAGGGCCCTCAGCAGAATCCGCCACCTCAGCTGTCCCCTCAGCAGAATCCGCCGCCTCAGCAGAATCCACCGCCTCAGCTGTCTCCGCCGCGTCAGCGGACTCCGACGGAAGCGGCCCCTCGGCAGAATCCGCCGCGTCAGGTGACTCCGCCTCCTCCGCCGCCTCAGCAGCGGCGCCAGAAGAGATCCGCCGCTGCTCCGACGGCTAGTAGTACAACAGTGAAGAAATCCAGAGCAGGTAGCGTCAAGAAGGCTCCTGTCAAGTTAGCATATGACATGACTGGCCAGGAATTGGACGAGGCCATGGATGCCGAGGTGAAACGCCAGCTTGCACCCAAACGTCCAGTTCCAACGGAGAAAATAGATCCAGTTAAAGCGAGGCGCTTACTGAAAAACCTTACAAAACCGCCACCTACGCTGCTATCAGACTATGACCGCTCTATTGTAAAGTCACATAAAGATCCAAAACAGCGGTCGGCAAGTACTAGCAGTAGTGCAAAGGGGAAAACAATTCCCCAGCTGGGCAAACAGAAAAACCAATCGTGTCCCCCGCTGAAGGTGTTTACCGATATCGCTAATGATCCGGAGGTAGCGGCCGCTGCTCCTGGTTTCACTCTTGGTGATTACTTAGGCGATGAGGTACAGTTCGAAATTGCTGAGGTAGCCTATAAATACAAGCACGGGAAGCCTCTCGTCAAACCTGAGCAGCTAGATGATCTACCAACACAAATGCGAAAATTGCATAACTGGTACATTAAAGAATCAAAGGCAGGGACCAACTGGATCATTGTGGGAGTTAATGATGAGCATTACTTCAATGGAAAAGAGGAGATTCACATTGAATTTGATGAATTATTTCAGTTATACAATCAAGACGCCATAGACAAATCTATTGTTAGTTGCTATTGTTTGTAAGTATCATTTATGTAATTAAGTCTCTATAGCTCAGCTCGTTCATTGCATGTATAATTATCATCTCTATGTTAATTATGCAGGAAGAAGATCCTCGAATGCAAAACAGAACGAATCTATGACATTGGGTTCATTAACCCATATAATGTTAATGAAGTTACGGTACAAATGCATGCCAAGGAAACAGAGAAGACCTTGCTCAGGGCGTTACTTCAACAACAAACCAAAAGGGAAATACTATTTCCTTACAACTTCAAGTGAGTGTTAAATATACTGTCTTGTACACATTCTGTTTTGCTTACTCGATGTTAAGTGTAATTGATGAGTTATGCATGCGCAGGTTCCACTTTATTCTGCTAGTCATTCAGTTTGACGCAGGAAAAGTACTTGTCATGGACTCATTACGTAAAGACCCTGAGATGTGGGCGGACATGGAAAACATGCTCCAGAGGTAATTTTAATCATTATTGCACTATATCGGCAACTTTCGTTCATTTCCTGATATCAAGTCATTAATAACTACTTTATTCATTTTCTTTGCCGGACAGGGTTTGGAAAAAGTTCACCCAGAAGGCTAAGGGTGAATGGAGAGACGAGCTCCAATTTCAACCAGTCAATGTAAGTAGTACTAGCTAGGTCCGCGCATCTCTTTGATTCTAGTTTCAATACCATTATCATGCTTGATTTCTATTTTGATTGAACTCTATTCTCGTAAAGTGCTCGAGGCAGGGATTCGGGAATAATTTATGTGGATACCACGTTTGCGAGTTCATTCGCCAGACGACCTGTGAGAAGGGCAGAATCTTAGAACAACTTGAAGTACGTAAACAATATTCACAATTTTATTTTATTACCATCAATTGTGTTGAGTTTCTATTTTATTACCATCAATATTAACCCCCCCTTCTTTAAATTAGATCGAACGGAAGCGGGACAAACTCCTACCAAAGAGTCGCATACGAGCAATTCAAGAGGAATTGGCGGGATTCTTACTTGACGATGTCGTCATAGATAAAAACGGAGAATACCATCGGGAATTGCATGCTGATTTTGGTAATTAGATACTAGGGATAGTAAGGAATATTATATTGTATATATGCATGAACATGTAATATTGTAGTAGCGTCGAATATATTCATCACTTATCTACGTTATATTCATCACGATGTTGTGTAACGGTTTGTTCATATTGCTATTAGTAGCTAGCGTCGAGTTGAATGGAAAACATAAAATAAAAACAAAAAACCATCAATATAAAAGAATTAAATGGTAACACAAAAAGAAAAGGGGGAAACACAATATGAAACCCCTAAACCCTCCAAAACCCAAAACCCCTCCTTTAAAAAAAAACCCAGCGCTGGCTGGTGCTGACGCGTGGCTGCATTTTAGTCCCCGTTGGCGTTACCAACCGGGACTAAAGGTCCTCCTGCCTGGGCGCCCGACAACGGCCACGTGGAGCCCCTTTAGTCCCGGTTTGTAACCCAACCGGGACTAAAAGTGAGGGCCTTTAGTCCCGATTGATTAGTCCCGGTTGAAGAACTGGGACTAAAGACCCTTCAGAATCGGGACTGATGGCCCGTTTTCTACTAGTGCATGAATAGATCTTGTCTACATCATGTCATCATTCTTATTGCATTACTCCGTTTCTCCATGAACTTAATACACTAGATGCATGCTGGATAGCGGTCGATGTGTGGAGTAATAGTAGTAGATGCAGAATCGTTTCGGTCTACTAATCTTGGACGTGATGCCTATATATTGATCATTGCCTTGGATATCGTCATGATTATTTGATCTTCTATTAATTGCCCAACGGTAATTTGTTTATCCACCGTGTGCTATACTCATGAGAGAAGCAGTGAAATCTACGGCCCCCCGGTCTATCCTTTTAATATTTTGCTTTCCGATCTATCTTTTTCCGTTTTTGTTTTTAGATCTCCCAAAAACCCAAAAATACCTTGCTGCACTTTTTATTTGCATCTTTTTTTTTGTGTTCTCGTGCGATCTATTTATCCAATCTCATACAAAGTAATCTATCTTTTTACCATGGAGAGATTGACAACCTCTCTTACGCGTCGGGTTGCAAGTATTTGTTCTTTGTGTGCAGGTACCGTTTACATAGTGTTGCTTGATTCTCCTACTGGTTCGATAACCTTGGTTTCATAACTGAGATAAATACTTACCGTAGCTGTGCTGCATCATCCCTTCCTCTTTGGGAAAATACCGACGCAGTATCAAGCCACGTCAGCATCTACAGTCGGACCACCTAAACGTCTGAAACGTACATTTCGATCAGTGTCCGGTCAAAAAAATGATCCAACCAGACCCTTCATTTAGTCTCTATACGTCCAACTGACCGGCATCCCTTAAATTCATCATAAATATGGGGCAATACGAGGCTGCACGGTCACGTCCGGACACCCCACAGTGGTCCCACATGCAGCCACATGAAGCTCCAGGAGGCACGTCGGGGGCGATTGCGGGCCGCCGCGGGCGCGCCGGCCGTCGCGTGCCTTGGCCGCCGCGGTGCAGACGCCAGGGGCGCAGGTGCGGGGGGCCGCGGACGTGGGCAAGCACGGGCTTGGACGCGGGCGCGTGGCCGAGCGCGGCCGCGGACGCGGCGGCGGCTGCCAGACGAGTGCGCAGGCGAAGCTGGCAGTAGTGGCGCGTGGGCGGCCGATCGTGCAGCAGGCAGCCGCGGGCGTGCGGGCGGCCGTCAGGCGCGTGCACGTGCGAGGCTGGGAGTGTGGGGGCGCGGGGGCGGCCGGGCGCGGACGCGGCCGTGTTTGCCGGACGAGTGCGCGGGCGAGGCCGGGAGCAGTGGCGCATGGGCGGTCGGGCGCGCGGCCGCGACCGCCGGGCGCGTGCGCGTGCGAGGCCGGGAGGGCAGGGGCGTGCATGCCATCGCGGGCGCTAGCGTTGCGGGCGCGCGCGCACAGCAAGCCTTCGGTGCCAATGCCGCTGCTAGCTATGCATGCGAGCTTGCTGCTAGGTATGCATGCGTGTTTGCTGCTAGCCGCCGGTGCCGCAGGTGCTGCCGCTGCATGCACACTTCGCCGCCGCCGACACATCCAACGTGTTTGATAAAATGTCTATATATATATATCTGAGGTGAAAAGTCGGGGATGTGATTGTATGATATAGAAAGTTGGGCCTCAAAATGGACATGTCCGGACACTAACCAGAAGCGTCCGCGGGCGTTTTTTCTTTGTTTTTTTTGTTTTGCTTGGTAATATGTGTCTCATTCATATCATAAAGATCAAAGTACAAGTCACATAAAGACCGACATGACAAAACTGAAAAGATAGAAGAACATCTTTGAGTTTGACACCAACGTCTGTCACCTGCCTCCGGCACCACCATAGCAGCCACTGAAGAAAAGAATGACAAATCACCTCCTCATCCGAGCTTTACGTGGCTCCATCGTTGATATGCAGCTTTACGGACCTCCTAGGTGACTCACCAAAAGTGAAGCCCTTACCGTTGAACGAATCAGACCGGGACAACACTCCGGACACGCCATCAAACTCCAGATCTGGCAACCCACCACGACAACTTCGAATTAGTACATCGTTGTTGTAGATGCTCTAACAAAGCAGACAGTAGCAGTGTATGCATATATTCGTACACAACAAAGGTGCATGCATGCATAAATGTGTGCGCGTGTCTGGCACGTGTATACCAAGAGCACATCACACTGTATATGTGTCATCATCGTCTCGATGGGGTTTTGGAAGAGTGATGCTATACGAACGACAAAAATTGCAAGATCACTTTCGTCTTGTTTTCAATGGTCCATGTGAGTGTTGTGCAAGGATCGTGTAGAAAAGTATCATTTGCGCATCGTTTGTGGGTTTTGGAAAAAAAAAACAGAACAGAAGCAGATCCTTGCGTGAAAAATAGAAAAGAGAACAGCGTGAGCCGGACCTGACTATATTGTGTTCTACAAACACATGCAACTTTATTCATAGTGGCAATCATATTACACGAACATTGCTTTGGATTTAAGATCTAGTAAGAAATGAGTAGAAAAGTAACTACAGCAACTAAGAACTACTACAATGAAATAGGGAAGCAAGACAACCGACTCCTCCGAGAAATCAGGATCTGACCCCGTGTGGCTCACCTAGTGGCACGGCAGTGTCAAGTTCCTTCGCCGCCGGCCCATCTTTCCTTCCCCTCCCTCGTCGTCACCGGAGAAGGCCGCCGGCCGAAGGCCACGTGGCGGACGGTAGCAACGGGGCTTCTCCCGATTGTGGCGGATGGTGCAATTTGTGCACTATGAAAGGGCAATCATGCCCTTAATCGTATTTTGATGCTGGTGACGATATACAGATAGGGGACTAATATTGTTTGTCAAGAATATCTCAGGATTAGTCCTCACAGGCCTGTGTGGATCACAACTAAGGACACATCTACTCAAGAACGAATAAACAAGACAACTAGCTTAGGCTTTTATGTTTGATCTTGTCATCTTGAGTATATGGATCCCACATTAGTAAGAGGGGAACATTGGCACATGTGAAGGACTTGCTCAAAAACCCTACTTTCACTCACATTTTTTAGTTATCTACACTCTTTTTGCCTCTGGTTTTTCGGACGTACGGTAATGGTGGGATGTCTGGTTGTTCATCACTCTCCGGACGACCGGTTTCAATCGGAAATCTGGTGCGTCACATACGAAGCCAAAACGTCAGATTTCCAGTCTTCACCAGAAATCTGATGTGTCATTAACAGATACAAATCGTCGGTCGTCTGGTCCCTGTTGATCGACCGGTGTATTGGACGTCCAGTTCACTCCAGAAATCCGGTACTCCCCTTGGGAAAAATTATATTAAATCCTCATGGTTTTTTGACCTCCCTAAATATGGATTTTCTGAAAAGTAAAAAACATGCAAAAAACTGCAAGTGGTTCTGGCTACTTGATTAATAGGTTAGTTTAGAAAAAATAATAAAAATTACTATAAAAGTATCCCAAAGTGATATCATAATAACATGAAATAATAAAACACTATTGATATATTTGTAACGTATCAAGATGTTCTCACAAATGCCTCACAATGTATAAAAGTAGATATATTAACGCCAGTAAGGGCAACTCCAACGCAATCATAAAATTGCCTACAAATGTCCAGACCAAACGGTCGAGATACTTTTAGCCATCCAGTGACCTAAATTGTTTCGACCGGTCCGGATATCTGAAATCCCACAAATCAAAACCAAACTTTGGGGGGCCGGGGGGTCAGGATTACGACATGAACCACCTCGGACTCCAACAACACGGACCCACCCAACCTCAACCCCCCACGCCACGCCTGGTCCAGCTTACCTGCATTCACTCGGGTTGACCGGCCTCCCGCCTAGCCGCATATATGTTGACGCGGTAAGAGCATCTACAACCGGACCCCTCAAACGACCTCTCATACGTCCGCGGACGTGCCCGTCAGTGACCGGACAGGAGAGAGAAGGAAAAAAAGTGACCTAATCAGACCCCTCGTATCATCCCTATATGCTCGGGCTGTCCGCGAACCCTCATATTCATCACAAATATAGGGAGGATATGAGGGTTCGCGGATGCGCCCGGGCGCGCTCGGTCAGTCCGCCATGTAGAACGCGATCCCACCCCGTACCACCTTTTGTTTTTCTTTATACATTCTTTTCTTTCTCTCTCTTCCTCTCCACCAATCACGTGCAAGTGACCGGGCATATGAGGAAGAAAATGAGGAGTGTGGCTGCACGGACGGACAAATAGGGGACACGCCTGGTCACTGACCGGACGCGCCCGCGGACGTTTAGTGGGTCATATTTGCTAAGTCCGGCTATAGATGCTCTAACGTAGAATCCAACTCTAGCTCAAGGCACACCCTACACAATCCTCCTCTCCAACACATCCACCGGCTACGGCACACACCTCTAATCATCGTAATGGGCAACATGTCCGACGCGGAGAGGTGTTCGCCGACGCGCGACTCCGGATCCGGAGGAAGCTCTCGATCTAGTTGGCGTCACCACCCATGATCACTAAGGTCCTCTCGTCCATGACTTCACCCTGCGGCCGGACCAAGTGCCGCTGTCGGAGGAGGAGCGGATGTTGGACCAGAAGCAAGCGGAGGAGGAGGCCGTCCTCATCATCGGGTAGGTAGAGGACCACCGTTATAAGCTAGGGACAGCGCAAGAGGATCCTGCTCTCGATGAACACTCGGAATGAAATCCTAAAACACACTCCACTGTGTGGAATATCCAAAACGGTTACTTGCACATCCCGTATATGAAGGAGTAGAGACCTCGTCACGTAGTACATATCAGCCACCATGAGCACCATCGGATAGCAACGGCTAGAGACGGCGTCGCAGGCGATCACGGAGGTATTGTTGGCCTCGGTGGCCACCCTTAGAGCATCTCCAATAGATGATGTATATTTTGGTGCTCCAAACCGGTGATGTAAAAATTTGAAGCACCAAAAAATGCTTTTTACATCTCCGAAAAAGGCTCAACTCCAACAGATGGTCCAAAACGGAGATGTAAAAGAGCAACTCCAACAAACGGTCCAAAACAAAGATGTAAAACCGGCCGCCGGCCGCGCGGCTGCAGTTCAACCACTGTACAGCCGCGATTTTGCATTGAAATATCACTTAAAATTTCAAATTAAAGTGCATCATCATCATAGTTTCAAATCCCTAACAAAGTGCATCATCATCATAGTTTCAAATCCCTCTACCAAAAGTGCATCGTCCCAATCAAAGTTTTTCGCCCTACAAATTAAAATACACATGAATATCATTCATGCAGGTCATCAACACCACCGGCGTTGTGAACCGTGGTACGATCATCATCATCACCGGCTTCTTTGTCGACGTTGTGAAGCGGTGATGTCTCGTTGCCGGGAGAACTACCGGAAACACCTTCATTGCCTCCCATGCCGGTCATGTTGCCGACGAAGCCACCTCCAACGCCATTCATGTTGCCGCCATAGCCACCTCCGAAGCCATCCATCATGTTACCGCATGCGTCGGTGTTTCCCCAAAGAGGAAGGGATGATGCAGCACAGCGACGGTAAGTATTTCCCTCAGTTATGAAACCAAGGTTATCGAACCAGTAGGAGGATCACCACCACTCAATAAGCCGCACCTGCACACAAATAACAAATACTTGCAACCCGACGCGAAAGACAGGTTGCCAATCTCTCTACGGTAAAAAGATAAATTAGGATATGATAGATAGGAGAGATAGATCTCTCAAGAACACAAAATAAAAAGTGCAACAATATATTTTTGGGTTTTTGGTTAAGTAGATCTGAAAACAAAGAGGCAAAAATATAGATCGAAAAGCAATATGTTGGAAAAGTAGACCCGGGAGCCGTAGGTTTCACTAGTGGCTTCTCTCATGAGTATAGCGCACGGTGGGTGAATAAATTACCGTTGGGCAATTGATAGAAGATCAAATAATCATGACGATATCCAAGGCGATGATCATTATATAGGCATCACGTCCAAAATAAGTAGACCGACTCCTGCCTGCATCTACCACTATTACTCCACACATCGACCGCTATCCAGCATGCATCTAGTGTATTAAGTTCATGGAAAAACGGAGTAATGCAATAAGAACGACGATATGATGTAGACAAGATCTATTCATGTAGGAATAGACCCCATCTTGTTATTCTTAATGGCAACGATACATGCGTGCCTTGATGCCCCTTCTGTCACTGGGAAAGGAAACCGCAAGATCGAATCCATCACAAAGCACCTCTTCCCATGGCAATAAAAATCGATCTAGTCGGCCTAACTAAACCAAACATTTGAAGAAGAAATACGAGGCTAGAAGTAATCATGCATATAAGATATCAAAGAAGACTCAAATAATATTCATGGATAGAAACTGATCATGAACTCAAAATTCATCGGATCTTAACAAACACATCGCAAAAGTTTACATCAAATAGATCTCCAAGAGACCATTGTATTGAGAATCAAAAGAGAGAGAGGAAGCCATCTATCTACTGCCTACGGACCCGTAGGTCTATGGTGGACTACTCACGCATCATCGGAGAGGCACCTATGAAGAAGATGAACCCCTTCGCGATGGTGTTAGATTGGATCTTGAAGCTTTGGAACTTGCGGCGGCTGGATGTGTTTTTTGTCGACTCCCTTAGGGTTTTCTGAATATTTGGGTATTTATAGGCATCAGAGGCGATGGAGGGGCCCCCGTGGAGGGCACAACCCATCAAGACGCGTCGGGGCCCCCCTGGCGTGCCCTGGTGGGTTGTGGCCTCCACGGCCCACCTCTCCGGCACTTCTTTAGCCCACTGGGTGTCTTCTGGTCCATAAAAAATCTCCAAAAAGTTTCGTCGCGATTGGACTCCGTTTGGTACTGATATTCTGCGAAGTAAAAAAACAAGCAAAAACAGCAACTGGCACTTTGGCACTATGTCAATAGGTTAGTCCCAAAAAATGATATAAAGTTGCTATAAAATGATTGTAAAACATCCAAGAATGATAATATAACAGCATGGAACAAGCAAAAATTATAGATACGTTGGAGACGTATCACCACATCATCAAGACTACAATTGGACGTACAAACATTCAACATCACATTCAATTTGAAACAATAAACGAGAGCACAAAGATTTTTTTACCTTTGTGACATATCATCGAACATGTTGGAAGTAGTCGCCGTTGGCGTGGCCACATCTTCCTCCACGGTCGGCGGTGGCGGCGGCGGAGGTCGAGGAACGGCTCCTTGGCTGCTGGAGGACGTCGCCGGCCGTGTCTGCGAATCGTCGGTCCAAGCGCCCGGCTACCTTCAAGATTTTGGCCGGCCGCCCCGCACTTTTGGCCGGGTTGCAGCCGCGATTCGCCGGACGTTTGCCTCCGCCTCGTGCCTTCGTCGCCTTCGTAGGAACCGCCGGCGCGGTGGCGACCGGCCGGGGCGGCGCGAATCTGGGCCGGCGGACGGGGGGCGCTAGCATGGACGAGGTCGCGGAGGGCGAGTTCGCCGCGGCGGCGACGTGGGTCAGTCCACCGGCTGCGGCAGCGGCGGCGGAGAAGGCGGCAGGGTCGTCGGCGGACGGCGGGGCGGGGGGGGGGGGGGGGGGGCGGGTGGGGAAATGAAATGAACGGGTGGTTGGTGGTTTCGCCGGCGGCCGCGGTTTTACATCAGATGTACCTCGTGATGCAAATTTGCATCACGAAGTGTTATATTTTACATCTTTGGGAGGCGGTGATGCATTTTTTTTACATCTCCGCGGCTGACGGTTTATATAAAAATATGGTCCATATGTAAAAAAAATACATCACCGCCTCCCGGAGATGTAAAATATAACACTTCGTGATGCAAATTTGCATCACGAGATACATCTGATGTAAAACCGCGGCCGCCGGCGAAACCACCAACCATCCGTTCATTTCATTTCCCCGCCCGCGGTGTTATATTTTTTTATTAACAAGGGCGGTGTTTTATATATATATATATATATATATATATATATATATATATATATATATATATATATATATATATATATATATATATATATATATAGAAAGTCTATTTATCATCCAGGGTGAAGAATAAGTTATTCTTCACCCTAGTGTAAACTCACAAAACACATGATTTTTTTGGATGTAGTAATTTTACCTCACACACGTCGTAATCTTACTTCACCGTCATGTTGTAATCTTACCTCACATGCATTGAATTCTCATCCGCCATGTCATAATCTTACCTCACCTCACACATGCATGTCGTAATCTTACCTTACATGCATGACACATTTGTTTCTCACGGTCAATTTTAAGAGCCCTTAGCTACACATCGTAATATTACCTCACATGCATTTGGGTTCTTACGGTGACTATATGATTGGTGAGGAGGTGGCGTGAGGAATAAGAATTCCTCACCCAGGGTGACGAATAGTCGATCCATATATATATATATATATATATATATATATATATATATTTTAGAAATGAACGGGTGGTTGGTGGTTTCGCCGGCGGCCGCGGTTTTTACATCAGATGTATCTCGTGATTTGCATCACGAAGTGTTATATTTTACATCTCCGGGAGGCGGTGGCGACGTGGGTCAGCCCACCGTCTATTGGAGATACTCTTACGAGGTCACCTCCCGCTGGTTAGGATTAGTTTAAGTAAAGTTGAACTTGTTTAAATTTCGTTCGTTTGGTTGTAGTGTAGCAAACTTTGTTTAAATTTTGTCTATTTCGCTTCAATTTCGTCCTTGTTTGCGCACGCTCCGTTTCAATCGGCATGAACATTACAAGACTCCGGTTAAATACCAACCACTTAATCCGCTGTTCATAAACACGTTCGATAACTGTTACCGTCCGTTCGGTGATCGCTTTGGAGTCGCCCTCGACAATTCACAGTGATCGACAATGCTTCGTTTCGCTCCGTGATGGTATTGATTACAATGATGCAGCACGTGTCATTCCATTCGCTTCCACAATGGCAGCAACTAAGCTGATAAGACACGTATGCATGCACGTGAGCCTGCGGTTTAAAACGAGAAGACGAAGCTACTGGACGAGGCCTGATACGTCCGGGATGCTGGACAAATAGGCATATGCGTGTTGCAGTGGCAATGGCAGTCGTCCGTGCACGCCTTTATGGCGCCCAAGGACCACAACCACCCATGCTTTCTCGCAGTCGGCTGCTCTGCCCGATGGCCTGCCAAAGAGTCTTTACTAATCTGGCGTCTAGTGCCTAGTACGTATCCAGCGTGAGTGAAGCCCCAGCATGCTTAGAGTAATTTAGGGCCTCTTTGATTCACAGGATTTTGAAAACGTAGGAATAAAAAAAATAAAGGATTGGAGTGGCATGTTCATTTAAACCCTATAAAATTAGCAAGGAGTGTTTAATGCCATAGGAAAAATTCCTATGTCCAATCCTACGAATCAAATGACCAATGTAGGAAAAAATCCTAAGGATTTCAATCCTCCAAAAATCCTATAGAATTCCTTTGAATCAAAGGAGCCCTAGACATGTAAATGTCTTTTGGAGGCCGAGCTCCAATGAGGCCGATTTTTAAAAAATTCACAATTCGTCAAAATTCATATTTTTACATTTCAAACAATTCTGATTTTTTTTTTATAAATATACCTGAAGGCATAATGTACACGTGTGTACATTTTCAAAACAAAATATGTTGAAATGAGGATTGTGCAAAAAAGAAAAACCTAGGGCTTTTTAATACATGATACTATTCATCTTCCCAGGCTATGACTTTGTCCCTTTTTACAGATCGCATTTCAAGGAATTTCATCCTGAAATATTACACACATACGCATAACATCCTTGTTTAGTTGTACATTTTTTTTAGTTTTTTTGAAACCGAAATTTTTGAATTTTGAATATTTCAAAAAAAAACGGCCATGGAGGCCGAGAGCCAAAGCGACTTGCTATCTCTATAGTGGACAGCAATATATGTGTGGTGTCATGCAATTTTATTTATTATGTTGCAGACTCATTTTGTCTTAGTATGTGTGATGTTACCCAAGTAACTAGTTATGTTACTCAATTCATCCCTTTCCTCATTAAATCATTGTCACATAAACAAATTTATTAAGTTAGACTTGATGTTATTACTGAAGTTACTTCTATTTCACTGTAGATAGTATTAGCAGAGATCATCAGCACGAATTTTGCATGCAAACCGTAGCCCTTTAACTAATGCTGCATGTCGTAGTAATAATCGTGCCGACATCCATCGCACATACAATCCCATAGTTAGATTCATGTCTGAAACTAAGCTCTCTCAGAGCTCAGCGACTCTGGGCCGTCAGATCAGTTTTCCTGTGCGATCTTGGCCGTGTGATATCGGGCTGGTCTGGTGTGAGCCATCAGATCTTCGCCCGATGGCCCTGGGCCGTTGGATAAATTTTCAATGGCAACAAATTGTAAATTCGATGCCCCCACCAGGGCATTCTGGTCATGTCGCGTATAGACGTATAAAATGCAGTGGTTCCCGTGGAGAGAACAAGCCATCTCCTCCTCCCGCACTCGCGCCGCCCTCTCTTTTCTTCCTCCCGCCTCAGCTCTCTATCCCTCCAAACCCTAGACCCGCGCCCGCACGTCCCTGCCCCACGCCGTCTCCTTCGCCCAGCCGGCCGACGCCTTCTCCTTCGCCCAACTGCTATCTGCCTCCACCGCCGCTCGTGCTCTCTGCCTTCGCCGGCGCTCGAGTCCGGGTCTGGAGCTAGCTGCGGTGTTCGCCTCGGCTCAGGTACGCCGTCCCGCACTTCCTGGGAGTGGTTAGGATGCATGTAAAATAATTAATGAGCTATGCTGAGCCGGTCACTACATGCTGAGCCTTTAGTGTAAACTGATCCAGTTTGAATGCGTGGCATAAGTACATAACTTTGGATAAGCCTAATTTGCTCTGAAACTATCACTTTGACATCCAGTGTGAAGCACCACTGAATTTAAAAGAGAACTTATGCATAGCAGAAGAGCTAAACTGCAACCAGATATAGACCTCCAGTTTTGTATGAAACGGTAATGGAGGTTTTCTGTAGTAGGTACTTTGGTGCGGGTGTTACAAAAACAGAGTTGCTGATCAGGTTACCTGATTAAGAAGAGTGCAAACACTACACCCAAGTTAATTTAGCTTTCCAGTATGTTTTTCTATTTCTGCTTCCATCTTTTGTTTTTTCCTTCCTTTCTTTTCGCTCGATTGATACTATCTTGTTTGTGTGCTGCCTAATTTGCTTTCCTGGTACAGATTATGTGCTCTGTTTCAGTGTCCCAGGTCATCTCACACACGCACACGCACACGCAGAGAGATCCATTCCCCTTATTCCGCACTTTTCCTCAGTCTAACAACTTCTGATTTGGTACAATGAAGAATATATGAGGATGCAATGAGATTTACTTTAGTACAAGCTAACTTTAGCAGTTTTAAATCATCATAGAGTGATCCATTAATCTGTGAAGAGTCCCAACTCCCCTCTAATCAAACAGCCCTTAAAAAGAGAGAGAGATCCTTTGTTTTGTTATTTTTTTCATGCCCTTAGCTTGGACACAGATTATGTTGTGCTTAGTGTAGTTGTGGGTATGTTGTACTTAGTGTAGTTGCTCATTGGTCAGGGAATTCTCTTGCCTGATTATCATGTATCCTTGTGCTTTGTTTTTGTATTGCATCATATGCTGGTGTATATGTTTTACGCCTTCTTTTCCTTTCGTTTCAGCCAATGGTATGAAGTTGCTTGCTTGTGGCCATGGCACGTGCTCCGGTTGCTGCTCATGGACGAGGTCATGGGCGGACTGTTGCTTGTGTCCGAGGCTCTGGACCTGATGGTGCTCATGGGCGGGCCTCTAGCCGTGGTTGTGGTAATGTAGCTTTGCTCGTGCCTGACGATGCTCTCTCTGGGTCTGTCGCCAACCGTGGTGGTGCTCGAGCCAGAGGCGTGGGGCGTGGACGTGCACGTGGACGAGCCTCTGGCCGTGGTCGTGGTGATGTAGTTGTGCTGTTGCCTGATGATACCCTCCCCGGGTCTGTCGCCAGCCGTGGTAGTGCTCGAGCTAGAGGCGGTGGGCGTGGTCGTGCACGTGGACGAGCCTCTGGCCGTGGTCATGGTGTTAACCCTATGCATCTTCCTATCGCTGGGAGCGGCGGCGCCTCTCCGCCAAATAGTGGCTTTGGCCGTGGTGCTCCTCTTACTGCCAACACTCAGCATGGGCCTGCTGCTGCTCGTGGACTTGTACCTGGGACCGCTAAGCGCTACATGCCCCGTACACCTCTCGGGGCCCTTCCTCAGGGCCGTCCACGTATGTCCTGATCACGTATCATCTTTTTGTTTTTAGCTCCTACGGTCATGTTTTTGGTTTGCTCATTGCTCTTTTGTTTTCCATCTTGTTTGTGCCCTGCTTAGGTGATAGTTGGTTCCCCTATCTGAGTCCAACTATGACGACGATGAATCGTAAAAAACGGAAGGCATCCATGAAACTACATCGGTCTAAATACGAAGGTGCATTCAACTCTTGGTTGTGTTGTTGGGTTACTGTTGCACGTCGACTGACCGGGTCTTATGTGATCTTTTAGACCATGTTGTCATGGGCCCTTTAGAAAGGGATTGGCAGGGTTACTCGGTTGCATTTGCTGAGTCACTTAAAGGTACTTATTAGCAAGCCATTTGTTGTTCTATTGTCTACGTACCTTTGTGTGTTTGTTGTTATGGGTTTATGTTCCCTGATCATATGTTCTTGGGGCTGTTAGTTTCCTATGCAGCTAGGTCATACTGTGGACCCCTGGAGTTCCTCTGTCAGTACTGCGGTGCCTCCTTCTGGTTTGCTGAGTGCGTTCAGTCCAAGTCCTCTTGGACAAAGCGTAAGATCATTTACAACCTTTGTTGTAAAGGTGCTCAGGTATATATACCTCCCTTAAAGGATCCCCCGGCTTATCTCCGGGAACTCCTTCGTTTCGATGGTACATCACGTGCAAAAAAATTCCTCCGAAATATCCGCCAGTACAATTGTATGTTCGCTTTCACTTCAATGGGCGCTATGATTGATCACTCACTAGATAGCACTCGTGGTCCTAAAGTCTTCAAAATTAGTGGGCAGGTATCTCACCGTATTGGTTCGTTGTTGCCCAAAGGTAGTGATTCTCCTAAATTTGCTGAACTATATATACATGATCCGGCAAATGAGATTTCACATAGGATCAATGCCTTGAATCCAAACGATAAACCGGTAGGAGCTGTGGACGAGAGCATTGTCATTGGTCTTAGAGACATGCTTGATGAATTCAATCCACTGGTACAGACCTTTAGGGAGGCGAGCAAGCTGATAGAGGATCGGGCCGATGAACCCATCGAGGATATCTCCATTCGTATTATTGGTCCTTCATACGGTGATAGTCCACAGTTTAGCTTGCCTACCGCCACTGGACTTGCTGCTTTGGTTGTTAATGACTTCACGTTAGAGGCCTCTGCACGGGATATTGTTGTTTCTAGCCGGTCATAGGGTCTACAACAGATCTCTTCTTTGAACACAGCGTTTATGCCTTTGCAGTACCCATTGCTTTTCCCCTATGGAGAGAGAGGGTTCCAAATAGATGTTCCGCACCTAATTGTTCCTCAAGATGATGATCCTGTAGTTGAAGCTCCGCATGTTGAGGCGTCTACTTCAGATGCCTCAAGTAGCCAGGCTCCCAGTGGTAGTAGGAATAGAATGACAATGCAGGATTATTATCGTTTTATGTGCCATTACAAAGGTGATCAGCCTAACCCATATTTGTGCTATGGTCTTCTGTCCTCTCAGGCAGTTGTTGATGCACGTGCGTGCATCGACGAAAACAGGTTGTGGTATATACTAAGAAATCAGGATAAGCTTAGGTCTGAGCACATGCAGGGTATTACTGATGCTGTCAGTGATGGGTGTGCTGATGGTGATGCGCTAGGAAAAAGAACCATTCTGTCTTCCAGTCACACTGGTGGTGGTCGTTACTTCAAGGAGAACTTCCAGGATGGGCTTGCTGTGTGCCGGGTGCATGGTCCACCGGACATATTTACCACCTTTACATGCAACCCCAAATGGCCTGAGATTATGGATGCATTAGAGCCAGGGCAGGCCTTCTGATCGGGCGGATATTGTTGTTAGAGTCTATCATATGAAGCTTATTGAATATTTAAATGAGATCAAGTCTGGACAAGCTTTTGGCCCAATTAAGGCTGGTACTATGTTCTATTTAGTTCAGATCAAGCGCAATCTTTCTTTTTATTCTATGTTGTTATGTTACTTTTGGGAGATGTTCTAGCTAACTGAATTTCCACATGTTTTCTGCAGTGTTGTATACCGTCGAGTTCCAAAAACGAGGCTTACCACACGCACACATTCTCGTCTGGCGTAAAGGAGACAAAGGTGAGGTCGGTGTTGAGAGTATTGATTCGTTTATTTCTGCAGAAATACCCGATCCACTAGCTGATCCTCTAGGATATGCTTTGGTTTCTGAATTCATGATGCACGGTCCGTGCGGTGAGATGAATGATAAATGCATTTGCATGAAAAAGGGTAGTTGCTCAAAATATTTTCCAAAAGAGTTTAGAGATTCAACTATCATTGATGAGCATGGGTTTGCCTTGTACCGACGCCGTGACGATGGTCGAAAGGTTTATAAAAATGGGCATTATCTCGACAACAGACATGTAGTGCCTTATAACATGCTGATGCTCAAAAAGTTTCAGGGCCATATAAATGTGGAATGGTGTAATAAGACTCAAGTGATGAAATATCTTTTTAAGTATGTTACCAAGGGTGCTGATTACTCTAAGGTTGTCCTAGAAAGGCTAGAGAAATCTGGTGCAACTGGTTTTCTTTTAGTAGATGAAGTAAAAGAGTATTTGATGTGTCGTTACATTTGTGAGTATGATGCACTCTGGCGTATATTTGGGTATGACACACACTTCAAAATGCCGTCTGTAGAAAGGTTAACTATTCATATGCCTGGCATGAATATTGTTCGATATCGTGCTGGCGCTGATATTACAAAAATTGCTGGTTCTGACTTCTTGAAAAAGACTATGCTCACTGAATGGTTTGTTGCAAATGAACTCTATGAGCATGCTCGGTCATTTACGTACTGTGATTTTCCAATTGGGTGGACATGGGATGCTAAAAGTAGATCATGGCATGAAAGGGGTGGAGGTGAGAAAATTGGCCGCGTTTACATGTACATCCTACGAGTGGTGAGCTATACTACTTGCGCATGCTCTTGATGATTGTTAAAGGGGCTAGGTCTTTTGAAGAACTTAGGACATATGGTGGGCGTCTTTATCATACGTTTAAAGAGGCATGTGCTGCTCGTGGTTTATTAGGTGACGATAGTGAGTGGTACATGGCATTTGATGAGGCTGTCATCTGGGGGTTTGGACACCGGCTTAGACAACTGTTTGTGACTATGCTCATTCGTTGTTCTATTAAAGATGAAATGAATTTCTTTGAACGTTATTGGGTTAACATGTCTGACGATATCAAACATGGTTTACGCCGTCTTGTGCAAAATCCGTCTTATTTCGTTCCTGATGAAAGGTTGAGAGATATGCTTCTTGATGAATTGGCAGAAGTTTTTTTGAAGCATGGCTCTTCCATAAGTAATTTCAACTTGCCTTCTAGAACAGGTGAAGGAGACCAATTTGATGAAAATAGGTTAATTCGCGAGGAGCTTTCATATGATACACCGAGCTGTGGTAATGAGACTTCACTACGGTCGATCCTAATACCGACCAAAAGGTTGCGTTCCCGTCTTGCACTTACTCGCTCACTGACCTCACCCAGTTACCTGCACCTGTGGAGATGCCTACCTTTTTCACAGGTGTGTTATCTGCTTGCTCATTTTCTCCCAGGATTTTGCATGCATACTGATGACCATTTCTTTTTCTCGTGGTTATTTAGATGTGCTTATCATTATCACCGGTGTATCCGACCCCGTGAAGTTTCGCAGTTCAAGCAGGAGTGAGCCCTTGATAAAGCGTTGTATCACCATCAGGGACCTAAGGTATGTTTGGCTACTCTCTTAAGCATCTGATCGTCTGTACTATTAACTTGGTCGACCTACCATTTGTCTGTTTACATTGCTCCTCGTGCGTTCCACGTAGTGGGTGCCAAATAAGTGTCGCTCTCTAGGGTGAACGGGCGACAACCTTTGACGGAGATGGTGTCATCGAGCTGGGGAAGACTGAACCGGTGGTGGCTATGTTCGTTGGAACTCTGGTTAAGAACTATGAAGGTTCGTCCTTGGCTAGCTTTGATGAATATCAGTATGTTTGTTTACTGCCAGCTATGCAATATGATGTGTCTTTGGTTGTGGTCCTTAGGTCGAAGGGGTGTCAGTGGAAACGCGGCGTGCCGCTGGTACATCAACAACGACATCTCTGAGATGATAGACTTAAATACAAGGTAGACTAACCTTCTGCTATGAAATATGTTTATACCAAAGATGATCTGCTTCACCTTTTGAATGTGTTTGTCTATACACTTACATCGTGTTCTTGGTACCTGAAGGCTTCAGGACAAATTTTCTCCTATTCAAAAAATCCCGCTACAGGGGCAAAGTGTGGCTGAAGTAAGTGCGCATGTTGATTTGGAGACTAAAACGGTCGCTGAGCAGTGCCAAGGTACTTCTTTGTGCCATTGACGCCATGTACTTCTACAGTTAATATTGATTTACCTTTTAACCGATGCATGCTTTGTTGTAGGTATAGCATTTGCTTTGCAGCGACTGACAACACCGAAGAAGCCGAGTTTGTCTTCTTTGATAGAGCAGGGGAGGAAATTGTTGGTAAATCTCTGATTACCCTTCTCCGTGGTGGAAAGTCCAGTCGTATTCCTCTTGAAGAAATAGTTCATGTGGCCCGCGGAGATGACACTGTCCCTCAAGAAATAACTGCGCTGGTTGGGCAAAAGTACAGATTTGTGGTCTCTATCTCCACAAAGAGTTTCCAGGCAAGATGTTGAGCATGCACACATAAGAGACACAATCAAAGGTGCGCCTTCTATGATTATTGTTTTCATCTCTACTACTTTCCTTTATTGTAACTATACTGCACTGCTCATCCTTCACACCCTGCTGTCTGCTAGGTCCCTACCACTCCTAAAGGCAAATCAACTAATGCTTCCCCAGACTCTGTGAGCAAAAGGTGGAGCTGCTCCTATGTTGTCCATATGGTCCCAATTAATATGATCCAAGTTCTGCTTGCAAATGATTTTACAACCAAAATTGTTAACTTGCTAATTACATCATTTGCAGTGGCAATAAGAGGGGACTGAAAAAATCTAAGGTGGCCAGTACTGAGTTGCGCATCGGTTGGTTGCTTTATAATATAAAGCTGGGGGAAACCCTTATCGTCAATTTCCAAAGATAACATCCAGGTATTTCTTTTCCCTTGCCTAGCACAGAAGACTCGACCATGTGTTAGTCAATGAACAATCGTTATACTTCTGTCCAGAAAATTGGGCATGACATCCATGCTTTGAGTGGTGAAGATGCTCCTGAGCTAAGGTATCTACCTTTGTTTTGAATTTATATATTTTCGCCAGTGTTGCATTGGAGTTGTCTCTTTGCATCTGAATGCTATTTGCCCTTGAAGGAAAGCAAATGAAAAAGAGGCAGGGAAAGATGACGTGCCCCCTGACAACAAAAAGCTCAAGCTCTAGACCAAGTGCCTTTAGGCGATGTGCCCTTTTGGTTCGTTTATTCGGTCCCTTGCTTGCTAACTCACTGCTCCCTATAGTATATGTCATTATGATTTCTCTTCGGAATTCTGTTTCTGCAAAATCATGTCATGTCCAGTGCGAAGTTCAAGAGAATACTGACTTAATGGATGGGTGCTTCAGCACATGTTGGATGGAAAGGCTGCTTCTATCTACTATCTCTTTCCTTATGCCCTGTCACTTATAATGCAGTGTTCTATTTTGCCATCCATAGCTGACCTTACCTTACTATCTACGAACAAGCATTCTCTACAGTTGGAGCTTGGTTTGTAATGAATTTGTACTGAAGAATCCCGTTCGTTTAGCCGCGTGTTTGCTTAAGAATGTACCTCTATGAAAGTGTTCTGAATTAGTGTAGTATGCACCTGTCCAACCTTGGTGTAAATTAATTGAAATCAGTACAGTGAACCAGTGTTCTAAATGGATGATAGCAGGCAATGTATATCTGCATAAGACTACTACCCCTTGGCTCAAATGCTGGAATGTGTACTATGTATCTATCTATTCTGCTACTTCTGCTGCTCTATAGCAGTAAGCTTTATTCCCTGCTTCCAATAATCAAGCTACATGCTTCTGCTTTGTGCTCAGCTCCTGCTTTTTTTGTTGTTTTTAATCAGGATAAATGCTTTCAGATTTATCATGTGCAACTAAACATGCTAAGTTTGCCCGGCTGGCACACGCGATTAGCCATAACGTTTGGACCCGGCACCGCGCGCCAGGGCGCGCTGCTGGTCTAGTATGCATATATTCGTAGTACTCCATGCAAGCATATCGTATAGGCTGCTCTGTAGTGGACTGGATCAGGATATCCGCACTGGGCGAACGGCGCTTCCGAACGTTGCAGCAGCCTCGCGATGCAAGTATGGCACACACCTTGAGAGCATCTACAACCGGATTAATCCGATCCCTCAAACGTCCGCGGAAACGACCGAGCGCATCCATGGACAATGACCGGTCATTTCTTAAATTTTCACTTTCACAACCATGTCCCTCACTTTACCCCTATACGTCTCGTCATATGCATGCAATTGGTGGATATGAAGTGAGAAAGAATAAACAAAAAGAAAATATGGGCCCAGTCCTATATGGTGGACGCAGGACCACAGACTGGGAACGCCCAGACACTCCCGATACTCATCTCATATATGAGATGGATATGAGGTGTGTCAGGCAGCCCGGTCGTTTGAGGCCCGTTTAAGGCGTCCGTCTGGGTCATATTTTCGTGACCGATCAGTGATCGGGTGGCCTGCCCGGGAGTTTGAGACGGGTATGAGGGGTCCGGTTGCAGATGCTCTGACGGGTGTAGTACATGATTGCTTGCAGCTCTGGCCGTCGATCCACTAGAGTACAAATTTACTGTATTGCATACTTTACCGAGTTGGTTGAGCAATAACATATAAAAAATAACACCCATATGTTGTTTGGTTGTCCGCATTGGATGAGTGGCCATTTTAGGGTCATTTGTTTGGTTGTATGCATATGTGTTTCAGGTGTGAGCGGATACAAACCAGAACCGTTTAGATGCGTACATGTATATGTTCTGCTTACCCATTTCAAATATGATGGCCTTACAACCACATTTGCAGCACAACAGTACGTAGAATATATAAAAACAACACATAACAAATATACAAGCAATAAACAATAGGTTAAACCACATATAAACAGGCATACTAGTAGTAGGAGATAACTTTTAAGACAAAAGGGACATCACATGCCCCTGCTTCACTCCAGGGTGCTGATACCTGAACAAAATATGGACAGTTTCACAGGATAAGTGCAAACCATCACCACAAACAAGTTCATACTAAATACTTCATACTAACTGGTGATCTAGAGCGTGAGAGTGACGTTGCCGATGCGGTTGTGCCTGGTGCACTGGACCCTGCATATGATGGAGTTGTTCTACTTGTAGATCTGCACGTTGAAGCCAAGCGCAGAGATTCGTAGGACGAGAAGATCGCCAGGGACGATCATGTGGCGGCGATAGAAATAATGTCAGCCCTACCAAGGACCATCTGACCCTGGAAGTTCTGGACATGGACCCAGAACTCGCACCACTTGTTCGCCGATAGCCTGACGACACGATGGTGCTTAATAACCAACCACTGCTTCATCACCTCTGTAGACTTGGACGAGATGATGAGCATGGCGAGATCCTTCATGTCCTCGGATTCCGTCCATGTGGTCGTGGCTGGCTCATGACAGCAACCCTGCCAGGCAGGTTCACCCTTTTGAGCCACCGTTTCGTTGGGATCAGGTCATCGGCGCCAGCCACGACTTGCGCTCCTTCACCGGCCACGTCTCACTCCGTCTTCACGATCTTGTCACGTAAGACGACTTGTGCTGGTAACAAAGCATTGTCAATCATCACTCTTATGATCATTTGTAATTGCATCTAATATATGGCAGTTGCCCAGGTGCAACATTGGCACTTGCCCAAGTGCCAGTGCCACTGATTAGTGACAGTTGCCAATCATCAGTGCTATGATCTAAACATAGCACTATATTTATGGCAACTGCCACTTATCGGTGCCACTTTCACATTTGACAGCATTCAGATTTGGCAACAACCTATACGAGCAAACATAGTGGTAGCCAAGCATCCACATTCGTCCTACCTACACTAATCACCATGCATGCAATGCAATCCTGCAGAAAACCTAACTACGAACATCATGCATCAGTGGCAGTAGCACTTGTGCAGCATAAACAAATAGCAAGCATAAATCTAGCATGAACAATAAGCAGGATTAACTACCAATCTAGCATGACCAACAAGCACGATTGACTGTCAATGTAGCAAGCACAAATCTAGCAACAACAACGAGCACCAATATTGCATACACACCAAAGACAGTGCCCATTAATACTACCAGTCAACAACAACCGATTGGATTCGAATCGATTTGACTGGAATCGTCTCGAAACGAATCCAATCCAATCCAATCCATGCCGATTTTACTCACTAAGCACAAGCCCTAATCTACATCTACGAACAAAGGGGAAACAAAGGAACTTACCGGAGCGGGTGTCGTTGGAGCGCTGGTCGGCCGAGGAGAAAACCCCGACGGGAATGAGGGGCTTCCCGAAGAGGATGAGTCGTCCATGCCCAGGGCCATCGTCGATGCGACGGTGCTCCTGGTGACATGGGAGGTAGACGAAGAGGGCGCCGTCATCCATGGCCCTGTCTCGCTCCACTGAGAAAACCCCCGAATTGGGGTAAAATATCCCCCCCCCTCTGACCACTCGAGTTCCGAACTGTAGTTTAGCCGATGGGGCTCCCTCCGGTGACGCAACCGGACCTGGGACCACCAGGTCCGGATACGGAGGCGGAGGCGGAGTCAACGGCACCGCATTGGCCCGACCACGCGGCCTGGTGCAGAAGGGGGTGGCGCGTGGATGGCCGCCATCAGGTTAGTGCCGCTGTTGGTGAGGCCGACCACCCACCGGTCTTGGATTGGGTTAGCTGCCGACGATGATGGGGGTGAGGGGGTGACGCGATGGCAGGCGTGCCATCGGAGGAGAGGACGAAGGGGTGGTGAGGACAGTGGGAACGAGCGGTGTGAATGGGGAGTGGGCGGTGACACGGGAGGGGAAAGGGAGTTATGATGTCCTATCAATCTCCCGCGCTTCCCAAGGTGTGCAGCGAAGGGACACACGTGGATCAAGTGAACCTGGATCCTCGAAAATCATCGATTCGTCCTTCCCCCGTGGACAGGCCCACGGGTGCTTTAAGTTCCATGCGGCCTGAGAAGAAGATGCATGCTAGGCAACAAAACAAGCCAATTCCACCCCGCTCGGGCCTGGTTGGGCCTAATGCGGGCAACCAAACATGCTCCAAATATTTCACGATGCGGATGAACCAACCAAATGTTAGTGTCTTCCTTAAATATGCCAAGTGTGGTATATATGCATATGGATATGTGGTCCTACATGCATGGAGACGCATTTTCGAGTGGAAACCCGTTTTAGGGATCCGGCTTCATGGAGGTTTTATTTTGAAAAACAAAAGAACATTTTGAATTTTTGAATACTTATCATAAATATGCATGTTTATATGGATGTATATTACTTTTTGGTTAAGTTCGATGATGATATAGGTCCACATATTTATTTTTTCTGTGTAGCTCACATGTTAACGCATTTCATCGTTAACATTACAAACTTGTTGTATACATCCATACCAACATGGATAAGGGGGGAGCCCCTGTGATACTCCAGACGGGTCGCACGACCTAGCATCGTCGAGGGGCTCATCCTCTCCTCAGCCTTTTGCCCTCCTCCCTCGCCTCCGTCAGGCAAAGCCCGCGGCTGGAGGTGGCAGGGCTTCCTCCTTCTCTTCTGATGGCAAGGTGCTCTTGCGTTGGCTTCCGCGGGCTCCGGTGTGGCGCAGCTCTTCGATGACGTCTTGTCGCGGATCTGGGCTTGCCCAACCTAGATCTGGTGTGTGGTGGACGTTAAGCATCACGACAGTGACATGCTTGGCGGGGCTGGCTACCTGGCTAGTCACGTCATTGATGTGTTATCGTGGTGTTGTGCGACGGTTGTCATCTATGTTAGGACGACATCGTCGTGCAAGATGGTGGCCGGGGCTGGGCGACAAAGCTATTGACTAGGCTGGTTTCCGGCCTCACGGTCAATGTGGAAGTTAGAACGTGGCTTTGGAAATGGCATGCGAGTAGGGGGTGGCTTTGGTCACTAGGGTGGCAGAGTCATAGCATGATGCGTGGCTTCGGGGCCGGTGCGGACGCCGAAGCTGCGGCTTTGGATATGGGTGTTGCGTGTTGTACTGTCGCATCTAGTCACTTAGGTGCCAGGGTTGTCGGCTCTGTTGGTGCGCTGTCTTTGGACTGGTGTGCGTGGATATAGAAATCGTATCGGTTTTCGGACGGTTTTCCGTATAAACCGCTTAAATCTCTTCTTCTTAGTGAAAAGTTAGAGCTCCTGCCGGTTGCTCAGAAAATAAAACATCCATACCCGCATGTAGATTTTTTCAGGGTTTTTGTAACTTTGATACATGATTTTAAATATTAATTAAAAAATGGGCACCAACGTTTTGGAGACCTTTTCAAAAGAAATGATAAGGGAAATTTTCATGAAGAGATACTTCAACATGTGACGTATGCAGAAGAAGATGGTTTTGTGCATTTGAAGCTTCAACATGTGACGTATGCAGAAGAAGATGGTTTTGTGCATTTGAAGCTTCAACATGTGACATAGCCTAAATACGATTGAGAGATAATTCAACATGTGATCTGTATCTCCTCTGCCTGCCGCTCCGGCGGCCGATGGCATCAAGGGGACTTCTGGTGCCTCGACTTCCACTAGCTCGGGGCGGCGCGTCGTATTTAGGCAGGTCTTCTGGGATCTAATCCTTGTCGAGTTCGTTCGACGGGATGGATTCGACGAAGCTGTGGCTAGATTTCTGTCGGTTTCTCGAGGCGGCGAGGTTAGAATTTTTCGTCATGTGTACGTGATAGCGAGATTTTTTCTCAGCTTGTTCAAATTGATTTAAGGGTTGAACGGGGACGATTACGGCTCCGTGGCGCTAGTCCTTAGGGGGCGCGTGCACGAAAACCTTCCGACTGTCATCGCAAGGTCAGACCGAGTCTGGTATGGAAGCGGCGATAGCGGCTCGTTTTGGCGAAGGTGGTGATCATTCGGTGGTCCAGGAAGCTTGATGTATTTTTCCTTATATTTTTTATGCTTTTGTACATCTGATGAACTTTTATAATATAGTATTTGTATCCTTTTCTGAAAAATATCCCCATCGGTGGTCATACATACAGAAATAAAAGTTTTATTGATGTAGCTCGGATTCATTTTCAATTTGGATGCTCAAGAAATAGTTAGGGTATAGTTGTAGTAGTACTATGTTTTCATTAAGGACATAATTACATTTACATAAAATATTAATACGAATATCACTAAAAGATGTCCTAAAGATCCGGCGCATACTTTTGCGCCAATATTCCCAGACAGCCCCCGTTAGCTAAGGGCATGGCCAACGGGTAGCCCCAAACTTGTTGCCCCTCCAGATCAGCTAGGTTCGGATGCCACTGTGGCGCTAGAGCAGATGCCTCGAAGACGGAGGTGCCTCTTATGCAAGCTGCGGGTACCTAATCAGAGATTGTGTGATTCTATGGATGATTGGGTAGGGATTTGAAGAAGTAAGCCTCCGGGAGAGAGGATCATATGGAGAAAGTTCGTGAAGAAAAACTAACAAAGCTGGCTAGAGTGCCCAATGAAACTAGTAGTGCGTTGGGTAAATCTGAAATCGATGGTGGTCTCAACTTCATGTGATGATATGGATGGGTCACCATAGCTCATGTCCTAAGAGCAAGCATAATAAGGTGACGTAAGTAGGCTATAAGAATTTAAATATTATATTCTTGTTAATTTGGAGGAGAGAGAAGAGAAACGGATTGCAGATTAACAACAAGATATAGAACGTGCTCCTATAAATTTTATGAGAATGTAGCGCTAACTATTATACGTGCTAGCTATAACATGGACTATAAATGACATGACAACCACGTATAGCCAATAACCAGCTATATTATAAGGTTCCAACCATAGATGGAAGATTGGCTTAGCAACTCGTGGTCAAAATCAGTAGGTCGAAGTACTTAGGGATGAAGGCTACCGGACGCAGGGAGGCGATAGCATCTACAACCGGCCCCTCATACATGTCCCAAACATCCGTACAGGCTGCCTGGTCACTGTTCGGGCGAAAAACAGGCCACCCAACCGGGCGTCCCATATCAGGCCCAAACGTCCAGACTAACCGACACTCCCCATATCCAACCCATATGAAGGTTCGATATGGGGACGCCTAGACACGCTCGCCATGTTGGATCGACCCACTCTGGCCCACCCGATCCCACATAAATCGGACCCTATCCACACTCTAGACGAAACCTAGCCGCATTCCACTCCACTCCACTCTCCCTCCTACAGTACGTGCTTCTTTCCGGCGTTCTCCTTCATGGCGGCCACTGGATCCTACTCTCAGATGTCTGGATCCGAGGACTTGGACCTCATCTTGTGCGGCCCCGAGGAGCAGATGGCCGTCTGCGCTGCTCTCCGGCGCTCCCGGAAGGAGTTCGTCCTCCCCTGATCTTCCTCGAGCCGCCATGCTTCCGTTGCCCAAATGGTGCTCGGATCCGGGGCTGGTGGATCTCGACGACGCCTCATTGGAAGTGGTCACCATGCATGGCGTAACCCCGTTGTGCCGTTAGAACCATTTATGTGGCACATCGTCCCCATGGCATCGGGCACCAATACGGAGGCTATTTGCACCTCCATGAGTCATCGCCAATCCAAAATGGAGGCGCGGAAAGCCCGATGCATGAGGCTACGGGCTTGGCTTGAAGCTGGGGCAGCTTCGGCATCCCTTGTAGCAAAGGCGGCAGCGACAGCCCATGACACGGAGGCGGCTTCAACAGTGCCGAAGGAAGCCCTACGTGCCCGGAGAGGCGAGAAGAGACGAAGAAGGGCGATGAAGGAGATGGCAAAAGAGAAAAGTCGGACGGTCCGTACCATGGCCGGACAGCCCCCCAAAAGGAGACGGTTGAGGACACGGACAGATCGGACAGCTCCGGGAGTGAGTAGATCCGCCTCGATTCGTTCTGCGTCTTCGACCGCTACTGCTGCATGGATGACAGGAAGGGCAAAGACGCATGTGGATGAATTTCCCCCATTGTCACTTCCATCGTAGTTACTAGAGCATATCAATTTTTGGTACTCCAATAAAATGTGTATAGCTATGCACGTATGTTGCATGAGAACAATATGGATTTCAGTATTCGGTTCGATATATCTGATTGTGATAGCAACTCCAACCGGCCGACCCATTTCATCCGCATGTGTCCGTTTGGATCGGCGCGGACACAAAAATCGGCCCAACGCGCTGACCCAAGTGGACACACGTCCGCTTTATGTCCGCAGCATGACCCATTTGGAGCCCAAATTTGGGCCTCGTTTGCATCAACGCGGACACGAAGCAGACGCGCGCCTCGCTTGCCTACTCCTTCCCCTGGCCCGCTAGTCGGTGGCACATTGGGCAATCCATCTTCCTCCCACAACTCCCGGCCGGCACCCCCCGCCGCCGCCACCATCCATCACCGGATCCGCATCCAGGCGAGCCGCCCTCACCCACCCCTAGCGGGCCACCTTCCAACGCCCCCGCTAGACGCCTCAACCCCACCACCGTCGGAACATCTGTCGGCGCCGCCGCCAGCAACTCCTCGCTTGGTCCCTACGGCCGGCAGCCCGTCCTCGCCCGCCTCGCCTGCTAGCCGAACGCCTACACGCTCACCGGACGCCAACGTTGCCACCGGCACCTCCTCGTGCGCTTCCTCGCCCGCCCCTGCCAACTTCTTTGGCGACGCCCGTAAGTAGTTCGACGGTTTGCCCGCAAGGTACAAATGTACTCCGTCGACGAATTCTTTTTCCACAATTTCATTTGTGATTCAGATGATTCTTCATCCGACGATGAGGAACTGGTGGCCGCTGTGTTGGTCGTCCATGACCACCTTAGCAGGCAGCGGCCGATGTTCCGGGGCTCCATCCCGAGGCGCACTTCGACGTTGAATCACAACCAAGAAAGCGGTCATTTCCTACTCTGGAAAGACTACTTCGAGGCACCTAAATCACTCTTTCCACCGCACCTATTCGGGCGCCGTTTTTGGATGGCTAAACATGTTTTCAATCATATCCAGGAAGGGGTGGTGGGATACGATAAGTATTTTGAGTGCAAGTAGGATGTCCGTATGAGTGATTCCACATGCCTAGAATTCATGTATAGGTTCTGCAAAGTTGTGGTAGCAGTGTTTGAGCCTGAGTACTTGAGAGAGCCAAATGTTGCGGATACTGCCCGGCCGTTGGTGTTGAATGCCAGCAGGGGTTTTTCGGGGATGCTTGGTAGCATAAATTGTATGCATTGGCAGTGGAAGATCTGCCCTTCTGCTTGGCAGAGGCAGTATAGGCGCCATGGCAAAGCTTGCACTGTCATACTCGAGGCCGTGGCATCACAAGATCTCTGGATCTGGCAGTCTTCCTTCGGCATGGCCGGATCTGACAATGATATCAACGTGCTTCAATGATCTCGGTGTTTGGAAGACTTGCAGAAGACAACAATCCGAAGGTCAATGTTGAGATCAATGACCACATGTACGAAAATGGATACTACCTAGCTGATGGTATATATCCTTAGTTGACTACTCTTGTGAAGACAGTCACAGGCCCGGTAGGAGAGAAAAGGAAGAGATTTGCCCAGGAACAAGAGAGTGCTAGAAGAATGTGGAACGCACATTTGGTGTTCTTCAATCTTGATGGGGTATCGTTAGGTATCCTACTAGAACTTGGAGCACCAAGAAGTTGTGGAAGATGATGACAGCTTGTGTGATCATGCACACCATGATCATTGATGATGAGCGTCCGAAACGTATCTACGACCAAGGGTTTCAGTTTGATGGTGACAATGTTGTGCGTGAACATGAAGGAGTGGCAACGTTTGTGCAGTTCACCAAATTTCATCATCAAATGCGTGATTGGGAAACTTACGTTCAGCTGCAAGATGATTTGGTTGAGTATATGTGGGCTCATATTGGCAACTGATAGATGTATTAGTCTATTTCATTTGAGACAATTTAATTTGTAGTTGGCTTGTAAACTATGAGATATTTTTATTCGGTTATGAAACTATGAGATATTTTTATTTGAGACAATTTAACTTTTATTTGGCTTGTAATAAATTATGAATTATGTGGCCTATGAATTCGGACGTCGGTCGGCCGCCTGAACGAAAATGCGTTCGTACGTTGGAATGCACAACCGGTCCAAACGTAAAAAACTATCCAAACGAAAAAAACGAACATGTCGACGGATAAAAAACGAACAAAACGGGTTCATTGGATCGGCCGTTAGAGTTGGTCCGAAGGACTAAATTTGTATGATGTTCGGTCACTGTGGGCGGAACGTTGTGGGGGCGAGATTTGCTACTTGCGGATGCGCTAAACATAAAAAAACAGCAGCAACAGTAAAAGTCAACGGGAGACGTCAGAAGGAGGGACGTATGGGTCAGGATGCTTTTCTGCAGAAGGTTTTGGGTGTTACAAATCCTCGTCGTACCAACCATCTCTGTTTCTGAGGCCAACTCCAACGAACGACCCCAAATGGTCCGACCGCGTCCGTTTGATGATAAACGAACATAAACCTCGGCCCAACGTGTCGGAGCAAACGGATATTTTTCCGTTTTCCGCCCGCTTTCGCCCAATTTCTGGTTCAAATTTAGGCCGCGTATGCGCCGAAGCAGACAACGTGCGACGGGCGAGACGCGCGCCCTTGTCCTCCCCTAACCCGTCCGTCGGGGACATAATCCCTCTTTTCTCTTCCCGTGCCCCTCTCTCCGCCCCACCATCGCCGTCGCTGTTGCCCCTAGCCATTTTCCCCGGACGTCTTCCTCGCTAAACTTGCCAGCCGTCCACACCACGACCACACCCATGCCATAACCGCCCCCCACGCAAGTGGTTCGAATGAATTATGTTTGGTGTTTGTGGCTCTTCCGGTGCGGAGGAACCAATGGCCGGTGACGACACAAATCGACCTCAAAACCTTCCGGCAGGCGCTGCATAGCCACAGGGCGCCGACCGCCAACGCCAACCTCGTCGGCTGCTTGTGAGGGAGCTCGGGGTTCCCTACCCGTCCGCGCCTCCACCACGACTGCAAGGTGTTCGACACTTTGCTCGCAAGGTATCATGGACAGTGGATGATGGGGTCATATACTAGTGGTAGGGTCATGGAACTGACATTCGAGGCCCACCAAGGAAATATGCCCTAGAGGCAATAATAAATTGGTTATTATTATATTTCCTTGTTTGTGATAATCGTTTATTATCCATGCTATAATTGTATTGATTGAAAACTCAAATACATGTGTGGGTGCATAGACAACACTGTGTCCCTAGTATGCCTCTAGTTAACTAGTTCGTTGATCAAAGATGGTCAAGGTTTCCTGGCCATAGACATGAGATGTCATTTGATAACGGGATCACATCATTAGGAGAATGATGTGATGGACAAGACCCAAACTATAAACATAGCATATGATCGTGTCAGTTTATTGCTATAGTTTTCTGCATGTCAAGTATCTGTTCCTATGACCATGAGATCATGGAACTCACTGACACCGGTGGAATACCTTATGTGTATCAAACGTCACAACGTAACTGGGTGACTATAAAGATGCTCTACAGGTATCTCCGAGGGTGTCTGTTGAGTGGGCATGGATCAAGACTGGGATTTGTTACTCCGTGTGACGGAGAGGTATCTCAGGGCCCACTCGGTAATACAACATCATAATAAGCCTTGCAAGCAATGTGACTAAGTGTTAGCCACGGGATCTTGTATTACGGAACGAGTAAAGAGACTTTCCGGTAACAAGATTGAACTAGGTATAGAAATACCGACGATCGAATCTCGGGCAAGTAACATACTGAACAACAAAGAGAACAACGTACGGGATTAACTGAATCCTTGACATAGAGGTTCAACCGATAAAGATCTTCATAGAATATGTAGGAACCAATATGGGCATCCAGGTCCCGCTATTGGTTATTGACCGTGGAGGTGTCTCGGTCATGTCTACATAGTTCTCGAACCCGCAGGGTCTGCACACTTAAGGTTTGACGTTTCGGTATAGTAGAGTTATGTATGGTGGTGACCGAAGGTTGTTCAGAGTCCCGGATGAGATCCTGGACGTCACGAGGAGCTCTGGAATGGTCCGGAGGTAAAGATTGATATATAGGAAGTCCTGTTTTGGTCACCGGAAAAGTTTCGGGTACTTCGGTAGTGTACCGGGAGTGCCGGGAGGGTACCGGGGGCCATCGGGAGGGGTGTCTCGACCCAAAGGACCTCATGGCCTGTGGGAGGAGTCAAACCAGCCCCTAGTGGGCTGGCCGAACCCCCTACTAAGGCCCATGCGGCTAGGGGTGGGAAAAACCCAAAGGTGGAAAGGTGGAAAGGGTTTCCAAGTGGAGAGGAGGAATCCTACTCCTAGTAGGATTGGAGTAGGACTCCTCCACCTCCAATTTCGGCCAACCCTTGAGGGTTTGAGGCTGCCTCCTCCCCTCCCTCCCTCCTATATATATATACTAGAGGATTTAGAGGGGAGAGCTAACCCTAATTGCCACGTGCTCCCTCTACTTCATCTAGATCGTTTTCTCCTCTAGTCTAGTTCGACGGTGCTTAGGCGAAGCCCTGCCGGAATAGTTCCACCACCATCGCCACCACGCCGTCGCGCTGCCGGAGAACTCATTTACCTCTCCGCTCCCTCTTGCTGGATCAAGAAGGCGGAGATCGTCATCGAGCTGTACGTGTGCTGAACGCGGAGGTGCCGTCCGTTCGGCGCTATATTGGAAGGACCGTGATTAGGATCATGAGACGGTTCGTGATTTGATCGCGGGACGGATCATGATGGGATCGCGGGATGGATCGTGATTGGATCGTGATGGGATCGCAGGACGCTCGGCGATTTGGATCGCGAAGACGTTCGACTACATCAACAGCGTTTCTTAACGCTTCCGCTTAGCGATCTACAAGGGTATGTAGATCCACTCTCCCTCTCGTAGATGTTCATCACCATGGATAGATCTTGTGTGTGCGTAGGAAATTTTTTGTTTCCCATGCAACGTTCCCTAACAGTGGCATCATGAGCTAGGTCTATGTGTAGATGAGATCTCGAGTAGAACACAAAGGAGTTTGTGGGCGTTGATATTCAGATTGCTTCCTCCCTTGGTCTTTTCTTGATTCGGCGGTATTGTGGGATGAAGCGGCCCAGACCAACATTACTCGTACGCTTACGAGAGACCGGTTCCATCAACTGACATGTAACTTCGTTGCATAAAGATGGCTGGCGGGTGTCTGTTTCTCCCACTTTAGTCGGATCGGATTTGACAAAGGCGGTCCTTGAGGAGGTTGAATAGCAATTTTTTGTATCACCGTTGTGGTTTTTGAGTAGGTAAGAATTGTTCTTGATAGATACCCGTAGCAGCCACGTAAAACTTGCAACAATAATTAGAGGACGTCTAACTTGTTTTTGCAGGGTATGTTGTGATGTGATATAGCCAGTTACATGATGAGATATATGTGATGTATGAGATGATCATGTATTTTATAGAATATCACGACTTGCATGCCGATGAGTACGGCAACCGGCAGGAGCCATAGAGTTGTCTTTAATTATTTTCGCCGTTTTTGCTTTACTTTATCGCTATGAGTTAGCAATAGTCGTGGAAGCAACAGTCGGCACGACAACCTCATGGCGACACATTGATGGAGATCAAGATGATGGAGATCATGGTGTTATGCCGGTGACGATGGAGATAATGCCGGTGCTTTGAAGATGGAGATCAAAAGCACAAGTTCATGGCCATATCATGTCACTTATGATTTGCATGTGATGTTAATCCTTTTTCGCATCTTATTTTGCTTAGGACGACGGTAGCATTATAAGGTGATCCCTCACTTAAATTTCAAGATAAATTGTGTTCTCCCCGAGTGTGCACCGTTGCGAAAGTTCGTCGTTTCGAGACACCACGTGATGATCGGGTGTGATAGACTCTACGTTCGCATACAACGGGTGCAAGCCAGTGTTGCACGTGCGGAACACTCGGGTTAAACTTGACGAGCCTAGCATGTATAGACATGGCCTCGGAACACAAGAGACCGAAAGGTCGGACATGAGTCATATAGTAGATATGATCAACATGAAGATGTTCACCATTGAAACCACCTCAACTCACGTGATGATCGGACTTGAGTTGGTGGATTTGGATCATGTGACACTCGAATGACTGGAGGGATGTCAATTTGTGTGGGAGTTTTTAAGTAATATGATTAACTAAACTAATTATCATGAACATAGCCAAAATGTCTTTGCAAATTATGTTGTAGATTACTAGCTCGCGCGGTAGCTCCCTTGAATTCTTATATGTTCCTAGAGAAATAGAGTTGAAAGATGATGGTAGTAATAATGCGGACTGGGTCCGTGATCTGAGGATTGTCCTCATTGCTGCACAGAAGGCTTATGTCCTTAAAGCACCGCTCGGTGCGCCACCCCCTCTAGCATCGTCTATAGATGTTGTGAACATCTGACAGGCACGTTCGGATGACTACTTAATAGTTCAGTGCGTCATGCATTATGGCTTAGAATTGAGACTCCAAAACGTTTTGAACGTCACGGAACATATGAGATGTTCTTGGGATCTCAGGCTCGTGCCCGTGTTGAGAGGTATGAGACCTACAACAAGATTCTTTGCCTGCAAGATGAAGGAGAATAGCTCAATCGGTGAACATGTGCTCAGATTGTCTGGGTGCTACAATCGCTTGAATCGAGTGGGAGTTGATCTTCCAGATAAGATAGTGATTGATATAGTTCTCCAAGTCACTGTCACTAAGCTACTAGAGCTTCGTGGTGAACTACAAAATGCCAGGGATGGAAATAATGATCCCTGAGCTATTCGCGATGTTTGACACCGCGAAGGTAGAAATCAAGAAGGAGCATCAAGTGTTGATAATTAGTAAAACCACTAGTTTCGAGAAGGGCAAGGGCAAGGAGGGATACTTCATGGATGGCAAGCCAGTTGCTGCTCCAGTAAAGAAACCCAAGGTTGAACCCAAACCCGAGACTGAGTGCTTCTATTATGAGGAGAACGGTCGCTGAAGCGGAACTGCCCTAGATACTTGGTAGATAAGAAGGCTGGCAACGTCGACAGAAGTATATTTGATATACGTGTTATTGATGTGTACCTTACTAGTACTCCTAGTAGCACCTGGGTATTAGATACCGGTTCGGTTGCTAAATGTTAGTAACTTGAAATAAAAGCTACGGAATAAACGGAGGCTAGCTAAGGGTGAGGTGACGATGAGTGTTGGAAGTGTTTCCAAGGTTGATGTGATCACCATCGCACGCTCTCTCTACCTTCAGAATTAGTGATGAACCTAAATAAATGTTATTTGGTGTTTGCATTGAGCATAAACGTGATTAGATCATGTTTATTGCAATACGGTTATTCATTTAAATTAGAGAATAATGGTTATTCTGTTTACATGAATAATACCTTCAATGGTCATGCACCCAATGAGAATGGTTTATTGAATCTTGATCATAGTGATACACATGTTCATAATATTGATGCCAAAAGATACAAAGTTAGATAATGATAGTACCACATACTTGTGGCACTGCCGCTAAATGTCATATTGGTGTAAAACGCATGAAGAAACTCCATGCTGATGGATCTTTGGACTCATTCGATTTTGAATCGGTTGAGACATGCGGACCATGCCTCATGGGCAAGATGACTAAGACCCCGTTTTCCGGTATGATGGAACGGGCAAGTAACTTATTGGAAATAATACATGTTGATGTATTCGGTCCAATGAGTGTTGTAGCGTGCGGTGGATATCGTTATTTTCCTACCTTCACTGATGATTTGAGTAGATATGGGGATATTTACTTAATGAAACACAAGTCTGAAACGTTTGAAAAGTTCAAACAAAATCAGAGTGAAGTTTGAGATCATCGTGACAAGGAGATAAAATGTCTACGATATGATCGTGGAGGTAAATACCCGAGTTACGAGTATTGGTATACAACTTAAGACAATGTGGAATTTGTTTCACAACTCACGCCACCTGGAACACCATAGTATGATGGTGTGTCCGAACGTCGTAGTCGTGCTCTATTGGATATGGTGCGAACTATGATGTCTCTTATCGATTTGCCACTATCGTTTTGGGGTTATGCATTAGAGACAACTACATTCACTTTAAAAGGGGCACCATCTAAATCCGTTAAGATGACACCGTATGAATTTTGGTTTGGTGGAAACCTAAGCTGTCATTTCTTAAAGTTTGGGGCTGTGACGCTTATGTGAAAAAGGGTTTTCACCTAATGAGCTCGAACCCAAAGCGGACAAATGCATCTTCATAGAATACCCTAACGTAACAGTTGGGTAAACCTTCTATCTTAGATCCAAGCACAAAGTGTTTGTTGCTAAAACGGGTCCTTTCTCGAGAAATAGTTTCTCTCGAAAGAATTGAGTGGGAGGAAGATAGAACTTGATGAGGTTGTTGAACCTTTGTTTCAACCAGAGAGTAGCGCAGCGCAGAAAGTTGTTTCTGTGGAGCCTACGTTAGTTGAAGAGGAAGTTGTTGATGATGATCATGAAGCTTCGGATCAAGTTACTATCGAACCTCATAGGTCGACAAGGACGCGTACTGCTCCTGAGTGGTACGGCAACCCTGTCTTAGAGGTCATGTTGTTGAACAACGATGAACCTACGAGCTATGGAGAAGCAATGATGGGCCCAGATTCCGAGAAATGGTTAGAGGCCATGAAATCCGAGATGAGATCCATGTATGAAAACAAAGTATGGGCTTTGGAATCATTACCCGAAGGGCGAAAGGCCATTCAGAACAAATGGATCTTTGAAAGGAAGACGGACGCGGACGGTAATGTCACCGTCTATAAAGCTCGACTTGTGGCAAAGGGTTTTTCACAAGTTCAAGGAGTTGACTACGATGAGACTTTCTCACCCGTAGCGATGCTAAAGTCTGTTGGAATTATGTTAGCAGTTGCTGCATTTTTCGATTATGAAATATGGCAGATGGATGTCAAAACATCGTTTCCTTAACGGTATCCGTGAGGAAAGGTTGTATGTGATACAACTGGAAGGTTTTGTCAGTTCTAAGGATGCTAAAATATATGCAAGCTCCAGCGATCCTTCTATGGACTGGAGCAATCATCTCGGAGTTGGAATATACGCTTTGATGAGGTGATCAAAGTTTTTGAGTCTATACAAAGTTTATGAGAAACTTGTACTTACAATAAAGTGAGTGGGAGCACTATAGAATTTCTGATAAGTATATGTGGATGACATATTGTTGATCGGAAATGATGTAGAATTTCTGGAAAGCATAAAGGGTTGTTTGAAAAGGAGTTTTTCAAAGGAAAACCTGGAATTAAGCTACTTGAATATTGGGCATCAGGATCTATAGAGATAGATCAAGACGTCTGATAAAACTTTCAATGAGTACATACCTTGACAAGATTTTGAAGGAGTTCAAAATGGATCAGTCAAAGAAAGAGTTCTTGCCTAATTTGTAAGGTGTGGAGTTGAGTGAGACTCAAAGCTCGACCACGGCAGAAGAAAGAGAAAGGACGAAGGTTGTCCCCTATGCCTTATCCATAGGCTCTATATAGTATGCCATGCTGTGTACCGCACCTGGTGTGTGCCTTGCCATGCGTCTGTCAAGGGGTACAAGAGTGATCCAGGAGTGGATCACTGGACAGCGGTCAAAGTTATCCTTGGTAGCTATAGGACTAAGGAAATATTTCTCGATTATGGAGGTGATAAAGAGTTCGTCGTAAAGGGTTACGTCGATGCAAGCTTTAACACCAATCCGGATGACTCTGAGTAGCAATCCGGATACGTATAGTGGATCAGCCATTTGGAATAGCTCCAAGTGTAGCATGGAAGCATCTGCAGTACGACATATAGATTTGCAAAGAACACATGGATCTGAATGTTACAGACCCGTTGACTAAAGACCTCTCTCACATGCAAAGCATGATCGAACCCCAGAACTCATTGGGTGTTAGATTCATAACAATGTAAATCACATGGTGATGTGAACTAGATTATTGACTCTAGTGCAAGTGGGAGACTGTTGGAAATATGCCCTAGAGGCAATAATAAATTGGTTATTATTATATTTCCTTGTTCGTGATAATCGTTTATTATCCATGCTATAATTGTATTGATTGGAAACTCAAATACATGTGTGGGTGGATAGACAACACTGTGTCCCTAGTATGCCTCTAGTTAACTAGTTCGTTGATCAAAGATGGTCAAGGTTTCCTGGCCATAGACATGAGAGGTCATTTGATAACGGGATCACATCATTAGGAGAATGATGTGATGGTCAAGACGCAAACTATAAACATAGCATATGATCGTGTCAGTTTATTGCTATAGTTTTCTGCATGTCAAGTATCTGTTCCTATGACCATGAGATCATGCAACTCACTGACACCGAAGGAATACCTTGTGTGTATAAAACGTCACAACGTAACTGGGTGACTATAAAGATGCTCTACAGGTATCTCCGAGGGTGTCTGTTGAGTGGGCATGGATCAAGACTGGGATTTGTTACTCCGTGTGACGGAGAGGTATCTCAGGGCCCACTCGGTAATACAACATCACAATAAGCCTTGCAAGCAATGTGACTATGTGTTAGCCACGGGATCTTGTATTACGGAACGAGTAAAGAGACTTGCCGGTAACGAGATTGAACTAGGTATAGAGATACCGACGATCGAATCTCGGGCAAGTAACATACCGATGAACAAAGGGAACATCGTACGGGATTAACTGAATCCTTGACATAGAGGTTCAACCGATAAATATCTTGGTAGAATATGTAGGAACCAATATGGGCATCCAGGTCCCGCTATTGGTTATTGACCGTGGAGGTGTCTCGGTCATGTCTACATAGTTCTCGAACCCGCAGGGTCTGCACACTTAAGGTTCGGTGACGTTTCGGTATAGTAGAGTTATGTATGGTGGTGACCGAAGGTTGTTCGGAGTCCCGGATGAGATCCTGGATGTCACGAGGAGCTCCGGAATGGTCCAGAGGTAAAGATTGATATATAGGAAGTCCTGTTTTGGTCATCGGAAAAGTTTCGGGTAATTCGGTAGTGTACCGGGAGTGCCGGGAGGGTACCGGGGGCCATTAGGAGGGGTGTCTCGACCCAAAGGACATCATGGGCTGTGGGAGGAGTCAAACCAGCCCCTAGTGGGCTGGCCGAACCCCCACTAAGGCCCATGCGGCTAGGGGTGGGAAAAACCCAAAGGTGGAAAGGTGGAAAGGGTTTCCAAGTGGAGAGGAGGAATCCTACTCCTAGTAGGATTGAAGTAGGACTCCTCCACCTCCAATTTCAGCCAACCCTTAAGGGTTTGAGGCTGCCTCCTCACCTCCCTCCCTCCTATATATACTAGAGGATTTAGAGGGTAGAGCTAACCCTAATTGCCACGTGCTCCCTCTACTTCATCTAGATCGTTTTCTCCTCTAGTCTAGTTCGGTAGTGCTTAGGCGAAGCCCTGCCGGAATAGTTCCACCACCATCGCCGCCACGCCGCCGCGCTGCCGGAGAACTCATCTACCTCTCCGCTCCCTCTTGCTGGATCAAGAGGGCGGAGATCGTCATCGAGCTGTACGTGTGCTGAACGCGGAGGTGCCGTCCGTTCGGCGCTAGATCGGAAGGACCGTGATCAGGATCGCGAGACGGTTCGTGATTTGATCGCGGGACGGATCATGATGGGATCGCGGGACGGATCGTGATTGGATCGCGAGACGGATCGTGATGGTATCGCGTGACGCTCGACGATTTGGATCGCGAAGACGTTCGACTACATCAACCGCGTTTCTTAACGCTTCCGCTTAGCGATCTACAAGGGTATGTAGATCCACTCTCCCTCTCGTAGATGCTCATCACCATGGATAGATCTTGTGTGTGCGTAGGAAAATTTTTGTTTCCCATGCAACGTTCCCCAACACCCCACACCGTCATTAAGGTCCCAGGACCATAGATGCATTCAGATGCATATATCAGGATCCACTCGGATCCACAAAGTCACTCGGACGCCTCCACGTCAGTCGGACAGGCTCCAGCACTCGGACAAAGAAGGGACGTGGGCGACGTGGGAGCTGCAACGGCTGGAGGACTTAAACAATACATCAAGTGTCGTTATAGCTACCGTTACCAGTAACTTTTGTAGTTATAGGTTGTCTTTACCAGAATTTGCCGTCATAATGGCATTAACTCACCCTTGTAATGACGCTCAACGCCCCCCCCCCCGAGCTCCTGGACAAGGGTTCAACATTCTCCTCTAATCACACCCCCCTGAGAAAACACAAGCTTCCGGGCACGAGACGTAGGGTTGTTACCTCTCCGAGAGGGGTCCAAATTCGTAAAATCCGAGTGTTATACTTGCACCGTAGCTAGGCTTCGCCCCTCGTTCGTACGCCTAGTACTTATTGTTAGGATCGTTTCCTCGACAGTTGGTGCCCACCTTGGGGCAGCGCGTCTAGCAATATCCAGTGCAAGTGGGATTTTCATCTTCATCACCATGATCATCGGCGGAGAGATCCGATTTAGCTCCTTGAGTTTCATCGCCAACGATTCGACGTGGCTCCAGGAAGCTCCGCTGGACGTGGAGGTCTTGCCCATCCGCGGGGCGGTGCACTTCTGCGCGTCTTCATTCGGGGTTCTACTCCGGCAGCCGTCAGTCCCGTACCGTTCGACATCTTCTCTTCCAGTCAGACGCCGTCGCAAGCGCTCCGGGCGCTCACAGCTCTAGTGCTAGATCAAACATGTTGTGGCTCTCCAAACCATGACCGAGCAGGTGGCGATGCTCAATTCAGATGAGCCCACCCTCGGTTTATTCTCCTCACCGCACGAGTACTCCTCCAACGAGTCCGAGTGCAAGAGCAGCGAGTCCGCTGCAGAAGTCCTGATGGCAGGGACCGAGCAGCGGAATTGACCTCCCGGATATGTCGGGGGCTCCTCCCTCGAACGAGCAGGCGATGACCTGGGCGACAGTCTCAATGCCGGCGCCGAGCCATACACCCCGCAGCCCCTCAATCATGAGCAGCGGGAGGAACTCAGGCAGCAGAATGAGAAAACCCTGCTCACCCCGATGACAAGGACGACCCCTGAGGCATTGGCCCTAGAGGCCACGCGCGTGACCACTTTGGCCGAGCGCGAGCGACTCTAGCGACTGCAGAAGTCACTCGACGACCGGGCTTCCCGGTATCAGCCCAACTCCAGTCGGAACCACCGTCCGTTGTTTCCGAACGACCGCCCGCAAAACTACCGAGTGATGAGCACCCCGTTGCAGAACTTGGTCACGGCAACGCGGATAGCGGGCTTCATCCAGCCGTATGGTTCCGCGGCAGGAGAAGGCATTCAGCAGATCCAGGCGCTCCTGAAGACCGCCCTGGCTCAGAATATGTGTGTGACCCAGTCCCATAACCGCATCCACAGTAAGTCAGTCCGAGCAGACACGGTGCAGTCCGCTCATAGTTCGACTGCGACCAGGAAGCGTTGATATCCTCCCCCGCCTAGAGATCTGTATAGGGATAGGAGGCATGATCAGATCACTCCTCCATGGCGGCGTGATGATTTGCATCGCACTCGGTCGCCCCCTCTGACGGACACCGCGTACGAACGCCAGTCCTACGACAGCAAGCGGCCGTACGATGACGATCGGAGGCACAACCCCACTCGTCCGTCGAGCGCCATCGGAGGGACTATGACCATGACTTCCAAGACCCCTCGCGGAACGCGAGATCCATCCTTGCCCAAAACTTGGTCGATAGGGCCCGGGCCAACAGAGAAATGCCGAGTGGCTCCATTGCCTCTGGTCTCGAGTGTTTCAGCAGATTCATTTAGGAAGCCGACATCCGCTCCAACTACACGTTGGCGACAGGAGTGTCGAAATTCAATGGCGAGTCCAAGCCTGAGACTTGGTTGGAAGATTACTAGGTGGCCGTCCAGATTGGTGATGGCAACGATTACGTTGCAATGAAGCATCTGCCTCTGATGTTGGAGGGATCCGCGAGAGCCTGTCTCAACCAACTCCCTGTCGGCAACATATACTTCTGGGAAGACCTGGCACGAGTGTTCGTCAAAACATTCGAGGGCACGTACAAACGGATGGGTTGATTGACCGAGCTCCAGTACTATGTGCAGAAGAGCAATGAGACTCTCTGCGAGTACATTCAGCGTTCGACCACTCTACACAACTCAGTAGAGACCGTCACCGAGCACCAGGCGATCTGCGCCTTCCTAGCGAGAGTGAAGTACCGGGAGCTCATCCTCAGGTCTGGCCGAACTGAAACTCCGACCCTGAGTCGAGTGATGGAGTTGGCCAACCGGTACGCTAATAGCAAGGAGGAAGACCGACTCAAGAATGGCAAGGGGCGGACTAGTGACACCCACCAATCGAGAGATAAGTCCAACGAGAAGTAGAAGCGCAAAGCTGACCAAGCTGTTAAGTCTGAGGCCGTGGCTCTGGCCGGGCAAGGCAAAGGTATGTCGATCCAGTGGAACCAGGGTACCACGGCTCATCTACTGTCGCCTAGTCGTCTACGCGAAGAAGGCCCAACCTGATTGGCGGCCCACTGTTTGACTCCAAGATCCACCCCACGAGGCTGTGGCCTCGCGATGTCCTTTCCTTCTCCGGGAAGGCTCAAGCTTCAGGAAGCCCCGTGTAGCTGCCCCTGCAAGGCAACCCCCCGCGAGGCTAGCAGGCATGCTGGCCAGGCGGTCATATGCCCGTTGCCCATCACGTGGGTGACGTGGCGAGTCTCCAGAGATGGCAACAACAGTGTCGGTGGGCGCGCGCAGAAGATACTTTCTTGTTTGTGATTAAAGGGCAGCGAGCAGTTGTCCCTCTCCAAAACGAGATCCAACACTTACCTCTTCGGTGCAAGGAGACCAATGTGACGCTGGTCTCTAGGACGGGCGTCATCAGCAAGCCCACAAGCATGTCATGGACGGCCCCTTTGCAGGGCGAACACCACCTTTGTCAGGAGGTCTGAGTGTTTGTCCCCCTTTGATTTGCCACTCTGTGGATGTCCTTTTTCTGCCAATGTTTTGGGGAAGGAGACCCGAGGCAAGGATAAGAGGGGAAAGCCACCACTATTGCTGTAGAGGACGACATAATTGAGAGGAGAAGAGAGAGAGAGAGAGAGAGAGAGAGAGAGAGAGAGAGAGTTCTTCTTCCTCCTAGAGCTTTGTAGCCTGTGTTGAAACCACCGAGCAATCAAACAACAAAGCAGGAGTAGGGTTTTACACCTCAAGGTGGCCCAAACCTGGGTAACTCTCTATGTTCATCGTGTGTGCTCCGCATTCATTGCCTTGACCATGGCGATGGGCAGGTCGTAGATTGCGAGCATCTCCCCAGTGTTCGAACTGGGTTCTTGAGAGGCTTTCCCGTAGGCACAAAACCAATCTCCGACATTTGGCGTGCCGGGTAGGGGAGCTGCCTTCAAATCTTCGTCTTCACCTCGGCTCGACATCGACATGGCCGAGGCGCGACGCTAGAGGGCCGCGCTCCAGGCTCAGATGGTCCGCACCGAGTCTGTCGTCAACGCCAACCGCAACCGGAATCCCCGTGCTGCCATTGAGCCTGCGGTCGGGGAGGCGCAGTCCTCCTCCACCCTCCCTTCTGTGCAGGCAAATCGTCTATCTGCGCACGCTACAGCCGAGTCCTCGCACGGTCGCTGCTGTGTGCCGGCTCCGTAGGCCGCACTCCTCATGGCGCAGGAGTTGCTTCGCTACCGCCCAACTCCGGCTGGCTACGACGCCTAGCTTGCACGCATCACCGAGCTCATCGACACCGCCGTAGACGTCCCAGCCTTCACCAACTCTCTGCCTCCTGCTCCCTCATCGTCGGGCACGAGGGCAGGGCAGGACATGCCTACTCCTCCTCCTCCACCCGGCGAGGATGGAGGACACCGTCGTGGTGCGCGTACTCTAGAGCCGTCCCACGGAGCCTCTTCCCCACCTCAGGCAGACCCGAGCTGCGAGATCGTCCATCGTGCGGACCCTGACGTGCGCGTAATCCTTGAGAGGCGGCGCGAGCGCCAGAACCGCACCCTCCAGGATGTCGCCGCGGCCAGGCGCCAGAATCACATCGCTCTCGCCGGTGGTGCCCCATCCAGTAGCGGGGGCTGTGGAGCCTTCACTGCTGAGCTAGGCCGCATGGTGTGGCCCACACCCTTCAAGACGGAGCTACCTCCTCGTTACGACGGTTCCCCCAAACCCGCGGAGTTCCTGCAGCTCTACGCCATCGGTATCGAGGCCGTTGGCGGCGATGACAAGGTTATGGTCAAATGGTACCCCATGGCCCTCAAGAATGCAGCACGCTCGTGGCTGATGAACCTCCCCGAGAGTTCCAGCTCCTCGTGGTCCGAGCTGTCCGCGCAATTCGTCTCCAACTTCAAGGGCACGTACATGCGTTCCCTCACCCTCAACGACTTGCGTGTTGTGCGCCAGCAGCCTGGTGAGACTCTCTGCAAGTACATTCAATGCTTCAGCCAGGTGCGCAACAAGATCTCGCACGCTTCTGACCCCGCAATCATCTCTGCAGTCTCACGGGCTTCACAGATGTCAAGATGCACGAGAAGCTCGCCGTCATCGACGAGCTCGACTCCATCGCCACGCTCTTTGACCTCGCCGATCGATGCACCAAGGCTGAAGAGGGCCGCCTCTTCGCCAACAACGACCTAGACGCGGCCCTCGACGCCACCAAGGCTAAGAACAAGGACGTCAAGCGTAAGGCCCCCGCTGTGCTTGCGGCCAAGCCCAAACATAAGCGTGGGCGCGATCGTTGATACGTCTCCAACGTATCTCTAATTTTTACTTGTTCCATGCTGTTATATTATCATTCGTGGATGTTTTACAATCATTTTATAACAACTTTATATCATTTTTTGGGACTAACCTATTGACATAGTGCCAAAGTGCCAGTTGCTGTTTTTGCTTGTTTTTTACTTTGCAGAAAATCAATACCAAACGAAGTCCAATCGCGAAGAAACTTTTTGGAGATTTTTTCTGGACCGGAAGACACCCAGTGGGCCAAAGAAGTGTCGGGGAAGTGGGCCGAGGAGACCACAACCCACCAGGGCACGCCAAGGGGGCCCCGGTGCACCCTGATGGGTTGTGCCCTCCTCGGGGCCTCTCTCCACCGCCTCTGATGCCTATAAATTCCCAAATATTCCAAAAAACCTAGGGGAGTCGACGAAACACAATTCCAGCCGCCGCAAGTTCCAGAACCTCGAGATCCAATCTAAACACCCTCACGGAGGGGTTCATCTTCCTCATAGGTGCCTCTCCAATGATGCATGAGTAGTCCACCATAGACCTACGGGTCCGTAGGCAGTAGCTAGATGGTTTCCTCTCTCTCTTATGATTCTAAATACAATGGTCTCTTGGAGATCTATTTGATGTAAACTTTTGCGGTGTGTTTGTTGGGATCCGATGAATTTTGAGTTCATGATCAGTTTCTATCCATGAATATTATTTGAGTCTTATTTGATCTCTTATATGCATGATTACTTATAGCCTCGTATTTCTTCTTCGAATCTTTGGTTTAGTTAGGCCAACTAGATCGATTTTTCTTGCCATGGGAAGAGGTGCTTTGTGATGGGTTCGATCTTGCGGTGTTCTTTCCCAGTGACAGAAGGGGCAGCAAGACACGCATGTATCGTTGCTATTAAGGATAACAAGATGGGGTCTATTCCAACATGAATAGATCTTGTCTACATCATGTCATCGTTTTTATTGCATTACTCCGTTTTTCCATGAACTTAATACACTAGATGCATGCTAGATAGCGGTCGATGTGTGGAGTAATAGTGGTAGATGCAGGTAGGAGTCGGTCTACTTATCTTGGATGCGATGCCTATATAATTATCATCGCCTTGGATATCGTCATGACTATTCCATTTTCTATCAATTGCCCAACAGTAATTTGTTCACCCACCGTGCGCTATACTCATGAGAGAAGCCACTAGTGAACCCTACGGCCCCCGGGTCTACTTTTCCAACATATTGCTTTCCGATCTACTATTTTGCAATCTTTGTTTTTAGATCTACAAAACCAAAAACCCAAAAACATATTGTTGCATATTTGCTCTTTTTATTTTGTGTTCTTGAGAGATCTATCTCTCCTATCTATCACTACCTAATCTATCTTTTTACCGTAGAGAGATTGACAACCTCTCTTTCCCGTCGGGTTGCAAGTATTTATTGTTTGTGTGCAGGTGCTGCTTATTGGGTGGTGGTGATCCTCCTACTGGTTCGATAACCTTAGTTTCATAACTGAGGGAAATCTTACCGTCGATGTGCTGCATCATCCCTTCCTCTTTGGGGAAATACCGACGCAGTCTCAAGCCACGTCAAAGGAATTTCTGGCGCCGTTGCCGGGGAGGAAGCGGTCTCTTCTACGTGCCTATCGTAGGCGCCGAGGGGACTCCATCATCATCTACCAGGTTCCTAATCACAAATCTCATCTCCTTGCAATTACATTATTTGCCATTTGCCTCTTGTTTTCCTCTCCCCCACTTCACCAATTTGCCGTTTTATTCGCCCTCCTTTACGTTTTCCTTTTTCTCGTCAGATCTCTTACCTAGTCATTATGGCTAGTTCTTCCTTTGTTACATGCACTCCTGAAAGTGCGTTATATCGACTAGAGGGGGGTGAATAGGCAATTTTTACAAATCGTCACTTGAGGAAATACTAGTTGAGGAATTTGCTAAGTGACTAACTACTCGCAGCGGATTAAGTACTCAAGTGCATGTGAAACATAGCAGTAGCATAGTCATCATGATGAAATTAAACATACATAGAGCATGAGTAGCGTGAACAGGATAAGCAGGCGGAAGATAAAGTGACTGAAGAATTTGAGGTGAGGAAATTGAGAAAGTATTCAGTCAAATTCTTCAAACAGTAACAATCAATTTCATCAACACATATAAGAGGAAATGAAAGGTTGAGGAAATAGAACCAGGGGCTCGATGAAGACAATGATTTGATGACCCAGTTACAACTGTTGTGACAGTCGTACGTCTGGTTCGGAGCGGCCTGGTATTTAAACCAGAGGACACACAGTCCCAGGACACACAGTCCTTACCGTATTCTCCTTGAGCTAAGGTCACACAGTCCTCGCCCAACACTTGTGGTAAGTCTTCAGGGTAGACTTCCAAAACCCTCACAAACTGGTCACCCAGCAATCCACAATATACTGCTGGATGCTCTAGACCACGGTCACCCGGCGATCCCCAATTGACTGCAGGATGCACTAGACCATGACGCCTAACCGTCTGGAAGATACACAGTCTTCAAAGGTAAAAAGCGCCGGTTCCACACAGGAACAATTTCTTCAGTGATGCTCAGTCACTATGGGTTTTGGTTGTTTGGGGTTTTTCCTCACTGATGATTTTCGCTCAAAGTCCTCGAGGAATGGGATGCTCTCAAATGACAAGTGTCAAGTTCTCTCTCGGAGCAGCCAACCAGCTAGTGGTTGTGGGGGGCGGCTATTTATAGCCAGGGTGCATCCCGACATGATAAGACATAAATGCCCCCCAATGATATGACCGTTAGGTGGATAGAATATCTGGACAGCTAGCGCAAAGCACAGCAATGGTCAGAATTTGAACTCTCAAATTCCTCAGGGCTTATCATATTCCTCACTTGTAGGCAATTCGCACTGGCGAAATCCTAACTCCACAGTCAGACCAATTTCCTCAGAGACCAGAAGAACATCGTCTCTGTCACTGAAGATCTTGACTGAACTGCAAGAGATTTCCAAAGGCTTCACTTGAAGGATTGGGTAAGTTGAGGCTTTTGAGTTGAGCATCAAATGGAAAATTTTCCTTTGTTTTACCTCGACCCCCTTTAACAGTACGGTGTTTCCTATGACTCAAAGAAAGGAAATGAAACAATAAAAACAAAAGTCTTCACGCTTCATTGTCCTCGTTCATATCTTCAAGGTCACACCATCTTATTCATTTTCAAAGTCTTCAGGAAATACCAAAGTCTTTAGCAAAGTCTTCACCAAAGTCTTCAGTTGAAGACATTCATTTTTAGGGGTCGATATTCTTCGAATATACCAAACTCCTCATCGACTTATAGAGCCTGTGTACACTCACAAACATATTAGTCCCTTAACCTATATGTCGGCGTACGACACCTATGGGATCGCGTGGATCCCTTTTATGGTTCGGCAGGGAAAAAGGCTTGCACAAAGAGCAGATCCAGCGATCAACGCGAGGGATTTTTACCCAGGTTCGGGCCGCTGAGAAGCGTAAAACCCTACTCCTGCTTTGGTTGTATTGGATGTGTTTAAGCCCAAGCTCTAGGAGCGCTTGTGATGAACAGTACGTTCGAGCAGCAGCTACGCATGAAGAATGGGCCAGAAGGTCCTCACCTCTGTAGCTACGCCTTGGGCCTCCTTTTATATGTCGAAGGGGTCACCAACAGTTGCGAAGTACAAGAGGTGTAAAGTTACTACAGTATTATCATACCTAATACTGACGACTTAGGACAAACGCATTAAATGCTCCGTTTAGGTGTCCCTAACTTTCTTGGGGACGGAAAAAGAGCCCGTCCCATCAGCACCGCTTAACCCCATCCGCCGTTAGCGCCATGACACGCATCTAGGAGGACAAACCCCGTCTGACAGGCTGGTCGCTGCGCTGGAGCGGTGGTAGGGTGGCGAGGTCTTGCCGGGTGCGGATCTTGCCGGGGCTTCGCTAGCCATCCCGGCAAGATCTTGTCGGGATTCCAGCCTTTGGTCTTCTATCTTCTGATTATTGACTTGAATGCTTTCTTGACATTCTTGCATTTGCATTCAGCTGTCCCCTGGCAGGCCTTGCCGCTGGTGTGGCTATAACCGTCCGGGCCAAGTATGGGGTACTAAAAGACCCAAAGTTTAGTACACCGACAGGAGCCCCCGGGCCTAGGCCATACACGGGTGCGAGGCATTATTGGGCTAGGCCCAAACAGTGCACGGGCACGTGTGGCAGGAGTTATATGTTGCAATCATTCCGCTTACTGCGCCTCCCCACGACGCACGTTGAATGCGCGACGTGGGATACGTGCGCGGAGCGGCCGTAATAGTAGCGCGCTCGCAAAAGCGTTTTCATACTGACTAGTAAAGAGGTAGCCTCGCGCCTTCCCCATAAAAAGGAATCTGCAGAGGCGCTTGCTCATTTACCTCCTGTCCTTTCCAATCTGGAAACTGCCGTCGTCTCCTTCCTCGAGCTCGAAACAGAGCCTCTCCCACTCATCCGCCGCCTCCACGCCCTCACCGTCCTCGGCCTCTGCTCCCATAGTCGCCATGCCGCCCAAGGCGAGCAAGGGCAAGGAGGTGAAAGCCGCCATCCCAGAGAGCGAACTGGTGAAGATGCGGAGGATGCACGCCGTCTTCACTCCGGCGCTCGATGCGAGCGCTCTGAAAAACCGATACCTGTGCATGTGGGCGAGGGAGACGAAGGCTCATCCTGCTACTCGCGTGAGCCCAGGTTCCTCCAAGGGTGGCCCAGATAAATTCCCCTTCTTTGCCGACTACTTTTACTGCGGGCTTTGTCCCCCGTTTTCTGATTTCTTCATCGACATCATGTACACATACGGATTCCATCTCTTGGATTTTACGCCGAATGCCGTGACATGCATGTCAGTCTTTGCCCATCATTGTGAAAATTTTGCCGGAGTAGTCCCCAACACAGCCCTCTTCCGCCATTGTTTCGTTCCCCGTATTCAAAAGGGACAGGCCCTTTCTGGTTCTATCACCTGGATTCCAAGGGCATGGAACAAGGAAATATACCCAGACGGGGTCTACCACGAGAAGTGGGAAGAATGGCGGGCCAAGTGGTGCTGGATTCAGGAGAAAGACCCTCAGCCCTTCTGTTTGCCTCGACGAACAAAAATGGCGCGCGGTAACGATTGGAGCGCCCTCGATCCTCAAGATGAGAAGCTCACAATTGCAGTTACCAGGATTCACCGCCTCAGAGTTGCCGGGCTCACAATAGAAATGATTGGCGCTGACTTCCTTCGCCGGCGCATCGCCCCCCTGCAGAACAACGGGAGACCAACCTGGGAGTTCCGGAATGCGGCAGATATCGTGAGGCTGCGCCCTGGTCTGAATAACAATTTGACGGTCATGCAGCACACAGCTCTCTGCCACAAACTGTTCAGGCTTGACGCGAGATACAAGTTGCCGGCTAGCGTAATTCCCTTGTGCAACAACTCCTCCTTGGCCTCAATCATCGCCATGATGCCGGTGTGTGATGCTCACGGCCTTGACGGAACTTGGGAAGAGCCATCCGCAGAGCAGGCACAAGAATTCATTGACAACTTGTCGGAGAGGGCCATCCGGGAAGAAACGAACCTCATCCGCCCCACTACTGAGGAAGAAGTGGCGTACATCGCCAGCAGGGTGGAAGAGGTGAATCTTGCCGCGGAGGCCGGCAGCGCTGGCTTCACGGAAGGGGAAGCCAGTGAAGAAGAAGTAATGTCAGAGGGAAAACTTGCCGGGCAGGGCGAGGTTGCCGGAGAGCAGAGTGGCACAGCTGCCGGGGGCCCTTCCGCCGAAGATACAACCAAGGAGCAGCTGCACGAGGAGCCCCCAGCTCCTGAGAGGAAGAAGAAGCGTGTTCTTCGGAAGGCCACCTCTGGTGCCTCAACCCACCAACCTTCTGCTTCTGCCACAGCCAAGCGACCCAGGACCACTCCTTCTCCTCCTCACATGGACACCGTGGCGGAAGTTGACTTCGACCTCTCCGCCTTTAGCTCGGAAGGAGAAGAGTAAGGGTCCTGTCACATCCTTTATCTTCTGAATTTCTGGTTTTGCTTAACTTGTTTGCCTTGCTTTGGCCTGTCCCCGTAGAGATACGGAAACATTGGCGCAAAGGATGGCAAAGAAGGCGAAGACTTCAACGGGCGACAAGCCTCCGGCAAGCACCGCAGGTGCGCCGCAGCCCATCATCATCAGCCCGGAATCAAGCCCTCAACGCAGCCCCCGACGCAGCCCCCAGCGTGAGTTCACTACTCACTTTCCTCTGGCAAGTGTCGGGGTGTGTATCTTCACTACTGACATCACCGGGCTTGTAGGAGAGGAGTGGCAACAAGGAGCACCATCAGAAGCCATCCCTAACGTGCCGCCTCTGTCAACCATGCCGCCCAGAGATGAATCTCCGGCAAGGGTTTCCACTAGCGAGCTCATTCGCGTTGAAGAGGAGCCGGCAAGCGCAGGCTCTGGTAATCCTACTTCGGCAACTGGTGTTGCCGGGAAAGGAGAAGCCACCTCTCAACAGCTCGACACAGGTAAACCGTTTGCCTCAGAATACTTGTCATTCTTTCTTTCTTTTTGTCTTCTTGAACTTCCACCTCAGCCTTATCTTGTTTGTTTTCTTGGCCTTCAGATCTTCCCTCGACGGAACACATGGATGTTGATGCCGTTATCGAGGAGACCGCCAGAGATGCTGCCGCCGAGGCCGATAGAGTTGCCGCTGACGAGGCCGCCAAGGATGCTACCGCCGAGGCCGCCAAGGATGCTGCCGCCGAGGCCGCCAAAGCCACACAAGAAAAGGCCACTAAGGAGTCTGCTGAGAGGGCCGACAAGGAGACCGGTGACCATACTGACGGCATTCCTGCCGCAGGAGTGCCTGGCGCTACACCGGTCACAGAGCCCCCAGCCGCTGGTGAGGCGAGTGTCGAGGATCAACCGTCAACATCCGGCGCCCCCCTGTCAAGCAAATACCTCAAGGTTGGCGACAACCTGTTCGTCAGCATACCAGGAACGGCAAGCATTGGGGTGCCAACTGAAGGGGAAATCTTTGACGAAGATGTCATCGCCGCTGCTGGGCTCAAGATTGTCGACGAGCCATGCACCAGCAGCAGCAAATCCGAAGAAGAAAAGCTCCTCCAGGCCATGAGCAATAACTTTCAGAAGCTCCAAGTGCTTCACCGCGCCCGGAAAGAGAAGCTGGACTCCAGGGCAGCAGTTGTCAAAGCAGCGGAGGTAGATTTCCAGAAGCGCGTCGAGGAAACACAAATCTGGTACGCTGAGGCCTTTCAGGAGCTGAAAGCGAGTCAAGAGCAGCTGTATCAAAGCTGGAATGAGCTCCTCATGAAGCAGTCTGATGTTGAGAAGGCACAAGAGGAGGCCGCACAACAGGCCGCTGCAGAGGAAGCTCGCCTAACAGAGCGCCGTGTCGGGCTTGATGCCCATGAAGAAGACCTTGTTGCTCACGAGAAGGCGCTTGACGACAAGCTTCAAGGCAAGGATGAAGAGATTGAAAAGCTCATCAAAGTGGTGCACAAGAATCCTGGCATCAACCTTACCAACGTTCTTGACCGCTTGCCGAAGGACGTGGACCTCAAGGCACTCGAAGAACTTGTCGTGCCCATCGTCGACAAGGTGGACCAAGTCAAGAGGGTCGAAGGCCAGCGTAGGGACTAGCTACTTCACTTCTTTTTGTCGCCGCCATTCCATGCCAAAGACAGTTTTATCTTAAGTTAGAATCACGGCAACTATTAATGTAATATAACTGGCTGTGCCCTGGATGAATGTACGCTATTTCCCTTGTCTTATTTCTTCCTGTATGGAAAAAACCCTACGCTTATTGGGAACTTGCCGGCGCGCGCACCCTTGCCGCGAGCGCTAGGTGCGGGACTTTAGCAGCCTGCTGGAGGTGCCGCTACCGGCAAGAAACCTTGACGTTTTCAGTGCAGCCACTTAAACTGTTGAGCGGACTCGAAACAAAATAAGGGCGCAACCAATCATGACAAGGTTCCTTCGCGTGCAGGTTTCCCATACATAGGCCGGAATCGTTCAAGGAGAATAACCTTACAAAACAAAAATTTGTTTAAAGTTTCCGCGACTTAGCTTTTCGTTGCTGTACTCCTTCCGGCAAGATGTCAACCTTGAACGTCGCCTGTCGGTATCCATACCATCATTCCCCCTGGCAAACTTGCACGCGAGGGAACCTTCTGTCCTTTGAGAAAAAGAAAGAAGAGAAAATAGAGATATGGAACCTTGGCGGTTCGTTAATGCTTACCGGAAGCAGGTGTAATACAATGTCTCAGATAAGCATGCATACAGATTAACATGGAAATCGACAAGAACTGTAAAACACTTAATCTTATTCAACTACGCACAGGGTCTGCGCCTGGCTTTGTGCAAAGGATTACATGCCTTGCCGGCTAAACTTGTACAAAAGATGGTTGCCGGGGGACCCGGCAACCGTGCCTTATGGATAGAACTTACGAAGATGTTCAATATTCTAGGAATTGCTTACTGGAACGCCATCTTCGGTCTCCAGGCGGACTGCGCCAGGCCTGGTGACTCGTACTACCCGATAAGGGCCTTCCCACTTCGACGTCAACTTGTTGGAATTCTTGGCCGACTGAACGCGCCAAAGAACAAGGTCGCCTTCCTCAAGACTTCGGACATGAACCTTGCGGCTATGGTAGCGGCGCAAGGCTTGCTGGTAACGTGCAGCTCGCACAGCAGCCTGAAGACGATCTTCCTCAAGGAGCGTAATGTCATCTTGCCACAACTGCTCTTGCTCAAGCTCATCATAGGCGAGCACTCGAGGTGACCCGTATGTGAGTTCTGTGGGGAGAACTGCTTCCGCCCCGTATACTAGGGAGAAGGGTGGCTGGCCGGTGGCTCGATTTGGTGTCGTTCTGATTGAGCAAACAACTGCCGGCAGCTCATCAATCCAACGTCTTCCGCACTTGCGCAGCTTGTCGAAAGTTCTTGTCTTAAGCCCTCGCAACACTTCAGCATTTGCCCTTTCCGCTTGGCCGTTGCTCCTTGGATGAGCAACAGAAGCAAAACAGATCTTGCCGCCAAGGTCTTGGACGTACTGCATGAAGGTGTGGCTTGTGAACTGTGTGCCGTTGTCAGTGATGATTCTGTTTGGTACACCAAAACGGCAAACTAGTCCTTTGAAGAACTTGACTGCTGATTGTGCTGTCACCTTTCTCACTGCTTCCACTTCCGGCCACTTTGTGAACTTGTCGATTGCGACGTACAAGTATTCAAAGCCCCAGTAGCACGGGGGAAAGGGCCCAAAATGTTGAGCCCCCAGACCGAAAATGGCCAGGAAAGAGGGATTGTCTGAAGAGCTTGAGCTGGTTGATGCAATTTCTTTGAATGGAACTGGCACACTTCACACTTGGTTACTAGTGCAGTTGCATCTTGGAGAGCAGTGGGCCAAAAGAAACCTTGCCGGAATGCCTTACCAACAAGAGCTCTTGATCCTATGTGGGAGCCACATATGCCTCCATGTATCTCTGCCAACAGCTCCAGTCCATCCTCCCAAGGAATGCACTTCAATTTCACACCGTTCGGTCTCTTTCTGTACAGGACATTGTCCACAAACTGGTACATATTAGACCGACGGGCTACTTTCTCCACTTCTTCCTGTTCTTCAGGGAGTTCTCCTGTTTGGAGGAACTGAACAATGTGTTGTGCCCATGCTGGAGCCTGAGGCTCGACAGCAAGGACTAAAGGCATGTCTTCTGCCGCGGGAGCGTTTGTCTCCATGGCAAGGGCTCGAAGCCCTGCCGGAGCCTGTTGCCCCCCGGCAGGCTTTGCGTTGTTCCTGGCAACTTCCCTTCCGGCAAGGCTCTTGCCGGCAGCTTCTGGGAACTCTGCGGGAAAGTACTGGCCGGAATTCAGCTTCCTTCTTTTATCTTGCTTTGCTGATGGTACTATGGATAGCTGAGTCAATTGAAGCACAAAAGTCCCTGGTTCCACAGGTAACTTGAGGGCAGCATGTTTTGACAGGTCGTCGGCAATGCTGTTCTCTGTACGAGGAACATGCTCTGTTTGCAGACCGTCAAAGCGCTCCTCCAATTTCCTCACTTCATCTACGTAAGCTTCCATCAACGGGCTCTGATAATCTTTGTTGACTTGCTTGACGACAAGCTGTGAATCACCTCTTACGATGAGCTTCTTAATTCCAAGGTCTGCCGCGATCCTGAGACCGGCAAGCAGCCCTTTATATTCTGCAGTGTTATTTGTCGACTTCTCCCGGGGAAAGTGCATCTGAATTACATATTTGAGGTGCTCTCCGGTGGGTGCGACAAGCAGCACGCCAGCACCGGCGCCTTGCAGCGAGAAAGCCCCATCAAAATACATAATCCATTCTTGACTTGTTTCCTTGCCGGGGAGAGTTGTTTCTTGAATCTCTTCGTCCGGCGTTGGGGTCCATTCTACAATGAACTCTGCCAAGGCTCTGCTCTGAATAGTTGAAGTGCTTTCAAATTTGAGACCAAAGCTTGACAGTTCCAACGCCCACTCCACAATCCTGCCGGTCGCATCTGGATTTCGTAAAATCCGTTGCAACGGAAAGAGCGTGACGACGGTGATCTCATGTGCCTAGAAATAATGGCGCAGCTTCCTCGAGGCCATAAGGAGGCCGAAGAGCAACTTTTGCACACCAGAGTATCTTGACCTAGCCCCCCGCAAAAGGGAGCTGACAAAATAAACTGGGCGCTGCACCATCTTCTTCCTTTGTGTCGCTTCATTTGACTGCGCAGATTCTGCCTTGTCGGCACCAGACTCTGCCGGGGAAAATCCTGGCTCGTCGCTTGACGGTCCTGCCTCCGCCGCTGCTTCTTCGTCGACTTCTCTCTGCGCCACTAACGCAGCACTAACCACTTGATTCGTTGCTGCCAGGTATAGCAACAACGGCTCTTGTGGTTTAGGTGCGACTAGTGTTGGCGGAGAGGAAAGGTACCTCTTCAAATCCTGCAGCGCTGCCTCCGCTTCCGGAGTCCACTTCATTGGACCTACCTTTTTCAAGATTTTGAAAAAGGGCAGGGCGCGCTCAGCATATTTGGAGATGAACCTACTCAGAGCAGCAACGCAGCCGGCAAGACGACGCACATCTTTGACGCGTCTTGGCGCTTCAATCTGCTCAATTGCTTTGATCTTGTCGGGATTCGCCTCAATCCCACGCTGAGACACAAAGAACCCGAGAAGCTTGCCGGACGGAACGCCAAACACACACTTCTCAGGATTGAGCTTCAAATTGATCTTGCGCAGATTCACAAATGTCTCTTCTAGATCTTGTATGAGCATTGCTTTGTCCTTGGTTTTAACCACTATGTCATCCATATAAGCTTCCATATTTCTATGTAGCTGGGGCTCAAAACCGATCTGGACCGTTCTTGCAAACGTTGAACCAGCACTTTTCAACCCGAAAGGCATACGTAAGAAGCAATACGTACCACACGGGGTGATAAATGCGGTTTTCTCTTCGTCTTCCTTAGCCATGAAAATCTGATGATACCCTGAATAAGCGTCAAGAAATGACAGCAAATCACAGGAGGCAGTGGAGTCCACAATCTGGTCGATGCGCGGCAAGGGAAAAGGATCTTTTGGACAGGCTTTATTGATATCTGTATAATCAATACACAGCCTCCATTTTCCATTCGCCTTGCGCACTACAACTGGATTGGCCAACCATGTCGGATGGAGCACTCCTCTAACCAAACCTGCCGCTTCCAACTTCCTGATTTCCTCGGCGATAAATTCTTGCCGCTCCAAGGCTTGCTTCCTAACTTTCTGCTTGACGGGTCGCGCATGAGGACAGATAGCAAGATGGTGCTCAATCACCTCCCTGGGAACACCGGGGATATCAGATGGTTGCCATGCAAACACATCGACATTCGCCCGTAGGAAGGTAATGATCGCGCTTTCCTATTTGTTGTCGAGGGTGGAACTTATAGTGATAGTTCCTCACGTACCATCCTCCTTGACGGGCACCTTCTTAGTTTCTGGTGGAGCTGCCTTGGATTTCTTGCTCTTGCCGGTGGAGCTCTCTGGCACATCCTCAACAGGAGTGCAGCACTCTAAGGAGGTGCATTTGCCGGAGTGTGTGCTAGAGGTCTTGCCGGTCTTCTTCCCCCCGGGAGCTTCAGCAGCGGGAGCAAATGCCTTGGCTGCAGGTGCTGCAACTGCCTCCCGGTAAAGTTGGTCGGTGCAGATAAGCGCATCCTTCTTGTCGGAGTTGACAGTGATGACGCTCATCGGCCCGGGCATCTTCAATGTATTATAAGCGTAGTGCGATGCCGCCATGAACTTGGCCAGCGCTGGACGGCCAAGGATCCCATTATATGGCAATGGAATCTTGGCTACGTCGAAAACAATCTTTTCTGTTCTGTAGTTCAGGTCACTACCAAATGTTACTGGTAATGTGATCTTACCCTTCAGCTGGCTCCTTCCTGGATTGATCCCCTGAAACGTGCCCATTTCCTCGAGATCTTCATCAGGAATTTGCAACCTTTTGATCACATCGGGTGAGATCAAGTTCAAACCGGCCCCACCATCAACTAACATTTTCGTCACTTTGAGGTTGTGAATCGTTGGTGAAACCAACAATGGCAGACACCCGACTGCAGTTGTGCGATCAGGGTGATCCTCAGCGTCAAAAATGATAGGCGTGTTGGACCATTTCAATGGTTTCTGGGCATCGACAGATGGCTCTGTCGCATTAACCTCGCGCGCCCACTGTTTAAGTCGGTGGTGGGAAGAATGCAACGAGGCGCCCCCATCAATGCACTTGACTTCTGTAGCATTTTGAAATTCGTGCTCGCTGGACTCGTCGTCCTCCTCGTTGTCATCGTCACCCCCCTCTTCCTTGTCGCGGCCTCGAGCGGGCCTCTCCTTCTGTTGCTTGGCCTTGCCGCGGCGACCTCCTCGGCCACCATGTTTCTTGCCGGACCCCTCTGCACCATCGTGGCCCTTCTCCTTATCTCGCCTTTCATACTCAGCTTTCTGCTTCTCGACAATCTGCTCAACTTGCCGACAGTTTTGGAGATCATGGCCCTTGGTGCGATGGATCTTGCATTACTGCTTGTCGGAGCCCTCCGGCTTGTCAGCAGCCGCCAAGGCCTGACAGGAGGCGCACCCGGCAACCTCCTTGCCGGGGCCGTTAACCTTAACCTTCTTGGCGGTGTCGAGGTTGCCGAATTCCTCGACAGCAAGCACAACCTTCCCTTTGCGTTTCCTGTTACGCCGTCGGCCTTTCTTTGCCGGGGCGGCGGCGTCTTCGTCTTCAGAGTCGATTCCTACGCCAGCATCTTCGCCGGGGAATCGCCTCCCTTCTTCAGCTCGAGCACATTTATCAGCGAGAGCATAGAGCTCGGCAACATCCCTGACTTTGTTCATCGCCAGCTCTTCGCGCATCCTGCGGTTGCGCACGTTTTGATGGAACGCGCTGACAACAACGGCAGGATGAACGTCTGGGATGTTGTGATGTATACGGCTGAATCTCTGTATGTACTTGCGCAAAGTTTCGCCCTCTTTCTGGGGGATGAGATGCAAATCACTTTCCTGGCCAGGAGCTTGGTGGCCTCCGGTAAAGGCACCAACAAACTCATGACACAGATCTGCCCAGGAAGAAATGGAATTTTCCGGCAGATGCATTAACCACGACCTGACGTTGGGCTTAAGTACCAACGGGAAGTAGTTGATGAGTATCTTGTCGTCGCGAGCCCCGGCAGCCTGCACCGCAATGGTGTAGATGCTCAAGAACTCCGACGGGTGAGTCTTGCCGTCGTATTTCTCCAGGACCTCCGGTTTGAACGTTCGGGAATTGGGCAACTGGACTCGCCGCAGCTCACCGCCGCCGCTCGATGGTAGTCCGAGCGTCTTCTTTGCTTCGTTCCCGAAGAACTTGACGTTGATCGCGACGAGTTCGCGGATCAGACGACGCCGTTGAATCGTCATCACATGCGTCGATCTGTCGAGTCAGCGACCGCTATTGCCGCCGTGGAGGAGAGTGCATCGTGGTCGTACCGCCTCCAGTCTTTTCGCCATCGGCGCGCGTCGGCTCGATGGACTGCCGCCGCGAAGGCTCCGCCCGCTGCGGCCTATCTTCATTAGCGATGCCGATGAGGCTCTGAATAGCAGCTCTCCATTCTTCGAGCTTCTCCGCAGCAGGAGCAAAATCCAGGAGCAGCTGTGCTCGCGCCAATGCTTCTGCTGGTGTTGGCGGCGGCGAAAGGTGCGAGGAACGTGAGGTGCTCTGACTCCTAACCGTGTTAGAAGGAGCTCCATCACGGTCCTGCGACCGCGCGCCACTTCGACCAGCATTTTGGCATGCATGCTGGCCCCTCGCATCTCGAGGGTGATGCTCAGGGGTCTTTCCTTGGGGACGCTTAGAACCACCAACGTCGCGGCGTTGTTCATCGCGTGCGACCTGAGAAGGCCACGGCGCATGCGCCGGCGTGGGTGTCTTAGAAGGCGCCCTTCCGTCCTTGGATTTCTCTACGCCGCCCGTAGGCAGCACAGCTCCGCCCTTAGATCTGGCGGCGCGCGGGTTGCCGTCGCCGCTGCGAATGACGCCGCTCGCTTGGCTTTGATCGCCAGAACGTCGTGGAGGCTCAAGACCTCTGCCTCCTGCGCCTACGTCCACATCGTCGCCCGTCTGTGTAGCTACAGGCGCACCGGACGCGGATGGACCAACCACCGTAAAACCCTTCTTCTTGGGAGCCATGGCGATGAAGATGATGAAGAAACTGGCACGCTGATCGCTAGATCAGGTTCACGCAACCTTCTTCCCCTACCTGGCGCGCCAAAGATGTCGGCGTACGACACCTATGGGATCGCGTGGATCCCTTTTATGGTTCGGCAGGGAAAAAGGCTTGCACAAAGAGCAGATCCAGCGATCAACGCGCGGGATTTTTACCTTGGTTCGGGCTGCTGAGAAGCGTAAAACCCTACTCCTGCTTTGGTAGTATTGGATGTGTTTAAGCCCAAGCTCCAAGAGCGCTTGTGATGAACAGTACGTTCGAGCAGCAGCTACGCATGCAGAATGGGCCAGAAGGTCCTCACCTCTGTAGCTACGCCTTGGGCCTCCTTTTATACGTCGAAGGGGTCACCAACAGTGGTGAAGTACAAGAGGTGTAAAGTTACTACAGTATTATCATACCTAATACTGACGACTTAGGACAAACGCATTAAATGCTCCGTTTAGGTGTCCCTAACTTTCTTGGGGACGGAAAAAGAGCCCGTCCCATTAGCACCGCTTAACCCCATCCGCCGTTAGCGCCATGACACGCATCCAGGAGGACAAACCCCGTCTGACGGGCTGGTCGCTGCGCTGGAGCGGTGGCAGGGTGGCGAGGTTTTGCCGGGTGCGGATCTTGCCGGGGCTTCGCTAGCCATCCCGGCAAGATCTTGCCGGGATTCCAGCCTTTGGTCTTCTGTCTTCTGATTATTGACTTGAATGCTTTCTTGACATTCTTGCATTTGCATTCAGCTGTCCCCCCGGCAGGCCTTGCCGCTGGTGTGGCTACAACCGTCCGTGCACAAGTATGGGGTACTAAAAGACCCAAACTTTAGTAGGCCTTGCCGCTGGTGTGGCTACAACCGTCCGTGCACAAGTATGGGGTACTAAAAGACCCAAACTTTAGTACACCGACACTATAAGTCTTCAATACACCAAAATCACTAAGGGGCACTAAATGCACTTACAACTCCCGATAATGAGGTTCTTAATTTTAAGCAAAGGGGAGGGGAGAACCTAAAAGATGCTTGGTATAGGATTTGCAGTGCTCATAATAGATCTATCCATAAGCAATCTACCGTTGTTCTTCTTCGTAGCTTTTATGTGGGTATCACCACTTGGTATAGATTTGTCCTGGATACGATTACCGGTGAGAATTTCTTGATGTGTCCTTGTTTAGATGCTTTTAATGCTTGATACGTCTCCAACGTATCTATAATTTTTGCTTGTTCCATGTTGTTATATTATCATTCTTGGATGTTTTACAATCATTTTATAACAACTTTATATCATTTTTTGGGACTAACCTATTGACATAGTGCCAAAGTGCCAGTTGCTGTTTTTGCTTATTTTTTACTTCGTAGAAAATCAATACCAAACGGAGTCCAATCGCGACGAAACTTTTGGAGATTTTTTCTGGCGCATCATCCCTTCCTCTTTGGGGAAATACCGACGCAGTCTCAAGCCACGTCAAAGGAATTTCTGGCGCCGTTGCCGGGGAGGAAGCGGTCTCTTCTACGTGCCTATCGTAGGCGCCGATGGGACTCCACCATCATCTACCAGGTTCATAATCACAAATCTCATCAACTTGCAATTACATTATTTGCCATTTGCCTCTCGTTTTCCTCTCCCCCACTTCACCAATTTGCCGTTTTATTCGCCCTCTTTTTCGTTTGCCCTTTTTCTCGCCCGATCTCTTCCTTGCTTGCAATCTTATTTGCGTAGTCGCGATGACTCAAGAGAACACCAAGTTGTGTGATTTTTCCAATACTAATAACAATGATTTTATTAGTACGCCTATTGCTCCTCCCGCCACTACTGCGGAGTCTTGTGATATTAATGCCGCTTTGTTGAATCTTGTCATGAAAGATCAATTTGCCGGTAATCCTAATGAGGATGTCGCGTCCCATCTAAACACGTTCGTAGAATTGTGTGATATGCAAAAGAAAAAAGATGTGGACAATGATATTGTTAAGTTGAAACTATTTCCTTTCTCCTGGCGGGATCGTGCAAAAATTTGGTTTTCTTCTTTGCCTCGCAATAGTATCGATTCTTGGAATAAGTGCAAGGATGCTTTTATCACTAAGTATTTTCCGCCCGTGAAAATTATTTCCCTTTGGATGCAAATCATGAATTTTAAGCAACTTGAGCATGAACATGTTGCACAATCTTGGGAAAGAATGAAGTTGATGCTAAGAAATTGTCCTACTCATGGTTTAAATCTTTGGATGATCATACAAAAATTTTATGCGACATTGAATTTTGTCTCTAGAAATCTTTTAGATTCCGCCGCGGGTGGTACTTTTATGGAGATTACTTTGGGTGAAGCTACTAAATTGCTAGATAATATCATGGCTAATTATTCTCAATGGCATACCGAAAGAGCACCTACTAGTAAAAAAGTTAATTCGGTAGAGGAAATTAGTACTTTGAGTGATAAAGTTGATGCTTTGATGAAATTGGTTGCTAGTAAAAATGCTCCTATTGATCTTAATGATGTGCCTTTGTCTACCTTGATTGAGCAAAATAGTGATTCCGTAGATGTGAATTTTGTCTCTCAAAACAATTTCAATAACAATGCTTATAGATATAATTTTAATCCTAGGCCTTTTCCTGGAAATTCCTCTAACAATTATGGTAATTCCTATGGCAATTCTTCCTACAATAATAATAGGAACACCTCTGATCTTGAGAGTAATATGAAAGAATTTATCAATGCACAAAGGGCTTTCAATACTACGATAGAGGAAAAGTTGAATAAGATTGATGATATGTCTAGAAGCGTTGATAGAATTTCTCATGATGTTGAAAATCTCAAGTTGAAAGATTTTGTGCCTAAGATTGATGAATCTATTAAAGCTTTATATGTCTCTATGGATGAAAGTAAGAAAAGAACCGCTATGCTTAGAGCTAAAAGAGAAATCTTAGAAAAATCGTTTTTTAGTGATTGTCTTCATAAAAAAGATGAAGATCTTAAAGTGATTGGTGTTTCTTCTATTTATTCCTTGTTTAGTAATATTAAAATTGATAATGAAGGGACTGAAGTAGACTCAACTTTAGCTAGAAGGCGTCCCAATAATTTGGAGGGTGAAAATCTTGATGAAAATTTTGATAAAAGTGGGTGTGAAGAGGTCAAAACTTTAACTAGTGATGTGCCCACTATCTTGGATTGCAAAGACTTTAACTATGATAGTTTGTCTTTGATTGAGTGTATTTCTTTGTTGCAATCCATTTTGAATTCACCCCATGCTTATGAGCAAAACAAAGCTTTTACTAAACATATCGTCGATGCCATGATGAAATCTTTTGAAGAAAAGTTGGAGTTGGAGATTTCTATTCCTAGAAAATTACATGATGAGTGGGAACCTACCATTAATGTCAAGATTAAAAATTATGAATGCTTTTCTTTGTGTGATTTAGGTGCTAGTGTTTCCACGATTCCGAAATTTCTATGTGACGTGCTTGGTCTTACCAATATTGAAGAATGTTCTCTTAATTTGCACTTGGCGGATTCTACTATTAAAAAGCCTTTGGGAAGAATTAATGATGTTCTTATTCTTCAAATAGGAACTATGTGCCTATTGGTTTTATTGTGCTTGATATTGATTGCAATCCGTCTTGTCCCATTATACTTGGTAGACCGTTTTTACGCACTATAGGTGCCGTGATTGATATGAAAGAAGGCAATATTCGTTTTCAATTTCCCTTGAGAAAGGGTATGGAACACATCCCTAGAACAAGAATTAAGCCACCATATGAATCAATCATGAGGGCATCCTATGGATCCAAAACAAAAGATGACAATACTTGAATCTATCCATTATGCCTAGCTACGGGCGTAAAACGATAGCACTTGTTGGGAGGCAACCCAATGAATAAATAATTTTTTTTCTTTTTCCTTTCTGTTTTTGTGTGTTTAAACAATTATGCCTCTGTTATGATTGTGTTTTTATGGTTTATTTAGTGTTTGTGCCAAGTAAAGCCTTTAGGATGATTCATAGGATGAGTAGAAGTGATGCTGAATCTGAAACAGAAACTTTGCGTCCAGTATATGAATTTTCATTTTTTACTGGAACGTGATCTTGAGCTGAAATTTTAACACAGTGTTTCTATACAAATCCCTTACATTTTCCTAATGTTTCATAATTTTTAGAGTTACAGAAGTATGGGTAGAGTACAGATTACTACAGACTGTTCTGTTTAAGACAGATTCTGTTTTCGTTGCATTGTTTGCTTGTTTTGATGAATCTATGGTTTGTATTGGGGGATATAAGCCATGGTAAAGTTAAAATACAGTAGGTATAATGCAATAATAAAATATGAATGGGTTTTCAACAGTACCTAAAGTAGTGATTTGCTTTCTTATACTAACGGTTCTCACGAAGATTTTGTTGAGTTTTGTGTGATTGAAGTTTTCAAGTTTTGGGTGAGATCACGATGTATGAAGGAATAAGGAGTGATAAAAGCCTAAGCTTGGGGATGCTACCGCACCCCCAAGATATATCCAAAGAGAAACAAGCAACTAAGCTTGGGGATGCCCCCGAGTGGCTTCCCTTCTTTCTTCTAACAACCATCGGTATTTTACTTGGAGCTATATTTTTATTCGTCACATATCATGAGTTTTGCTTGGAGCGTCTTGTATCTTTGCTTGCTTTGTTTGTTAGTTTTTCCTTTGTATCCTTGATGGACACACCTATTTGAGAAAGCCAAAATCATGGATTTGTTAGAATTGCTCTAGTGCTTCACTTATATCTTTTTGAGCACGGTGTGCTTGGAAATTTTTGTAGAAATATTCTCATGCTTCACTTAGATTAATTTGAGAGTTAGTAAATTTTGATGAAATCCTATCATGCTTCACTTATACCTTTTTGAGAGATGAAATCTATATGCTCATGTGCTTCACTTAAATTTGTTTGAGCTTGCCAAAAAGCAATGGCAATATATAAAACTAGTCCCAAAGTGATAGATATCCAAGGAGGATATAATAAAAACTTTCATGAAGATCATTGGACAAATTAAACTTGATTCCTTGTAATAGTTTTGAAACATGATGATAGTAATATGTGAGTCATGTTAGTGAGTAATTATGCTTAGTAGGAATATTGGTGTTAAGGTTTGTGATTCCCTATGCATGCACGGAAGTCAATAGTTATGCAATGAGGTTACATCCTACTTGTGGTGCATTATTCGGTGTTAGTTATGTTCAATGCTCACTTATGTGAATTTTTGTTTCTTGGTTTGGTTGCTTCCCAATCTATTTGCTAGCCTCCATTTGTACTAAGTAGAAATACTACTTGTGCATCCAAAATCCTTAAACCAAGTTTTGCCTTATGAGTCCACCATACCTACCTATATGCGGTATTTCCATGCCGTTCCAAGCAAATTTGTATGTGCCATCTCTAAATTTTAAAAATAAATTTTCTCTTTTGTGTGCCCGTACCGCTCATGAAACAGGTGGGGAGTGTCCAATATTTTTTCATGCTAGATGTGTTATTCTCAAGATGAGTGTTTATTCACTTGTCATTGCACGAGAGTGCGGCGGTAATAGGGATGCCCATTCCCAAAATGAAAAACAAAAAATATTTACTTTATGTTGTCAAATAATAAATTCCTTGGAAAGTTTTGGTATGGAAGGCAACCATGGATACGGCCCGCCATGGAAAGTGAAAGTTTGGTGGAAAAAGGAATAAACTTTATTTTCTGTTTGGGAACCGCCTATGATACATCTAGGATGGAAAGTATTGTGAGCTACTTTGTCGTTTTCGTTGACAGGAAAAGCATGCCACCCAAAATATTTTTCTCTCTCAATTTAAACCTTGAGCTCTGGCACCTCTACAAATCCCTAATTCCCTCTGCGAAGGGCCTATCTACTTACTTTATGCAATTTTTATTTTTTCTTTGAGTCTCCATCTTCTCTTATAAGCACCAACTAGGGGGCACTATGATCGTACTTGAGCATTGGGCATAGCTAATATTTGAGTGTGTGTCATGAATGGATCAATGATTGAGCATGATGGGCTAGGGATAACTTTCTTTAATGTTGATATTTTGAAAGACATGGTTGCTTGTTGACATGCTTGAGTATTGAAGTCATTATGTTAAAACTAGACTATTGCTTTGAATCATGTATAAGTCCAAATGTCCATGCTATACAAAAGAAAAGAATGTGATGAACATGTTAGGCAGCATTCCACATCAAAAATTCTGTTTTTCTCATTTACCTACTCGAGGACGAGTAGAAATTAAGCTTGGGGATGCTGATACTTCTCCAACGTATCTATAATTTTTGCTTGTTCCATGCTGTTATATTATCATTCTTGGATGTTTTACAATCATTTTATAACAACTTTATATCATTTTTTGGGGCTAACCTATTGACATAGTGCCAAAGTGCCATTTGCTGTTTTTGCTTGTTTTTTACTTCGCAGAAAATCAATACCAAACGGAGTCCAGTCGCGACGAAACTTTTTGAAGATTTTTTCTGGACCAGAAGACACCCAGTGAGCCAAACAACTGCCGGAGAGGTGGGCTGTGGAGAGCACAACCCACCAAGGCGCGCCAGGGGGGCCCCGGTGCGCCCTGATGGGTTGTGCCCTCCTCGGCCCCCTTCCGCATCGCCTCTAAAGCCTATAAATTCCCAAATATTCCAAAAACCCTAGGGGAGTCGATGAACTACAATTCCAGCCGCCGCAAGTTCCAGAACCGCGAGATCCAATCTAAACACCATCACGGAGGGGTTCATCTTCCTCATAGGTGCCTCTCCGATGATGCGTGAGTAGTCCACCATAGACCTACGGGTCCGTAGGCAGTAGCTAGATGGCTTCTTCTGTCTCTCTCTTATGATTCTCAATACAATGGTCTCTTGGAGATCTATTTGATGTAAACTTTTACGGTGTGTTTGTTGGGATCCGATGAATTTTGAGTTCATGATCAGTTTCTATCCTTGAATATTATTTGAGTCTTCTTTGATCTCTTATATGCATGATTACTTATAGCCTCGTATTTCTTCTCCGAATCTTTGGTTTAATTAGGCCAACTAGATCAATTTTTCTTGCCATGGGAAGAGGTGCTTTGTGATGGGTTCGATCTTGCGGTGTTCTTTCCCAGTGACAGAAGGGGCAGCAAGACACGCATGTATCGTTGCTATTAAGGATAACAGGATGAGGTCTATTACTACATGAATAGATCTTGTCTACATCATGTCATCGTTCTTATTGCATTACTCCATTTTTCCATGAACTTAATACACTAGATGCATGCTGGATAGCGGTCGATGTGTGGAGTAATAGTGGTAGATGCAGGCAGGAGTCGATCTACTTATCTTGGACGTGATGCCTATATAATGATCATCGCCTTGGATATCGTCATGACTATTCGATTTTCTATCAATTGCCCAACAGTAATTTGCTCACCCACCGTGCGCTATACTCATGAGAGAAGCCACTAGTGAACCCTACGGCCCCCGGGTCTACTTTTCCATCATATTGCTTTCCGATCTACGTATTTTGCAATCTTTGTTTTTAGATCTACAAAACCAAAACCCCAAAAATATCTTTCTGCATATTTACTCTTTTTATTTGTGTTCTTGAGAGATCTATCTCTCCTATCTATCACTAGCTAATCTATCTTATTACCGTAGAGAGATTGACAACCTCTCTTTCGCGTCGGGTTGCAAGTATTTGTTGTTTGTGTGCAGGTGCTGCTTATTGGGTGGTGGTTATCCTCCTACTGGTTCGATAACCTTGGTTTCATAACTGAGGGAAATACTTACCGTCGCTGTGCTGCATCATCCCTTCCTCTTTGGGGAAATACCGACGCAGTCTCAAGCCACGTCAAAGGAATTTCTGGCGCCGTTGCCGGGGAGGAAGCGGTCTCTTCTACGTGCCTATCGTAGGCGCCGAGGGGACTCCACCACCATCTACCAGGTTCCTAATACAAAATATCATCTCCCTGCAATTACATTATTTGCATTTGCCTCTCATTTTCCTCTCCCCCACTTCACCAATTTGCCATTTTATTCGCCCTCTTTTTTGTTTGCCCTTTTTCTCGCCGGATCTCTTCCTTGCTTGCAATCTTGTTTGCGTAGTCACGATGACTCAAGAGAACACCAAGTTGTATGATTTTTCCAATTTGCAAGTCTTCCAGGTATGTTGTCGTAGACAACGGTATGGGTGAGAAGATGCAGACAAAAATTCCTGTTAACGTTCTTCGCTATATGCCAATCATACCAAGACTTCAACGTCTTTTCATGGTCGAAGAGACGGCCAGACAGATGACATGGCATAAATTGGGCAAAAGAACCGAACTAGATGCAGATGGGAAACAGATGTTGGTACACACTTCAGACGCTTTTGCATGGAAGCACTTCGATGCATTACATAACGATAAAGCGGCAGATCCAAGGCATCGTCGAGTCGCCATCAGCACGGATGGATTCAATGTGTTTGGTATGACGGCAACCCAATACAGTTGTTGGCATGTATTTGTCATTCCACTCAATCTCCCCCCCCCCCCGGAGAGATTATGAAAAGAAAGAACATTTTCCTGACGTTGATAATTCCAGGGCCCAACTATCCGGGGAAGAATATGAATGTGTACATGCAGCCGCTTAAGGATGAATTGCAACAAGCTTGGGATAATGGGATCAAGACATACGACGCCGCTACCAAAAAAACCTTCAAAATGCATGTGTGGTACATGTACTCGACGCATGACTTGCCGGCGTATGCCCTATTCGTTGGCTGGTGTGTGCATGGAAGGTTCCCGTGCCCCACATGCAAGGCATCTCTTGAGTTCCGTTGGCTGCAGGCGGGTCGCAAGTATTCTTGCTTCGACATGCATAGACAGTTCCTGGATCCTCGCCATAAGTTCAGAAAAGACAAGAAGAATTTCATCAAAGGTAGAGTTGTCAAAAACTCTGCACCACCCGCGTTGACAGGCCAACAGATGTTGGATCAGTTAACGCTCTCGAGCCGGATCCAAATCGTCCTGGGTATTTCAAAGGGTATAATACGGAACACGCATGGACTCACAAGTCATGCTTATGGGATCTGCCTTACTTCAAAGACCTCCTTTGCCCACACAACATCGACGTGATGCACACTGAAAAGAATATCGCCGAGGCCATTTTTGTTCGGCATAGAGGGGAAGTCAAAGGATAATCCTAAGGCTAGAATCGATCAGGAGGCTCTATGTGACAGACCGTTACAAAACATGCGACAAGCAAAAGGAAAGCAGAACTGGACAAAGCCAAATGCATGGTTCAATCTTGGAAGGCCGGCTATGAGAGAAATGATCTTGTGGGTGAAAATGCAGTTGATGTTCCCCGATGGTTATGCAGCGAATCTAAAGAGGGGAGCGAGTCTTGACAAACTGAAGATATTTGGTCTCAAGAGTCATGATTGGCACATATGGCTTGAGCGGGTAATGCCGGTGATGCTGCGTGGCTTTATCCCTGAGGACGAATGGCTAGTATTGGCAGAGCTGAGCTATTTCTTCAGTTCTCTTTGTGTGAAAGAACTATCGCCTGGCGTGCTAGATGAAATGGAAGAGTTGGCGTCGGAGTTGATATGCAAGTTAGAGAAGATCTTTCCACTGGGCTTCTTTAATCTAATGCAACATTTGATTTTGCATCTCGCGACCGAGGCAAGATTGGGGGGGCCCGTGCAAAACCGTTGGTGCTTCGCAACTGAGAGGATGCAGAAGACGCTTCGAGCAAAATGTAAAAATAAACGTAGAATTGAAGCATCGATGGCCGAGGCATTCATTACTGAGGAGGCGGCAAACTTCGTGACAGCACACTACGAAGCCAAAAATCGTCATTTGCATAATCCGAAGCCTCGGTACAATGATGGCGACCCAAAAAAAAGTCGATCCAACCTCAGCCTATTCAAAGGGAAGCTCGCACCAGCCGGTGCTTCTAAAGCAAAAGCGTTGGATGTCAATGAATGGCGGACCATTTCGTTGTATATCTTTAACAACCTAACAGAAGTGCGGCCGTACATCGAGTAAGTTGTCGGTACATTATTATTTCGCAACTTGTAATTCCTTAGAACTGCTCTTATTCCTGGATATTTGATATAGTCGATACGTCGCCAAATTCTCGGATGGAGTGGTCATCCAAAAGGATTCCGTCGAAGAGTATGAGCTCCTGGCGAAGCATAGAGGCGGCTATCCCGGTTTCATCTCTTGGTTCAAACAAACGGTAATTTATTACCATTAATGGACCATTTCATTTCTTCGTCTTATTTGCGGCTAATGCAACAATCCTTTCGTATTAATCTTGTAGGCTAATTCAGAGTCTATGGACGCCGAGCTGAGACAAGTCGCTAATGGTTTTGACTAAAGGTCTGTTCATTTGACAGATACGACATCAACGGGTATGTATTTCGTACCTTTGGCAAAGAGCTATCTATGCTCGACCTGAAGACTACAAATTGTTGTGTCTCTGCTATCGGCGAAGGAGGTACAAAGTACTATGGAAGAGTTGAAGCAATTTATGAACTTCTATTCTATGGTGAAAACCCACCGAACGTCGTAGTCTTCAAATGTCATTGGTTCCAGCCGAAGGAGACTAGAAGGACTCATGAACATATAGGGCTAGTCAAAATCAAACAAAGCACCCATTTAGATGTGCCCGATGTCTATATTATGGCTCAACAGGCGACCCAAGTTTTCTATCTACCGTGGGCCTGCCAAACTGATCCAAATCTGAAAGGTTGGGATGTCGTTTATGAAGTGCCGCCACATTTTAGACCACCTCCCCTCAATGAAGAGGATTATGAACCTCACATTAACCAAGACACATATGAAGGAGAATTCTTCCAAGAAACACGTATTTCCAAAAAACGTTTCAAGAACCGCTCTACTTCACCCCGGAACATTGAAGTAGACAGCGACAATGAATCCGACTTAACCCCTTAGCCGGAACAGGAAGAGCCGGAACAAGAAGAGGTTACTGATGCGGATGACCTGTCAATGCTTAACCGATTACATGAAGGAGGCCTTCCACACGTTGTTCCTGATAGTGATGATGATCATGCATTTATTGATGATAGTGATGATGATGATGCATTTATTGATCCCGGAGAATATATAGACGACCAAGATTATTATTAATTCATGTGAGGTAATCAACTTTTAGTTCATGTTAGGTATATGATGATACACTTAAATTATATACATTTTATTATTCTTGTCGGTATTCAATTTTATGTTGTACTAATTTCGTTTACTATTTGTCATGGCAGTTGTTGAAAGATGGTGGGAAAGGGTCGAGAGCACTCCGCGGCTCCTTCGTCGGAGGGTGGTGGGATGGGTACTTCCATTCCTGCCGACTCTCTCCGGAGAGCGTTGCTCTCTAGTCTGCATACACCGGTGGCCGCTTCTTCGTCGACCCCCGTGAGAGGAGGTCGGGGGAAGAAGAGAGGTAGTAGAGGTGGGAGAGGAGGGAGAGGAGGCCGCGGCAAAGGTAGGGTGGCTGCTACGCCTTCCTCGCCGCCACCCCCAGGTGATTCACCCGAGCACAGGACTGCTAGGGTGGACCTGTCTGAGGACGAGGCTACGCGGACTCCGGTCCACGAGCCTCGGGTCGACGAGCCTTCGACCTACACGACTCATGTCCCAGAGGCTTCGTCCCACGAGACTCCGGAGCAGAGTAGGGATGAGGGCACGTCCCGGCAGACCCCATGTGATACCTGGCCGGAGGAGCCTAGTGGCCATGCTGATGGTGGCGGGGATCGTTTTTCTGATAGCGACGTGGAGTTGCCTGAGGGCGCCACCATCTACCAGCGTGGTATGACACGGCTCCCGCCCGTGCCGGCGACTCGCGAGCTGAGGTGGTTGATTAGGCCTGATGGGGAGAGGTAAGTGCATGTACTCTTTTTTAACCTTTTGCCTTCACGTTTTTTCAAATATCTAATGTGTTGGCTTTGTCATACTGCAGGGGTTGGCATCATCCCAAGGATGCCCGCAGGCCCAACAGTATCCTTGGTGTCCTTGTCAGGCAAAACTTCCCGGGGTTTGTCACGTTGCCCGGTGAGGGTCAGGTTCGAGAGTTAGGACTGACCTGGGAGCACTACTTGGCTGCACCGGCCCCGCCTGAGGAGAGGATCGACGGTGTTTTGTGCCACACGAGGGCGGAGATGGTGATCAGGCATTTTTGGGTAATTTCTACTTTACACAATTAAAAATCAACAATAGCTAGTAATTGTACTAATAAGTGTTGCGTCGTTTGATTGCAGACCTTCTACAGGTGTCAGGAGGGATACGAGGAGGCTGCGGCAAAGGTTATCGATCAGCAATGCAGGCGCCTATTGCAAAACTTTCGGCACGAGGCTCGGGTGCAGATTGTTCGAGACTACTACGCCTCGCGGCGTATTAGGAACGAGAAGTCGACGTGCCGCGGAAAGAAGATGGAGAAGGAGCATTACATGAAGGTAATTACGTATTCTTAAGGCCTTGTACTCAGTTTCCTTCATTTGATTCCTACGTGTAGCGCTCAAATATCTCTTTATTAACTTATGTGCCCCCAAGATGGTGTGCGGATATGATGGATTGTTGGGAGGCGTTGGTGGATGAGTGGTGCTCAGAACAATGGCTATCCGTCCACAACAATGCCAAGGACCAGCGTAACAAAATGGTTGGTGTGCCACACCATCAAGGGAGCGCCAACTTAAATCAGTTTGGTCTGAACTGGGTATGTGGTTAGCTTCATGATTCATGCAATTCATTCTTGATTCTAGCTTGAGCCCTTTACTAATACTTTGTTCCTCTCTCTCTCTTTTAGGCGCATCACAATAAAACGGAGGTGCCACAGATGTACGACCTCTATGCGATGGCCCATACTGCCTCGTACAAGAAGGTCAAGGCATTCTCTGAGTCTGACCTCGATGATCCCTTGAAGTTCAGCAACATCTCCTCCCACAACAAGCTCGTGAGGTACAGAGATGAGGGGAAGGCGAGGAAAGGGGAGGACTTTAACCCGAGCCAGGAGCCTATTGATCCAGAGCTGGTGATGATAGCTGGCGGCGGGAGGCCCCATGGCTCGATTGCCATTGGAGATGGTCTTATACGTTGTCCTAGCAACCTCCGGGAGATCAAGGCGCGCCAAATGAGCTCCTGTCCTAAGATAAGGCCTCGTCCACGGCCAGTCGAGCTCGCCATCGAGGTTAGTTATACGGACTCAGATATCTTTCGTCATTACGTTGTGTGTGTGAACAAAGATGATTACAATGCTAACGAGGAGTTGTGTTGCAGGCTGCTATTCTGAAAGAGAGAGAGGCAACACAGGCGCTTATGGCGGCGAAGGAGAAGGAGATGGAGGAGAGGACGGCAAGGTTGTTGGAGGAGGAGAGGGCACGGTCCGATGCGTCTTACCGGGCCATCTACGAGCTCTTCGTGGTAATATTCTTCTTCATATTTGTCAAATCTTGCATATAATGTTCCTTTCATTAATAATGAATATCGTTGACTTGTGAAAACCAAATGTGCAGACTATGTGCGAGAAGACCGGCCAGGCCGCTCCGTCGATGCCAGTCATTGCCACGGCTGCAACGGTGAGTTTCATTTCAATGCAATGATCTTTTCAGTGTCATCATGCTAACGAGACATTGCAAATCATCTTTGGTGCAGCTTAACTCCGGAGTCGCATCGCATGACCCTTCTCCAGGGCAGCCTTCTCCAGGTGAAACCGGTCCGAGCAACCGCGATGCCTCTCCTCCGTGATGACGAGGACGGTAAGCCCCAAACTTAGCTCGTTTTTCATCTTCTTAGCACTTAGACAAACTTAGCACTTAGATAAACTTAGCACTTAGACAAACTTAGCTCCTTCCGAAATATTAGTGTTCTTCATCTTCTTCTTCTTATTCTAGTCTTCTTCATCTAACTTTCGCCCGAATGACACAAATAAGCAATAAGAAGAAGAAAACAAGAGGAGAAAGATAGAGAGAAGAAAACTGCTTCTTCATCTTCTTCTTCTTATTCTAGTCTTCTTCATCTAACTTTCGTATTTCCCATTTTGCAGATTAGAGTCACTTCACGGAAGCTTGCGTTGATGGAGTGCTTGTGATTTTGTATCGATGAACAATGTTAAACTTGCTACATATGTGAAACTTGTTACTATTGTAATATGGTGAACAATGTGACATTTGTTTTGGTATGCTTGTTGGATACTTGTGCTTGTGCTTGTTGTTGGATGATCATCACTAGGGTTATTGTGAAATATATACATATATAGCATATTTTGCCTGTGAAAATTGGATATTAGAAAAAACAGAAAAAACTAGGGCAATATTGCCACTTTGCCGACGGCCACCGTCGGCATAGTTTCTTTGCCGTCCGGCACCGACGGCAAAGGCGACACGTGGCACCCACCTGTGCATCCTGGGAGTGCGCCTGATGCCATTTGGTACATTTGCGTCCGGGGGCGGACGGCAACGAAGCTATGCCGACGGCCACCGTCGGCATAGCAGTGGCCGTCGGCAAAGGAGGGTGGCGGGGGGGGGGGGGGGGAAGGCAAAGAAACTATGCCGACGGTGGCCGTCGACAAAGAAGTGGCCGTCGGCAAAGGAGGGGAGACAGACGGCATAGGGTGCGGACGGCAAAGGGGGAGTGGCAGACGGCAAAGGCTCCGTTAGCCACTAACGGGGCTAACTCAAGTTTAGGCCGTCCAGTCGCTTTGCCGTCTGCTGCCTGACGGCAAAAAAACTTTGCCGTCCGCTGTATAAAGGCAGACGGCAAAGCACTCCTTTACCGGAGTTCTCAATGCCGGAAATTTTGCCGTCTGCTGCCCGACGGCAAAGGCTTTGCCGTCGGTGGTCCTGCTCTTTGCCGTCCGCTATGGCAGACGGCAAATAACTGAATTCCAGTAGTGTGTGTAGGGTGTGCTTGACTTGCTATGAATGCTAAAATCTGCCAACACTTAAAATTGGGAAAAAATAGATTTTTATTGGTCAAGTAGTCTAATCACCCCCCGCTAGACATACTTTCGGTCCTACAATTGGTTCGATAAACCTTGGTTTCATAAAAATCAAAAAATACAAAAATATTTACCTTTGCTTATTGCTAGTTTACTTCTTCGCTTGCTAGTTTACTTGTATTGCTTGTTACTTTGCTTGCTCGGTCCCCATGTCTCAAAATAGATTTCACAATATCTCTTTTTACCAAAGAATGTCGGAAATAGAGAGTTCCATGAAAACTTTCATGACTTCACAATATGATCATAATAGATCCTTCGCCTCTGAAATTAAGGAACATTCAACGTTGCTTGACGCTATTATTAAACAACTTGATGAGGTTAATAAGGAAGTGTCTAATCTCCAATCACAATTTTCTCAAACTGAAGAGTTGCTAGGAAAATCTCCGATAAGCAAACCACTCTAGTGAATAGGATGGCCGCTAAACCGGAATCTTTACCCATTGGGAATCATGGAGAAGATCTTAAAATGATTGGTGTTTCTCCTATTGAATCTTTATTTACCTTTCTGAATATAAATGATAAAGGGACTAGAGAGGAGCGCCCCGTTTGCTTGGAGGTTGATGATTTTAATGCTAAAACTGAAAAATGTGGGTTTGGAGAGGTCAAAACTTTAACTAGTGATGCACCCACTATTTTGGATTATAAGGACTTTAATCTATACCTATACTAATTAGGCACTCTCAAGAAATTACCACGTTAATCAGTAATTAGGAGCCGTTAATCTTGGTGGGGCCGAGTTATTACGGTATAGATCAATCCTAGAGAGGTATAGATCAATCCTAGAGATTTCCACATTAATAAAAAATGGACATGCGTTCAAAAGAAAAGAAAAACTCTTCCAATCTCACAAACGATAGGTTGATTTCCCAATCCCTCACGACTACCCTCTTCCAATATCTCTTTTATGTAAAAAAAAACATTTCCGATCTCACAAAGATTTCCCAATCTCTCACGACTACCCTCTCCCAATATCTCTTCTAGGCCAACAAAAGAAAAAAAAACTTCCGATCTCACAAACGATAGGTTGATTTCCCACACAGCTTTTCTATCATAACCAGCCAAACAAAATAGATCGATACGGAGGGGCTCTTCTCCTCACACCCAATTTATGCCGCCGCCATGGGGCAAAATAGATCGGTCAAGAGGGGATTTTCTCCTCACGCCCCATGTACGCCGCCGCCATGGCCGCCCCAAGGGTATGCTCTTATCCTCACGCGTCATGCATGACGCCGTAGTAGCCGCCTCATATCTTCCCCAAGTTGACCATTCATATTTTGTATGTACATCTGCAAGCAGACGACGACCGATCCTCTGATGTACTCCCTCCGTTCCTTTATATAAGTTGTATTTATTTTTTGATAAAATTCCAAAATGTAAAGTGCATTTCTTCTAATTCCTCATAATTCCCTCGTTAGCCCTCTTAAAAAAGGAAAGTATTTTTTTTTCTGATTGTGTGTATCTCTCCTTATAGCAAAAGAAGGAAACTATCTCTTTGTCGATTGCATGTATCTCATACTTTTCTAGACTAAATGATTCATTTTTCCCTAACCAACAAATTTGCCAAGGGTAATTTAGTCTTAACATGTCTATAATTATGTGCCTTGGTCACCGTGCCGGAAATAATACACCTTACATAAAGGAACGGAGGGAGTATGTCTCCAGGTTAGCACGCCAAGGTGCATACAGTTTGACGTCGGAAGGAGCAAGGTTTCACGATTCCTTCCACCCATGGACGCATCTAGCTGCCTGCGTCACGTATTTAACTTAATATAAGATTCACTGGGAGATATGTTGTTGGGCTCTACTTGCCTTCACATGCAGAAAAATTAAGGTAATTGAATCATGTGGGTTTGCTCAGCTATATGTGCAATACAAGGAATTCATTATCTCAATGAATTTATTCCTTAAGCACACATATGCCAGATCAAATCGAGGCTGAGAGGCTAGCACATAATTACATCGATGATACTGGCGGCAATCATCAATCAAACATATACGGAAGCATTCAACACATTGTCAATTTGCCATTGCCCTAACGGCAGGCTGTTGCCACTTGGACAATGGCTTAGGTAAGACCCACATGATGAGATTATTCCCTGTATGTCGCTCCATGGAGAATACCTCAACGAGCGAATCTCTATGATGGTTGGAGAGCAGAGAATGTCATGCGTTGTGCACATCGGAGACGGACAGGAGCAGCCTATAATGGAGTCCCAAGAAAATTCTCAAAAACAAATGTACGCCCACCATATCTATTGTCTCATTTTACGAGAAAATCTGCTTTGAAAATTGAGACCGCTCAAGATGATACGTGTTGTTTCACTTCTCATGTTTGTTCTTCTATTTTTTCTGAGTTCTAATCAGTAATGGTTCTGTTTGTTTCTTTTACATAATAGTATATACACTATATATAAATCAATTTATAGCCCGCGAAAGCAATAGCAGCAGAAGCCTAGCGGTCTGGACATCAGGGGCATGAGATAATCTAGGATTATTCAGGGCAGCGCTGCCGGACGCGTTGTTCCGCAAGCCACACATGTCGTTGTCCTGTTCATTAGACCAGGAAAATCAGGAGCTTCATACATGCACTTCAGGTATGTAATCATAGTGTACATAGCAATTTCGACTGTGCAATACTAGCACTGCTGCGAGCATATGTATATGCATGAACTGAAGTATGTGTCGGTTGATCTATGAAGGGTACACTACAACATTTATATTTGAAAAGTATAGTACAATTTACAGCTTATATTATTACGATGTTCCTTTAAACTAAAAAAGCACTCTTCTCTACCTCTGTAGTAGTAATTAATCCCCTATCTACTGTCTTATCTCAGTATCTCATGCCTTCAAGCTTTATCGGTGCGAGTTACCGGATCTCTATTTCTCTTGCGTTGTGTCGCTTGCTGCGCGTTCGAGCAGGAGTAGCCCATCGCTCACGACCTAGGTTGTGTGGCAGCCTAGAAGCTGCTTCAATGTAATGCACGTCATTGATGCATGCTTGTGCACATAGGTGAAACGTGATCAACAAAGATATGACGTCTGACGCCCACACGTTAGTATTGATTCCTGCAATCATATCTGCTTTCTTTTGATCTATATATCTTTCATTGTGACATCTATCTCTTCCACCACATGGAACTGGAATCTATGTAAAATCTGTGTGCCGATCATGATACTGAATAAATTCGTGAAGGAGATGGATTTGTGGCAGCGTATATGCATGATAGAAAATCTATAATATATGAAAAATCTAAATATGAAAGGTAGTATTTACACATGACATGTTCTCCTTTTGAACTTGGTCTGACATAAGGTTAATTGCTCTTCTCATGTCGAAAGTTTGAACCTACCAGAATTCTTATGTAGTTTTCTTCTACCTTACTAGCGCATACAATCAATTTGCAACAATGATCATTACCTTGCCTCCTGTCACGTTGAAAAACATGGAGACAAAGTTGTATGAAAAGACGAACAAATGGTTGTTTTAGGCATCTTGATCTACTCCGCTGTCATAGTCAGTGTGCATGAAGTCATGGTTCAGAGTCTAGAAGGAGCATGTCCAATTGCATACAATAAATTTGATCCAGGGATTATTACATTTTAATGATTTTTTCTCCTAGAGTTTTTAAACCGAATGGATACAAAGATACCAGTGAAATAGAAGGGCACCATTGAAGTTGCATGTTCTTCTATTTCATGGTTCTAAAAAACACACCGGCGGGGAGATCTGTACAAGGAAACTGAGAACACAACTTGCCAACTACATCACAAGTAGGCTAATTAAGGATTATAATCTTTTAAATATATAGTCAGAAATATATATCATCAGTTCATCATATGACTATCGCAAGAGTACAAGACACCAAGATATATAGGACAAAGATGCAAGAATGATGGTAGACATGATTGCAAATATTTAGATTTTGTTGGAAATTACTTTCATGTTGGTCAAAAGTGAAAGCATACTTAATCTTTTGGTTGGGACCAAAGTTTCAGGTAAGCATCATGGTTCTTCGAATGGTTAAAATCTTTAGATTGTAATTGTAAACAAGATTTACATCTTTGGTAATATATTAACAAATTTTCATTTACAAGGTATCAATGTATTAGCTACTTTAATAGGACAGATCAACAAAACACATGCAAGTCATGGAATTTACATCATTTGAGACATTAAGTTCTGAACAAGGTGTACGGAGATTATTAGACTAACCAAATTGGTGAAGATTTTATCACAAAGTGGTGTAGATGAACATGAATTGTCAACAGTAGAAAAATCTACTACGTAAATTTATCTATTGATGTGTCAATTTATTTTTCATGTTAATGAGGGATTTGGACATTCCTGGAAACGTGGAAATCCAAAATACATGTTATGACATCCTTACAATTAGAATTACTTTTGTTATGCTGCTGCATATAAAATAATGTACATACAAATCATAGAGAAGTTATGTGCGCGACAACTTGCATAGTGTTGGAGAAGAAAAACTAATTTTGTAATTGAAAAACCCTAAAATGTTAAACTGCATGGTGTTGCATATCTACCAAGTATGTCATTTTTATATTCGGTTTTTGGATGCTAATTTGTTTGTAAATTTTTTCATATTACTAGAAAATTATATTTCTGTACCATTGTTAGCATAATTTATCAAAGAAAGTGTAAGGTATTTATTATTGTAAACAAGCTATTACATGAAGATATGTTAAGATGAGATAGTATTATAACAGACTCTTAAGCATGTTATTTATATTATATTATAGACACTATGTCATTTCATTCAAATATCTAAAAAACAATTAATCACTGATTTCGATTTTACTTCACATGTTAATATTGTCTTAACTCGAACATTCTAAACTTTGACCGTGTTTATCAAAAAAATTATTATCATCCACAATAGCATATCAATATGCCGATTCCTCACTGAATATACTTTCACATCATCTATAAACATATATATTTATTATTGACATCCTTATTGTAAAATTTCAGTTAGCAAAAATAAAATATCAATGTAAATTGAAATGGAAGAATTATAAGAACTTGGCCGTCAAAGGAGGCCAATTAATGAATTTAAATAGATTTGGAAATAAAACTCTAATTCACACTCACTTTTGTTGGTTAGCACGTGCGAATGCACGGGTTGATGACTAGTTATGATAATTGCTCTTTAGTAGAATGTATTTCCTTGTTGCAATCCGTTATTAGCTCACCCAATGCTTATGAACAAAACAAAGCTTTTACCGAACATATAGTAGAAGCTATGATAAGAGCTTATGATGAGAAACTTGAGCTTGAAGTTTCTATTACTAGAAATTTGCATGATGAGTGGGAACCTACTATAAAAATAAAGATCAATAAATATGAATTCAATGCTTTGTGTGACCTTGGTGCTAGTGTTTCAACTATTCCCAAAACTCTATGTGATGTACTCGGTCTCACTAATATTGAAGATTGTTCCCTCAACTTGCATCTTGCGGATTCTACTATCAAGAAACCTTTAAGTAGAATTAATGATGTGATTATTATTGCAAATAAAAATTATGTGCCTGTAGATTTTATTGTGCTTGATATTGATTGCAATCCTTCTTGTCCCATAATACTTGGAAGACCATTCTTACGAACTATAGGTGCAATCATTGACATGAAAGAGGGAAACATAAGATTCCAATTCCCATTAAAGAAAGGTATGGAACACTTCCCTAGAAAGATAATTAAACCACCTTATGAATCAATTATGAGAGCCACTTATGGGTGGAGTGTCAAAGATGACAATACTTGAAACCTTCAATTATGCCTAGCTAGGGGCATAAAACAATAGCGCTTGTTGGGAGGCAACCCAATAGTTATCTTTAAATTTTTGCTTAGAAATTTCTGTTTATTTTTAATAGCATGATTATTGCCTCTGTAATGATTACGTTTTTGTGTTTAAATTAGTGTTTGTGCCAAGTAAAGCCTTTGGGATGACTCACAAGATGAGTAGAATCGATGCTGAAATAAAACAAAAACTTTTGACTCCAGTACAATAATTTTCATATTTTTCTGCAGAGTGATAATGATCTGATATTTTTACACAGTGTTTCTATACAATGTTTCGGGGTTTTCCTAAGTTTTCAGATTTTTTAGAGTTACAGAAGTACAGGGTCTCTACAGATTGCTACAAACTGTTCTGTTTTAGACAGATTCTGTTTTTGCTTGCATAGTTGCTTATTTTGATTAAACTGTGGATTGTATCGGGGCGTATAAGCCATGGAGAAGTTAGAATACAGTACCTATTGTACATTTATGAAATTTGAATCAATTTACAACAATACTTACAATATGTTTCTTATACTAATGGATCTCACGAGGTTTTGTTGAGTTTTGTTTGATTGAAGTTTTCAAGTTTTGGGTGTTATCTTGATGGACAAAGGAATAAGGAGTAGCAAGAGCCTAAGCTTGGGGATGCCCAAGGCACCCCAAGGTAATATTTTAAAGGAGACTCAAGCGTCTAAGCTTGTGGATGCCCCGGAAGGCATCCCCTCTTTCGTCTCAAATCCATCGGTATGTCACTTGAAGCTATATTTTTATTCGTCACATGATATGAGTTTTTCTTGGAGCGTCATTATCTTTAGTTTGATTTTACTTTAAGTTTGCTACAATCATTGTTTGCTGGACACACCTATTTAAGAGAGACACACCCTCATCATAATTTGTTAGAATACTATATGTGCTTCACTTATATCTTTTGAGCTTAGCAGTTGCTCTAGTACTTCACTTATATCTTTTGAGCACGGTGGCTTATAGATTTTAAAGAAATGATTTCACTCACTTTCTTCACTTATATTTGTTTGAGAGTTAATGAATAGTGATGGTAATTTGCATGGGTCATACAGACTAGTCCAAAAATATTAGATATTCAAAGAGTGATAATCAAAACAATCATGTAGCACATATAAAGAAATTGTGGGTTAATGATATTGATGTTGTAATGTGAGATAGGTGTGAGTTCATAATGTTGGTTTCTACCGTAGGTGCATCGCATGCCAATTAAAATTGTCCTACGCTCAGAACATCCAAGAACATGCTACGGAGATGGATCACAGTTCGTTACCACTAGACGCGCAGTGCCGTGCAGCGGAAGTAGAGTTGGGGCAGCGCGTTCGCGTGGTCCGTCTCCTCCTCGTCCGATCTCCCTTGAACGGCCGGTTCGATCTCCCTCGAATAGCCGGTCGCCGGATCCCACGTGCAGGTTCACCGGAGCGGCGCAAGTGCACCACCTCTAATGGTATCCGCGCGTGCAGGAGGAACACCGTGCGGTGGACTGCTAGGTCCGATCACGCAGTCGGCGACGGCAAGTGGAGGTGGCTAGCTGCAACACATGCAAAGCCCTAATGACGGCGCCGAAGCGATCAATCAGATAGGTGTGCCGCACCTCCACTATATATAGGCATCCGGCGCGGGCTCAACTCTTGGGCCTCGCACGGATCCTAAAGCCCACATGTTCCTTCCCTTAAGCGCGTGACCCCTTAGGTTCTCGTTCACTTGGTCGCGAGTCTGATCATATCAGACTCGGCTAGTCGGTAGCGGCCTCTAGCAAAGCGTGCCGACTCCAAGTGTCCGATGAAGCTGGTTAGGCGAACCTGTACATCACACTTCTATTCCCTTTGCCACACGATATACGTTGTCGGGCTCAAGGCGAGTCTGTCATCCTTGTACTAGCCCGACCTCTTTCTCGTTCCAGTGATACCGACCACAAACCGGATTATCTCATAATCCTTGTCGCATGGCCATGCTTATCTTGGTCGTATCACACGAGGGGCCCAGAGCATATCTCTCCTAACCGGAGGGGCAAATCCCATCTTGCTCGACCATGTCTCGCAGCATGGGTCTGGACAAGCCCGAAACCTACCTTTGTAACTACCCAGTCACGGAGTAGCGTTTGGTCGGCCCAAAGCAAGTCTGTCACCATCCCGAGTACATGCGTCAGCTCATGTCTTAGGATATAGAACGTATGTTGTACTAGAGACTCACAGATGACCTATCGCTGCGTCTCATAGTTGGGTCTGTCCAACTCAGACCTTATCTCGACTCGGATCCGACTACGTCGAATCCGATCAAATCTTTCTGAGTCCATATTATCCGCCTAGCATCCAATGCTACATGGTCCGTGAGACCGAACCATCCACCGTCTCATATGCTAGTCTAACTGGCTGAGCGTCCACACAACTCTTTCGACTAGGGACCATTTAGGACAGTCATCATACAATGTATAGTCTCACAAACAAGTCACGTACTTGTTAATACACATCAATGATAATGTCCAAGGACTATCTTTATTCATAAACACATAGGAAATATCATCATACATGATTGCCTCTAGGGCATATCTCCAACACATAATTGTTAAACCGTAGAAGGGTCGATATTAAGAGGGTTTGACCTTTTGGTTCATCTAAAAATTAAAGAGGCATTGTGATGATGTGTGAGCATTTCTATTCCTCGTTGAAATCCTAGTGTTGTTTGGTCAGAAGCGCGAGATGGTTAACTCCTACCAACCTCTTCCCTTGGGGCATGCGATTAGTACTTTGATTTATGATAAACTAATAAAACTTTGCAATAAGTATATGAGTTCTTTATGACTAATGTGAAACCATGGACCCACGCAATCTCACCTTCTCATAATTTGCTAGCCTCTTCGGCAACGTGCATAGCCCGTTCTCACCTCGAGGATCGATGCAACTTTCGCCGGTGCATCCAAACCCCGTGACATGATACGCTCTGTTGCACATAAGCCTTATTATATCTTCCTCAAAACAGCCACCATAGCAACCTATCATGGCATTTCCATAGACATTCCGAGATATATTGCCATGCAAATGCCATCGTCACTTCACATGACTAGTTCGTTCATCGTCATATTGCTTTGCATGATCATATAGAGCTGACATAGTATTTGTGGCAAAGCCACCTTCATAATCTTTTTGATACATGTCACGCTAGATCATTGCACATAAAACAGGAAGAAAACATGGTAATACAAATGTTTCGGGGCAATTGGACTTCGTTTGGTACTGTAAACCTAAAAAGAAAAAACAAGCAGAAAACAGGAAGTGGCACTGGGCACTAGGTCAATAGGTTAGTGCTCAAAAATAATATAAATTGGTAAATTATTACTCAAAAAGTATCCTAGAATGATAATATGTCAGCATGGAACAATCAAAAATTATAGATACGTTGGAGATGTATCGGCATCCCCAAGCTTAATTCCTGCTCGTCCTCGAGTAGGTAAATGATAAAAACAAAAAAATTGATGTGACATGCTACCCAATATGTAATCTTTTGCATGTATGCTCATTGAGAAATGATGAATTAACAAACATCAACAGAGTAATATTTATAAGCACAAGCAACAAAATCATCAATCTTTCAAAGTATACTATCCTAAAAGAATGTTTACCCCCATTCATTTTATCATATTAGCAAGGCATGGCTCCGTCTTCACCACATTAATACAAATGTCAAGCACCACGGTGTCCAAGTCAGGCAATTGGATCATACTTTTTCAATGCGCATCAACTTTTTATTCTTCACGCAATACATGAGCGTGAACCATGGACATAGCATAAGGGTGGAATAGAATATGGTGATAGATATCAATGGGGTAAAAAGTGAAGAAGAAAATCTTGCATCAACTAGGCATATCAATGGGCTATGGAGATGCCCATCGATATATGTCAATGCAAGGAGTAGGGATTGCCATGCAAATGATGCACAAAAGCTATAAGTGTATGAAAGCTCAACTGAAGCTAAGTGGGGGTGTGCATATAACTTGCTTGCTCATGAAGACCTCGGGCATTTGAGGAAGCCTTTCATCGGAATATATAAGACAAGTTTATAATAATGTAATTCCCACTGTCATATGAAATGGACATAACATGAGACTCTCTATATGAAGAACAAGGTGCCACTTTGAGGCACATGTGTGGTAAAGGATAGTAGCAAAGTCCCTTCTCTCTTTTTCTCTCATCATTTTTTTCATTTTCATTTTTTATTATTATGGTGGGCTTATTTGTCCTCCCCCATTTTTATTTCCTCACTGGTACAATGCTCTAATAATGATCATCACACTTTTATTTACTTACAACTCAACATGAAAATTTGATATGAAGAACTATGACGCAATATGACTCAATATGAATGCTTATGGCAGTGTACCAGGATGTGCAATGATCTAGCGTGACATGTATCAAAAATATGATGAACGGTGGCTTTGCCACAAATACTATGTCAGCTCTATATGATCATGCAAACCAATATGATAATGAACGAACTAGTCATATGATGTAATGGTGGAATTTGCATGGCAATATATCTCGGAATGGCTATGGAAATGCCATAATAGGTAGGTATGGTGTTTGTTTTGAGGAAGATATAAGAAGGCTTATGTGTGACAGAGCGTATCATGTCACGGGGTTTCGATGCACCGGCGGAGTTTGCACCAATCCTCGAGGTGAGAATGGGCAATGCACGGTACCGAAGAGGCTAGCAAAATATGAGGTGGTGAGATTGCATATGTCCACGGGTTCACATTAATCATAAAGAACTCATATACTTATTGCAAAGTTTTATTAGTTTTATCACAAATCAAAGTACTACTCGCATGCCCCAAGGGAGGAGGTTGGGAGGAGTTAACCATCGCGCGCCTCCGACCCGAAACAACACTAGGATTTCAACGAGGAATAGAAATGCTCACACATCCCCACCATGCCTTTTTAATATTTAGACAAACGAAAAATTAACACTTAATACCAATACTTCTACGAATTAACAATGATGCACTCACACCTTTTTCATATTACCACATCAATATCATTAACCCACAATTTCTCTTATATGTGCTACATGATGGTTTTGATTATCACTCATTGAATACCTATTATTTTTGGACTAGTCTTATGACCCACGCAAATTACCATCACTATTTATTAACTCTCAAACAAATATAAGTGAAGAACGAGAGTGCAATTATTTCTATAAAATCTATACGCCACGGTGCTCAAATAGATATAAGTGAAGTACTAGAGCAATTCCTAAGCTCAAAAGATATAAGTGAAGCACATAGATTATTCTAATAAATTATGATGAAGATGTGTCTCTCTCAAATAGGTGTGTCCAGCAAAATGATGATTTTGGCATACTAAAAATAAAAGCAAACAAAAGCAAAAGCAAATGTAGCTCCAAGCAAAACTCATATCATGTGATGAATAAAAATATAGCTCCAAGTGACATACCGATGGATTGAGACGAAAGAGGGGATGCCTTCCGGGGCATCCCCAAGCTTAGACGCTTGAGTCTTCATAGAATATTACTTTGGGGTGCCTTGTGCATCCCAAATCTTAGGTTGTGCCACTCCTTATTCCTTCGTCCATCGTGATAACACCTAAAACTTGAAAACTTCAATCACACAAAGCTCAACAAAACTTCGTGAGATCTGTTAGTATAAGCAACATATCAAATACTTTAGGCACTGTTATAAATTAAATAATATTTCATTATTGCATAATAGTTACTGTATTATAACTTCTCCATGGCTTATACCCCCCCCCCCCCCCCCCCCGGATAAAATCCATAGCATCATCAAAACAAGTAAACTATGCAAGCAAAAACAGAATCTGTCTAAAACACAATAGTTTGTAAAGATATGTAAATAACCTATACTTCTGTAACTCTAAAAATTCTGAAAAACTAGGACAGCCTAAAGAATTTGTATAGAAATAATTTGTAAAAATTTCAGATCAAAAAGACGTTCCAGTAAAATCAGAGAAGTTCTGCACTGGACAGTAAAGTTTCTGTTTTTGCACCGTATCAATTCTACTTATCTTGTAAGTCATCCCAAAGGCTTTACTTGGCACAAACACTAATTAAAACATAAAAACAAAAACATTACAGTATAAATAATCATGTTATCACACACTAACAAAAATTAAAAAAATAAAGATAACTATTGGGTTGCCTCCCAACAAGCGCTATCGTTTTATGCCCCTAGCTAGGCATAATGCATAGTTTCAAGTGTTGTCATATTTGACACTCCACCCATAAGTAGCTCTCATGATCGATTCATAAGGTGGTTTAATTATCTTCCTATGGAAGTGTTCCATCCCTTTCTTTAATGGGAATCGGAACCTTATGTTTCCCTCTTTCATATCAATAATTGCACCTATAGTTCGTAAGAAAGGTCTTCCAAGTATTATTGGACAAGTAGGATTGCAATCAATATCAAGCACAATGAAATCTAAAGGCAGATAATTCTTATTTTCAATAATAAGAACATAATTTATTCTACCTAAAGGTTTTTTAATGGTAGAATCCACAAGATACAACTTTAGGGAACAATCTTGAATATTGGTGAGACCAAGCACATCACAAAAAGTTTTAGGTATAGTTGAAACACTAGCACCAAGGTCACACAAAGCATTGCATTCATATTTACTTATCCTTATTTCAATTGTAGGTTCCCACTCATCATGCAATTTTCTAGGAATAGAAACTTCAAGCTCAAGTTTTTCATCATAAGATTTTATCATCGCTTCCACTATATGATTAGTTAAAGCCTTGTTTTGTTCATAAGCATTGGATGAGCTAATAATGGTTTGCAACAATGAAATACATTCTACTAAAGAGCAACTTTCATAATTAAAGTCCTTGTAATCCAAAATAGTGGGCACATCACTAGTTAAAGTTTTAACCTCTCCAAACCCACTTTTTTAGTTTTAGCATTAGAATCATCACCCTCCAAGCAAATGGGACTCTCTCTAACTAGAGTTGACTCATTTCCAGTCCCTTTATCATTTATATTCAGAGAAGTAAACAACGATTCAATAGGAGAAGTACCAATCATTTTAAGATCTTCATCATGATTATTAATAGGGAAAGTTCCGGTTTAGCGGTCATCCTATTTACTAGCGTGGTTTGCTTATCAGAGATCTTTCCTAACAACTCTTCAGTTTGAGGAAATTTTGATTGGAGATTAGACACTTCCTTATTGAGTTCATCAAGTTGCTTACTAATAGCGTCTAGCAATGTTGAATGTTCCTTAATTTTAGAGGCAAAGAATTTATTATGCTCATATTATGAAGTCATGAAAGTTTTCATAGAATTTTCTATTTCCGACATTCTATGGTAGTAAGAAATATTGCTATCTTGAGACATGGCGACCAAGCAAGCAAAGTAACAAACAGGACAAGTAAACTAGCAACTAGCAAACAAGTAAACTAGTAACAAGCAAAGATAAATATTTTTTTATTTTTTATTTTTATGAAGCAAACTAAATATAGCAGCAAATAAAAATAATAACAAGTGAATGATAATTTGTGTGAATTTACTTGATAGTTGGTGATGATATTCCCCGGCAACGGCGCCAGAAATCCTTCCCCGGCAACGGCGCCAGAAATCCTTCCTGATACTTGTGATCTGCGTTGGGTTTTTCGTGAAGAGGAACGGGTGATTGAAGCACAATACGGATAAGTATTTACCTCAATTAAGAAACCAAGGTTTATCGAACCAATAGGAATATCAATCCACAACCGTCTTCAGCGGCTGCACACAAAAGAGCAAACAACTTGCACCCAACGCGGCAAGAGGGTTGTCAATCCCCTTGATCTCGTTATTTGCAAGCAAGTGAAGTGTGTAGATAATAGTAGATAATTATAAATTGCAAAATAAAATAAAAAGTAAATAATGGCAGCAAGGTAAAGATCAGATTTGTAAATATACAGGGCATAGTTTTCCCTAGAGGCATCTCTCATGTAGGCAACATACGGTTGGTAAACAAATTGCTGTTGGGCAATTGATAGAAAAGCGCATAGGTATGTGATATTCACGGCAATGATCATGTGTATATAGGCATCACGTCCATAAGCAAATAGGTCGACTCCGTCCTGCACCTATTACTATTACTCCACATCGAGAGCGCTTCTATGCTTGCCTCTCTAAGTATTAAGTTAATGACAAACAAAGCAATGCTTGGAGAACGATGACATGATGTAGACAAAGATAATTCAATTAATATGAACTAACCCCATCGTTTTATCCTTAGTGGCAACAATACAAAGACGTGTCTTGTCCCCTTCTGTCATTGGGATATAGAGCACCGCCAGATTGAACCCACTACAACGCACCCCTCTCACCGATGAAGTATCAATCTAGTTGGCCAAACTATTTCAATAAATCGAAGAGGATTGTGAAGCTATAACAATCATGCAAATAAAATGCCAGCAAGTATTCAATATCTTTTCATGAATAATCTAAACATAAACCCACAATTCATTGGATCCCAACAAACGCATCGTACAAAAGAATTACATCGGATAGATCAAAGCGAAGATGTGATGATAATTGTATTGTAGATCAAAAGAGAGAGAGAGCGACCTAGGTACTAGCTATGGACCTGTAGGTCTATGGTGAACTACTCACACATCATCATGAGGGCATCAAGGTTGATGAAGAGGCCCTCCGTGATCGATCCCCCTCCGGCAGGGTGCCGGAACGGAGCTCCAGATGGGATCCGGTCGGAACAGAGATTTGCGGTGGCCGAAAAAGTATTTCGGGATGCCCTTTAGGGTTTTTGGAATATATGTGATTTATAGGCCAGAGAACGGGGGTAGGAGGGCCAATAGGGAGGGACAAGCCATCAGGGCGCGACCACCCCCCTGGGCGCGCCCTGTTGGCTTGTGCCTCCCTCGTGCGGCCTTCGGTCGTCTCCGAAGCTTCCAGGTCTTCTTTTGGTCCAGCAAAAATCATAAAAAAGTTTCGGGGCAATTGGACTTCGTTTGGTACTGTAAACCTAAATACTAAAAAAACAAAAAATAGCAAGTGACACTAGGCACTGGCTCAATGGGTTAGTGCTCAAAAATAATATAAATTGGTAAATTATTACTCAAAAAGTATCCTAGAATGATAATATGTCAGCATGGAACAATCAAAAATTATAGATACGTTGGAGACGTATCATTATGGCACAAGCTATTCCGGTCTACACCATGGCGTGCTTTGATCTCACCAAAGGCCTATGAAGAACTGAGCACCATGATTAATATGTATTGGTAGATCAAAATGGATAAGGGAAATAAAGTGCACTGGGTCAGCTGGGAGAGACTAATTAGATCAAAAAGAAATGGAGGCTTGGGGTTTAGGGACCTACATGCATTCAATCTGGCAATGATGGCAAGGCAAGCATGGAGGCTGCTCGAAAACCCCTCCTCGATTTGTGCCCAGGTCCTTTCCACTAGATACTACCCAGAATGTTCAATTATGCACACGAGGCCAAGTAGTGGCATTTCTTATGCATGGCGCAGCATCCTAAAAGGCGTTGAGCTGTTGAGAAAAGGAATCATATGGAGAGTTGGGAACGCTAAGAATATTGACATATGGTGTGACCCATGGATTCCGAGAGGCAACACCAGAAGGGTTATTTCCCAAAGGGGCAATAATTTGATAACTAAAGTCACTGAGCTAATTAACCCAATCGTGAACAAATGGGATGAAGAACTAGTGACACAAACTTTGTGTCCACAAGAAACAAGGATTATCCTCCAGATCCCAATCCAAGATCACCTCGAGGACTTCACGGCATGGCACTACGATAAAAAAGGTATATTTTTAGTAAAATATGCATACAAAGTAGCAATGGATTGTGTAGCTCGAGAATCTCGCTCAGGTCTAATATCTACCTCAAGTGCAGCTGAAGACGACGGATTTGACTGACATAAACTATGGTCAATGCCCCTTCCAAACAAAGTGCTCCATTTCTTATGGCGTCTAGCTACTAATAGCTTACTTCTACGGACAAAGCTACAAAACAGAGGTGTGAATGTAGACACTCGCCGCCCTATCTGTTATAGATTGGATGAGGACAGGGGGCACTGTTTTATCAAGTGCAAGAAAGTAAAAGAAATATGGAGAATGACACAACTCGAGCATGTTAGGCTGCAGCTAATTTCCTGTCTCAATGCTTTGAAATTGATGGAAGGAATTGTTAAGTTGAAGGAGGATATCAAGTTAAAAACATGTTTATTACTTTGGCTTTGGTGGCATGAAAGGAACAATGCAAATAAAGGGAAGGCTATGAAACCATCGAACGAACGAAATTTGCTCTTCTATTGATTATCACCTTATGAGTGTCATGAAGGTACATAAGAAAAGGAAGGGGATGGCCCAACATCCAAAGCAAAGGTGGACAAGACCATCTTCGGGAATATTGGAGATCAACACTGATGCAGCTTTTCACAGGATTTCCAATGATGGAGGTTGGGGATTTATTATTAGAAATGATCAAGGTAGAGCTATAACTGCAGGTGCAGGCAAACTGAAATATATGGTTGGTGGCTTCCAATGTGAAGCAGTAGCTATGTTGTACTCCCTCTGTGATAGAGTCATGTTTGAAACAGATTCTACACCGTTGAGAAGGGCCCATATGACTTGTCTGCACCGGGGGCCATCTTCAGAGAGATTAAATTTCGGTTATATGTAGGTTTTTCAGATGTTTGTGTTTTAAACTGTTCTCGAACATGTAACCAGGCTAGCAGCGTTTGGAGGCGTGTGTTACTTGGCTGGGACAATTTCCAGAGTTTGTTCAGAACCTTGTAGCTGGGGACTTGCCCAGCAACGAAATGTAAGAGGAATGCAATCTGTGTTCCGTTAAAAAAAAAACACACATCCTATATCCTACACAGCCCACACAATCGCCAAAAAAAAAAAACTACAACCCACACGAACACCCATAACACACAGTCCAAGAAACCACAGAATAGCAACCGTCCATGGGAGTGCAGATCCTGAGCTCCACGCCGGAGCACTCCTCCCAGTACTCTTCCGGCGCGTCCACGGCTACGACCGAGTCGTCTGCCGCCGGATGGCTTCCGACGGCGCCGAGCCTACTTGTCACCAGCGCCGACGAGGCCGTGACCTCGCTGTCTGCATCGGCGCAGTCGGCGTCTTCGCGGTTCAAGGGCGTGGTGCCGCAGCCCAACGGGCGGTGGGGCGCCCAGATCTACGATCGCCACGCGCGCGTCTGGCTCGGCACGTTCCCCGACGAGGACGCCGCGGCGCGCGCCTACGACGTGGCCGCGCTCCGCTACCGCGGCGGTGACGCCGCCACCAACTTCCCGCGCGTGCCCGCGTCGACGGAGCTCGCCTTCCTGGCGGCACACTCCCAAGGCCGAGATCGTCGACATGCTCCGGAAGCACACCTACGCCGACGAGCTCCGCCAGGGCGTGCGCCGCGGGCGCGGCATTGGGGGGCGCCCAGAGCCGACGCCGTCGTGGGCGAGGGCGCCCCTCTTCGAGAAGGTCGTGACGCCGAGCGACGTCGGCAAGCTGAACCGCATCGTGTTGCCGAAGCACCACGCCGAGAAGCACTTCCCGCTGAAGCGCACGCCGGAGACGACGCCCACCGCTGACAAGGACGCGCTGCTGAACTTCGAGGATGGCGAGGGGAAGGTGTGGCGGTTCAGGTACTCGTACTGGAGCAGCAGCCAGAGCTACGTGCTCACCAAGGGCTGGAGCCGCTTTGTCCGGGAGAAGGGCCTCGTCGCCGGCGACGTCGTCGTGTTCTCCGGCTCAGAGTACGGACAGGAGAATCAGTTCTTCATCGACTACAAGAAGACCACGACGGTGAGCGGCGGCGCGGCGGCGTCGCCGCCGCCGGTGGTGGAGACAGACAAAGGAGAACAAGCCCGTGTCGTGAGGCTGTTCGGCGTCGACATCGCCGGAGAGATGAGGGGGCTAGCGGCTCCGGCGGAGCTGGAGTTGATCAAGAGGCGATGATATTGGCGAGTGCGATTGGTTTTGCTACACCAATCTGTATTCCCTAAGCAGTTATATAAAAAAGCTGAGAAATCTTCGCTAAAACCAGTAGGAGTACGATATTATTCATGATCCTAAACATGGTGGGCATTGTGAGCTTAATTACATGAAGGAAAAAATTGAACGGCTTGTTGGTCTAGGATTGCATTGTTCACACAGCTAAATGTGTCAATTGCTATCTTCATTTGCATTCATTTCGGGGAAATATTGCGTAGGATTATCTCTTGCTTGAATGGATCATAAATTTGAGCATTGATCTTGTCTATGTGACTAAATCTCTAGCGGTATGATGGTGGCCTCATTAGCTGCCCCAGTGGGGCCCAGGCCTGTGCCCGCGCCAGAGATGCAGACGGACGACCGTCCCTTCCCCGCAAAAAGTAGTCTCTTTACGGTCAATGGTCAATGATTCCCGTGTCTTCGTGCCCAAGTCTTTCAACCACGTCATGCGTCCCGTAGCAGTGCATTGTGACAAGTACTTCTACCATGTACAGATATGCATGCAGCTTTATGCGTCACGTTTTCCCGTTGGGACTCCCGCTAGGGTAATCCGGTGATACAAACTCTCACGTGTTTCCATGTTCCCATTCCAAAACAAAACAAAACAAACCGAATTTATATGTTTAGAGAAAAATTCTAAAAAGGCGAGTATCTCCCACAGCAGCCCACGAAAAAGTAGTTATTAAACACCCAAAAAATGGTTTGCATCACTAGATTTTTTTCCCCTGCTCCAACAGCAGTCCTATAAGAGCATCTACAGCCGGACTTGGCAAATCCGACCGCTCAGACAACCGGTCAAGCCTCAAATAATGCATTCTACAACTGGATGCCTCAAATTAGAAATCTCAAATCCATATTATTACATGCAACGTAAACCTAATAGTAAGCGGAGCTCGTCCGGCTCCGCTGTGCCCATGTCCGACGGCTGGCTGCGCCCCTCGTAGTGTCGGTCCGGTCGCCGGCGAGATAGATTAGGACATGAGACACTAGTCGGCTCACAGGAGTCGAGTCCCATGCCCTACTCTTTCTCGTCGGAGCCCGTAACTCGGACGGTGCCGGTGGACGTGAGATCGATGACGGATCCCTCCTGGGAGGAGTCGACGTTCACCACGACTCGGTTGCAGTGCCCACACTGGTTCACCATATGGGGCGCCGGAGAGTGTGACTTCGTCTCTCCAACGTCCACCACCGTAAGGGCTCCTGTCGGTGCCAAAACCGGCGGATATCGGGTAGGGGGTCCCAAGCTGTGGATCTGGGATCGATGGTTAACAGGGGACGAAGGAGACGGTGTTTACCCTGGTTCGGGCCCTCTTGAGGAGGTAAAACCCTATGTCCTTCTTGGTTATATTGATGAGTATGATGATTACAGAGTTGATCTACCTCGAGATCAGATGAGCTAAACCCTAGATGAGTTGACTTGTCCTCTACGAACTAAGCCCCCTGGTTTATATAGACACCAGGGGTACCTAGGTTTACACGTGATAGGTTTCCATCCGGGCATAGATACGCCCATTATTTCTTCTAAACTTGGAGGACACGCCAAGTCTTCAGAGCCTTCCTTCCTGAGCATGGGGTCGTCCTGTAGTTCGGCCTTCCTGCAATTGCCACGGAGCGGCCCACCAAGCCGGCCCACAGGAGGTAAGCCGACGGCCCGAGGACCCCTTAGTCCTGGACTCCCTCAGTAGCCCCCGAACTAGCCTCCAACGCCGGGTTTCATGACACTTAGCTGCTTCGCACGTCCAAAGTCTCCGGCTTGCGGGGTGAGTTCTTTTCTCCCCTTTATACTCGGCTGATCCCAGTTCGGCCGCCGATGACACCCTGCTTTTTGAACATACATCGCTTAACCTCGAAGGCCAAACGCCTGAATATGAACAGTGCCTCACCTGACAACTTTTCTGACGAAAAGCCAGGACAGGCCACGGCCACTTAGCCAGTTATAAAAACTCGATTCGCGGTTCGAGGCAGCCCCTTCATTGGCACATCTTATCAACATGAAGATCGTGCCCCATTTTTCACGGGATACAATTAATAATCTGGGTTATCCCACGCGCGCATAGCGACTCGATTTCTTTGGGAAGTGACATAGCCCGCGGCGCAGTAAGAGGGATCTTGGTATTACGGCCTCCAATAAAAGAGAGAAAATCCCCAAGGCCTCCATACGTTTCTCAGATTCAAGCTCGTCCTCTCGACCTCCTTCGCTCCAAGCGCCCAGATCCAATCCTTCTCCGGCTTTCCCCAATCCGCTTCCCCGCCCCCAAAGCTCGACCATGACCGGCTCAGGTTCTCAGGGTAAGTGGGAGACCTCCTGCATCACCGAAATCGACATCCGGGAGTTGAAGCGCACTGGCTACCTCTCGGTCAACATCGTCCACCGTGCTCAAGAGGCAGGCCAGGTGGTGCCTACGACGAAGCCGGACGAGCGAGTGGTGTTCATTCTCCACTTCATTCGGGGACTGAGCTTCCCACTGCACCCCTTTCTCAGGGGATTAATGTTCTTCTATGGGTTAGATTTCCACGATCTCCCCCCGAACTCCTTCATGCATATCTCGGCCTTCATCATTGTTTGCAAGGCCTACTGGCGGGTCCATCCGCATTTCGGCCTGTGGCTTAAGGTCTTTAATGTCAAGCCAAAGATAGTCAATAGCCAGCACGCAAATTGTGGAGGGGCGGTGATCAGCAAGCTCCCGCGGGTTGAGTGGCCGGACGACACCTTCATCGACACTCTCAAGGTTTGGCAGAAAGAGTGGTTCTACATCACCGAACCACGGGGCGCAGACTGGACGGTGCCCTCCGAGTTCAGATCTGGACCCCCCACAAGGCTAACCTCGTGGATCAAGAAAGGCCTTGATTGGGGATCGACGGCGTGTTGGGGAACGTTGCATGGGAAACAAAAAATTTCCTACACTTCACCAAGATCAATCTAGGAGATGAGCATCTACGAGAGGAGAGATCGGCTCCACATACCCTTGTAGATTGCTAAGCGGGAAGCGTTAAGAAATGCAGTTGGTGTAGTCGAACGTCTTCGCGATCCAAATCGCAAGCCGTCCCGCGATCCAATCACGATCTAGCGCCGAACGGACGACACCTCCGCGTTCAGCACACGTACAACTCGATGACGATCTCCGCCTCCTTGATCCAGCAAGCGAGGGCAGAGAGGTAGATGAGTTCTCCGGCAGCACAACGGCGTGGTGGCGGTGGTGGTGGAGCTGTTCCGGTAGGGCTTCGCCGAGCACTATCGAAACCGATCTAGAGGAGAACTAATCTAGAGGGAGGGAGAGAGAGGGTTGCGCCGTGGCTTGGGGTGCAGCTGCCCTCCCTCTCCCTCTCTATTTATAGGAGGAATGGGTAGGTAGCGTGCAGCCCTAGTGTGACGCCCCCGATCTCGACCGTACGCTAATCAATCACGCAATGCGTACGACCAAGATTAGAGACTCACTAATCGATATCACAACACAACACTAGACACAAATTAAAGTCATACAGCTTCATATTACAAGCCAGGGTCCTCGAGGGCTCGAATACAAAGCTCGACAAGCACGAGTCAGCGGAAGCAAATAATATCTGAGTACATACATAAGTTAGACAAGTTTTTCCTTAAGAAGGCTAGCACAAACATAAGCAACGGATCGAAAGAGGCGAGGCCTCCTGCCTGGGAACCTCCTAACTACTCCTGAGCGTCGGCACTCTCCACGTAGTAGTAGGCTCCAGCGGTGGTGTAGTAGTCGTCTCCGGCGTATTCCATCTCCTGGGCTCCATTGTTTGAACGCAGATTCGTATCGAGGGGGAAAGAGAAAGCAAAGCAGCGGTGAGTACTCATCCAAAGTACTCGCAAGACTGACATCAGAACTATGCTAAGTATGCATCAGTATCAAGGAAAAGGGGTTATATCTGGGCTGACTGCAGCAAGCAAGAATAGGGAGAAGGCCTAGTCCTGTCGAAGACTAGCATCTTCAGCATCTTGCAGCATTAGAAGAGAGTAGACTGGTATCACATATATAGTCATATTATTGTAGCAATTTTATTAAGTAACCACGCCCAGAGATTCTTCCTCGACTCCCTGCGAGGAAGCAATCCCGGAGCCACATTCATTTCAAATTAAATCACAATTATAGTTGTATAAGGTCAAAGTACAACTCCAAGTCGTCCTGTTACCGTGGACACGGCTATTCGAATAGATAATTTCTTCCCTGCAGGGGGTGCACCACATATTCCCCAACACGCCTGAATCACCTCCGGCCGGACACACTTTCCTGGGTCATGCCCGGCCTCGGGATATCAGCACGTCGTCGCCCCACCTAGGCTCAATGAAGAGGCCAGCCCGCCGGTCTAAATCCTAAGCGCGCAAGTTCATGGGCCCACTTGCCCTTGCACTCCTGCACGATGCGAACGCGGCCGGAAGCAGACCTAGCACACTCCAGTCCAAGAGCTGTACTGTCCAGTCCAATCCAGCGCGCGCCGCTCCATTGCTGACGTCCGAAGAGCTTCGGCTGATACAACGACGCTGAGTACCCATAACTTCTCCCACGTGAAGGTTAGTGCGTATTAAGGCCAACGACCTAACTCAGATCAAGTACCCAACCCATTAGCATTTTATTAATGCGGGGCAAGCGCGACCCATAAAGTGCGGTCCCGTCACCCCGACTCGAGGATGTGTGGCAAGGGCCTCTCCTGCCCGTCCACGCCTCAACATAACCTTTTGGATGCCTTACCGGCGCATCCCACCACATCTTTCACACGGGTACCCTTGGGGCCGATCCGTCTCAAGACTGTCGGGAACTCAGGTCCACCTCAACCAGGGTGGTACCGCCTGTCCCTCCAGTCCCGTCTTTCACATGTAAACAAAGTCAAGTTGAAGTAACTGTGTGTTTATACACCAAGTGGAAATCCGAAGAATCACCCTCGATGGATCCCACTCGAGGTATGTGTATGACAAGAGTCGCTATGGTAAATGGGAAGGAGGAATCACCCTCGATACCCACGACCGATTAGCTACGCTACAGAATTAACACCGGGAGTGCTAAGTGAGGTATCACCCTCGGCACTCGATAGTAGCTCTGCAGTGCCATACTTAAGGGGTGTGCGGTGATGTGAGGGGCCTGGCTGGTCGGTCGGTTGACCGAGTCTTCGGGTCTTCGAGTCGTCGATGAAGAAGCAGGGGCAACTGGGACTAAGGGGTCACTGGGGATCCATTGATCAACCTATACTAAGCAGTTGATATGATTGCAGGTATAGTAGCAGTTTATCAAAAACAGGCTATGCATCTGAATAGGAGCTAGCTAATACAGTAGCAAACTCTAATGCAAGAATAAGAGGGAAAGGAATAGGCGATATCGGAATGCTCAAGGGGGTTGCTTGCCTTGCTGCTCTGCGGCAAAGGGCTGATCGTCAACGGTGTAGTCGTACCCGACAGCACCGTCAGTCTCGGGGTCTACCGGGGAGAAGAGGGGGGAAGAAACAATAAATATAAAGCACAGATGCAACACGATGCATGACAAGGCAATATGCAGAGCTAGACATGCACTAACGCAGTATTACACGTATCAGACGGAACGGGAGAATATCTGACGATATTTCCCGGGTCTTTGGATTTATCGGACAGACGATGCAGAGGGGAAAAGTTCCATGTTTTCTATGCTAGGAGCATGTGACAGACGAACGGATGGCGTATTCGGATTCGTGGGATTTTTCTGATCAACTTTCATATATAAATTATTTCAATCCGAGTTACGGTTTAAAAGATATGATTTTCTAAAGTTTAAATGATTTTCTAGAATTTATTGGAATTAATTTAAATTCGAAATTCAATTAGAAAATGCTACGGGTACCCAGCTCTGTGTACACAGAGTGCACACAGTGGCTGACCAGTGGGCCAGGTTGATCAAGTCAACCGCCCAGTCAGCAGTGGCTGACGTGTGGGCCCTCTGCTGAGTCAGCAGGGCACAGTCAGCAGACCTTATCCGTTTGAATAGTAAAAGTGGGCCCCACATGTCAGTTTATTAATTTAACTAAATCATTTTCATTTGGCTAATTAACTATGTGGGGTCCAACTGTCACTCAGTGTCTAGGGTTAGACTAATTAGGGGTTAGGGCTAATTTAAACGGGCGGGCCCACACTACAGTGGGTCAACCCACTGGTTAACGCGCGCGCGCGGGCGCGTGCCCGCCGGCGATGATCTACAGGGACAGCGGCGAGGCCCTAGCGGCCATCTCCGGCGACCATTTGGTCCGCCGCGCGCTGCTACGGGATGAGGGCGACGGCGCGCATCAGCGGGCGCAAGCAGGAGGCTGCGGGGTGGCCGGTCACGACAGCAACTGCGATGGCCGACGCGGCTACGGGCGACGCTCGATGGTTCGACGGCTACGGGGCACAAGGAGGAGAAGGGAGAGGCCAGGAGGAAGCGGGAGCTCACATCGAGCTCGATGACGTGCACGGGGAGGCCGGGGAGCTCGCGGTGGGGCAGATCGAGGAGGTCAATGGCGGCGGCCGTGATTCGGAGGAGACGGCGATGGCGGCGATGCGGGGCGGCTCCGGTCGAGTGGATCCCCATAGACGACGTAGCACTCGACGGCGGTCCCACTGGACATGCCCGCGCGGCACGGGGAGGCCTCGAAGCACGGCAACGACGAGGCGGCGGCGACGATAGCGTTCGGTGGCGACGAAAACGAGAGAGGGAGAGGCGAGCGAGGGAATGAGGGGGGCTAGGGTTAGCAGCGGGCTCGGGGGGTCTTTATCTGGCGCGTTGAGCCGTCAGATGGTCGACAGCGAGCGATCGGGGAAGCTGACGGCGTGCGCGCGCGCTCTCTGCGCCATGGCTTCTGCTTGGTTGAAGGAAGGAGAAGGCCTCGCTGGGCTGGGCCGTTTTGCACTGTAGCACTTAAGCCCAAACGAACAGGTATGCCCCTCTGTTTTTCTTTTACATTTTCTGTTTTAATTTATCACTCTGTTTTGGATTTAGTTAATGCGCCTAATGATTTTTGTAAAATGTGGGACTTGGCCTAACAAACACTAGGTAATATTCTGCACTGCCACCAAAAAGGTTTGGGATAATAGAATTCATTTGATTTTTGTTTAAATGAAAATGGATTAATTAGTGCTGTTTTGGCACTGTTTTATATGTGTTAAGAGCATTTTAATAATTCAAACAATGTTGGTTTAAATTTTAGAATTACTTAATGATTATTTGCAAAATTATGAACATTTTAGTTTTGCAGTTTGAAGAAATATTAATTTGACTTGCATTTTAAATTTTGAATTTGAGTTGGATCATTTCTTTAATTGCATTTTAATTATGATGATCATGATGACATGGAATTATCATGTGAGATTACTGTAGCTAACCACTGGGGGTGTCACAAATCTCCTCCACTACAAGAAATCTCGTCCCGAGATTTAAGCGGGGGAGTAAGGGGAAAGTTCTGGTTGCGAAATTCTAACGGGTCTTCTCGGTCTTGGTTGCCCTAATCGAAGAGGTTGATTCCTTTCGTTGATGTCTTCATTACTCTGCTTCAGGTCATCGTGATCAAGTCGTCATCCTTTCTTCAGAATCTCCATCGTCCTACGAACGCGATAAGTGGGATAACTCTGGAAGAACACATCTCCACAAAGTTGGGCATCTGACGGCGAACCCAAGGGGATATACACAAAGTACCCTACGTGTAGTATTTCAGGAAATTCATTGAGAGTAATATGCGATGGTACAAGAGTTTCAAACGGGTAGGCAATCATTCGATGCCTAATCAGAAGCTGAAATGGGGTCTTGAGTAACGAGAATAATATCGTGTTTGATACCAGGATGAAACATGGTATAGAAATTAGCTCGTGAATCACATACGAAGCCAATTGTAAAGGATACTTAGAATCAGGGTTGTACAGGAGAGTCAGGTTTCGATCCCGTGGACCTGTGGGTTATGGGTCCACCATGTGGGTTAAAGGTAGAAGGAGCAGTGACATCTTGTACGGTCACGATAGCAGGGCAGGTCAAAGCATAGCCTGTCAGTTATGCTGGCAACAACGTTGGTACCAAGGGCGAGGGACGAAGAGAACCATTTTCCTGCTCGTTGAAACGAGGCGGACCAATAGGCAAGGTTCCCGTCCACCGGCGGTTACCGGAATGTTATCAACAATAGTAACAGGGCCTTACTGACAGAATTGATCACCGAGGTGTTTACCTAAGCAAAGAATTATTACTGCTTAGATCATATAATCTCAAGAAAGGTCAAACAGACCAATGGAAAGGAAAATGTGATTATTAGATCAACCGGACCAATGGAAAGGAAAAATTGTTCATCACATTAAACAGACCAATGGAAAAGGAAGATGTGGTTATACTCAAGTTTTAGGAGTATATCCTTCCCAAGGAAAAACAGAGCATGATATACAAGACAAAATTAGCAAGTGGATAACCATTTAGGTAAAAGGGACGAGGAAAATCCATGACATGCCCATACAAGGGGGGTTTGTATAATTGATCAAGAAACAATTAGCATTGAGCTTACATTATTCCTTTTGGTGATCGATATACCACATTCATGCTCCGGGATAGCAATGAGATGGTGTTTCGAGTAAAGGATGGAGTTTGGATACACAAAGGATCCAGTAGGAACAACTTATAAAATAAGTCTTACAATTCCCTCATGGAAGAATGGTAACCCTAGCTGAACAAAGCATTATAACAATCACTACTAGGAAAAGGGCTGCTAGTGGCGCACCTGTTTTCGCTACTAATGGCGCACTACAGGTGCGCCACTAGCACCACGCCATTAGAATTTTTTACTAATGGCGCACCACTGGTGCGCCATTAGTATCTGGTATACTAATGCCGCACCATGCAGTGCGCCATTAGTATAGCCCACGGTGCGCCATTAGTATGCCTCCCAGGGGCCATATTTACCCATGTGCTTTGGCATACTAATGGCGCACTGGTGGATGATGCGCCATTAGTGTGCTCTGGCTTACTAATGGCGCACTATGTGGTGGTGCGCCACTAGTATGAATATTAGGGATTTTTTTTTCGTTTCTGATATTTTCACAGGTTACAAAATATATTATTTGACAGAATATAGCTAGCACCACACAGCAACAGCAGATTCATCGAATACAATAGAAGATTAGTGTCCGAATACAATTCATCATATTAGTCTCCGAATTTAAAATACCGAACAAAGTTAGAACATTACAAGTCTCGAAACCGCGAGTAGCGAGTTTGTCTTCACATTACAAGTCGATATCGATCATCTAAACTACCATCACATAGAAGAGAGCTGCGGTCATCACGATGAGCATAATCGCGATGAAACTGGTCTTCATCCGGTTCCTCCAACGCTCCCTCCTCTCTCCCGCTAGATAGCGCGCGTATCTAGATTCCGCCTCCGCCCTAGTGGTGTACCCTTTGTAACTGTTACCGCTGAAACGGTGAACATGTGTCCGACACTCCTCCCAGTCGTCGTAGACTCCGGGAACCCTACCCTTGTACACGACATACGACGGCATCTCTATGCACTAGCCAAACAAAACGTTAGTACCAATTCACAGACAATACATAAGCAATATATAAGTATGCACCAAAAGGATCGGAAGAGAAAAGCAAGACATTAATAGCATCGATTACATATAAGTTGAACGACTGTCCAAACCAAAGAGACATACAAGTTCATCAAAGTTTAATTACAACATGAGCCAATCGATGTTTCAAAACTAGACATAGCATCACTACTTTCGACTCGACTCAAGGGACCGGAGCGTGGATGAAGCCGCCGTCTATCGTGATGGTCATGAAATCGCGGGCGTTGTCAGCCTGCATTTGTAGCGTTGTGTCTATCTCACTGTTGGACGGTTGATTTCTGAGGTAGAACTGCCCCGAGGTACGAAGGACATCTTGATGGATGATTTCCACAAACTCCGACTGGATGCGAACGAATTCTTGTCCGATGTCCGTGTCCTGGATTGCCGACAAGCTTGCGGCCCAAGCTTTGAGATTATTTGGTAGCAGAAGGTGATTATGGTCCCGTACGATCGCCCGCATGTGATGGAGGGCGTAGTAGGCATCCTTCTGACCGCCAGGCGGCTGCTTGACGCAGGGGAACGTCGTATTGTGGGCGAACACGTGCTTGCCGTACTTACGAACTGGCCTGGTGAAGGTGCCTCCAGATTTGGCGTAGCCGGGGAGAACATCATCAAGAACCTTCTTGACATTTGTGTAGTCTTTCTTCGACTGACGGTCCGAGTCGAAATACGTGGCCATGGAATATTTCATGCTTAAGAGGATGAGTGTGCAATGTGTGTCACTGCACAAAACACGGAATGTTAAAAAAAACGATCGAAATCTAAGAAATCATATGTTACGGGGCGGTTGAGGGGACGACTTACTCAGGAAAGTAAGGCACGAGCAAGTTATCCTTATCTGGGTTTGCCAGAATGACGCCTTCGAGGTAAGAACTCGCGACTTGCCGGTCCCCAGCGCTGCCCAAGATCTTGGCACGCATGTAGAAGGGGTCGACTATCACGATGTCCGGGGTCTTGTCTCTAATGATCCGCATCTCCATACTCAGCGAAAATAGCCGAACGAAGGTGTAGTGCAGCGGATGAAGGTTAAACATAGCGAAGATGTCATCAAACCGCAGGACGATCGTACCCCCGATGGCGCTATCCACAAAGCCCTTGCCCTCTGGCACCTTGGCCACGAAAACCGGGTATGCCACGTCATTCTCTCGGAGACGCCGCTTCTCCAAAGAAAGAACACTGTCATGCAGACTCCGCATAGCACCGGTTGCAGCATTGAGCATATTAGTCGGTAGCATCGGCCTACCCGCCACATGCACCCTCCTCGAGATATCCTTAGGTGAAGGTGGCCCGTCCTGAGCACGGGTCGTACTCGGTGCCGGCTGGCTCGCACCCTTGTTACTCTTTCTTTTCCGTCCCTTCTTCTTCTGCTGTAATGGGACCGAGTTCTGCTCACAGACCGCCTTCTTGAGTGTGCTGGGGCTGATAATATTTCGCACCTCGGCTATCTGAGGCTCGGTGAAGTCGGCAGCTGGAGGCGTCTCCTGAGAACTGAACGCCAGACGACGCCTGTTGCAATTGGGTTTCTCCGCGGTACCAGCTAGATCGCGATCGTCTTTTGCAGGGTTGGGTTCTTGAGAAGGAGGCCCCATGAATTCGTCATCGCACCCATGTTCGTTGAAGTACTTATCGACGTTGGTAAATGTACCGTCGTCGTTTGGATCCTGTGCCATATGCATGTCCGGCATGTCCGGTAGCGTTACGGCGGTCTTGCCATGGCTTGGCGCCGGCACGACTAGCGGTGTTGTCTTTGGGGTGGTGTCCCCCGCCCCCAAACGAATCTGGCTCTTCGGCCAAAGCAGGGGCCAGCTTAGGCAGGCGCTGAGGGTCATCACATCATCTTCGTCGGCCCCTGCGGGTCGAATCGGAGGTAACAACTCGTCGCAGCCTGGCAGCACCCGAACCAGTTGAACCCTATACACGGTGGGTGGCATTGGATTACCGTGGAACACGGGGTTGCCCGGTTGAACGATTTTGCCCTTGGCGACATCGACCAACTCGTTGTTCACGAAGTGCAGGAGAGTGCACGGAACGTCGGCGGCGCCCTGCGAAAACATGTAGGGCGTCAGGGATGCCCAGTCAAAGGCAAGGAGATGAAGTCCTCGGCCGAGAGGCTTAATTAGTTACCGTGATGATGGCGTCGAGCTCGGCTAATGTCGAGGCACCGCCAATGGCGGGCGTGCAATTGACGGAGGGGCCGCTTGCTGCCGAGGTGCCGGCCGGCGTACACCCGGGTGCATTAAGCTCCAATGCCCGTGCCGGTGTCGGAGACACCAATACCGGCTCCGCCGGAGACACCAATGGCGCCGCCTGCGCGTTGTGCGAGTTGCTGGCCGTGAAGCTGGGAATCGGGGGCGGCCCCTGTTGGCCGCTCGCAATCCACGTCGTCAGCCCATGAATCAAGGTAGGCATAATGCCGGTGAGCGTCGATCCCAGTTGTTGTTGCACTTGCTCTTGGACAATCTCCGGAATCCGCGCCACTTGTGCCTTGAGTTCTTGAACCTCGCGCGACTGGCTTTCCGAGCTGGTCTTTCTCTCCTTTCGCCCACCAGCGTTATAGTATGACGACCATTTTGTGGACAAGCCTTTGCCGGCCACACGACCAGCTGACGACGGCTTACTGAGCTTATCCTTGTTTTTCATTACGTTCAACGCCCTATTTAGAGTGGTGTCCCAAGGGATGCTCTGAGACGACCTCGCGCTACTGCTTTCAGTCTCCTGCGCCAGAACAAGCTCAAGCGCCCTGGTCTTCGGATCCGTGGTAAGCTCCTTTGTTACCGGGTCCTCCTTGTACCGGGCCCTGACATAGTTCCTGGTCTGCTTGTCACGGTATTTCTCGAAGCGGGGCGGTAGGCCTTGCTCGGCACGCTCCGCGTCCTCCTTGTCCCATATAGGCTCCGCCACTCTGTAACCGCCGGGACCGAGTTTGTGTTCCCCTAAGTTCAACTCCCGCATTTCTTTCCCCCACTGACTTGATTCGGAGGTTGCGCTGCTCTCGCACTTGATCTTGAACTCCTTGTAGTCATCTTCGCTGATCGAAGGATTTTTCGCCTTGATCTTCTCATAACTATCACCTTTCTCAATCATTCTTTTCACCACGCTTCTCCAAGTAGACAGGGCCGTGCTCATCCTCGTGAGGGCGGCACTGTTCACTTTATTCCCTGAGAGGCGTGTGTTTTCAAATTCAGCGGGGAACTTGTATCGTTCATGCAGCTTCGTGAAGAGGAGGTTGCGCAAATTCCCTCGGTCCTTATGCCTTAGGTTCTCGGTGTTGATCGAGACGGTGCTCCGGAGAATGCACCCGAGCTGAACCGAATACCCCTTGACTATTTGTTTGGGCTCCGTTGGATGCCCGTCGGAGTCCACTTGAGTAAATTCCTCCTTGACGGTGCGGAGCACGTTCGGGCGCCGCTCCTTCCGTTGCCTCTTCGGTTGGCTACCATCTGTGCGTGCGCTGCCATCATCAGTGGTGGCATCCTCGGCGGCACCATCAGTGGTGGCATCCTCGGCGGCACCATCAGTGGTGTCATCCCCGACGCCACTAGGGGTTGTGTAGTCAGGATCGGTGTCTTCCGCGGCGTCCTCATAGCAGTGAGGTTGTTCCTCCATCTCCTGGGACAGCTCCCAGAATTGCTTGCCGCCCGAACCACCGACCTCATCGTTGTGGGCCATGTTTCGCTCTAAATAGGAAAAAAATTTGGTCAAAAAGTTGGTTATTGTCAAGGAACAAGATCATGGTCTCATCATTTAGGGTTTGTCGACACCGAGGCATCCTAAAAGCTAAGCTTTTATCATTTAGGGTTTGTCGACGCCGAGGCACCCTAAAAGCCTAAGCTTTCATCATTTAGGTTCTTATCGACACCGAGGCACCCTAAAAGCTACTTAATTAAGTACTAAGATACCCCGGCCCATGCATTAGTAGCAAGTACCCCATATGTCCGATTTTTAGCAAAGTCATGCTAAAATTCACGGAAAATTTCAGCATGACCTTTGCTGAAAATAGGACATATGGAGTACCCGAATTTGCCAGAACGGAAGTTAATCGACATTCCGGCAAACTCAAGGGCCTCTCGGGGTACCTGCAAAATCATCACGACACGATGGTCGGAGACAAAACCCAGCAAACTAGCACCACAATGTGCCTCTACTTTCATATGGATGAAAAGGCCACAGACCATATGGTCAAACAACCACAGACCACAATGTGCCTCTACTCAAACAACCACCTAGCCTATTGTCACTTTCCGTCTCTTCTTTGCATATCTTGCAAAAGACCTTAGTATGATATGAATCCCAATTTGGTTTGTCCATCTATTTATCATTACACAAAAAAAAAGATATTATCTCCATCATCAATTTCATCTATATAAATTGGCATGGCATCAGGACATACAAAAATGGCAAACATGGCATCATCAATCCATGTTAAAATGAGCGCTGACATAACAACACACTCACATGAGATACTTTCTTCAGGAAATTAACAGAAAATCACAGTTATGCAATCTTCAAGAAATTAACATGATAGTGCACAGTTATACAATCTTCAGGAAATAAACAGAACATCACAGAGCATACATATTCAGTTCTTGCACTTCCAGAACAAATGTAAATTTTTGGCACTTACAAATACTAAAGATTTATTTTCTGAATTGCACTTGCAAAAACTGAATTTTTGCACTTGCACAGATTAAAGCTTCAGCCTTTTCAGTTAAACAGATATCAATTGTTCAGTTTTTCTATGGCCTATTGTAAACATATATGTGTGTATTTTCTGCTCATAGAATCAAACATATGTGCTTTTTTTTTCTACTCATAGAATCAAACCTATATGCTAGTATTTTCTGCTGATAGAATCACACACACAGGTATGTATTTTCTGCTCATACAAATATAAAATCCAGCTCAATTTCTTACAAATATTGCACCATGTCAAGCATGGAATCAATAAACAGAAGCAACGGATCAATGTCAAGCATATGGCAGCAATCAAGGCATCATTTCAATCAATTGAGACATCCATCTCATACACAGATCATGCACATGAATATTTAGAGAAGAACAGGGGGCTACCTCAGTGGGCTAGAGCGTCCAGATCCTCCTTGCTGGGAGAAGGCCGGGAGGGGAAGAAACGAAGTGGCGAGGGGGATGTGCTCGCTGGTCCCGGTCGCCGAAGGAGGGCTCAACCCTCGTTGACGGAAGAGAAGCCGGCGGCTGGAGGGGAGAGGGCCGTGGCCGCTGGTCGCAGCCCACGGACGAGGCGGCGGAGGTGCTTGGGGTCGCAGGGACGAGGTGAGGGCGGGCCGGCGCCGGCGTTCGCGGTCACCGGCGGCGGACGAGGCAAGGATGGACTGGCGGCGGAAACCCTAGCGCCGCCCTCGCTGCTCCATCTCCTGTGTGCGAGGCTAGGTGGTTGTTTGAGTTCGAAAGGGGGCGCGGGGGCGGCGGCGCACGTAGGGGCGGCGGCGTCGTGGGTCGGGCCAGCGCGCGGGGGCGAAGTGGATCTGGCGAGAGGGAGGGACGAAGGGGTCGGGCGAGGTAGAGCTAGGGGGAAGCTTACTAATGGCGCACCCCCGAGCGGTGCGCCATTAGAAATCTTTTTTTTGATAGCAATGGCGCACCCCTTAGAGGTGCGCCATTAGAAAGCTTTTTTTTAGATAGCAATGGCGCACTACCCGAGCGGTGCGCCATTAGTATGTTTTATTATTATTATTTTTTGTTGCTATTTTTTAATATTTTTTTATAAAAACAGTAATAATTTTTTATAAAAACAGTAATAATTTTTTTATTAATATGAAAAAATATCATCAAATTTGTTATTTGAAAATATCATCAAATGGGGGTGCTCGGCGGCGGCGGTGGAGCAGGGGAGGGTGCGGTGGGTCGTCGGCGGCGGTGGAGCAGGGGAGGGTGCGGGGGGTGCTCGGCGGCGGTGGAGCGGGCCGGGGAGGGTGCGGGGGGTCGGCGGCGGCGGTGGAGCGGGGGAGGGTGCGGTGGGTCATCGGCGGCGGTGGAGCTAGCGGGGGAGGGTGCGGGGGGGGATCGAGATCGATATGGAGGGGGATAGCGATCGAGATGGAGGGGGATCGAGATCGAGTGTCCTCATGAATATTCAATATTTTTTCATATTGAATATGAAAAAATATCATCAAATTTGAAAAAATATTCATGAATTCAAAAAGTGCCCATGAAATTTAAAAATATTCATGAGTTCAAAAAGTGCCCATGAAATACAATCGAGAAATGAAGACTACGATTTAAATACAATCGATCTTAGCTAGCTATCTGTTCACAATCTTCTTGCCCTTCTTTTTCGCAAATGGAGTTCTTCTGTGGAACGGACGTCCTTTAGGTAGGGTGGTCCTGCTTCTTCTTGTGGTGTATGCTGCTACTTCATCGTCGTCGTCATGTTCCATCTTCGGGTCGCCGTACTTGTCGAAGTCTTGCTCATTGGCGACTCCATCCATTCCGATGATCTTCCTTTTGCCTCTCCTCACGACAACACGACTGGGCTTTGACGGGTCGGTAATGAAGAAGCATTGGTCCACTTGGGAAGCCAGTACCCATGGCTCATTTTTCGCGGTGACGTTTGTGCCCGAGGTCTTGGATTTGGCTTCGGGTATAACCATGGTGGTGAAATACCGGTCTTCTTTTAGGACGCTCTTGGCCCATCTGACACGGAACATCGGGACCTTCTCTCCAGCGTAGCTCAGCTCCCAGATCTCCTCGATCCTTCCGTAGTATCTGTCCTTGTTGTTACCGGTGTAGGATTCCATCGTTACCCCGGAGTTCTGATAACCATCGCTCTTCATGTCCTTGTCCTCGGTGTAGAATGTGTAGCCGTTGATATCATACGCCTCATAGGTCATCAGGTTGTGCTCGGCGCCCTGTGACAAGGCGAATATGAGTTGTTCTTCCGCGGAAGAATCCTCATTTAAAGGGTACGACAGAAGCTTCTGCTTGAACCAACGCGTGAAACATGAGTTGTGCTCTTTGATTATATCTCCGTCCGTCCTCTGTTGGCCTCGGTCATTGTACGTCTTCTCAATAAAGGTTTTGTGCTCTACCACCCAAGGATCGACCACGTCTATGTGTTGTAGCACGACTAGGTTTGCTCTTTCAAAGTCGGCGAGTCGACCCTCGAAGTCGACATGCATTTCGCGCCGACCCTCACGGTGACCCCATCCAGCGAGCCTGCCGAGGTGCCTGTTGACGGGCAGACCAACGGGGTTCTCGATGCCTAGATAATTCGTGCAGTAGGAGATGCACTCTTCGGTCAGAAAGCCCCTGGCTATGCTTCCCTCTGGACGTGACATGTTGCGAACGTATCCTTTGATGACACCATTCATCCTTTCGAACGGCATCATGCTGTGCAGGAACGTCGGCCCGAGTGGGATGATATCCTCCACGATATGGACCAGCAGATGCACCATAACGTCGAAGAATGCGGGCGGGAAGTACATCTCAAGCTCGCATAGTATCACCACGATCTCTTCCTGTAGCCTTCTGAGTTGCCTCACGCCAACCGACTTCCGAGAGATGACGTCGAAAAAGTTGCATAGGCCAAATAGCGTTTCACGGACGTGCGTGTCCATGATCCCACGGATTGCAACTGGAAGTATCTGCGTCATCAGCACGTGACAGTCGTGAGACTTCATCCCGCTGAACTTCTGCTTCGCTGGGTCTAGGTATCTGCTTATCTTCCCCGCGTAACCGTAAGGAAGTTTTACTCCTACGAGGCAGGTGAAAAACTGCTCGATCTCCTCCTGACTTAGAGTGAAGCACGCGGGAGGGTAGTCATTTCCGGTCTTCTTGGCCTTTTTGCCTTTGCGACGACTTTCTGTGTCCTGTTTCGCCTCATCATCATTATCATTAGCGTGAAGCTCCTCCCTGATGCCCATTGATTTCAAGTCTGCCCTTGCTTTCGGCCCATCTTTGGTCCTCTCTGGCATGTTGAGCAGGGTACCAAGCAGACTCTCGCACACGTTCTTCGTGATATGCATGACATCAAGGCTGTGAGGCACACGGTGGATCTTCCAGTACGGCAAGTCCCAGAAAACAGACCTCGTTTTCCATACCTTCAGCAGCGGCTCTGGCGCCTTTCGCTTCTTTCCTGGCTCTGGCGCCTTTTGCTTCTTTCCCGGCAGTGGGCAATCTTTCCAATTTTTCAACAGCTCATCTATTTCCTCGCCGCTCCTCGTACGCGGGGGTCTTCGGGGTTCGGTTTCACCATCGAACATATCCTTGCGTTTTCTCCACGGGTCATCGTCGCGAAGCCACCTTCGATGTCCCATGAACACGGTTTTCGAAGACCCAGGATCTCTATCTAGCTGGCGATACGTTGTGTCATCCATGCACCTGACGCATCCAGAAAATCCGTGGACCACCTGCCCCGCGAGATATCCGTAACCGAGATAGTCGTGCACCGTCGTGAGCAGTGCGGCTCTCATAGGGAAATATTCTTTCTCTGCGGCGTCCCACGTATTGGCTGGCGTTTTCCACAGCGTGTCTAGCTCCTCTTTCAGCAGCCCCAGATACAGATTGATGTCGTTCCCTGGTTGTTTCGGCCCTTCAATTAGCATACTCATGTGAATGTACTTCCTCTTCATGCACAACCAGGGGGGAAGGTTGTACATCCACACAAACACAGGCCAGGTGCTATGTGTGCTTCTCTGGCTGCCAAACGGATTGACTCCATCGGTGCTCGCGCCCAGCACGATGTTCCTTGGATCGTTCCCAAATTCTGGGTCTTCGAAGTTCAACGCTTGCCACTGGCTCGCATCCTTAGGGTGACTCAGCATCTTGTCTTTTTTATTTATCTTCGGATCATTTCCGTCATCTTCTCGCTTCTTCTCCTCCCTATCCGCGTGCCAACGCAGGAGCTTTGCTACCTTAGGGTCCGCGAAATACCGCAGCAGACGAGGAGTGATCGGAAAGTACCACACCACTTTTTGAGGAGCTTTCTTCCTCTTCTTGTATCGAGTGACGCCGCACACCGGACATATGGTAGACTCCGCGTGCTCGTCCCGATAAATGATGCAATTGTTCATGCACACATGGTATTTCACGTGCGGTAAATCCAGAGGACACACGATTTTCTTCGCCTCCTCGAAACTGGTCGGGCACTTGTTCCCCTTGGGAAGACGTTCGTGCCAGAATGACATGTTCTCGTCGAAGCATGCGTCGGTCATTTTGTGTTTTACCTTCATCTCTAGAGCCATGAGCGTTACTTTCAGGCGGGTATCCTCGGGCCTGCATCCTTCATACAATGGAGTAACCGCGTCTATCTCCAGTTGATCCAGCTTGGCTTTCTCTCGGGCGGCAGCTCTTGCGTTATCCGTCTGCTTGAGAAGCAGCTCTTGAATATGAGGGTCCTGCACCCAGCCTCCATCGTCGTCCGCTCCGGCATCTTCATCTTCATGATCATGCCCTTCGTCTTGATCTTCCTCATCATCATGTCCGACATCTTCTACATGATGACTGTGTACAGCATCACCGTCGTGATCATGTCCTGGAGATTCTTTGTCTTCTCGACCGCCCTCGCCGCGGTGGTTGTCTTGCTGCCCTTCCTCATTTCTTGCCCGGCCCCCATGGACAACTTCATAGTCATCTTCATCACCTTGCCACCGATAGCCATCCATGAAACCACGCAAGAGCAGGTGGTCCCGCACCTGCCCGGAATCCGGGTCCGCAATAAGGCTCTTCAGCCTGCATCTTCGACACGGACATCTTATCTCCGTCTCGTTCTTTTGAAGCATCTCGGCCTTCGCGGAGCTCAAAAACCTATTCACGATGCCTTCGGTCATCGTGCGGACCATGGTCGCCTACGGGGTAGCGCAAAACGATATTTTAGAACCAAGAAAATATTTGGCATGACTTTCCCTAAAAATAGGACCAAAAAGAATGCATAGTGCCAAAATTCTCGCCGAAACGGAAATGAATCAACATTCCGGCAAAATATTGGCAACTATCGCATTTCAAATACCGGTACCTGCAAACACAAACATATATGCAACACCACAAACATATGCAACACCACAAACATACATAGATCTAGCAAGGCCATAAAAAGTGCATGTGCACGTTGTTGGAGCGAGGGAGAGAAAAAAAGTAGATCTACAACATAAAGATAGCTTTCCCCTTACTTACCTATCAAAAAAAGGTAATTTAACCACCTAATTTTGATGAATCTATGGTGCAAATGAGGTGAGGAGGAGGAGGCAGCCGACACAATCTTGGAGGAGGAGGTGGAGAGAATGAAGTGGGGAAAGTGAGTGTGTAGGTGTGGCTGTCCAAAATATCTAGCTGGTCCCAGGTTACTAATGGCGCACCACCCATATATGCGCCATTAGTAACCCTGGTTACTAATGGCGCACCAGCTTGAGGTGCGCTATTAGTAGTTTTGCAAAAAAAAAAAAAAATAGTAGTGGCGCACTGTGTTGGAGGTGCGCCATTACTAGTTAAACTAGTAATGGCGCACTCTTCCCTGGTGCGCCATTAGTATTTTTGGAAAAATGAAAAAAAACATTTGTCACTAATGGCGCACCGTGGGTCTGGTGCGCCATTAGTGTCTACCACACTAATGGCGCACCAACTCATGGTGCGCCATTACTATATAGTAGTGGCGCACCACATGTCTGGTGCGCCATTAGTAGCCATATCATCTATAGCCCTTTTCCTAGTAGTGAATAGGTCATCTGGCCAGGTGTGCTAGCTACAACATCACCTTACCGAGTAATAAAGACCAAAGTTATAATTCTTGATAATGTTCCAACCATCATATCTGTCCGAGATTCAGATCTGGTTGGTGTCAGGATACTTCAGACAAAGAAGGCCTGAGGAGAAAAGGATGTAACACAGACCTGCGAGATGATGTTGCAAAAATATCGGAATGAACGACAGAAGCAAGACTTGAATCATTAGCCAGACTACAAGACATCTGAACACAAGGTCAAGACATTCGTGCCCACATGGAAGTTTTTAGAATGGAGGGCAATCAAGTTCTGATTGGGGACCATCATAGAGGATATCAAAGTTCCATGTGTAAGTCTGGACTAGCTCTTACGAATAACTTCTTTTCCCCAGATCAAATCAATCAGTGGCTTGACGTGCTAGGAAATACATATGGAGTGGAGGTAGCAAACCTATAAAACCATAGAATACTTCGCACATGCATGAATGAATTGGAACGATTCCAGAGGAAGCGAAGCAAAACTTTCTCATAATCACAACGGCAAGATGCGCGTGAACTTAGAGAAAAACACTTCTCTTAACAAACATATTCTTCATGAGCTAGGCACAAAGATAATGATTTCAAGGTTTCCAACACTAGCTTAACTGCTCATCATGAACCACGAAGAAGATGAGGATGTGGCTGATGGCCTCAGCAACAATTCTTCGAGACTCCCACAAGGATGGATCTCCACGATTGAGTGAACAAAACAAATTATATAATGAGGTATGCTCGAGGGAAACATCCACAATTAAACATTAATTTATAGGTGCACCCGAAATACAGACAAAGTAGCACGACCAATGTTAGAGTGCTGACTCAACAGTCAATACACTAAGAATGGTCTTATTGTTCATTAACTCCAAGGTGATAGAGTTGGTATGCCATAAGTATTGAATTTACACATCACATTCCATTTGACAGTATTCCGGTTAGAAACAACACGGGAACAAAGAAATGAAAGGTGATGGCAAGGATGTCGCCAATGACAACACCAATTACCACGGACAAGGATGCTACCCTCATCATGAATTTAATTGATATCCTGGAAGAGCCCAGAATGCCGATGAGGATCACGACACATTTGCCGAGAAGTCTCTTGAAGGTGTAATCGATCAGCGACGACATCAAGCAAAGAAATGATGAAGCGAAGGGTGGTCGGAACCACAGTTTAGAGTGCTAGCTCAGAGTCGAAATTGCCTTCAAGACAACCAACATGACGTTGCAAACTCGATGTAAGCTTAGAGCACTGTTGGAATTGTGTTCCGGGGATGAAGGATATAAATAGCATGGTCAAGCCTTAGCATGACGATGATGATGTAGTCAAACATCTTGGAAAGACATGATCGAGCACAAACTCATAAGCAAAGAAGATTACTAAGAGTTGTTGAATCGTAACGCGGACTCGATTCAATTATCGGTGTCCTTGATTGTCCAACAACTCAGAACACGAGGAAACTGGAATCAGTGAAGGAAAACATAGCTGATGAGGAGCTTATAAGAAGCTATGCAGCTCCATGATTTTCTCGAGATACCAGGGATAATACTCAGATGTAGATCAGAATTAAAGCTTGGACCAATGTATTGATCTGCAGAAGACAAGTTCTTAAACTGGTCTAAAGATGGGATCAAAGAAGAACAATCATGGTCGAACCACGGTTGTAAGGTATCAAATCACAGATACAAGGTCACATCATACAAAGAGAAAGATTATTGTTACAAGAAGCTCCTATGATAAGATCAACATCGCTTCCATGGGCATGAGCACAAAGTTCAAGGTCGACTCCCGCTTCATCAATGCATCAACTTCAATTTACTCCTCGCCTTTGATAAAGTGGTAGTTTTGAAAATTTAACTCGCAAAACACCAGGAGAGTAAGACTCGTGAAAACTGTCGGGTTCACACGGATTAAGGAAGGCATAGGTTCAACCCATCGGCGCATCTTAGGAACATATACCACAAGCTTCAAGAGTAATTAACACATGCTTGACAACAGTGCATGGTTGATAAAAGCATAGGATACAACTTATCAGAGGGAGAAGACACAATTTGCCAATGGCATAATGTATCAGGGGAAGAACATCACAAGAATTGTGAATGTGAAGGATGCTATCGGATAATAACCCAACACTGGGTCTGGCGGTCCACAAAGGACCTGATGTGAGTATCGGTACCCAATCAGAGGGAGAAGAATGTAAGGCATCAGATCATAGAACATCCAAATAATTTGATGCTTAAATAACCAAAGGAATTAAGATTTCCAAATGGGTGTATCGGAAACAGAGGTTCCGATCAAATACAAGTAAGATGAAAGGACTTAGATGGGCAATCAATCAAGGTTGATTTGTCGGGAACCAACTCATGTTTGGAAAGACGTCTGAGCCGAACGGATAATTTATGATAAACAACTGATGACTGCGTGCATTCACACACAGGTTGAATCAATAAAATCAAATGAAAACCACAAAGGGTTTACTTAATTTTGTTAGACATATGGAATTAACCATAATGCAAGTAGGTGAGAAAAGTCATGGGCAAAAGGCTACTGAGGATTACGGAAGATCGAATAACGTTTCAAAGAATTCTAAGAAACACATGATCAACCGAGGAAGAATGAATCTCGGTAAGATAATTCGATGTACCCTGTAATAACAAGAGCAACTGGATATGAAAGTATGAGCGACAATTGCATGTAGTCATCCATAGGGGTTGACGGTGGAAGGGAATCGCAAAAGCGATGAGCACAAGTTCTCGGGAGAATATCGGAGAGTATCTTCAAAGTCTTCTGACGAATCAAGTCATCGTCTATAATGAGGGGCTCTCCGGGGGAAGTAGTTACGAGAACCTAGAGTTAGAGTTAATAAAATCTTAAACCCGAAAGAGAAGAGAGATCAGAACCCAGAGTATAGACGAGGAATAAAAGATCCTAATACCACCCGATTGAGAAGTGGGCCCATAAGCCACACAACTATGTTAGTAAAAGTTTTCAATGACTAGACTCAACTTCGGCCAAGGAGTTGGAAAGGGGGCTACCTACAGGCAGTGGGCTCTGATACCAACTTGTGATGCCCCCGATCTCGAACGTACGCTAATCAATCACGCAATGCATACGACCAAGATTAGAGACTCACTAATCGATATCACAACACAACACTAGACACAAATTAAAGTCATACAACTTCATATTACAAGCCAGGGGCCTCGAGGGCTCGAATATAAAGCTCGACAAGCACGAGTCAGCGGAAGCAAATAATATCTGAGTACAGACATAAGTTAGACAAGTTTTGCCTTAAGAAGGCTAGCACAAACATAAGCAACGGATCGAAAGAGGCGAGGCCTCCTGCCTGGGAACCTCCTAACTACTCCTGAGCGTCGACACTCTCCACGTAGTAGTAGGCTCCAGTGGTGGTGTAGTAGTCGTCTCCAGCGTATTCCATCTCCTGGGCTCCATCGTCTGAACGCAGATTCGTATCGAGGGGGAAAGAGAAAGCAAAGCAGCGGTGAGTACTCATCCAAAGTACTCGCAAGACTGACATCAGAACTATGCTAAGTATGCATCAGTATCAAGGAAAACGGGTTATATCTGGGCTGACTGCAGCAAGCAAGAATAGGGAGAAGGCCTAGTCCTGTCAAAGACTAGCATCTTCAGCATCTTGCAGCATTAGAAGACAGTAGACTGGTATCACATATATAGTCATATTATTGTAGCAATTTTATTAAGTAACCATATCCAGAGTTCTTCCTCGACTCCCTGCGAGGAAGCAATCCCGCAGCCACATTCATTTCAAATTAAATCACAATTATAGTTGTATAAGGTCAAGGTACAACTCCAAGTCGTCCTGTTACCGTGGACACGGCTATTCGAATAGATAATTTCTTCCCTGCAGGGGGTGCACCACATATTCCCCAACACGCCTGAATCACCTCCGGCCGGACACACTTTCCTGGGTCATGCCCGGCCTCGGGATATCAGCACGTCGTCGCCCCACCTAGGCTCAACGAAGAGGCCAGCCCGCCGGTCTAAATCCTAAGCGCGCAGGTTCGTGGGCCCACTTGCCCTTGCACTCCTGCACGATGCGAACGCGGCCGGAAGCAGACCTAGCACACTCCAGTCCAAGAGCTGTACCGTCCAGTCCAATCCGGCGCGCGCCGCTCCATTGCTGACGTCCGAAGAGCTTCGGCTGATACAACGACGCTGAGTACCCATAACTTCTCCCACGTGAAGGTTAGTGCGTATTAAGGCCAACGACCTAACTCAGATCAAGTACCCAACCCATTAGCATTTTATTAATGCGGGGCAAGCGCGACCCATAAAGTGCGGTCCCGTCACCCCGACTCGAGGATGTGTGGCAAGGGCCTCTCCTGCCCGTCCACGCCTCAACATAACCTTTTGGATGCCTTACCGGCGCATCCCACCACATCTTTCACACGGGTACCCTTGGGGCCGACCTGTCTCAAGACTGTCGGGAACTCAGGTCCACCTCAACCAGGGTGGTACCGCCTGTCCCTCCAGTCCCGTCTTTCACATGTAAACAAAGTCAAGTTGAAGTAACTGTGTGTTTATACACCAAGTGGAAATCTGAGGAATCACCCTCGATGGATCCCACTCGAGGTATGTGTATGACAAGAGTCGCTATCGATAAATGGGAAGGAGGAATCACCCTCGATACCCACGACCGATTAGCTACGCTACAGAATTAACACCGGGAGTGCTAAGTGAGGTATCACCCTCGGCACTCGATAGTAGCTTTGCAGTGCCATACTTAAGGGGTGTGCGGTGATGTGAGGGGCCTGGCTGGTCGGTCGGTTGACCGAGTCTTTGGGTCTTCGAGTCGTCGATGAAGAAGCAGGGGCAACTGGGACTAAGGGGTCACTGGAGATCCATTGATCAACCTATACTAAGCTGTTGATATGATTGTAGGTATAGTAGCAGTTTATCAAAAACAGGCTATGCATCAGAATAGGAGCTAGCTAATACAGTAGCAAACTCTAATGCAAGAATAAGAGGGAAAGGAATAGGCGATATTGGAATGCTCAAGGGGGGTTGCTTGCCTTGCTGCTCTGCGGCAAAGGGCTGATCACTAACGGTGTAGTCGTACCCGGCAGCAGCGTCAGTCTCGGGGTCTACCGGAGAGAAGAGGGGGGAAGAAACAATAAATATAAAGCACACATGCAACACGATGCATGACAAGGCAATATGCAGAGTTAGACATGCACTAACGCTGTATTACACGTATTAGACGGAACGGGAGAATATCTGACGATATTTCCCGGGTCTTTGGATTTATCGGACAGACGATCCGGAGGGGAAAAGTTCCATGTTTTCTATGCTAGGAGCATGTGACAGATGAACGGATAGCGTATTCGGATTCGTGGGATTTTTCTGATCAACTTTCATATATAAATTATTTCAATCCGAGTTACGGTTTAAAAGATATGATTTTCTAGAATTTATTGGAATTAATTTAAATTAGAAATTAAATTGGAAAATGCTACGGGTACCCAGCTCTGTGTACACAGAGTGCACACAGTGGCTGACCAGTGGGCCAGGTTGACCAAGTCAACCGCCCAGTCAGCAGTGGCTGACGTGTGGGCCCTCTGCTGAGTCAGCAGGGCAGAATCAGCACACCTTATCCGTTTGAATAGTAAAAGTGGGCCCCACATGTCAGTTTATTAATTTAACTAAATCATTTTCATTTGGCTAATTAACTACGTGGGGTCCAACTGTCACTCAGTGTCTAGGGTTAGACTAATTAGGGGTTAGGGCTAATTTAAACGGGCGAGCCCACACTACAGTGGGTCAACCCACTGGTTAACGTGCGCGCGCGGGCGCGTGCCCGCCAGCGACGATCTACAGGGACAGCGGCGAGGCCCTAGCGGCCATCTCCGGCGACCATTTGGTCCGCCGCGCGCTGCTACTGGACGAGGGCGACGGCGCGCATCAGCGGGCACAAGCAGGAGGCTGCGGGGTGGCCGGTCACGACAGCAGCGACGACGGCCGACACGGCTACGGGCGGCGCTCGATGGTTCGATGGCTACGAGGCACGAGGAGGAGAAGGGAGAGGCCAGGAGGAAGTGGGAGCTCACATCGAGCTGAATGACGTGCACGGGGAGGCCGGGGAGCTCGCGGTGGGCCAGATCGAGGAGGTCAATGGCGGCGGCCGTGATTCGGAGGAGACGGCGATGGCGGCGATGCGGGGCGGCTCCGGTCGAGTGGATCCCCGTAGACGTCGTAGCACTCGACGGCGGTCCCACTGGACATGCCCGCGCGGCACGGGGAGGCCTCGAAGCACGGCAACGACGAGGCGGCGGCGACTATAGCGTTCGGTGGCGACGAAAACGAGAGAGGGAGAGGCGAGCGAGGGAATGAGGGGGGCTAGGGTTAGCAGCGGGCTCGGGGGGTCTTTATCTGGCGCGTTGAGTCGTCGGATGCTCGACAGCGAGCGATCGGGGAAGCGGACAGCGTGCGCGCGCGCTCTCTGCGCCATGGCTTCTGCTTGGTTGAAGGAAGGAGAAGGCCTCGCTGGGCTGGGCCGTTTTGCACTGTAGCACTTAAGCCCAAACGAACAGGTATGCCCCTCTGTTTTTCTTTTACATTTTCTGTTTTACTTTATCACTCTGTTTTGGATTTAGTTAATGCGCTTAATGATTTTTGTAAAATGTGGGACTTGGACCAACAATCACTAGGTAATATTCTGCACTGCCACCAAAAAGGTTTGGGATAATAGAATTCATTTGATTTTTGTTTAAATGAAAATGGATTAATTAGTGCTGTTTTGGCACTATATTATATGTGTTAAGGGCATTTTAATAATTCAAACAATGTTGGTTTAAATTTTACAATTACTTAATGATTATTTGCAAAATTATGAACATTTTAGTTTTGCAGTTTGAAGAAATATTAATTTGACTTGCATTTTAAATTTTGAATTTGAGTTGGATCATTTCTTTAATTGCATTTTAATTATGATGATCATGATGACATGGCATTATCATGTGAGATTACTTTAGCTAACCACTGGGGGTGTCACACCTAGCTCCTCCTCCCACAAGGGAGGTGGGAGCCCTAGGGAGGAGTCCCTCCCCTCCAAGGCACCTCCACCTTTTTTTTCTTTGGGCACTTGGGCCCTTATGGGTTGGCTGCCCAGCCCACCAGGGGATGGTGTGCCACCTATTGGGCCCATGTGGCCCCCCGGGGTGGGTGCCCCCCCCCCCCCGCCGATGGACCCCCGGAACCCTTTAGGCACTCCCGGTACACTACCGGAAACACCCGAAACTTTTCCGGAACCCGAATACCACTTTCCTATATATAAATCTTTACCTCTGGACCATTTCGGAACTCCTTGTGATGTCTGGGATCTCATCCGGGACTCCGAACAACCTTCGGTCACCAACATACATAACTCAATAATACCGAAACGTCACCGAACGTTAAGTGTGCAGACCCTACGGGTTCGAGAACTATGTAGACATGACCAAGACACCTCTACAGTCAATAACCAATAGCGGGACCTAGATGCCCATATTGGTTCCTTCATATTCTACGAATATATTTATCGGTTGAACCTCTATGTCAAGGATTCAGTTAATCCTGTACGTTGTTCCCTTTGTTTATCGGTATGTTACTTGCCCGAGATTCGATCGTCGGTATCTCCATACCTAGTTCAATCTCGTTACCGGCAAGTCTCTTTACTTGTTCCGTAATACAAGATCCCCTGGCTAACTCTTTAGTCACTTTGCTTGCAAGCTCATTGTGATGTTGTATTACCGAGTGGGCCCCGAGATACCTCTCCTGTGGCGTCCCGCCTGATTACCACTGTAGCCAGACGGTCGCCACGCATACCAGCCCAGGAAATCACTCTGGCATGCGCGTTTACAACAAGTATCATGAACACAGGCATTTCTATTAATGGATATATAAGTCTTACAAGATATATTGCAAGAGTGATGGCAGCGGAAAAGCTCTATCTAAGGCAGCATGGTCTTGGTGCGGCTCCAATCCGCAGGGATCTGACTGGGTTACTCTCCTAGCCCGTGAACACTCCGGCTCCTCGACGATGGACGACGTATCCTTATGTGAACCTGGCCATGTTAAAGGCCGCTGAGTACTTTTGAATGTACTCGCAAGCAAACCAAACTAACATATACACCAAGCAATGCAATCCATGGCATTCAAGCATGCATTTGTTATTAGAGTAACATTAATTATCATGGAATAGCATGCCTACCTAGCAATATGACTACTAAAGTAAGATACCATAAAGTAAAGCATATCAAGTAAATAATCCATACTCCGAACATTCTCAGGATCCAATCTAAACCTTATCCAGATCCAGCTTACTCTCTTCCGGGTTGCGTTACAACCCTCAGAACATTAACGATCCACTGAGTACTTCAGGGCATAAGACGAGTTCTTCCATCATTATTACCATTATTATGGTTGACCACCTAGTGAGGCCTAGACGGACTGTCCAATACCGTGGACGCGGCTATTCGAATAGATTCTTCACTCTGCAGAGGTTGCCCACTTTACCCACACCATGGAGCACCTGGCCTCGTGATCCCATTCGGGTGGACCAGCGTTGCTCCAACGAAACCTGCCTGACCCGTGACTCTCCCATCGTACCACCAGCATTCATCCTCCCCCGAAGTCCTGCCCTGGGTGGCCCCTGTGTCACCGCGTTACACCTGCCACCGTCGTGGCCACACAAACTGTCCCGAACGGGGACTCCCGGGTTAAACAATCAATTGGGCTCACAAGGTTATCGCCGCCTACCGGGCCAGGGTAGCGCGCGCGCATAACCTTCCCTGTCTGGAGGTACCGGTGAAAGAGCACGCGATCAGACCAAGTCAAGGCCGTCCCATACCGGCAAATGTGGCTGCACGGATAAGCCCGGACAGGTGACTCTACATCAACCGGCTAGGTTTAGCCTTAGCAAGTATTTCACAAACATGGTTGTTTATCACAATAACTTGATATGGCAGTAGCTAAGCATGATAAATACATTACCACCAATCTCCATATAATATCACGACAAGTCATTAGTGCAATGATAAGATGAGCAGTAGCAGGTAATGTAAATGGCAATATCGAAATGGCAGGAGTTTAATTATTTTTAGCACAAGCATATCATTAATTAAACATGCAAGAATAACAAAGAGCAATGCTTTAGGGCATATATCAGATGGTCGGCTTTCCTGGGGTGAAGAATACTCCGGGAAGAAGTGCGATCATCTCGCGGAAGAGTTCGCCGGAAACAATTCTCTCTCGGAGGGCTGAATGAGGGTAGGGGCAAAATGGTCATTTTCACAGTGTGGAAACATTATGAAAATGATACCATCGGAACGGGCTCGACGAACTGAAGACGTGGGCGTTGGTATTACCTTGATCGGAGTTACGGGTGAAAAGATATTAATGATTGACTGTCAGGGACCTATCTGTAAATATTTTATTCACCAATGGGTCCTTGGTAGATTTTCTGCGGAAAAGATTAAAACGCACTGTGCATTTGGGCTGCACAGGCCAAAACTGCGGGAGCTAGCTGGGCCGCGGGGCTGCGATGGTTGCTGGGCCGGCCCACCCGCACCCACCCCCACTTAAATGACGTGGCGGGGCGGGGCCGGTGGCTGGCTCACCGACGCGCGGGGCCCGCCTCGTCCTCTCCCTCCTCCCGCTCCTTCTTCCTTCTCCCTCCTCCATCCCCTACGCGGCAACAGAGCCGCGGCTCCGGCGCGGGCTCCTGCGCTCCGGTGGGCCGCTCCGGCGAGCGAGCGGACGGTCGGGTGCCCCGGCGTGCGCCGCGTCCAGAGGCGGTCTCGGCCGCAGTTGGGGACGGCCAAAGGCGGAGCTCCACGGCGTGGCCGAGGACGGCAGCTCTGGTCAACTGAGGGGCTCGGGTGGCCGGAGCAGTTAGGTGAGGGGGCGGAGGTGGTCTCCGGCGACTGGGGGTCCCAGAGGTGGGCTCGGTGGAGGCGGGGACGGGGTGGAATGGAGGCGCGTCGCGGAGGCAGAGAGCGGCAGCGGCCGGACTTGGGTAGGGCATGGCCACAGCGGCTCCGGTGGCGAGGGGAAGGGCTAGGGAGGTTCGCCGGACCACGGGGGACCTCCTGTTGGTGGAATGAGGAAGAGAGGGACCCGGGCTCACCGGAATTTAGGAGGAGGCCGACGGCGGCCGTGGCGGCGATGGGCGGCGAGGAAGAGCTCCGGGGCTCGGGCAGGTAGCTAGGGAGGGGTAGGGGAGTGAGGGGAGGCTGATGGTGAGCTCGAGGGGCTCCGGGGTGGCCTATATATAGGTGCCTGACGGCGAGCGGATGAGCTCGGCCGCCGTGGCGTTCTTATCGCCGTCCTGGCGCTCGGGGACATGCAGAGGGAAAGGGAGATGTCGGCAAGGTCTCTGGGAGAGGGAAGAAGCCGGCAGTGGCTTCGCGAGCGCTCGGGGAGGAAGAGACAGAGGAAGACGACGCCGGCGAGTCACGGGTGCACAGTGGCGAAGCTCGTCGCGGCGCGGCGAGGAAGAAACTAGAGGGCGAAGAGAGTTCCAGAGGTCCAGCTGTGCGGTGGGGAGCCTTGCGACACTCCAGGACAAGCCAAGGATAGTCGGAGCTGGCCGGCCGGCGAGTCCCGAAGCCACCAGCGCACAGAGCACCGTTTTGGCCTGCTCTCTGCGTGGTCACCACGGCAACTCGTGCTCTGGAGCATTAAATGGCCCTGGGACCTTGTCTACTTGATGCACAAGAGGTCAGTGAGCTGGCCTGACAAGGTTTGGATGAAGGTGGCTGCATGAAACGACTGGTTTGACCTGAGAAGGCAGGTAACAGCAAGGTGTTTGCAAGTTTCTAGAGGAGATTGGCTTGGTGAAAGTGGCTGATTTTTGGGGTGGAGCCATGATCTACTGAGGTCACTCTGTACACAAAATTTCACCTCAATTAGATCAACCTAGCTATCACTCCCCTTACAAGCTGGCAGGCTGAACAGAACTGAAGATAATGATGCTGGGCATAAATGGCTAAATTAATTGGTCTGAAATTTGGTGGAGAGAGGTTATTTGAACATATGAAGCCACTGTAAAAGTTTCATACCATTTGGGTACACCAAAATGGTACTTGCTTCACAGAGGTTCCAAATGGATAGAAACTTAGAAAAATGCTGGGGAAAAATGGATAGAGGGATTGAGCTGGTTTTTGGTTTCCATGAGTGATTTATCCATGTTAATCACCATGAAAAATTTCAGCTCAAATAGATCAAGGGTTCAAGCACTTCCTTTCCAAATTGCCCAACTGGACAGAATCTGCAAATTGATGTTGTGCTCAAATTTTGAACTATGGAACTTGGGTTCTTGATGGAAATGGTGAAGATATGGATAGGAGAAGCTCCACAATTTATTTGGGATTTTTCCTGGCTACCAAAATGGTAGTTCCTTTTGAAAGGGCCCAAAATGCAATATTGGCATTAAATAGGAAAATGCAATTTCTCTAATTTAATTATGGCCAATATTTTTATGGGAGCTCAATATGATCACAAAGAATATCTCCACAAGTTTTCATGAACTTTGGATATGGATAGATATTTTCCTGGATTTAATTCCTTTAACTGGCAGAAAAAGGAATTAATTATAAATGAAAAATATTGCAAATGACTTGGCAATATTTTTGCATATCCAGGGTTTATAGATAAAGGATGATCGCTGGGAAAAGTTTGGGAGGCAACAGATCAAAGTAAATTGAGGTTCCTTTGTAACGGAAGGAATCAGGGTTTCCCTTCCGGTGACTCGGAAGGCATGATTTCGATGGCAATGTCCGGAGATAGATCTTGGGTGGCAAGGTTGGACTGGGAAGAATCTCTGGTCAAATAGAAAAGGCAAGGCTAAATGACCATCTTCATATACCCAAGAGCGAGAGAAAACCGATAACACCGAGAAAAAAGACGGGAGTCAAATCCCGCGAGAGAAAAAACAAACAGGAGCGAAAACCAGGGTGTTACAAACCTACCCCCCTTAAGAAAATCTCGTCCTCGAGATTTCCGAGCTTACCTCCCGGTGAAGGGGGACTTACCTGTGTGCGACTAGGATCCATCAGTTGTCCTGTCTTCGTCGGTTCACTGACCCCTTTAACCGCCTCTTCTGATGGACCATGTGTTGTCTTTTCACACAGTTTCCTTGAATCCTTCTCTTTCCTGTCAGGTGTACCCTTTTGTCCTGGTAGTGGTATTGCTAGGTGGTATAGCGGGTAATACCAACGGACAGCTCAATTTCCAAGGCCTGGAAGTATCTGCTTCGGGTTTTATTGTAATGCTTCGTATCCTGACTGTTATGGGCAAGACATCCTTTCCTGGTACCAGGCTTACGTGCTCGTATGGTCTTGAGTGAGTGGGAGTGGCTTTCCTTTTTGCTGTGTCAGAATGCTCAGTCTGGCTGTGGGTTCCATTCTAATGTTTCCTTCTGGCTTATGCATCCTGACTTTGCCCTTAGGTGATCCATAATTCAAGGAATCAACATGACTGAACTATGGCTGCTATATCCTCAACTGAAATGTCAGGCGGGATCACAAAGTAATCATAAACAGTAATCTCTTATTCCAATGATGTCATGATGTCTACAAGTTGTTGGTGCTGACGTGCTTTGAGCCATTCTATCTGAATGTCCTGTTTCAACTCTGTCGCTTGTGGAGAGAATTCTGTTATATATAGCCTCTGTAGTCCTTGCTATGACCACTGAACTGAGCATAGTATGGCTAGCATCCGGTGTATCTTTTGGAGCATAGCCTCTTATCTTGGTTGATGGCCCATATTTATGATGGGTATGACATACTGGCTGCATTGTTGTGGCCGTATATGCAAGAGTCTGACAAGGGTTGGTAATACCACCCTGTTCGTGAAGATGTATCTTGTTGACCGTCACAGAGGTTGTTTGTCCACAACTTCTTTGTGCTTGTGGACTCCTTTAATGGACCTGTAATGACCTGCCAATACGGCTCCTTGATTGTTTTCCCGGCTTGTCGGGCTTGTTCTCACAACTTACTCTTGCATACCTCGCAGGGGTTGCTGTGCTCATATTCTTCCTTTCAACATAGGGCCAATGTTTCTCTGAACACAGGCATTCCCGTGTACGAGTGGCTCGCATGAATTGATCCACTGGACTGCATGCTCACAACACATGCAGGTGTAGGATAAATCCTTTCATAACCACTGGGTTCTGAGGCGAATGTGTGTACAGACTAGTTCTTGCTTCTGACACGCTTGTTGGGGCACGATGGTGTGTTGAAGAAGACTGAATTCCTTATGCTCGAAGCTTCTGCCGGGGTAGCGTGCTGAAGAAGGCTGGGTATCATACCTCAAAAGCTTTCCTTCATGTGTGTGGCTTGCCGCGGAAGGTCAGGTGCCTTATGCCGGAAGTCTTCCGCGGTAGCCCGCTGTGGAAGATGGGAGTGTCATACCCGAGAAGCTTTTCTCTCCAAGTGACGTACGGAGAAAGATTGGCAATTTGATATCATAAGCCCCTTCTGATGGCTTGAGGAGGAAGGCTGGGTTGCTTATTCCAGAAGCCTTGGGTACGCAGTCATGTCTATGGCCGATTCTGGCTTCCTTCCAAAGTATTCAGAATTTTACCCATAGCAGAGCCAAAACTTGATATAGGCCATACCTTGACTGAAGATATTCCATTGGTCATGCACATTGCTTGTCCTTCTGCTGGTCTGATTATTGTTGCTGTAAAGGTTACATGGCCGATGCAGACCTCATTTTCACAATTAATCCTGAATACCATATGTTGCCGGTAGTACATAGTCGGCGGATAATTCCATTTGATTTAGTTGAACTTCCAAGCATTTGAAGTTCTCATTGATTCTAGGCAACCATAAACTTATCCATATTTCTCGCAAACCTTGTTCACAGTGCCCAGAAAATTTTGAATTTGCATCGGTGAATTCCAAGATATGCTTTGAAATTCGTATCATCATACCAGAGTTTAGTTGTTGCTCTCGGCACCTTCACATTCTTGAAATATGTCTTCTGTGGGTAATAAATGATTCTTGGGTCCATTGAGAGAAGACTCAGGGTTCACTTCACTGACTGACATAATCCCTGTATCGCGGATGGAATAATTTGTCCTTACTGATGTTCATTCTTAGTAGCTCATCTGCCTGTTCCTTAGGCGTGATTTGTTCTGAGGAAAACTCTCTCAGGTATAATCTGGCCTTGTCTGTTGCACATGGATTCTGCTTCTGACCCATTCTTCATTCTTGACAGATCCGGTGGTAATGTGCTGAATATCAGGTAGTTGGCTGGACATGACTCTTGTTGAATTGGGATTATTGGGTATTATCCCAGTTGCATGCTGATCTTCTTAGGTAACTCTTGCGGATGGATCCAGTCGGAGCGGAGAGACGGAATCGACAAAAGAAACAAGAACCGCGAAAAACCAAAAAGCAAATAGAGCTCAAGTGTTGCGGACCTTACACACGTGGCCAGGGATCCACTAGTATAACTATTATAGCGCACTCGATGCACCTCTAAGGATTTAGAAGCGAAATGACACAATGCTCCTGGTAGCACTAGTGTCAAGCTCCTACTACTTCCTTAGGTAGCATCACACTCGACGCAGGACCATAGCCAAAGTGGCCTAGTCAACGTTCCTAAGGTTGTCGGGGAAAGATGGAATTTATAGGCGTTTCCCAAAGGAAACTAGAGTAAGAAGAGAAATGCCATGGTTAGCAAGGAGGGTAAGGATATCTGGTTTACCTAGGGGTCTCAGGGCTCACGGGTCGTTGCCCGGTGCAAGCGTTTCACACCGGAGGCAAGGGCCATGAGAGTTGGGGTCTGATGGAGCCAAAGACCTATGGGGTTGCCTTATGATCAATAGTAGCCGTGCCAGGTGGCAAAGATGGCTGAAATCCATCTGGGCTTTCTACTGAACACAAGACAGTGAAGTCTGGCTAGGGTAACCTATAGTCAGCCTGGCTGCTCTAATACCATCCGTTGTGGCTCCCCGCCTAATTACCACTGTAGCCAGACGGTCGCCACACATACCAGCCCAGGAAATCACTCTGGCATGCGCGTTTACAACAAGTATCATGAACACAGGCATTTCTATTAATGGATATATAAGTCTTACAAGATATATTACAAGAGTGATGGCAGCGGAAAAGCTCTATCTAAGGCAGCATGGTCTTGGTGCGGCTCCAATCCGCAAGGATCTGACTGGGTTACTCTCCTAGCCCGCGAACACTCCGGCTCCTCGACGACGGACGACGGATCCTTATGTGAACCTGGCCATGTTAAAGGCCGCTGAGTACTTTTGAATGTACTCGCAAGCAAACCAAACTAACATATACACCAAGCAATGCAATCCATGGCATTCAAGCATGCATTTGTTATTAGAGTAACATTAATTATCATGGAATAGCATGCCTACCTAGCAATATGACTACTAAAGTAAGATACAGTTAAGTAAAGCATATCAAGTAAATAATCCATACTCCGAACATTCTCAGGATCCAATCTAAACCTTATCCAGACCCAGCTTACTCTCTTCCGGGTTGCCTTACAACCCTCAAAACATTCACGATACACTGAGTACTTCAGGGCATAAGACGAGTTCATCCATCATTATTAACATTATTACGGTTGACCACCTAGTGAGGCCTGGACGGACTGTCCAATACCGTGGACGCGGCTATTCGAATAGATTCTTCACTCTGCAGAGGTTGCGCACTTTACCCACACCATAGAGCACCTGGCCTCGTGATCCCATTCGGGTGGACCAGCGTTGCTCCAACGAAACCTGCCTGACCCGTGACTCTCCCATCGTACCACCGGCATTCATCCTCCCTCGGAGTCCTGCCCTGGGTGGCCCTTGTGTCACCGCGTGACACCTGTCACCGTCGTGGCCACACAAACTGTCCCAAACGGGGACTCCCGGGTTAAACAATCAACTGGGCTCACAAGGTTATCACCGCCTACCGGGCCAGGGTAGCACGCGCGCATAACCTTCCCTGTCTGGAGGTACCGGTGAAAGAGCACGCGATCAGACCAAGTCAAGGCCATCCCATACCGTCAAATGTGGTTGCACGGATAAGCCCAGACATGTGACTCTAGATCAACCGACTAGGTTTAGCCTTAGCAAGTATTTAACAAACATGGTTGTTTATCACAATAACTTGAGATGGCAGTAGCTAAGCATGATAAAAACATAACCACCTATCTCCATATAATATCACGACAAGTCATTAGTGCAATGATAAGATGAGCAGTAGCAGGTAATGTAAATGATAATATCGAAATGGTAGGAGTTTAATTATTTCTAGCACAAGCATATCATTAATTAAACACGCAAGAATAACACAGAGCAATGCTTTAGGGCATATATCAGATGGTCGGCTTGCCTGTGGTGAAGAATACTCCGCGAAGAAGTGCGATCATCTCACGGAAGAGTTCGCCGGAAACAATTCTCTCTCGGAGGGCTGAATGAGGGCAGGGGCAAAATGGTCATTTTCACAGTGTGGAAACATTATGAAAATGATCGGAACGGGTTCGACGAACTGAAGACGTGGGCATTGGTTTTACCTCGAACGGAGTTACGGGTGAAAAGATATTAATGATTGACTGTCAGGGACCTATCTATAAATATTTTATTCACCAATGGGTCCTTGGCAGATTTTCTGCGGAAAAGATTAAAACGCACTGTGCATTTGGGCTGCACAGGCCGGAACTGCGGGAGCTAGCTGGGCCGCGGGGCTGCGGTGGTTGCTGGGCCGGCCCACCCGCACCCACCCCCACTTAAATGACGTGGCGGGGCGGGGCCGGTGGCTGGTTCACCGACGCGCGGGGCCCGCCTTGTCCTCTCCCTCCTCCCGCTCCTTCTTCCTTCTCCCTCCTCCATCCCCGACGCGGCAACAGAGCCGCGGCTCTGGCGCGGGCTCCTGCGCTCCGGTGGGCCGCTCCAGCGAGCGAGCGGACGGTCGGATGCCCCGCCGTGCGCCGCGTCCAGAGGCGGTCTCGGCCGCAATTGGGGACGGCCAGAGGTAGAGCTCCACGACGTGGCCGAGGACGGCAACTCCAGTCAAGGGAGGGGCTCGGGTGGCCGGAGCAGTTGGGTGAGGGGGCGGAGGTGGTCTCCGGCGACTGGGGGTCCCAGAGGTGGGCTCGGCAGAGGCGGGGACGGGATGGAACGGAGGCGCGTCGCGGAGGCAGAGAGCGGCGGCGGCCGGACTTGGGGAGGGCGTGGCCACAGCGGCTCCGACGGTGAGGGGAATGGCTAGGGAGGTTCGCCGGACCACGGGGGACCTCCTGGTGGTGGAATGAGGAAGAGAGGGACCCGGGCTCACCGGAATTTAGGAGGAGGCCGACGGCGGCCGTGGCAGCGATGGGCGGCGAGGAAGAGCTTCGGGGCTCGGGCAGGTAGCTAGGGAGGGGTAGGGGAGTGAGGGGAGGCTGATGGTGAGCTCGAGGGGCTCCGGGGTGGCATATATATAGGCGCCCGACGGCGAGCGGATGAGCTCGGCCGCCATGGCGTTCTTATCGCCGTCCTGGCGCTCGGGGACACGCCGAGGGAAAGGGAGATGTCAGCAAGGTCTCTGGGAGAGGAAAGAAGCCGGCAGTGGCTTCGCGAGAGCTCGGCGAGGAAGAGACAGAGGAAGACGACGCCGGCGAGTCACGGGTGCACAGTGGCGGAGCTCGTTGTGGCGCGGCGAGGAAGAAACTGGAGGGGGAAGAGAGTTCCAGAGGTCCAGCTGTGCGGTGGGGAGCCTTGCGACACTCCAGGACAAGCCAAGGACAGCCGGAGCTGGCCAGCCGGCGAGTCCCGAAGCCACCAGCGCACAGAGCACCGTTTTGGCCTACTCTCTACGTGGTCACCACGGCAACACGTGCTCCGGAGCATTAAATGGCCCTTGGACCTTGTCTATTTGATGCACAAGAGGTCAGTGAGCTGGCCTGACAAGGTTTGGATGAAGGTGGCTGCCTGAAACGACTGGTTTGACCTGAGAAGGCAGGTAACAGCAAGGTGTTTGCAAGTTTCTCGAGGAGATTGGCTTGTCGAAAGTTGCTGATTTTTGTGGTGGAGCCATGATCTACTGAGGTCACTCTGTACAAAAAATTTCACCTCAATTAGATCAACCTAGCTATCACTCCCCTTACAAACTGGCAGGCTGAACAGAACTGAATATAATGATGCTGGGCATAAATGGCTAAATTAATTAGGCTGAAATTTGGTGGAGAGAGGTTATTTGAACATATGAAGCCACTGTAAAAGTTTCATACCATTTGGGTACACCAAAATGGTACTTGCTTCACAGAGGTTCCAAATGGACAAAAACTTTGGAAAAATGCTGGGGAAAAATGGATAGAGGGATTGAGCTGTTTTTTGGTTTCCATGAGTGATTTATCTATGTTAATCACCATGAAAAATTTCAGCTCAAATAGATCAAGGGTTCAAGCACTTCCTTTGAAAATTGCCCAACTGGACAGAATCCGCAAATTGATGTTGTGCTCAAACTTTGAACTATGGAACTTGGGTTCTTGATGGAAATGGTGAAGATATGGATAAGAGAAGCTCCACAATTTATTTTTGATTTTTCCTGGCTACCAAAATGGTAGTTCCTTTAGAAAGGGCCCAAAATGCAATATTGGCATTAAATAGGAAGATGCAATTTCTCCTATTTAATTATGGCCACTATTTTTATTGGAGCTCAATATGATCACAAAGAATATCTCCACAAGTTTTTATGAACTTTAGAGATGGATAGATATTTTCCTGGATTTAATTCCTTTAACTGGCAAAAAAAGGAATTAATTATAAATGAAAAATATTGCAAATGACTTGGCAATATTTTTGCATATCCAGGGTTTATAGATAAAGGATGATCGCTGGGAAAAGTTTGGGAGGCAACAGATCAAAGGAAATTGAGGTTCCTTTGTAACGGAAGGAATCAAGGTTTCCCTTCCGGTGACTCGGAAGGCATGATTTCGATGGCAAAGTCCGGAGATAGATCTTGGGTGGCAAGGTTGGACTGGGAAGAATCTCTGGTCAGATAGAAAAGGCAAGGCTAAATGACCATCTTCATATACCCAAGAGCGAGAGAAAACCGATAACACCGAGAAAAAAAGACGGGAGTCAAATCCCGCGAGAGAAAACAAAAACATGAGCGAAAACCAAGGTGTTACATCTCCGTCACACGGAGTAACAAATCCCAGTCTTGATCCATGCCAACTCAACAGACACCCTCGGAGATACCTGTAGAGCATCTTTATAGTCACCCAGTTACGTTGTGACGTTTGATACACACAAGGCACTCCTCTGGTGTCACTGAGTTACATGATCTCATGGTCATAGGAACAGATACTTGACATGCAGAAAACAATAGCAATAAACTTGACACGACCATATGCTACGTTCATAGTTTGGGTCTTGTCCATCACATCATTCTCCTAATGATGTGATCCCGTTATCAAATGACAACTCATGTCTATGGCCAGGAAACCTTGACCATCTTTGATCAACGAGCTAGTCCTATAGAGGCTCACTTGGGACACGGTGTTGTCTATATACCCACACATGTATTTGAGTTTCCAATCAACACAATTATAGCATGGATAATAAACATTTATCATGAAACAAGGAAATATAATAATAAGCATTTTATTATTGCCTCTAGGGCATATTTCCAACACGGCGGAGGTCAAATCGCTACAGACGCGCTTTCCGCATATGATAGAGGCGAACATAGAGCTGACCAAAGTGGTGCAGGTCATGCTCAGCCACCGCCTCCTCCCCTGCCAGCACCAGCCACCCCAATGTGGGCGTACAAGCTCGGCGATCCTGCCACCTTGCGCCAGCTCTACTGCACTACCCACGAGAAGTTGTGGAAGGCGTTGTTCAAGCCCCAAAAGGACTGGCCAGCCGAGGAGGAAGACACCGGCCTGGACGCCGAAAACCCTCCTACCAAGGTATAACAAAGCTTCTATCTTTATTCTTGGGCTCCACCCTTTAGTAAGGAATTTGACCCCTTCTTCCTCGTTTTCACTGAACTGGCTGGACAAGGCTGCTCACAAGGAGGAGCACATAGAGGAAGGGGGGAGGTTGATTCCCCACAAACAAGGAAGAGGGCGGCGTCTGCCGACGTTGAGGAGGATCCAGCTCCCCCCGCCCTGAAAAGGCCCTGCAGGGCCAAGGTGGTCCTACCCGATGTTAGCCCAGATTCTGATGAGGAATCTGAGGCTTTCGAAAGGGTCCCCCGGAGGAACCCCAGGGTCAAGCCCCAGCCCAGAGGTATTTAATCCGAACATCTTATGGTACATTCATGCAGAGTTTTGCCGCTAACCGGATTAGTGCCTTTCATGTTGCAGCCCACCCCGCGACCTCCCCATCGATCAGGTATCCGAGGGGGAATCTCCGCCCACCGAGCTGGCAGAGAGCAGGACAGTGTCACGTCCCTCTCCTCCTCGGGCCGCCGAGGAGACTGTGGAGGTGTTATCCCGCCAGACCCCACCTGGGCCGAACACTAGGGGCGGGGGTGACGACGAAATGGCGGAGGTTAATACCTCAGCCACCAAAGATTGGGGGGAGGAACCCCTCTTGGTAAACAGAGAGGGGGGACACGGTCCATCCGAGCCCCCTCCACAGACCGTTCCGGAGCACTCCATGTCTCCAGAATTGTCGCCCCTGCCTTCCCATGAAGGGAGGGCAGAGGTGCCACCACCAGTGTCGCCCGTAACAGAGCGGGCCGCAACTGGGTGGCCAGCTGCGATGGAGGAGGCTTTGACTAGCTCCTCCCTCGCCGAAGATCACCACGCCCTCATGGGTGTGGTTTTACGAGGCATTCAGTCTATTAACAGCGGACTGAAGGAGGCCTTCAATGGCCTCTTGACGGGCTTCAAGGTAAGCCATGTAATATTCTTTTTTCTGAAGAAGTTAATCTGTAAGATTATGCAACCCTTGCAAGTATAGTAGCCCCCGAGCCATGGGTGAGTTTGAAAAACTCACACAGGGGTCAAATTAAAAAACTTGAATGATAAAAAATAGGAGAATTACGGCCTCCGAGACTCTGGTAGGTTTGGAGAAAACCTGACAGAGAGTCTATCGTCGATAACTCGGGAGTCTAACATAAATAAGGTGTTTTGTAGGCCTCGTCTTCGTCAGCGACCACCACTGCCCTGGTGCTGGCCGAGCTGAATCAGAAGCTCAAGAGCTCCGATGAGGAACTCGACCGTCTCAACAGGCGGTTTGACGATGCGCAGGGTAAGTCCGAATTGTACTACTTCGGCCATTGTTACCCTCGATAATTGAAGTTATACGGGGTTTTATCCCTAAGTGTTTGTTATCCATTATGACCACAGCTGTCGCCGCAGAGGTCGATAACCTCAAGGCCGAATTAAAGAAGGCGGAGCAAGAGGCTGCAGATCAGAAGGCGCTGGCCGAACAGGCGTGTACCGAACTTTCGTCGGTGAAGACTGATAGCGACCAGCATTAAGCTCGGGTATCCGAGGTGCAGCAGGAGCTCAAGGATGCCAGCACTAAGTGTGAGGCTCTTGAGCAAAAGAACAAGGACCAAGCCGTCGAGCTATCCTTGCTGTCCGCAAAACTTAAAGCGGAGCGGGTAGATAGGCGGTTATATGAAGAAGAACTCCGCCAAGTCTGGCTAATCGCGGATGGTAAGCCATACTTACTGCAATGTGCCTTCGGTGGTAACAGGTTTGCGTTGCTCACACGGGTGTGGTGTTCCTCAGGCGCCTTTACGGATCTCCCGAGGAGTGCGGCGGACGCGGCTCGGTACTTTGCTACGCTGGATGGGGATGTTGAGCCTAGACTGTTCTGGGCGCAATTTCAAACCCCTGAGCACCCACCTCTCCTCAGCAATCAGATGAAGCAGTTGATGGAGCTACATAGGATGGCGGAGCCGGACATGAAAGACCTTTATATCCGGCTGTGGCCTGCAGAGCCATTGCCGGGTAGTTACTTCGGCTTAGTGCAGAAGTTGTGCGACGCCGCCTCTTGGATTGACGTCCTGAAGCATTCCACATGTATCTAGGGGGCCCAGATGGCATTTGCAAAGACCATGGTGCACTGGCCAAAGCTCAAGCCGGCCGAGATGGCCACCGCACCCCCGCCTGCTGGGAAGGAAGATAGGCGCCCCGAGCTATACTTCCCCATCGTGATGGATGGTGCTCGGGCGATAGAGGCCCAATGCTCTAAAGATGTAATTTATGAATGAGCGTACTATCATGTGCCCGATGAATGTTTTGCTTTATAGTGCGGTTGCATGACGTATCATGCTTTTTAAGATTTTTATTATTTTGACTCTTGTGTGGCCGTTTTAACTGAAAGTTGACAGTCGTCGGCTTCAGCCCCCATGTAGATACTACAAGAGGTGTTTCGACCTCCACACTGTAACCCTTAGCCGACGTATCGGTGCCCGGAGGCGGTAGGGCGTGAGGGGAACAAGGCAATCGTACTATGTGTCTTTAGTGCTTTCACTTAGCCGTAGGAGCTTGACTGCGGGGGCTGGTGACTACCCCCAGTATTTTGTGATATTCGGATATACCAAGGTTTAGACCATTATCACATGGTTTGTGAAGGTACAAACCCCTCGTATGACACGGAATAACCTCCATCGATTTTTAGTTTGAAACTTATGCTCGGATCGCAGACCGGTTCTCGCTTATTATGACAGTCAGTGTCGTGGGAGTAATCCTGACAATAGTACGAGGGGTACGACTGAGTAGGGGGAAGCCTAGCTACGGAATAAGTGTCACACTCAAAATTTACAAGTTCGGACCCCACCCGGAAATGGTAACAGTCCTACGTCTCGAGCCCTGGGGCTGTGTGTTTTCCATGGGTATCTGATTACAGGGCATTCGTAACCCCTGTTCTGGCGCCCGGGGATGGCTTATATAGAGTGCACCACCATTGGCTGAACGCCATCACTAGGGTCATTAATGATAGTAACTGCGGGGGTTACTAGAAACTGCTAAGTTAACTACAGCCATTACAGGTAACGTGGTCTTTACAGTACTTAAGGCGTATTAAGTCGCTCGAACGTTGCCGCTCCCACGACAGTCCTGCTCCTTTCTATCCGAGTGTTACGAAAGGCACCGAATGGTCAGTAACATCCGAGTGACGTTCAAGGAGCCGAGTGCAGCTTGAGCGATCCTCTGAGAGTCAAGGTGAACCAAGGACTTCCATGAACTTGTCGGACCCTAAGGGTGTCCAAGAATAGAAGTATGTGACCCTACCTAGGGTAGGTGACCTCGTCAGTAGCTCCCGAATCGATTGAGTCTCAGGGGGAACGAGTGGCCTGCATGTCGTGATGCTGGAACCGTATTGGGGACGTTTTGAAATGGATCGGGTCATTTCCCACTCGGTGTTCGAGCCACAATCGATTCAAGGTTTAATTTCCTCCGAGTGGCCCGCACAGCCCGGACTGCCCGGGCCATTCGGTTCAATGTAGATCAGCTCTCGGGAGAGATGATCCTTAGGCTTGGTGTCGTCATTAGAACTTTCGTCTGATCTTCATTCGGAGGTTTCAGGAGCGTTTGGAGATCTATCCGAGTGTCCAATGAGATTTTGTCCACTCGGTGGAAGTTTGACCAGTCATTAGTCACTCGGTAAATTGTGGTACGTCTGAACGCGGGGGTGAACGCGGAGTCCACTCGACACGCCACGTCGCGAAATCTCCGGCGATTTCAAAATCACAGGGAAGCGCACACGCGCGATTGTGACGGTTGTGTGAGAGGTGTGGGAGAGGTGGCCGCGGCGCCTCGATTTTCGCGTCCCCACTACTCTGCCCTGAAGATTTGGCGGATCGGGGCTTGGCCGTTGATTACACGGCCTTTCCAAATCCAACGACTGGAAATCAGCCGAGCTGGGGTATAAAAAGGGAACCGGGGGGATGTAAGGAGAAGGCATCCTTTCTTCCCCCTCGTGATCCCCACTGTTGCTCCACTGTGAACTCTGCGAGTGCCCCCAGACCGCCGATTTGCCACTAGTTCTCGCCGGAGATGTCGAGGAATGCCACCGCCAAGGCCGAGAAGGCGAAGAGGACTTCACGCGACTCCTCCTCGAGCGCGGGCGGCTTGGCTGGCTTCGTCCAGGGTGAATGGTTGGCACCCCGAGTCACCGCCAGTCGATTGAAGGAATATGAGAGCCAAGGCCTCCTCGCCCCGGGGAGCTAGAGGCTGCCGGAGAAGGGAGAAGTCGAGCCTGCGCCGCGCGGAGGTGAATGGGTACTCCTTACCACTCATATCGACCGAGGGTTTTCGCTCCCGCCTCATCCTTTCTTTCGGGCTTTCTTCGATTTCTTTGGGGATCAACTGCATCATCTCCCTCCCAACTCCATCACGTACTTAGCTGCTTTCGTCTCCCTATGTGAGAACTTCCTTGGCTGTCACCCGCATTGGGGCTTTTTCAAACACTTGTTCATTTGCCGAATGATGACGGTAAAGAAAACCGCTCTCTCGGAAGAGAAAACGAATGTAGCTCAATTGTGCGGGGGTTTGGGAATCCAGTAGAGGGGCAAAGGTAGCTTTCCCACACTGAACTTTCCCGACACGGTCAAGGGTTGGCAATCCACATGGTTCTACTGTGACGATGTCTCAGTCGGTGAGGGTCAGTCGGGCCTCCCTCCATATTCCACGGAACGCATTCGGCGGCTTCCAAAGCTGACCGTGTACAAGGAGGAGAAGGTCGAGGTAGATTTGCTCGTGATCGCACTGGTAGCTCTGGTGAACCAGGGCATCAACAGGTTAGATTTGCTGGAGGTCTTTTCCAGAGAAGGATCCAGCCGCTTCAGGCCAGAGCCCATCCCATGTGGCGGTACTCGGGTCCGAGTGATGTCACTCGCACGCATCCGGAGGAACTCAGCGCTGAAACAGTGGCGAACAAACAGAAGGCCATAACTCCAGCTCGGGACAACCCCAGGGGGTCAAGACTCGTGCCGCCGTACTCGACCGATCATCTGCCGAGTGAGGTAAACTCCGAATGCCGCCATTAATTCCGAACGATGTGATTTTCCCTTGACGAATTTTGATCATCGCAACCTCCATTTCAACAGGGTTACACGAACATGACAAGCTTGATACCCGCTGGCACCAACACGACTGTAGACGTTGCCAGCGACAACGAGCGCCGTGGCGACTCGGGCGATGAAGAAGAGTCTGAAGATGGAAGCAACGACGAAGAAGACGAGGCAGAATCTTCCCCTTCAGAAGAGGTGCTTCCCGAGCCCTGTTCTAAGGCCCGCCAGGACCCTGGAGTCCGTGGAGGCCGTACGGGTGGTCCGGGTGCTGCCAAGACTCCTACGAGCATCCCTCCCACTCGGACTTCGAAGTGAGGGCGTAGCGATCCCGTCACATCTCCAGAGAAGACTGCGAAGCAAGCGAAGATCACTACTAGCAAACCCCGGAAGGCGGCCTTGCCCAAGACCAAGATGAACGTGCAGGTGGACTCCACGTAAGTATCTTCATGCCGATTGATGTTTCGAGTGATTAACCGATTAAGATAAACAATCCGAATGACTTCGATGCAGGGCCGACACTTCATCTGCCTCGCTAGGGAAGGACAAGGCTGAAACTGATGCAGCAACTTCAAAAGGTATCACTCGGCTTTGCCTATTTGTGAATTCCGGGTCTTTAGTTTCTCCTCTCGGCTCATTTCCGAATGACTGTCGCCTGTTTGCAAAGCCTCGTGAGGTGATCCAGATTGACGCGAACGAACAAGTTGACCCGCCGACTCCTGCTGTTGACGCGGACGTCGTGATGCGAGATGTCTCAACTATCCAAGAGCTGCCTCAGGCCCGAGGAACTTCTTCAAGGGCAAGATCAGCACTCGGAACTCCTCCTCCAACTCCCCTTGTGACCAGCATCATCGGTCTGCAACGCATCCTGGAGGACCAGGTGGGAGCGAGCAAGGAGGCGCTAATCTAGCTGAAGTTGATGAACGACAAGATGAAGGAGGCCCGCGATGCCGGCGAGGCTTTGGAGGCGACCGCCCGAGTAAGTACTCTCGTAAGTACCTTCTTTAGACATAATATTTGCGTTGAAGATGTTTTCAGAATCCTATAGAATCCTGAGTGAGTTTATGTAGAGTCCCGAATGGGTTTACGTCAGTAGTGGGAATACACCCACTGGGTGTTTTAGGTAGTAGAATCCGAATGAAGAGATACTTGTCGAAGAGGATGCGATGATGGTCCATGGACCATGGCCTCTCGACTTTGACCGTCGGGATGTAGAACCAGTAGTTCTCCAGTGGGAGCGCGCTGAGCGCACCCACTGGGTGTAGTCCCCGAGGTTGCCGTCGACTGAAGCAGTCGGCGGCAGTCTCAAAATCCGAATGTTGAGGAGTAGGATCCGAATGAAGAGATACTTGTCGAAGAGGATGCGGTGACGATCCATGGACCAGAGCCTCTCGACGTTGCCCGTCGGGGTCTAGAACCGGTAGTTCTCCACTGGGAGCGCGCTGAGCGAACCGACTGGGTGTAGTCCCCAAGGTTGTCGTCGACTGAAGCAGTCGGCGACAGTCTCAAAATCCGAATGTTGAGGTTGTAGGATCCGAATGAAGAGATACTTGTCGAAGAGGATGCGGTGACGGTCCATGGACCAGAGCCTCTCGACGTTGCCCGTCAGGGCGTAGAACCAGTAGTTCTCCAGTGGGAGCGCGCTGAGCGAACCCACTGGGTGTAGTCCCCGAGGCTGCCGTCGACTGAAGCAGTCGGCGACAGTCTCAAAATCCGAATGTTGAGGTAGTAGGATCCGAATGATGAGATACTTGTCGAAGAGGATGCGGTGACGGTCCATGGACCAGAGCCTCTCGACGTTCCCCGTCGGGGTGTTGAACCGGTAGTTCTCCAGTGGGGGCACGCTGAGCGAACCCACTGGGTGTAGTCCCCGAGGCTGCCGCGACTGAAGCAGTCAGCGACAGTCTCAAAATCCGAATGTTGAGGTAGTAGGATCCGAATGAGGAGATACTTGTCGAAGAGGATGCGGTGATGGTCTATGGACCAGAGCCTCTCAACGTTCCCCGTCGGGGTGTTGAACCGGCAGTTCTCCAGTGGGGGCGCGCTGAGCGAACCCACTGGGTGTAGTCCCCGAGGCTGCCGTCGACTGAAGCAGTCGGTGGGAGTCTAAAAATCCGAATGTTGAGGTAGTAGGATCCGAATGATGAGATAATTGTCGAAGAGGATGCGGTGATGGTCCATGGAACAGAGCCCCTCGACGTTGCCCGTCGGGGTGTAGAACCGGTAGTTCTCCAGTGGGGGCGCGCTGAGCGAACCCACAGGGTGTAGTCCCGGAGGCTGCCGTCGACCGAAGCAGTTGGTAACAGTCTCAAAATCTGAATGTTGTTGTACCTCTACATTGTATCTGATTGTCAGCTCTGATGTTCTTTGCTATTGTTGTCGTCGTATGTAGGGTGTGTGCGAGATCGGATCTCGCTATAAAACTCTTGAAGAGGATGTGCAGGAGCTGGGTCGCAACCTCGAAGTTGAGAAAACCAAGTGTACACGTCTGGAGCAGGAGAAACTGACGCTCGTAGGTAATCAGATTTCGACCGACTACTTTGAGTTCGATCTTTTTCCCTGTCCAACTAAAAGTACTTCGCCAGATGTACGTCGTGAAATTCTTCAGCTTGCTAAGAGATGACGTGGCTTGAGACTGCGTCGGTATTTCCCCAAAGAGGAAGGGATGATGCAGCACATCGACGGTAAGTATTTCCCTCAGTTATGAAACCAAGGTTATCGAACCAGTAGGAGGATCACCACCACCCAAAAAGCAGCACCTGCACACAAACAACAAATACTTGCAACCCGACGCGAAAGAGAGGTTGTCAATCTCTCTACGGTAAAAAGATAGATTAGGTAGTGATAGATAGGAGAGATAGATCTCTCTAGAACACAAAATAAAATGGGCAAATAAAATATGCAGCAATATATTTTGGGTTTTTGGTTTTGTAGATCTGAAAACAAAGATGCAAAAAGATAGATCTGAAAGCAATATGTTGGAAAATTAGACCCGGGGGCCGTAGGGTTCACTAGTGGCTTCTCTCATGAGTATAGCGCACAGTGGGTGAAAGAATTACTGTTGGGCAATTGCTACAAAATCGAATAGTCATGACGATATCCAAGGCGATGATCATTATATAGGCATCACATCCAAGATAAGTAGACCGACTCCTGCCTGCATCTACCACTATTACTCCACACATCGACCGCTATCCAGCATGCATCTAGTGTATTAAGTTCATGGAAAAACGGAGTAATGCAATAAGAATGATGACATGATGTAGACAAGATCTATTCATGTAGGAATAGACCCCATCTTGTTATCCTTAATATCAACGATACATGCGTGTCTTGCTGCCCCTTCTGTCACTGGGAAAGAACACCGCAAGATCGAACCCATCACAAAGAACCTCTTCCCATGGCAAGAAAAATCGATCTAGTTGGCCTAACTAAACCAAAGATTCGAAGAAGAAATACGAGGCTATAAGTAATCATGCATATAAGAGATCAAGGAAGACTCAAATAATATTCATGGATAGAAACTGATCATGAACTCAAAATTCATCGGATTCCAACAAACACACCGCAAAAGTTTACATCAAATAGATCTCCAAGAGACCATTGTATTGAGAATCATAAGAGAGAGAGAGAGAGAGAGAGAGAGAGGAAGCCATCTAGCTACTGCCTACGGACCCGTAGGTCTATGGTGGACTAATCACGCATCATCGGAGAGGCACCTATGAGGAAGATAAGCCCCTCCGTGATGGTGTTTAGATTGGATCTCGCGGTTATGGAACTTGCGGCGGCTGGAATTGAGTTTCGTCGACTCCCCTAGGGTTTTTGGAATATTTGGGAATTTATAGGCATCAGAGGCGGTGGAGAGGGGCCCCGAGGAGGGCACAACCCATCAGGGCGCGTCGGGGCCCCCATGGCGCGCCCTGGTGGTTTGTGGTCTCCTCGGCCCACTTCTCTGGTCCTTCTTTGGCCCACTGGGTGTCTTCTGGTCCAGAAAAAATCTCCAAAAAGTTTCATCGTGATTGGACTCCGTTTGGTATTGATTTTCTGCGAAGTAAAAAAAAGCAAAAACAGCAACTGGCACTTTGGCACTATGTCAATAGGTTAGTCCCAAAAAATGATATAAAGTTGTTATAAAATGATTGTAAAACATCCAAGAATTATAATATAACAGCATGGAACAAGCAAAAATTATAGATACGTTGGAGACGTATTAGCATCCCCAAGCTTAATTCCTACTCGTCCTCGAGTACGTAAATGATAAAAACAGAATTTTTGATGTGGAATGTTGCCTAACATGTTCATCATATTCTTTTCTTTTGTATAGCATGGACATTTGGACTTGTAAATAATTCAAAGCAATAGTCTAGTTTTAACATAATGACTTCAATACTCAAGCATGTCAACAAGCAACCATGTCTTTCAAAATATCAACACTAAAGAAAGTTATCCCTACCCATCATTCTCAATCATTGATCCATTCATGAAACACACTCAAATATTAGCTATACCCAATGCTCAAGCACGATCATAGTGCCCCCTAGTTGGTGCTTTATAAGAGAAGATGGAGACTCAAAGTAAAAATAAAAATTGCATAAAGTAAATAGATAGGCCCTTCACAGAGGGAAGTAGGGATTTGTAGAGGTGCCAGAGCTCAAAGTTTTAAATTGAGAGAGAAAAATATTTTGGGTGGCATGCTTTTCCTGTCAACGAAAACGACAAAGTAGCTCACAATTCTTTCCATGCTAGATATATCATAGGCGGTTCCCAAACAGAAAATAAAGTTTATTCCTTTTTCCACCAAACTTTCACTTTCCATGGCGGGCCGTATCCACGGTTGCCTTCCATACCAACGCTTTCCAAGGAATTTATTATTTGACAACATAAAGTAAATATTTTTTTCTTTTTCATTTCGGGAATGGGAATCCCTATTACCGCCGCACTCTCGTGCAATAACAAGTGAATAAACACTCATCTTGAGAATAACACATCTAGCATGTGAAAATATTGGACACTCCCCACCATTTCATGAGCGGTACAAGCACACTAAAGAGAAAATTTATTTTGAAAATTTAGAGATGGCACATTCAAATTTGCTTGGAACGGCATGGAAATACCGCATATAGGTAGGTATGGTGGACTCATAAGGCAAAACTTGGTTTAAGGATTTTGGATGCACAAGTAGTATTTCTACTTAGTACAAATGGAGGCTAGCAAATAGATCGGGAAGCAACCAAACCAAGAAACGAAAATTCACATAAGCGAGCATTGAGCATAACTAACACCGAATAATGCACCATAAGTAGGATATAACTTCATTACATAACTATTGACTTTTGTGCATGCATAGGGAATCACAAACCTTAACACCAATATTCCTACTCAAGCATAATTACTCACTAACATGACTCACATATTACTATCATCATGTTTCATAACTATTACAAAGAATCAAGTTTAATTGGCCCTATGATCTTCATGAAAGTTTTTATTATATCCTCCTTGGATATCTATCACTTTGGGACTAGTTTCATATATTCCCATTGCTTTTTGGCAAGCTCAAACAAATTTAAGTGAAGCACATGAGCATAAAGATTTCATCTCTCAAAAAGGTATAAGTGAAGCATGAGAGGATTTCTTCAAAATTTACTAACTCTCAAATTAATCTAAGTGAAGCATGAGAGTATTTCTACAAAAATTTCCAGGCACACCGTGCTAAAAAATATATAAGTGAAGCACTAGAGCAATTATATAGCTCAAAAAGTTTAAGTGAAGCATAGAGAGCAATTCTAACAAATCATAGCATAATTTTGGCTCTCCCGAATAGGTGTGTACAGCAAGGATACAAAGGAAAAACAAACAAGCAAATCAAGCAAAGATACAAGACGCTCCAAGCAAAACTCATGATATGTGACGAATAAAAATATAGCTCCAAGTAAAATACCGATGGTCGTTAGAAGAAAGAGGGAATGCCACTCGGGGGCATCCCCAAGCTTAGTTGCTTGTTACTCTTTGGATATATCTTGGGGGTGTGGTAGCATCCCCAAGCTTAGGCTTTTATCACTCCTTATTCCTTCATCCATCGTGATCTCACCCAAAACATGAAAACTTCAATCACACAAAACTCAACAAAATCTTCGTGAGATCCGTTAGTATAATAAAGCAAATCACTACTTTAGGTGTTGTTGCCAAACCATTCAAATTTTATTATTGCATTATACCTATTGTATTTTAAATTTAGCATGGATCATACCCTTCAATATAACCCATAGATTCATCAAAACAAGCCCACAATGCAACGAAAACAGAATATGTCTTAAACATAATAGTCTGTAGTAATCTGTACTCTAACCATACTTCTGTAACTATATAAATTCGGAAAAATTAGAACAACGTAAGGAATTTGTATAGAAACACTGTGTTAATATTTCAGCTCAAGATCACATTCCAGCAAAAAATGAAAATTCATATACTTGACACAAAGTTTTTGATTCAGATTCGGCATCACTTCTACTCATCCTATGAATCATCCTAAAGGCTTTACTTGGCACAAACACTAAATAAACCATAAAAACACAATCACAACAGAGGCATAATTGTGTCAACACTCAAAAACAAAAAGGAAAAAGCAAAAAATTATTTATTCATTGGGTTGCCTCCCAACAAGCGCTATCGTTTTACGCCCCTAGCTAGGCATAACGCATAGACTCATGTATTGTCATCTTTGGTTTTTCATGAAGTGCTTTTTTCAAGAGGTTTTGCAAATAAAACTTGAAATACATCATCCATAGCAACCTTAGCACTATCAAGTTGTCCCTCTACGTACCCCCTTTGATTACCGGCCACGATCCAAGAATATTGTTGGTTCACATCATTGAAAACTTGTTGGATCATATCTAAAACGGGGACTTCCTTTTTGAGATTCTCATAAAAAACTTGATTATTTCCAAGAAAATATCTCATCATGTAATCACTATTGTAGAGGATTTCTCCTATTACCAGTTTTTCACGGCTCATACCATAAAAATCAAAGATCGCCCTAGCTTCCCGTACTATATGATCAAATTCATGCATGAGAACAAGGGTAACCAACTTCTTAGCCTTGGGATTCTTAATGACGGGTAGCTCGTAAAAAAATCTTTGCAAGGTAGGATGGGTTCGGATAAACCTATTTTCAAGTTTCAAGACTAGCGCTGAAATAGCTTCCGCATAAGTTTTAGTTCTTTTTAGTATAGGAGTATCATCGAGAGTCAAATTCCCAACGCAATTGAAAAACTCTTGGATAGTTTCTTTTCCTATAATGTTCCCTTGCCCCAAAACAATAGTTTTAGAATCCAGATTACCAGAACGTCCAATTTTACGAGTCCTGCCATCATCCGTTTCTGCCATACCAAAATCACTCATGGTGAGAAGCAAACAAGATTGCAAACAAGGAAGAGATCCGGCAAGAAAAAGGCAGACGAAAAAGAGGGCGAATAAAACGGCAAATTGGTGAAGCGGGGGAGAGGAAAACGAGAGGCAAATGGCAAATAATGTAATTGCAAGGACATGAGATTTGTGATTAGGAATCTAGTAGATGATGATGGAGTCCCCTCATCGCCTACGATAGGCACATAGAAGAGACCGCTTCCTCCCCGGCAACGGCGCCAGAAATTCCTTTGATGTGGCTTGAGACTGCGTCGGTATTTTCCCAAAGAGGAAGAGATGATGCAGCATAGCGACGGTAAGTATTTCCCTCAGTTATGAATCCAAGGTGATCAAACCTGTAGGAGGATCACCACCACCCAATAAGCAGCACCTGCAAACAAACAACAAATACTTGCAACCCGACGCGAAAGAGAGGTTGTCAATCTCTCTACGGTAAAAAGATAGATTAGGTAGTTATAGATAGGAGAGATAGATCTCTCAAGAACACAAAATAAAAAGGGCAAATAAAATATGCAGCAATATGTTTTTGGGTTTTGGTTTTCTAGATCTGAAAACAAAGATGCAAAAAGATAGATCTGAAAGCAATATGTTGGAAAAGTAGACCCGGGGGCTGTAGGGTTCACTAGTGGCTTCTCTCATGAGTATAGCACACGGTGGGTGAACAAATGACTGTTGGGCAATTGATAGAAAATCGAATAGTCATGACGATATCCAAGGCGATGGTCATTATATAGGCATCACGTCCAAGATAAGTAGACCGACTCCTGCCTGCATCTACCACTATTACTCCACACATCGACCGCTATCCAGCACACATCTAGTGTATTAAGTTCATGGAAAAACGGAGTAATGCAATAAGAATGATGACATGATGTAGACAAGATCTATTCATGTAGGAATATACCCCCATCTTGTTATCCTTAATAGCAACGATACATGCATGTCTTGCTGCCCCTTCTGTCACTGGGAAAGAACATTGCAAGATCGAACCCATCACAAAGCACCTCTTCCCATGGCAAGAAAAATTGATCTAGTTGGCCTAACTAAACCAAAGATTCGAAGAAGAAATACGAGGCTATAAGTAATCATGCATATAAGAGATCAAAGAAGACTCAAATAATATTCATGGATAGAAACTGATCATGAACTCAAAATTCATTGGATCCCAACAAACACACCGCAAAAGTTTACATCAAATAGATCTCCAAGAGACCATTGTATTGAGAATCATAAGAGAGAGAGAGGAAGCCATCTAGCTACTGCGTACGGACCCGTAGGTCTATGGTGGACTACTCACGCATCATCGGAGAGGCACCTATGAGGAAGATGAACCCCTTCGTGATGGTGTTTAGATTGGATCTCGAGGTTCTGGAAATTGCCGCGGCTGGAATAGTGTTTTGTTGACTCCCCTAGGGTTTTTGGAATATTTGGGAATTTATAGGCATCAGAGGCGGTGGAGAGGGGCCCCGAGGAGGGCACAACCCATCAGGGCGTGTCGGGGCCCCCCTGGCACGCCCTGGTGGGTTGTGGTCTCCTCGGCCCACTTCTCCGGTACTTCTTTGGCCCACTGGGTGTCTTCTAGTCCAGAAAAAATCTCCAAAAAGTTTCGTCGCGATTGGACTCCGTTAGGTATTGATTTTCTGCGAAGTAAAAACAAGCAAAAACAGCAACTAGCACTTTGGCACTATGTTAATAGGTTAGTCCCAAAAATGGTATAAAGTTGTTATAAAATGATTGTAAAACATCCAAGAATGATAATATAACAGCATGGAACAAGCAAAAATTATAGATACGTTGGAGACGTATCAAGAGATTGCGGGTTTCCATTTCTATAGAGACCATGAAGGAAGCCTTGGAGAAGAAGGACAGTGATCTAGCACTTTCCCAGAAGGAAGCCGGTCGGAAGGCTAAGGAGGCGGAGGGCAAACTGAAGGAATTCGAGAAGTGGGAGGAGGAGAAGAGGACGTTGGAGGATGTCGCCAAGAGGAGCACCCTGGAGGCCGTTGAAGCCGAAGCAAAGCTGAAGGGCGTCACAGCTAAGAAGGTTGAGCTTGAGAAGCTTGTGGAGGACTATTGTGGTGAAATGAACAAGAGGCTCAAAGGTACACACTCGGCCCGATCAAACCTCAAACCTTTTCTCCCGATCAAACCTCAAACCTCAAACCTTTGCTCCCCCACATACTTTTTTCTCCCAAATGTCTATCAGATCTGTGCACGGATGAAGAAGAAGAAACTTCCAAGATTGAGAAAGAACTGGATCCGAGCGCTGGGCTCCTCAGCGACAGTGCAACACTTGCGTTGCTTCGCCTAGACGAGCGCACCATGGAGGTAGCTCATTTCCTCAACCGTTTGCGCGAAGCCGCTAAGGAGATCGACAAGGAGACTGGCCCCGAGGAAGAGCTCCCGAGTGACTTGGGCATCCTCGTTAATCGTCCGAAGGATGTGCCACGCCGAGTCCAGTTATGGAAGAAGTCCGCCGCTCGAGCTGGGGCAGACATCGCTCTTTCCCTTGTTCATGCGCACTGCAGAGGCATGGATGAGGAAAAACTGAAGTCGCTGAAGGTCGTCAACAAAAAAGAATGCCAAGATTGACGACTTCATGGAGACTTTCTTGCCAACCTCCACTTGGATTGCGGATGTCATCGACTTGGACACCTTTACTGACGCAGCTTCTCCATCATCGTCCGACTGATCATCGAGAAAAAACTTTAAATTACATTTGCCTCGGTATGCCGAGTGGTTCTATACCGATACTTTCGCCGTGACTTTGCGGCTCTGGTTATCTGCACTTTTGCTTTGAACTTCATGACATTTTAATGCCTTTATTTGATCGTTTTGAATGCTTGTTTGTGTTTTTACCGAATGCGGACGGAGTCTCTATTCGGCATAATCTCCGACTTAGGCGATATAGGGTCGCAGCTAAGTCCCCGAGTGTGAATGAAGTCCTCACTCGGAGTAGTTTCTAACTTAGGCGATACAGGATCGCATCTAAGCCCCCGAGTGTGGATGAAGTCCTTACTCGGAGTAGTTTTTAACTTAGGCGATACAGGATCACAGCTAAGCCCCCGAGTGTGGATGAAGTCCTCACACGGAGTAGTTTTTCACTTAGGCGATATAGGATCACAGCTAAGCCCCCGAGAGTGGATGAAGTCCTCACTCGGAGTAGTTTATAACTTAGGCGATACAGGATCGCAGCTAAGCCCCCGAGTGTCGATGAAGTCCTCACTCGGAGTAGTTTTTAACTTAGGCGATACAGGATCGCAGCTAAGCCTCCGAGTGTGGATGAAGTCCTCACTCGGAGTAGTTTTTAACTTAGGCGATACAGGATCGCAGCTAAGCCCTCGAGTGTGGATGAAGTCCTCACTCGGAGTAGTTTCTAACTTAGGTGCTACATGATCGCAGCTAAGCCCTCGAGTGTGGATGAAGTCCTCACTCGGAGTAGTTTCTAACTTAGGCGATACAGGATCGCAGCTAAGCCCCCGAGTGTGGATGAAGTCCTCACTCGGAGTAGTTTTTAACTTAGGCGATACAGGATCGCAGCTAAGCCCCCGAGTGTGGATGAGGTCCTCACTTGGAGTAGTTTTTAACTTAGGCGATACAGGATCGCAGCTAAGCCCCCAAGTGTGGATGATGACGGGGTTATTACCCCTAGGTAGGCCAAGACTGGGGGGGTTCCAACCCCTTCTGAAAAAACCATACGGCCGGCTGGCCTACAGCCGGCTGGCGTACTGCCGCCTGGCCCACGGCCGGCTATACCAAGGCTGGCTGGAGGGCTACCGGCAGGCCCACTGCCGGCTGGCTCACGGCCGGCTAGTCAGGGACCGACCACCCAGCCCCTGGCCAGCCTACGGCCGGCCCTTCCGCTGGCCACTAGACGGACAGGCACCCGTCCCCTCCCACTGTGGCCAAGTACACCGCCGTCAACTCCATTACCTTCTCCGGTGTGGCTACAGCGACCGTTGACACCCGGGCATGAGTGGCTACAGTCCGGGCGGTCGTACCGCTGACCAGGACTGATCGACACCCGGCGGGGCAACAGTGCCGCCACGCCGCCGTCCACTCCACTACCTGCCCCGGCGTGGCTACAGCATAGCCGGCCGTACCGCTGACTTCGGCTGGCGGGCGGAAGACGACGCCATGCGGGGCGGCCTGTGCCGTGGCAGGTAGGCGCGGGCCAATAGAAGAGCCGGCTGGCGGGCCCCAGTTGGCGATGGGACTGCGCAGCCGGCGGGCCCTACGGGCGACGAGACGGCGCAGCAGGTGGGCCCCCTGGCCGGCTGGAGAGGCTGCCAGCCGGGTCCCCCCTTTAGTACCTTAGGAATACTGTAAGCCGGGGGGTTGGCCTATAAAACCCCCCGAAGCCCCCATGCATCGGGCAAGGCAAGCATTAAGGGATTCCTCCCGTCTCGCACTCTCACTCTCACGTAGCAAGGGAAGAGGAGCCGGCCGCTCCTTCTTCCTCCTCTGGACCCCGGCTCAAGGAGCACCATTGTAACATCACCCACCATCCCACTAGACGAGCAGGATTAGGGGTATTACCTCCCACGGAGGGCCGCGACCTGGGTACATCGTGTGTCCTTCACCGCTTGTGCCTAATCCCGCTCCCGGAGCCCGTCGGCGTCCTTCGGCCCCAACCACTCTCGATAAGCCACCCCATGGCATCTTCCGTGAGAAAACCACGACAGTTGGCGCCCACCGTGGGGCCGTCCGCGGCGCCGGCCGCAGTCACGCTCCGGGCGGGACCCTTTGCCACCTCCCCCGGCCGCCCCGCGTCTGGGCGGAACTGCACGCTCGTGGGGCTTGCTCCCGCGGGGCGGGACCCCGTTCTCACCGAGCGCGTCGGCAGGCTGAGCCTCGCCGACGAGCCAGCTGCCGACGAATACCCTAGCCAGGTACTCGACTGCCTCGGCCCGCCCTCGTCCGTGGGCGCACTCGCCCCGGGCGAGGCCGGCGACTCCCGCGTCCGCGCGGGGGTAATGGCCACCGGCTCCTCCACGACCTCCGGCCGTGCCCGGGCGGAGGCGGACGCGGCCGCCGCTGCCGCTCGCGCCGGCACCTCCGACCCCCTCGGCTCCGTGCTTCGGGGCCTCAGCACCCCCGTCGCGCCTACGACGAACCCAGCCACGGCTACGGCGGAGCTGGAGGCTGCTCGCCGGCTGCTGTTCGACGAGGAGACCGTGCTTTCCACCACCAAGCGCCAGATGGAGTCCGCACAGCGCGAGTATAACTCCGCCTTCGGCCTCACCCCTCCCAGCAACAAGCCCAGCCGGCGCGGTGATGTCCGCAACCGCGACCGCGTGGTCGCGGAGATCCTCAGCGGCAGGCTTCCCACCTACGACACGCCGGCCGCCAACCTGAGGGCCGAACACGTAGCCTACGCCGACCTCGCCGGTCTAGTGGGCGAAGAGCAAGAGCAGCAGGACCGACACATCCAAGACCTTATCGCCACCGTCAACGCCCACCAGGCCCGGCTCGACGGCATCAACGCCGGCTCCAAAATTCCCGTCCCCGAGGGGGACGCTCCGCCTACTACTGGCCAGCGCCGGCTGGTCCAGCAAGCCTCTTCCCCTCGCGGCTCTGGCCGGCGGGGCGCTAGGTCTCACAACGGACGCACCCGGCTGCGAGACGAGCAGCCGGCCGTCAACAGCCGGCGCGACGACACTCCGGCTGGCGACAGCCGGCGCAGCCGGGACCATACCCCGCCCCCACGGCGGGAACATGCCCGCTCGCCTGCCCCGACTGTTCGCCCCGAGCTCGCCGCTCGGCTCGGCCCACGCGTCCCGCGGAGCGAGAACGACGCCCGAACCCGCATTGACCGGCTAGCACAGTCGCCCCTCCTCGAGGAGGAGGGCTCGATCGGCCCGGCGTGTTTCGGCCTCCGGATCCGCAACGAGCCGTTCCCGGCCGTCTTCACTCTCCCTTGCGACACCACGAAGTACAACGGCACCGCCAAGCCGGAGGACTGGCTGATCGACTACACCACTCCAGTGGGCATCGCCAGGGGAAACAAACGCGTAGCCGTACGTTACGCTCCCCTCATGTTGACCGGCTCGGCCCGGACCTAGCTTAACAGCCTGTCGGCCGGCAGCATCAACACCTGGACGGGCTTCGAGGAAGCGTTCGTCCGCAACTTCACCGGCACCTACAAGAGGCCCGGCCGGCCCCGCGAGCTGGCCATGTGCGTCCAGGGGCCGAAGGAGCCCCTCCGCGACTACCTCACATGCTGGACCGAGCTCCGCAACTCCCGCGAGGGGGTGCACAAGGTGCAAGCCGTCCAGTATTTTATCGAGGGTTGCCGCGACGGCACCCCCCTCAAGCACAAGCTCTTGTGCTCCGAGCCGGCGACCCTGGCGGATCTGATGGCCAAGGCAGACAAATACGCCACGGCCGACTCGGCAATGCGGATGAAGGTCACCACGCCAGCCAAGCCAGCTCCGCCGCCTGCCGCGCCGCGGGCGGCTGCCGACAACCGGCAACAGCCGAACAACAAGCGCAAATCCGACCAGCCGGATCCCCGCTACGGGAGCCGGTAGGTCGCCACCATCGAAGAGGAGCAGCCGGCTGTCCTGGGCTCCAGCCAGCGTCAGTGAACCGGCAAGGCCGCCTGGCAGCCCAAGCTCACCTTCAAGCAGATGCTCGACCTACCCTGCAAGCACCACTCCGGGGCCAAGCCGGCCACCCATACGCTCCGGCAGTGCAGCTTCTCCCAGCGGCTAGCCTGAGGCGAGGGCATTCCGGCTCCTCTGCCTCCGGCTCCCCACGTGCCGGCTTCGGCTCTGGCCCAGCCGCCTGCTCCGGCCCCGGCTGCCAACGACGGCCGCCTCCATGACCAGTTCCCTAACAAGGACGGGTCCTACGTCGTCTTCACCAGCGAAGCAACCGACAAGCACAGCGTGCGCCAGCGCCGGCACGAGGTGAACGCTACCGTCCCCTCGGTCCCCCAGTTCATGCATTGGTCCGAGAAGCCGGTCACCTGGAGCCGGGCGGACCACCCGGCCGTGATGCCAAACCCGGGCAGCTACGCCCTCGTCCTTGATCCCACCATCGTCTCCGAGAGGCGCACCTGCCGTTTCTCGCAGGTGTTGATCAATGGGGGTAGCAGCATCAACATCCTCTATCGCGACACGATGCTCAAACTGGGGCTCGGGGAGAAAGACCTGCGGGCGAGCCGGACGGTTTTCCACGGCATCGTGTCGGGAAAGTCCTGCACCCCTATCGGCAAGATCGAGCTCGACGTCCTCTTCGGCGACCAGAGCCACTTCCGCCGTGAGCCGGTCTGGTTCGAGGTGGAGGACCTTGACAGTCCCTACCACGCGCTGCTGGGCCGGCCGGCCCTCGTCAAGTTCATGGCGATCCCCCACTATGCCTACCTCAAGCTCAAAATGCCGGGCCTCAAGGGCATCATCACCGTCGCCGGTGACTACAAGATGTCGATCGAGTGCGCACGCGATGGCAGCCGGCTGGCCGAGGCCCTGGAGATAGCGGAGGAGAGGCGGCAGCTCGACCGGCTCGTGGCTCACGCCTCCAACCAGCCGGCCGTGCCGGCTCCCCTGTCCCAGTCGGCCAGCGAGGCGTCGTTCCAGCCATCCAAGGACACCAAACAAGTGGCGCTCGACCCGGCCAACCCCAAGCAGTGCGTCACCATCGGCGGCAACCTCAGCAGCAAATAGGAAGGCGAGCTCGTCGACTTCCTCCGTGAGAATTCGGACATCTTTGCATGGTCTCCCAAAGACATGCCGGGTGTTACGAGGAAGTACGCCGAGCACAAACTTCATGTCCGGCCGGATGCGAAGCCGGTCAAGCAACCCCTATGCCATTTCTCCGAGGAGAAGCGGCGTACTATAGGAGAAGAGATCGCCCGGCTGCTCGCAACCGGCTTCATCATGGAAGTGTTCCATCCGGACTGGCTGGCCAACCCAGTCCTGGTGCTGAAGAAAAACAAGACCTGGCGCATGTGTTTCGACTACACCAGCCTGAACAAGACCTGTCCCAAGGACCCATTCGCCCTGCCCCGGATCGATCAAGTCATCGACTCCACGGCCGACTGCGAATTGCTGTCCTTCCTAGACGCTTATTCCGGCTACCACCAGATCAAGCTGGATCCAGCCGACCGGCTAAAGACCTCCTTCATCACCCATTTTGGGGCCTACTGCTACATCACCATGTCCTTCGGCCTGAAGAACGCGGGTGCTACCTTCCTGCGCTGCATGCAGAAGTGTCTTCTGCCCCAGATCGGCAGGAACGTCCACGTCTACGTGGACGACATCATCGTCAAGACCAAGAAGCATTTCAGCCTCCTCGACGATCTCCGGGAGACCTTCGCTAACTTGCGTGAATACAAGATCAAGCTGAACCCGGAGAAGTGCGTCTTCGGCATGCCAGCCGGCCAGCTCCTGGGTTTCTTCGTGTCCGCCCGCGGCATCGAAGCTAACCCGGAGAAGATTAGGGCCATCGAGCGCATGCACAAGCTGGACAAGCTCCGCGACGTCCAGAAGTTCGCCGGTTGTCTTGCCTCGCTCAGCCGGTTCATCAGCCGACTGGGCTAGAAGGTGCTGCCCCTCTACCAGCTCATGAGGAAGACACCCAAGTTCGAGTGGACCGACCAGGCGGACGAGGCGTTCCGCGATCTCAAGCGCGCGCTCTCTAGTGCTCCCGTCCTAGCGGCGCCGACTGAGAAGGAGCCGATGCTCGCGTACATCGCGGCCACCACCCGCGTGATCAGCGTCGTGCTGGTGGTGGAGCGGCCAGAGGAGGGCAAAGCGCTGCCGGTCCAGCGCCCCGTCTACTACCTCAGCGAGGTCCTCTCCGCCTCCAAGCAGAACTACCCCCACTACCAGAAGATGTGCTACGGCATATACTTCACCGCCAAGAAGGTCAAGCAGTACTTCCAGGAGCACACCATCACCGTGGTGAGCACGGCCCCGCTCGGCGAGATCATGAGCGGCCGGGACGCCACCGGCCGGATCGCCAAATGGGCCGTCGCTCTCGCCGACCACGAGATTCGGTACGAGCCGCGCACCGCCATCAAGTCGCAGACGATGGCGGACTTCCTCGTCGATCGGGCCGAGACCCAGTTCGTGCCGCCTCCCCCAGACTCCACGCATTGGCGCATGCACTTCGACGGCTCGAAGATGCGAACCGGCCTGGGAGCCGGCATCGTCTTGTCGTCCCCGAAGGGGGACCAGCTCAAGTACGCGCTCCAGATCCTCTTCGTCGCCTCCAACAATGTGGCCGAGTACGAGGCACTCGTCCACGGCCTCCGGCTTGCCAAGGAGATCGGGATCCGGCGCATCCTCTGTTTTGGCGACTCCGACCTCGCGGTGCAGCAGGTCTCTGGCGAATGGGACGCCAGGGACGCCAACATGGCCAGCTATCGCTTCCTCGTCCAGCAGCTCACCGGCTCCTTCGAGGGTTGTGAGTTCCACCACGTCCCCCGGGCGGACAACGAGGCAGCCGATAAGTTGGCAAAAATCGGCACCACCCGGCAGGCCATCCCAGCCGGTGTCTCCGTCGAACGGCTGCTCAAGACTTCGATCAAGCCTTCCCCCGAATCGGAGTCTATCTTCGTACCGGCTGACGTCTCCGGCTCTTCGCCAGCTCCGGCAGCTTCGCCGGCACCGTCAGCTCCGGCTGCTCTGCCGGCACCATCAGCTCCGGCGGCGATACCGACTCTGTCGGCTCCCGCATCCGGTGCCCCCGCGGTGGCTGGCTCCTGCTCCACGGCCGTCCTGATGGCGATCGCCGCACCCCCCCGCTGTCCCAGTCTCGGGGACTGGCGAGCCGGTCCCGGGGGCGGGCGAGCCAGTCCCGGGGGCTGGCGAGCCAGTCCCGGGGACTGACAGGCCGGACCCGGTGGCTCCGGCTGCCCCCGGCGCTCCACTCGAGCTCGAGCCGGCTCCCGTCTCGACCCCCTCGTGGGCCCAGCCCATTCTGGCTTTCCTCTTGCGCGGCGAGCTCCCCCCTGATGAGGCCGCGGCAAGACAAATCCAGCGCCGAGCCCCGGCCTACAGCAGCATCAACCGCGAGCTAGTTTATCGCAGCACCACCGGCGTGTTCCAACGCTGCGTCGAGTCGGAGAAGGGGCAAGAAATCCTCCTCGACATCCACCAGGACGAGTGTGGGCATCACGCCGCCTCCAGAACCCTGGTGGCCAAGGCATTCCGCCATGGCTTCTACTGGCCGACGGCCTTGGAAGAGGCCAAGCGGCTGGTCGATAAGTGTGAGAGATGACAGCGCTTGAGCGCACAGAGTCACCTGCCGGCAACAGCCCTCCAGACCATCCCACTCTCGTGGCCCTTTGCTGTCTGGGGGCTGGACATGGTAGGGCCCTTCAAGACCGCATGGGGCGGCATGACACATCTGCTGGTGGTTGTCGACAAGTTCACCAAGTGGATCAAAGCCAGACCCATCAAGAAACTGGACGGCCCCACGGCCGTCCGGTTCATCAAGGATGTCACGGTCCGCTACGGCGTTCCCCACAGCATCATCACCGACAACGGCACAAATTTCGCCAAGGGCGCAATGGCGTGTTTTTGCTCCCCGGAGGGCATCCGGCTCGACCTCGCGTAGGTGGCCCACCCACAGTCAAACGGCCAGGCGGAGAGGGCAAACGGCCTGATCCTAGCCGGCCTCTAGCCTCGGCTCGTGGCGCCCCTCGTGCGGTCGGCCGGCTGCTGGATAGAGTAGCTGCCGGCTGTCCTCTGGAGCCTCACGACCACGCCCAACCGGTCAACCGGCTACACCCCCTTCTTTCTCGTATACGGGTCCGAGGCGATCATCCCCACAGACATCGAGTTTGACTCACCTCGGGTCACCTTGTATACGGAGAAAGACAGAAAGGAGGCAAGAGAAGACGGTGTCGACCTACTCGAAGAAGCACACGAGCTGGCTCTGAGCCGGACGTCCATCTACCAGCAGAAGCTCCGGCACTACCACAGCAAGCGGATCCGGCCCCTCTCCTTCCGCGAGGGGACCTAGTGCTCAGGCGGATCCAGCGGACCGCCGGCCAGTACAAGCTGTCCTCCCCATGGGAAGGCCCGTTCATTATCCGCAAGGCGCTGCACAACAACGCCTACTACCTGATAGATGCCCAGAAGTCGCAGAAGCGCAAAAGAGACGCCTCCGGCGAGGAGACAGAGCGCCCCTGGAATGCGGCGCTCCTTCGGCCGTTCTACAGCTAAGGAAAAAGCCCGTGTATGTATGTATCTTCCCTTCTGTTGGAACTTAATGAATGCAATGGGGGCCCCAAGCCGGCACTTGGGGCACGCCCCTTTTCAATTCCATCAAAGGCTTGTCATTTTTAAGCAAGGCACCCGGGTCCGGCACCCTGGCCCGGGGGCTCGCCGACTATTCTCCGAGGCGGACAAGTAGCGTGGGCAAGCAACCCTTCCCCACCCCCCCCCCTACCCAGCCACAGACCGGCCCCCGGCTGTCCGGCTAGCGGAACCATGGGGTAGGAAGGAACTTACCACGCGAACACCGCCTGAAGAGTAGCAGCCGGATAGGTCCAACCGGACCGTGTTACCTCTAGAAACCAGCCTCTGCCGGCTCGCCACAGCCCTAGCCGGATGACTCTAAGGTCCGCTCGTTTTCCCCAAGGACGTTGCCCCGTCCCTGTCCCAGTCCGGCTCCCGGCTGGCTGATAGGCGGGGTGGAAGCTGGAAGGAACCCTTGCATAAAATATGAGTCAAAAGGTAAAGGGTAGGGGAGGAGCCGGCATGCAAACATTTTCAACTTCAAGCAAGTTATAAACAAAAGGCCACAGGCCAAAGATTCTTTACAATACACCCCCAGTGGGTGGAAATGCGTCTTAATAAGTTTTTCAGCAAAAATAAAAAGATACAAAGTGCACAGGGCCGCTCAGGCAGCCGGTGCATCGCCGGCCGGCTCAACAGTTTGCCCAGGGGTAGCCGCCGCCGTCGGCTCTTCCGCCATGGCCTCCGCGGCCTCGGTGTCGCTGCCGATGCTGGAGGCGGTGCTCTCGTCGGCGACCTCGTCGTCCTCAGATCCTTGGGGATTGCCGAAGGAGTCCTTGGCAACCGGCTCGCCGTCCTCACCTAGCGCCGGCAGGAGCTCGTCCGGCTCTACGTAGGATGCCAGCTCGTTGGCTCAACGGACCAGGGCGCCTTCGCGGGCGGCTCGCTCCACCTTGGGGACCTCGCGCATCATGACCAGCCGGTCCAAATTGACGCCGGGGTACCACGAGGTGACAAACCGAAGGGCCATCTACGCTCCGGAGCGGGCCGCCGACGCCTTCCAAACCTTGAGCCGGGCCACCGCATTCTCTAGCCACAGCGCCACGCGGCCCTCCGGGGCCCCATGACCCGGCCAGAGGGCCGAAATCACCTCCTTGTCGGCCGTAAGGAGCCGGTCCATGCAGCGCTGAACGTGGATCAGCCGGTTCTCGACAGCCAGCGCAAGCTCCGGCACGTCCCAGCCGGCGTGCTCCTCGACCTCCGGCCCGCGGTGCCGCAGGCACTCCCGGTGCTCCGCAACAGCCCGCTCGGCGCGGCACTGGGTATCCGGGAACTGGTCTAGGGAAAGAGAAGAATCAACAAACGAGTCGAAAGCAAGTCGAAAGCAGCCGGCAGAGGAAGAGGACTCAAAAGCAAAACTCACGCTGGAAAGCCTCGTCCATCTCAAGGGCAAATTGAAGGCCCGCGCTCCGCTCCTTGTCTAGCGCCTCCTCCGCCTGGGGAAGGGCGGCCCCGCGCGTCTCAAGCTCGCCCCTTAGGCGATCCACTTCGTCTTGAAGAGCGGTGGCCCGCTGGGTGGTATCGGCCGCCTGCTTGGCGACGTCCTCCCGGGCCGCCGCTTCCCGCTGCAGCTCCGCGGTCAGGCGCTCCCGCGCCGCCTGACCGTCAACAACCAGGCCGCCCAGCCGGTCCCGCTCCGACGTGACCGCCTGAAGCTCCTGCCCCAGCTGGTCCCGTTCGGAGGCCAGTTCATCCCTCTTCTGCCGAATTGGGGTCAGCTCCTCTGCGAAAAACCAACATGAGTTAATCCAATGGGGAAGACCCGGGCCGACTGCCGAGCAGCCGGCCCGACTCTCGGGGGCGACACCCAGTCGGTGCGCTCGCGCGCCCCCACTGGAATAAGCATACCTTGCACCTTCTTCAGCTCCTCCTGGACCTGATAGAAGCCGAGCTTGCCGCGGTTGTGGATAGTGACCGCCACATCAAAGAGCGGCTGCCGCCTGGCGTTCTCAGCCTGCTCCGCGCCAAGAAACAAGAAGTTAGACAAACAAAAGAGGGATAGATCCGGCCCGGCTGCCATGTAGCCGAGCAGCCGGCCCGAATCTCGGGGGCTACACCCAGTGGGTGCGCTTGCGCGCCCCCACTGAAATTTCAACGCAAGGCAGAAGAATCTCACCTCCACCGCCTCGTCCACGCGCCGAAAAATGCTTTCGGCGGCCTCCGCGAACCTAGACAGTCCCTCACGGCAGTGCGCCATGATGCGGCCTGGTTCCCCAGGCGCAAGGGCCTGGTTGCAGACTGGCGGGGCCGGGATGACCGGGACGAGAGCCAGCGCCTTCCAGTCCCGGATCACGTCAAGCATGGTCCTCCATGACCGGCTCGACCCACCACTCGACCCGACGTCCGCCACGGCGGCAGCCGGCGGAAGGTTGGTGGTGACCACCAGGGCTCGGGAGCCGGCCTCGGGCCCCTCCACGACCGGCACCGCCGGCTCCACCACCTGCCGGACATGCTCAACAGCCGGCTGGGCCGGCTCGCATCTCCCACCAACCGTTGTCCCCGGTGCCACCTCCGGCACAATCGGGGCGACGGGGACATCTGTCGTGACCGGCTCGACGATGGGCGGGGTCGCTACCGTCTCCCCCCGCTGGGCCATCTCCCGAGCCGGCTCGGGAACTGCTCCCGCCGGACGGGTCACCTCCACCATGGGCGTGGCCGTGGCCGTCTCCACAGCCGGCTCTCGTGGCTCACTCGATGGAGGCCTCAACCTCCGCGTCGATTCCGCCGCCGAGTCCGTCGCACGCGCCGGGTCGGCGGGCCGCCTCCGCCTCCCGTCGCTCGAGGCCCCCGAACGCGAGGGCGCGCCCTTCGCCCCTGCCTTCGCGGCTCGCATCTCTGCAAGCCGCCTCTTCTCCTCCCGCACCGTGGCCGCGTGCTCCTATGCCTGCAGGCTGGCGGCGTCCACCGGGTCGGCGGTCGACTCCGTGTCATGGAGCTCGATGGCATCCTTGGGGCAGACAAAAGATGGGCCCTAAGGCGCTTGCCGGCTAGTAAACTCGAAAAACCGATAAGAATTAAGAAAAAGTGCTTACCCGACGACGACGGGAAGGGGCCGCCTGGCATGGGGCGGCGGCTTCGCGACGGCCGCTCGCGCTCTCTTACGAGCCAGCGGCTGTGTCGACGGCTGCCCCGAGGCCGGCCTCTTCTCCCGACGGGAGGCCTCGGCCGTTTGGCCGTGGGCCAGCTGCTCCTCGCTCCGTCCCCGCGGTCCCCGGCGAGCTGTGAGGGGAGGCGCGTCCAAGACCCAGACATCGTCGTCATCATCATCATCGATCCAATCTTTGATCGAGGGTCCTGAGGGGAACTCACCAGCCGCTCGGGACTCGCCGGCTCCCGGGTCGCCCATCGCCCCGTCCGCCTCAACCTCCCCTGAGGAGTCGGCCCCCTCTTCGATGAATCTCCCCAGCTCGAAATCCTCCGGGTAGGATTCAGCGCGTTCCGCCTGGAATACCTGGGGGTGCGGGCCGTCCGGCGTGTTCTGTCGAACAAAATGCTGCGGTCAGCGTGGCGTGTGAGCAAGGGGAGGCCGGCTGGAGAAACAGAGAGGGAAGAAAATCACCACGTCAGAGCGTACCAGGGGCGCCGGGTCATGCCGGCTATACGGTAGCTTGCCGAATCTCCAAGTCCCCGGCTTCAGTTTGAAGTTGGTGATGGCATTCACCCGCCTCGCCACTTGGGCTGTCGACAGGTTGAAGGTGGACAGCCGGCAGGGTTCCCGCCGGCCCGACATGTCGCAGGTCCGGTGCGGCCTCTGCTGCAGGGGCAGCACCCGGCGATCGATGAAGGCGGCCACCAGATCGGCCGCAACTAGCCCCTCTCCGCTCCTCATGGTCCGGATCCGGCCCAGCTCCCCGACCAGATCTCCAGGCGGCCCGTCGCCCGTCCAGTTCATCCCCGAGGACGGGGCGTTAACGAAGGCTGGCAGCCGGATGTAGTCCCGCGCCGGGTCAACGTTCTTCACGTAGAAGAACGTCCGGTTCCATCTCTTGACGGACTCGATGAGGGTGAGGCGGGGAAACAACGTGCCCCGGACGCATATCACCGCGCCCCCGTAGGCGTACGACTCGTCGTCGTTCCTCAAGGCCTTGAGGTAGAAGAGCTTCCTCCACAACTCCACGAAGGGGAGAAGTCCGAGGTAGCCCTCGCAGAGCGTCACGAAGCTCGAGAGTTGAAGGATGGAGTTTGGCCCAACGTGGTGCGGCTGGAGATCAAAGGTGTCCATGAAGAGGCGGCAGAACTGGCTCACCGGCAGGCCGAAGCCGAGCGAGAAGTGCCACACAAACGCCACAAACTCCCCCTCCTGGGTCTCGGACGCCACCTCACCGCCCGGCGGACGGGCGGCGATGCGGTCATCTGACGGCAGCATGCGGGCGTGGCGGAGGTGCGCAATGTCCTCCTCGGTGATGATGAAGTCACCCCAGCTGCCGGAGGGTCCGTCGGCCACCTCCGAGGCGATCGAGCGCAAGGAAACAGGCGAGCGGAGCAGCAACGCGAGCCAAAGCAACCGACCGCGAGAGGAGAAAGATGATGGGGAGAGGGGTGCGCGAACTGCCTCCGCCCCTACCCCTCCCCTTATAAATAAGAGGGTGACGCCCGGGGGACGTGGGGATTAACTGTGCCCACTCCCCCGGGGAATCCGCGGGACGTGGGCATCGCGGGTCGCGGCAGTTGGGGGTCCGGGCACAGAGGATCCCCGCCTGCGGCCCGAGGCCTACTGGGTTAGGCCTAGGGGGACGTCCCGTCGAGCCCCAGGTGCGGGTCCCTCAGCATCATTACACTCCGCTTAGCGAGCCCCGGTCCGGCACAGGACCCGAAGCGGCACGACAAGACCCGAGGCGTCGGGAGCGGTAGCAGACCCGGCGGATCGATCGATCCTACGCGATAGGCGGACGCCGCCGGATGAAGCCGCCGGCTCCCCCTCGTCGGAAGGACGCGGGCCCCGTCGGCTTCGGGGACTACTGACGGGGTTTTTACCCCTAGGTAGGCCAAGACTGGGGGGTTCCAACCCCTTCTGAAAAAACCATACGGCCGGCTGGCCCACGGCCGGCTATACCAAGGCCGGCTGGAGGGCTACCGGCAGGCCCACTGCCGGCTGGCTCACTGCCGGCTGGTCAAGGGCCGACCGCCCAGCCCCTGGCCAGCCTTACGGCCGGGCCTTTCCCTGGCCACTAGACGGACAGGCACCCGTCCCCTGCCACTGCGGCCAAGTACACCGCCGTCCACTCCATTACCTGCTTCGGTGTGGCTACAGCGACCACTGATGCGCGGGCATGAGTGGCTATAGTCCGGGCGGTCGTACCGCTGACCAGGACTGATCGAGACCCGGCGGGGCAACAGTGCCGCCACGCCGCCGTCCACTCCACTACCTGCCCCGGCGTGGCTACAGCGTAACCGGCCGTACCGCTGACTTCGGCCGGCGGGCGCAAGACGACGCCATGCGTGGCGGCCCTTGCAGTGGCAGGTAGGCGCGGGCCAATAGAAGAGCCGGCTGGCGGGCCCCAGTTGGCGATGGGACCGTGCAGCCGGCGGGCCCTACGGGCGATGAGACGGCGTAGCAGGTGGGCCCCCTGGCCGGTTGGAGAGGCTGCCAGCCGGGTCCCCCCTTTAGTACCTTAGGAATACTGTAAGCCGAGGGGTTGGCCTATAAAACCCCCCGAAGCCCCCATGCATCGGGCAAGGCAAGCATTAAGGGATTCCTCCCGTCTCACACTCTCACTCTCACGTAGCAAGGGAAGAGGAGCTGGCCGCTCCTTCTTACTCCTCCAGACCCCAGCTCAAGGAGCACCATTGTAACATGACCCACCATCCAACTAGACGAGCAGGATTAGGGGTATTACCTCCCACGGAGGGCCCCGAACCTTGGTACATCATGTGTCCTTCACCGCTTGTGCCTAATCCCACTCCCGGAGCCCGTCGGCGTACTTCGGCCCCAACCACTCTCGATAAGCCACCCCATGGCATCTGCCGTGAGAAAACCACGACAGATGAAGTCCTCACTCGGAGTAGTTTCTAACTTAGGCGATACTAGATCGCAGCTAAGCGACTCCGCACACCCATTGGGTGTGGCGAAAACGAACAAGTAACAAAAAGTTTCAAGAAAGAACTGAGAAAGCAGACACTTTATTCATCGGGTTCACTCGGAAGTGCATTACAAGGATGGTAGAGTGTCTTAACACTAGGTGTAGAACTTGCGGAGCATATCCGCGTTCCACGCTCGGGGCTCTTCCTTATCGTCATCAATGTTGTACAACTGATAAGCTCCATTGTTGAGAACTTTGGAGATGACAAAGGGCCCCTGCCACGGAGGTGCTAGCTTGTGCGGCTTCTGCTGATCCAGTTGGAGAACGAGGTCGCCTTCCTGGAAAGCACGTCTTCTGACTTGTCTGTCATAAAGACACCTCAGGTCTTGCTGGTAAAGCGTTGACCTGATCAGGGCTTGCTCTCTTGCCTCTTCCAAAAGGTCAAGGCCGTCCTAGCGTGCCACTTCGGCTTCGTCTTCGTTATAGAGCTCCACTCGGGGAGCGTTGTGGCGAATATCACTTGGTAAAACAGCTTCGGATCCGTATACCATAAAGAAAGGAGTGCGCTTGGTGGAACGATTCGGGGTCGTCCGAATGCCCCACAAGACAGAAGGTAATTCCTCGACCCACGCACCAGCAGCAACCTCCAGATCTCTCATCAATCGGGGTTTCAATCCTTGAAGAATCATCCCATTTGCTCGTTCTGCCCGTCCGTTCGAATGCGGGTGAGCTACGGAAGCATAATTGACCCGAGTACCTTGAGAGTAACAGAACTCACGGAATTCATCCGAATTGAAATTCTTCCCATTATCTGTGATGATGTCATGAGGGACTCCGAATCTGAATATGATCTGCCGAATGAAACTGACAGCGGTAGCTGAATCCACACTTTTGATGGGCTTCGCCTCAACCCACTTGGTGAACTTATCCACAGCGACCAGCAGATGGGTAAAACCACTCGACCATGTGTGTAGAGGTCCGACCATGTCAAGACCCCAGACAGCGAAAGTCCAGGTAAGCGGAATTGTCTTCAGAGTGGATGCTGGCTTGTGTGTCCGATTCTTGTAGAACTGGCATCCAACACAAATATCTACCATGTCCTTCGCTGTTGCATTGGCTCGGGCCAATAAAAACCTGCACGGAAAGCCTTTGCGACCAACGTCCGAGAGGACGCGTGATGACCACAGGTTCCCGAGTGAATGTCATGCAGGATCTGTAATCCTTCTTCTGGGGATATGCATCTCTGAGCTACGCCAGTAGTGCTTTTTTTGTACAGCTGATCTCCCATCACTTCAAAGGATTTGGATCGTTGGACGATCCTTCGAGCTTCCTCTTCATCTTCAGGGAGCTCTTGCCGGAGCAAGTACGCTAAATACGGTTGGGTCCACTCGGGAGTGATCACCAACATCTCTTGGACGAGATCCACTATAGCTGGGATGTCTACTGCAGTCGGATTTGAGAGACCGACTGCTTGTGGGGGCTCTTCAGTAAAAGGATCTTCTTTGACCGAAGGGGAATGAAGGTGTTCAAGGAATACATCTTTTGGAACGACTTTCCGAGTGGAACCGATTTTAGCCAGGTCATCAGCCGCCTGATTTTTCACTCGGGGGATATGATGTAGCTCTAAACCTTCGAAGTTCTTCTCTAGTTTTTGGACTGCATTGCAATATCCAGTCATGGCAGGACTCCTTATGTCCCATTCCTTCATCACCTGGTTGATAACAAGATCCGAGTCGCCGAATATCATCAAGTGTCGAATGCCAAGTGCGATTGCCATTCGGAGTCCATAGAGGAGTGCTTCGTACTCGGCTTCATTATTGGATGAGTCGAAATGAATCTGTAGGACGTAGCTCAGTCGGTCTCCCCTGGGGGAAATGAGAACTACTCCAGCGCCGGACCCTTGGAGCATCTTAGATCAATTAAAGAACATGGTCCAATGTTCAGGGATACTCGATGCTGGTTGTTCCTGTTCTATCCATTCGGCCAAAAAATCAACTAGGGCTTGCGACTTGATTGCCTTCTTAGCTTCAAAATTGATCTCCAACAGGGGGAGTTCAATCGCCCACTTTGCCACTCGGCCAGTGGCGTCTCTGTAATTTAGGATTTCCAAAAGAGGATCGTCGCTAATAAATGTGACCGAATGCTCTTGAAAGTAATGGGCTACCTTCTTGACAGTGAGTTAAATGCCATAAACCAACTTTTGGTAATGCGGATATCTTTGCTTGGAGGGAGTCAAGACTTCTGAAATATAATACACAGGCCTTTGTACCTTGAAAGTATTTTCTGATTCTTCACGCTCCACAGTGAGGATTGTGCTGACCACTCGGCTAGTAGCGGCGATGTACAAGAGCAAAGGCTCTCGGCTGCCCGGAGCAGCTAACACCGGCTTGGTGGAAAACAAAGCCTTGAGCTGATCGAATGCTTCTTGCGCTTCAGAGGTCCACTCAAACGTGTCAGACTTCTTCATCAATCGGTATAGAGGCAAGGCCTTCTCACCGAGACGAGAGATGAATCTACTCAGGGCAGCGAGGCATCCCGTGAGTTTCTGGATATTGTGCAAGCGGACAAGTGTGGCACCCTGCCTGATTACCACTGTAGCCAGACGGTCGCCACGCATGCCAGCCCAGGAAATCACCCTGGCATGCGCGTTACAACAAGTATCATGAACACAGGCATTTTTGTTAATGCATATATAAGTCTTACATGATCTATTACAAGAGTGATGGCAGCGGAAAGGCTCTATCTAGGGCAGCATGGTCTTGGTGCGGCTCCAATCCATAGGGATCTGACTGGGTTACTCTCCTAGCCGCGAACGCTCCGGCTCCTCATCGACGGACGACGGATCCTTATGTGAACCTGGCCATGTTAAAGGCCGCTGAGTACTTTTGAATGTACTCGCAAGCAAACCAAACTAACATATACACCGAGCAATGCAATCCATGGCATTCAAGCATGCATTTGTTATTAGAGCAATATTAATCATCATGAAATAGCATACCTATCTAGCAATATTAATTGTCATGCCATAACAGGCTTATTTAGCAAGATAACTACTAAAGTAAATTGTAGTAAAGTAAAGCATACTATGTAAATATTCCATACTCCGAGTATTCTCACGATCCAATCTGAATCTTGTCCAAATCCAATCCGAATCATGTGGTCATCTGGCCACTCATCTCATACCCATCCCATGGCTAACATATCATATTCCTGACATCAACTAATGTCTGCACAAGACGAGTTCTTCCATCAATATTATCATTATTATGGTTGACCACCTAGTGAGGCCTGGACGGACTGTCCAATACCGTGGACGCGGCTATTCGAATAGATTCTTTACTGTGCAGAGGTTGCGCACTTTACCCACACCATGGAACACCTGGCCTGGTGATCCCATTCGGGTGGACCAGCGTTGCTCCAACGAAACCTGCCTAACCCGTGACTCCTCTACCGTACCACCGGCATTCATCCTCCCCTGGAGTCCTGCCCTGGGTGGCCCCTGTGTCACCTCGTGACACCTGCCACCGTCGTGGCCACCCAAACTGTCCCAAACGGGGACACCCGGGATAAACAATCAACTGGGTTAACAAGGTTATCGCCGCCTACCGGGCCAGGTTAGCGCGCGCGCATAACCTTCCCTGTCTGGAGGTACCGGTGAAAGAGCACGCGATCAGACCAAGTCAAGGCCGTCCCATACCGGCAAATGTGGCTGCACGGATAAGCCCGGACAGGTGACTCTAGATCAACCGACTAGGTTTAGCTTTAGCAAGTATGGCGGTTTTTCACAATAACTTGAGATGGCATCAACTAAGCATTAAATCAGTTTACTTTGAATTATTATGTAGCAGGTAAATGAAAGTAATGTAAACAGTAAGTGCAATAATCTAGCAGAGGTTTAATTATTTCTATCACATGCATAATCATTAATTAAACACGCAAGAATAACACAGAGCAATGCTTTAGGGCATATATCAGATGGTTGGCTTGCCTGGGGTCGAAGAATACTCCGGGAAGAAGTGCGGGGAGTGCTTGGAAAGGATCGCCAGAAACCGTTCTCTCTCGAAGGGGGCTGTTTAGAGGCAAGGGCACAATGGTCATTTTCAGAATGTGTAAACATTATGAAAGTGACCTCATCGGAACCGGCTCAAAGAGATGAAAAAGTGAGCGTTGGTTTCACCTCGATCGGAGCTACGAGCGAAAAGATATGAGGGGTTCTGTCCACAGGGACCTATCTGTAAGAAAAATAATCACAACCGGGTCCCTGATAGTTTAGCCGGTCGCGCACTCAGGTAAATACGCTTCCCCACGGGGAAGACGTATTCTGACCAGGGCGCTTCCACTTATCCAGCTTGACCCGGCCCTGTGACGCTTACAGGCGGGTCCCACTCCATCTCTCTCTCTCTCTCTCTCTCTCTCTCTTCCTGCCTCCCTCTTCTCCCCCCCCCCCCGACGCTCACTCACAGGGCAGAGGGAGGGCGCGCGGTGCCGGCGCCCGTCCGGGCGAGTCCGGCCACCCCCGACGGAGCTCCAGCCACCCCCGACGGAGCTCCGGCCACCAGAGAGCTTAGCAGAGCGCGGCACGCTCATTCATGCCTGGCATGGCTCGCGGGGAAGGCAGGGTCGGGCGCAGCCTCGAGTTCGGCGGACGGCGGCGACGGCCGAAGATGGGCACACAGTCATGGTGCTCTGGCCGATGAGGCGAAGGGCGAGGGAGGGCTGGTGGCCTTCGGGGGTTCCACCGGATGGGAAAGGAGAGCGAGGGGAGCTCCGGCTCACCGGAATTTAGGGGAAGGGGGACGGCGGCCATGGTGGCCATGGGAGGGAACCGGAGCTCTTCGAGCTCGATTGAGAGGCAGGGAAGGACTAGGGGAGGGAGGAGAGGCTGCTGGAGGGGTTAGGTGCTCGGGGAAGCTCCGAGGCTAGCTATTTATAGCCGGCCGGGCAACCTGATCAGCACGGCCGCCGTGGCGGCCTTATCACCGCACTGGAGCGCTGGGCGACATGGTCTTGGATGGGCACAGCACCGACCTAACGCAACGCAGCCCTACACGACACCACGGCGAGGAAACTGCCAAGGGAGGGAGAAGACAGGGGGAAAACGACGGCGGTCACGGGAACACGGAACGGTGGCGGGCTCGCCGTGGCGTGAGGAGGAGGAAAGAGGAGAGGGAACCTGCTGGAGAGGGGGCACGCGGCCGTGGCGGATCCACTAGACACGCTCAGACAAGCGAGGGTCGGCCGGAGGCGACTGCACGAAGCTGACAGAGTGCAGAGCACCGTTTTGACGCGCTCTCATGCGTGGTCACCAAGGTCACCGCGTGTCCAGGGCACCGGATGGCTCTAGGACTTTGTCCAACACTCTCCTTGTTGCTCAAATAGATACAAGAAGGGTCTGGAGCCATCTAGCACTAGTAGAAAACAGGGCTTTGGTCCAGCCCTGAAAAGCCCATTAATCCCGGTTCACTCACGAACCGGGACCAATGGGGGCATTGGTCCCGGTTCGTGAGGCCAGGGCGCCGGCCGGGCCTCGTGGGCCATTGGTCCCAGTTCGTCTGACCCCTTTGGTCCCGGTTCCAGACACGAACCGGGACCAATGGGCCTCGCTCCTGGCCCACAACCATGGGTCCCGGTTTGTGGCTGGAACCGGGACCAAATGATGTCCTTTAGTCCCGGTTCCAGCCACAAACCGGGACCAATGGTCGGCCTATATATACCCCCGCGAGGAGAGCAGTGCACTGCTCTGTTTTTTTGGCCAGCCGTGGGAGAGCTTTGTGGTGCTCTAGCTCACCTCCTATGCACATGAGGTGTTCGATGAAATGCCCGAGCCACACTTAAGCTTTCTCCTCTGGAAGCTCATTGTCCAAGCTCCATTTTCCTCAAGATTTGTCTAGGTTTGGCGGTCCGTCCTGTCCCGTCCCCGTCCTCACCGCCGTCGATCGCCCGCGCCCATCTGGGCGCCGGCACCACCGTGGTTAGCCTCTTCTTCTTATCTTCTTTCTAAAAGAAAAAAGTTCTTACTTGTATGATTTAGATAGATACTTGTGTAACTTTCTTACTTTTATTATTGTTTGTTATTATATAGTGCGATGGTTTTGGTTATATGTTGTTCTAGATAGTTCTTACTTGTATGATTTAATTAAATGCTCTAGAGAGTTATATGTTGTTCAATAATGAGAACTATATAACGCACGCAGATGAACCGGCAATGGATGTACGGTGACCGACGCACCTCCGAGTATATTAAGGGCCTGCATAATTTTCTCGAAGCGGCTGAGGCAAACAAGCAGAATGGTTTTATGCATTGTCCATGTACTGTCTGTGAGAATACGAAGGCTTTCTCCAACTCTAAAACCCTTCACTTCCACCTGCTTGAGAAGGGTTTTATGCCACGCTATAATGTTTGTACCAAGCACGGAGAAAGAGGGGTTATGATGGAAGACAACGAAGAAGAAGAGGATGATGACAACTACCCGCCCCCTGAATACGGTGATGCTGCAATCGGGGAAGCTGAAGATCAAGAGGAACCAGACGATGTGCCCGATGATGATCTTCGCCGGGTCATTGTTGATGCACAGAGAGAATGCGAAAGTGAAAGGGAGAAGTTGAAGTTCGATCGCATGTTAGAGGATCACAAAAAAGGGTTGTACCCAAATTGCGAAGATGACAACAGAAAGCTCGGTACCACACTGGAATTGCTGCAATGGAAGGCAGACAATGGTGTATCTGACAAGGGATTTAATTCGCTACTTAAAATAATGAAGAAGAAGCTTCCAAAGGATAACGAATTGCCCGGCAGTACGTACGAAGCAAAGAAGGTTCTATGCCCTCTATGATTGGAGGTGCAGAAGATACATGCATGCCCTAATGACTGCATCCTCTACCGCGGTGCGTACGAGGATTTGAACGCATGCCCGGTATGCGGTGCATTGCGGTATAAGATTAGAAGAGATGACCCTGGTGATGTTGAGGGTCAGAGCACCGGGAAGAGGGTTCCTGCCAACGTGATGTGGTATGCTCCTATAATACCACGGTTGAAACGTTTGTTCAGAAACAAAAAGCATGCCGAGTTGATGCAATGGCACATAAAAGACCGTAAGAAAGACGGGAAGTTGAGAGCACCCGCTGACGGGTCGCAGTGGAGAAAGATTGAGAGAAAGTGGAGTGACTTTACAGGTGACCCAAGGAACGTATGGTTTGGTTTAAGTGCAGATGGCGTTAATCCTTTTGGGGAGCAGAGCAGCAAGCATAGCACATGGCCTTTGACTCTATGTATGTATAACCTTCCTCCTTGGTTGTGCATGAAGCGGAAGTTCATTATGATGCCAGTTCTCATCCAAGGCCCTAAGCAACCCGGCAATGACATTGATGTGTACCTAAGGCCATTAGTTGATGAGCTTTTACAGCTATGGAATGGAAGAGGTGTACGTGTGTGGGATGAGAACGAACAGGAGGAATTTGACCTACATGCGTTGCTATTTGTAACCATCAACGATTGGCCTGCTATCAGTAACCTTTCAGGACAGACAAACAAGGGATACCACGCATGCACACACTGTTTAGATGACACCGACAGTATATATTTGGACAAATGCAGGAAGAATGTGTACCTGGGGCATCGTCGATTTCTTCCGACCAACCATCGATTTCTTCCGACCAACCATCAATGTCGAAAGCATTTCAAAGGTGAGGCAGATCACCGGAAGAAGCCTGCCCTCCGTACTTGTGATCACATACTTGATATGGTCAATGGTTTACAAGTAATCTTTGGAAAGGGTCCTGGCGGACTATCTGTTCCGACTGACGATGCGGGACGCGCACCCATGTGGAAGAAGAAATCTATATTTTGGGACCTACCCTATTGGAAAGACATAGAGGTCCGCTCTGCAATCGACGTGATGCACATGATGAAGAATCTTTGCGTGAACCTGCTAGGCTTCTTGGGAGTGTATGGGAAGACAAAAGATACACCGGAGGCACGGGAGGAACAGCAACGTGTGCATGAAAAAGACGGCATGCATCCAAAGAAGTAGGAAGGTCCTGCCAGCTACGCTCTTACCAAAGAAGAGAAGGAAATCTTCTTTGAATGCCTGCTCAGTATGAAGGTCCCGTCTGGCTTCTCGTCGAATATAAAGGGAATAATAAATATGGCAGAGAAAAAGTTCCAGAACCTAAAGTCTCATGACTGCCACGTGATTATGACGCAACTGCTTCCGGTTGCATTGAGGGGGCTTCTACCGGAAAATGTTCGATTAGCCATTGTGAAGCTATGTGCATTCCTCAATACAATCTCTCAGAAGGTGATCGATCCAGAAATCCTGCCAAGGTTAAGGAGTGATTTGGTGCAATGTCTTGTTAGTTTCGAGCTGGTGTTCCCACCATCCTTCTTCAATATCATGACGCACGTCCTAGTTCATCTAGTCGACGAGATTGTCGTTCTGGGCCCTGTATTTCTACACAATATGTTCCCCTTTGAGAGGTTCATGGGAGTCTTAAAGAAATATGTTCGTAACCGCGCTAGGCCAGAAGGAAGCATCTCCATGGGCCATCAAACAGAGGATGTCATTGGGTTTTGTGTTGACTTCATTCCTGACCTTAAGAAGATTGGTCTCCCTCAATCGTTGTATGAGGGGAGACTAACTGGAAAAGGCACGCTAGGAGCGGACTCAATAATATGTAGGGACGGGCATTCTTGGTCTCAAGCACACTACACAGTTCTACAGAATTCTACCTTGGTGACCCCGTATGTCGATGAACACAAGAATATTCTGCGCTCTAAACACCCGGAGCAGTGTGACGACTGGATTACATATGAACACATCAGGACTTTCGGCAGTTGGTTGCAAACACGTCTCATGGGTGACAACACTGTTTCTGATGAGTTGTACTCGTTGGCCAGGGGACCATCTTCGACTGTATTGACTTACAAAGGGTACGAGATAAATGGGAATACATTTTACACGATCGCCCAAGATCAAAAGAGCACCAACCAAAACAACGGTGTTCGCTTTGATGCAGCAACCAATAGGGGAAAGAACACATATTATGGTTACATAGTGGACATATGGGAACTTGACTATGGACATGATTTCAAGGTTCCTTTGTTTCAGTGCAAATGGGTCAATCTGTCAGGAGGCGGGGTACAGGAAGACCCACAGTACGGAATGACAACAGTGGATCTGAACAATCTTGGGTACACAGACGAACCATTCGTCCTAGCCAATGATGTGGCGCAAGTTTTCTATGTGAAGGAGATGTCTACCAAACCAAGAAAAAGAAAAGATAAGGAAGCGAATACATCATACGATGAGCCAAAGCGCCACATAGTTCTTTCAGGAAAAAGAGACATCGTGGGATTGGAGGGCAAGACAGACATGTCCGAAGATTATGAAAAGTTTCATGAAATTCCTCCCTTCAAAGTCAAGGCTGACCCAAGCACCCTGTTAAACGATGAAGATTATCCATGGTTACGGCGCAATAAGCAAAGGACACAAGCGAAGAAAAAGTGAAGACTTTCTCTCCACAACTATATCATTGCAGTTACATGTGAAGAAATGAAATGCCTTTTGTAACAGATGAGTTCATTTGTAGTGCTTTTCAATTTTAGGGTCATTTAGCTCAAAAAATCAGTAAATGCATGCAAAATACCAAATGAAGTCAGAAAGGGTTGAAAATTGATGATGTGGCTTTGAATGGTGCATTTTGAACACACAAAAAGTCTGGAGTTCAAATAAGTTCAAAAAAATGAAATCCCTTTGTAACAGATGAGTTTTTGTCCGAAACCCTGATACTTCGAAAGAGATTGTCCATTTTGTACACGAAGTGCATCCAGTTTTTGCCGTAACCCTCTCAACTTTTTAGCATATGCTATGTGGGTGAAATGATGATACCATGCCAACTTTCAACCTTTTCAGAGTTCATTTGTAGTGCTTTTCAATTTCAGGGTCATTTAGCTCAAAAAAATCAGTAAATGCATGAAAAATACCAAATGAAGTCAGAAAGGGTTGAAAATTGATGATGTGGCTTTGAATGGTGCATTTTGAACACACAAAAAGTCTAGAGTTCAAATAAGTTCAAAAAAATGAAATCCCTTTGTAACAGATGAGTTTTCGTCCGAAACCCTGATACTTCGAAAGAGATTGTCCATTTTGTACACGAAGTGCATCCAGTTTTTCGATAATTATATAAAATAATCAAAAATAATAGCAAAAAGAATGAACTAAAAATAATCAATTAAAATATTTTTTAAAACTAAAATTATATAAAATTTATGCAACTAAAATTATCAAAGTATTTTTTGTTCAAAACATTAATAGCAAAAAGAATTTTCATAAAGAATTTTTTTGTTAGAAACTTTAATAGCAAACTTTAACTGCAAAAAAATTTAAAAAAATGCCGCCTACTGGGCCACCACGGCCTGAATACGACTAGAAACACAACCAGCCAGTTGGGCCAGGATTCAGGCCCACAGAAGGCCCAGTAGGCCCACAGGCAGATACAGAGTGGTTAGGCCCGTAAGCCTGCTTTAGAGAGGAGCTCGAAGGCTCTGGCGCACCGCGCCTTATAAACAGGTGCGGCACTCTCTCAAGTAGCGAGGTGGGACTAAACTCCCACCACGCCGCTGTGCAAGGCCATTGGTCCCGGTTGGTGGCACCAACCGGGACCAAAGGTAGGCATTGGTCCCGGTTAGTGCCACCAACCGGGACCAATGCCTACCTTTGGTCCCGGTTCGTGCCACCAACCGGGACCAAAGGTCTCTGCTTCCCGCCCTTTGGGCTGCTGAAAAGAGACCTTTGGTCCTGGTTGGTGGCACCAACCGGGACCAATGCTGTGTGTATATAAGCAGCACTTGTGAAAATTTTCATTTTCATCTCGCAGTTCCCCCCGACGACGCCGACCTCATCGACGCCGCCAGGCTGCCCCGACGTCGTCGTCGTCGCCCGTGACCCTGCCCCGCCCCCGAGCCCACACCGACGCCGTCCGCCGCCCACGCCGTTGCCGTCCGCCGCCCACGCCGTTGCCGTCCGCCGCCCCCGAGCGCGCCCGGCCGCGCCCCTGCGCCCCGGCCCGCCCAACCGTCGCCGTCGTCGCCGGCTCCCTCGTGCGCCGCCCCCGCCATCGCCCTCACCAGCCGACGCCGTCGCCGGCTCCCTCGCGCGCCGCCCCCGCCGTCGCCCTCGCCAGCCGACGCCGTCCGCCGCCCCCGAGCGCACCCGGCCACGCCCCTGCCCCGGCCCGCCCCCACCGTCGTCGTCGCCGACGCCCTCGCCGCCCCCGCCGTCGCCCTCGCCGGCCGCCCCCGCTGTGAGCCGCCGCCGCCCCGCCCCGGCTCTGTTAATTCATATCATTTTTTTGTTCATTTTTTATGTGATGAATTTTTTGTTCATATATATATAATGTATATATGTATGTGGCTATATGTATGTATGGATGTTCATATATGTATTAATTTTTTTGTTCATATATGTATTTTCTTTCATAGCATTTTTTTCCATGTATATATGTATGTGGCTATGTATGTATAGATGGATAGCATTTTTTTCCATGTATGTATGTCGTTGTCGATATACCCCCTCCCTGATAACTTCGACATGAGGGGGGGGGGTCGATATACCCCCTCCCCGATAAATTTTTTTTTCTAAGTTACTAAGGTAAAATGTTCACCCCCCTCTCGATATACCGGGCGACCAACTCTCGAGGCCACCCAAACCCTAGAAAAAAAGCGTTGTCGATATACCCCCTCCCCGATAACATTTTTTTTCTAAGTTACTAAGGTAAAATGTTCACCCCCCTCTCGATATACCGGGTGACCAACTCTCGAGGGCACCCAAACCCTAGAAAAAAAGTGTTGTCGATATACCCCCTCCCCGATAACATTTTTTTTTCTAAGTTACTAAGGTAAAATGTTCACCCCCCTCTCGATATACCGGGCGACCAACTCTCGAGGCCACCCAAACCCTAGAAAGAAAGCTTTGTCGATATACCCCCTCCCCGATAACATTTTTTTTCTAAGTTACTAAGGTAAAATGTTCACCCCCCTCTCGATATACCGGGCGACCAACTCTCGAGGCCACCCAAACCCTAGAAAAAAAAGCGTTGTCGATCTCCTACCCCCTCCCGCCCCTACCCGACAATCTCTCGAGGCCACCCAAACCACTAGAAGAAAACTCCGGTAACTTCGACATGAGGGGGGACGTCGATCAACCCCCTCTCGCCCGAACAAGTCTATGTATCATTTGTTAATTAAATCCCTTAAAGGTTAAGAGAATCCATTGTTTGACATTCATGAGAGAGGCGGTCCGGACGTCAGACATTCATGAGAGAGGCGGTCCGGACGTCGTACATTCATGTTTGTATATTAATTGCCATGTTGTAATATTTGCAGAAACTATGGCTCAAAGAGACTTGGAACAAGAACACTTGTTGGGGGACATAATCCTCGGCGGACGTGATGTCTTGTCGTTTCTCAACGACACCGATGGTCTGGAAGGAGAGGATGATGGCTCCGGTGATCGAACAATGGAGGAGGAAGGACATGATCATGATGGCTCCGGTGACCGAATGCCGGAGGAAGAAGGAGACCATGATCACGGTTCCGGTGACCGAACGGAGGAGGGAGCTGTTGCAAAGTCCGGCGAGGTATATATATTAATTAAGCCTGTGCTGACTAGCTAATTGATGCATTAATTGTTTTGGTATGTACATATATTAACTCTTCTTTCTTCTTTTATAGCCCTCCGGATCGAGCCAAACTTCGGTAACGAGACGAGGCCCGAAGAAGAGGTTGCGCAAGGATGAAAGGTTCACGATCACAGCACTCGCGGACGATGGCCATCCGATTGAACCCAAGTGGACCAAGGACGCATTTTCTGCTCAGTGCGGAGTTATTGTTAGGGACAACATCCCGATCAGCATCAAGCAATTGAATAAGCCTAAGGACGACGCCCCTGAAGGTGATTATGTCACCGATAGACAGAAAGATGATCTTTGGACCCCGCTGAAGACAAATTTCACCTTACCGCCAGAGGAGGATCCGAATAAGGCAGTTATAGAGCCACTGGTCAAGGCGTGTGCTCTTAAGAAGATGGCAGATCTATTCAGGAGGTGGAAGAAGGAGTTGAAATCAAAGTTTGTCGACAAAGGGAAGACTCCAGAATTCACCGGCCGATTTGAGAAGATAAGAGATCACTGGCCCGCATTTGTGGCCTACAAGACATCGGACAAGAGTAAGAAAATGTCAGAGACAAACAAGAACAAGGCTGCAAAGAAGCAGTATCACCATCACACGGGGTCAGGTGGCTACCTCAAAGCCCGGCCGTTGTGGGACAAAGCTGAGAATGACCTGATTGCTAAAGGGCTCGTACCACAGACATTGAACTGGCCAGACCGTTCAAGGACTTGGTTCTTCGGGGTTGGGGAACTTTGGACCCTGAAACAGGGAAGTGCCGTTGGACGGACGAGCAACTTGCGATACCCGTCACGAAGCTTCAGAAGTATATCACCGCAGCGCAGGAAGGGACGTTCATTCCTGACAGAGAGAAGGACGAGCTGACTGAGGCCCTAGGGAATGCTGAGCAGCCTGGACGAACACGAGGCACACCAGGCTCCGTTCCGTGGAAGGTTGGGTTTCCCGACGCAGGCAGTTATAGAAGCTGGGAGAGAAAGAGGAAAGAGGAGCTGAGCGACATGCAGAAGCTCAATGTAAGACTACAAAAGCTAGAGGAAGCTGAGAGCCAGCGAGCTGCCGGCCAACCATCTCAGCGGCACGAAGCTACCCCGCCATCTCAGCGGAGAAGCAGCGTCGCTTCCACGGAGCCCGTTCAGCCTGACTTCACGTCTCCTAGCTACCCCGTGGATACTATCACGGAGGCTCAACATTGCGAGCTTATGACAAAATGCCGGAACCTCACTTTCAAGGCGGCTGTCGACTCTGTTGCACCTCCTCAACCCAACGGAACTTTTCACTGCCATCCGATTCCACATGGCTATGCTGTTGTGATGGTGGATGAAGTAATGGAGGGATTTGAGGAGCTCATGCTTGACCACTCTACAGGTGAAGGGGAGAATCGGCTGGTTCATGCTCTGAGGAGTACATGTCTATGGCAGAAAGAGTACATCAAGCTTCCAAACTGGACGCCTCCGCCTCCTCCTCCTCCTCCGGTGAGTCAGGGCACTCCGCCTCCTCCTCCTCCTCCGGCGAGTGATCAGGGCACTCCTCCTCCTTCTCCGGCTCCTCCGACGCGTCAGGGCACTCCGCCTCCTCCATCGCCTACTCCGGCACGACGGAGCAGTCCGCCTCCTCCTCAGCCTCGTCGGCAACGGCGGAAGACAGACACCGCCGCTGCGGCTCCTCCGGAGCGTCGTATTTCTCCGCCTCGTCAGCAACGACGGAAGAGAGACGCCGCCGCTCCGGCGGCTAGCAGTACAAGCAGAGGCGGGAGCCAATTCAGATACGGTCCATCTCTCAAGCCTCTGGAAAAGTTACCATATGAGAGGACCGAGCAGAAAAACGAGGACATATGTCGTGCCCAACTGAGGGACCATTTTGCAAAGAAAACTCCACCTCCAAAGGAGAAGGTAGATCCGGTGAAAGTGAAGCGCACTATCAATGCCCTGAAGCGACCACCACCGCCTCCGCCGGATTCCAACTATGACCGCATAATTACTAAGACACATGCTGAAGCGCAGCAGTCGGGAAGTACTTCCAGTGCTGCAAGAGCGAAAAACCAATTCCCCAGCTCGGCGAACAGGAGAAGCAATCGTGCCCCCCGCTCAAGGTGTCTAGCGATATCGCTAATCATCCGGTGCTACTGCCCGGTACCACTCTTGATGATTACCTGCCCGATGATGTACAGTTTGAAACGGCTGAGGTAGTAGATGTCTTTAGATACGAGCACGGGAAGCCTCTCGTCAAACCTGATCATCCTCATCTAACAACGATGATGCAAAAATTGCATGACTGGTACATGGAAACCTGCAGGAAGTCTGGGAAAGACAGTTTGTTAGTCGGAATTAAAAAAGAGCATGACTTCCCTGGAGTCGACCTGCTGCCTGTTGAATTTGTGGAGTTATTTCAATTATACAATCAAAAGGCCCTCGACAAACAACTCATGACTTGCTACTGTCTGTAAGTATTACTTCTATAATTAAGTCTCTAGCTCAGCTCGTTCATTGCATGTATATATAATTATCCTCACTATATTATGCAGATTGAAGATGGTCGAATGCAAAAAAATAGGAATCTTCGACGTTGGGTTCATTAGCCCAAATACCGTAAATGAATGGTCGGTACGAAAGGCGGCTGAAGATACCGAGAACAACTTGCTACAAACGTTCCTTACACATCAAAACAAAAGGGAAATACTCTTTCCTTACAACTTCAAGTGAGTGTTACTGTCTTCTGCATATTCGGTTCCGCTTACTCGTGGTTAAGTAATGTAATTGATGAGTTTTGCGTGCGCAGCTTCCACTATATTCTGCTATCCATTAACCTTGACGGGGCATTAGTAACTGTCTTAGACTCGCTCCGTAAAGATCCCAAGTATTATGCGGACATGACTGCAATGCTCCAGAAGTAAGTTCAATCAATACCGGGACCATATCGGCAACTTTCGTTCATTTCCTAATATCAAGTAATCATTTTCTTTGCCTGCCAGGGTTTGAAAAACGTTCACCGCTAAGGTTCCGGGTCTGAAGAAGGAGCTGCGATTTACACACCCCAAAGTAAGTAGTACTAGCTAGTTCCGCGCATCTCTCATTGATTCTAGTTTCATCAATACCATTATCATGCTTTCTTATCAGTTTGATTGAACTCTATTCTCATAAAGTGCTTGTTGCAGGCACCCAACACTCATTTATGTGGATACTACGTATGCGAGTTCATTCGCTACTATACCTCTGAACGGGCCTCCTCTGAGAAACAATTTGAAGTACGTAAACAATATTCACAATTTTATTTTATATATTACCATCAATTGTGTTGAGTTTCATTCATATATATGTATTGACCCCCTTCTTTAAATTAGATCTGGCAGATGCGGGATGAACTCCTACCACATGATCGCATACGAGCAATTCAAGAGGAATTGGCGGGATTATTTCTTGACCATGTCATACCTGAACATGGAGAATACCATGTGAAATTGAAATGGTTGTAAGGGATGTTATATATTGTACATATGTAGCAGCGTCGGATAGATATATGAAAACTTGTTGTTCGACCAAGCACGAAGAAAGAGATGTCACTTCTCTATATATATGTTCATGATGATCTTGTGTAATTAATGGTTTCCTTTATTTTCTTACTAGCTAGCGTCGAGTTCTCTCTATATGTGTAGTAGCTAGCGTCGACCAAGCACAGAAAAAGAGAGGTCACTTCTCTCTATTAGCTCGCTAACACAATATGAAACCCCTAAATTAACCCTCCAAAGCCTCAAAACCCCCCCTTCCAAAAAAAACCCCCAGCGACTGCGAGCTGCTGACGCGTGGCCGCCTTTTGGTCCCGGTTGGTGTTACCAACCGGGACTAAAGGTCCTCCCTCCCCCGCCCCAGGCAGCGCCACGTGGAGGGCCTTTGGTCCCGTTTCATAAGCAAACCGGGACTAAAGGTTTTGGGTATTAGTCCCGACCCTTTAGTCCCGGTTCTAGAACCGGGACAAATGGCCCTCTGGAACCTTGGAGCATCTTAGATCCATTAAAGAACATGGTCCAATGTTCAGGGATACTCGATGTTGGTTGTTCCTGTTCTATCCATTCGGCCAAAAAATCAACTAGGGCTTGCGACTTGATTGCCTTCTTAGCTTCAAAATTGATCTCCAACGGGAGGAGTTCAATCGCCCACTTTGCCACTCGGCCAGTGGCGTCTCTGTAATTTAGGATTTCCAAAAGAGGAGCGTCGCTAATAAATGTGACCGAATGCTCTTGAAAGTAATGGGCTACCTTCTTGACAGTGAGGTAAATGCCATAAACCAACTTTTGGTAATGCGGATATCTTTGCTTGGAGGGAGTCAAGACTTCTGAAATATAATACACAGGCCTTAGTACCTTGAAAGTATTTTCTGATTCTTCACGCTCCATAGTGAGGACTGTGCTGACCACTCGGCTAGTAGCGGCGATGTACAAGAGCAAAGGCTCTCGGCTGCCCGGAGCATCTAACACCGGCTTGGTGGAAAACAAAGCCTTGAGCTGATCGAATGCTTCTTGCGCTTCATAGGTCCACTCGAACGTATCAGACTTCTTCATCAATCGGTATAGAGGCAAGGCCTTCTCACCGAGACGAGAGATGAATCTAATCAGGGCAGCGAGGCATCCTGTGAGTTTCTGGATATTGTGCAAGCGGACAGGTGTGGCGCCCTGCCTGATTACCACTGTAGCCAGACGGTCGCCACGCATGCCAGCCCAGGAAATCACCCTGGCATGCGCGTTACAACAAGTATCATGAACACAGGCATTTCTATTAATGCATATATAAGTCTTACATGATCTATTACAAGAGTAATGGCAGCGGAAAGGCTCTATCTAGGGCAGCATGGTCTTGGTGCGGCTACAATCCATAGGGATCTGACTGGGTTACTCTCCTAGCCGCGAACGCTCCGGCTCCTCGTCGACGGACGACGGATCCTTATGTGAACCTGGCCATGTTAAAGGCCGCTGAGTACTTTTGAATGTACTCGCAAGCAAACCAAACTAACATATAGACTGAGCAATGCAATCCATGGCATTCAAGCATGCATTTGTTATTAGAGCAATATTAATCATCATGACATAGCATACCTATCTAGCAATATTAATTGTCATGCCATAACAGGTTTATTTAGCAAGATAACTACTAAAGTAAATTGCAGTAAAGTAAAGCATACTAAGTAAATATTCCATACTCCGAGCATTCTCACGATCCAATCTGAATCTGGTCCAAATCCAATCCGAATCATGTGGTCATCTGACCACTCATCTCATAGCCATTCCATGGCTAACATATCATATTCCTGACATCAACTGATGTCTGCACAAGACGAGTTCTTCCATCATTATTATCATTATAACGGTTGACCACCTAGTGAGGCCTGGACGGACTGTCCAATACCATGGACACGGCTATTCGAATAGATTCTTCACTCTGCAGAGGTTGCGCACTTTACCCACACCATGGAACACCTGGGCTCGTGATCCCATTCGGGTGGACCAGCGTTGCTCCAACGAAACCTGCCTAACCCGTGACTCCTCTACCGTACCACCGGCATTCATCCTCCCCTGGAGTCCTGCCCTGGGTGGCCCCTGTGTCACCTCGTGACACCTGCCACCGTCGTGGCCACCCAAACTGTCCCAAACGGGGACACCCGTGTTAAACAATCAACATGGTTAACAAGGTTATCGCCGCCTACCAGGCCAGGGTAGCGCGCGCGCATAACCTTCCCTGTCTGGAGGTACCGGTGAAAGAGCACGCGATCAGACCAAGTCAAGGCCGTCCCATACCGGCAAATGTGGCTGCACGGATAAGCCCGGACAGGTGACTCTAGATCAACCGACTAGGTTTAGCTCTAGCAGGTATGGCGGTTTTTCACAATAACTTGAGATGGCATCAACTAAGCATTAAATCAGTTTACTTTGAATTATTATGTAGCAGGTAAATGAAAGTAATGTAAACAGTAAGTGCAATAATCTAGCAGAGGTTTAATTATTTCTATCACATGCATAATCATTAATTAAACATGCAAGAATAACACAGAGCAATGCTTTAGGTCATATATCAGATGGTCGACTTGCCTGGGGTCGAAGAATACTCCGGGAAGAAGTGCGGAGAGTCCTTGGAAAGGATCGCCAGAAACCGTTCTCTCTCGAAGGGGGCTGTTTAGAGGCAAGGGCAAAATGGTCATTTTTAGAATGTGTAAAAATTATGAAAGTGATCTCATCGGAACGGGCTCGAAGAGATGAAGAAGTGAGCGTTGGTTTCACCTCGATCGGAGCTACGAGCGAAAAGATATGAGGGGTTCTGTCCACAGGGACCTATCTGTAAGAAAAATATTCACAACCGGGTCCTGATAGCTTAGTCGGTCGCGCACTCAGGTAAATACGCTTCCCCACGGGGAAGACGTATTCTGGCCAGGGCGCTTCCACTTATCCAGCTTGACCCGGCCCTGTGACGCTTACAGGCGGGTCCCACTCCATCTCTCTCTCTCTCTCTCTTCCTGCCTCCCTCTTCTTCCCCCCCCCCGACGCTCACTCACAGGGCAGAGGGAGGTCGCACGGCGCCGGCGCCCGTCCAGGCGAGTCCGGCCACCCCCGACGGAGCTCCGGCCACCGGAGAGCTTAGCAGAGCGCGGCACGCTCATTCATGCCTGGCACGGCTCGTGCGGAAGGTAGGGTCGGGCGCAGCCTCGAGTTCGGCGGACGGCGGCGACGGCCGAAGATGGGCACACAGCCATGGTGCTCTGGCCGATGAGGCGAAGGGCGAGGGAGGGCTGGTGGCCTTCGGGGGTTCCACCGGATGGGAAAGGAGAGCGAGGGGAGCTCCGGCTCACCGGAATTTAGGGGAAGGGGGACAACGGCCATGGCGGCCATGGGATGGAACTGGAGCTCTTCGAGCTCGATTGAGAGGCAGGGAAGGACTAGGGGAGGGAGGAGAGGCTGCTGGAGGGGTTAGGTGCTCGGGGAAGCTCCGGGGCTAGCTATTTATAGCCGGCCGGGTAACCAGATCAGCACGGCCGCCGTGGCGGCCTTATCACCGCACTGGAGCACTGGGCGACGTGGTCTTGGATGGGCACAGCACCGACCTGACGCAACGCAGCCCTACAAGACACCACGGCGAGGAAACGGCCAAGGGAGGGAGAAGACAGGGGGAAAACGACGGCGGTCACGGGAACACGGAACGGTGGCGGGCTCGCCGTGGCGTGAGGAGGAAGAAAGAGGAGAGGGAACCTGCTGGAGAGGGGGCACGTGGCCGTGGCGGATCCACTAGACACGCTCAGACAAGCGAGGGTTGGCCGGAGGCGACTGGACGAAGCTGATAGAGTGCAGAGCACCGTTTTGGCGCGCTCTCATGCGTGGTCACCAAGGTCACCGCGTGTCCAGGGCACCGGATGGCTCTAGGACTTTGTCCAACACTCTCCTTGCTGCTCAAATTGATACAAGAAGGGTCTGGAGCCATCTAGGTAGCTCTGAGGTGAGAGATATTTGCAGAAAAAGATTCTGACAGCAAGGTGTTTGAGATAATTTGAGGGAGATTGGCTAGATGGAAGTGGCTGATTTTTTGTGTGTGGCAATGGTTTGCTAAGATGAGTCCCTTTGGAAATTTTCAAGCCAAATGAACCACCCTAGCTAGCATTTCCTTCACACCATGACAAACTGGACAGAAATAAAGATGAATTTGCTGGGATAAAATGGCTACATGGATTTGGCTCAAATTTGGTGGAGAATAATGATTTAGGAGTATGAACGCACTGGTAAAATTTCATACTATTTGGCTACACCAAAATGGTACTTCCTTCACAGTGCTTTCAATTGTATAGGAACTTAGGAAAACTGTTGTGGATGAATGGATAGATGGATTGAGCTTATTTGTGGTATCCATGAGTGATTTGGCAATGTTAACCACCATGAAAAGTTTCAGCTCAAATAGATCAATGAATAAAGCACTTCCTTTGCAAATTGCCCCACTGGACAGAATTTGGAAATTGATGTTGTGCTCAAAATTTGAACTATGGAACTTGGGATCTTGATGGAAATGGTGAATGTATGGATAGGAGAAGCTCCACAATTTATTTGGGATTTTTAGTGGCTACCAAAATGGTAGTTCCTTTAGAAAGTCCCCAAAATGCAATATTGGCATTAAATAGGAAAAGGCAATTTCCCCTATTTAATTATGGCCAATATTTTTATGGGAGCTCAATATGATCACAAAGAATATCTCCACGGGTTTTCATGAACTTTGGAGATGGGTAGATATTTTCCTGGATTTAATTCCTTTAACTGGCAGAAAAGGAATTAATTATAAATAAAAAATATTGCAAATGACTTGGCAATATTTTTGCATATCCAGGGTTTATAGATAGAGGATGATCACTAGGAAAACTTTGGGAGGCAACACATCAAAGGAAATTGGGGTTCCTTTGTAACTGGAAGGATTAGGGTTTCCCTTCCGGCAACTCGGAAGGTAGGGTTTCGGTGGAAAAGTCTTGAGAATATAGCTTGGGTGGAAAGATTGGACAGGATAGAATCTCTGGTTGGATAGGAAAGGCAAGGCTAGATGACCATCTTCATCTACCCAAGAGCTAGAGAAATCCGACAACACCGAGAAAAAAGACGGGAGTCAAATCCCGCGAAGGAAAAAAAACAAGGAGCGAAAACCAGGGTGTTACAAACCTACCCCCTTAAGAAAATCTCGTCCTCGAGAATTCCGGGCTTACCTCCCGGTGAAGGGGGACTTACCTGTGTGCGACTTGGATCCATCAGTTGTCCTGTCTTCGTTGGTTCACTGACCTTTTAACTGCCTCTTCTGATGGACCATGTGTTGTCTCTGCACACAGCTTTCTTGAATCCTTCTCTTTCCTGTCAGGTGTACCTTTTAATCTGGCAGTGGTGTTGCTGGGTGGGGTAGTGGGTAATACAACCAAACAGCTCAGTTTCCATGGCCTGGAAGTAACTACTTCGGGATTTATTGCGATGCTTCGTACTCTGACTGTCGTGAGCAAGACATCCTTTTCCTGGTACCAGGCTTACGTGCTTGTATGGCCTCGAGAGAGTGGGAGTGGCTTTCCTTTTTGCTGTGTCAGAATGCTCAGTCTGGCTGTGGGTTCCATTCTGATGTTTCCTTCTGGCTTATGCATCCTGACTTTGCCCTTAGGTGATCCATAATTCGAGGAATCAACATGACTGAACTATGGTTGCTATATTCCCAACTAAAATGTCAGACATAATCACAAAGTAATCATAGATAGGAATCTCTTATTCCAATGATGTCATGATGTCTATGAGCTGTTGATGCTGACGTGCTTTGAGCCATTCTATCTGAATGCCTTGTTTCAAACTCTGTCGCTTGTGGAGAGAATTCTATCATATATAGCCTCTGTAGTTCGTGCTATGACCACTGAGCTGAGCGTAGTATGGCTATCATTTGGTGTATCTTTCGGAGCATAGCCTCTTATCTTGGTTGATGGCCCATATTCATGATGGGTATGACATACTGGATGCATTGTTGTGGCCGTATATGCAATAGTCTGACAAGGATTTGTAATACCACTCCGTCTGTGAAGCTGTATTTTGTTGACCGTCACGGAGGTTGTTTGTCCACAACTTGTTTGTTTTTGAGGATTTCTTTGATGGACTAGTTATGACCTGTCAATACGGCTCCTTGATTGTTTTCCCGGTTTGTCGGGCTTGTTCTCAGAACTTACTCTTGCATACCTCGTAGGGACTGATGTGCTCATATCCTTCCTTGAAGTATGGGGCCACTGTTTCTCTGGACACAGTCATTCCCGTGTACGAGTGGCTCACATGAACTGATCCACTGGACTGCATGCTCACAACACATGTAGGGTAATATAATTCCTTTCATAACCACTGAGTTCTGAGGCGGATGTGTGTCCAGACTAGTTCGTGCTCCTGACAAGCTTGTTGTAGGCACGATGGCGTGTTGAAGAAGACCGAATTCCTTATGCTCGAAGCTTCTGCCAGGGTAGTGTGCTGAAGAAGGCTGGGTATCATACCTCAAAAGCTTTCCTTCATGTGTGGCTTGCCGGGGAAGGTCAGGTGCCTTATGCTGAAAGTTTTCCGCGGTACCATGCTGTGGAAGATGGGAGTGTCGTACCCCAGAAGATTTTCTCACCAAGTGGCGTAGTGAGGAAGGTTGACAGTCTGGTGTCGTAAGCTCTTCTCCGTAGCTTGCGGGGGAAGGCTGGGTTCCTTATACTAGAATCCTTGTGTACACAGTCGAATCTATGGCCGATTCTGGCTTCCTTCCGAAGAAATTTTACCCATAGCAGAGCCAAAACTTGATATAGGCCATACCTTGACTGAAGATATTCCATTGGTCATGCACATCGCTTGTCCTTCTGCTGGTCTGATTATTGTTGCTGTAAAGGTTGCATGACTGATGCAGACCTCATGTTCACAATTAATCCTGAATACCATATGTTGCCGGTAGTACCTAGTCGGCGGATAATTCCATTTGATTTAGTAGATCTTCCAAGCATTTGGAGTTCTCATTGATTCGAGGCAACCGTAAACTTATCCATATTTCTCGCAAACCTTGTTCACAGTGCCCAGAAAATTTTGTATTTGCATCGGTGAATTCCAAAATATGCTTTGAAATTTGTACCAATGTACCGGAGTTTTGTTGCTGCTTTTGGCTCATTCACATTCTTGAAATATGTCCCCGGTGGGTGATAAATGATTCTTGGGTCTACTGAGAAAAGACTCAAGGTTCACCCCACTGACTGAAATAATCCTTGTATCGCGGACGGAATAATTTGTCCTTACCGATGTTCATTCTTAGTAGCTCATCTGCCTGTTCCTTAGGCGTGATTTGTTCTGAGGCAAACTCTCTCAGGTATATTCTGGCCTTGTCTGTTGCACACGGATTCTGCTTCTCACCCATTCTTCATTCTTGACAGATCCGGTGGTAATGTTCTGAATATCAGGTAGTTGGTTGGACAGGACTCTTGCTAAATTGGGATTATTGGGTATTATCCCAGTTGTATACTGGTCTTCTTGACGGCACTTGCGGATGGATCCAGTCGGAACGAACAAACGGTACAGACAAAGAAACAAAAACCGTGAAAACCAAAATGCAAATAAAGCTCAAATGTTGCGGACCTTACACACGTGGCAAAGGATCCACTAGTATAACTAGTATAGCGCACTTGATGCACCTCTAAGGATTTAGAAGCAAAACCACACAATGCTCCTGGTAGCACTGGTGTCAAGCTCCTACTACTTCCTTAGGGAGCATCACACTCGACGCAGGACCATAGCCAAAGTGGCTTAGTCAACGTTCTTAAGGTTGTCGGGGAAAGATGGAATTTATAAGCGTTTCCCATAGGAAACTAGATTAAGAAGAGAAATGCCGTGGTTAGTAAGCAGGGTAAGGATATCTGGTTTACCTAGGGGTTTCAGGGCTCACGGGTTGTTGCCGGGTGCGAGCATTTCACACCGGAGGCAAAGGCCATGAGAGTTGGGGTCTGATGGACCCAAAGACCTATGGGGTTTCCTTATGATCAATAGTAGCCGTGCCAGGTTGGCAAAGATGGCTGAAATCCATCTGGGCTTTCTACTGAGCACAACACAATGAAGTCTAGCCAGGGTAACCTATAGTCAGCCTGGCTGCTCTGATACCATCCGTTGTGGCGCCCCGCCTGATTACCATTGTAGCCAGACGGTCGCCACGCATGCCAGCCCAGGAAATCACCCTGGCATGCACGTTACAACAAGTATCATGAACACAAGCATTTCTATTAATGGATATCTAAGTCTTACATGATCTATTACAAGAGTGATGGCAGCGGAAAGGCTCTATCTAGGGCAGCATGGTCTTGGTGCGGCTCCAATCCACAAGGCCCTGACTGGGTTACTCTCCTAGACGCGAACGCTCTGGCTCCTCGTCGACGGACGATGGATCCTTATGTGAACCTGGCCATGTTAAAGGCCGCTGAGTACTTTTGAATGTACTCGCAAGCAAACCAAACTAACATATACACCAAGCAATGCAATCCATGGCATTCAAGCATGCATTTGTTATTAGAGCAATATTAATCATCATGACATAGCATACCTATCTAGCAATATTAATTGTCATGCCATAACAGGTTTATTTAGCAAGATAACTACTAAAGTAAATTGCAGTAAAGTAAAGCATACTAAGTAAATATTCCATACTCCGAGCATTCTCACGATCCAATCTGAATCTGGTCCAAATCCAATCCGAATCATGTGGTCATCTGACCACTCATCTCATAGCCATTCCATGGCTAACATATCATATTACTGACATCAACTGATGTCTGCACAAGACGAGTTCTTCCATCATTATTATCATTATTACGGTTGACCACCTAGTGAGGCCTGGACGGACTGTCCAATACCGTGGACGCGGCTATTCTAATAGATTCTTCACTCTGTAGAGGTTGTGCACTTTACCCACACCATGGAACACCTGGCCTCGGGATCCCATTCGGGTGGACCAGCGTTGCTCCAACGAAACCTGCCTAACTCGTGACTCCTCTACCGTACCACCGGCATTCATCCTCCCCCAGAGTCCTGCCCTGGGTGGCCCCTGTGTCACCTCGTGACACCTGCCACCATCGTGGCCACACAAACTGTCCCAAACGGGGACTCCCGGGTTAAACAATCAACTGGCCTCACAAGGTTATCGCCGCCTACCGGGCCAGGGTAGCGCGCGCGCATAACCTTCCCTGTCTGGAGGTACCGGTGAAAGAGCACGCGATCAGACCAAGTCAAGGCCGTCCCATACCGGCAAATGTGGCTGCACGGATAAGCCCGGACAGGTGACTCTAGATCAACCGACTAGGTTTAGCTTTAGCAAGTATGGCGGTTTTTCACAATAACTTGAGATGGCATCAACTAAGCATTAAATCAGTTTACTTTGAATTATTATGTAGCAGGTAAATGAAAGTAATGTAAACAGTAAGTGCAATAATCTAGCAGAGGTTTAATTACTTCTATCACATGCATAATCATTAATTAAACACGCAAGAATAACACAGAGCAATGCTTTAGGGCATATATCAGATGGTCGGCTTGCCTGGGGTCGAAGAATACTCCGGGAAGAAGTGCGGAGAGTCCGCGGAAAGGATCGCCGGAAAACGTTCTCTCTCGAAGGGGGCTGTTTAGAGGCAAGGGCAAAATTGTCATTTTCAGAATGTGTAAACATTATGAAAGTGACCTCATCGGAACGGGCTCGAAGAGATGAAGAAGTGAGCGTTGGTTTCACCTCGATCGGAGCTACGAGCGAAAAGATATGAGGGGTACTGTCCACAGGGACCTATTTGTAAGAAAAATAATCACAACCGGGTCCCTGACAGCTTAGCCGGTCGCGCACTCAGGTAAATACGCTTCCCCACGGGGAAGACATATTCTGGCCAGGGCGCTTCCACTTATCCAGCTGGACCCCAGCCTGTGACGCTTACAGGCGGGTCCCACTCCATCTCTCTCTCTTCCTGCCTCCCTCTTCTCCCCCCCACCCGACGGAGGGCGCGCGGCGTCGGCGCCCGTCCGGGCGACTCCGGCCACCCCCGACGGAGCTCCGGCCACCGGAGAGCTTAGCAGAGCGCGGCGCGCTCATTCATGCCTGGCACGGCTCGCGGGGAAGGCAGGGTCGGGCGCAGCCTCGAGTTCGGCGGACGGCGGCGATGGCCGAAGATGGGCACACAGCCATGGTGCTCTGGCCGATGAGGCGAAGGGCGAGGGAGCGCTGGTGGCCTTCGAGGGTTCCACCGGATGGGAAAGGAGAGCGAGGGGAGCTCCGGCGCACCGGAATTTAGGGGAAGGGGGACGGCGGCCATGGCGGCCATGGGAGGGAACCGGAGCTCTTCGAGCTCGATTGAGAGGCAGGGAAGGACTAGGGGAGGGAGGAGAGGCTGCTGGAGGGGTTAGGTGCTCGGGGAAGCTCCGGGGCTAGCTATTTATAGCCGGCCGGGCAACCGGATCAGCACGGCCGCCGTGGCGGCCTTATCACCGCACTGGAGCGCCGGGTGACGTGGTCTTGGACGGGCACAGCACCGACCTGACGCAACGCAGCCCTACACGACACCACGATGAGGAAACGACCAAGGGAGGGAGAAGACAGGGGGAAAACGACGGCGGTCGCGGGAACACAGAACAGTGGCGGGCTCGCCGTGGCGTGAGGAGGAAGAAAGAGGAGAGGGAACCTGCTGGAGAGGGGGCACGCGGCCGTGGCAGATCCACTAGACAAGCTCAGACAAGCGAGGGTCGGCCGGAGGCGACTGCACGAAGCTGACAGAGTGCAGAGCACCGTTTTGGCGCGCTCTCATGCGTGGTCACCAAGGTCACCGCGTGTCCAGGGCACCGGATGGCTCTAGGACTTTGTCCAACACTCTCCTTGCTGCTCAAATAGATACGAGAAGGGTCTGGAGCCATCTAGGTAGCTCTGAGGTGAGAGATATTTGCAGAAAAATATTCTGACAGCAAGGTGTTTGAGATAATTTGAGGGAGATTGGCTAGATGGAAGTGGCTGAGTTTTGGTGTGTCGCAATGGTTTGCTAAGATGAGTCCCTTGGCAAATTTTCAAGCCAAATGAACCACCCTAGCTAGCATTTCTTTCACACCATGACAAACTGGACAGAAGTAAAGATGAATTTGCTGGGATAAAATGGCTACATGTATTTGGCTCAAATTTGGTGGAGTAATGATTTAGGAGTATGAAGGCACTGGTAAAATTTCATACTATTTGGGTACACCAAAATGGTACTTCCTTCACAGTGCTTTCAAATGGACAGGAACTTAGGAAAATTGCTGTGGATGAATGGATAGATGGATTGAGCTTATTTTTGGTATCCATGAGTGATTTGGCAATGTTAACCACCATGAAAAGTTTCAGCTCAAATAGATCAATGAATAAAGCACTTCCTTTGCAAATTGCCCCACTGGACAGAATTTGCAAATTGATGTTGTGCTCAACATTTGAACTATGGAACTTGGGATCTGGATGGAAATGGTGAATGTATGGATAGGAGAAGCTCCACAATTTATTTGGGATTTTTACTGGCTACCAAAATGGTAGTTCCTTTAGAAAGTGCTCAAAATGCAATATTGGCATTAAATAGGAAAAGGCAATTTCCCCTATTTAAATATGGCCAATATTTTTATGGGAGCTCAATATGATCACAAAGAATATCTCCACAGGTTTTCATGAACTTTGGAAATGGATAGATATTTTCCTGGATTTAATTCCTTTAACTGGCAGAAAAGGAATTAATTATAAATAAAAAATATTGCAAATGACTTGGCAATATTTTTGCATATCCAGGGTTTATAGAAAATATTGCAAATGACTTGACTACTGGAATTCAGTTATTTGCCGTCTGCCATAGCGGACGGCAAAGGACAGGACCACCGACGGCAAAGCCTTTGCCGTCGGGCAACAGACGGCAAAATTTCCGGCACTGAGAACACCGGTAAAGGAGTGCTTTGCCGTCTGCCTTTATACAGCGGACGGCAAAGTGCTTTTGCCGTCAGGCAGCAGACGGCAAAGTGTCTGGACGGCCTAAACTTGAGTTAGCCCCGTTAGTGGCTAACGGAGCTTTGCCGTCTGCCACTCCCCCTTTGCCGTCCGCACCCTATGCCGTCTGCCTCCCCTCCTTTGCCGACGGCCACTCTTTTGCCGACGGCCACCGTCGGCATAGCTTCTTTGCCGTCCGCCCCCCCCCCCCCCCCCCCCCCGCCAGCCTCCTTTGCCGACGGTCACTGCTATGCCGACGGTGGCCGTCGGCATATCTTCTTTGCCGTACGCCCCCGCCACACTCCTTTGCTACAGTGCCACTGCTATGCCGACGGTGGCCGTCGGCATATCTTCTTTGCCGTACGCCCCCGGACGGCAAATGTACCAAATGGCATCAGGCTCACTCCCAGGATGCACAAGTGGGTGCCACATGTCGCCTTTGCCGTCGGTGCCGGACGGCAAAGAAACTATGCCGACGGTAGCCGTCGGCAAAGTGGCAATATTGCCCCAGTTTTTTCTGTTTTTTCTAATATCCAATTTTCATAGGCAAAATATGCTATATATGTATATATTTCACAATAACCCGAGTGATGATCATCCAACAACAAGCACAAGCACAAGTATCCAACAAACATACCAAAACAAATGTCACATTGTTCACCATATTACAATAGTAACAAGTTTCACATATGTAGCAAGTTTAACATTGTTCATCGATACAAAATCACAAGCACTCCATCAATGCAAGCTTCTGTTAAGTGACTCTAATCTGCAAAATGGTAAATACGAAAGTTAGATGAAGAAGACTAGAATAAGAAGAAGAAGATGAAGAAGCGGTTTTCTTCTCTCTATCTTTCTCCTCTTGTTTTCTTCTTCTTATTGCTTATTTGTGTCATTCGGGCGAAAGTTAGATGAAGAAGACTAGAATAAGAAGAAGAAGATGAAGAACACTAATATTTCGGAAGGAGCTAAGTTTGTCTAAGTGCTAAGTTTGTCTAAGTGCTAAGTTTGTCCAAGTGCTAAGTTTGTGTAAGTGCTAAGTTTGTCTAAGTGCTAAGAAGATGAAAAACGAGTTAAGTTTGGGGCTTACCATCCTCGCCATCACGAAGGAGAGGCACCGCGGTTGCTCGGACCGGTTTCACCTGGAGAAGGCTGCCCTAGAGAAGGGTCGTGCGATGCGACTCCGGAGTTAAGCTGCACCAAAGATGATTTGCAATGTCTCGTTAGCATGATGACACTGAAAAGATCATTGCATTGAAATGAAACTCACCGTTGCAGCCGTGGTAATGACTGGCATCGACGGAGCGGCCTGGTCGGTCTTCTCGCACATAGTCTGCACATTTGGTTTTCACAAGTCAACGATATTCATTATTAATGAAAGGAACATTATATGCAAGATTTTACAAAAATGAAGAAGAATATTACCACGAAGAGCTCGTAGATGGCCCGGTAAGACGCATCGGACCGTGCCCTCTCCTCCTCCAACAACCTTGCCGTCCTCTCCTCCATCTCCTTCTCCTTCGCCACCATAAGCGCCTGTGTTGCCTCTCTCTCTTTCAGAATAGCAGACTGCAACACAACTCCTCGTTAGCATTGTAATCATCTTTGTTCACACACACAACGTAATGACGAAAGATATCTGAGTCCGTATAACTAACCTCGATGGCGAGATCGACTGGCCATGGACGAGGCCTTATCTCAAGACAGGAGCTCGTTTGGCGCGCCTTGATCTCCCGGAGGTTGCTAGGACAACGTATAAGGCCATCTCCAATGGCAATCGAGCCATGGGGCCTCCCGCCGCCAGCTATCATCACCAGCTCTGGATCAATAGGCTCCTGGCTCGGGTTAAAGTCCTCCCCTTTCCTCACCTTCCCCTCATCTCTGTACCTCACGAGCTTGTTGTGGGAGGAGATGTTGCTGAACTTCAAGGGATCATCGAGGTCGGACTCAGAGAATGCCTTGACCTTCTTGTACGAGGCAGTATGGGCCATCGCATAGAGGTCGTACATCTGTGGCACCTCCGTTTTATTGTGATGCGCCTAAAAGAGAGAGAGAGGAACAAAGTATTAGTAAAGGGCTCAAGCTAGAATCAAGAATGAATTGCATGAATCATGAAGCTAACCACATACCCAGTTCAGACCAAACTGATTTAAGTTGGCGCTCCCTTGATGGTGTGGCACACCAACCATTTTGTTACGCCGGTCCTTGGCATTGTTGTGGACGGATAGCCATTGTTCTGAGCACCACTCATCCACCAACGCCTCCCAACAATCCATCATATCCGCACACCATCTTGGGGGCACCTAAGTTAATAAAGAGATATTTGAGCGCTACGCGTAGGAATCAAATGAAGGAAACTAAGTACAAGGCCTTAAGAATACGTAATTACCTTCATGTAATGCTCCTTCTCCATCTTCTTTCCGCGGCACGTCGACTTCTCCTTCCTAATACGCCGCGAGGCATAGTAGTCTCGAACAGCCTGCACCCGAGCCTCGTGCCGAAAGTTTTGCAGTAGGCGCCTACATTGCTGATCGATAACCTTTGCCGCGGCCTCCTCGTATCCCTCCTGACACCTGTAGAAGGTCTGCAATCAAACGACACAACACTTATTAGTACAATAACTAGCTATTGTTGATTTTTAATTGTGTAAAGTAGAAATTACCCAAAAATGCATGATCACCATCTCCGCCCTCGTGTGGCACAAAACACCGTCGATCCTCTCCTCAGGCGGGGCCGGTGCAGCCAAGTAGTGCTCCCAGGTCAGTCCTAACTCTCGAACCTGACCCTCACCGGGCAACGTGACAAACCCTGGGAAGTTTTGCCTGACAAGGACACCAAGGATGCTATTGGGCCTGCGGGCATCCTTGGGATGATGCCAACCCCTACAGTATGACAAAGCCAACACATTAGATATTTGAAAAAACGTGATGGCAAAAGGTTAAAAAAGAGTACATGCACTTACCTCTCCCCATCAGGCCTAATCAACCACCTTAGCTCGCGGGTCACCGGCACGAGCGGGAGCCGTGTCATACCACGCTGGTAGACGGTGGCACCCTCAGGCAGCTCCATGTCGCTATCAGAAAAACGATCCCCGCCACCATCAGCATGGCCACTAGGCTCCTCCGGCCAGGTATCCCATGGGGTCTGCCGGGACGTGCCCTCATCCATACTCTGCTCCGGAGTCTCGTGGGACGAAGCCTCTGGGACAGGAGTCGTGTAGGTCGAAGGCTCGTCGACCCGAGGCTCGTGGACCGGAGTCCGCGTAGCCTCGTCCTCAGACAGGTCCACCCTAGCAGTCCTGTGCTCGGGTGAATCAGCTGGGGGTGGCGGCGAGGAAGGCGTAGCAGCCACCCTACCTTTGCCGCGGCCTCCTCTCCCTACTCTCCCACCTCTACTACCTCTCTTCTTCCCCCGACCTCCTCTCACGGGGGTCGACGAAGAAGCGGCCACCAGTGTATGCAGACTAGAGAGCAACGCTCTCCGGAGAGAGTCGGCAGGAATGGAAGTACCCATCCCACCACCCTCTGACGAAGGAGCCGCGGAGTGCTCTCGACCCTTTCACACCATCTTTCAACAACTGCCATGACAAATAGTAAACGAAATTAGTACAACATAAAATTGAATACCGACATGAATAATAAAATGTATATAATTTAAGTGTATCATCATATACCTAACATGAACTAAAAGTTGATTACCTGACATGAATTAATAATAATCTTGATTGTCTATATATTCTCCGGGATCAATAAATGCATCATCATCATCACTATCATCAATAAATGCATGATCATCATCACTATCAGGAACAATGTGTGGAAGGCCTCCTTCATGTAATCGGTTAAGCATTGACAAGTCATCCGCATCAGTAACCTCTTCTTGTTCCGGCTCTTCATGTTCCGGCTTAGGGGTTAAGTCGAATTCATTGTCGCTGTCTACTTCAATGTTCCGGGGTGAAGTAGAGCGGTTCTTGAAACGTTTTTTGGAAATACGTGTTTCTTGGAAGAATTCTCCTTCATATGTGTCTTGGTTAATGTGAGGTTCATAATCCTCTTCATTGAGGGGAGGTGGTCTAAAATGTGGCAGCACTTCATAAACGACATCCCAACCTTTCAGATTTGGATCAGATTGGCAGGCCCACGGTAGATAGAAAACTTGGGTCGCCTGTTGAGCCGTAATATAGACATCGGGCACATCTAAATGGGTGCCTTGTTTGATTTCGACTAGCCCTATATGTTCATGAGTCCTTCTATGCTCCTTCGGCTGGAACCAATGACATTTGAAGACTACGACGTTCCGTGGGTTTTCACCATAGAATAGATGTTCATAAATTGCTTCAACTCTTCCATAGTACTCTGTACCTCCTTCGCCGATAGCAGAGACACAACAATTTGTAGTCTTCAGGTCGGGCATAGATAGCTCTTTGCCAAAGGTACGAAAGCGATACCCGTTGATGTCGTATCTGTCAAATGAACAGACCTTATAGTCAAAACCAGTAGCGACTTGTCTCAGCTCGGCGTCCATAGACTCTGAATTAGCCTACAAGTTTAATGCGAAAGGATTGTTGCATTAGCCACAAATAAGACGAAGAAATGAAATGGTCCATTAATGGTAATTAATTACCGTTTGTTTGAACCAAGAGATGAAACCGGGATAGCCGCCTCCATGCTTCGCCAGGAGCTCATACTCTTCGACGGAATCCTTTTGGATGACCACTCCATCCGAGAATTAGGCGACGTATCGACTATATCAAATATCCAGGAATAAGAGCAGTTCTAAGGAATTACAAGTTGCGAAACAATAATGTACCGACAACTTACTCGATGTACGGCCGCACTTCTGTTAGGTTTTTGAAGATATACAACGAAATGGTCCGCCATTCATCGACATCCAACGCTTTTGCTTTAGAAGCACCGGCTGGTGCGAGCTTCCCTTTGAATAGGCTGAGGTTGGATCGACTTTTTTTTGGGTCGCCATCATTGTACCGAGGCTTCGGATTATGCAAATGATGATTTTTGGCTTCGTAGTGTGCTGTCACGAAGTTTGCTGCCTCCTCAGTAATGAATGCCTCGGCCATCGATGCTTCAATTCTACGTTTATTTTTAGATTTTGCTCGAAGTGTCTTCTGCATCCTCTCAGTTGCGAAGCACCAACGGTTTTGCACGGCCCCCCCCAAACTTTCCTCGTTCGCGAGATGCAAAATCAAATGCTGCATTGGATTAAAGAAGCCTGGTGGAAAGATCTTCTCTAACTTGCATATCAACTCCGACGCCAACTCTTCCATTTCATCTAGCACGCCAGGCGATAGTTCTTTCGCACAAAGAGAATGGAAGAAATAGCTCAGCTCTGCCAATACTAGCCATTCATCCTCAGGGATAAAGCCACGCAGCATCACCGGCATTACCCGCTCAAGCCATATGTGCCAATCATGACTCTTGAGACCAAATATCTTCAGTTTGTCAAGACTCGCTCCCCTCTTTAGATTCGCTGCATAACCATCGGGGAACATCAACTGCATTTTCACCCACAAGATCATTTCTCTCATAGACGGCCTTCCAAGATTGAACCATGCCTTTGGCTTTGTCCAGTTCTGCTTTCCTTTCGCTTGTCGCATGTTTTGTAACGGTCTGTCACCTAGAGCCTCCTGATCGATTCTAGCCTTAGGATTATCCTTTGACTTCCCCTCTATGCCGAACAATGTACCAAAAATGGCCTCGGCGATATTCTTTTCAGTGTGCATCACATCGATGTTGTGTGGGCAAAGGAGGTCTTTGAAGTAAGGCAGATCCCATAAGCATGACTTGTGAGTCCATGCGTGTTCCGTATTATACCCTTTGAAATACCCAGGACGATTTGGATCCGGCTCGAGAGCGTTTAACTGATCCAACATCTGTTGGCCTGTCAACGCGGGTGGTGTAGAGTTTTTGACAACTCTACCTTTCATGAAATTCTTCTTGTGTTTTCTGAACTTATGGCGAGGATCCAGGAACTGTCTATGCATGTCGAAGCAAGAATACTTGCGACCCGCCTGCAACCAACGGAACTCAAGAGCTGCCTTGCATGTGGGGCACGGTAACCTTCCATGCACACACCAGCCAACGAATAGGGCATACGCCGGCAAGTCATGCGTCGAGTACATGTACCACACATGCATTTTGAAGGTTTTTTTGGTAGCGGCGTCGTATGTCTTGATCCCATTATCCCAAGCTTTTTGCAATTCATCCTTAAGCGGCTGCATGTACACATTCATATTCTTCCCCGGATAGTTGGGCCCTGGAATTATCAACGTCAGTAAAATGTTCTTTCTTTTCATTATCTCTCCGGGGGGGAGATTGAGTGGAATGACAAATACAGGCCAACAACTGTATTGGGTTGCCGTCATACCAAACACATTGAATCCATCCGTGTTGATGGCGACTCGAGGATGCCTTGGATCTGCCGCTTTATCATTATGTAATGCATCGAAGTGCTTCCACGCAAAAGCGTCTGAAGTGTGTACCAACATCTGTTTCCCATCTGCATCTAGTTCGGTTCTTTTGCCCAATTTATGCCATGTCATCTGTCTGGCCGTCTCTTCGACCATGAAAAGACGTTGAAGTCTTGGTATGATTGGCATATAGCGAAGAACGTTAACAGGAATTTTTGTCTGCATCTTCTCACCCATACCGTTGTCTACGACAACATACCTGGAAGACTTGCAAATGGGACAATAGTTCAAGTCCGCATACTCAAGCCTAAATAAGGCACATCCACTCTCACAGGCATCTATCTTCTCATAGGGCATCTTAAGTACACGGAGAATTTTGTCCGACTGGTACAAGTTTGGAGGCAGTACATGGCCTTTGGGTAGAAAGCGTCCAAATATTGTCATCATCGCGTCGTAGCATTCTCTGCCCAGGTTGAATTGAGCCTTCAGAGCCATTACTTGCGCGATGGCATCCAGCTGACAAAGCTCAGTGTGCTCGTGGAGAGGACGTTTTGAAGACTCCAACATTTCATAGAATGCCTTTGCAGATTCCTCCATCTCATCGTCCGAATCCCGAGCATCATCAAAGTCATGCACCATGTCTTCGATCCCGGTACCATGCTCGTCGGTGCGATGATGAACCACCTCAGCTCTGGCACGTTGGGCAGACTCACCATTAAAAGTTCACACGGTATAATTAGGCCTGAAACCCCACTTCTGTAGGTGTTTAACCACTTCACCCTCTGTCTGCCTTTTAAAGTTGTCGCACCGGGGACAGGGACACCATGTTTTTTCCTGGCCATTTGCAAATGCGGCTCTCACAAACCCCTTGGTATTTGTAAACCATTCTTTGGTCATGTCGTTCTGACTGGTGTGACCGGTGTACATCCACGCACGATCAGTCATCTTGCCTAGCTACTGGACACACAAGAAATATATATATATATAATTCAGCATATATATTCATCAGTTAATCAAGTTTGTCAGTTTTGTTACGTCCATGCAACCTACACGCTAATAGGTAAAGATAGGTCCTAATCCCACCCCAGTATGTGTAGATTGGGTTCGTTTTCCCATGCTCTGCTCCGGATCCGACGCAGAATTTCGGCAGCACCTCCCCGCTGTTCTCCTGATACACGTCTCGGCAATAATCAGAGAGGATGTGTACCCGGAGAACAACAGGGAGGCACTGACGAAATTCCGCATCGGATCCGGAGCAGAGCATATGGGAAAACGAACCCAATCTACACATACTCGGGCTGTCCATGGATAACGTTGGACAATTCGAAAGGATGGCGGTTATAAATATGCAAAGACATGCATATTTATAGATGTTGCCCTTTCGAACAGGAGACGCATACTGGTCACACATACTGATGATTGAAGACACCTATAGCTAGCAAGTTTCATCGGCGCGAAGACCGGAACAGAGCAAATTAAGGGGGGGAGGAGATGTGTGCTCACCCACGAACGCAGGGGAGCTCGTCAAACACACAGGGAGGTCGTCGAACAGCAGACCCTCGCAGCGACGAAACAACTGCACATTGAAATCCAAACATGAGTAACATAGCATTATTGTTTTTTCCATCAACCTAACTAAATATTTAAAATACGATGCCACCGCCAAGTTGAAATTTAGGGTTCCATCGACGCCGAGGTACGCCCTCCGCCGACAGGCCACCCTGGCCCTCTCTTTCCTATCCTCCTCCTCCTCCTCTTCTTCTTCTTCTTCTTCTTCCTTCTTTTCCTTTTTCCTCTTCTTCCCTTTTCCTTTTTCCTCTTCTTCTCCTTATTTTTCTTTTCTTCTTAGTTTTTTTTCATCTTTCTTCTTCTTCTTCTAATTATCTAAACCTAAACTAAACCTAGCCCTAACCTAAACCAAACATTAATTAACCTAAACCTAAATAGTAAAACAACAGAAAAAAGGAAAAAATCACCTTGAGGGCCGGTGGAGGAGGGCCGGCACGGTGGTGGAGGAGGGTCGACGCGGTGGTGGAGGAGGGCCGGCGCAGGGGGAGGAAGGCCGTGGAGAGGGGGGCAGAGCCGCGGCCTGCTCCGGCGGTGGGGCAGCAGTGGGGCGGTGGGGCAGAGCAGCGGCCGCTCCGAGGTCGTCGGGGGAGGGGCGGGCGCAGGGGCCGGAGAGCGGGGCGGCGGGGCAGGTCGTCGGGGAGGGGTGGCGGGGGAGCTCATCGAGGAAGGGGCCGGCGTAGGGGCTGGGGAGCGGGGCGGGGCGGCCGGTGACGGTGGCGGCGGGGTGAGGGGCGGCGGGTGAGGGTGGCAGCGGGTAGGGGCGGCGGGTGAGGGTGGCAGCCGGTGAGGGGCGACGGGGCAGGGGCGGCGGGTGAGGGGTGGCGGCGGGTGAGGGGCGGCCGGTGGTCGTGTGGGGTGAGAGAGAGATGCACAGAGAGAGAGAGAGGGGGTCGGGGCCGGCCGGGGGGTTTGTTAGGCCGGGTGAGGGTCTTTGCCGTCCGTTGTTCGCCGCTTTGCCGTCCGCTAGCAGACGGCAAAGAGGGGATGGGGCCGGGGGCTAACGACCGTTAGCCAGGCGTCTTCTTTGCCGTCTGCTAACGGACGGCAAAGGGACCAAAGGCAGACGGCAAAGATACGGCGGACGGCAAAGAGCTCGTCCATTTGACCTAACCAGCTTCACGCCCCAGTGGGGCCCAGCTGGGCTCTTTGCCGTCTGCCTTTGGTCCCTTTTCCGTCCGCTGGCCGACGGCAAAGACCTGGCGGACGGCAAACAATATCTTTGCCGTTAGTCCGTTTTTTGCCGTCAGTTTCTTGTCAGCGGACAGCAAAGACGTTCTTTGTCGTTCGCCAGCAGACGGCAATGAACTGGCAGACGGCAAATTCCTGGATTCCAGTAGTGGATAGAGGATGATCACTAGGAAAAGTTTGGGAGGCAACAGATCAAAGGAAATTGGGGTTCCTTTGTAACTGGAAGGATTAGGGTTTCCCTTCCGGCAACTCGGAAGGTAGGGTTTCGGTGGAAAAGTCTTGAGAATATAGCTTGGGTGGGAAGATTGGACAGGATAGAATCTCTGGTTGGATAGGAAAGGCAAGGCTAGATGACCATCTTCATCTACCCAAGAGCTAGAGAAATCCAATAACACAGAGAAAAAAGACGCGAGTCAAATCCCGCGAAGGAAAAAAACAGGGAGCGAAAACCAGGGTGTTACAACAGGTTTCTTCATTCGGATAATTGCGCCAATTTATCAGGATTAGCATCGATCCCTCGTTCGGAAACAAGGAAACCGAGAAGCTTACCCGAAGGGACTCCGAATGTGCACTTTGCAGTCTTGAGTTTTATTTGGTAGCGTCGGAGGTTTGCGAAGGTCTCGGCGAGGTCGGCTAGGAGGTCGGAACCTTTCCTAGACTTAACCACGATGTCATCCATGTACGCTGCGACGTTCCGACTGATTTGTTCCTGCAAGCATTTCTGAATCATGTGCATAAATGTTGCCCCAGCATTCTTCAGACCGAATGGCATAGTAATGTAGCAGAAACACCCGAATGGGGTGACGAAAGCTGTTTTTATTTCATCTGGTCCATACATTCGGATTTGATGGTACCCGGAGTACGCATCTAAGAACGACAGGCGTTCACATCCGGCGGTGGAATCTACTATCTGATCTCTGCGGGGAAGGGGAAAGTGATCTTTTGGGCAGGACCGATTGAGGTGTTTGAAATCGATACACATTCGGAGAGACTTGTCTTTCTTAGGTACCAACACTGGCTTGGCCAACCACTCGGAATGGAAAACCTCCCGAATGAATTCGGCAGCTAGGAGCCGAGCGATCTCTTCGCCAATCGCCTTGCGCTTCTCGATGGAGGATCGACGCAAGTGTTCATTGACAGGCTTGATCTTCGGATCTACTCGGAGTCGATGCTCAGCCAGTCCCCTGGGTACCCCTGGCATGTCAGAAGGCTTCCATGCGAAGATATCCCAGTTCTCACGGAGTTACTGGATGAGCTCGGCTTCCTATTTGTCGTCAAGCGATGTCGACATGTTAGTCAGAGCCGCACTCGGATCGTTGGGATGAATGTGAACCTGCTTGGTTTCGCCGGCCAACTGAAATGCTGATTTTGTTGCCGGGCGTTTAGACTTGAGCAAGTTTGCATCATCCACCGCCTTCTTGTAGCCATCAAGCTCGGCTGCGAGAACTTGTTCATTGGCTATTTTAGAGCCCTACTGGAGGCACTCCTCGGCAATTTTCCGATCGCCGGTTATCATGAGCACACCATTCGGTCCTGGCATCTTAAGTTTAAGATAGACGTAACATGGTCGGGCCATGAAACGTGTGTAGGCGGACCTACCCAGGATGGCGTGATAAGCACTCCAAAAATCCACCACTTCAAATGTTAGGCGTTCCTTCCGGAAGTTCTTCTCTCCTCCGAATACAACGTCCAGAGCGATCTGACCGAGTGACTCGGCCTTCTTCCCAGGAATGACGCCATGGAAATGCATGTTACTCTTACTCAGTCGAGACATCGGAATGCCCATTGCACTGAGTGTACCCGCGTAGATTATGTTGAGTCCACTGCCACCGTCCATCAAGACCTTGCGCAGTCGGACCCCATTCACAGCTGGATCGACAACCAGCGCCTGCCTCCCAAGGGTGGCTATGTGGGCTGGGTGATCAGACTGATTGAAAGTGACAGGAGTCTTTGTCCAATTAAGGTGCTTCACGGCAGTCGAAGCTACCATGTTCACCTCCCGATTGATGACCTTCAATCGGCTCTTACTCTCGACATCTGCAAAGATCATGTTAAGGACCTTGTCGACGTGTGGGTATATCGGATTGCCCTCTTCTTCTTCGTCAGCGTCTTTCTCTGCAGAAGTCTCTTTTCCCATCTCATGTTTGAGCAATCGGCACTCCCGAGTGGTGTGCTTCAGGTAAATGACGTTGCCCTCTTCATCCTTCTTCGTGTGGATCGCGCAGGGCTGATCCATCACTTCGGAGTTATACTCGGGTTTCTTCTTGTTAACCCAATCTTCTTTTTTTATTTTTCTTAGACTTCGGCTACCCTTGGGCAGGAAGGGCTGCCACTTCGGCTTTTCCCGGAGGATCAACTTTCCGCTTCTGCTTTTTGTCAGCGTTCCCAGCCGACTGCCGGGTGTCGCCTGCTCGACCTTTGCCGCTACGGAGGCGGTCTTCTTCTTCGCCATTGGCATACTTGTTGGCGATTTCCATGGCATGGTTGAGAGACAGATCTCCTGATCGGCCAAACTTCAAAATGAGCTCTCGGTACGATGTACCAGCCTTAAAGGCACAAACAACATGATGCTCAGTGACGTTCTCTACCGTGTTGTGCAGCGTAGTCCATCGCTGAATGTACTCTCGGAGAGTCTCATTGTTCTTCGGGACACAGTGCTGCAACTCAGTCAGACCACCCGGACGCTTGTACGTGGCTTCAAATGTCTTGATGAACACTCGGGCCAGATCTTCCCAGCAATAGATGCTACTGGAAGGTAACTGGTTTAACCACGCCCGAGTAGATCCTTCCAGCATGAGGGGGAGGTGTTTCATGGCCACGAAATCGTCGCCACCCCAATCTGAACAACCACTCGGTAATCTTCGATCCAGGTCTCCGGCTTGGATTCGTCGTTGAACTTTCCGATCCCGGTCACTAAACGGTAATTGGGGGGTATCTCGGCTTCTCGGATATACCTACAGAAGCACTCGAGACCCGATGTTCCCCAACCGCTCACTCGGTCTCTGATCACTCGGTTCCTATCTAACATCTTTTGTGTGATAGTAGACCTGGCGTTGGGCAGCGGAGGCCGCCGGCCAGCTTCCTCGTAGCCGCGGGGTCGAGGGGGAGTCCGATTGCGGTCTTCTCCATAGTGGCGGCCATCATCGAATGGACGCTTGCCGTACGAACCACCTCTCGGAGGAGGGGTCCAACTGACGTCGCGCTCATCTCGCTAGCGCCCCCCGTACGGACCTCTCGGAGGAGGAGGAGAGCGTATGCGTTTCCCGTACGCGTGCGGGCTGTGAGCAGACTGCACTGTGTCCTCCTGCACGGACCGACCGTGAATCCGCAGTGACGACTGCGAAACTTCCGAATTCTGATTCAGTGCGGTCTTTAGCAGAGCTTGGATCTGCCGAATGCCCTCGCCAGCTGTCAACCCAGACGGCTGAATAGATTTAGTGATCCGGGTGGCTGCTACCAGGTTCTCTATCGGCGTGCGCATCACTGGGACTTTGGGGGGTCGGCTGCTCTGGAACAACGGACGCCTCAGGTTGCTGGAACTCGGTCTATCCTGTGCTGTGCGCTCGTCGAGCGACTGCTGGAGACGCTCGAGTCACTCGCGCTCGGCCAAAGTGGCCAAGCGTGTAGCCTCCTGACGTGGCTTGAGACTGTGTCGGTGTTTCCCCAAAGAGGAAGGGATGATGCAGCATAGCAACGATAAGTATTTCCCTCAGTTATGAAACCAAGGTTATCGAACGAGTACGAGGATCACCACCACCCAATAAACAGCACCTGCATACAAACAACAAATACTTGCAACCCGACGCGACAGAGAGGTTGTCAATCTCTCTACGGTAAAAAGATAGATTATGTAGTGATAGATAGGAGAGATAGATCTCTCAAGAACACAAAATAGAAAAGGCAAATAAAATATGCAGCAATATGTTTTTGGGTTTTTCGTTTTGTAGATCTGGAAACAAAGATACAAAAAGATAGATCTGAAAGCAATATGTTGGAAACGTAGACCCAGGGGCCGTAGGGTTCACTAGTGGCTTCTTTCATGAGTATAGCGAGCGGTGGGTGAACAAATTCCTGTTGGTCAATTGATAGAAAATCGAATAGTCATGACGATATCCAAGGCGATGATCATTATATAGGCATCATGCCCAAGATAGGTAGATCGACTCCTGCCTGCATCTACCTCTATTACTCCACACATCAACCGCTATCCAGCATGCATCTAGTGTATTAAGTTCATGGAAAAATGGAGTAATGCAATAAGAACGATGACATGATGTAGACAAGATCTATTCATGTAGGAATAGACCCCATCTTGTTACCCTTAATAGCAACGATACATGTGTGTCTTGCTGCCCCTTCTGTCACTGGGAAAGAACACCGCAAGATCGAACCCATCACAAAGCACCTCTTCCCATGGCAAGAAAAATCGATCTAGTCGGCCTAACTAAACCAAAGATTCGAAGAAGAAATACGAGGCTATAAGTAATCATGCATATAAGAGATCAAAGAAGACTCAAATAATATTCATGGATAGAAACTGATCATGAACTCAAAATTCATCGGATCCCAACAAACACACCGCAAAAGTTTACATCAAATAGATCTCCAAGAGACCATTGTATTGAGAATAATAAGAGAGAGAGAGAGGAAGCCATCTAGCTACAACCTACGGACGGATAGGTCTATGGTGGACTACTCACGCATCATCGGAGAGGCACCTATGAGGAAGATGAAACCCTCCATGATGGTGTTTAGATTGGATCTCGAGGTTCTGGAACTTGCGGCGGCTGGAATTGTGTTTCGTCGACTCCCCTAGGGTTTTTGGAATATTTGGGAATTTATAGGCATCAGAGGCGATGGAGAGGCCCCCCGAGTAGGGCACAACCCATCAGGGCACGCCGGGGGCCCCCTGGCGCGCCCTGGTGGGTTGTGGTCTCCTCATCCCACTCCCCTGGCACTTCTTTGGCCCATTGGGTGTCTTCTGGTCCAGAAAAAATCTCCAAAAAGTTTCGTCGCGATTGAACTCCGTTTATTTTCTGCGAAGTAAAAAAAAAAAGCAAAAACAACAACTGGCACTTTGGCACTATGTCAATAGGTTAGTCCCAAAAAATGATATAAAGTTGTAATAAAATGATTGTAAAACATCCAAGAATGATAATATAACAGCATGGAACAAGCAAAAATTATAGATACGTTGGAGACGTATCAGCATCCCCAAGCTTAATTCCTACTCGTCCTCGAGTAGGTAAATGATAAAAACAGAATTTTTGATGTGGAATGCTGCCTAACATGTTCATCTCATATTCTTTTCTTTTGTATAGCATGGACATTTGGACTTGTAAATGATTCAAAGCAATAGTCTAGTTTTAACATGATGACTTCAATACTCAAGCATGTCAACAAGCAACCATGTCTTTCAAAATATCAACACTAAAGAAAGTTATTCCTAGCCCATCATGCTCAATCATTGATCCATTCATGAAACACACTCAAATATTAACTATGCCCAATGCTCAAGTACGATCATAGTGCCCCCTAGTTGGTGCTTTATAAGAGAAGATGGAGACTCAAAGTAAAAATAAAAATTTCATAAAGTAAATAGATAGGCCCTTCGTAGAGGGAAGTAGGGATTTGTAGAGGTGCCAGAGTTCAAGGTTTAAATTGAGAGAGAAAAAAATATTTTTGGTGGCATGCTTTTCCTGTCAACGAAAACGACAAAGTAGCTCACAATACTTTCCATGCTAGATATATCATAGGCGGTCCCCAAACAGAAAAAAAAGTTTATTCCTTTTTCCACCAAACTTTCACTTTGCATGGCGGGCCGTATCCACGGTTGCCTTCCATACCAACACTTTCCAAGGAATTTATTATTTGACAACATAAAGTAAATATTTTTTTCTTTTTCTTTTCGGGAATGGGCATCCCTATTACCTCCGCAGTCTCGTGCAATGACAAGTGAATAAACGCTCATCTTGAGAATAACACATCTAGCATGGAAAAATATTGGACACTCCCCACCGTTTCATGAGCGGTACGAGCACACAAAAGAAAAAATTATTTTGAAAATTTAGAGATGGCACATGCCAATTTGCTTGGAATGGCATGGAAATACCGCATATAGGTAAGCATAGTGGACTCATAAGGCAAAACTTGGTTTAAGGATTTTGGATTCACAAGTAGTATTTCTACTTAGTACAAATGGAGGCTATCAAATAGATTGGGAAGCAACCAAACCAAGAAATGAAAATTCACATAAGTGAGAATTGAGCATAACTAACACCGAATAATGCATAGGGAATCACAAACCTTAACACCAATATTCCTACTCAAGCATAATTACTCACTAACATGACTCACATATTACTATCATCATGTCTCAAAACTATTACAAAGAATCAAGTTTAATTTGTCCAATGATCTTCATGAATTTTTTTATTATATCCTCCTTGGATATCTATCACTTTGGGACTAGTTTCATATATTGCCATTTCTTTTTGACAAGCTCAAACAAATCTAAGTGAAGCACATGAGCATAAATATTTCATCTCTCAAAATAGTATAAGTGAAGCATGAGAGGATTTCTTCAAAATTTAATTACTCTCAAATTAATCTAAGTGAAGCATGAGAGTATTTCTACAAAAAATTCCAAGCACACCGTGCTCAAAAAGATATAAGTGAAGCACTAGAGCAATTCTATAGCTCAAAAAATTTAAGTGAAGCATAGAGAGCAATTCTAACAAATCATGACATAATTTTGGCTCTCCCCAATAGGTTTGTACAGCAAGGATACAAAGGAAAAAAACAAACAAGAAAAGCAAGCAAAGATACAAGAAGCTCCAAGCAAAACTCATGATATGTGACGAATAAAAATATAGCTCCAAGTAAAATACCGATGGTCGTTAGAAGAAAGAGGGGATGCCACTCGGGGGCATCCCCAAGCTTAGTTGCTTGTTTCTCTTTGGATATATCTTGGGGGTGCAGTAGCGTCCCCAAGCTTAGGCTTTTATCACTCCTTATTCCTTCATCCATCGTGATCTCACCCAAAACTTGAAAGCTTCAATCACACAAAACTCAACAAAATCTTCGTGAGATCCGTTAGTATAATAAAGCAAATCACTACTTTAGGTACTGTTGCTAACCCATTCATATTTTATTATTGCATTATACCTACTGTATTTTAACTTTACCATGGCTCATACCCTTCAATATAATCCATAAATTCATCAAAACAAGCACACAATGCAACGAAAACAGAATCTGTCTTAAACAAAACATTCTGTAGTAATTTGTACTCTAACCATACTTATGTAACTCTTAAAATTCTGAACAATTAGTAAAACGTAAGGAATTTATATAGCAACACTGTGTTAAAATTTCAGCTCAAGATCACGTTCCAGCAAAAAATTAAAATTACTGGATGCAAAGTTTCTGTTTCAGATTCAGCATCACTTCTACTCATCCTATGAATCATCCTAAAGGCTTTACTTGGCACAAACACTAAATAAACCATAAAAACACAATCATAACAGAGGCATAATTTTGTCAACACTCAAAAACAGAAAGGAGAAAGCAAAAATTTATTTATTCATTGGGTTGCCTCCCAACAAGCACTATCGTTTTACGCCCCTAGCTAGGCATAACGCATAGATTCAAGTATTGTCATCTTTGGTTTTGGATCTCTTGGATGCCCTCATGATTGATTCATATGTTGGATTAATTATTGTTCTAGGGAAGTGTTCCATACCCTTTCTCAAGGGAAATTGAAAACGAATATTGCCTTCTTTCATATCAATCATGGCACCTATAGTGCGTAAAAACGGTCTACCAAGTATAATGGGACAAGACGTATTGCAATCAATATCAAGCACAATAAAAATCAATAGGCACATAGTTCCTATTTGCAAGAATAAGAACATCATTAATTCTTCCCAAGGGCTTTTTAATAGTAGAATCCGCCAAGTGCAAATTAAGAGAGCATTCTTCAATATTGGTAAGACCAAGCACATCACATAGAGATTTCGGAATCGTGGAAACACTAGCACCCAAGTCACACAAAGCAAAGCACTCATAATTTTTAATCTTGACCTTAATGGTGGGTTCCCACTCATCATGCAATTTTCTAAGAATAGAAATCTCCAACTCCAACTTTTCTTCAAAAGATTTCATCATGGCATCAACGATATGTTTAGTAAAAGCTTTATTTTGCTCATAAGCATGGGGTGAATTCAACATGGATTGCAGCAAAGAAATACATTCAATCAAAAAGCAACTATCATAATTAAAGTCTTTGCAATCCAAAATAGTGGGCACATCACTAGTTAAAGTTTTGACCTCTTCAAACCCACTTTTGTCAAAAATTTCATCAAGATTTTCACCCTCCAAATTATTGGGACGCCTTCTAGCTAAAGTTGACTCTACTTCAGTCCCTTTATCATCAATTTTAATATTACTAAACAAGGAATCAATAGAAGAAACACCAATCACTTTAAGATCTTCATCTTTTTTTATCTTCTAGGGAGATTGGTTTGGCGGCCATTTGATTTATCAAGGTAGCTTGCGCGTCGGAGATTTTACCAAGCAAATTTTCAGCATGAGCATATTTAGATTGAAGATTACAAACTTCTCTACTGATATCATCAAGTTGTTTCGTTATGGCATCTAGCACGGTAGAGTGTTCTCTAAGCTCATCGGTAAAATACTTATTATGCTCAATTGCGTAGTCATATATTCCTTAGTACTTTTCTCAATTTCAAGCAAAATATTGGGGTAAGGAACATCATAGTACTTTCGTTGGGGCATCATGACTACGCAAACAAGATTGCAAGCAAGGAAGAGATCCGGCAAGAAAAAGGGTAAACGAAAAAGAGGGCGAATAAAACGGCAAATTGGTGAAGTGGGGGAGAGGAAAACGAGAGGCAAATGGCAAATAATGTAATTGCAAGGAGATGAGATTTGTGATTAGGAACCTGGTAGATGATGATGGAGTCCCCTCGGCGCCTACGATAGGCACGTAGAAGAGACCGCTTCCTCCCCGACAACGACGCCAGAAATTCCTTTTGACGTGGCTTGAGACTGCGTCGGTGTTTCCCCAAAGAGGAAGGGATGATGAAGCACGGCGACGGTAAGTATTTACCTCAGTTATGAAACCAAGGTTATTTAACCAGTAGGAGGATCACCACCACCCAATAAGCAGCACCCACATACAACAAATACTTGCAACCCGACACGAAAGAGAGGTTGTCAATCTCTCTACGGTAAAAAGATAGATTAGGTAGTGATAGATAGGAGAGATAGATCTCTCAAGAACACAAAATAGAAAAGGCAAATAAAATATGCAGCAATATGTTTTTGGGTTTTTGGTTTTGTAGATCTGAAAACAAATATGCAAAAAGATAGATCTGAAAGCAATATGTTGGAAAAGTAGACCCGGGGGCCGTAGGGTTCACTAGTGGCTTCTCTCATGAGTATAGCGCGCGGTGGGTGAACAAATTACTGTTGGGCAATTGATAGAAAATCGAATAGTCATGACGATATCCAAGGCGATGATCATTATATAGGCATCACGTCCAAGATAGGTAGACCGACTCCTTCCTGCATCTACCTCTATTACTCCACACATCGACCGCTATCCAGCATGCATCTAGTGTATTAAGTTCATGGAAAACGGAGTAATGCAATAAGAACGATGACATGATGTAGACAAGATCTATTAATGTAGGAATCGACCCCATCTTGTTATCCTTAATAGCAATGATACATCCGTGTCTTGCTGCCCCTTCTGTCACTGGGAAAGAACACCGCAAGATCGAACCCATCACAAAGCACCTCTTCCCATGGCAAGAAAAATCGATCTAGTCGGCCTAACTAAACAAAAGATTCAAAAAAGAAATACGAGGCTATAAGTAATCATGCATATAAGAGATCAAAGAAGACTCAAATAATATTCATGGATAGAAACTTATCATGAACTCAAAATTCATCGGATCCCAACAAACACACCGCAAAATTTACATCAAATAGATCTCCAAGAGACCATTGTATTGAGACTCATAAGAGAGAGAGAGGAAGCCATCTAGCTACTGCCTACGGACCCGTAGGTCTATGGTGGACTACTCACGCATCATCGGAGAGGCACCTATGAGGAAGATGAACCCCTCCGTGATGGTGTTTAGATTGGATCTCGAGGTTCTGGAACTTGCGGCGGCTGGAATTGTGTTTCGTCAACTCCCCTAGGGTTTTTGGAATATTTGGGAATTAATAGGCATCAGAGGCGGTGGAGAGGGGCCCCGAGGAGGGCACAACCCATCAGGGCATGCCGGGGCCCCCCTGGCGCGCCCTGGTGGGTTGTGGTCTCCTCGGCCCACTCCCCGGCACTTCTTTGCCCCAGTGGGTGTCTTCTGGTCCAGAAAAAATCACCAAAAAGTTTCGCCGCGATTGGACTCCGTTTGGTATTGATTTTCTGCGAAGTAAAAAAACAAGCAAAAACAGCAACTGGCACTTTGGCACTATGTCAATAGGTTAGTTCCAAAAAATGATATAAAGTTGTAATAAAATGATTGTAAAACATCTAAGAATGATAATATAACAGCATGGAACATGCAAAAATTATAGATATGTTGGAGACGTATCACCTCCAGAGACAATTCCTCCGGAGTGGTCCCCGTGATCGGAGTGAGGAGGACTTCGTCGTCCCTCCTCCTCCTATCTTTCCGCTGCTCCTGAGTCAGAGGCCGGGGAACATAGCCGCTCGTGTCGCCAGCGTGACGATCGCCGTCGCGACTATGAGGACCGCCCCCAGAGTACCCGGGAGGCCCGTTGTTGGTGGTGTTGGCCATCAAGACTTCTGCAGCGTTTCCGCTGTCTATGAATTCCGACTCATCGGACAATTCATCCCCCGAGGAGGGGAACAAATCGATGGTGGGCTCGTCGGAGTCGAGCACAGCCACTTGGGCGACCGACGACTGGCGAGCCATGGCGTGCTCAACCCACCGCTGCCACCGAGAGCGCCCAGAGCGCATGCGGTGACTCCCAGAGCCGGGAATGGACGAGGAACCGTAAGGCTCCGACGGCTACCGCAAGAGGACGCCATGAGCCGCAGCGCTAAAGTGCCCCGCTCCCCGCGCGGGGAACGAGTCAGGATTCAGCGGTGCCTCGTGCAACCAAGCAGAACCGTCGGCGACGAAACGCAAGGTGCCGAAGAGAATCTCACCGCTGAGTGCCAACATGGTGAATGAAAAAGGTTTGAATCCACTTACGCCGAAATTCGCTAGACCCTCCGCCCCACGATGGGCGCCAACTGTCGTGGGAGTAATCCTGACAATAGTACGGGGGTACGAATGAGTAGGGGGAAGCCTAGCTACGGAATAAGTGTCACACTCGGAATTTACGAGTTCGGACCCTACCTACGTCTCGAGCCCTGGGGCTGTGTGTTTTCCTTGTATGGGTATCTGATTACACGGCGTTCGTAACCCCTGTTCTGGCGCCCAGGGATGGCTTATATAGAGTGCGCCACCACCTGCTGAACGCCATCACTAGGGTCATTAATGATAGTAACTGCAGGGGTTACTAGAAACTGCTAAGTTAACTACAGCCGTTATAGGTAACGTAGTCTTTACAGTACTTAAGGCGTATTAAGTCCCTCGAACATTGTCGCTCCCACGACGGTCCTTCTCCTTTCGATCCGAGTGTTACGAAAGGCGCCGAGTGGTCAGTAACATCCGAGTGACGTTCAAGGAGCCGAGTGCAGATTGAGCAATCCCCCGAGAGTCGAGGTGAACCAAGGACTTCCATGAACTTGTAGGACCCCAGGGGTGTCCTAGAATAGAGGTATGTGACCCTACCTAGGGTAGGTGACCTCGTCAGTCGGTTTTCGGCTTTCTACACTGAGGTACTTGACCAGGCGAGCTGGAAATACAATCGCAGTGGTTCTCCCTTTACCCTTTTAGCCGAACGAGTGGAACGTAAGAGGGTAAACACAGGAGTCGGGCAACCCAACCTTTGACCCAAGACATAATTCGGAACCTATTCATATAACGCAATATCCGAGACACTGGACAAGTAGAAAATAATGCCGGGATGATGCTTGGGGCGAGTTTTATAGTCAAGCCCCCAGTCTATTTGCCGATCGCATCAAATATGTACCGAACAGTTTTGCTTTCGGGGCCGGATAATAGAAAATAGTTTATGTTACATAAAATACTATAAGAAGGCTGTAAAGGATAATCTCTATATCGGATGAATTTTTACAATTCAAACTGCCGAAGCAGCTATTACAGGTATTTTGCTTTAAAAACAAACTTTACAAAGGAAAGGTTTACTCAGGGTCTTCGATGGGTGGCTTGATGTCCTCAGTGTTCCCTGATACGCCTCCGTTCCTTTGCTCTTGAGGGGGGTTGTGCTCCTTTAAAGGTGACTGCTAGAGGCTAACAGACCTATGAAAGAGGTTCTCGGGAAATCGCCGTAACACGTGTGAGCTTGACGGTTGCTAGGTCCTTGATGGTGCCTGCTATTTGTCCGAAGACGCTGTTTTGACGGTAGTTCGGTCGAGCCGACCACTTGGTTTTTGATAGTGGGTCCCCACAGCTGCCCATGGTAGTTTGAAAGCAAAATTGTGCCTTCTAGGTACATACCTTACGGGTAGCTGGGCCATGCTGTGGGAGGCGCATCCCTATTTGTGTTGAACAGGGAATGGTTCCGGGGGGTCGGGTTGAGCTCGGGCTCGTTAGTTCGCCTGCTGCGCCTTGATGGTTGATTGAGGCCTCGGCGTATCGATGTCGGACTGGAATTCGGCTGCTAAGGCCGCTGTGTGTTCCTCGGTTCGGAGGGAGCGCTCTGCGTTGCCGTTGACAGTGATGACCCCCTTGGGTCCGGGCATCTTGAGCTTCAGATATGCGTAATGGGGAACGACATTAAAGCGAACGAACGTTGTACGGCCGAGCAGTGCGTGATAGCCGGTGCGGAAAGGGACAATGTCGAAGATCAAGTCCTCGCTGCGGAAGTTGTCGGGTGAGCCAAACACTACTTCCAAGGTCACGGTGCCCGAACAGCGGGCTCCGACGCCTGGAATGACTCCTTTAAAGGTAGTGTTGATGGGTTTGGTCCTTGACGGATCGATACCCATCTTTTTCACCGTGTATGAGTAAATCAGGTTAAGGCTACTTCCTCCGTCCATTATGACTCTAGTGAGGTGGTGCCCATCGATAATGGGGTCTATGACAAGGGCTGCCGAGCCTCCATGACAGATGCTAGTCGGATGGTCCCTACGGTCGAAGGTGATCGGGCAAGACGACCTTGGGTTGAACTTCGGGGCTATGGGCTCTATGGCGTAGACCTCCCGAAGGGCGCGCTTCCTCTCCTTTTTTGGTATATGTGTGATGTATATCATGTTCACAATTTTTACCTCAGGAGGGAATTGCTTTTGTCCGCCATTGTTCAGACCACGAGGCTCTTCATCATCCTCGTTGCGCCGGCCCTTGCCTTGCTCCTCGACTGCAAGCTTCCCAACTTGTTTGAATACCCGGTAGTTACGGTTGGTGTGAGTGGCGGGTTTGTCTTGGGTGCCGTAGATCTAGCAGGGCCGATCCATAATTTTTTCTAACGTGGAAGGTCAGTCTCTATTTCCTTTAGAGGGCTTCTTCCGCTGTCCGAATTTTTAGTTGCGGAAACTGGCATTTATGGTCGTGTCCTCCACATCGCCGTTGTTGTGGCGGCGTTTGTTCTTGTTGCGTCATGGCTTCTCGTTTCCATCCCGAGCTTTGGAGGTGTCGGGGTCTTCAGGATTATGGCTTCGACGAGCTAGCCAATCGTCCTCGCCTGCGCGAAAGCGGGTCATGAGTGAGGTGAGGGCAGACATTGTTCTTGGTTTATCTTGGCCGAGCTGACGAGCTAGCCATTTGTCCCGGATATTGTGTCTGAACATGGCTATTGCCTCGGCGTCCAGACAATTAACGATCTGGTTCTTCTTAGTCAGGAACCGATTCCAAAATTGCCTTGCTAATTCGCCGGCTTTTTGGACGACGTTGCTCAAGTCGGAGGAGTCCGGGGGCCGAACATAAGTGCCCTGAAAGTTAGATCGGAAGGCATCCTCAAGCTCCTCCCAGCTCCCAATGGAGTTTTTTGGGAGACTGTTTAACCAGTGCCGAGCTGGTCCTTTAAGTTTTAGTGACAGGTACTTGATGGCGTGGAGATCATCTCCCCTGGCCATATGAATGTGGAGAAGGAAGTCTTCGATCCACACAGCTGTGTCCGTTGTTCCGTCATATTGTTCAATGTTTACAGGTTTAACCTCGTCTGTGAAGCATAGTGGGTGGGCAACGCCTCTGACCCGGGCTATGTCACGCTGGAAATCGGCTGTTGTTTGGGACCGGTATTGTTCTCTGTCTCTGTGGTTGCGGTTAAGCCAAGATTGGTACCCGTACCGTCTAGCAGGGGAGTACCCTCTAGATCCGTAGATGGATCTAGTGTGTCCAGATCTATAGTCCAGGTCTTGTCCTAGGTCATATCGATCCTCAGGCTGTACTGGCCCCTTTCCTCTCCTGCGAGGTAACATGGGTCTATACTCGGCGTCTACAGCCGCCCTGTCCCGTCCTCGAGGGGGGCGGTCCGGCTGGTCGTACTGAGTGCGCTGAAACGTCTCCAACGTATCTATAATTTTTTATTGTTCCATGCTGTTATATTATCTGTCGGTGTTCTGAGATCGGGGGTACCCAGACCTGCCTACCTACGGACCAGCGCGTGGCCCACCTCGACGGCCCGGTACGGCCTGGCAGCGGACCCCCCAAGACAAGACCCTCGTGAGGGCCCCGGCGTCGCGAGGGGAACAGCGCCAAGACCTCCAGGGGAGCGGCCTCCTCGGGCTGCCTCCCGTGGAGCGGATATTCCTTTGCAGGCACCCGGCCTCGGGAGGCTGGGATGACGTGAGCCATGACGACGAGGGCCAGGCAGGCGCCAGCGGGCGCAGAGGGGATAGTTTCCTCTTTTGTGCTAAGGATGCAAGGACGTACGCGGGTTCCCAATGAATCCCCCAAAGGTTTTCGTTTCGGTGCAACAAGACCAAGACCACGAGAAAGGTAGGACGGATGTCATCGCCGAGCCCACCTCTGCGTCACACCCAGAAACTTTGCAGGCGAAGACCACCTTTAGTCAGGATAAGATGTACCTCTTGTCCCCTTTCAAATTTGGCCGTTGTGGGATCCCTTCATGCTTGTGCGATAAGGGAAGAGGACCAAGGCCGCTATAAATAGGCATCAGCCCCCGCCGTAGGGGGGAGATCGATCGACCCTCACCCAAGAGCCCTCGCGAGGTCGCTCAACCACTGTACTAGTTCATCCACAAACCTCCTCGTGAAGCCAATCCACCAAAGCAGGAGTAGGGTTTTACACCGCAAGCTGGCCCGAACCTGGGTAAATCCCTGTGTCCTTCTTATTCGCTGCACGCATTCGACAAGGCTTGGCTGTGGGGTGGCGAGCTTGCGATTTGAGCTGAGAAGGATCTTCGCACACGCCCTAGAGTTCGAACCGTCTTGGGTCTGCGGAGTCCGATTTCCGACATTTGGCGCGCCAGGTAGGGGCGTGTCGAAGCTCCTTCTTCATCAGCCGCGCTCCGCCCTCGCCTCACCGTCTTCATGGCGGGTGCAGCTCCCCAGGCTTGGTGGCCCGTGGCCTATGGGGACGCCGCGGGTTACCCGGCCATGCCCGCCATCGCTTGCATCTTCGGCGGATCGCAGGCGCCTGTGTCCGGTCACCACGTCAAGCAGCTTATCCGTCAGGCAGGCGCAGCCCAGCCGCGGTTGGAGGCCCCGCGGAGCACGGCAAGGCCGGAGACCGATATCACCTTCGACTACAAGGACCATCCTAGGACGATGGTCGCTGCCGGTGCGCTCCCCATGGTGTGCACGCCCACCATCAGTAACGTTGCGGTCACCAAGACCCTCATCGACGGCGGCGCCGGCCTCAACGTCCTTTTCGTGGAGGCCTTCGACATGCTCCAAATGCCCTACGACCAGCTCGCGCCCTCCAGGCCCTTCTCAGGGGTGGTCAGAGGGTCTGCCACCCCCTTGGGGCTAGTGCGCCTCCCCGTCACATTCGGCACTCGCGACAACTATCGCACCGAGCTGATCGACTTCGACGTCGCCCACATCGGCCTTCCGTACAACACCATCCTGGGGTATCCCGCCCTCTCCAAGTTCATGGCGGCGACGCACCCAGGCTACAACATCATCAAGATGCCTGGTAGCAGCGGCATCCTCACCGTGGCCGGAGATACCAAGGACGCGGTTCGGGCCCTCAAGCTCGTCTACAAGGCAGCGGCGGCCTCACGCCCCAACGCTGAGAGCATCGCGCAGGCTCCGAGGGCCGCACCCGTGAAGAAGAAAAATTGTTCTCTCAAGACCGGGCTGAGACAAAGCAGGTGCTTGCTGACGACGGGAGTCCGGGCCACACCTTCACTATCGGCGTTGGCCTTCCCCCGGAGCAGGAGAAGACACTGGTTGACTTCCTCCGTGCGAACAAGGACGTGTTTGCGTGGGTGGCATGCGACCTGGTAGGCATCCCGAGAGAGGTGATCGAGCACCACTTAATGGTGCGCCCCAATGCGCGTCTGGTGAAGCAAAAGGCAAGACGGCAAGCACAAGAGAAGCAAGCGTTCATTGTCCAAGAGGTCAGTAAGCTGCAGGAGGCTGGCGTTGTTTGGGAAGTACGGCACCCGGATTGGCTAGCGAACCCAGTGATCATCCCCAAGAAGGGTGGGAAGGAGCACATGTGCGTCGACTTAACAAGTGTCAACAAGGCTTGCCCTCAAGACCCCTTCCCGCTCCCGTGCATTGACCAGATCGTGGACTCCACCGCTGAGTGCGATATGTTATGCTTCCTGGATGCTTTCTCAGGTTACCACCAAATCAAGATGGTAGTGGAGGACGTCGAGAAGACGGCCTTCCTCTCCCCGTGCAGTGTGTACTGCTACGTTTGCATGCCCTTCGGGTTACGGAACGCCGGCGCGACCTTCCAGCGGTTGATGCGCATCGCCTTGGGGCAGCAGCTCAGGAGAAATGTGGAGGCATACATCGATGACATTGTGGTCAAGTCGCGAGAGGCAAGGACCCTGATCGAGGACCTGGAGGAGACGTTCGCCAGCCTACGTCGAGTGAACCTGAAGCTGAACCCTGAAAAGTGCGTTTTTGGGGTCCCGTCCGGCAAGCTACTCGGTTTCTTGGTGTCGCACCGAGGGATCGAGGCAAACCCAGAGAAGGTCAAGGCAATTAAGAAAATGCATCCCCCTTAGACTCTCAAGGAGATGCAGAAGCTGGCGGGCTGCGTGACCTCCTTGGGACGCTTCATCTCCAAGCTGGGTGAGCGCGCCCTCCCCTTCTTCAAGCTCATGAAGAGGAAGGGCCCCTTCGAGTGGACCCCCGAAGAGGAGGCAGCTTTCGAGGACCTCAAGCGGTACCTCACGAGCCCGCCCGTCATGGTGGTGCCTCGTCCTCACGATCCCCTGGTGCTCTACTTGGCGGCCACCCCCCACTCGGCCAGCGCGGCGCTCGTGGCAGTCCGAGAGGAGCGCACCGGCACAGGCGCGAAGCAAGGCGGCCCAAGAGGGGCCGCACAACACTCGCCGCCTCAGGATGGCGCTCCTGAGGCCCTCGTCGCACCAGAGCCCCTCGCGCTCCATGCGGAGCAAAGCGACGCCAACACCTCATCCCTCGTCGAGCACCCGGTGTACTACGTCAGCACCATGCTGCGGGACGCGCGTGCGCGCTACCCAATGCAGCAGAAGCTCCTGCTTGCACTCCTCGTCACTTCAAGGAAGTTGCGCCATTACTTCCAGGGGCACCCCATCAAGGTCGCCTCCGCATATCCCCTGGAGAAGGGGCTGCGCAGCCCCAACTCCGATGGAAGGGTTGCGGAGTGGAACATCGAGCTGCAGGCCTTCCACCTGGAGCTCAGCACAACCAGGGTCATCAAGGGCGCAGCCCTCGCTGACTTCGTGGCGGAATGGACGGACGCTCCCGACCAGGGGCTGGATGAGGGCTGGTCCCTCGCACCTGGCGATGAGGCACCCGACGGCTGGGTCATGCACTTCGACGGGGCCTTCGCACGGCAGGGCGCGGGGGCTGGAGTTGTACTCATCTCCCCGACAAAGGACAAGCTTTTCTACGCCGTGCAGCTCTGCTTCCAACATGGCGAGAAGGTCTCCAACAACATCGCGGAATACGAGGGCTTGATCGCTGGTCTCAGGGCCGCCTCCGCCCTGGGGGTCAAGTGCCTCATCATTAAGGGCGACTCCCAGCTCCTCGTCAACTTTTCCAACAAGGGGTACAAGCTGAAGGATGAGCAGATGGAGGCGTACTTGGAAGAGGTACGTAAAACTGAAAAGCGTTTCCAGGGCTTGGAATTACAGCACGTCCCGCGCAGCGCAAACAAGGAAGCACATGACATCGCCAAGAGGGCGTCATGCCGCGAGCCTCAGGAGCCTAGCGTCTTTGAGGAGAGGCTCTTCACGCCATCGGCGGAACCCCGGGCCGCAGGCACGGTGTCGCCTCAGGAGGAGCTACCACCGGCCCCGCCTTCACACGCCCCAGCCTGTGGTCCGGCCTCAGGAGCCCGCCTGCTCCTGGCGCTGGAACCTCAGGACGGCGGCTGGACCGAGGAGTTCAAGGCGTACTTGCTCCGCGACGCCTTGCCGGAGAAGGAGGAGGACACTGAGCGCGTGGTCCGCCAGGCCACTGCTTATTCCTTGCAGGACGGCGTGTTGTACCGCCGGCGCCCCAACGACGTCTCGCTGTGGTGCATATCAGAGGAGCAGGGGCGCGAGCTATTGGCCAACATCCACGGCGGCGATTGCGGGCACCACTCCTCGTCCCGCACCCTCGTGGGGAAGGCGTTCCGCAGCGGCTTCTACTGGCCCACGGCACTCCGCGATGCCATCGAGCTGGTACGATCCTGCGAGGCCTGCCAATTCCACGCCAAGCAGATTCACCAGCCTGCGCAGGGCCTCCAAACTATCCCGCTCTCTTGGCCTTTCGCGGTCTTGGGGCTGGATATACTGGGGCCCTTCCCTCGGGCAGCCGGCAGCTACCGCTACCTCTACGTCGCCGTCGACAAGTTCACCAAGTGGGCAGAGGTAGAGCCCGTGCGCACCATCCCCGCAGGCTCGGCCGTCAAGTTCATCAAGGGCCTCGTGAGCCGCTTCGGTGTCCCCAACCGTATCATTACCGACAATGGCTCACAGTTTACAAGAAGTCTCTTTAGGACATATTGTGCTAACCTTGCAACGCAGATATGCTACGCTTCAGTGGCACACCCACGGAGCAACGGCAAGGCTGAGCGCGCCAACGCGGAGGTCCTGAGGGGCCTCAAGATGAGGAGCTTCAAGAAGAAGCTCGAGGCCAACAACAGGGGTTGGCTCGGTGAGCTTCAGTCCGTGTTGTGGTCCATCCGCACCACCGCGACTAAGCCCACCGGTGAGACCCCGTTCTTCCTCGTCTACGAGGCTGAGGCGGTCCTCCCACACGAGGTCAAGCATCGCTCCCCGCGGGTCTTGGCATTCGACGAGGAGCGTCGGGATGCCTCGTGGGGAACAGATCTCGTGCTCGGGGAGGAGGCCCGCCGCCAAGCCTCGCTCCGCGCAGCGAGGTACCAGCAGGAGCTGCGGCGCTACCACTGCCGTAGCGTCTGCTCCAGGACACTCGAAGTCGGTGACCTCGTCCTGAGGCGGGTCCTCTCCAGGGAGGGCTTGCACAAGCTCTCACCCGTGTGGGAGGGCCCGTTCAGGGTCGCCCGCGTCTCCAGGCCTGGCGCCATACGCCTGGAGACTCAGGACGGGGTCCCCACCCACAATGTCTGGAACATCCAGCACCTTCGAAAGTTCTACCCGTGACACTCTCACGTAATAATGAGTGGGATGTATACGCCCGGGGTCTCCCGAGGACGCGGAGGGGCCCCCACCCATGCCCAAGTGGAAGCCCCATGCTCCGCGCTGGCGGACAACACGGTCCTCCAATGACTATGCCCACGCCTAGTGGAAGCCCCATGCTCCGCGCTGGTGGGAAGACTAGCTTAGGTGCCGGACGCGGCTGTTCTTTGCTCTCTTTTTGTAACCCAATTTGCCACTTTTTGGAATGAAACTTGAAGTTCTCGCGTCTTAGTTCGAAAAAGGGGTGGGAATTTTTCTCCTTGCAGTGTTTCCCGTTGATGTTTCATTTTTAAGAGGTTTTGCACCCGCCAGTTTTCTCTTGCACGCGCGCACCGCGAGCGGGGGCTGGACAGGGTGTACACCACGCCAAGACTTTGCCGTCCTAATCCTCGCGCGACGCTCTCGAGCGAGCCATCAGGAGCATGTTGCCTCAGGCCCCCGGCCTCAGGAGCGCTCATCCCCTGGCCTTGTCGGGCATCGCGACCCGGCATACCAGCAACGATCGACCCTCGCTCGGGGGCTCCAACCCAAAATGGTTGCTGGGAGGAGGACGACCAAGGAAAGGGAAACCATGGCTTGACTTATTACCAAGGAACTCTAACCCTATGTAAGCGCGTTTCGGCGCTGTCGCGGGATGCGGTGCCTCGAGGAGGCACCTCCGGAGGCCCTAACTCCTCGCAAACCCCCAGGGTCTTCGCAAGCAGTGAGCACCTCTCGAGGCCCCGAAGCCATCTGGTCCAGAAGAAAGGAACTGCCTGTTGGGACACGCGGTACGCTACACTAGCGCCAAATAAAATTTTCTACCACGCACCCAAGAACATGCTACAGGAAATAGATCACGGGATCGGGTTTACCACTAGACGCGCAATCACCGCAGCGGAAGTAGAGTTGGTGATGTGTGTAGTCGATCAGCCAATTCGTCTCCTCCTCGTGTAGCCAATCTCCCACGAACAGCTCCTCGCGGATCCCTCGAACAGTTCCTCACGGATTCCACGAACGGTTCGTCCAAGCACCGCAGATGCGATGCCTCCAAGGTATCCACACGTATGGGGGCAGCGTCGGGCGGCGGACTGCTAGGTCCGATCGCACGGCATGGTGGCGTGGGGAGTGGCGGTGGCTGTCGACGGGAGGAAAAGATCAACCCTGCAAAGTGCGCCCACTCCCCTTTATATAGACCTCCGAAGTGGGCTCAACACTTGAGGCCCACGACGAGTCTAGTCCCATTTTCCATTCGGATCCAATCCGAATGGGCTGCAATCCCTTAAGTGTGCGACCCTATAGGTTCACGTACACATGGACACGACCCGAGTCGATAGTCGGTAGCGGCTCCTAGCAGAACATGCCAACTCCCATGTGTGTGCAAAGTCGTTAGATGAACCTCGACAATGTGTCATATACAACATTCCTTTTGCCTCATGATATAGGTTGTAGAGCTCAAGGCGAGTACTTGTCACCCTTGTGATAGCTCGACATCTCTTCTCGAAACCGTGATGCAGATTCCCGAACTGGGTTAACACTTAACCCATGTCGCATGGCCATGCTTTCTGAATCCGATCACACGAGAGGGCCCAGCGAATATCTCTCCTCACGGAGGGGCAAATCCCATCTTGGTTAACCATGTCTCGCGGCATGTCTCACGACTAACCCGAAAGCTACCTTTATAACTACCCAGTTACGGAGTAGCGTTTGATAGACCCTAAGTAAGTCGATCCTTATCCCGAGAACATGCGATGACCTCAGGTCTAGGACATGGCATATACATTGTGCTTGAGACTAATAGATGACATTATCTCGCTGTGTCTCAAAGTGGGTCTGTCCGACTCGGTGATCTCCATCCCCAAGTCCATACTATCAGTTTAGCATCTCTATGCACATGACTTGTGAAACGTAGTCATCAACTGAATCGTATACTAGTAAAGGATATGTGTCCTCATAACCTTAACAACTAGGGACTATTAGAACAATCATCATACTATATATAGTCTCACAAATAAGTCACATATTTATTGATACATATCACTGATGATGTTCAAGGACAATACAAATTACTCATGAATACATAGGAAACGAGATCATCACATGATTGCCTCTAGGGCATATCTCCAACAGTCTCCCACTTGCACTAGAGTCAATCATCTAGGCATCGTATGCCCATGGACCTCATGTGCATCTCATGCTTCGACAGCGGGAGAGGCTTCGTTAATGGATCCGCAACATTTGCATCCGTGTGTATCTTGCATATGTTTACATCGCCTCTCTCGACAATGGCGCGAATGAGGTTAAAACGTCTGAGTATGTGTTGGGTTTTATGATGGTTCCGTGGTTCCTTGACTTGTGCAATAGCACCACTATTATCACAATAGAGGTCCAACGGATTGGACGAGTCCTGAACCACTCCAAGATCAGAAATAAAATTCTTCACCCAAACACCTTCTTTTGCAGCTTCAGAAGCCGCAATGTACTCAACCTCCATTGTAGAATCAGCTACCGTATCTTGCTTGGCACTCCTCCAGCTCACTGCTCCTCCGTTCATAATGAACACAAACCCAGATTGTGATCGACTATCATCCCTATCGGTTTGGAAACTAGCATCAGTGTAACTCTTTACAACGAGCTCATCCTCACCTCCATAAACCAGGAACATATCCTTTTTCCTTCTCAAGTATTTAAGGATATTCTTTACCGCTGTCCAGTGACTCTCACCTGGATCAGCCTGGTATCTGCCTACTACGCTTAGAGCAAAGCTAACATCGGGACGAGTACATACCATAGCATACATGACGGACCCGACAGCCGAAGCATATGGAATCCCATCCATGCGTCTTCACTCATCAGTAGTCGAAGGACTCTGAGTCTTGCTAAGACTAATGCCATGTGACATGGGCAAGAACCCTTTCTTGGCATCTTGCATGTTGAACCGCTTCAACACCTTGTCTATATACGTACTTTGGCTTAATCCAACAAGCCTTCTCGATCTATCTCTATAGATCTTGATTCCCAGAATATAAGCTGCTTCTCCCAAGTCTTTCATCGAAAAACTATTTTGCAATGAGTCCTTAACAGATACAAGCATTTGAACATCATTTCCAATCAACAATATGTCATCCACATACAGGATTAGAAATGCAACTGAGCTCCCACTGACCTTCTTGAATACACAATGATCATAGTCGTTCTTGATGAAGCCAAACTCTTTGACCGCTTCATTAAAACGAATGTTCCAATTCCGAGATGCTTGCCTCAATCCATAAATGGATCTCTGAAGCTTGCATACCATGCCCGCATTCTTTGGATCGACAAAACCCTCGGGCTGTGTCATATACACGTCCTTAGTTAAATTTCCATTAAGGAAAGCCGTTTTGACATCCATCTGCCATATCTCATAGTCGAAATATGCAGCTATAGCAAGAATGATCCAAATTGATTTAGGCATCGCTACCGGTGAATAAGTCTCACTGTAGTCAACTCCTTGAACTTGTCGATAACCTTTAGCGACAAGTCGAGCCTTATGGACTGTAACATTTCCATCCATATCAGTTTTCTTCTTAAAGATCCATTTGCACTCAATGGCTCGAATGCCATCTGGCGGATCAACCAAGTTCCAAACTTGATTGTCATCCATGGACTTTAATTCGGATCTCATGGCCTCAAACCATAACTCGGAATCAGGGCTCACCATCGCTTCCGCATATGTGGTCGGTTCATTGTTCTCCAAGAACAACACATTGCAGTCGTGCATAATGCACAATCTTTCCGACCTACGTGGAACCGGCGTCGATTCCACTACGGGTTCCCTGACTAACTCCGGCGTGATTGAATCACCTGTCGGAATGTCCCCGTGTGGCTCTCGAATTTCTTCGAGTCGGACCGACCTCCCACTAGCCTTCCGATTGAGAAACTCTTTCTCAAGGAAAACTCCATGTCGAGCGACAAACACTTTGCCCTCTTCACGGTTGTAGAAGTAATATCCCAAGGTTTCCCTAGGATATCCCACGAATATGCACTTGTCCGACTTGGGTGTGAGCTTGTCCGACTGGAGTCGCTTGACATATGCTTCACAACCCCAAATCTTTAGAAAAGAGAAGCTATGACTCTTTGCAGTCCATATCTCATATGGTGTCTTATCTACGGACTTTGATGGTACCCTGTTTAGTGTGAAAGCTGCGGTTTCTAGAGCGTATCCCCAAAATGACAAGGGTAAATCTGACTGACTCATCATCGATCGGACCATGTCTAAAAAGTCTGATTCCTCCGTTCCGACACAGCATTTCTCTGTGGCGTACCTGGAGGAGTGAGTTGTGGAACTATTCCACGGTTCTTCAGATGATCATCAAACTCCTGGCTCATGTACTCACCGCCACGATCAGATCGTAGAAGCTTGATTGTCTTGCCGAGTTGATTTTCCACTTCATTCTGAAACTCCTTGAACTTTTCCAAAGTTTCTGACTTGTGCCTCATCAGGTAGACATATCCATATCTACTAAAGTCGTCGATAAAAGTCACGAAGTATTGGAAACCACCTCTAGTTGTCGTGCTCATTGGTCCACATACATCACTATGTATAAGTTCCAATAGCTCAGACGCCCTCTCACAACTCTTTGCAAAAGGAGTCTTAGTCATCTTGCCGAGTAGGTAGGACTCACATGTCTCAAATGATTCAAAATCAAATGAAGTCAGAATTCCATCATCATGGAGCTTCTTCATGCGCTTTTGACTAATGTGTCCTAGTCGACAATGCCAGATGTAAGTCGGATTTATCTCGTTAGGCTTATGCCTCTTGACATTTATGTTATAGACTGATTCACCTTCAAGATCTAATATAAATAACCCATTCACAACAGGCGCAAAGCCATAAAACATTTTATTCAAGTAAATAGAACAACCATTGTCCTTAATACTGAATTCATAACCTTGCCTCATCAAACATGAGGCCGAAATAATGTTTCGACTCAATGCAGGAACATAATAACAATTATCAAGTTCCATTACAAATCATGAAGGTAAATTAAGTTGCATGGTGCCGACGGCTAATGCAGCAACTCTTGCTTTATTCCCGACGCGTATGTCAACTTCTCCTCTTGCAACATTCCTAGTCCTTCTTAGCCCCTGCATCGAGTTGCATATGTGAACAACCGATCCGGTATCATATACCCAAGAGCTACTAGAAATATCAGCAAGAAAAATGTCTATAACATATACAACAAGTGTACCTGAAGAAGAAGTCACACTTCCAATCTTCTTGCCTATCTGGGCAAGCCACTTGCTGCAGTTCCTCTTCCAGTGACCGGTTTCCTTGCAGTGAAAGCAAACGGTCCCCATGTTTGGTCCGGACTTGGGCGCGGCGGCGACAGTAGGAGTTGCCTCCTTGCCCTTTGCCTTAGTCTTTTTCTTGGACCAGATCTTCTTGAACTTTGCCGTGTTCTGCACCATCAACACTTGATGCGTGCCTCTCTTGATATCCTGCTCTGCCACTTTTAGCATCTCATGCAATTCAGTGAGCTTCTTTTCCATGCCGTGCGTATGGAAGTTCAAGATGAATGCCCCATAGCTAGTTGGAAGAGAAGCCAGAATTGTATCCGTGGACAATTTGTCCCCAAGTGGGAAGCCTAACCGATCCAAAGCTTGCATGTATCCGATCATCTTGATCACATGCGGGCTCAGTGGATCACCCTCTTTCAGCTTACAATCCATCAAGGAGTGCCAGACGTTGAACCTTTCGGTCCTTGCCTGCATCTGAAACATGCTCTTGAGGTTCTCGATCATATCGAAAGCATCAATGTTTTTGAAATGCTGCTGCAGATCAGGCTCCATAGAAGCCAGTATGAGACAGCTAATCTCGTTTGACTCATCAACGAGTTTCTGGTGGGCATTACTGGCCGTGGCATTAGCATTCTCGGCAGGTTCCTCTGGAAGGGGTTCCTCTAGAACATGTTCCTTTTTATCATGCCTGAGAACAATTCTCAGATTTCTATACCAGGTGGTAAAGTTTGTTCCATTCAGTTTATCCTTTTCTAGGATTGATTTCAACGAAAAACTGGGTTGAGCAGGTGGTGCCATTGATCTACAACAGAAATATGCAAAACACTAAGACATGTATTCATAAAGAGTAATTCAAATTAAACATTTTAATAAGAACATTACTCCCACTAAAAGCAACATCCCTTCGTTGATTCTTAGTGATTCAAGATCCAAGATCCACATGTCAACTAGTGAGCTTTTGCATCACCGCTAGAAGACTAGATCACTCGGTAAGCAACACTTGCTAATCGTATCTCTATACGACTCTTGTTTGTTGGGGACATCTCATGCCACACCAACTCTTATGCCTCGAGGCCCAAAACTATTTTGATAGCCACGACAAGTTAACCAATACTTCGCTCGTAAGTGTCCGACACAAACACACCACGTTAAGGAGAATTAGCAGCACCCTAATTTTATAGGCCCACCACTAAAAATACTTAACATGTGATGTTACAGAAATTGGGGAGGCAATTTTACTTGACATTCTTTGAGGGATCACCCTACTTAATAACATCTATCATGCAAAAGAAGGGCGCATAAAAGGGACAAACTTTCACATGCGGTTTATATATGTGTGATATGGTATAGCCCCTTTCATCAACACATGGTGATCTCCATCTCCACGTGCGATGCATGCCCATGGCGATCTCCATCTCCATGCATGGTTGCCCTTGTGGTGATCTCCATCTCCACACATGGTGTCAACCGCCAAGTGTTACATAAGATACTATGCTATTACAAACTAATAGCTATGTGAGTAAATTACATTACAAGACATCTCGTATTGACACGCAGGCCATTAATACAATAATAGGACAACCATATGGCTCCAGCCAGTTGCCGCACTCATGACACGCAGGTCATGATTTAATAATTTACAAGCAACATTCATGGGCTATACCAAATCACAAGCATTCCCTGCAAAAACAAGTCAGACGTTCTACCACTGAAAATAAAACTGTCCGAAACTCTATTTTCCAAGAGGATTTTGACCTCGAAAATATTTCCACGGTGTCGATCTTTGCTCCAGTTCAATCAATGTCATTGATCTTCGCGTGCTGCATCTGGATTTACGCTCCACTGTCTACCTCGATGGAGGAAACCGACCGATAGGGGTAATTCGTGTCACGACCTCTGCATCACGATCACGGAATCAAGATCACGAAACCAACCGTCAACACTGCGTGCACAACCGATCTCATCGTCCCGCACCTGAACCGATCTACATATCTCATATGCAAATCACCGAATCTATCACCACACAGCAGAGGCTCTGATACCACTGTTGGCACACGCGGTATGCTACGCTAGCGCCAAATAAAATTTTCTACCGCGCACCCAAGAACATGTTGCAGGAAATAGATCACGGGATCGAGTTTACCACTAGACGCGCAGTCACCGCAGCGGAAGTAGAGTTGGTGATGCGTGTATTCGATCAGCCAATTCGTCTCCTCCTCGTGTAGCTGATCTCCCACAAACAGCGATCTCCCACGAACAGCTCCTCGCGGATCCCTCGAACAGTTCCTCACGGATTCCTCGAACGGTTCGTCCAAGCACCGCAGATGCGATGCCTCCAAGGTATCCACACGTACGGGGGCAGCATCGGGCGACGGACTGCTAGGTCCGATCGCACGGCATGGTGGCGTGGGGACTGGCGGTGGCTGTCGACGGGTGGAAAAGATCAACCCTGAAAGGTGCGCGCACTCCCCTTTATATAGACCTCCGAAGTGGGCTCAACACTTGAGGCCCACGACGATTCTAGTCCCATTTTCCATTCGGATCCAATCCGAATGGGCTGCAATCCCTTAAGTGTGCGACCCTATAGGTTCACGTACACATGGACACGACCCGAGTCGATAGTCGGTAGCGGCTCCTAGCAGAACATGCCAACTCCCATGTGTGTGCAAAGTCGTTAGACGAACCTCGACAATGTGTCATATACAACATTCCTTTTGCCTCATGATATAGGTTGTAGAGCTCAAGGCGAGTACTTGTCACCCTTGTGGTAGCTCGACATCTCTTCTCGAAACCGTGATGCAGATTCCCGAACTGGGTTAACACTTAACCCATGTCGCATGGCCATGCTTTCTGAATCTGATCACACGAGAGGGCCCAGAGAATATCTCTCCTCACGGAGGGGCAAATCCCATCTTGGTTAACCATGTCTCGTGGCATGTCTCACGACTCACCCGAAAGCTACCTTTATAACTACCCAGTTATGGAGTAGCGTTTGATAGACCCTAAGTAAGTCGATCCTCATCCCGAGAACATGCGATGACCTCAGGTCTAGGACATGGCATATACATTGTGCTTGAGACTAACAGATGACATTATCTCGTTGTGTCTCAAAGTGGGTCTGTCCGACTCGGTGATCTCAATCCCCAAGTCCATACTATCAGTTTAGCATCTCTATGCACATGACTTGTGAAATGTAGTCATCAACTGAATCGTATACTAGTAAAGGATATGTGTCCTCATAACCTTAACAACTAGGGACTATTAGAACAATCATCATACTATATATAGTCTCACAAATAAGTCACATACTTATTGATACATATCACTGATGATGTTCAAGGACAATACAAAATACTCATGAATACATAGGAAACGAGATCATCACATGATTGCCTCTAGGGCATATCTCCAACACTGCCCCAGCTGCATCTCACGACGCAGGAACCCGCCATGAGTACACCAAGCTAAGTTATCCTAATCATGACAAGCAGGGACTTTCTATTGGCAGCAATATAAATACTAGAGTACGAGGCAAAATACGCTAACATAAAGGCGCAAGCGCCATAGTTCATTACACGCCCCCGCGGGGCTCTCCATGGTTCTTGAATGCAGGAAATAAAAAAAACAAAAGGCGGCCTCCCGAGGATCGCCACTCCTAAGGCCTGGCTCCGGCGCTGCCCGCGCTCAGTCCTCCTCTTCCTCCTCCTTGACGGTGGCGTGGCGGCATGGCGGCTCGACGGCCTCCGGGGCAGGGGCACGGCGCCGCAGTGGCTCGCCGCCCTCCTTGGTTCAGGCGCGCCGACGTGGTGGCTCGTCGTAGTCGTCGTCGCTCGAGCTTCCCCCGGAGGAGGCGTCGCTGCTGCTGGAGGTGTTGCGGTCGTCACCAAGGGCAAGTTCACCGTCGAGGACGCCGCCACCGTGATGGCCATCGGCGGTGGAGGGATCTCGCTGTCGCCGCCATCGCCCTCCGGGCAGCACCCCAAGCGCCTGCCGTCCTCCTCGAAGATCTTGACGAAGAGTGTCGCTGCCCCGTCATGCTTGAAGTGGAGGGTACACCTCCCCTACAGGCCGCGAGCGCGGCCGAACGTCTACCACCCGCGGTTCAGGAACACGTAGCCCGCGGGTGTAACCTCGACCACCACCCACGAGGCCTCACTGCAGTAGCCATCGGCCTGCAGCCATAAGCCAGAAAGGCCCTCCGGCTGGCAGCACCCCCGCGAAGAAGTGTGGGAGCTGGAGCCAGGTGATTTCCAGCCTCTCCACCCACACCACGAACTCCTGGGCCACGTCGGCCGTGTGGGATCGCGGGCGCGCCGGCCAGACGCCCGCCACGAGCTTGCCCCCTCGGCTACGGGCGCCACGGCTACCACTGCCCCTGCGTGGGAGGGAGCCTCCCTACGGCCGCCGGAGCTAGCGCCGGCCCTCGCGGGAGCGCGCCCGCGCCCTCGGGGGACCACGGCCGACGTTGCAGTGTACTTGCGAGGACGGCCGCGGCCCCTCTTGGGTGGCAGCGAGTTCGGTCCCTCCAGGCGACCCTTCCCCTTCTCGGCGGCAGAGAACCTTCTGACTGGTGCCATGGCCGTGGAAGCGATAGGTTGGAGTGAAGAGGCGAGAAGATGAAGAAGGGCTAGGGGGCTCTGTCTCCCTCGCCAATTTATAGTTGATCGGAGGCCAACCGGCGTCTCTCCGCATTCCGGGCAATGATGGCCCCGCAGTACGTGCCAGCCTTTGCCAGTCGGGGCAGTTGTCGAGGCGACATGGGGGAGTGGAGGCGCTCCCGCCCCGTCGTGCGCCACGCGTCGAGCCTGGCCCGCAGGCGGTTAGGGCCCGCTGCGCTTCGGCCTCCCTTCCTTGGCTTCGCCCCGAAGCCAGACCGAGCACGCCTTGGGCCCGAGGGCTACTGTCAGCGTTCTGGGATCGAGGGTACCCAGACCTGCCTGCCTGCGGCCCAGCGCATGGCCCACCTCGACGGCCCAGTACGGCCTGGCAGCGGACCCCCGAAGACAAGACCCTCGGGAGGGCCCCGGCCTCGTGAGGGGAACAACGCCAAGACCTCCAGGGGAGCGGCCTCTTCAAGCTGCCTCCCGAGGGCGGAGATTCCTATGCAGGCACCCGGCCTCAGGAGGCTGCGATGACGTGAGCCATGACGACCAGGGCCAGGCGGGCGCCAGCGGGCGCAGAGGGGACAGTTTCCTCTTTTGTGCTAAGGAGGCAAGGACGTACGCAGGTTCCCAATGAATCCCCCAAAGGTTTTCGTTCCGGTGCTATTGGAATCGGGGCTTCGCAAAACCCAACAAGGTTCGAACAATGGGGCGTGTGTAAAGATCTCAACCGATTCGGAGACCCAAGCCTGTCACCCTACTGCCTAGCTGCGTCGAGTAAGTATGAGTGAGGAAGAAGGTGGACTCGGCGATTTACCCAGGTTCGGGCCATCTTGCGGTGTAAAACCCTACTCCTGCTTTGGGTGGATTGGCCTCACGAGGAGGCTGAAGATGAACTAGTACAGCGGTTCGGTAGCCTCTCGAAGGCTCTTGCTAATGATGAACCCGTCCCCCTCCAAGGTGGGAGCTCATCCCCCTTTATAGGGGCCACGGTCCTCTTCCCTTATCGCACAGGCGGGAAGGGATCCCACAACGGCCAAATTTGAAAGGGGACAAGAAGTACATCCTATCTTGACTAAAGGTGGTCTTCTCCTGCAAAGCTTCCGCGCGTGACGCAGTGGTGGGCTCGGCGATGACATCCGTCCTACCGAGCTCGTGGTCTCGGTCCTCTTGCACTAGGAAGGAAACCTTTGGGGGGGTTCCTTGGGAACCCGCGTACGTCCTTGCCTCCTTATCACGAAAGAGGAAACTGTCCTCCTTCTGTGCCTGCTGGCGCCCGCCTGGCTCTGCCGTCAGAACCCACGTCACCCCGGCCTCACGAGGCCGGGCTCTTGCATAGGAATCTCCGCTCCTCAGGAGGCAGCTTGGGGGGATGCCACTTCTCCAGAGGTCTTGGTGTTGCTCCCCTCGTGAGGCGGGGGCTCTCGCGAGGGCCTTGACTTGGGGGGTTTGTTGCTGGCCGTACCGGGCCTTCGAGGTGGGCCACGCGCTGGGCCGTAGGCAGGCAGGTCTAGGTGCCCCTGGTCCCAGAATGCCGACAGTAGCCCCCGGGCCCATGGCGTGTTCTGGCTGACCCCGAGGCGAAGCCAAGGGGGGAGACCAAGGCGCCGTGGGACCTAACCGCCTGCGGGTCAGGATCAACACGTGGCGCGCGACGAGGCGTAGACGCCTCCGCTTCCCCATGTTACCTTGGTAACTGCCTTGACAGACACGGGCTGGCGCGCACCGTGGGGCCATCATCGCCCGGGATGTGGAGGGATGCCGGTAGGCCTCTGGTCGGCTATAAACGGGCGAAGGAGGCGAAGCCCCCAGCCCATCTTTATCTTCTTGCATCCTTCCTTCAAGATGTTACCTCCACAGCTATGGCGCCAGTGAGGAGGTTTCCCGCTGGCGAGAAAGGGAAGGCCCCCCAGGAGGGGCCGGGCTCACCGCGGCCCAAGAGGGGTCGCGGTCGCCCCCCTGAAGTACACCGCGACGCCAGCGGTGTCCCCCCAAGGGCGTGGGCGTACTCCTGCGCGGGCCGGTGGCACCTCCGGCAGTCTTGGGCGGGCTCCCCCCGCGCAGGCGGCCATAGTGGCCGCGATGGTCGCGCCCGAGGGGGGAGGCGTGCCGCGGCCGTCAGGCCGCCTCGTCCGCGACCCCACTCGGCCGATCCTGTCCTAGAGTTCGTGGTGTGGGCGGAGAGGCCGGCGATCACCTGGTTCTCGCTCCCGCACTTCTTCGCATAGGCGCTGCCAGCCAGGGGACCTGCTGGCCTATGGCTGTAGGCTGACGGCTGCTGCAGCGCGGCTTCGTGGGTGGAAGTCGAGGCCACCCCCATGGGCTACGCGTTCCTGACTCGCGGGAGGCAGGCGTTTGCCCGCGCCCGCGGCCTGGAAGGCAGGTGCACCCTCCACTTCAATTACCACGGGGCGGCAACGCTCTTCGTGAAGATCTTCAGTGGAGACGGCAGGCGCTTGGGGTGCTGCCCAAAGGGTGATGACGGCGACGTCGGCCGCCTTCCCGCCGGCGACGGCGGCGCCCTTGGCGGTGAACTTGCCCTTGGCGGCGGCCCCAGCTCCTCCAGTGGTGACGACACCTCCTCTGGGGGAAGCTCGAGCGACGACGACTACGACGAGCCGCCACGCCGCCGTGCCCGGATCAGGGAGGGCGACAAGCCGCCGCGGCGCCGTGTCCCTGCTCAGGAGGACGCCGAGTCGCCCCGCCATTGCGCCTACGTCAAGGAGGAGGAGGACTCCGACTGAGCGCGGGCGGTGCCGGAGCCAGGCCTCGGGAGTGACGTTCCTCGGGAGGCCTCCTTTGCTTTTGTTTCCTGCATGAAAAACCATGAAGGGCCCCGCGGGGGTGTAATGAACTGCGGCGCTTGCGCCTTTTTGTTAGCATTTTTCTTCTCGCATCCCAGTTTTTATGTCACTGCAAATTGGAATGTCACTGCCCGCCGTGATTAGGGTAACTTGTGATTAGGATAACTTAGCCTGACTCGCCCACGGTAGGCTCCTGCGTCGCGGGGGCGCGTCCCTCCGGAGCTTCTTTCTTTAGCCGTAGAGCCCCCGAGCCCCCTTGCGAGGGTCGATCGCCGCCGGTGTGCCGGGTCATGACGCCCGACAAGGCCAGGAGGTGGGTGCTCCTGAGGCCGGGGTTCGGAGGTGATGTTGTGCGCTAGCTCGCCTCGAGAGCGTCGTGCGAGGATTAGGACGCCAAATTTTTGGTGAGGTATGTGCGCGGCCCGGAGCCTACACAACGTACCGCCCAGAGCCTGCACAATGTGCCGTGCCCAGCCCCTGCTCGCGGGGCGCGCGAGGGACAGCTGGCGGGTGCCAAACCCTTTTAGAAAGAACTCAAAACAAGAAAATGCTGCAAGAAGAAGGTTCCCACCCCATTTCCGAATAAGACGCGAAAACTTCAGACTTCATTCAAAAAGGCGGCAAATTTGGTTACAAAAGAGAGCAAATAACAGCCGCGTCCGGCGCCTAGTCTAGTCTTCGTCTTCCCCCAGCACGGAGCATGGGGCATCCACTGGGCGTGGGCATAGTCGTTGAATGACAGTGTCGTCCGCCAGCGCGGAGCATGGGGCGTCCACTTGGGCGTGGGTGGGAACCCCTCCGCGTCCTCGGGGGGCTCCGGGCGTATACAGCCCACTCATTATTACGTGAGAGTGTCACGGGTAGAAGTTGCGGAGATGCTGGATGTTCCAGGCATTCTGGATGGGGACCCCGTCCTGAGTCTCCAGGCGCACGGCGCCAGGCCTGGAGACGCGGGTGACCCTGAACGGGCCCTCCCACATGGGCGAGAGCTTGTGCAAGCCCTCCCTGGAGAGGACCCGCCTCAGGACGAGGTCTTTGACTTCGAGAGTCCTGGAGCGGATGCTACGGCAATGGTATCGCCGCAGCGCCTGCTGGTACCTCACCGCCCAGAGCGAGGCCTGGCGGCGGGCCTCCTCCCCGAGCACAAGGTCTGTCCCCCGTGTGGCATCCTGACGCTCCTCGTCGAATGCCAAGACCCATGGGAAGCGATGCTTGACCTCGTGCGGGAGGACCGCCTCAGCTCCGTAGACGAGGAAGAATGGGCTTTCACCGGTGGGCTTGGTCGCAGTGGTGCGGATGGACAACAGCATGGACTGAAGCTCACCGAGCCAACCCCTGCCGCAGGCCTCGAGTTTCTTCTGGAAGATCCTCGCCTTGAGGCCCCTCAGGACCTTCGCGTTGGCGCGCTCGGCCTGGCCGTTGCTCCGCGGGTGTGCCACCGAAGCGTAACATATCTGCGTCCCAAGGTTTGCACAATATTCCTTAAGTGGGTTGCTTGTGAACTGTGAGCCATTCTCAGTAATGATAGGGTTGGGGACACCGAAGCGGCTCATGAGGCCCCGGATGAACTTGATTGCTGAGCCGGCGGGGATGGTGCGCACGGGCTCCACCTCCGCCCACTTGGTGAACCTGTCGATGGCGACGTAGAGGTAGCGGTAGCCTCCAGCCGTCTGAGGGAAGAGGCCCAGTATGTGCAGCCCCGGAACCGCAAAGGGCCAGGAGAGCGGGGTGGTCTGGAGACCTTGCGCGGGTTGATGAATCTGCTTGGCGTGGAATTGACAGGCTTCGCAAGATCGGACTAGCTCGGTGGCGTCGTTGAGTGTCGTGGGCCAGTAGAAGCCGCTGCGGAACGCCTTTCCCACTAGGGTGCAAGACGAGGAATGGTGCCCACAGTCGCCACCATGGATATCGGCCAGCAGCTCGCGCCCCTGCTCTTCAGATATGCACCACAGCGAGACGTCATTTGGGCGCCTGCGGTACAGCTTGCCGTGCCTTCTGCTTTACCGGGCGTGCGTGAGGGCACACCATCAGGTGGTGCTCGATCACGTCCCTCGGGACGCCCACGAGGTCAGTCGGCTCCCATGCGAACACGTCCTTGTTTGCGCGGAGAAAATCAACCAACGCCTTCTCCTGCTCCGGGGAAGGCCAGTGCCGATGCTGAAGGTGGGGCCTGAGCTTCCGCCATTAACAAACACCTGCTTCGTCTCAGCTCGGTCCTGAGAAAACAGTTGTTTCTTCTTCACGGGCGCGGCCTCCAGAGCCCGCGCCGCTCCCTCGGCACCAGGGCTCAGGGCCGCTGCGGCCCCAGGAGCAGAAGTGCAGCCCTCATCGTCGAGGCGCGGGGCCGCCTCAGCCCCCGAGGCCTGGGCGGTGCCCTCGGCGCCTGAGCATGTGGCCGCCGCCGCTTTGTAGGCGAGTCTGAGGGCCTGAACCGCATCCTTGGTGTCCCTGGCCACGGAGATGATGCCGCTGCTCCCCGGCATCTTGATGATGTTGTAGCATGCGTGCGTCGCCGCCATGAACTTGGCGAGGGCCGAGTACCCCAGGATGGCGTTGTACGGGAGGCCGATGTGGGCCACGTCGAAGTCGATCATCTCGGTGCGGTAGTTGTCGCGAGTGTCGAAGGTGACCAGGAGACGCACCTGCCCTAAAGGGGCGGTGGAGCCTTGGGCCACCCCCGAGAAGGGCCTGGTGGGCGCAAGCTGTTCATAGGGCACCTGCAGCGTGTCGAAGGTTTCCACAGAGAGGACGTTGAGGCCGGCGCCGCCGTCGATGAGTGTCTTGGTAACCGCGACGTTGCTGATGGTGGGGGTGCACAGCATGGGGATTGCACCAGTGGCAACCGTAGCCCTGGGGTGGTCCTTGGAGTCGAAGGTGATGTCAGTCGCCGGCCTCGTCTTACCCTGCGGGGCCTCAGGTCGCGGCTGAGCTGCGCCCGCGTAGCGGAGGAGCTGCTTGACGTGGCGGCCGGACGCAGGTGCGTGCGATCTGCCAAGGATGCAAGCGACCGTGCGAGGCCTGAGGGCTGCAAGACGCGCGACGAGATGACCGCAAGGCCTTTTACGCGCTTTGAGTAGCACGGCCTGCGCGCTTGCAGGCCCAGGGCGAGCGTGGGGGGTCGACGCCCTTGCGGAAGCAGAGGTCGGGGAAGCAGTGCGGCCGCCACGCTATCCAAGGAGAGACAACGACAAGTTCTGCTGCCCTTGAGCAGCTCGGCCGGTGGCAGTGTTGGCTGCCGGAGGGATGGAGCGGCGCGGGGCGCCGCGGCCCACGGGCGCCGTCTGGGTGACACGAGCGGCCGGGCGCCCGGCACGAACCCGGCGGGCGTCGGCCATGGGAGCGACGGAGCTGAGACGGGGTGGAACCGGAGAAAGATTTCAACACGCCCCTACGTGGCGCGCCAAATGTCGGAATCGGGGCTCCGCAAAACCCAACAAGGTTCGAACACTGGGGCGTATGCGAAGATCTCAACCGATTCGGAGTCCCAAGCCTGTCACCCTACTGCCTAGCTGCGTCGAGTAAGTATGAGCGAGGAAGAAGGTGGACTCAGCGATTTACCCACGTTCAGGCCACCTTGCGGTGTAAAACCCTACTCCTGCGTTGGGGTGGATTGGCCTCACAAGGAGGCTCAAGATGAACTAGTACAGTGGTTCGGTAGCCTCTCGAAGGCTCTTCCTAATGATGAACCCGTCCACCTCCAAGGTGGGAGCTCATCCCCCTTTATAGGGGCCATGGTCCACTTCCCTTATCGCACAGGCGGGAAGGGATCCCACAACGGCCAAATTCGAAAGGGGACAAGAAGTACATCCTATCCCGACTAAAGGTGGTCTTCGCGTGCAAAGCTTCCGGGCGTGACGCAGTGGTGGGCTCGGCGATGACATCCGTCCTGCCGAGCTCGTGGTCTCGGTCCTCTTGCACTAGGAAGGAAACCTTTGGGGGGTTCCTTGGGAACCCGCGTACGTCCTTGCCTCCTTATCACGAAAGAGGAAACTGTCCTCCTTCTGCGCCCGCTGGCGCCCGCCTGGCTCTGCCGTCCGAATCCATGTCACCCTGGCCTCACGAGGTCGGGCTCTTGCATAGGAATCTCCGCTCCTCGGGAGGCAGCTTGGGGGGATGCCACTTCTCCGAAGGTCTTGGTGTTGCTCCCCTTGCGAGGCGGGGGGTCTCGCGAGGGCCTTGATTTGGGGGGTTTGTTGCTGGCCATACCGGGCCTTCGAGGTGGGCCACACGCTGGGCCGCAGGCAGGCAGGTATGGGTACCCCTGGTCCCAGAATGCCGACAGGTGCAACAAGACCACGACCACGACCACGAGCTCGGCAGAACGGATGTCATCGCCGAGCCCACCTCTGCGTCACGCCCAAAAACTTTGCAGGCGAAGACCACCTTTAGTCAGGATAAGATGTACCTCTTGTCCCCTTTCAAATTTGGCCGTTGTGGGATCCCTTCCCGCCTGTACGATAAGGGAAGAGGAGCAAGGCCGCTATAAATAGGCATCAGCCCCCGTCGTAGGGGGAGATCGATCGACCCTAACCCAAGAGCCCTCGCGAGGTTGCTCAACCACTGTACTAGTTCATCCACAATCCTCCTCGTGAGGCCAATCCACCAAAGCAGGAGTAGGGTTTTACATCGCAAGGTGGCCCAAACCTGGGTAAATGCATGTGTCCTTCTTCTTGTTCGCTGCACGCATTCGACAAGGCTTGGTTGTGGGGTGGCGAGCTTGCGATTTGAGCTCGGAAGGATCTTCGCACACGCCCCAGATGTCAAACCATCTTGGGTTTGCGGAGCCCGATTTCCGACATTATCATTCTTGGATGTTTTACAATCATTTTATAGCAACTTTATATCATTTTTTTGGGTCTAACCTATTGACATAGTGCCAAGTGCCAGTTGCTGGTTTTTGCTTGTTTTTTACTTCGCAGAATATCAGTACCAAATGGAATCCAATCGCGATGAAACTTTTTGGAGATTTTTTTTGGACCAGAAGAAAGCCAGTGGGCTAAAGAAGTACCCGGGAGGGGGCCCAGGCTGCCCACAAGAAACCAGGGCACGCCAGAGGCCCCCGGCGCGCCCTGGTGGGTTGTGGCCGCATCGGGAGTCCCCTCCACCGCCTCTGAGCTCTATAAATACCCAAATATTCCAGAAACCCTAGAGGAGTCGACGAAAAATACTTCCAGCCGCCGCAAGTTCCAGAACAGCGAGATCCAATCTAACACCATCACGGAGGGGTTCATCATCCTCATTGGTGCCTCTCCGATGATGCGTCAGTAGTCCACCATAGACCTACGGGTTCGTAGGCAGTAGCTAGATGGCTTTGTCTCTCTCTTTTTGATTCTCAATACAATGGTCTCTTGGAGATCTATTTGATGTAATGACTTTTTGCAGTGTGTTTGCTGGGATCCGATGAATTTTGAGATCATGATCAGTTTCTATCCATGGATATTATTTGAGTCTTCTTTGATCTCTTATATGCATGATTACTTATAGCCTCGTATTTCTTCTTCGAATCTTTGGTTTAGTTAGGCCAACTAGATCGATTTTTCTTGCCATGGGAAGACGTGCTTTGTGATGGGTTCGATCCTGCAGTGTCCTCTCCGAGCGACAGAAGGGGCAGCGAGGCACGCATGTATCGTTGCTATTAAGGATAACAAGATGGGTTCTATTCCTACATGAATAGATCTTGTCTACATCATGTCATCGTTCTTATTGCATTACTCCGTTTCTCCATGAACTTAATATACTAGATGCATGCTGGATAGCGGTCAATGTGTGGAGTAATAGTAGTAGATGGAAAATCGTTTCGGTCTACTAATCTTGGACGTGATGCCTATATAATGATCATCGCCTTGGATATCGTCATGATTATTTGATCTTCTATCAATTGCCCAACAGTAATTTGTTTACCCACCGTGTGCTATACTCATGAGAGAAGCCACTAGTGAAACCTACGGCCCCCGGGTCTACTCTTTCAACATATTGCTTTCTGATCTATCTTTTGCCACTTTTTGTTTTCAAATCTATTATTCCAAAAACCCAAAAATACCTTGCTGCACTTTTTATTTGCCTCTTTTAGTTTGTGTTCTTGTGCGATCTATCTATCCAATCTATTACAATTTAATCTATCTTTTTACCGTGGAGAGATTGACAACCTCTCTTACGCGTCAGGTTGCAAGTATTTGTTCTTTGTGTGCAGGTACCGTTTACATAGTGTTGTGTGGTTCTCCTACTGGTTCAATAACCTTGGTTTCATAACTGAGGGAAATACTTACCGTCGTTGTGTTGCATCACCCTTCCTCTTTGGGGAAATACCGACGCAGTCTCAAGCAACGTCACTTCCCGAGCATGGGATCGTCCTGTAGTTCGGCCTTCCTGCAATTGCCACAGAACGGCCCACCAAGCCGGCCCACAGGAGGTAAGCCGACCGCCCGTGGACCCCTTAGTCCCGGACTCCCTCAGTAGCCCCCGAACTAGCCTCCAACGCCAGGCTTCATGACACTTAGTTGCTTCGCACGTCCAAAGTCTCCGGCTTGTGGGGTGAGTTCTTCTCCCCTTTATACTCGATTGATCCCAGTTCGGCCGTCGATGACACCCTGCTTTCCGAACATACATCGCTTAACCTCGAAGGCCAAATGCCTGAATATGAACAATACCTCACCTGACAACTTTTCTAACGAAAAGCCAGGACAGGCTGCGGCCACTTAGCCAGTTATAAAAACTCGATTCGCGGTTCGAGGCAGCCCCTTCATTGGCACGTCTTATCAACATGAAGATCATGCTCCATTTTTCACGGGATACGATTAATGATCTGGGTTATCTCACGCATGCATAACAGCACGATTGCCTCGGGAAGCGACGCAGCCCGTGGCGTAGTAAGAGGGCTCTTGGTATTACGGCCTCCCATAAAAGAGAGAAAATCCCCAAGGCCTCCATACGTTTCTCAGATTCAAGCTCGTCCTCTCGACCTCCTTCGCTCCAAGCGCCCAGATCTAATCCTTCTCCGGCTCTCCCCAATCCGCTTCCCCCCCCCCAAAGCTCGATCATGGCCGTCTCAGGTTCTCAGGGCAAGTGGGAGGCCTCCTGCGTCACCGAAAACGACATCCGAGAGTTGAAGCGCACCGGCTGCCTCCCGGTCAACATAGTCCACCGTGCTCCAGACGCAGGCCAGGTGGTGCCTACGCCGAAGCCGGACGAGCGAGTGGTGTTCATTCCCCACTTCATCCGGGGACTGAGCTTCCCGCTGCACCCCTTTGTCAGGGGCTTAATGTTCTTCTATGGGTTAGATTTCCACGATCTCCCCCCGAACTCCTTCATGCATATCTCGGCCTTCATCATTGTTTGCGCGGCCTACTTGCGGGTCCATCCGCATTTCGGCATGTGGCTTAAGGTCTTTAATGTCAAGCCGAAGATAGTCAATAGCCAGCACGCAGATTGTGGAGGGGCGGTGATCAGCAAGCTCTCGCGGGTTGAATGGCTGGACGGCACCTTCATCCACACTGTCATGGTTTGGCAGAAAGAGTGGTTCTACATCACCGAACCACGGGGCGCAGACTGGACGGCGCCCTCCGAGTTCTGATCCGGACCCCCCACAACGCTAACCTCGTGGATCAAGAAAGGCCTTGACTGGGGATCGAAGGCGGAGGAGAAATCGCTGCAGACGCACATTTCGCAGATGATAGAGGCGAACATAGAGCTGACCAACGTGGTGCAGGTCATGCTCCGCCGCCGCCTCCTCCCCTGCCAGCACCGGGCCACCCCAATGTAGGCCTACAAGCTCGGCGATCCTGCCACCGTGCGCCAGCTCTACCGCACTACCCACGAGAAGTTGTGGAAGGCATTGTTCAAGCCCCAAAAGGACTGGCCGGCCGAGGAGGAAGACACCGGCCTGGACACCAAAAACCCTCCAACCAAGGTATCACAAAGCTTCTATCTTTATTCTCGGGCTCCACCCTTTAGTAAGGAATTTGACCCCTTCTTCCTCGTTTTCACAGAACTGGCTGGACAAGGTTGTGCGGATTAGTAGTCCGGCCCCGTTGCCCGAAGACCCCAGGTCGGCCTTATTGACGGCGATGCTGGTCGTGGTGCCATACTCGGCGCCGGAGAAGAAGGAGAGGAAGAAGAAAGGCGAGAATAAGGAGGTCTGAGAGGGCCTCCGCCCAAGAGGTCCCCCGGACACCAGGTCCGGAGAGACCCAGGACTCCTCTGCTCACGAGGAGGAGCACATAGAGGAAGGGGGAGGTTGATTCCCCCCAAACAAGGAAGAGGGCGGCATCTGCCGACGTTGAGGAGGATCCAGCTCCCCCCCCCCGCCCCGAAAAGGCCCTGCAGGGCCAAGGTAGTCCTGCCCGACGTTAGCCCGGATTCCGACGAGGAATCCGAGGCTTTCGAAAGGGTCCCCCGAAGGAACCCCAGGGTCAAGCCCCCAGCCCAGAGGTATTTAATCCGAACATCTTATGGTACGTTCATGCAGAGTTTAGCCGCTAACCGAATGAGTGCCTTTCATGTTGCAGCCCACCCCGCGACCTCCCCGCTGATCAGGTATCCGAGGAGGAATCTCTGTCTTCCAAGCTGGCAGAGAGCGGGATAGCGTCACGTCCCTCTCCTCCTCAGGCCGCCGAGGAGACCGTGGAGGTGTTATCCCGCCAGACCCCACCTGGGCCGAACACCGGGGGCGGGGGTGACGATGAAATGGCAGAGGTTAATACCTCAGCCACCAAAGACCGGGGGGAGGAACCCCTCCTGGTAAACAGAGAGGGGGGACACGGTCCATCCGAGCCCCCTTCGCAGACCGTTCCGGAGCACTCCATGTCTCCGGAGTTGTCGCCCCTGCCTTCCCATGAAGGGTGGGCAGAGGTGCCACCACCAGTGTTGCCCGTAACACAGCGGGCCGCAACTGGGTGGCCAGCTGCGATGGAGGAGGCTTTGACTAGCTCCTCCCTCGCCGAAGATCACCGCGCCCTCATGGGTGCGGTTTTACAAGCCATTCAGTCTGTTGATAGTGGACTGAAGGAGGCCTTCAACGGCCTCTTGACAGGCTTCAAGGTAAACCATGTAATATTCTTTTTTCCGAAGAAGTTAACCTGTAAGATTATGCAACCCTTGCAAGTATAGTAGCCCCCGAGCCATGGGTGAGTTTGAAAAACTCACACAGGGGTCAAATTGAAAAACTTGAATAATAAAAAATAGGAGAATTACGGCCTCCGAGACTCTGGTAGGTTTGGAGAAAACCTGACAGAGAGTCTACCGCCGATAACTCGGGAGTCTAACATAAATAAGGTGTTTTGTAGGCCTCGTCTTCGGCAGCGACCACCACTACCCTGGAGCTGGCCGAGCTGAACCGGAAGCTCAAGAGCTCCGATGAGGAACTCGACCGTCTCAACAGGCGGTTTGACAAAGCGTAGGGTAAGTCCGAATTGTACTACTTCGGCCATTGTTACCCTCAATAATTGAAGTTATTTGGGGTTTTGTCCTTAAGTGTTTGTTATCCATTATGACCACAGCTGTCGCCGTGGAGGTCGAGAACCTCAAGGCCAAATTAAAGAAGGCGAGGCAGGAGGCTGCAGATCAGAAGGCGCTGGCCAAACAGGCCTCTGCCAAACTGTCGTCGGTGAAGACCGATAGCGACAAGCACGAAGCTCGGGTATCCGAGGTGGAGCAGGAGCTCAAGGATGCCAGCACTAAGTGTGAGGCCCTTGAGCAAAAGAACAAGGACCAAGCCGCCGAGCTATCCTCGCTGTCCGCAAAACATAAAGCGGAGCGGGTAGATAGGTGGTTATATGAAGAAGAATTCCGCCAAGTCAGGCTGATCGCGGATGGTAAGCCGTACTTACTGCAATGTGCCTTTGGTGGTAACAGGTTTGCGTTGCTCACATGGGTGTGGCGTTCCTCAGACGCCTTTACAGATCTCTTGAGGAGTGCGGCGGACGAGGCTCGGTACTTTGGTACACGGGATGGGGATGTTGAGCCTAGACTGTTCTGGGTGCAATTTCAAACCCCCGAGCAGCCACCTCTCCTCAGCAATCAAATGAAGCAGTTGATGGAGCTACATAGGATGGCGGAGCAGGCCATGAAAGACATTTGTATCCGGCTATGGCCTGCAGAGCCATTGCCGGGTAGTTACTTCGGCTTAGTGCAGAAGTTGTGCGACGCCGCCTCCCGGATTGACGTCCTGAAGCATTCCACATGTATTGAGGGGCCCAGATGGCATTTGCAAAGACCATGGTGCACTGGCCGAAGCTCAAGCCGGCCGAGATGGCCACCGCACCCCCGCCTGCTGGGAAGGAACATAGGCGCCCCGAGCTATACTTCCCCATCGTGATGGATGGTGCTCGGGCGATAGAGGCCCAATGCTCTAAAGATGTAACTTATGAATGAGCGTACTATCATGTGCCCGATGACTTTTCGCTTTATAGTGCGGTTGCATGACGTATCATGCTTTTTAAGCTTTGTATTATTTTAACTCCTGTGTGACCGTTTTAACTGAAAGTTGCCAGTCGTCGGCTTCAGCCCCCAAGTAGATACTACAAGCGGTGTTTCAACCTCCGCACTGTAACCCTTAGCCGACGTATCGGCGCCCGGAGGCGGTAGGGCGTGAGGGGAACGAGGCAATCGGACTATGTGACTTTAGTGCTTTCACTTAGCCGTAGGAGCTTGACTGCGAGGGCTGGTGACTAGCCCCCAGTATTTTGTGATATTCAGATATATCGAGGTTAAGATCATTATCACATGGTTTGTGAAGGTACAAACCCCTTGACGTGGCTTGAAACTGTGTCGGTATTTCCCCAAAGAGGAAGGGATGATGCAGCACAGCGACGGTAAGTATTTCCCTTAGTTATGAAACCAAGGTTATCGAACCAGTAGGAGGATCACCACCACCCAATAAGCAGCACTTGCACACAAATAACAAATACTTGCAACCCGACGCGAAAGAGAGGTTGTCAATCTCTCTACGGTAAACAGATAGATTAGGTAGTGATAGATAGGAGAGATAGATCTCTCAAGAACACAAAATAAAAAGAGCAAATAAAAAGTGCAGCAATAAATTTTTGGATTTTTGGTTTAGTAGATCTGAAAACAAAGAGGCAAAAAGATAGATCGGAAAGCAATATGTTGGAAAAGTAGACCCGGGGGCCGTAGGATTCACTAGTGGCTTCTCTCATGAGTATAGCACACGGTGGGTGAACAAATTACTGTTGGGCAATTGATAGAAGATCAAATAATCATGACGATATCCAAGGCAATGATCATTATATAGGCATAACGTCCAAGATAAGTAGACCGACTCCTGCCTACATCTACCACTATTACTCCACACATCGACCGCTATCCAGCATGCATCTAGTGTATTAAAGTTCATGGAAAAATGGAGTAATGCAATAAGAACGATGACATGATGTAGACAAGATCTATTCATGTAGGAATAGACCCCATCTTGTTATCCTTAATGGCAACGATACATGCGTGCCTTGCTGCCCCTTCTGTCACTAGGAAAGGACACCGCAAGATCGAACCCATCACAAAGCACCTCTTCCCATGGCAAGAAAAATCGATCTAGTTGGCCTAACTAAACCAAAGATTCTAAGAAGAAATACGAGGCTATAAGTAATCATGCATATAAGAGATCAAAGAAGACTCAAATAATATTCATGGATAGAAACTGATCATGAACTCAAAATTCATCGGATCCCAACAAACACACCGCAAAAGTTTACATCAAATAGATCTCCAAGAGACCATTGTATTGAGAATCAAAAGAGAGAGATGAATTCATCTAGATACTGCCTACGGACCCGTAGGTCTATGGTGGACTACTCACGCATCATCGGAGAGGCACCTATGAAGAAGATCAACCCCTCCGTGATGGTGTTTAGATTGGATCTCGAGGTTCTGGAACTTGCGGTGGCTGGAATTGTGTTTCGTCGACTCCCCTAGGGTATTCTGAATATTTGGGAATTTATAGGTGTCAGAGGCGGTGGAGGGGGGCCCCGTGGAGGGCACAACTCACCAGGGCACGCCGAGGGCCCCCTAGCGCGCCCATGTGGGTTGTGGCCTCCACAACCCACCTCTCTGGTACTTCTTTGGCCCACTGGGTGTCTTCTGGTCCAGAAAAAAATCTCCAAAAAGTTTCGTCGCGATTGGACTCCGTTTTGGTACTGATATTCTGTGAAGTAAAAAACAAGCAAAAACAGCAACTGGCACTTTGGCACTATGTCAATAGGTTAGTCCCAAAAAATGATATAAAGTTGTTATAAAATGATTGTAAAACATCCAAGAATGATAATATAACAGCATGGAACAAGCAAAAATTATAGATACGTTGGAGACGTGTCAGCATCCCCAAGATTAATTCCTACTCGTCCTCGAGTAGGTAAATGATAAAAACAGAATTTTTGATGTGGAATGCTGCCTAACATGTTCATCTCATATTCTTTTCTTTTGTATAGCATGGACATTTGGACTTGTAAATGATTCAAAGCAATAGTCTAGATTTAACATAATGACTTCAATACTCAAGCATGCCAACAAGCAACCATGTCTTTCAAAATATCAACAATAAAGAAATTTATCCCTAGCCCAACATGCTCAATCATTGATCCATTCATGAAACACACTCAAATATTAGCTATACCCAATGCTCAAGTACGATCATAGTGCCCCCTAGTTGGTGCTTTATAAGAGAAGATGGAGACTCAAGTAAAAATAAAAATTGCATAAAGTAAATAGATAGGCCCTTCGCAGAGGGAAGTAGGGATTTCTAGAGGTGCCAGAGCTCAAGGTTTAAATTGAGAGAGAGAAAATATTTTGGGTGGCATGCCTTTCCTGTCAACGAAAACAACAAAGTAGTTCACAATACTTTCCATGCTAGATATATCATAGGCGGTTCCCAAACAGAAAATAAAGTTTATTCCTTTTTCCACCAAACTTTCACATTCCATGGCGGGCCGTATCCACGGTTGCCTTCCATACCAACACTTTCCAAGGAATTTATTATTTGACAACAAAAAGTAAAAAAAAAATTCTTGTTCATTTCGGGAATGGGCATCCCTATTACCGTCGCACTCTCGTGCAATGACAAGTGAATAAACACTCAACTTGAGAATAACACATCTAGCATGGAAAAATATTGGACACTCCCCACCGTTTCATGAGTGGTACGAGCACACAAAAGAGAAAAATTATTTTGAAAATTTAGAGATGGCACATACAAATTTGCTTGGAACGGCATGGAAATACCGCATATAGGTAGGTATGGTGGACTCATAAGGCAAAACTTGGTTTAAGGATTTTGGATGCACAAGTAGTATTTTTACTTAGTACAAATGGAGGCTAGCAAATAGATTGAGAATCAACCAAACCAAGAAACGAAAATTCACATAAGCGAGCATTGAGCATAACTAACACCGAATAATGCACCATAAGTAGGATGTAATTTCATTGCATAACTATTGACTTTCCTGCATGCATAGGGAATCACAAACCTTAACACCAATATTCCTACTAAAGCATAATTACTCACTAACATAACCCACATATTACTATCATCATATTTCAAAACTATTACAAGGAATCAAGTTTAATTTGTACAATGATCTTCATGAAAGTTTTTACTATATCCTCCTTGGATATCTATCACTTTGGGACTAGTTTCATATATTGCCATTGCTTTTTGACCAGCTCAAACAAATTTAAGTGAAGCACATGAGCATAAAGATTTCATCTCTCAAAAAGGTATAAGTGAAGCATGAGAGGATTTCTTCAAAATTTACTAACTCTCAAATTAATCCAAGTGAAGCATGAGAGTATTTCTACAAAAAATTCCAAGCACACCATGCTCAAAAAGATATAAGTGAAGGACTAGAGCAATTCTATAGCTCAAAAAGTTTAAGTGAAGCATATAGAGCAATTCCAACACATGATAGCATAATTTTGGCTCGCTCAAATAGGTGTGTCTAGCAAGGATACAAGTGACAAACTAACAAGCAGAGCAAGCAAAGACTCAAATGATACAAGACGCTCCAAGCAAAACTCATGATATGTGACGAATAAAAATATAGCTCCAAGTAAAATACCGATGGTCGTTAGAAGAAAGAGGGGATGCCACTCGGGGGCATCCCCAATCTTAGTTGCTTGTTCCTCTTTGGATATATCTTGGGGGTTCTGTAGCATCCCCAAGCTTAGGCTCTTTTCACTCCTTATTCCTTCATCCATCGGGATCTCACCCAAAACTTGAAAACTTCTATCACACAAAACTCAACAAAATCTTCGTGAGATCCGTTAGTATAATAAAGCAAATCACTACTTTAGCTGCTGTTGCAAACCCATTAATATTTTATTGTTGCATTATACCTACTGTATTTTAACTTTACCATGGCTCATACCCTTCAATATAACCCATAGATTCATCAAAACAAGCACACAATGCAACGAAAACAGAATCTGTCTTGAACAGAATAGTCTGTAGTAATATGTACTCTAACCATACTTCTGTAACTCTAAAAATTCTGAAAAATTAGGACAACGTAAAGAATTTGTATGTCAATACTGTGTTAAAATATCAGCTCAATATCACGTTCCAGTAAAAAATGAAAAATCAAATACTGGACGCAAAGTTTCTGTTTCAGAATCAGCATCGCTTCTACTCATCTTATGAATCATCCTAAAGGCTCTACTTGGCACAAACACTAAATAAACCATAAAAACACAATCATAACAGAGGCATAATTGTGTCAACACTAAAAACAGAAAGGAAAAAGCAAAAATAAATTTATTCATTGGGTTGCCTCCCAACAAGCGCTATCGTTTTACGCCCCTAGCTAGGCATAACGCATAGTTTCAAGTATTGTCATCTTTGGTTTTCAACTCTTCAATCACACAACTAGATTTCTTAAAGGATTTAGCATGCATGCTCTCAATGACAACACTTCTAGGAAAAATACCAAAGAATTCATTTTTATAAATAGGGTCTCTTACTATTTCAACAAAGTCGGGATGAATACTAACATTTTAAGATCTCCCTTGTGGCCACTAGGTGTAACAACTTTGTTCTTAGTGACTTGCGTGGTCTTGCCAATTTTTACGGGAGTTTTTTCAATAGTTTTGATAGAATAAAAAGCCGAACCCAAATTACTAAAAATCTTCCAACTTATCAATCCGGTAAGGACTCTCTTCTACCCTTTCGTTAACTACGGTTTCTTTTGCCTTTAGCAATTTAAAGGCATCTCCCGCCTTAGCCCCAATTTTATTAGCAAGATTATGCATTTTCTTATCCAAATCTTCAAGATGTTCTTTGGTAATCATCTTATTTTCAATAGCATCTAATCTCTCCATAACGTGTTCGAGAGTTAAAGTTGTTTCATTGATCATAATAGGTGGTGATCCCACTAAACTTCCCAAAGCTTTAAAAGCATCCAAAGATGGACACATCAAGAAATTCCCACCGGTAATCGTATCAAGGACAAATATATACCAAGTGGTGATGCCAACATAAAAATTGCGAAGAAGAACAACGGTAGATTGCTTATGCACTACTAGGAAAAGGGCTATAGCTAATATGAACATTAATGGCGCACCACATATGTGGTGCGCCCCTGCTATATAGCAGTGGCGCACCATGTGTAGGTACGCCATTATTGTCCATATCACTAATGGCGCACCACACCCACGGTGCGCCACTAATAACAAATTTTTATTTTTTTATTTTTTCAAAACTAGTAATGGCGCACGAGGGTATAGTGCGCCATTACTAGTTTTAACTAGTAATGGCGCACCACACACTCTGTGCGCCACTACTAACAATTTTTTTTTACTTTTTTTTTCAAAACTAGTAATGGCGCACCTGGGTATAGTGCGCCATTACTAGTTCAAACTAGTAATGGCGCACCACAACCGCGGTGCGCCACTACTAACAATTATTTTTTTTATTTTTTTTGCAAAACTAGTAATGGCGCACCACATAACTGGTGCGCCATTAGTAACCAGGGTTACTAATGGCGCATTGTTAGGCGGTGCGCCATTGGTAACCTGAGAGCAGCTAGATATTTTGGACAGCCACCTACCACACTCACTTTCCCCACTTCATTCTCTCCACCTCCTCCTCCAAGCTTGTCTCGGGTGCCTCCTCCTCCTCACCTCATTTGCACCATAGATTCACCCAAATTAAGTGGTTAAATTTCCTTTTTTTGATAGGTAAATAAGGGGAAAGCTTTCTTTATGTTGTAGATCTACTTTTTTCTCCCTCCAACAACGTGCACATGCACTTTTTATGGCCTAGATCTACGGATGTTTGTGGTGTTGCATATGTTTGTGGTGTTGCATATGTTTGTGTTTGCAGGTACCGGTATTTGAAATGCGATAGTTGCCAATATTTTGCCGGAATGTTGATTCATTTCCGTTTCGGCGAGAATTTGGAACTATGCATTCTTTTTGGTCCTATTTTTAGGCAAAGTCATGCCAAATTTTTTTTTGGTTCTAAAATATCGTTTTGCTCTACCCCGCAGGCGACCATGGTCCGCACGATGACCGAAGGCATCGTGAATAGGTTTTTGAGCTCCGCGAAGGCCGAGATGCTTCAAAAGAACGAGACAGAGATAAGATGTTCGTGTCGAAGATGCAAGCTGAAGAGCCTTATGGACCCGGATTCCGTACAGGTGCGGGACCACCTGCTCTTGCGTGGTTTCATGGATGGCTATCGGTGGCAAGGTGATGAAGATGATTATGAAGTCGTCCATGGGGGCCGGGCAAGAAATAAGGAAGGGCAGCAAGACAACCGCGGCGAGGGCGGGCAAGAAGACGAAGAATCTCCAGGACATGATCACGAAGTAGATGCAGTACACAGTCATCATGTAGAAGATGCCGGACATGATGATGAGGAAGATGCCGGAGCAGACGAAGGGCATGATCATGAAGATGAAGATGCCGGAGCAGACGACGATGGACCATCGATGGGCTGGGTGCAGGACCCTCATATTCAAGAGCTGCTTCTCAAGCAGACGGATAACGCAAGAGCTGCCGCCCGAGAGAAAGCCAAGCTGGATCAACTGGAGATAGACGCGGTTACTCCATTGTATGAAGGATGCAGGCCCGAGGATACCCGCCTGAAAGTAACGCTCATGGCTCGGGAGATGAAGGTAAAACACAAAATGACCGACGCATGCTTCGACGAGAACATGTCATTCTGGCACGAACGTCTTCCCAAGGGGAACAAGTGCCCGACCAGTTTCAAGGAGGCGAAGAAAATCGTGTGTCCTCTGGATTTACCGCACGTGAAATACCATGTGCATGAACAATTGCATCATTTATCGGGACGAGCACGCGGAGTCTACCATATGTCCGATGTGCGGCGTCACTCGATACAAGAAGGGGAAGAAAGCTCCTCGAAAAGTGGTGTGGTACTTTCCGATCACTCCTCGTCTGCAGCGGTATTTCGCGGACCCTAAGGTAGCAAAGCTCCTACGTTGGCACGCGGATAGGGAGGAGAAGAAGCGAGAAGATGACGGAAATGATCCGGAAATAAATAAAAAAGACAAGATCCTGAGTCACCCTAAGGATGCGAGCTAGTGGCAAGCGTTGAACTTCGAACACCCAGAATTTGGGGACGATCCAAGGAACATCGTGCTGGGCGCGAGCACCGATGGAGTCAATCCGTTTGGCAGCCAGAGAAGCACACATAGAACCTGGCCTGTGTTTGTGTGGATGTACAACCTTCCCCCCTGGTTGTGCATGAAGAGGAAGTACATTCACATGAGTATGCTAATTGAAGGGCCGAAACAACCAGGGAACGACATCAATCTGTATCTGGGGCTGCTGAAAGAGGAGCTAGACACGCTGTGGAAAACGCCAGCCAATACGTGGGACGCCGCAGAGAAAGAATATTTCCCTATGAGAGCCGCACTGCTCACAACGGTGCACGACTATCTCGGTTACGGATATGTCGCGGGGCAGGTGGTCCACGGATTTTCTGGATGCGTCAGGTGCATGGATGACACAACGTATAGCCAGCTAGATAGAGATCCTGGGTCTTCGAAAACCGTGTTCATGGGACATCGAAGGTGGCTTCGCGACGATGACTCATGGAGAAAACGCAAGGATCTGTTCGATGGTGAAACCGAACCCCGAAGACGCCCGCGTACGAGGAGCGGCGAGGAAATAGACGAGCTGTTGAAAAATTGGAAAGAGTGCCCACCGCCGGGAAAGGCGCCAGAGCCGGGAAGGAAGCGAAAGGCGCCAGAGCCGCTGCTGAAGGTATGGAAAACGAGGTCTGTTTTCTGGGACTTGCCGTACTGGAAGATCCTCCGTGTGCCTCACAACCTTGATGTCATGCATATCACGAAGAACGTGTGCGAGAGTCTGCTTGGTACCCTACTCAACATGCCAGAGAGGACCAAAGATGGGCCGAAAGCAAGGGCAGACTTGAAATCAATGGGCATCAGGGAGGAGCTTCAAGCTAATGATGATGATGATGATGATGATGATGATGATGATGATGATGAGGCGAAGGACACGGAAAGTCGTCGCAAAGGCAAAAAGGCCAAGAAGATCGGAAATGACTTCCCTCCCGTGTGCTTCACTCTAAGTCAGGAGGAGATCGAGCAGTTTTTCACCTGCCTCGTAGGAGTAAAACTTCCTTACGGTTACGCGGGGAAGATAAGCAGATACCTAGACTCAGCGAAGCAGAAGTTCAGCGGGATGAAGTCTCACGACTGTCACGTGCTGATGACGCAGATACTTCCAGTTGCAATCCGTGGGATCATGGACGCGCACGTCCGTGAAACGCTATTTGTCCTATGCAACTTTTTCGACGTCATCTCTCGGAAGTCGGTTGGCGTGAGGCAAATCAGAAGGCTACAGGAAGAGATCGTGGTGATACTATGCAAGCTTGAGATGTACTTCCCGCCCGCATTCTTCGACGTTATGGTGCATCTGCTGGTCCATATCATGGAGGATATCATCCAACTCGGGCCGACGTTCCTACACAGCATGATGCCGTTCGAAAGGATGAATGGTGTCATCAAAGGATACGTTCGCAACATGTCACGTCCAGAGGGAAGCATAGCCAGGGGCTTTCTGACCGAAGAGTGCATCTCCTACTGCACGAAATATCTAGGCATCGAGAACCCCGTTGGTCTGCCCGTCAACAGGCACCTCGGCAGGCTCGCTGGATGGGGTCACCGCGAGGGTCGCCGCGAAATGCATGTCGACTTCGAGGGTCGACTCGCCGACTTTGAAAGAGCAAACCTAGTCGCGCTACAACACATAGACGTGGTCGATCCTTGGGTGGTAGAGCACAAAACCTTTATTGAGAAGACGTACAATGACCGAGGCCAACAGAGGACGGACGGAGATATAATCAAAGAGCACAACTCATGTTTCACGCGTTGGTTCAAGGAGAAGCTTCTGTCGTACCCTTTACATGAGGATTCTTCCGCGGAAGAAAAATTCATATTCGCCTTGTCACAGGGCGCCGAGCACAACCTGATGACGTATGAGGCGTACGATATCAACGGCTACACATTCTACACCGAGGAAAAGGACATGAAGAGCGATGGTTATCAGAACTCCGGGGTAACGATGGAATCCTACACCGGTAACGACAAGGACAGATACTACGGAAGGATCGAGGAGATCTGGGAGCAGAGCTACGCTGGAGAGAAGGTCCCGATGTTCCGTGTCAGATGGGCCAAGAGCGTCCTAAAAGAAGACCGGTATTTCACCACCATGGTTATACCCGAAGCCAAATCCAAGACCGCGGGCGCAAACGTCACCGCGAAAAATGAGCCATGGGTACTGGCTTCCCAAGTGGACCAATGCTTCTTCATTACCGACCCGTCAAAGCCCAGTCGTGAGGAGAGGCAAAAGGAAGATCATCGGAATGGATGGAGTCGCCAATGAGCAAGACTTCGACAAGTACGGCGACCCGAAGATGGAACATGACGACGACGATGAAGTACCATACACCACAAGAAGAAGCAGGACCACCCTACCTAAAGGACGTCCGTTCAAGAGAAGAACTCCATTTGCGAAAAAGAAGGGCAAGAAGATTGTGAAAAGATAGCTAGCTAAGATAGATTGTATTTAAATTGTAGTCTTCATTTCTCGATTGTATTTCGACATATGGAAATGACATTTCTTCTGTTCTAGTCCTCATGAATATTTATTTATGTTTATTCTGGTATTGAATTTCTAACTCACAAAAAGTATTGAATTTGTTAATATTTTTTGAACTCATGAATATTTTTAAATTTCATGGGCACTTTTTGAATTCATGAATATTTTTTCAAATTTGATGATATTTTTTCATATTCATAAATGTTTTACCAATTCACCAATGAATGCAACTAAAAATCCAAAAAAAAAAGTTACTAATGGCGCACCCCTAGCTGGTGCGCCATTGCTATCAAGGTACTTATGGCGCACCCCTAGGAGGTGCGCCATTAGTATACCAATTTTTATTTAATTAGGTTTATTCTGTTATTGAATTTCTAACTCACAAAAAGTATTGAATTTGTTAATATTTTTTGAACTCATGAATATTTTAAAATTTCATGGGCACTTTTTGAATTCATGAATATTTTTTCAAATTTGATGATATTTTTTCATATTCATAAATGTTTTACCAATTCACAAATGTTTTGCAACTAAAAATCCAAAAAAAAAAGTTACTAATGGCGCACCGCTAGCAGGTGCGCCATTGCTATCAAGGTACTTATGGCGCACCAGGAGAAGGTGCGCCATTGCTAACCCTCCCCCCACTAAAATCCCCAATCCCCGATCCCCAATCTCACATCTCTCTCTCAGCCCCGACCCACTGCGCCGCCGCCCCTACGTGCGCCGCCGTCCTCGCCCGTGGGATGCGTCCGCTCCCAATCCGCGCCCCCGTCGCCTCCCTCTCCCCATCCTCCCCTTCCTCCCCCTCCGACCCCACCCCGCTCTCGCCGGAGCAGCGCCGCAGGGCCGACACCAACCTCGCCCTCGCCCGCGCGCGCCGCAACCTCCGCCTCGCCCCGACCCACTGCGCCGCCACCAGTCACCCCGCGCCGCACGGAGACGTCCATAAGGACCGCCGTCGACTGCTTCTTCATCTACGGGCTCTCAATCGACCGGAGCTGCACCGTATCATCGCCATCGCCGTCTTCCACAACCTCGGCCGCCCTCGTCCACCTCGTCGTCGAGCACCTCGGTGAGGCCCTCGACCGATTTCCCCCTTCCCCCGTCGGGTTCATTGCCGTAGCCGCCGTCGCCGAGCTCCTGCGTTGCCTCGCTGCTGCGCTATCGCTGCAGTCGGCCGCGCCCGCGCACACACGCACTTGCGTGTTGCCGCCCACGGCCGCGCTCGCCCTCTGCCGGCCGTGTTTCTTCCCTCGCCTTGTTGCTGCTCCTCCCTCTTGCTTTACTCCTGCTGCTCCTCCTCTCAACGTCTTGCTGCTGCTCTTCTCTGAAACCTCAAAACTGCTGCTGCTCCTCCTCTCCACTTCCCTCCTGCTGCACTTCTCTGAATCTGAATCCTTGCTATCTCCCTTTCTCTCTCTCAAATTTCTATGAATTTGAGAAGTGTACTGTTCAGAATTGTGTAATGTTCAGATTTTATATATTCTTGCAACCTATTAATTGTTCAGTTTAGATTCGTGTTTGTCTAGTGATTATGTGTTGATCTGTGAAACTGAATTTGTTACTCTGTTCTTTCATGGGAGATCTTTTGTAGGGATTTTGATTTTGAGGTGGTGTGAGTGTTAGGGTTTTCTCTGCTTTCTTGGAGGTGCACTCGGTGAGGCTTCAGGTATGTGTAGTATAGTTAATTTTCTGCTTGATTTTAGTTATCAGCATGCTTGTAGTTAGGGATCCCCTCCTGTTATTTTTTTGATGAGATGCTTAAGGCAGCTAGTGGGTTCTGTTGTTATCAAGTGCTAGTTTCTGCTATCAAATCTTATCCTATGAGTGTCCTTGGATTTTATCCTTGTATCTCTTATCAGTTTCTGTGTATGAGTGCCGGTGTTTTTGGGTTAATGCTGGAGGATTTTAGAAAGAGGTCAAATTTCCGTTTGCCACTGCTGGAATGGAATGTTAAGCTTGCTCCTAAGAATTCAAATGTTTCATGTAGCTCATATGATAATGAAATTGATGCATGGCAGAAAGGTTTTAATTTTCAATATATCTCTAGTGTTGAATTGCATTATTGGGGCCAATAATGCACAATTTAGGTTGCTGGTACAAAATCAAAATGAATCGAATATTGCATTTTTAGAGTTTTGAAAGATTTGTGCTGTTTACACATCACAAATATGTGGAATACGGGCACCATCTCAGAAGCACGACAGAAGCATGTTAACCCAGATTCATGAAACTGTTATATAACAAGCATTGTAATCTGTTTTTTCGTTCGAGCTAGATATTACCACCAATCTGGAACCTCTTCTCGCTAGCCCTCACACTGCTTGAAGGAGCTCATGTGTACTCCTACTAACTTGACCCTTGAAGTTCTCACCATGCCAAAACTTGTGGGTTAGATCCGCAAAGCGATGAACCAGTGGGAATACTCATTGATATTTTACATAAGCATCATCTCAGAAAGCACAATTAATACTAGCGATGATTACTTCTTGCTATGTTCTTGCTATGATTAGTTCCGCAAAGCGATGATTAGTTCTTGCTGTTTGCTGTTTGCTCAATTTTGTTTTTTGGTTCCAGGGAGCTAGAGTTGCATCTGCACGTCAAGGAGCTGGAGCTGCATCTGTTGTAGGCTACCCATCTACTGCCCATTTCCTCTGGTACTGGAGTTGGAGTTTAGTGTACTGGACACTTTCATAAATTGCTAGGGTACTTCCTCTCCTTTCTCTGTTGTACTACTTGTGATGCTGCTGCTACTTGTGATTTTGCTGCTGCTGTACTACTTGTGATGCTGCTGCTACTTGTGATTTTGCTGCTACTTGTGATGATGCTGCTGTACTACTTGTGATGATGCTGCTGTACTACTTGTGATGATGCTGCTGATGTACTACTTGTGATGCTGCTGCTACTTGTGATTTTGTCAACTTGTGATGCTACTGCTACTTGTGATCTTCTGAAATGACCCCTTTCTCCTGAAATGTTGATTAATTTCCGTTTCGGTTGAGAATGGGGCACTCCTAGGTCAAGAAAATTAGCAAAGGTCATGCCCAATTTTCTTGACCTAGAAGGTGCCCGATTCTCAACCGAAACAAAAATTAATCAGCATGTATCTTGACATCAACCAACAAAAATTAGAGGAGTTGTGGCTTTGGAAAGAGGCCTTGGAAAGCTACTCCTACTAGCTAGATGGAGATCTGTGCTCTGCTGTGGCACACACTAGTTAATTAATTAACCAAAACTAATCTCTGGTCAAAATGATGGGCTAATCATGATTAAATGATAGGAGAGGGATGCATGGCAGTGGCACCCATTGGAGCCATACATATATACAAAGCTATAAAAAGATTATACAATAGTAGTGATCTAGTGCTTTAGTGGTTGGATTAGTTTAGTATTTTTTCACACACTCAGACACCCTTGCTTGCCATGTGTGTGAGAGAGATAGTGAGAGGAGACAAGAAGAAGGGGGTTAGGAAGATGCTGCCTACTCATCAAAGCTAACCATCTCCCCCTTTTCACCCCTTTTCCTTTGTCTTTTGTGGGTTGCAAGGAAGCTACTGTCTTAGCTAGCTTAGCTTGTGCACAAATCCACTGCCACTGCCCTGATTAAATTATCTTAGACCTTGAGACGTGGACTTGGACCTTAGCAACAACACACTAACAGGTTCCATCCCAAAACACCTAGGCAATATCACAAACATCTCTCAATTGTTCCTTGACAATAACCAACTTTTTGGCGACATTCCTCGAGAATTAGGTTATTTGGTCAACTTAGAGATCTTGTTCCTTGACAATAACCAACTTTTTGACCAAACTTTTTTCCTATTTAGAGCGAACATGGCCCACAACGATGAGGCCGGCGGTTCGGGCAAGCAATTCTAGGAGCTGTCCCAGGAGATGGAGGAAGAACCTCACCGCTTTGAGGACGCCGCGGAAGACACCGATCCCGACTACACAACCCCTAGTGGCGTCGGGGATGACACCACTGATGGTGCCGCCGAGGATGCCACCACTGATGATGGCAGCGCACGCACAGATGGCAGCCAACCGAAGAGGCAACGGAAGGATCGGCGCCCGAACGTGCTCGGCACCGTCAAGCAGGAATTTACTGAAGTGTCCTCCAGTGGGCATCCAACGGCGCCCAAAGAATTAGTCAGTGGGTACTCGAGACAACTCGGGTGCATTCTCCGGAGCACCGTCTCGATCAACACCGAGAACCTAAGGCATCGTGGCCGAAGGAATTTGCGCAACCTCCTCTTCACGAAGCTGCACGAACGATACAAGTTCCCCGGTGACTTCGCAAACACACGCCTCTCAGAGAATAAAGTGAACAGTGCCGCCCTCACGAAGATGAGCACGGCCCTGGCTACTTGGAGAGCCGCGGTGAGGAGAAGGATTCTAAGAGGTGATAGTTATGAGAAGATCAAGGAGACAAATCCTTCGATCAGCGAAGCTGACTACCGGGAGTTCAAGATCAAGTGCGAGAGCAACGCAACCGCGGAATCAAGTCAGTGGGGGAAAGATATGCGGGACTTGAACTTAGGGGTCCACAAACTCGGTCCCGGCGGTTACAGAGTGGCGGAACCTATATGGGACAAGGAGGACGCGGAGCGTGCCGAGCAAGGCCTACCGCCCCTCTTCGATAAATACCGTGACAAGCAGACCAGGAACTATGTCAGGGCCCGGTACAAGGTGGACCCGGTAACAAAAGAGCTTACCACGGATCCGAAGACCAAGGCGCTTGAGCTTGTTCTGGTAAGGAATACACCCCCGCGTAATTAGCTCCATATGGTTGCATTCTAATTAATGAAGCCAAATTTCTAAATGGTTCACGTTCCTTCCGCAGGACACTGAAAGCAGTAGCGCGGGGTCGTCTCAGAGCTCCCCTTGGGACACCACTTTAAATAGGGTGTTGAACGTAATGAAACACAAGGATAAGTTCAGTAAGCCGTCGTCAGCTGGTCATGTGGCCGGCAAAGGCTTGTCCACGAAATGGTCGGAATACTATAACGCTGGGCGAAAGGAGAGAAAGACCAGCTCGGAAAGCTAGCAGCGCGAGGTTCAAGAACTCAAGGCACAAGTGGCGCGGATTCCGGAGATGGTCCAAGAGCAAGTGCGAGACCAACTGGGAGCGACGATCACCGCCATTGTGCCTACCTTGATTGAGGGGCTGCAGGCATGGATTGCGGGCGGCCAACAGGGGCCGCCCCCGATTCCCAGCTTCACGGGCAGCAACTCGCACAACGCGCCGGCGGCGCCATTGGTGTCTCCGGCGGAGGCGGGATTGGTGTCTCCGGTGCCGGCGCGGGCATTGGAGCTTAATGCACCCGGGTGTGGGAAGAATACGCCGGCCGGCACCTCGGCAGCAAGCGGCCCCTCCGTCACTTGCACGCCCGCCGTTGGCGGTGCCTCGACATTAGCCGAGCTCGACGCCATCACAGTAACTAAGCCTCTCGGCCGATGACTTCATCTCCTTGCCTTTGACTGGGCATCCCTGACGCCCTACATGTTTTCGCAGGGCGCCGCCGACGTTCCATGCACTCTCCTGCACTTCGTGGGCGGCGAGTTGATCGATGTCGCCAAGGCCAGAATCGTTCAACCGGGCAACCCCGTGTTCCACGGTAATCCGATGCCACCCACCGTATATAGGGTTCAACTGGTTCGGGTGCTGCCGGGCTGCGACGACTTGTTACCTCCGTTTCGACCCGCTGGGGCCGACGAAGATGATGTGATGACCCTCAACGCCTGCTTAAGCTGGCCCCTGCTTTGGCCGAAGAGCCAGATTCGTTTGGGGGCGGGGGACACCACCCCACAGACAACACCGCCAGTCGTGCCGGCGCCAAGCCATGGCAAGACCGCCGCAACGCTACCGGACATGCCGGACATGCATATGGCACAGGATCCGGACATGCATATGGCACAGGATCCGGACGACGACGACGACGACGACGGTACATTTACCAACATCGATAAGTACTTCAACGAACATGGGTACGGTGACGAATTCTTGGGGCCTCCTTCTCAAGAACCCAACCCTGCAAAAGACGATTGCGATCTAGCTGGTACCGCGGAGAAACCCAATTGCAACAGGCGTCGTCTGGCGTTCAGTTCTCAGGAGACGCCTCCAGCTGCCGCCTTCACCGAGCCTCAGATAGCCGAGGTGCGAAATATTATCAGCCCCAACACACTCAAGAAGGCGGTCTCTGAGAAGAACTCGATCCCATTACAGCAGAAGAAGAAGGGACGGAAAAGAAAGAATAACAAGGGTGCGAGCCAGCCGGCACCGAGTACGATCCGTGCTCAGGACGGGCCACCTTCACCTAAGGATATCTCGAGGAGGGTGCATGTGGCGGGTAGGCCGATGCTACCGACTAATCTGCTCAATGCTGCAACTGGTGCTATGCGGAGTCTGCATGACAGTGTTCTTTCTTTGGAGAAGCGGCGTCTCTCCGAGAATGATGTGGCATACCCGGTTTTCATGGCCAAGGTGCCAGAGGGCAAGGGCTTTGTCGATAGCACCATCGGGGGTATGATCGTCCTGCGGTTTGATGACATCTTCGCTATGTTTAACCTTCATCCGCTGCACTAGACCTTCATTCGGCTATTTTCGCTCAGTATGGAGATGCGGATCATTAGAGACAAGACCCCGGACATCGTGATAGTCGACCCCTTCTACATGCGTGCCAAGATCTTGGGCAGCGCTGGGGACCGGCAAGTCGCGAGTTCATACCTCGAAGGCGTCATTCTGGCGAACCCAGATAAGGATAACTTCCTCGTGCCTTACTTTCCCGAGTAAGTCATCCCCTCACCGCCCCGTAACATATGATTTCTTAGATTTCGATCGTTCTTTTTTTTCTAACATTCCGTGTTTTGTGCAGTGACACACATTGCACACTCATCCTCTTAAGCCCGAAATATTCCATGGCCACGTATTTCGACTCGGACCGTCAGTCGAAGAAAGACTACACAAATATCAAGAAAGTTCTTGATGAAGCTCTCCCCGGCTACGCCAGATCTGGAGGCACCTTCAAGAGGCCAATTTGTAGGTACGGCAAGCACATGTTCACCCACAATACGATGTTCCCCTGCATCAAGCAGCCGCCTGGCGGTCAGAAGGATGCCTACTACGCCCTCCATCACATAGGGGCGATCGTGCGGGACCATAATCACCTTTTGCTACCAAATAATCTCAAAGATTGGACCGCACGCTTGTCGGCAATCCAGGACGTGGACATCAGACAAGAATTCTTTCGCATCCAGTCGGAGTTTGCGGAAATCATCCATCAAGATGTCCTTCGTACCTCGGGGCAGTTCTACCTTAGATATCAACCGTCCAACAGTGAGATAGAAACAACGCTACAAATGCAGGCTAACAACGACCGCGATTTCATGACCATCATGATAGACGGCGGCTTCATCCACGCTCCGGTCCCTGAGTCGAGTCGAAAGTAGTGATGCTATGTAGTTCTGAAATATCGATTAGCTCATGTTGTAATTAAACTTTAATGAACTTGTATGTCTCTTTAGTTTGGACAGTCGTTCAACTTATATGTAATTGATGCTATTTATTAGTAGGACCATGAATTGTGCTATTAATGTGTTGCTTTTCTCTTCCGATCCTTTTGTTGCATACTTATATATTGCTTATGTATTGTCTGTGAATTGCTACTAACGTTTTGTTTGTCTAGTGCATAGAGATGCCGTCGTATGTCGTGTACAAGGGTAAGGTTCCCGGAGTCTACGATGACTGGGAGGAGTGTCGGAGACAGGTTCACCGTTTCAGCGGTAACAGTTACAAAGGGTACACCACTAGGGCGGAGGCGGAAGCTAGATACGCGCACTATCTAGCGGGAGAGAGGAGGGAGCGTTGGAGGAACCGGATGAAGACCAGTTTCATCGCGATGATGCTCATCGTGATGACCGCAGCTCTCTTCTATGTGATGGTAGTTTAGATGATCGATATCGACTTGTAATGTGAAGACAAACTCGCTACTCGCGGTCTCGAGACTTGTAATGTTCTAACTTTGTTCGGTATTTTGAATTCGGAGACTAATATGATGAATTGTATTCGGAGACTAATCTTCTATTGTATTCGATAAATCTGCTGTTTATATGTTGTGTTGTCTATATTCTATGCAGTAATGTATTTTGTAACCTGTGCAAATATCAGAAAAGAAAAAAAATTCCTAATATTCATAGTAGTGGCGCACCATATTGCACTTTAGTGGCGCACTGCAATAAACACACCAGTGGCGCATTATCTAGAAGTGCGCCATTAGTAACCCAGAGCACAAGGTAAATATGGCCCCCTGGGAGGCATAGTAATGGCGCACTGGTGGACATAGTAATGGCGCACTGTGTGGTGCGCCACTATTATCTGGGATACTAGTGGCGCACCAGAGGTGCACCATTACTATTTGTTACTAGTGGCGTGTTAATAGTGGCGCACCTGTAGTGCGCCATTAATAGCAAAAACAGGTGCGCCACTAACAGCCCTTTTTCTAGTAGTGATGGATAGATCTATTATGAGCATTGCAAATCCTATACCAAGCATCTTTTAGGTTCTCCCCTCCCCTTTGCTTAAAATTAAGAACCTCATTATCGGGAGTACATGCAATAAAGGAAGAACTAGCCATAATGACAAGGCAAGAGATCTGACAAGAAAAAGGCAAACGAAAAAGAGGGCGAATAAAACAGCAAATTGGTGAAGTGGGGGAGAGGAAAACGAGAGGCAAATGGCAAATAATGTAATTGCAAGCAGATGAGATTTGTGATTAGGAACCTGGTAGATGATGATGGAGTCTCCTCGGCGCCTGAGATTGGCACGTAGAAGAGACCACTTCCTCCCCGGCAACGGCGCCAGAAATTCCTTTGACGTGGCTTCAGACTGCGTCGGTATTTCCCGAAAGAGGAAGGGATGATGCAGCATAGCGACGGTAAGTATTTCCCTCAGTTATGAAACCAAGGTTATCGAACCAGTAGGAGGATCACCACCACCCAATAAGCAGCACCTGCACACAAATAACAAATACTTGCAACCCGACGCGAAAGAGAGGTTTTCAATCTCTCTATGGTAGAAAGATAGATTAGGTAGTGAAATATAGGAGAGATAGATCTCTCAAGAACACAAAATAAAAAGAGCAAATAAAAAGTGTAGCAATAAATTTTTGGATTTTTGGTTTAGTAGATCTGAAAACAAAGAGGCAAAAAGATAGATCGGAAAGCAATATGTTGGAACAGTAGACCCGGGGGCCGTAGGATTCACTAGTGGCTTCTCTCATGAGTATAGCACACGGTGGGTGAACAAATGACTGTTGGGCAATTGATAGAAGATCAAATAATCATGACGATATACAAGGTGATGATCATTATATAGGCATCACGTCCAAGATAAGTAGACCGACTCCTGCCTGCATCTACCACTATTACTCCACACATCGACCGCTATTCAGCATGCATCTAGTGTATTAAGTTCATGGAAAAATGGAGTAATGCAATAAGAACGATGACATGATGTAAACAAGATCTATTCATGTAGGAATAGACCCCATCTTGTTATCCTTAATGGCAACGATACATGCATGCCTTGCTGCCCCTTCTATCACTGGGAAAGGACACCGCAAGATCGAACCCATCACAAAGCACCTCTTCCCATGGCAAGAAAAATCGATCTAGTTGGCCTAACTAAACCAAAGATTCGAAGAATAAATACGTGGCTATAAGTAATCATGCATATAAAAGATCAAAGAAGACTCAAACAATATTCATGGATAGAAACTGATCATGAAGTCAAAATTCATCGGATCCCAACAAACACACCGCAAAAGTTTACATCAAATAGATCTCCAAGAGACCATTGCATTGAGAATCAAAAGAGAGAGAGGAAGCCATCTAGTTACTGCCTACGAATCCGTAGGTCTATGGTGGACTACTCACGCATCATCGGAGAGGCACCTATGAAGAAGATCAACCCCTCCGTGATGGTGTTTAGATTGGATCTCGAGGTTCTGGAACTTGCGGCGGCCGAAATTGTGTTTCGTCGACTCCCCTAGGGTTTTTTGAATATTTGGGAATTTATAGGCGTCAGAGGCGGTGGAGGGGGGCCCCGTGGAGGGCACAACCCACCAGGGCGCGCCGGGGCCCCCTGGCGCGCCCATGTGGGTTGTGGCCTCCACAGCCCACCTCGCTGGTACTTCTTTGGCCCACTGGGTGTCTTCTGGTCCAGAAAAAATCTCCAAAAAGTTTCGCCACGATTGGACTCCATTTGGTACTGATATTTTGTGAAGTAAAAAACAAGCAAAACCAACAACTGGCACTTTGGCACTATGTCAATAGGTTAGTTCCAAAAAATGATATAAAGTTGTTATAAAATGATTGTAAAACATCCAAGAATGATAATATAACAGCATGGAACAAGCAAAAGTTATAGATACGTTGGAGACGTATCACCCCTCATATGACACGGAATAACCTCCATCGATTTTTAGTTTGACACTTATGCTCGGATCGCAGACCGGTTCTCGCTTATTATGACAGTCGGTTTTCGGCTTTCTCCACTGAGGTACTTGACCAGGCGAGCTGACATATAATCGTAGTGGTTCTCCCTTTACCCTTTTAGCCGAACGAGCGGGACGTAAGAGGGTAAACACAGGAGCCGGGCAACCCAACCTTTGACCCAAGACATAATTCGGAACCGATTCATATAACGCAATATCCGAGACGTCAGACACGTAGAAAATAATGCCGGGATGATGCTTGGGGCGAGTTTTCTAGTCAAGCCCCCGGTCTATTAGCCGATCACATCTAATATGTACCGAACAGTTTTGCTTTCGGGGCTGGATAGTAGAAAATAGTTTATTTTACATAAAATACTGTAAGAAGGCCGTAAAGGATAATCTCTATATCGGATGAATTTTTACAATTCAAACTGTCGCAGCAGCTGTTACAGGTATTTGGCTTTAAAAACAAAGTTTACAAAGGAATGGTTTACTCAGGGTCTTCGATGGGTGGCTTGATGTCCTCAGTGTTCCCTGATACGCCTCCGTTCCTTTGCTCTTCACGGGGGTTGTGCTCCTTTAAAGGTGACTGCTATAGGCTAACGGACCTGTGAAAGAGGTTCTCGGGAAATCGCCGTAACACGTGTGAGCTTGACGCTTGCTAGGTCCTTGATGGTGCCTGATGTTTGTCCGAAGATGCTGTTTTGACGGTAGTTCGATCGAGCCTACCACTTGGTTTTGGATAGTGGGTCCCCACAGCTGCCCATGGCATTTTGAGAGCAAAATTGTGCCTTCTAGGTACGTACCTTACGGGTAGCTGGGCCGCGCTGTGGGGGCCGCATCCCTATTTGTGTTGAACAGGGAATGGTTCCGGGGGGTCTGGCTGAGCTCGGGCTCGTTTGTTCGCCCGCCGCGCCTTGATGGCTGATTGAGGCCTCGGCGTCTCGATGTCGGACTGGAATTTGGCTGCTAAGGCCGTTGTGTGTTCCTCGGTCCGGAGGGAGCGCTCTGTGTTGTCGTTGACAGTGATGACCCCCTTGGGTCCGGGCATCTTGAGCTTCAGATATGTGTAATAAGGAACGGCGTTAAAGTGAGTGAACGATGTACGGCTGAGCAGTGTGTGATAGCCGTTGTGGAAAGGGACAATGTCGAAGATCAATTCCTCGCTGCAGAAGTTTTCGGGCGAGACGAACAATACTTCCAAGGTCACGGTGCCCGAACAATGGGCTTCGACGCCTGGAATGACTCCTCTTAAGGTAGTGTTGCTGGGTTTGGTCCTTGACGGGTCGATACCCATCTTTTTCACCTTGTCTGAGTATATCAGGTTAAGGCTACTTCCTCCGTCCATTAGGACTGTAGTGAGGTGGTACCTATCGATAATGAGGTCTAAGACAAGGGCTTCCGAGCCTCCATGACGGATGCTGGTCGGATGGTCCCTACGGTCGAAGGTGGTCAGGCAAGCCGACCATGAGTTGAACTTCAGGACTATGGGCTCTACGGCGTAGACCTCCCGAAAGGCGCGCTTCCTCTCCTTTTTTGGTATATGTGTGACGTATATCATGTTCACAGTTTTTACCTCAGGAGGGAATTGCTTTTGTCCGCCATTGTTTGGACCGCGAGGCTCTTCATCATCCACCCTACACGGGCCCTTGCCTTGCTCCTCGGCTACAAGCTTGCCAGCTTGTTTGAATACCCAGCAGTTACGGTTGGTGTGAGTGGCGGGTTTGTCTTGGGTGCCGTGGATCTGGCAGGGCCTATCCATAATTTTAGCTAACGCGGAAGGTCCGTCTCTATTTCCTTTAAAGGGATTCTTTCGCTGTCCGGATTTTGAGTTGCAAAAACCAGCATTTACGGTCGTGTCCTCTGCATCGCCGTTGTTGTGGCAGCGTTTGTTCTTGTTGCGTTGTGGCTTCCCGTTTCCATCCCGAGCTTCGGAGGTGTCGGGGTCTTCAGGATTATGGCTTCGACGAGCTAGCCAATTGTCCTCGCCCGCGCAAAAGCGGGTCATGAGTGAGGTGAGGGCAGACATTGTTCTCATCTTATCGTGGCCGAGCTGACGAGCTAGCCATTCGTCCCAGATATTGTGTCTGAACGAGGCTATTGCCTTGGCATCCGGACAGTCAACGATCTGGTTCTTCTTAGTCAGGAACCGATTCCAAAATTGCCTAGCTGATTCGCTGGCTTTTTGGACGACGTTTCTCAAGTCAGAGGAGTCCGAGGGTCAGACATAAGTGCCCTGAAAGTTAGATCGGAAGGCATCCTCGAGCTCCTCCCAGCTCCCAATTGAGTTTCTTGGGAGACTGTTTAACCAGTGCCGAGCTGGTCCTTTAAGTTTTAGTGGCAGGTACTTGATGGCGTGGAGATCATCTCCCCTGGCCATATGAATGTGGAGAAGGAAGTCTTCGATCCACACAGTCAGGTCCGTTGTTCCATCATATTGTTCAATGTTTACGGGTTTAAACCCCTCAGGGAATTGATGCTGCATAACCTCATCTGTGAAGCACAGTGGGTGGGCAGCACCTCTTACCCGGGCTACGTCACGACGGAAATCGGCTATTGTTTGGGCCCGGTATTGTTCCCGGTCTCTATGGTTGCGGTCAAGCCAAGATTGGTACTCGTCCCATCCAGCAGAGGAGTACCCTCTAGATCCGTAGATGGATCTAGTGTGTCCGGCTCTATAGTCCAGGTCCTGTCGTAGGTCATATCGATCCTCAGGCTGTGATGCCCCCTTTCCTCTCCTGCGAGGTAACACGGGTCTATACTCGGCGTCTCCAGCTGCCCTGTCCCATCCTCGAGGGGGGTGGTCCAGCTTGTCGTACTGAGTGCGCCTGGGAGATTCGGGCTGAAAGGCCTCATCATCGAATTGTGGCAGCAGGCGCCGGCGTGGGTAGCTCTTGTTTTGATCTGGCCGCTTGGTGCCGAACCCTTCTTCGTCTGCCAGGACCTTAGTCCATCTGTCGTTGATGGTATCTTGTTCGGCTCTGAGCTGCTGCTGCTTGGCTTTTAGGCTTCGGGCGGTGGCTATGAGCTGCCGTCTGAATTGTTCCTGATCCTCAGGGTTTTCGGGGATGGTGAAGTCTTTGGCTTCGAGACTATCCTCCTCTTCAGCAGGGGGGAGGTAGTTGTTGTCCTCGGAATCGTCGAGATCCTTGCGGTCTTGCTGATCCTCGAGCCCCTCCGGCTCCTCCGGTGGCTGCTCGGGGGCTTCGAGGTCGCGGAGGTCTTCCGGGGTGTCGCTTTCCCCGGTGCCCACGATAGCTTCCCTTCCCTTGTTCGCCTTGAATCGTTTGCGCTATTTTTGGCACTTTGACGGCGCTTCACCGGATTTGTCGCCATTCTTCTTGGGGGTGTGGTTGTCCCTATCATCGGGGGTGTCCACCATATAGACATCGTAGGTGGAGGTGGCTGTCCACCGCCCGGTAGTGCTAGGGGCGGGAGCGCCGACCTCTTCGTCCAGGTCTTATGCCTCCTATGAGGCGTAGTCCAACATATCGGTTAAATCTTTGAGAGTGGCTACTAAGTGGGTGGTGGGTGGGATGAAAAATTCCTCATGACCTGCCTCCAGACCGATCTGAACATGGGTTGAGGTTAGTTTGTCCGCGATTTTCATTGACTGGATACAGTCCAGCACCTCGTTCAGAAGGGAGAGGTCGACCAGATCGATCTTCCAAGGGCTTTTGGAGCCAAACTCTGGGGCGCCCTCGTGACGAGTATATTCGGCAAGAACCGAGTTATGTTCCTCAGGTGCTATCCCCGGGTCCGAGCTCAAGGACGAACCTCCGGCGGGGATGGACCCAAGGGCAGGGGCGAGTAGGGGACCCGAAGTCAAGCCCTCGGGATTTCCGGGCTCATCGATCGAGACCGAGAGCTCAGTAAGAAATAGATCGCCACTGGAGTCGGCGGTGAACTCTAGGTTCCCGAACCTGATCTCTTGACCGTGAGCGAAACTTCCGATCTGGCCAAGACGGCCGATCGGGTCAGCATGCAGCACAATACTGCCGAACGCGAAAGCCTGTTCAGGGACAAAGGTGTCCCCGTTACGGACCTGGTCACTGATGATTAGGCGAGCCATCAATCCTCTGATGATCTCATAGCGGAACTCTCAATAAAAGCACCAATGTCGGTGTCAAAACCGGCGGATCTCGGGTAGGGGGTCCCGAGCTGTGGATCTGGGATCGATGGTTAAAAGGGGACGAAGGAGACGGTGTTTACCCAGGTTCGGACCCTCTTGAGGAGGTAAAACCCTACGTCCTACTTGGTTATATTGATGAGTATGATTATTACAGAGTTGATCTACCTCGAGATCAGATGATCTAAACCCTAGATGAGTTGACTTGTCCTCTACGAACTAAGCCCCTTGGTTTATATAGACACCAGGGGTACCTAGGGCTACACGTGATAGGTTTCCATCCGGGCATAGATACGCCCATTCTTTCTTCTAAACTTGGAGGACACACCAAGTCTTCGGAGCCTTCCTTCCCGAGCATGGGGTCGTCCTGTAGTTCGGCCTTCCCACAATTGCCACAGAGCGGCCCACCAAGCCAGCCAACAGGAGGTAAGCCGATGGCCCGAGGACCCCTTCGTCCCAGACTCCCTCACCTCCGCCACCTCCTACGCCCGCTGCCTCGCATGGCGGGCACGCCGCGCCATGTTTGCGTCTGCAGACACCTATGGTACGTCCTCAGCGCGCCAACGGAAGGGTTGCGCGTCCGCTACGGCGTTCGGACGCCAGATGGACCGCACTGTCTCCGATGAGGCAGCGACGCCAGATCCATGCACTGGTTATGCAAACGCAATGGATTCCCGACGTTGCTAGTTCGAGCGTTGTCATCGGGCGACCGCCTCCAGGGAGTGGCGGAGCGCAAGCCGGACGGCCATCTCCTTCTCGGGGTCGTGTGGGATGAGTTCGTGGTCGACGGATCTGGAGGTGAAGGACTCGGATCTGCTGCCCGCTATGCTGGAGAAGGCCGGAAATCGCCGGAGGTAAGCTTGGGTGGCGGAGGGGAGTGGAGTGTGGCTAGGGTTTGGTCCGACAAGCAGATGGAGACAAATATATGTGGGGCGCGCCCATATGTGCCTCATATTTGAGCTAGATATGAGGGGTGCTCGTCAGCTCGGGAGTTTGAGGCTCGTTTGAGGCACCCGGCTGGATCTAAATTTTTGTAGATGTTTTCGGTAAAGGAAAATAAACCCCCGGGGCCATAGGTTCACTAGTGGGATCTCACCAAGCACACAAGTGTAGTGTGATAAACAGATTACAATTGGACAACAGTTAAATTGCAGTATTTATATTTATGAATGTGACTATTCATGGTATAATCTCATATAGGCATTGCGTCCGTGATATGTTGACTGTTATCCAACTCCACCTACAACCAGTGGCGGAGGACGGATAAAAGATGAGGTAGGGCGGGATATGATCGCTCTGTTGGGGAACGTTGCATGGGAAACAAAAATTTTCCTACGCACACACAAGATCTATCCATGGTGATGAGCATCTACGAGAGGGAGAGTGAATCTACATACCCTTGTAGATCGCTAAGCGGAAGCGTTAAGAAACGCGGTTGATGTAGTCGAACGTCTCCGCGATCCAAATCACAAGTCGTCCCTCGATCCGATCACGAACTAGTGCCGAATGGACGGCACCTCCGCGTTCAACACACGTACGGCTTGATGACGCCTTCACCTCCTCGATCCAGCGAGCGATGATGAAGTAGTAGATGAGTTCCGGCAGCACGACGGCGTGGTGATGGTGGTGAGGAACAATCTCTGCAGGGCTTCGCCAAGCACTACGGAGATTATGACGGGAGAACTAGAGGGTTAGGGTTGCCGACACACGGCTTGGGAAATCTTAATGTGTCCCGTGTGCTAGCCCTGCCCCTCTATTTATATGTTGAGCCTTGGGGTCTAAACTTGGAGTAAAAGCCTCCTCCAGGTCGGTTTTGCCCGCACAAGGTCGGTTTGGCCCGCAGGGAAAGAGTCCAACTCGGATCCCTGCAGTACCGCGCACAAGCGGTAGTACCGCTCACGAGCGGTAGTACCGCTTGAGCGGTAGTACCGCTTCACACAAGCGGTAGTACCGCTTCACACAAGCGGTAGTACCGCTTACGCGGTAGTACTTCCTTACCAGTGGTAGTACCGCTTAAGGCAGCAGCAAAACTTCCTTTTGCACTTTCCAATACCTCGTGGGCTTTACCCCTTTGGCTCATATAAAGTGTTGCTGCACCCGAACACTTCGGTAAACATCCGGAACCCCTTCCGGTGAATTCCGGAACCCTTAAGGAGATCAAAACACTATTATCACATATATCAATCTTTACCTCCGGACTCTTCCAGAGATCCTCGTCATGTCCGGGATCTTATCCGGGACTCCGAACAACCTTCGGTCACCAACAAAATAACTCAACTATACTAATCGTCACCAAACGTTAAGTGTGTAGACCCTGCGGGTTCGAGAACTATGTAGACATGACCGAGATACTTCTACGATCAATAACCAATAGCGGGACCTGGATGCCCATATTGGCTCCTACATATTCTACGAAGATCTTTATCGGTCGAACCTCTATGTCAAGGATTCAGTTAATCCCGTATACTGTTCCCTTTGTTCTTCGGTATGTTACTTGCCCGAGATTCGATCGTCGGTATCTCTATACCTAGTTCAATCTCGTTACCGGCAAGTCTCTTTACTCGTTCCGTAATACAAGATCTCGTGGCTAACACTTTAGTCACATTGCTTGCAAGGCTCATTGTGATGTTGTATTACCGAGTGGGCTCTGAGATACCTCTCCGTCACACGGAGTAACAAATCCCAGTCTTGATCCATGCCAACCCAACAGACACCCTCGGAGATACCTGTAGAGCACCTTTATAGTCACCCAGTTACGTTGCGATGTTTGATACACACAAGGTACTCCTCCGATGTCAGGGAGTTGCATGATCTCATGGTCATAGGAACAAATACTTGACATGCAGAAAACAATAGCAATAAACTGACACGATCACATGCTACGTTTATAGTTTGGGTCTTGTCCATCACATCATTCTCCTAATGATGTGATCCCGTTATCAAATGACATCTCATGTCTATGGCTAGGAAACCTTCACCATCTTTTGATCAACGAGCTAGTCAACTAGAGGCTTACTAGGGACAAAGTATTGTCTATGTACCCACACATGTATTTGAGTTTCCAATCAATACAATTATAGGATGGATAATAAACGATTATCATGAACAAGGAAATATAATAATAACTAATTTATTATTACCTCTAGGGCATATTTCCAACAGTCTCCCACTTGCACTAGAGTCAATAATCTAGTTCATATCACTATGTGATTTACATTGTAATGAATCGAACACCCATGCAGTTCTGGTGTTGTTAATGTTTATCCCTTGGAAGAGGTTTAGTCATCGGATCTGCAACATTCAGATCCGTGTGTACGTTGCAAATATTTATGTCGTCCTCCTTGATGTAATCGCGGATGGAATTGAAACGTCGCTTTATGTGTCTGGTCCTCTTGTGAAATCTTGGTTCCTTGGCTAGAGCAATGGCACCAGTATTATCACAAAACAGAGTCATTGGGTTAAGCGCACTAGGCACTACTCCAAGATCTGTCATGAACTCCTTCATCCAGACACCTTCCTTCGCCGCCTCCGAGGCAGCGATGTACTCCGCTTCGCATGTAGAATCAGCTACCACGCTTTGCTTGGAACTGCACCAGCTAACCGCACCCCCATTAAGAATAAATACGTATCCGGTTTGTGATTTAGAGTCATCCGGATCAGTGTCAAAGCTTGCATCGACGTAACCCTTTACGACGAGCTCTTGATCACCTCCATAAACGAGAAACATGTCCTTAGTCCTTTTCAGGTACTTCAGGATATTCTTGACCGCCGTCCAGTGTTCCATTCCTGGATCACTTTGAAACCTTCCGACCATACTTATGGCAAGGCTGACATCGGGTCTTGTGCACAGCATTGCATACATGATAGAGCCTATGGCTGAAGCATAGGGGATGACACTCATCTTTTCTCTATCTTCTGCAGTCACTGGGCATTGAGTCTTACTCAACTTCACACCTTGCAATACAGGCAAGAACCCCTTCTTGGACTGATCCATTTTGAACTTCTTCAAAACTTTGTCAAGGTATGTGCTTTGTGAAAGTCCTATTAAGCGTCTCGATCTATCTCTATAGATCTTGATGCCTAATATGAAAGCAGCTTCTCCTAGGTCCTTCATTGAAAAACTCTTGTTCAAATATTCCTTCACGCCTTCCAACATTTCTATATTGTTTCCAATCAGCAATATGTCATCCACATATAATATTAGAAACGCTATAGAGCTCCCACTCACTTTCTTGTAAATACAAGCTTCTCCGTAAACTTGTATAAACTCGAACGCTTTGATCACCTCATCAAAGCGAAGATTCCAACTCCGAGATGCTTGCACCAGTCCATAAATGGATCGCTGGAGTTTGCAAACTTTGTCAGCATTCTCTGGATCGACAAAACCTTCTGGTTGCATCATATACAACTCTTCCTTAAGGAAACCGTTAAGGAACGCTGTTTTGACATCCATCTGCCAAATTTCATAATTGAAAAAGGCAGCTGTTGCTAACATGATTCTGACGGACTTAAGCATCGCTACGGGTGAGAAGGTCTCATCGTAGTCAACTCCTTGAACTTGTGAAAAACCCTTTGCCACAAGTCGAGCTTTATAGATAGTGACATTACCGTCCGCGTCCGTCTTCCTCTTAAAGATCCATTTGTTCTGAATGGCCTTACGCCCTTCAGGTAATACTTCCAAAGTCCACACTTTGTTTTCATACATGGATCCCATCTCGGATTTCATGGCCTCTAACCACTTCTCGGAATCCGGGCCCATCATCGCTTCTCCATAGCTCGTAGGTTCATCGTTGTCTAACAACATGACCTCTAAGACAGGGTTGCCGTACCACTCAGGAGCAGTACGCGTCCTTGTCGACCTACGAGGTTCGATAGCAACTTGATCCAAAGCTTCATGATCATCATCATTAACTTCCTCTTCAGCTGATGTAGGCTCTACAGAAACATCTTTCTGCGCTGCGCTACTTTCAGGTTGAAGTAAAGGTTCAACAACCTCATCAAGTTCTATCTTCCTCCCACTCAATTCTTTCGAGAGAAAATCTTTCTCAAGAAACGTTCCGTTTTTAGTGACAAATACTTTGCCTTCGGATCTGAGGTAGAAGGTATACCCAACTGTCTCTTTTGGGTATCCTATGAAGACGCATTTCTCCGCTTTGGGTTCCAGCTTTTCAGGCTGAAGCTTTTTGACATAAGCATCACATCCCCAAACTTTAAGAAACGATAGCTTTGGCTTCTTGCCAAACCAAAGTTCATATGGCGTCGTCTCAACAGATTTCGATGGTGCCCTATTTAAAGTGAATGCAGCTGTCTCTAATGCATAACCCCAAAGCGATAGTGGCAAATCGGCAAGAGACGTCATAGATCGCACCATATCCAATAAGGTTTGATTACGACGTTCGGACACACCATTACGCTGTGGTGTTCCAGGCGGTGTTAGTTGTGAAACAATTCCACATTGTCTTAAGTGACTGCCAAACACATAACTCAGATATTCTCCTCCTCGATCAGATCGTAGGAATTTAATCTTCTTGTTACGATGATTCTCAACTTCACTCTGAAATTGTTTGAACTTTTCAAATGTTTCAGACTTGTGTTTCATTAAGTAAATATACCCATATCTACTTAAGTCATCAGTGAAGGTGATAAAGTAACGATAACCACCGCGCGCATCAATACTTATCGGACCGCACACATCAGTATGTATGATTTCCAATAAGTCACTTGCCCATTCCATTGTTCCAGAGAACGGCGTTTTAGTCATCTTGCCCATGAGGCATGGCTCACATGTGTCAAGTGATTCAAAATCAAGTGACTCCAAAAGTCCATCAGCATGGCGCTTCCTCATGCGTTTTACGCCAATATGACCTAAACGGCAGTGCCACAAGAAAGTGGTATTATCATTATCAATTCTACATCTTTTGGCATCAATGTTATGAACATGTGTATCATTACTATCGAGATTCAATAAGAATAAACCCCTCACATTGGGTGCATGACCATAAAAGATATTACTCATATAAATAGAACAACCATTATTCTCTGATTTAAACGAGTAACCGTCTTGCAATAAACAAGATCCAGATATAATGTTCATGCTTAACGCAGGCACCAAATAACATTTATTCAGGTTCATCACTAATCCCGATGGTAATCGAAGAGCGAGCGTGCCGACGGCGATCACATCAACCTTGGAACCATTTCCCACGCGCATCGTCACTTCGTCCTTTGCCAGCCTCCGTCTATTCCGCAGTTCCTGTTTAGAGTTGCAAATGTGAGCAACCGCACCGGTATCAAATACCCAGGCACTACAACGAGAGTTGGTAAGGTACACATCAATAACATGTATATCATATATACCTTGTTTGTTGTTGGCCGCCTTCTTGTCAGCCAAATACTTGTGGCAGTTCCGCTTCCAGTGTCCAGTTCCCTTGCAATGAAAACACACAGTTTCTGGTTTGGGTCCAGCCTTGGGTTTCTTCACGGGAGGAGCAACTGCTTTGCCACTCTTCTTGGAGTTACCCTTCTTACCCTTGCCATTTTTCTTGAAACTAGTGGTTTTATTGACCATCAACACTTGATGCTCCTTCCGAATTTCAGACTCAGCGACTTTCAGCATCGCAAACAGCTCGGCGACTGACTTGTTCATCCCGTGCATGTTATAGTTCAACACGAAGCTCTTGTAGCTAGGTGGCAATGATTGAAGAACTCTGTCAGTGATAGCCTCTGGCGGAAGGGGCATCCCCAATTCAGCCAGACGGGTGGAGTACCCAGACATTCTGAGTATGTGATCACTAACAGACCCGTTCTCTTCCATCTTGCAAGCATAGAACTTATCGGAGGTCTCATACCTCTCGATCCGGGCATTCTTCTGAAAGATAAACTTCAACTCCTGGAACATCTCATATGCTCCATGACGTTCAAAACGTCTTTGAAGTCCCGGTTCTAAGCCATACAACATTGCACATTGAACTATTGAGTAATCATCAGAACGAGCCTGCCAGGCGTTCACAACGTCTAGAGACTCAACTGGAGCGGGTGGATCACCAAGCGGTGCATCAAGGACATAAGCCTTCTGGGAAGCCGTAAGGATAATCCTTAGATTACGGGCCCAGTCCACAAAGTTACTTCCATCATCTTTCAACTTAGCTTTCTCTAGGAACGCATTAAAATTCAGGTGTGCTACTGCGCGAGCCATGATCTACAACATAAATATAGCAAAGACAACTTAGACTATTGTTCAAGATAATGAGTTTAGTTAATCATATTACTTAAAAAACTCCCACTCAAATTGACATCCCTCCGGCCATTCGAGTGTCACATGATCCAAATCCACCAACTCAAGTCCGATCATCACGTGAGTTGAGGTGGTTTCAATGGTGAACATCTTCATGTTGATCATATCTACTATATGACTCATGTTCGACCTTTCGGTCTCTTGTGTTCCGAGGCCATGTCTGTACATGCTAGGCTCGTCAAGTTTAACCCGAGTGTTCCGCACGTGCAACATGGCTTACACCCGTTGTATGAGAACGTAGAGTCTATCACACCCGATCATCACGGCGTGTCTCGAAACGACGAACTTTCGCAACGGTGCACACTCGGGGAGAACACAATTTATCTTGAAATTTAAGTGAGGGATCACCTTATAATGCTACCGTTGTCCTAAGCAAAATAAGATGCATAAAAGGATTAACATCACATGCAAATCATAAGTGACATGATATGGCCATGAACTCGTGCTTTTGATCTCCATCTCCAAAGCACCGGCATGATCTCCATCGTCACCGGCATGACACCATGATCTCCATCATCTTGATCTCCATCAACGTGTCGCCATGAGGTTGTCGCGCCGACTGTTGCTTCCACGACTATTGCTAACTCATAGCGATAAAGTAAAGCAAAAATGGCGAAAATAATTAAAGACAACTCTATGGCTCCTGCCAGTTGTCGTACTCATCGACATGCAAGTTGTGATATTCTATACAACACATGATCATCTCATACATCACATATATCTCATCATGTATTTGGCCATATCACATCACAACATACCCTGCAAAAACAAGTTAGACGTCCTCTAATTGTTGTTGCAAATTTTACGTGGCTGCTACGGGTTTGCAAGAACCGTTCTTACCTACGCAAAACCACAACGTGGTGTAGTGATTGCTTTTTGATCTTCTAAAAGAACCCTCTTCATTGAAATTGATTCAACTAAAGTGAGAGAGACAGACACCCGCTAGCCATCTTTATGCAACGAAGTTACATGTCAGTTGAAGGAACCGGTCTCTCGTAAGTGTACGAGTAATGTTGGTCCGGGCCGCTTCATCTCACAATACCGCCGAATCAAGTATCAACTAGTAACGGCAAGCAATATGTATACACCCACGCCCACAACTTGTTTGTGTTCTACTCGAGATCTCATCTACGCATAGACCTAGCTCAGATGCCACTGTTGGGGAACGTTGCATGGGAAACAAAAATTTATCTACGCACACACAAGATCTATCCATGGTGATGAGCATCTACGAGAGGGAGAGTGAATCTACATACCCTTGTAGATCGCTAAGCGGGAAGCGTTAAGAAACGCGGTTGATGTAGTCGAACGTCTTCGTGATCCAAATCACCGAGCGTCCCGCGATCCAATCACGATCCGTCCCGATCAAGTACCGAACGGACGGCACCTCCGCGTTCAGCACACGTACAGCTTGATGACGATCTCCGCCTTCTTGATCCAGCAAGAGAGAGCGAAGAGATAGACGAGTTCTCCGCCAGCACAACGGCGTAGTGGGGGTGGTGGTGGAGCTGTTCCGGCAGGGCTTCGCCTAAGCACCGACAAAAAACAGATTTGAGGAAAAACGTATAGACGGGGGGAGAGAGGGCTGCATCGTGGCTTAGGGTGTTTGGCCCTCTCTCCCCTCTAGTATATATAGGAGGGAGGGGGAGGGGGCTGGCGCCCTAGGGTTTCCCCCCTAGGTGCGGCCGAACCAAGGAGGAGGAGGTGGACTCCTCCACTTCTTCCTAGTCCAAATAGGACACCTTCCATATTTGGTTCCCCTTCCCTTTTCTTGGGTTTTATGCCTTTTCCACTTATTCCAGCCGCATGGGCCTTATAGGGCTGCCTTGCCCAGCCCACTAAGGGCTGGTGCAACCCCCTTTAGGCCCATGTGGCCCCCGGCATGGGTGGCCCCTCCCGATGGCCCTCCGGCACTCCCAGTACACTACCGGAAATACCCGAAACTTTTCCGGTGGCCAAAACGGGACTTCCTATATATCAATCTTTGTCCGAGTGCTGGAGCCTGTCCGACTGACGTGGAGGCGTCCGAGTGACTTTGTGGATCCGAGTGGATCCTGATATATGCATCTGAATGCATCTATGGTCCTGGGACCTGAATGACGGTGTGGGGTGTTGGGGAACGTTGCATGGGAAACAAAAATTTTCCTACGCACACACAAGATCTATCCATGGTGATGAGCATCTACGAGAGGGAGAGTGAATCTACATACCCTTGTAGATCGCTAAGCGGAAGCGTTAAGAAACGCGGTTGATGTAGTCGAACGTCTCCGCGATCCAAATCGCAAGTCGTCCCTCGATCCGATCACGAACTAGTGCCGAACGGACGGCACCTCCGCGTTCAACACACGTACGGCTTGATGACGCCTTCACCTCCTCGATCCAGCGAGCGATGATGAAGTAGTAGATGAGTTCCGGCAGCACGACGGCGTGGTGATGGTGGTGAGGAACAATCTCTGCAGGGCTTCGCCAAGCACTACGGAGATTATGACGGGAGAACTAGAGGGTTAGGGTTGCCGACACACGGCTTGGGAAATCTTAATGTGTCCCGTGTGCTAGCCCTGCCCCTCTATTTATATGTTGAGCCTTGGGGTCTAAACTTGGAGTAAAAGCCTCCTCCAGGTCGGTTTTGCCCGCACAAGGTCGGTTTGGCCCGCAGGGAAAGAGTCCAACTCGGATCCCTGCAGTACCGTGCACAAGCGGTAGTACCGCTCACGAGCGGTAGTACCGCTTGAGCGGTAGTACCGCTTCACACAAGCGGTAGTACCGCTTACGCGGTAGTACTGCCTTACCAGCGGTAGTACCGCTTAAGGCAGCAGCAAAACTTCCTTTTGCACTTTCCAATACCTCGTGGGCTTTACCCCTTTGGCTCATATAAAGTGTTGCTGCACCCGAACACTTCGGTAAACATCCGGAACCCCTTCCGGTGAATTCCGGAACCCTTAAGGAGATCAAAACACTATTATCACATATATCAATCTTTACCTCCGGACTCTTCCAGAGATCCTCGTCATGTCCGGGATCTTATCCGGGACTCAGAACAACCTTCGGTCACCAACAAAATAACTCAACTATACTAATCGTCACCAAACGTTAAGTGTGTAGACCCTGCGGGTTCGAGAACTATGTAGACATGACCGAGATACTTCTACGATCAATAACCAATAGCGGGACCTGGATGCCCATATTGGCTCCTACATATTCTACGAAGATCTTTATCGGTCGAACCTCTATGTCAAGGATTCAGTTAATCCCGTATACTGTTCCCTTTGTTCTTCGGTATGTTACTTGCCCGAGATTCGATCGTCGGTATCTCTATACCTAGTTCAATCTCGTTACCGGCAAGTCTCTTTACTCGTTCCGTAATACAAGATCTCGTGGCTAACACTTTAGTCACATTGCTTGCAAGGCTCATTGTGATGTTGTATTACTGAGTGGGCCCTGAGATACCTCTCCGTCACACGGAGTAACAAATCCCAGTCTTGATCCATGCCAACCCAACAGACACCCTCGGAGATACCTGTAGAGCACCTTTATAGTCACCCAGTTACATTGCGACGTTTGATACACACAAGGTACTCCTCCGATGTCAGGGAGTTGCATGATCTCATGGTCATAGGAACAAATACTTGACATGCAGAAAACAATAGCAATAAACTGACACGATCACATGCTACGTTTATAGTTTGGGTCTTGTCCATCACATCATTCTCCTAATGATGTGATCCCGTTATCAAATGACATCTCATGTCTATGGCTAGGAAACCTTCACCATCTTTTGATCAACGAGCTAGTCAACTAGAGGCTTACTAGGGACACAGTGTTGTCTATGTACCCACACATGTATTTGAGTTTCCAATCAATACAATTATAGCATGGATAATAAACGATTATCATGAACAAGGAAATATAATAATAACTAATTTATTATTGCCTCTAGAGCATATTTCCAACACGCTCGCCACCGGCAACGCCGTCGTGCCGATGCGCCGCCTTGCGCCCAGCCTGCGTCGGACAAATCAAGGTAGGTCGGCCACCATGCCTTGCCCTATTGGGTCCTCCGCCACTTCCTGCAACTAATACTCCTTCCCAAGACCAATATCTAGCATGCATCTTGAAATATTAAATTTATGACAAACAGTGCATTGCAACAAGCATGATAATATAAAGTAGACAGTCAAACTATCATCCCCGTCATTTTATCCTTACTGAAAACAATACAATATGTGTTCATTCCCTTCCTGTCAGTGGGATGAATCACCGGAAGGTTGACCCCCCCCCCTACTATGCACCACTCCCTCTGATGAACTAGTTGACAATATTAGCCAAAGAAGACAAATCGATCGAAAGCATAGGTAGATACTTAATTATGCAGCAAAGAAACTTTCAAAGATTCAATATAATTCAATGAAGAATTTTATCATAAAGTGACAATTTATCATATCCCACCAAACACACCACCTAGTACATCATATGGATCATGATCATGTGAGACAGCTCACAAAAACGTTGTATTGCATCACAAGGGAGAGAAGATGACATATAGCTACTTCTATAGACCCTAAGATCCTAAAGGAACTACTCACGCATGGTTATAGAGACAACAAGGTTGATGAAGAAACCTCCGATGTGTTGGAAATATGCCCTAGAGGCAATAATAAAAGTAGTTATTATTATATTTCCTTGTTCATGATAATCGTTTATTATCCATGCTATAATTGTATTGATTGGAAACACCGATACATGTGTGGATACATAGACAACACTGTGTCCCTAGTATGCCTCTAGTAGACTAGCTTGTTGATCAAAGATGGTCATGGTTTCCTAGCCATAGACATGAGATGTCATTTGATAATAGGGTCACATCATTGGGAGAATGATGTGATGGACAAGACCCAAACTATGAACGTAGCATGTGATCGTGTCAGTTTATTGCTATAGTTTTCTGCTTGTCAAGTATCTGTTCCTATGACCATAAGATCATGCAACTCACTAACACCGGAGGAATACCTTGTGTGTATCAAACGTCACAACGTAACTGGGTGACTATAAAGATGCTCTACAGGTATCTCTGAAGGTGTCTGTTGAGTTGGCATGGATCAAGACTGGGATTTGTTACTCCGTGTGACGGAGAGGTATCTCAGGGCCCACTCGGTAATACAACATCACAACAAGCCTTGCAAGTAATGTGACTAAAGTGTTAGCCATGGGATCTTGTATTACGGAACGAGTAAAGAGACTTGCCGGTAACGAGATTGAACTAGGTATAGAGATACCGACGATCGAATCTCGGGCAAGTAACATACCGAAGAACAAAGGGAACAGCGTACGGGATTAACTGAATCCTTGACATGGAGGTTCAACCGATGAAGATCTTCGTAGAATATGTAGGAACCAATATGGGCATCCAGGTCCCGCTATTGGTTATTGACAGTAGAGGTGTCTCGGTCATGTCTACATAGTTCTCGAACCCGCAGGGTCTGCACACTTAAGGTTCGGTGACGTTTTGGTATAGTTGAGTTATGTATGTTGGTGACCGAAGGTTGTTCGGAGTCCCGGATGAGATCCCGGACGTCACGAGGAGCTCCGGAATGGTCCGGAGGTAAAGATTGATATATAGGAAGTTGGTGTTTGAACTCTGGAAAAGTTTCGGGCATTTCCGGCAGTGTACCGGGAGTGACGAATGGGTTCCGTAGGTCCACCAAGTGGACCCACCACACCCCAAGTGGGTCACATGGACCTGAGGGTGGCGCACCAGCCCCTGGTGGGCTGGGCGGCCGGCCCAAGAAGGCCTATGCGGCTGGGCTTGAGGGAAAAGGAAAGTCCAAGTGGGGGAAGGGAAGGAATCCTACTAGGAGTAGCATTGGAGGTGGACTCCTCCACCTCCTCCTCCTTGCGGCCGACTCCTAGGAGGAGATTTTGGCCGGCCAGCCCCTCCCCTCCCTCCTATATATACTAAAGGGGGGAGAGGGCAGCAGCACAAGAAACCCTAGCCACGGTGCAGCCCTCTCTCCCCGATAGATCAAGTCCTCTAGTTTTTCAGCAGTGCTTAGGCGAAGCCCTGCTGGAATAGTTCCACCACCGCCGCCGCCGCGCCGCCGCGCTGCCGGAGAACTCATCTACCTCTCCGCTCCCTCTTGCTGGATCAAGAAGGCGGAGATCGTCATCGAGCTGTACGTGTGCTGAACCCGGAGGTGCCGTCCGTTCAGCACTAGATCGTGATTGGATCGCGGGATGCTCGGCGATTTGGATCGCGAAGACGTTCGACTACATCAACCGCGTTTCTTAACGCTTCCCGCTTAGCGATCTACAAGGGTATGTAGATCCACTCTCCCTCTCGTAGATGCTCATCACCATGGATAGATCTTGCGTGTGCGTAGGAAAATTTTTGTTTCCCATGCAACGTTCCCCAACAGTGGCATCTGAGCTAGGTCTATGTGTAGATGAGATCACGAGTAGAACACAAAGGATTTTGTGGGCGTTGATATTCAGATTGCTTCCTCCCTTGGTATTTTCTTGATTCGGCGGTATTGTGGGATGAAGCGGCCCGGACCAACATTACTCGTACGCTTACGAGAGACCGGTTCCATCAACTGACATGTAACTTCGTTGCATAAAGATGGCTGGTGGGTGTCTGTTTCTCCCACTTTAGTCGGATCGGATTTGACAAAGGCGGTCCTTGAGAAGGTTGAAAAGCAATTTTTGTATCACCGTTGTGGTTTTTGCGTAGGTAAGAATTGTTCTTGCTAGATACCCGTAGCAGCCACGTAAAACTTGCAACAACAATTAGAGGACGTCTAACTTGTTTTGCAGGGTATGTTGTGATGTGATATGGCCAATTACATGATGAGATATATGTGGTGTATGAGATGATCATGTATTGTATAGAATATCACGACTTGCACGTCGATGAGTACGGCAACCGGCAGGAGCCATAGGGTTGTCTTTAATTATTTTCGCCGTTTTTCTTTACTTTATCGCTATGAGTTAGCAATAGTCGTGGAAGCAACTGTCGGCGCGACAACCGCATAGCGACATGTTGATGGAGATCAAGATGATGGAGATCATGGTGTCATGCCGGTGACGATGGAGATCATGTCGGTGCTTTGGAGATGGAGATCAAAAGCACAAGTTCATGGACATATGATGTCACTTATGATTTGCATGTGATGTTAATCCTTTTATGCATCTTATTTTGCTTAGGACGACGGTAGCATTATAAGGTGATCCCTCACTTAAATTTCAAGATAAAATTGTGTTCTCCCCGAGTGTGCACCGTTGCGGAAGTTCGTCGTTTCGAGACACCACGTGATGATCGGGTGTGATAGACTCTACGTTCGCATACAACTGGTGCAAGCCAGTGTTGCACAAGCGGAACACTCGGATTAAACTTGACGAGCCTAGCATGTACAGACATGGCCTCGGAACACAAGAGACCGAAAGGTCGAACATGAGTCATATAGTAGATATGATCATCATGAAAATGTTCACCATTGAAACCACCTCAACTCACATGATGATCGGACTTGAGTTGGTGAATTTGGATCATGTGACACTTGATTGACCAGAGGGATGTCAATTTGAGTGGGAGTTTTTAAGTAATATGATTAACTAAACTCATTATCTTGAACAATAGTCTAAGTTGTCTTTGCAAAATTTATGTTGTAGATCATGGCTCGCGCAGTAGCACCCCTGAATTTTAATGCGTTCCTAGAGAAAGCTAAGTTGAAAGATGATGGAAGTAACTTTGTGGACTGGGCCCGTAATCTAAGGATTATCCTTACGGCTTCCCAAAAGGGTTATGTCCTTGATGCACCGCTTGGTGATCCACCCGCTCCAGTTGAGTCTCCAGACGTTGTGAACGCCTGGCAGGCTCGTTCTGATGATTACTCAATGGTTCAATGTCCAATGTTGTATGGCTTAGAACCGGGACTTCAAAGACATTTTGAACTTCATGGAGCATATGATATGTTCCTAGAGTTGAAGTTTATCTTTCAGAAGAATGCCCGGATCGAGAGGTATGAGACCTTTGATTAGTTCTATGCCTGCAAGATGGAGGAGAACGGGTCTGTCAGTGAACACATACTCAAAATGTCTGGGTATTCCACACGTCTAGCTGAATTGGGGATGCCCCTTCCAGCAGAGGCGATCACTGACAGAGTTCCTCAATCATTGCCACCTAGCTACAAGAGCTTCGTGTTGAACTATAACATGCACGGGATGAACTAGTCAGTCGCTGAGCTGTTTGCGATGTTGAAAGTCGCTGAGTCTGAAATTCAGAAGGAGCATCAAGTGTTGATGGTCAATAAAACCACTAGTTTCAAGAAGAATGGCAAGGGTAACAAGGGTAACTCCAAGAAGAATGGCAAGGGTAACAAGGGTAACTCCAAGAAGAGTGGCAAAGCAGTTGCCCCACCCGTGAAGAAACCCAAGGCTGGACCCAAGCCAGAAACTGAGTGCTTTCATTGCAAGGGAACTGGTCACTGGAAGCGGAATTGCCCCAAGTATTTGGCTGACAAGAAGGCGGCCAACAACAAACAAGGTATATATGATATACATGTTATTGATGTGTACCTTACCAACTCTCATTGTAGTGCCTGGGTATTTGATACCGGTGCGGTTGCTCACATTTGCAACTCAAAACAGGAACTGCAGAATAGACGGAGGCTGGCAAAGGACGAAGTGACGATGCGCGTGGGAAATGGTTCCAAGGTTGATGTGATCGCCGTCGGCACGCTCGCTCTTCGATTACCATCGGGATTAGTGATGAACCTAAATAATTGTTATTTAGTGCCTGCGTTAAGCATGAACATTATATCTGGATCTTGTTTATTGCGAGACGGTTACTCATTTAAATCAGAGAATAATGGTTGTTCTATTTATATGAGTAATATCTTTTATGTTCATGCACCCAATGTGAGGGGTTTATTCTTATTGAATCTCTATAGTGATGATACACATGTTCATAACATTGATGCCAAAAGATGTAGAGTTGATAATGATAGTACCACTTTCTTGTGGCACTGCCGTTTAGGTCATATTGGTGTAAAACGCATGAGGAAGCTCCATGCTGATGGACATTTGGAGTCACTTGATTTTGAATCACTTGACACATGTGAACCATGCCTCATGGGCAAGATGACTAAAACGCCGTTCTCTGGAACAATGGAACGGGCAAGTGACTTGTTGGAAATCATACATACTGATGTGTGCGGTCCGATGAGCATTGAGGCGCGCGGTGGATATCGTTATTTTCTCACCTTCACTGATGAATTAAGTAGATATGGGTATATTTACTTAATGAAACACAAGTCTGAAACGTTTGAAAAGTTCAAGCAATTTCAGAGTGAAGTTGAGAATCATTGTAACAAGAAGATTAAATTCCTACGATCTGATCGAGGAGGAGAATATCTGAGTTATGAGTTTGGCAGTCACTTAAGACAGTTTGGAATTGTTTCACAATTGACACCGCCTGGAACACCACAGCGTAATGGTGTGTCTGAACGTCGTAATCGAACCTTATTGGATATGGTGCGATCTATGATGTCTCTTGCCGATTTGCCACTATCGTTTTGGGGTTATGCATTAGAGACAGCTACATTCACTTTAAATAGGGCACCATCGAAATCCGTTCAGACGACGCCATATGAACTGTGGTTTGGCAAGAAGCCAAAGTTGTTGTTTCTTAAAGTTTGGGGATGTGATGCTTACGTCAAAAGGCTTCAGCCTGAAAAGCTGGAACCCAAAGCGGAGAAATGCGTCTTCATAGGATACCCAAAAGAGACAGTTGGGTATACCTTCCATATCAGATCCGAAGGGAAAGTGTTTGTCGCTAAAAACGGAACATTTCTTGAGAAAGAGTTTCTCTCGAAAGAATTGAGTGGGAGGAAGATAGAACTTGATGAGGTTGTTGAACCTTTACTTCAACCAGAGAGTAGCGCAGCGCAGAAAGATGTTTCTGTAGAGCCTACATCGGTTGAAGAGGAAGTTAATGATGATGATCATGAAGCTTCGGATCAAGTTGCTATCGAACCTCGTAGGTCGACAAGGACGCGTACTGCTCCTGAGTGGTACGGCAACCCTGTCTTAGAGGTCATGTTGTTGGACAACGATGAACCTACGAGCTATGGAGAAGCGATGATGGGCCTGGATTTCGAGAAATGGTTAGAGGCCATGAAATCCGAGATGGGATCCATGTATGAAAACAAAGTATGGGCTTTGGAAGTATTACCTGAAGGGCGTAAGGCCATTCAGAACAAATGGATCTTTAAGAGGAAGATGGACGCGGACGGTAATGTCACCGTCAATAAAGCTCGACTTGTGGCAAAGGGTTTTTCACAAGTTCAAGGAGTTGACTACGATGAGACCTTCTCACCCGTAGCGATGCTTAAGTCCGTCGGAATCATGTTAGCAATAGCTGCCTTTTTCGATTATGAAATTTGGCAGATGGATGTCAAAACAGCGTTCCTTAACGGTTTCCTTAAGGAAGAGTTGTATATGATGCAACCAGAAGGTTTTGTCGATCCAGAGAATGCTAACAAAGTTTGCAAACTCCAGCGATCCATTTATGGACTGGTGCAAGCATCTCGGAGTTGGAATCTTCGCTTTGATGAGGTGATCAAAGCGTTTGGGTTTATACAAGTTTACGGAGAAGCTTGTATTTACAAGAAAGTGAGTGAGAGCTCTATAGCGTTTCTAATATTATATGTGGATGACATATTGCTGATTGGAAACAATATAGAAATGTTGGAAAGCGTAAAGGAATATTTGAACAAGAGTTTTTCAATGAAGGACCTAGGAGAAGCTGCTTTCATATTAGGCATCAAGATCTATAGAGATAGATCGAGACGCTTAATAGGACTTTCACAGAGCACATACCTTGACAAAGTTTTGAAGAAGTTCAAAATGGATCAGTCCAAGAAGGGGTTCTTGCCTGTGTTGCAAGGTGTGAAGTTGAGTAAGACTCAATGCCCAGTGACTGCAGAAGATAGAGAAAAGATGAGTGTCGTCCCCTATGCTTCAGCCATAGGCTCTATCATGTATGCAATGCTGTGCACAAGACCCGATGTCAGCCTTGCCATAAGTATGGCCGGAAGGTTTCAAAGTGATCCAGGAGTGGAACACTGGACGGCGGTCAAGAATATCCTGAAGTACCTGAAAAGGACTAAGGACATGTTTCTCGTTTATGGAGGTGATCAAGAGCTCGTCGTAAAGGGTTACGTCGATGCAAGCTTTGACACTGATCCGGATGACTCTAAGTCGCAAACCGGATACGTATTTATTCTCAATCGGGGTGCGGTAAGCTGGTGCAGTTCCAAGCAGAGCGTGGTAGCTGATTCTACATACGAAGCGGAGTACATCGCTGCCTCGGAGGCGGCGAAGGAAGGTGTCCGGATGAAGGAGTTCATGACAGATCTTGGAGTAGTGCCTAGTGCACTAAACCCAATGACTCTGTTCTGTGATAACACTGGTGCCATTGCTCTAGACAAGGAACCAAGGTTTCACAAGAGGACCAGACACATAAAGCGACGTTTCAATTCCATCCGCGATTATATCAAGGAGGACGACATAAATATTTGCAAAGTGCACACGGATCTGAATGTTGCAGATCCGATGACTACACCTCTTCCAAGGGCTAAACATGATCAACACCAGAACTGTATGGGTGTTAGATTCATTACAATGTAAATCACATAGTGATGTGAGCTAGATTATTGATTCTAGTGCAAGTGGGAGACTGTTGGAAATATGCCCTAGAGGCAATAATAAAAGTAGTTATTATTATATTTCCTTGTTCATGATAATCGTTTATTATTCATGCTATAATTGTATTGATTGGAAACACCGATACATGTGTGGATACATAGACAACACTGTGTCCCTAGTATGCCTCTAGTAGACTAGCTTGTTGATCAAAGATGGTCAAGGTTTCCTAGCCATAGACTTGAGGTGTCATTTGATAACAGGGTCACATCATTGGGAGAATGATGTGATGGACAAGACCCAAACTATGAACGTAGCATGTGATCGTGTCAGTTTATTGCTATAGTTTTCTGCATGTCAAGTATCTGTTCCTATGACCATGAGATCATGCAACTCACTGACACCGGAGGAATACCTTGTGTGTATCAAACGTCACAACGTAACTGGGAGACTATAAAGATGCTCTACAGGTATCTCCGAAGGTGTCTGTTGAGTTGGCATGGATCAAGACTGGGATTTGTTACTCCGTGTGATGGAGAGGTATCTCAGGGCCCACTCGGTAATACAACATCACAACAAGCCTTGCAAGCAATGTGACTAAAGTGTTGGCCACGGGATCTTGTATTACGGAACGAGTAAATAGACTTGCCGGTAACGAGATTGAACTAGGTATAGAGATACCGACGATCGAATCTTGGGCAAGTAACATACCGAACAACAAAAGGAACAGCGTACGGGATTAACTGAATCCTTGACATAGAGGTTCAACCGATGAAGATCTTCGTAGAATATGTAGGAACCAATATGGGCATCCAGGTCCCGCTATTGGTTATTGACCGTAGAGGTGTCTTGGTCATGTCTACATAGTTCTCGAACCCGCAGGGTCTGCACACTTAAGGTTCGGTGACGTTTCGGTATAGTTGAGTTATGTATGTTGGTGACCGAAGGTTGTTCGGAGTCCCAGATGAGATCCCGGACGTCACGAGGAGCTCCGGAATGGTCCGGAGGTAAAGATTGATATATAGGAAGTTGGTGTTTGAACTCCGGAAAAGTTTCGGGCATTTCCGGCAGTGTACCGGGAGTGACGAATGGGTTCCGGAGGTCCACCAAGTGGACCCACCACACCCCAAGTGGGTCACATGGACCTGAGGGTGGCGCACCAGCCCCTGGTGGGCTGGGCGGCCGGCCCAAGAAGGCCTATGCGGCTGGGCTTGAGGGAAAAGGAAAGTCCAAGTGGGGGAAGGGAAGGAATCCTACTAGGAGTAGGATTGGAGGTGGACTCCTCCACCTCCTCCTCCTTGAGGCCGACTCCTAGGAGGAGATTTCGGTCGGCCAGCCCCTCCCCTCCCTCCTATATATACTAGAGGGGAGAGAGGGTAGCAGCACAAGAAACCCTAGCCACGATGCAGCCCTCTCTCCCCGATAGATCAAGTCCTCTAGTTTTTCAGCAGTGCTTAGGCGAAGCCCTGCTGGAATAGTTCCACCGCCGCCGCCGCCGCGCCGTCGCGCTGCCGGAGAACTCATCTACCTCTCCACTCCCTCTTGCTGGATCAAGAAGGCGGAGATCGTCATCGAGCTGTACGTGTGTTGAACGCGGAGGTGCCGTCCGTTCGGCACTAGATCGTGATTGGATCGCGGGACGCTCGGCGATTTGGATCGCGAAGACGTTCGACTACATCAACCGCGTTTCTTAACGCTTCCCGCTTAGCGATCTACAAGGGTATGTAGATCCACTCTCCCTCTCGTAGATGCTCATCACCATGGATAGATCTTGCGTGCGCGTAGGAAAAAATTTGTTTCCCATGCAACGTTCCCCAACACGATGGTGGATTCCCCCTCCGACAGGGTGCCGAAATACGCCTCCAGATTGGATATCCTCAAAACAGGAACTTGCGGTGGCGAAACAAATCAGAAAAAATTGGTACCAATGGTTTCTTGATTTATGGAATTTATAGGCGAAAGGCAGCGCACAGGGCCCCAGAGGCCTACTGGCGCAGGTCCACCCTTGGTCACGCCGGCTAGCCATGTGGGGGGCCCTGGTTGGCCCCTCGGCAGGTCCTAACACTTTCTGGACTCCTCGTGATGCGAAAAATCATATTAAAACCTCGTTTTTTACCTCCGTAGATATGGATTTCTGAAAAGTCAAAAACATGAAGAAAAAAACAGCAACTGGCTCTAGGCACTAAATTAATAGGTTTGTCCAGAAAAATACTATAAATTGCTATAAAAAGTATTCAAAAGTGATATTATAGTACATACAACAATCAAAAATCATATATATATTTGAGACGTATTAGGATCCCCCAATCTTAATCCTTGCTCGTCCTCGAGTAGGTATGTGATAAACCAAAGATAATATTTAATGTGCAATGCTACCCAACATATGGGGCCTTAGAGCATCTACATCCGGAACTTGCAAATCCGGCCACTCAAATGCCCGCGGACACGCCCGGGCGCGTCCGCGGACACTGACCAGTCACGCCTCAAATAATGGATTCTACATCCGGAAACCTCAAATTAGAAACCTCAAATCCATATTATTACATGCAACGTAAACCTAATACTAAGCGGAGGTCGTCCGGCTCCGCCGTGCCCATGTCCGGCGGCTGGCTGCGCCACTCGTAGTGTCGGTTCGGCCGTCGGCGAGGTAGAGTAGGCCATGGGACACTAGCCGACTCACGGGACTCGATCCACCGCCATCTCCCATGCCCTACTCTTCCTCGTCGGAGCCCGTAACCCGGACGGTGCCGGTGGACGTGAGGTCGATGACGGATCCTTCCTAGGAGGAGCCGACGTACACCAAGACACGGTTGCGGCGCCCGCACTGGTGCACCCTATGGGGCGTCGGAAAGTGTGACTCCGCCTCTTCAACGTCCACCGCCGCGAGGGCCTCCGCCGCCTCCCGTGCCCGCTGCCTCGCCCAGCGGGCACGCCGCACCATGACATCGTCCGAAGACGGCCATGCTTTGTGATCGGCGCGCCAATGGAGGGGTTGCGCTTCCGCCACGACGTTCGGACACCAGACAGACCGCACCGTCTCCGGTGAGGCAGCGATGCCGGATCCAAGCACCGGTTGTGTGGACGCAATGGATTCCCGGCGTTTGCGTGTCCGAGCACTGTCGTCGTGCGGCCGCCTCCCGGGAGCGACGGAGCGCAAGCTGGACGGCCATCTCCTCCTCGGGGCCACGTGGGATGAGCTCGTGGTCGACGGATCTGGAGGTGAAGGACTCAGATCCGCTGCCCGCCATGCCGGAGAAGGCCGGAGATCACCGGAGGTGAGCTTGGGTGGCGGATGTGAGTGGAGGGGAGTGGAGTGAAGTGGCTAGGGTTTGGTCTGGCGAGCGGATGGGGACGAATATATGTGGGGTAGATGCGGACCAGCGCGGGCCAGTGCGGGACAGGCGGGCATGCCCGGGCGCGCCCGGGCTCCCCCACATCCGCCCCATATTTGGGCTGGATATGAGGGGTGTCGGTCAGCCCGGGCATGTGAGGCCCGTTTGAGGGATCCGGCTGGGTCGATTTTTTGTGACCGGTCAGTGACCGGGCGGCCTGCCCGGGCGTTTGAGGCGGGTTTGAGGGGTCCGGCTGTAGATGCTCTTAGCATGACGACTTCCCGATTGTTTACTACAACAAGTTGTGCCCGGCTCTGACGAGGAAGGGGCAATGACAGCGGCGCGCCTTTGTCTTGTTTCAGTGCTTACATTCGTCGCTAGGTGGTCTACGGATCTGAATGTAATTATTATTATTTCTGGTGTTCGTTGTGCTTCCATGATTGAAGATAAATAGATTAAATGTCTCCCACACACAAAAAACATTATCTTAATCAAATGATGTAAGGTGTTTGAACTCTGGATAAAAGTGATTCAAGTCAATAGTTTCAATTTGACGTTGAACAAACAATAGATGAGCATATACATAAATAATCATTGTCGTTCGAGAATAAAATATGCTAAAGGACATATTTCCGTTAGAAAAAAATAAACAGATGTATCATGGAGATCATGGCACACTACGTTTTTCTCATATAAAACAGTGGAATCATGAGCTGACCAAGGCGCATAACCAAGCACTTGAGCTACGCTCACTTGAGCTTAGTTAAGACACTTTTGCACTTTGGATGGCAGAATATAATGATGGTAAAGGTTTTAAGATAAGAAAAGAAAATAAAAAAAGTCTCACATCAAAGCAGCTGACCATTAGGCAATGTAAAGGTCTTGCGGTCGATATTAATGTGAGGAGTAGGGATTATCATGTAAGTGATGCAATAGAAATATAAGTGTACGAAAGCTCACTAAATGGACTAGTGGGGCGTATATCCAACTTGCTTGATCGTGAAAACTTCGAGCATTTGAGAAAGCTCGTCGTTGAAATATGCAAGTAAAGTCCTACAATGTACCGTAACAGACAGGAGCTGGCCGGCGTCGCATCCTGCCCCGGCGTGCATCCCCTCATCTCTTTGCGATTGCACGAGCCTTCAGTGTGGGGAGCGATGGAGCCATGCCGAGACGCGCAACCCCCATACTCCTCCTCTCACGGTGGCCCCTCCCCTCCTCACTGTCGTGATGGTGGCGTGACGAGGTTCCACGGGAGGTGGACCAAGACGCCCCATTTCCGTGGAAGGTCGCGGCGGCGAAGGGAGCTGCTCTCCGACGAAGGAAATGGAGATCGATGGTGGAATGAAGAAGATTTTTTTTTTGAGACACTGTAATGAAGAAGATTTGTTTTGGGGTTAATTGGATAAATGTCACTCAAATTCTACAATTCCAAAAAAAACGCCACTATAATTTCCAAACTTTAAAAAATGCCACTGCAAATTTTACAAACTTTCAAAAACGCCACTGCAGACTTTAAGAAATGCCACTAGAAATGGCATTTTTAAAAAATAGAAATTGCAGTGGCGTAATTCGAATGGCATTTATCAAATTAACCTTTTTTAGACATCTGGAGTGAAGAAGATGTCGGCCCATAGAGATGTCGGCCCAGGCCCTCTCACAATCCGGGCCATAGCGACGTAGACCAGAAAACGGATAACGGAGAGTGCGTCTTCGCGTCGTGCTTTTCGCCTCTTCTCCAACGGTCAGAAGCGGAACACGCCGGCCGCCGAGATCAGCGCCACCCAGCCTCTCAGCCGCAGCCGGAGAGAGTCGGAGATGTTCGGTCTGCAGGCGGCGGCCTCGTGAGTGGTGGGGCAGATGGGCACGGACGAGCACCTCCGCGACGACGCTACCATCCCCGGCGTTCCTCCTCTCCCGCTTCGATGCCGATGAGGTCGACGCGCTGGAGCTCCTCCTCGCGCAGGGCGGCGACCTCTTTCCACAGGTTTGGTTCCTCACGTCATCTCACACCGTGGAAACCCGAACTGATTTTGCCCGCGTGCGTGTCTGCGGCGGTCCCATCCCACCAACCTCTTCCCTCGTCACTATTAGAGTATAGGTCGGTTACGGATAGTATGGCCGGACGGTTTTGGATTGTAATCTATCTCTATTAGTCTTGGAGTCCAAGTTTTGTAATCTATATAAACAGCCCTTTGAGGCCTCAATTAATACAATAATTATTCTCCAATTATCATGGTATCAGACGCCTAGGTTTTTCCGCACCTGGCATGGCACCGCCGCCAACGCCGCCGCCGCGGCCGACTCGGCCCCTCCTCTCCATAGCCGAGTTCCGCGCCGCCGGTGCCCCTACCTCCTCTTCCTCTACAACCACCCAACTAGCTCCTCCTCAACTACCAATGTTTTCCCTAGCCGACACCATCGCCGACGTCTCCCCCTTCATCCCGATCTCTCTCGATCTTGGCGCCCACAACTACTACCATTGGCACCACCTCTTCAACATCCACCTCGGCCGCTGTGGCCTCCGCCACCACATCCACCCGTCCTACCCTCCGCAGCCCGCCGATCCACGCTGGGTGAAAGACGATCTCGCCATCATCCAGTGGATTTACACCCGCGTCTCCACGGAGCTCTTCAATCTGGTCTCCTCCGACGATGCAACCGCCGCCGAGCTTTGGGCCTCCCTTCAGCAGCTGTTCCAGGACAACTCCGACGCGCGCATCAACGCCCTCAACACCGAGCTCCGCACGACCGTCCAGGGAGATGCCCCGGTCACCGTCTTCTGCCAGAGGATCAAGGCCATCGGCGACGAACTCCGTGAACTCGGTGATCACGTCGACGACCGCGCCCTCATCAACGCCCTCCTCGTCGGCCTCGGCGAGCAGTTCGAGAAGCAGCAGTCCTTCATACCCATGCTCAAGCCCTACCCTACCTTCAAGGAGGTCCGCTCCCTCCTCCAGCAAGAAGAGAAGAACCAAGCTCGCAAGGCTCAACGGCCACCGCAGGTGTTTCATGCTGCCGCGCCTGGGCTGCCGCGCCAATTTGCTGCACCCGCTCCTCCTCCCGCGGCGGCAGCAGCTCCTTCACCGCCGCCAGGATGGCGCCCGAGCCCTAACTACTGGGGCAAGAATCTGATCTACCGGCCCCCTGCTCCTCGCCCCGCCGGCACTGCACCAGCTCCGCCATCAGCCGCTCCATCGCCACCAGCTCCTTCGACATGGCCTCCTCAGCACGATCCCTGGACCGGCCTTGTCCAAGCTTGGCTAATGCCCTGGTCGGCTCCATCTCCGTACGGGGCCCCGCCTGCATACACGGGCACGTGGAGCCCCGGTCTCCGACCGGCCACCGGTTCTCCTGGACTCCTTAGGCCCAAGCCGCCGGCGCACGTCTACAATGCCACCCCTACACCACCTCCCAGCGCGCCAGGACTACTGCCACCCTACTATACCTTGCCGGCTCCTTACGGCACCTTGCCGGCCCCGGCAGCATACTACCAGCCGCCGACCCTGCCCTACGCTCCCATGCAGGCTCCTGGCCCCTCTGCTCCTCTACCGCAGCCGGCCTGGGATCAAGCCGCCTTCATCAACGCCATGAACAACTTTACTCTCAATAACGAAGGTACGGATTGGATTTTCGATTCTGGTGCCTCCTCGCATATGTCTTCAAATATGAATTTGCTGTCAGCTTGTTTCCCTTCTGTTTTTTCTACGATCACCATTGGTGATGGTTCTACCATACCTGTTTCCTGCACCGGTCATTCTTACATCTCTTCCTCTTACGCCAATTTTCTTCTCCGCAATATTCTTGTTGTCCCTTCCCTAATCAAAAATCTTATTTCTGTTCGCCAATTTTGCATTGACAATAAAGTTATTTTGGCTTTTGACCCATTTGGTTTGTCTGTGAAGGATCTGACAACGGGGGAGGTCCTCGCTCGGTACAATAGCACGGGCGATCTTTATCCGCTTCATGGCGCACCTACATCCACTCCCCGAGCCATGCTTGCATCAGTTGATCTGTGGCATCGTCGTCTAGGACACCCCAATAAAACCACCTTGTCATCTTTGCTTCAAGAATTTTGTATTCCTAGTTCTACTGTTCCTCATAATCCCTCTCTCTGTAATGCCTGTCAATGCGGCAAACATGTTAGATTACCTTTTGGAACCTCTACTACCCGTAGCACTTTTCCGTTTGAATTAATTCACTGTGACTTATGGACCTCTCCCGTCCCTAGTGTCTCTGGTTACAAATATTATCTTGTGATTTTGGATGACTATTCTCATTATATTTGGACTTTTCCTATTCGTCCTGAATCTGAAGTACATGCCATCTTTCTCAATTTTCGACAATATGTTCTTACACACTTTGGCTTGCCAATTAGATTTCTTCAATGTGATAATGGTCGAGAATTTGACAACACTCAAAACCGCAACTTCTTTCTTTCTCAAGGCATTCTTCTTCGTTTCTCATGTCCTTATACCTCCCCTCAAAACGGTAAAGCTGGACGCTCTCTTTGCTCCATTAATGATATTCTTCGCACCTTGCTATTACAAGCTTCTCTTCCCTCTCGTTTTTGGGCCAAAGCCCTTCGCACTGCCACACTACTTCTAAATATTCGACAAACTAAGACATGTCCTCTTTATTCGCCTTTTCAATCTCTTTTTCTCTCCCATCCCGATTATTCTTTTTTGCGTGTTTTTGGCTGTCTTTGTTTTCCGAACACCGCTTCTACCGCCTCCAACAAACTCGAACCACGTTCACTACCTTGCATTCATCTTGGTATTTCTGACGATCACAAAGGATATCGCTGTTTCGATCCATCTTCTGGTCGCGTGCTTGTCTCTCGCCATGTCACATTCGATGAAAACACTTTTCCTTATTCTGTCACTACCACCACCACCTCTGCCGCGACCTCTCCCTCTCCTGCGGTGAGGCCGGCAAGCCTGAGGCAGCCGGCAGGCCCGGCAAGCCCGGCAGCCCCGGCAAGTCCGGCAAGCCCGGAAATCCCGGCAAGCCCGACACCGGCAGGCCCGGCAAGCCCGGCAAACCCGACAAGCCCGGCAAGCACGGCAAGCCCGACAAGCCCGACAAGCACGGCAGGCCCGGCAAGCCCGGCAACCCCGGCACCGGCAGGACCGGCAAGCCCGACACCGGCAGGACCGGCAAGCTCGGCAACCGACAGGCCCGGCAAGCCCGGCATGGCCAGCGAGGCAATCGGCAGGCCCGGCAACCGGCAACCCGACGCACCCTGCTCACCCCATCCTACCACAATTTCTCCACCATCCCAACCACCACTCCCACCCAACGCCGTACCCATTCCACCACCCACTAATGATCACGTCATGTGCACCCGCGGCAAACGTGGATTCCTTCTACCCACAAAACGCCTCAACCTCACAGCCACCCCAACCCTCTCTCCTATTCCCACTTCTTACAAACGAGCTCTTCTTGATCCTCTTTGGCTCTCAGCTATGCGCGATGAGTTTAACGCTCTTCAGCAAAATAATACATGGACTCTTGTTTCCAAACCTCCTGGTGTTAATGTTGTTTCTGGAAAATGGGTTTTTCGTCATAAATTTCATTCTGATGGCACTCTTGCTCGTTACAAAGCCAGATGGGTGTGTCGTGGTTTTTCTCAGCAACATGGCATTGATTTTGATGAAACTTTCTCTCCCGTTGTTAAACTAAGTACTATTCGTGTTGTTCTTAGTCTTGCTGTTTCCTCCTCTTGGCCCATTCATCAGCTAGACGTTAAAAATGCTTTTCTTCACGGCACGCTTAATGAAACAGTTTATTGTCAGCAACCATCTGGTTTTGAGGATCCCTCTTCTCCCAATTATGTATGCCTTCTTAACAAATCTCTTTATGGTCTTAAACAAGATCCTCGTGCATGGTTTCAACGTTTTGCTGCCTTTATTCAAACAATAGGCTTCATTCCATCCAAATCTGATTCTTCATTGTTTATTTTTCGCTCCTCTTCTCACACTGCCTATCTCTTGCTTTATGTTGATGATATAGTTCTCACGGCTAGCTCTGACTCTTTTCTCCAACATATAATCTCCTCACTTAGTCATGAATTTTCCATGACTGATCTTGGTCCTCTTCATCATTTTCTTGGCGTTACTGTTTCTTGCACAAAGTCTACCCTTTTTCTCTCTCAACGATCCTATCTTTTAGACTTGCTTTCTCGTTCTGGTATGTCTGATTGTCAACCCTCTCGTACCCCGGCCGACATTGGTGCCAAATTGTCGGCTGATGGTGATCCTGTTTCTGACCCCACTTTGTATCGTAGCATCACCGGTGCCCTTCAATATGCCACTCTCACTAGGCCCGACATTTCATACTCCGTTCAGCAAGCCTGTCTTTTTATGCATGATCCTCGTGCTCCTCATCTTGCTCACGTCCACCGCATTCTTCGCTATTTAAAAGGAACTCTTGATCATGGTCTTCCCCTTAATTCTTCTTCTCCAACAAGCTTGACAGTTTATTTCGATGCAGACTGGGCAGGTTGTCCAGATACTCGACGGTCCACATTCGGATTTTGTGTTTATTTGGGTGATAATCTTGTTTCTTGGTGTTCTAAAAGGCAGGCAACAATTTCCAGGTCTTCTGCTGAGGCTGAGTATAGGTCGGTTGCTCATGATGTGGCTGAAGCGGTGTGGCTGCGTCAGCTTCTCGTGGAACTTCATCGCCCACTTAATCGTGCAACCATCGTTTATTGTGATAACATCTCTGCAGTATACATGGCTTCCAATCCAGTTCAGCATCGTCGCACCAAGCACATTGAGATTGACATACACTTCGTTCGAGAGAAGGTGGCTCTTGGCGAGGTCCGTGTTCTTCATGTACCTACCAGTGCTCAATTTGCTGACATTTTCACCAAAGGACTTCCGACTGCCTCTTTCACCGACATACGCTCCAGTCTCAACATCGTTACTCCTGATGCTGAGACTGCGGGGGGATATTAGAGTATAGGTCGATTACGGATAGTATGGCCGGCCGGTTTTGGATTGTAATCTATCTCTATTAGTCTTGGAGTCCAAGTTTTGTAATCTATATAAACAGCCCTTTGAGGCCTCAATCAATACAATAATTATTCTCCAATTATCAGTCACATCTCACGCCTCGGATCCCGACGGGGTTTCGATTCATGTATGTTGCGTTTATGTCAGTATTTGGCCTATCTGGACTAAAATGCAGCACTTTTAGCAATGCCTCCAGAAATGTCGGGATCGTGGATTTAGATGCCGCAGGTTTGCAGCGAGTCCCTGCTAAGGCTCGCCTCTAGAATATGATATACACACAAAAAGTCTGAAATCGAGACACACTTTTGGTCTATGCTGACCCTATGCAATGTGATTGATTATTGACAGATTCAGGACAAGTCTCGGGGTCAGATGTTCTGTGTTTCGCTGGACTTGGATAAGATGCACAGCGCTGCACACACACACAAGATGTTGCTCCATCAACCAGCATGATATTTGCATCTTGAACAATAAACTCTAATGAATCTTCTTTCTGAGCCAAGTCAACATTTAAGTAAGCATCATTTTTTCAAACTAGCATGGTGTCCTTTTACTTTACAAAATGTAAGTAGTTTCATTTTAAAATTGTACTTTCGGACCTTTTTGTGTTCTATGAAAGACTTTTAATTGTGACGTCATAACAACGGAAGTGGATCCCGAGTATGTATATTCATGTGTGGTGAACCAATTTTTTATTTGCCACTGAGCTATGCATAAACACAATTTCTACAATTGACATGATATACTTAGATCTATATTGCATCATGGCTCTATGATGTTTAGCAGAACAAAAGGAAATAATGCAAACATGAAACATACTTGAAACAATTCATTTAATTTGTCCATTATGGCCTTGCACATATACATGCGGCTATTTTCTTTAAAGAAAAGATAGAAAACCAGAACTTGGACTTGCATCGGTGCAGAACAGGCCTTCTGAATTAATCTAGGTTTCTAATTGTGTTAGTATTTATGTTCACATTTTTGAGAAATCAGACATGGCATTAGTTGTTTTTTTTGAACAATTTTTAAAAAAAATTGCATTAGTTTAAAATATAAACTCTCTGTTTTACTTTCTGTAGGCAACAGTATATGATAAGCCTTCTATTTGAATAGAAAAATTGATTGGTGCTCGTCGACACAGTCTCACCCCAGTAAGATCCTAAACGTTTTCTCCATTGATCATGCATCTACTTGATCCCCTGCATTTATAAGTGTACAATCCCTTGCCTCATTTCAACAAACTTTCACTACCCCTGCATTTTAAATTTATTTTGGCAAGGCCAAAGCTAGGGGAAAATCCCACATTGTATGTTTACTCTATTTCAGTTTAACCTTTTTGATTAGGTTGTTCTTTTATTTTGTTCGACGAGAATATACCATTGTGGCTATATCAAATTTGTTCAATAAAGTTCATTTTCTTATATTTCAGTTTAACCCTTTTGATTTTTATTGTGTTCTCTTGATTAAGTAGGCATACAGCCTATTGTCGGTATATTCTTGAAAATGTATTATCCGGCGTTTAGCAGTTGTTTTATACTTTATGCTTATCTTTTCCTGCCAAAAATTGCTCAATTCAAACTCTTTGAAATATCATATACGTGATTAAGATATTCTTCTTGCTCATGTAGGTGTTTTCTTGAGTCATGCAGGGAAGTGTTTCTCTTAAGTATTTATACTTTGTAGTGAGGTGCTGCTAGACCTGCATCTTGAGAAGGTAGATGTGTCGTCCACTCGTCCTTCAGGTTTTGCCATGTACCATTATCACTGTCATTAATATTTCGTCCTTCATTAATATTTCTTCTGAGCTATCGGGTTTGATGAGCGAGAATTAAGCATTTCTAAGTCAAGTCAGACATAGCCACTCCTGTACTTTTAGGCGTTGTTCCAAGAAAAAGAAGCGTTATTGCAAAGGACAAACACAAGAGATTATTGATATACTTACTATTCAACTTATTCTTAATTTTGTTCATTAAACAAGATGCATTCACCTTACAATAATCATGAAGTATGAGGAGAAACGGGCTCTTGTACACATTATTACATGAATGATAGATGACAATGCGCATAACGTGTGGTAGAATCATATGTCCTTGTTTTGCAAAATAGGCTCAGTAAAATGAAGTAGCTAGATGTAGCATTTGCCGATAAGAGGGAAGAATGCATGCTTCCACGACCGAAGCAGATTTCTGATTTGCTCGCGCCATTGAGTGCTGTTCTTACATGCTCGGCTTCGCGCTGAGACGGCTCGCAAGCTTCTGGCCAAGAGACTTGTCAGCCTGCACGATCCCACAAGAAGCAATTCAGTATGGTAATCTTACTATATTCTTCAGAGAACACGGAAAAATTTACACACAAACTTCTTCAGTTCAGAGAGAACATGCACATGTGGTGCACATCTGTAAGAATGTACTGCTATGTTTGATTACCTGAGACCAGTAGGAGAGCCAGATGGCCTTGATCTCGTGGGTGAGGCGGGGGTCGGACAGCGCATCGATCCATCTGTTGATGAATCGCTCTTGCCTGCACACACACACACACATACATCATTCAGTTTTGGAACAATTGCTTGCTATATACTTATATACAATGTTATAATAACTGATACAATAGCTTGGTAGTACGCACCTTGCCGGGTCCATGGAGCGGTACCTCTCCCCGGGCTGCTTGAAGTTGTTCTCCTTCTCAATGCATACCTTCTCGCGGCGGCCGTTGAGCGTGCGCGCCGGGATGGGGTAGCGGGGCGCGTGCTTGGCGGGGTCGAACCTGGAGGGGAAGTAGTCGACCTCCTCGTCGCGGTGCATGAAGTTCATGAGCCCGTCGTAGTGGTTGTTGTGGTGGGAGCACTTGGGCGCGTTGGCCGGCAGCAGCAGGTAGTTGGGCCCCAGGCGGTGGCGCTGCGTGTCGGAGTAGGAGAAGATCCTCGTCTGCAGCAGCTTGTCATCGGAGTAGTACACCCCGGGGACGATGATCCCGGGGCAGAAGGCCAGCTGCTCGTTCTCCGCGAAGAAGTTGTCGATGTTGCGGTTGAGCACCAGCCTGCCCACCGGCTGCAGCGGCACCACGTCCTCGGGCCACGTCTTGGTCACGTCCAGCGGGTCGAAGTCGAACCGCTCCTCGTGGTCCGGGTCGATGGTCTGGATGTAGAAGGTCCACTCCGGGTAGTTGCCGGCGGCGATGGAGTCGGTGAGGTCCTTGGTGGCGTGGCTGTGGTTGGTGCCGCCCACGGTGACCGCCTCCTCCTCCAGCAGCGACTTGACGCCGCAGGTGGGCTTCCAGTGGAACTTGACGTAGTGCGCCTTGCCGGCACGGTTGACGAGCGTGTAGGTGTTGACGCCGGAGCCGTCCATGTGGCGGTAGTCGGCGGGCACGCCCACGTCGTCGAAGAGGAAGGTGAACATGTGGAGCGACTCCGGGTGGTGGGAGAAGAAGTCGAGGATCCGCCAGTTCTCCTGGATGTGGGTCTTGGGGTTGGGCTTGAGCGCGTGCACCATGTCCGGGAACTTCATGCCGTCGCGGATGAAGAAGACGGGGAAGTTGTTGCCGACGAGGTCCCAGTTGCCCTCGCGGGTGTAGAACTTGATGGCGAAGCCGCGCGGGTCGCGGAGCGTCTCGGGGGAGCCGCGCTCGTGGATCACGGTGGAGAAGCGCACGATGACGGGGGTCTGCACGCCGGGGGCGCGGAGGAAGTCGGCGCAGGTGAGGTGGGACACGTCGTGGGTCACCTCGAAGAAGCCCTTGGCGCTGGCGCCACGGGCGTGCACCACCCGCTCCGGGATGCGCTCGCGGTCGAAGTCGGCGATCTTCTCCACCAGGTGGTAGTCCTCCAGCAGGATCGGACCTGAATTCTTAGCTAGTTAGTTACACAGCTAAACACTCGGTTCATCGGTTGATAATTGATATGCATGGCGGCACATGACTTCAATTGATCTTAATCTCTTAATCTCTTTCTTTCACCATGAATGACTTGCACCCCGATTGTACTGAAGAACACAAATCATTTCGTTTATTTGTTTTTTGCAGGGAAAGAACCCAAATCACTTGAAGTTGGCTCTGAACTTCCACAAGCCATTTTTTGTTGGATGGGTTACGACTCTAGTCTGCCAAACCTTGTGCCAGGAGAAAACTCTCTGTCGTAGAATTGATCGGTGCTGAAGCATGGCACAATGTTTCAGAGTTACAAAGAGCATCCTACTGTGCTTTACACGGACAGGGACAGAGCAGGGGATGGGATGGTTGTGTTGTAATTTCAGTGTTAGTGTGATAGGTATTATTACGGCAGTCGTACACAAACATGAAGTTTTTTTGTTTTTTTTGTTTTTTTTTTGAGACAAGTACACAAACATGAAGTAAGTTGAAGTAGTCAGTATTGATAATCTTGGGCCTAGCTTAGTTGTTTGGCCCAGGTTGTGGCTGGGCCGTGTGAAGCGGTGTTGATGTGGCTGATTTTGGCCTCTGCTTAATAAATGTTGTTGCTGGTGGGAAACCCCTTCCCCAGGAAGAGACTAATCACTTACTCCCTCCGTTTCAGTTTACAAGTCCTGCGCGTATACCTAGGTTGTCAATTTTATCACCCTAATATAAACTATATAACACAAAAAATATACCGTTTGAAAATAGAACATCTGAAGTTTATAATGGTATATTTTTTGTAATATATGACTTGTATTAGGTTGGTCAAATTGATGACCTAGGGGTACGCGCATGCCCTGTAAACTGAGAGAGAGGGAGTACTAGATGCAAAGGTAACTGTCCGCTTGTGTAAAAAAACAAAGGTAACTGTCCGCTCAAATTCACTGGATTAAGCAAGCAAGTACCAAGTTTCATTTCGGCCGGTATTAATTCTCGACGTTCGTAGTACTTTGCTTGCTACGGTGGCGATGCCATGAGCATATGACCATGAGTCCTGGCTGGCTAAAGCATAGCGAGCACAGGTGTGTGGGCGGTAGAGGAGTACCTCGGGATCCGACGGTGAGGGAGTTATCGTTGTTCCAGACGGGCGCGCCGGAGTTGGTGCTCCACATCGGGGCGTTGAAGGAGCTCGACGGGCGGTACTGCGCCGCAGAAGCAGAAAACCCACCATCATCAAAACCAAAGCCATGAACCAGCACGAGGCGAGAGGGCCTGGGCTAAGAGGCGACGAGAGCGCAGGGGTAGTACCTTGTAGGGGTCCATGGCGAACGGAGGAACGGACGACGGGCGGGCGGGCGGGCGGACGGCCGGCGGTGCGCGAGCAGAATGACGACGACTAGGCGAGCCTGGCCGAGCGGCGCGGATGCTTTATAGCGGGAACGAGAGGAGCGTAGAGATTTGTCCCCGTGCTGGTGCAGGATGGACGCTTCTGGGCTTTGGATCGTGGGCGTACGTGTGCTCTGCGTGCTCCGGGGGTCGGGTGGGCGGATACGGGCCGCGCGCGCCTCATCCACACGCGCCCCGCCCGGCGCTCCCCGGCCAGAATAATAAAACGGGCGTGCCCATCGGATAAACGCGGGCGGGAAATGGAACTGGGTGTGAACGGGCCCGGGGATGCGAATTTGGCAGATGCCGTTCACATTGCACGCACGCACGCACGCACGCGACCGTCGCACGCCGGAAGAGACACCCATCTCTCCTCTTCTCCTACTGACGATTTCTCAGCTCGCACACAAGCGTCAAGCGAACCGCAACGTTACACGTTGGGCCTTGCTTGTACCGACCGGGTGTTCCATGGCATCACGACTTGCGCGAGACTTCAGTCGTGTGTGGATTTGGTGCTTCTCTCTTCGGGTGCTTCACACAACATACATCTTGCGTACATTACCTTACTCCAAATAAACTGGTTGTGTAAACATTCCCTTCCGCGGAACAAAGGCTTCTCCGGTTCCACGATCGTGCCTGCACTGCATAGGAATCAAGCAAATCTGGCGCATCTTCCGTGAACTATTAGACAGCAAACACATGGGCGGCAAGATCAATGCCAAAAGACAACAGACATGATGTACTTTTAAGACCACCACAGTTCAATATGTATGTACACCGACGACCCAGGGTACTGCTACCAATATACCACACACACAGTTTAACCACCACGAAACGGGACTCATGTATGCATGCGTGCATGCAAAGGATGGCCAGTAGAGACACTGGTTTATTCATCTTAAAACACATAGAATCTAGAGATATGCCGCCTTCCAATCTGACCGGGTATACAACCAGCGAAAAGGTGACCGGCCCGGGATATATAGTCGTCTACTATTGCCCAAAGTTCCCAAGAAGGCGCTCCACCGCGGCATGGACATTCCCATTGGTAGCCAGCAGCGCCCGGATGTTCTCCTGTGGGTCGAAGAAACCCATTTCTTGGAGCTGAGCTAGCTGCGTTGCGTAGCGCTCTTCCGGTGGCACTGTGAATTCACAAACTGAACCGATGAGCAAGGTTCATGGGCAACACACAATCGCACTATCAAACGGCGTTTCTTTTAATATTATAAACAATGAAACACATACTAACCAGTTGGGACATTTGGGACACCACCCAGGCCACCGCCAGCACCAAGCCCACTGAACATGCTCATCAAGCTGTTGAGGTTAACGTTGCCTAGCATCCAATATTATATTATTAGAAAAATAGCTAGATATTTGTGTAATTATACAGCTATCTGGCACGAGTTTGCAAGTACAGTATAAGATAAAAAAATAATCATCGACTTTGCATGAAAGTTGGATGAGGTATCTCAATGATATCAAAAAGAAAGTAAAGCAGGGAATGCATATAAAACAAATCAGGAACACAAAACTGTTTCAGTAGAGTTTGTTGTTCGCCCAAAGGGAGTTAATTTGTTTACCCTTTTTTCCAATTTATACAACCAAGGTACAGATCTCAAAGAGGGGGGGGGGGGGGGGGGGGGGGGGGTCTCAGTGTGCTAGACATTCTCAATTTTGATACAAAAACAGAACTCATGGAGAACAATACTCAAAAGTGATGTTGAACTTTATCAAAAGAATGTAAAGGAACACAACCATAAAAAATACAAATCTAGATGATTCAGGCAGGATGCTCATGAATGAATGCATACATCAATGCTAGGTACATTCAAATGGTAACTAGGTAGAACAAATTACCTGGAGTAGTGCCCGCTTGGGTCCGCTCCCTGAATCAAGCAAGAAAACAGATTCAACAAACAGAGCATAGAGCAAGGTTTACCATATTAGCATCAATAACAACAAGGCCTTTTTTGGTCACAAACAAGAAAACAGATTCAACGATAAATGCCTAATCTCTTCATTTTAGGTTCAACAAGACATAAAAAGAAGTACATTAGATAGAGGGGAATAAAAAACATCATGAGCTAAGGAGGTCAAGTTGAGCTGAAGAGACTCACTGGCCAGCAGCTTGTTGACCAAGTTGTGACGTCAATGTCTGCTGGAATGAAGCTAATTGCTACATAAAAGGAAAGCAATTTAGTCTATCATATAATCACATGCTGTGCACATACATATAGCAGTATAAGTTTCACCTGCAATGTTTCAGGAGATGTCAACTGGCGAAGAAATTCTGGATTCTGAAACATTTCTCTCATTTGGGTATTTGACTCCATCATGTTACGTACATTCGGGTTCATGTTGAGCAACTACATGCAAGAAAACATTGGGAAGAGGGTCAAAACATTATATACTCAGGTCAAAAAGGCTCCCAACCAACTATTCAAAACAGAAGTAGTTGAAGCCGTGTACCTGATTCATGGTCTGAGGATTAGACATGATGTTTTGCATCATTTGCATCATGGTAGGGTTTTGTAAAACCTGGTTCAATAAGGAAGCATCAGAGCCACCACCCAGCATACTTCCCAAATCTGCAGAACCCAACCCTCCTAGGCCACCGCTTGTGGCACTCCTTGCAGCAGCAGAAGGCCTTGCTGCTCCTTGTGCAGCCCCAGCTGCAAATTTAGGTCTTAGATTAGATAGCAGAACAGGACAAGAATAAATGCACATATGAACACCAAAATATGGCAGTATCCAAATGGCCAAACCTACCATTTGCGCCCCAGGGATTTGGGAGCGGATTAGTATTTGGAGCAGGAGCAGTAGTTGGTGCATCTCCAGTTGGATCTCTGGCTTGGTTAGACCCCTGGTTTCCTAGAAGAGCTGCAAATGGGTTTGGGTTTGTGTCGCCCTCCCCAGCCATTGTTGTTGCATTCATAAATGGCTCTTGAACAGTTTCATACATGCGGCGCAGCATATTAAACCCTTCTGGAGAAGATTCAATGTTGCTCATGGCTCTGTCTGTGTTCCGCATCATCTCTCTCATAAGTTCAGGATTCCTAGCTGCTTCAACAGTTTGGCGGAGAATGCTTGGATCATTCAGGACATGTGCCAGATCCGGATTACGGTCAACGAGCTCACGCATTTGAGGATTGTTCATAATTAAATCGCGTATTAGATCAGGGCTATTCATTATGTTTTGCATGGCTGGTGTGTTCAATACTTCTCTCATTAAGTTGGGATTCTCAGTTAACTGCTGTTGCATCTGCTCTAATCCTGGAAGGCCAGAGCCAGATAAACCAAAAGCTCCACTGCCAGCAGTTCCTGTACCACCAAGACCTTGAAACAAGCCTCCAAGACCAGCTGGTGGGGTATTCGCAGAAGTCGTAGTTGAAGTCCCAAGGTTGGCTGCAGCCGGGGCAGCCGATATTGCTGGTGGTGCAGCACCCCGCACCATATGGATGGTGTGATCGGTCTCCACACCTTCAAAAGGGAAGGAGAAAAAAGGCACCAGAATGAGAGTGAATTCGTAAAATTAATAAGTTGTATTTCCATGCATCAACCAATCAAGGGTAGGTCCACTAATCCTGAAGCACATGGACAGGTAAGTTATTAGAATTGTCACTTCATTTGTGCTTCAAAATCTGTGGGTACCTAATGAAGTTCCTAGAATCAAGCAACAGACTACTGACTGAACTCTATATAAGCAGTCAATCCTACACAAACACAAAGGGCACTTCTATATCCAAAATTAGCGTGTTCTGAAAGTGTTGACTTGACTGGACAGGATGTCTTGTACTTACATTCACACACTAAAACAAGCAGATATAATGTGGCTCCTTATTGTTCTGTCATGACTGGTGAGTGGTGACACATAGCTCAAGGCATGAATGGAACACAAAATTCTTTCCAATAAACATAGTTGAATTTTTTACTGGAGATACCAGTCTAGCATGAGAAATTTGTCCATGTTTGGTTCCTTTTTATTACATATGGAGTTAATGACAATTGCAAGGAATCTTCCAGATTATACATCTTATTTGTATGGCCAGTTCAAGTATGTTAGGATAGCAATGTATGGCAAGTTTACTCGTACTTATCCAAAGGAACAAGCTAAACATATCATGTTGATGTTGTGAGTTACACCCAAAAATTCTAGCTTATTCAACTTTGCCAAGTACCAAACATGAACATGAATCAATGAAGGAATGGTTAGAAAAAATACCTTTTTAATGAAGATAAAAACTACTTAACTGCATGTACAAAAAGAATCTACAGAACTGTAGATATGACATGGTAATTTGCAGGTACAGATTAAAAAGCGAGGATGCACTAAAACTATGTGGTAGTTTCCCATATAATTTCTCTGTTTGATGAAGAGTGCCACATGGGCAATGCAATAAAAGATGGTTCCTATTGTTGTGCCATAATAGGAATAATTTTTAGAGAAAATAATAGGAATAATAGCATTGTACCAGCTGAATCAACCATTGTCATCCACTGGCACTTGCACAACACCATATTCTCCGGAACTACATTCGCGTAGAGGCATCAGAACAGTGCTCATTTCACCTCTATAGCATATGTTCACTAAGCTGTGCTATCATTCAACGCCAAGGCTACATATGCGGCTATGCCTCTGCACCATTCCATCAACCAAGGAGGCAAGAACCACACACAAAATTATAGGGCACCACTCATACACATTGTCAAAGGGGCTACAAGTCAAGGCAGGCATTGCATCTAAAAGATCTCTTTAGCATCTATCAACAGGAAGACGAGCTCAGTGAGGCGATAAACAAATTTAAACATTACCAAGAAGGTCTTAACAGAGACTTGAGGAGATGTGTTTATCAAAATGAAAAGGTAGAAACTTAATGCGCGCAAATTTCTGAAACTCAATCTTTAATTCTCGTCCGACTTGAGGAGACTTGAGTTTCAGAGGATGTCTGCATCAAAGTGAAAAGGTTATAACTTACCTCTCTGAAGGACTAGATGGTTTAGGTCATGCCATGAAAAATCTAGATAAACATTCTCGCATGATAGAAACTCGATGCGCGCAAATTTTCCTTACAAACGCAAGGTGCGTACGTGACGCTGGCACTTGCATGAGACCATATTGTCCAGAACTACATTCGCGTAGAGACATCATAACAGTGTTCATTTCACTTCTATAGCATCGGTTCACTAAGCTGTGCTATCATTCAACGCCAAGGCTATGTATTCGGCTATGCCTCTGCACCATTCCGTCAACCAAGGAGGCAAGAACCACAAAAAAAAATATAGGGCACTACTCGTACACATCGTCAAAGGGGCTAAGCTGCATCTCGCCCTCCTGCTAGCAAAACAAGCTGCATCTCATCTAAGACACAGGCGCCACCCAAGGCAGACCAACATAGCGCACGCGTAGGAACTAACCAATCACGCCATCAGCCACGCCAGATTAGGAAATCGCAACAAAGACCAAGCTTTTCAGGGCGGGGGTAAGGGAGCACACGCACGCACCGTAGCTGGCTAGGGTTTGGTCGTCCTTCAAGATCCGGCCCTTGTGGATCAGCCGCTGCTGCGGCGCCGGCACGTCGCAGCTCTTGGCAAGGCCTAGTCGCCGGAAGACGTAGTCCGTCCTGTCCGGTAGTACACATTGCGTGTCTGATACGTCCTGCTCCCTCGTTTCATTTTTGTCATTTGACACAGTACTGTTACTATTCTGCTCCCTCGTTGCTTCGGTGCTAAGCTTTTGCATCGACTCGCTGAAGAAGATGAAATTCCATCAACCGCTCCATTAAAAAAATTCAAAAATAAGCGTGAAGAGTTGGAATTGCTTTTATCGTTCGGGCTTGCTAAACATCAGTCAACTGAGATTTAGCGAAGTCTCGGTCGACACACTTGAGCCGATGTTTCTGGTGGTGCAGCACCCTGCACCATATGGATGGTGTGATCGGTCTCCACACCTTCAAAAGGGAAGGCCGAAAAAGGCACCAGAATGAAAGTAAATTTGTAAAATTAGTAAGGTGTACTTCCATGCATCAACCGATCAAGGGTAGGTCCACTAATCCTGAAGCACATGGACAGGTAAGTTACTAGAATTGTCACTTCATTTGTGCTTAAAAATCTGTGTGTACCTACTGAAGTTCCTACAATCAAGCAACAGACTACTGACTGAAACTCCATTAAAGCAGTCAATCCTACACAATCACAAAGGGCATTTCTATATCCAAAGTTAGTGTGTTCTGAAAGTGTTGACTTAACTGGACAGGATCTTCTGTACTTACATTCACACACTAAAACAGGCAGATATAATGTGGCTCCTTATTGTTCTGCCATGACTTGTGACACATAGCTCAAAGGGATGAAAACACAAAATTCTTTCCAATAAATTGTCGTATACAGATAGTTGAATTTTTTACTGGAGGTACCAGTCTAGCATGAGAAATTTGTGCATGTATGGTTCCTTTTATTACATGGAGTTAATGACAATTGCAAGGAATTTTCCAAATTATACATCTTCTTTGTATGGCCAGTTCAGGTAAGGATAGCAGTGTATGGCAAGTTTACTCATACTTATCAGAAGGAACAAGCTAAACATGTCATGTTGATGTGTGACTTACATCAAAATTGCTAGCTTATTCAACTTTGCCAAGTACCAAACATGAACATGAAGCAATGATGCAATGGTTAGAGAAAATACCTTTTTCATGAAGATCAAAACTACTTAACTACATGTACACAACGGTATCTACAAAACTGTAGATCTGATATGCTCTCATTGCTGATATGGTAGAGTGTAGGCACAGATTAAAATAGGCGTGGATGCACTAAAACTTTGCAATAGTTTCACACAGAATTTCCTGTTTGACAAAGAGTACCACGTGTATAATGCAATAAAAGACGGTTCCTATTGTTGTCGAAACAAGACAAGACTTTAATGTCATAATAGGAATAGTAGCATCATAGCGGCTGAATGAAAACACATTACACGTGGATGACAATGGTTGATAACACGTAGCCCCAATAACAAGCAATTGAAACCAATCTAAATACAGTTATGGGCGGGAACCCGAAAGCATTAATAGTAGCCTTCCTGGTGGCTAATCAGTGATTGCTAAGATGCTGTCATGCTGCAATCCAGTAGCATGTGTCGATTCATGCATGCTTACTGTCTGTGTGCCACCCTACCCATGTATCACCGCCTGGGATTTTGCCTACCAACACAAAGTGCAGACGCGACGCTGGCACTTGCATGGCGCCATGGTGTCTGGAACTACATTCACATAGAGGCATCAGAGCAGCGTTCATGTCACTTCTATAGCATAATGTTCACTAAGGCGTGCTATCATTCAACGCCTAAGGCCACTTATTGGGCTATGCCTCTGCACCAATCCATCAACCAAGGAGGCAAGGACCGCAGAAAATTATAGGACATTCCATCGCATACATTCTCGAAAGAGCTGAGCCGCATCTCGCCCACCTCCTAGCAAAACAAGCGACGAAGGCATTGCATCCAACATTAGAGGCACCACCACAGGCAGACCAAGGCAGCGCAAGCATCGGGCTCTTAACTAACCACATCATCAGCCACGCGGAACAGACTACGGGAAGCTGCGCCGAAGCCCGAGCTTCTCGGGGAGAGGGGGGGAGGGAGCGCACGCACGCACCGTAGCTGGCTAGGGTTTGGTCGTCCTTCAAGATCCGGCCCTTGTAGATCAGCCGCTGCTGCGGCGCGGGCACGTCGCAGCTCTCGGCGACGACCGCCTTGAACTCCCCGACGGTGGCGCCCAGGTCGGCCCGCACCGCGAACTTGTTCCCGCTGGTACCGCGGATGTGCAGCGTCGCCGGCGCGGCCGCGGCCGCGGCCGCTCCCGCGGGCTCGCCGCCCGCCTCGCCCTCGCCGCCGCCCATGCCTGGCCCGAGGGTCGATCCGGCCGGCCTCCGCCGCGATCCGGCGTGGGGGGGGGGGGGGGGGGGGGGGGGGGGGGTGGTTTGTGGTTTGTGTCGTGCTGTGCGTGCGCGAGTTCGTCCGCCCGTTCCCCTCTTTTCTCTCGCTTTTTGTACGAGCGTTCGCTTCGCCGGAGGAGGAAGAACGGCCGTGGGGCGGAGGATCGGGCGGCGGAGAGGGCCGTGGGGCGGGGACGGACGGCTGGGATCGCCTTGCGTGGTCTGGGGCGGGGTGGGTGGGCCCCGCCGCGTGGAGCGGGCTGTCAGGGTCGGTGCGGATGGGGGTGGAGAAGGTTCTGGTGTCAAGCCCCCCCGTCGCCGGAAGACGTAGTCCGTTCCTGTCCGGTGGTACGCATTTGTGTGTCCGGTACGTACTACTGCTCCCTCTTTTTTCTCGTTTGATAACACGGTACTCTGCTCATTCGTTGCTTCGGTGCTAAGCTTTTGCGTCTACTCACTGAACAAGATAAAATTCCAGAAAAACAAACTTCAAAGATGAGCGTAAGAGATTTTATTTTGACGCGTGCTACAAATCAGCCGACAGATTTCTTCCACGCGTAAGCCGCCTCGCCAGCCATCCGATCCAACCAGTCCCCGCCGTCCGATTAAGTCGCGACAGCGCCCCACCTGAGCACCAGCCCACCTATCTCCTTTTGCAACGATCGTCTTGCTGCGTTGCAGCAATAACAAACAGACGGTTCCCCACCTGAGCCCCGCGGATCGCTGGCGGCGACCGGCGACACCTCCCTCCCCCCAACCCCCCACCCCCCTCCCACCTGCCACCCTCCGCCGCCGTTCCGCCGCCAGATCTCCCTCGCCTGCAATGCCTCCGTTGTACCCGAGCCGCCCCTGACTAGTTCCATGGCGCACCACATCTACAGAGACCTTGCTCCTACTTTTGCTCGAAGCTCCGATGGATCCGTTGCATCCAGGTGGACGGATCCAACTCCGGCGACCTACGTAGAGGATAATTGGTTTGATGCCAACATTTGGCATTGCCAATACTTGGCAAGCCAACAATTGGCAATATCAAAAGTTGCCAAAAATTGGCAACTCCTTGTGAGGTTGACAACTAAACTTGGTAACTAACCAAGCACTAGCCAATATTTGGCATTTGCCAAATGTTGGCATGCCAATTTTTGGCATCAAACCAATCATGCTCGTAGTACCTCCTGCCACTAGCTACAGAAATCCACCAGTTTTCTTCCCGGAGAATCAACCTCCTACTGTCAATTCCTCTGTAAATTGGGTGAGTTCCTCTGCAAATTGATCTTGTGATTGGTTGATTTACAACAATTCCTGCTTAAAAATTCAGTAGGGTTGTTGCAAAAACAGTGTTGCAATGTCACTCTGCAAATTAAGACTACTGATGTAAATATGAAGCAGTACTTGTGATTGGTTTTTTGACTTGGACATGATAGTCTCTGTTCAGAAAGAAAAACAGTAGGGTTGCTGCAAAAATTTCAGAAAATGCAGCCTTAAAAATGTGTGTTAAAAAAGTTCAAACTACCATGTTCCTAACTTGATGTTTCCGGTCTTACTAATGAAGACAAATTGGTTGCAATAGAAGGAGGGACTGTTGTTGAAACTATTGTTGAATAAGAAAATTCAGAAACCATTGTTTTCATGGTGAAGATGATTTTAGGATGTTGAATTAGAAATGAATTTTGTTAAAACTGGTAATGGCATGTTTCAAACTGTTAATGGATGTAACAAATAATTAGATAATTATATTATGAATCAATTGCATATTGTTACAAAAATCCCTAATGTTTGGATGTGCTTTTTATGCTTTTTCATAGGATGCTGATGATGGGGCAGCAGCTCAACAGAGCTATGCGGCACAAGACTTTGCAACAAATGCATGAATGAATTCACATACTGGACACACGAGTACCACTGCAATGTATGACGGTGATGAAGACGATGAAGAAATTTCATCGCAGCCACTTTTACCCTATGTTGGCATGCAATTTGACTCTGTTGATGATGCTAGAGCATTCTACAATGAATATGCCTTCAAGATGGGATTTGGAATACACATAGGCGCTTCTAGAAACAACCAGAAGAAAGGTCCTACGACACTTATCAAGAGGGTTTTTCAGTGTGTCCACACAGGGAAGCCAGGAAGCAAAAGTGAGAATAGCAATGCTTCAGAAGGTCTATCAATGGGTGCAACCTCTTCTAGCAAAGATAATTGGTTCGGAATGGATGTTACAAACAAACGTCAAAAGAATCGCTTGCTGCGAAATGATTGCAAAGCTAAAATGATAGTTGGACTCAGGGGCACCAGATGGATTGTATCTCACTTTGTTGCAGAGCATACACACCCCCTAATGCCACAACCAGAGCTTGTACGGTACTACCGCTCACACCGTAACATTCCTGAAGAAGATATGGATCTCATAATGACCATGTTGGGGAACGTTGCATGGGAAACAAAAAATTTCCTACGCACACACAAGATCTATCCATGGTGATGAGCATCTACGAGAGGGAGAGTGAATCTACATACCCTTATAGATCGCTAAGCGGAAGCGTTAAGAAACGCGGTTGGTGTAGTCGAACGTCTCCGCGATCCAAATCACAAGTCGTCCCTCGATCCGATCACGAACTAGTGCCGAACGGACGGCACCTCCGCGTTCAACACACGTACGGCTTGATGACGCCTTCACCTCCTCGATCCAGCGAGCGATGGTGAAGTAGTAGATGAGTTCCGGCAGCACGACGGCGTGGTGATGGTGGTGAGGAACAATCTCTGCAGGGCTTCGCCAAGCACTACGGAGATTATGACGGGAGAACTAGAGGGTTAGGGTTGCCGACACACGGCTTGGGAAATCTTAATGTATCCCGTGTGCTAGCCCTGCCCCTCTATATATATGTTGAGCCTTGGGGTCTAAACTTGGAGTAAAAGCCTCCTCCAGGTCGGTTTTGCCCGCACAAGGTCGGTTTGGCCCGCAGGGAAAGAGTCCAACTCGGATCCCTGCAGTACCGCGCACAAGCGGTAGTAACGCTTCACACAAGCGGTAGTATCGCTTATGCGGTAGTACCGCTTCACACAAGCGGTAGTACTGCCTTACCAGCGGTAGTACCGCTTAAGGCAGCAGCAAAACTTCCTTTTGCACTTCTTAATACCTCGTGGGCTTTACCCCTTTGGCTCATATAAAGTGTTGCTGCACCTGAACACTTCGGTAAACATCCGGAACCCCTTCCGGTGAATTCCGGAACCCTTCCGGAGATCAAAACACTATTATCACATATATCAATCTTTACATCCGGACTCTTCCGGAGATCCTCGTCATGTCCGGGATCTTATCCGGGACTCCGAACAACCTTCGGTCACCAACAAAATAACTCAACTATACTAATCATCACCAAACGTTAAGTGTGTAGACCCTGCGGGTTCGAGAACTATGTAGACATGACCGAGACACCTCTACGATCAATAACCAATAGCGGGACCTGGATGCCCATATTGGGATGTTCTATTGATCCACTTGATGTATGTTTTGGTGATCAACTTGCGGGTTCCGTGACCTTGGGAATCTATGCATACGGGTTGGCACATGTTTTCGTCTTGACTCTCCGGTAGAAACTTTGGGGCACTCTTTGAAGTTCTTTGTGTTGGATTGAACGTGATGAATCTGAAATTGTGTGATGCATATCGTATAATCAAGCCCATGGATACTCGTGGTGACATTGGAGTATCTAGGTGACATTAGGGTTTTGGTTGATGTGTATCTTAAGGTGTTATTTTAGTACGAACTCTAGGGCTGTTCGTGACACTTATAGGGATAGCTCATAAGATTGATCGGAAAAGATAACTTTGAGGTGGTTTCGTACCCTACAATAATTTCTTCGTTTGTTCTCCGCTATTTGTGACTTTAGAGTGAACTCTTTGTCGCACGTGAGGGATTTACATATGATTCAACTATGTCAGTATTGTTGAGAGAACTTGCAAGTATGAACCCTAGGCCTTGTTTCTAAGCATTGCAATATCGTTTGTGCTCACTTTTATCATTAGTTACCTTGCTGTTTTTATATTTTCAGATTACAAAAACCTATATCTACCATCCATATTACACTTGTATCACCATCTCTTCGCCGAACTAGTGCACCTATACAATTTACCATTGTATTGGGTGTGTTGGGGACACAAGAGACTCTTTGTTATTTGGTTGCAAGGTTGTTTAAGAGAGACCATCTTCATCCTACGCCTCCCACGGATTGATAAACCTTAGGTCATCCACTTGAGGGAAATTTGCTACTGTCCTACAAAACTCTGCGCTTGGAGGCCCAACACGAGTCTACAAGAAGAAGGTTGCGTAGTAGACATCAAGCTCTTTTCTGGCGCCGTTGCTGGGGAGGTGAGTGCTTGAAGGTATATCTTTAGATCTTGCAATTGAATCTTTTAGTTTCTTGTTTTATCACTAGTTTAGTCTATAAAAGAAAACTACAAAAAAATGGAATTGAGGTTGCCTCATATGCTTCATCTTTTTAATGTCTTTCGTGAAAATGATGGAAAGGAAAATTGTGCTCAGGTGTTAGAAGAAGAAGTTATTAAAATGTTTGGCACTAAATCTTTGAGTGATGAGCATGATTGCAATGTTGTTAGTATGAATTCTCTGAATATCCATGATGCTAATGATATGCAAAGCCACAAGATTGGGGATGCTATGTTTGATGAAGATGATATTTTTTGCCCCCCAAGTTTTGATGAGCAAATTTATTATGATGATGGCATGCCTCCTATCTATGATGATTATGATGATGACATGTATGCTATAAAGAATAATGATAACCATGAAACTTGTCATCATGATTTTAATTTTCAATTGGATTATGCTTCACATGATAGTTATTTTGTTGAGTTTGCCCCCACTATTATGAATGAGAAGAAAATTGCTTATGTGGAGAGTGACAAATTTTCTATGCTTGTGGATCATGAAGATAATGCTTTATGTGCTGGTTATGTTGTGGAATTCCTTCATGATGCTACTGAAAATTATTATGAGGGAGGAACATATGCTTGTAGGAATTGCAATAATATCAAGTTTCCTCTCTATGTGTTCAAAGTTTTGAAGTTATGCTTGTTTTGCCTTCCTATGCTAGTTGATTCTTGCCCCCATAAATTGTTTGCTCACAAAATCCCTATGCATAGGAAGTGGGTTAGACTTAAATGTGCTTGTCATGAGATTCATGATGATCTTTTGCATGTTTCAATTATTATTCCTACTAGATCATTGATGGCGCGCGTTGCTGTGCCCGTCTATTTTGGCTCTTAATTGTTAGGGATATAAAATAATTTATATACATTTATTTAGAATTATTTGAAGTATTGTGCTTTTTGTAGCTAGTGCTTGTCTCCATTTTTCAAAATAACGCCATGGAATTGAAGAGAGGAATATGACTGATTTGCAATAATATTTTGTTCAGTTGTTGTCTTAGAACTAATAGACTTACTGGTTCGAGTTGTGCTTGATGGTTGATGGATACATGTTTTGTGATTGATCATGACCTCTTTTGGCTCCTAAAATTACTCTCACAAAGGCTCACATCATGACATTTAGAAACATAAATGTTGAGGAAACATAAATTAAATTAGATGGTACAAATGATTCATGAATTTTGGATAAATTATTATCTAAACAATCTAAATAATTAATGACATTGTTGTTAGCCTACAAGAAAATTCTACGTTGTAGTCTGGCAGAGAGATATTGTACAAGGGATAGCACCTGGGCATACAACTTTTCTCGTCATATTAATTGTCTTGTAGCTCACTTCTAAGTCACTGTACATCTGGACAATATATCAAAGTTATTTCAGAAAAAGGGAGTAAAAACATATGAAAATGAGGACAGCCAATGATAATTCATATATAATCAAGTTGAGGCATGTAAACAAAAGTCAATGGAAATATGAAGGAAGTTTATATTTATTCGTAAACACCGGTCAAAAACAAAATGGAACTACTATATATTTATTTGAAGAAAGTTTGTTCATACAGTATAACATAAAAATGTGAAAATGGAAATCTGTCTATGCAGATAGTAGTGACAGCCCGAAGGTCTGAGTACCGAGCTTAATGGATTTATGGTGGTTCCGGACTTACCGTGCTTGGCCGTGACGATGCCCTTCAATAGAATGGGCATGCTGGTTATGGACTTCAGCCACTATACGTCCTGCACAAAGCGTTATCACTTATCAGAGACATGCTGTCAGAATTCATGTTCCAACTTCCAATATAATCCTGCAGGATTGTCTCATGGGTCATGTATCCTTGCTTTCAGACATCAGTGCAGCAGCCAACAATTGGAGCAGTTCGGTCACTGTCTCCCTATATATACAATACATACAGGGTAGGTCTCCAAGTTTATACTGAGAGGCAACTCAGTTCCTCTGGCGGATGCAGATTGCAGAATTGACCAGGAAACTACAGTTGAATATACTTATGAAGTACTGAAGCACATATTGTAGGATCTAATAAAACATTAATTTGCATATGGGTGCCAATTTTTCAGTACCTTCCATGATAAAGATGATCCAGCGTACCACACGCTTATTTCGCAAGCTGCAAGCCATCTAGCTGCAAATGCAAAATATGAGTTTGTGCTTCAGTCTTTCAAAAAGAAAAAATGGATTCATGTGATATCTGAGTACCATTAAATATTTTCTCCAGAACAAACAAATTAGTAAATCTATACAGCGACTCACCATATCATGATCATTTATTGAAAGGCTTGGCTTCGCACAACGCAACCATCCTACATAACCAAATCAGATCAGAAAACTGAACATAAGAAGTCACAGTTTCTTCTATGATCTAACAATGAATTTGTTTTTCTCATCTACATGCACTGACGGATTCACACGAAGAAACATCAATCATGTACTGCAAGTAGGAACCGAAAACTCGATCGGCCACAGTTCTTCATCTTAGAAAATTGCAAAAGAAGAGAAGATGAAGATGAAATGAAATTTCTGTCGACGATAGCCTCGAGACTGAACACGGCGGCAGAGTCATGAACAAAAACCATGGAGGACACGAGGCACAAGAGACCTAACCCGTAGGGATGTCGCCGTCCCAGGAGTCCATTTTGTGTACTGAGGCCGCTCATCCCGGCCCACCCGCAGTCATCAGCACGGGTTGGTTGCCATGGCCATGTCACGCATCTATGGAGCGGCGGATCCCTCCAGCCTGACGCGGATGCGGCAGCCAACGGCCTGCTCGACGGCTCCTGATGCGCGTGAACCACCAGCGGCGAATTAGGTGCTCCGGCGCGGCACCCACCGGCCAAAAGGGACATCCTCGGGCATCGCGCGGTGGCCTCTGCGTTGAAGCCAACAAGGATAGAAACAACGGAGACATGAGGGAGAGGTAGATGCAAGAAGAGGCGATGCAAAGTGGGGCGGCGGCGGTGGCGGCGCAATCGCAAGGTCTGGCAGTGACGGATCCCCTTTCCGTTCTCTCTCGCGCGGCCCTCTGTCGAGCGCATGTTTTTTCCTTTCGGAAAGGACTGAACCGTTTGGCGGCCTTTCTCGCGTAACAGGTTAGTTAGTTGGGCTGGGAGAAAAGGCCCAAACAACCAGAACGCTCAGATTTTTCCTGTGGAGTAGCTGCCCTTTAGGACAGTTGGGCCAAAAAAAAAATGTGCGATGGAGGTGGACAGCAGATCTGACGGTTAAGATTGTCCAAATCATGAAAATGGACGGCCAAAATTGCAAATCGCTGAGAGGGCTCGCTTTAGGCTCGGTTTTACTGTCCTAAACTAGATCATTGATGGCGCGCGTTGCCGCACCCATCTATTAGGACTTATAATTGTTCGGCATATGAAGTAATTTGTATACATTTGTTTGTAATATTTAGAGGTATTGTGCTTTTCTCCATCATTTTTCAAAATGACGCTATGCAATTGAATAGATAAATTCAAGAGAATAGTGGTGTTGAGTCTTTTTCTTAGGTCCAATGAACTTGTAGTTGGTTGAGTTTGGGTCTCAGGTGTTTTAGTTTTGTATTAGGATGATTGATGCATGCATGTTTTGTGATTGATCCTTGCCTCTTTTGGCTCCTAAAAAAGATCCCTCGCAAAGGCTCACATAACAACATCGAAAAATAGAAAGGTTGAAGAAAAATAATAGAAATATGAAAAAAATGAAAGAAATAGACAGTACAAAAATACTGCAAAAAACTTGGACCTATATTATCTAAACAATATAAATGCATTCAAAAATTGTGGATGACCCGCAAGAAATTTTACATTTTAGTCTGACATACTACCCCCAACCGAGAAGCACATTACACACGGGCATACATCTCTCTTCGTAAGTAGAGTACAAAAAACTGGGGATAATGTGACCCGGAATAAAACTGTATCCCGGCTCTCATCAAACAACATATCTCCAGTTGTATCTTAGGACTAACTCTGCCTTATTCAATGATCTAGCCTTGGACGTTAAAAATCAATTAATTGTTTCCACATGAAGCACAACTGACTGTGTTATATGTCACAACATTCAGGGAACAGGCTTATCCTTTCTGCAAGTACTTGGAGAAACAAAATCATTTTCGGGCCTGAGGTCAGCTTTTCATATTTGATCACATTTGGTGCGAGATAACTTGGCATCACACTGAGAAAAATAGATGTTGCTCCTGTAGTACCTAATGCATTACCTTCAAGTAATAGTACATTATCTTAAATTGGTACACATAATTTAGAGAAAGGTAATCCACACAATGAGCAAAAGTAAAATGTGGATGCTAATATATAATGCAACTGAAAGTTAAGACGCTTGGTTGTGTCCAGTATACTGTAGTTGATAGTTTGTTGACTCCTACATATGACACTGGATTGCTTTTAGTCAATTAATATGCATTAGATGGGAAGAAAAATACGGGAAAATAGCACATGACGTGTACTGAAAGGACATCGGAGAACTACATAGAGGTGAATGAAACATTAATCTAGTTTGCAACCGAAATACTCTAGAATGATATACTTATGCTGAAAATAATCTGCCGCTTAGTTGCTGCTACCTTGGCATACCTCTGAAATTAAATACATTGACATTTTTTTACTTATAACATTAAATTAATTGTTAATTAATTAATTTAGAATAAAGAACTGGTAGCCTTGAAACTTATATATGATAATATGACATCCATATTTCTTACCTGTAACAGATTTATATTTTGTCAAGTATAGATGATTAAAAATCTTTCTCCATGCACATCTAAACTTTCTTCATGCTGCAGGCTAGATTGTGTAGACACTAATAAAAAATTCCAAACTGAAGAGAATTGATGAATCAATTGTACCAGTAAATGTGCATGAATGGCACAAGCCTGACTGGCTTTACGGCCTAAGACCACAAGAAAGTTATCCGCCTTTATATCATGACGAAGAAAGCCTTGAGTGCAGGTACTCTGCCTTCAATCTGTAGGAAATTTCCATTACATTTACTTGGTGGTAAAAATCAACTAAATAAGGATTCATAAGATTTGACTTTTGCAGATAAACATTTTCAGCTAAACAATTGAATAATTACCTTTACAGTTTCCAGAAGCCATTGGAGATTATGAGCCGCCGAAGTAGAAGATTCGAGTACCAGTCTTCAAGATCTGCCCAAATCAATTGACCACCACCAGTATGAATAACACCTGTATGTACAATATTTGGATTGAGAGGATATCAGGACAATGGAATTGTTTGCTGGAACAGGAATCGTACGTGAACGGGAAAGAAAATAGGGAAACCTGTGCGAGCACCATGCTGATGGATGTTGTGTTGCCAGAGTGAAAACCATGGACGAAGAGTGGCGAGGGAGGAAGCACCTGATTCACCAGCATCCCCTCGTCGGCTGGATCGGCTCCCTTGCTGATGCGCGTCGCTCTTGATCCCCTCGCCCGCCTCGGCTCCCATTGCCCGCCTCAGTTGGATTCGATCGGGCGCCTTCCACCGCGCGCCTCCGCTCCCATCGCACGCCTCGGCTGGATTCGATGGGGCTTGGATCCCCTCGCCGCTTCGTGTCGCAGGCATCCTCGAGTGGAACAAACTTTTTTTTTTGACAAAACGAGAGCACCGTCGACACAGATATTGATGGGAAACGTTGCATGGGAAACAAAAATTTACCTACGCACACACAAGATCTATCCATGGTGATGAGCATCTACGAGAGGGAGAGTGAATCTACATACCCTTGTAGATCGCTAAGCGGAAACGTTAAGAAACGCGGTTGATGTAGTCGAACGTCTCCGCGATCCAAATCGCAAGTCGTCCCTCAATCCGATCACGAACTAGTGCCGAACGGACGGCACCTCCGCGTTCAACACACGTACGGCTTGATGACGCCTTCACCTCCTCGATCCAGCGAGCGATGATGAAGTAGTAGATGAGTTCCGGCAGCACGACGGCGTGGTGATGTTGGTGAGGAACAATCTCTGCAGGGCTTCGCCAAGCACTACGGAGATTATGACGGGAGAACTAGAGGGTTAGGGTTGCCGACACACGGCTTGGGAAATCTTAATGTGTACAGTGTGTTAGCCCTGCCCCTCTATTTATATGTTGAGCCTTGGGGTCTAAACTTGGAGTAAAAGCCTCCTCCAGGTCGGTTTTGCCCGCACAAGGTCGGTTTGGCCCGCAGGGAAAGAGTCCAACTCGGATCCCTGCAGTACCGCGCACAAGCGGTAGTACCGCTTCACACAAGCGGTAGTACCGCTCGGGCGGTAGTACCGCTTCACACAAGCGGTAGTACCGCTTACGCGGCAGCAAAACTACTTTTGCACTTTCCAATACCTCGTGGGCTTTTATCCTTTGGCCCATATAAAGTGTTCTCGCACCCGAACACTTCGGTAAACATCCGAAACTTCTTCCGGCGAATTCCGGAACCCTTCCGGAGATCAAACCACTATTATCACATATATCAATCTTTACTTCCGGACTATTCCGGAGATCCTCGTCATATCCGGGATCTTATCCGGGACTCCGAACAACTTTCGGTCACCAACAAAATAACTCAACTATACTAATCGTCACCAAACGTTAAGTGTGTAGACCCTGCGGGTTCGAGAACTATGTAGACATGACCGAGACACCTCTATGGTCAATAACCAATAGCGGGACCTGGATGTCCATATTGGCTCCTACATATTCTACGAAGATCTTTATCGTTTGAACCTCTATGTCAAGGATTCAGTTAATCCCGTATGCTGTTCCCTTTGTTCTTCGGTATGTTACTTGCCCGAGATTCGATCGTCGGTATCTCTATACCTAGTTCAATCTCGTTACCGGCAAGTCTCTTTACTCGTTCCGTAATACAAGATCTCGTGGCTAACACTTTAGTCACATTGCTTGCAAGGCTCATTGTGATGTTGTATTACCGAGTGGGCCCTGAGATACCTCTCCGTCACACGGAGTAACAAATCCCAGTCTTGATCCATGCCAACCCAAGAGACACCCTCGGAGATACCTGTAGAGCATCTTTATAGTCACCCAGTTACGTTGCGACGTTTGATACACACAAGGTACTCCTCCGATGTCAGGGAGTTGCATGATCTCATGGTCATAGGAACAGATACTTGACATGCAGAAAACAATAGCAATAAACTGACACGATCATATGCTACGTTTATAGTTTGGGTCTTGTCCATCACATCATTCTCCTAATGATGTGATCCCGTTATCAAATGACATCTCATGTCAATGGGTAGGAAACCTTAATCATCTTTGATCAACGAGCTAGTCAACTAGAGGCTTACTAGGGACACAGTGTTGTCTATGTACCCACACATGTATTTGAGTTTCCAATCAATACAATTATAGCATGGATAATAAACGATTATCATGAACAAGGAAATATAATAATAACCAATTTATTATTGCCTCTAGGGCATATTTCCAACAGTCTCCCACTTGCACTAGAGTCAATAATCTATTTCACATCACTATGTGATTTACATTGTAATGAATTGAACACCCATGCAGTTGTGGTGTTGTTCATGTTTAGCCCTTGGAAGAGGTTTAGTCATCGGATCTGCAATATTCAGATCCGTGTGTACTTTGCAAATATTTATGTCGTCCTCCTTGATGTAATCGCGGATGGAATTGAAACGTCGCTTTATGTGTCTGGTCCTCTTGTGAAATCTTGGTTCCTTGGCTAGAGCAATGGCACCAGTATTATCACAAAACAGAGTCATTGGGTTAAGCGCACTAGGCACTACTCCAAGATCTGTCATGAACTCTTTCATCCAGACACCTTCCTTTGCCGCCTCCGAGGCAGCGATGTACTCCGCTTCGCATGTAGAATCAGCTACCACGCTTTGCTTGGAACTGCACCAGCTAACCGCACCTCCATTAAGAATAAATACGTATCCAGTTTGCGACTTAGAGTCATCCGGATCAGTGTCAAAGCTTGCATCGACGTAACCCTTTATGACGAGCTCTTGATCACCTCTATAAACGAGAAACATATCCTTAGTCCTTTTCAGGTACTTCAGGATATTCTTGACCGCCGTCCAGTGTTCCATTCCTGGATCACTTTGAAACCTTCCGACCATACTTATGGCAAGGCTGACATCGGGTCTTGTGCACAGCATTGCATACATGATAGAGCCTATGGCTGAAGCATAGGGGATGACACTCATCTTTTCTCTATCTTCTGCAGTCACTGGGCATTGAGTCTTACTCAACTTCACACCTTGCAAAACAGGCAAGAACCCCTTCTTGGACTGATCCATTTTGAACTTCTTCAAAATCTTATCAAGGTATGTGCTTTGTGAAAGTCCTATTAAGCGTCTTGATCTATCTCTATAGATCTTGATGCCTAATATGAAAGCAGCTTCTCCTAGGTCCTTCATTGAAAAACTCTTGTTCAAATATTCCTTCACGCTTTCCAACATTTCTATATTGTTTCCAATCAGTAATATGCCATCCACATATAATATTAGAAACGCTATAGAGCTCCCACTCACTTTCTTGTAAATACAAGCTTCTCCGTAAACTTTGTATAAACTCGAACGCTTTGATCACCTCATCAAAGCGAAGATTCCAACTCCGAGATGCTTGCACCAGTCCATAAATGGATCGCTGGAGTTTGCAAACTTTGTCAGCATTCTCTGGATCGACAAAACCTTCTGGTTGCATCATATACAACTCTTCCTTAAGGAAACCGTTAAGGAACGCTGTTTTGATATCCATCTGCCAAATTTCATAATCGAAAAAGGCAGCTATTGCTAACATGATTCTGACGGACTTAAGCATCGCTACGGGTGAGAAGGTCTCATCGTAGTCAACTCCTTGAACTTGTGAAAAACGCTTTGCCACAAGTCGAGCTTTATAGACGGTGACATTACCGTCCGCGTCCGTCTTCCTCTTAAAGATCCATTTGTTCTGAATGGCCTTACGCCCTTCAGGTAATACTTCCAAAGTCCACACTTTGTTTTCATACATGGATCCCATCTCAGATTTCATGGCCTCTAACCACTTCTCGGAATCCGGGCCCATCATCGCTTCTCCATAGCTCGTAGGTTCATCGTTGTCCAACAACATGACCTCTAAGACAGGGTTGCCGTACCACTCAGGAGCAGTTCGCGTCCTTGTCGACCTACGAGGTTCGATAGCAACTTGATCCAAAGCTTCATGATCATCATCATTAACTTCCTCTTCAACTGATGTAGGTTCTACAGAAACATCTTTCTGCGCTGCGCTACTTTCAGGTTGAAGTAAAGGTTCAACAACCTCATCAAGTTCTATCTTCCTCCCACTCAATTCTTTCGAGAGAAACTCTTTCTCAAGAAACGTTCCGTTTTTAGCGACAAACACTTTGCCTTCGGATTTGAGGTAGAAGGTATACCCAACTGTCTCTTTTGGGTATCCTATGAAGACGCATTTCTCCGCTTTGGGTTCCAGCTTTTCAGGCTGAAGCTTTTTGACATAAGCATCACATCCCCAAACTTTAAGAAACGACAGCTTTGGCTTCTTGCCAAACCATAGTTCATAAGGCGTCGTCTCAACGGATTTCGATGGTGCCCTATTTAAAGTGAATGCAGCTGTCTCTAATGCATAACCCCAAAACGATAGTGGCAAATCGGCAAGAGACATCATAGATCGCACCATATCCAATAAGGTTCGATTACGACGTTCGGACACACCATTACGCTGTGGTGTTCCAGGCGGTGTTAGTTGTGAAACAATTCCACACTGTCTTAAGTGACTGCCAAACTCATAACTCAGATATTCTCCTCCTCGATCAGATCGTAGGAATTTAATCTTCTTGTTACGATGATTCTCAACTTCACTCTGAAATTGTTTGAACTTTTCAAATGTTTCAGACTTGTGTTTCATTAAGTAAATATACCCATATCTACTTAAGTCATCAGTGAAGGTGAGAAAGTAACGATAACCACCGCGTGCCTCAATGCTCATCGGACCGCACACATCAGTATGTATGATTTCCAATAAGTCACTTGCCCGTTCCATTGTTCCAGAGAACGGCGTTTTGGTCATCTTGCCTATGAGGCATGGCTCACATGTGTCATGTGATTCAAAATCAAGTGACTCCAAAAGTCCATCAGTATGGAGCTTCCTCATGCGTTTTACGCCAATATGACATAAACGGCAGTGCCACAAGAAAGTGGTATTATCATTATCAATTCTACATCTTTTGGCATCAATGTTATGAACATGTGTATCATTACTATCGAGATTCAATAAGAATAAACCCCTCATATTGGGTGCATGACCATAAAAGATATTACTCATATAAATAGAACAACCATTATTCTCTGATTTAAATGAGTAACCGTCTCGCAATAAACAAGATCCAGATATAATGTTCATGCTTAACGCAGGCACTAAATAACAATTATTCAGGTTCATCACTAATCCCGATGGTAATCGAAGAGCGAGCGTGCCGACGGCGATCACATCAACCTTGGAACCATTTCCCACGCGCATCGTCACTTCGTCCTTTGCCAGCCTCCGTCTATTCCGCAGTTCCTGTTTTGAGTTGCAAATATGAGCAACCGCACCGGTATCAAATACCCAGGCACTACAACGAGAGTTGGTAAGGTACACATCAATAACATGTATATCATATATACCTTGTTTGTTGTTGGCCGCCTTCTTGTCAGCCAAATACTTGGGGCAGTTCCGCTTCCAGTGTCTAGTTCCCTTGCAATGAAAGCACACAGTTTCTGGTTTGGGTCCAGCCTTGGGTTTCTTCACGAGAGGAGCAACTGCTTTGCCACTCTTCTTGGAGTTACCCTGCTTACCCTTGCCATTTTTCTTGAAACTAGTGGTTTTATTGACCATCAACACTTGATGCTCCTTCTGAATTTCAGACTCAGCGGCTTTCAGCATCGCGAACAGCTCGGCGACTGACTTGTTCATCCCGTGCATGTTATAGTTCAACACGAAGCTCTTGTAGCTAGGTGGCAATGATTGAAGAACTCTGTCAGTGATAGCCTCTGGCGGAAGGGGCATCCCCAATTCAGCCAGACGGGTGGAGTACCCAGACATTCTGAGTACGTGATCACTGATAGACTCGTTCTCCTCCATCTTGCAAGCATAGAACTTATCGGAGATCTCATATCTCTCGATCCGGGCATTCTTCTGAAAGATAAACTTCAACTCCTGGAACATCTCATATGCTCCATGACGTTCAAAACGTCTTTGAAGTCCCGATTCTAAGCCATACAATATTGCACATTGAACTATTGAGTAATCTTCAGAACGAGCCTGCCAGGCGTTCACAACGTCTAGAGACTCAACTGGAGCGGGTGGATCACCAAGCGGTGCATCAAGGACATAAGCCTTCTGGGAAGCCGTAAGGATAATCCTTAGATTACGGGCCCAGTCCACAAAGTTACTTCCATCATCTTTCAACTTAGCTTTCTCTAGGAACGCATTAAAATTCAGGGGTGCTACTGCGCGAGCCATGATCTACAACATAAATATAGCAAAGACAACTTAGACTATTGTTCTAGATAATGAGTTTAGTTAATCATATTACTTAAAAACTCCCACTCAAATTGACATCCCTCCGATCATTCGAGTGTAACATGATCCAAATCCACCAACTCAAGTCCGATCATCACGTGAGTTGAGGTGGTTTCAATGGTGAACATCTTCATGTTGATCATATCTACTATATGACTCATGTTCGACCTTTCGGTCTCTTGTGTTCCGAGGCCATGTCTGTACATGCTAGGCTCGTCAAGTTTAACCCGAGTGTTCCGCACGTGCAACATGGCTTACACCCGTTGTATGTGAACGTAGAGTCTATCACACCCGATCATCACGGCGTGTCTCGAAACGACGAACTTTCGCAACGGTGCACACTCGGGGAGAACACAATTTTATCTTGAAATTTAAGTGAGGGATCACCTTATAATGCTACCGTCGTCCTAAGCAAAATAAGATGCATAAAAGGATTAACATCACATGCAAATCATAAGTGACATGATATGGCCATGAACTTGTGCTTTTGATCTCCATCTTCAAAGCACCGGCATGATCTCCATCGTCACCGGCATGACACCATGATCTCCATCATCTTGATCTCCATCAACGTGTCGCCATGAGGTTGTCGCGCCGACTGTTGCTTCCACGACTATTGCTAACTCATAGCGATAAAGTAAAGCAAAACGGCGAAAATAATTAAAGACAACTCTATGGCTCCTGCCAGTTGCCGTACTCATCGACATGCAAGTCGTGATATTCTATACAACACATGATCATCTCATACATCACATATATCTCATCATGTAATTGGCCATATCACATCACAACATATCCTGCAAAAACAAGTTAGACGTCCTCTAATTGTTGTTGCAAGTTTTACGTGGCTGCTACGGGTTTGCAAGAACCATTCTTACCTACGCAAAACCACAACGTGGTGTAGTGATTGCTTTTTGATCTTCTAAAAGAACCCTCTTCATTGAAATCGATTCAACTAAAGTGAGAGAGACAGACACCCGCTAGCCATCTTTATGCAACGAAGTTACATGTCAGTTGAAGGAACCTGTCTCGCGTAAGCGTACGCGTAATGTCGGTCTGGGCCGCTTCATCTCACAATACCGCCGAATCAAGTATCAACTAGTAACGGCAAGCAATATGTATACACCCACGCCCACAACTCGTTTGTGTTCTACTCGAGATCTCATCTACGCATAAACCTGGCTCTGATACCACTGATGGGAAACGTTGCATGGGAAACAAAAATTTACCTACGCACACACAAGATCTATCCATGGTGATGAGCATCTACGAGAGGGAGAGTGAATCTACATACCCTTGTAGATCGCTAAGCGGAAGCGTTAAGAAATGCGGTTGATGTAGTCGAACGTCTCCGCGATCCAAATCGCAAGTCGTCCCTCGATCCGATCATGAACTAGTGCCGAACGGATGGCACCTCCGCATTCAACACACGTACGGCTTGATGACGCCTTCACCTCCTCGATCCAGCGAGCGATGATGAAGTAGTAGATGAGTTCCGGCAGCACGACGGCGTGGTGATGTTGGTGAGGAACAATCTCTGCAGGGCTTCGCCAAGCACTACGGAGATTATGACGGGAGAACTAGAGGGTTAGGGTTGCCGACACACGGCTTGGGAAATCTTAATGTGTACCGTGTGTTATCCCTGCCCCTCTATTTATATGTTGAGCCTTGGGGTCTAAACTTGGAGTAAAAGCCTCCTCCAGGTCGGTTTTGCCCGCACAAGGTCGGTTTGGCCCGCAGGGAAAGAGTCCAACTCGGATCCCTGCAGTACCGCGCACAAGCGGTAGTACCGCTTCAAACAAGCGGTAGTACCGCTTGGGTGGTAGTACCGCTTCACACAGGCGGTAGTACCGCTCGGGCGGTAGTACCGCTTCACACAAGCGGTAGTACCGCTTACGCGACAGCAAAACTACTTTTGCACTTTCCAATACCTCGTGGGTTTTTATCCCTTGGCCCATATAAAGTGTTCTCGCACCCGAACACTTCGGTAAACATCCGAAACTTCTTCCGGCGAATTCCGGAACCCTTCCGGAGATCAAACCACTATTATCACATATATCAATCTTTACTTCCGGACTATTCCGGAGATCCTCGTCATATCCGGGATCTTATCCGGGACTCCGAACAACTTTCGGTCACCAACAAAATAACTCAACTATACTAATCGTCACCAAACGTTAAGTGTGTAGACCCTGCGGGTTCGAGAACTATGTAGACATGACCGAGACACCTCTATGGTCAATAACCAATAGCGGGACCTGGATGCCCATATTGGCTCCTACATATTCTACGAAGATCTTTATCGTTTGAACCTCTATGTCAAGGATTCAGTTAATCCCGTATGCTGTTCCCTTTGTTCTTCGGTATGTTACTTGCCCGAGATTCGATCGTCGGTATCTCTATACCTAGTTCAATCTCGTTACCGGCAAGTCTCTTTACTCGTTCCGTAATACAAGATCTCGTGGCTAACACTTTAGTCACATTGCTTGCAAGGCTCATTGTGATGTTGTATTACCGAGTGGGCCTTGAGATACCTCTCCGTCACACGGAGTAACAAATCCCAGTCTTGATCCATGCCAACCCAACAGACACCCTCGGAGATACCTGTAGAGCATCTTTATAGTCACCCAGTTACGTTGCGACGTTTGATACACACAAGGTACTCCTCCGATGTCAGGGAGTTGCATGATCTCATGGTCATAGGAACATATACTTGACATGCAGAAAACAATAGCAATAAACTGACACGATCATATGCTACGTTTATAGTTTGGGTCTTTTCCATCACATCATTCTCCTAATGATGTGATCCCGTTATCAAATGACATCTTATGTCAATGGCTAGGAAACCTTAACCATCTTTGATCAACGAGCTAGTCAACTAGAGGCTTACTAGGGACACAATGTTGTCTGTGTACCCACACATGTATTTGAGTTTCCAATCAATACAATTATAGCATGGATAATAAACGATTATCATGAACAAGGAAATATAATAATAACCAATTTATTATTGCCTCTAGGGCATATTTCCAACAGATATGACCATGTCAAATGGGCTGTCTCAACCGGCCCAATTAACCAGAGGCCTCGCTTTTTTCTTCTGGAGCAGCAGCCCCTTAGGACAGTTGGCCCGGGACGCTACAGTTGCTGGGCCAAGTCGTTACAGTACGTTACATGGAGAGATCTGACGGCCACTAATGACCATATCGGCAAAACGGACGGCCAGAAATGTGGAGCGCTGAGAAGCCTCGGTTTAGGCTCGGTTATACTGTCCTAAATGTGAGCATCATTGAAATCATCATGCCTAGCTAAAAGGCATTAAAGAAAAGCGCTTGTTGGGAGACAACCCAATATTTATCCTTACTGTTTTTGTGTGTCCACATGATTAAGCTACTGTATAATCATGTTTTATATCTTTTGTTTCAATAAAGTGCCAAGTAAAGCCTTTGGGATAGTGTGGATGATAGTTGACTTGATTCTGTGCAAAAACATAAACTTTTGACTCCAGTACAGGAATATTCATTTTTTTACTGGAGCGTTATAATGATCTGAAATTTTTAGACAGTCTTGATATACAAATTTCCCAGGTTTTCCTAATTTTTCCGAATTTTTAGAGACAGGGAAGTATGGTTACACTACAGATCTTCACAGACTGTTCTGTTTTTGACAGATTCTGTTTTGCATGCATAGTTTGCTTGTTTTAGTGTTCCCAGAGCTTATATTTAGTGGTATAAATTATGGGAATGATAGAATACAGTAGGTATCATGTGGGAACAATGATGGATCTTGTCTTGACAGTACCTAAGTGAATTATCTTTATTTATTATGCTAACCCATCTCACGAAGTTCCGTTAAGTTTTATGTGATTGAAGTTTTCAAGTTTTGGGTGAGAAACCGATATGAGGAGAATAAGGAGTGAAAAGAACCTAATCTTGGGGATGCCCAAGGCACCCCCAAGGTAATATCTAAGGAAGACTCAAGCGCCTAAGCTTGGGGATGCCCCGGAAGGCATCCCCTCTTTCATCTTAGACACTATCGGTATATCTTACTTAGAGCTATATTTTTATTCGTCACATAATATGTGATTTGCTTGGATCGTCATTATATTTTGTTTTTTTTCTGTTAGGTGTTATTTATAATCTTGTTTTTCAATAAAAAGTTCCAAGAATTGCCTTTAGGATGCTTGCATTGCATGTTTGATGTGTGCTGTGTAAAAACAGAAACTTTTGCTGTAGTGTTTGAATTTTCATATTTTTCTGGAACGTGGTAAGTTTCTGAAATTTTTACACAGTGTAGTCATATAAATTTTTTAGCATGTCCTAAATTTTCATAATTTTTTAAGTTACAGAAGTACACTGTTTTCATAAATTGCTACAGACTGTTCTGTTTGGACAGATTGCTGTCATAGTTTTGTTATCTACTTATCCTATAGTTTCCATAGCCTATATTGGTAGATATAAATTGTGGAAATGATAGTATACATTTCCTAATGTTTGGAAATTATTATGCAACTTGTCTTGGCAGTACGTGAAGTGTTGATTTATTATTATGTGTACTAACCTATCTCACGAGTTCTTTTCGAGTTTTGTGTGGATGAAGTTTTTGAGAATAGGTGAAACCGGGATATGAGAGGATTGAACGAGATACAAAAGCTCAAGCTTGTGGATGCCCAAGGCACCCCAAGTAAATATTTCAAGAAGTCTCAAGCATCTAAGCTTGGGGATGCTACGCATCCCATCTCTCTTCATCAACAATTATCGGTTAGCCTATGTTGAGCCTAAATTTTTATTCGTTCACATGATGCATGCTATTCTTGGAGTGCTATTTTTCTTTTGCTTGATGTTTAATAAAATGCTTAAGATCTGAAAATATTTATTGAGAGAGAGAGAGTCCTCGCATAGCTACTTAATTGTTTGACTACTCATTGATCTTCACTTATATCTTTTGAGAGTAGCTTGTCATTTCCTCTCATGCTTCACTTATACCTTTTTGAGGAATGAAATCTTTATGCTCATGTGCTTAATTTAAATTTGTTTGAGCTTGTCAAAAAAGCAATAGCAATATATGAAACTAGTCCCAAAGTGATAGATATCCAAGGAGGATATAATAAATACTTTCATGAAGATCATGGGACAAATTAAACTTGATTCTTTGTAATAGTTTTGAAACATGATGATAGTAATATGTGAGTCATGTTAGTGAGTAATTATGCTTAGTAGGAATATTGTGTTGGAAATATGCCCTAGAGGCAATAATAAAATGGTTATTATTATATTTCCTTGTTCATGATAATTGTCTATTGTTCATGCTATAATTGTATTAACCGGAAACCGTAATACATGTGTGAATACATAGACCACACCATGTCCCTAGTGAGCCTCTAGTTGACTAGCTCGTTGATCAATAGATGGTCATGGTTTCCTGACCATGGACATTGGATGTCGTTGATAACGGGATCACATCATTAGGAGAATGATGTGATGGACAAGACCCAATCCTAAGCATAGCACAAGATCGTGTAGTTCGTCTGCTAGAGCTTTTCTAATGTCAAGTATCATTTCCTTAGACCATGAGATTGTGCAACTCCCGGATACCGTAGGAATGCTTTGGGTGTATCAAACGTCACAACGTAACTGGGTGACTATAAAGGTGCACTACAGGTATCTCCAAAAGTGTCTCTTGGGTTGGCGCGAATCGAGACTGGGATTTGTCACTTCGTATGACGGAGAGGTATCTCTGGGCCCACTCGGTAATACATCATCATAATGAGCTCAATGTGACTAAGGAGTTAGTCACGGGATCATGTGTTACGGAACGAGTAAAGAGACTTGCCGGTAACGAGATTGAACAAGGTATAGGGATACCGACGATCGAATCTCGGGCAAGTAACATACCGATGGACAAAGGGAATTGTATACGGGATTAATTGAATCCCCGACATCGTGGTTCATCCGATGAGATCATCATGGAACATGTGGGAGCCAATATGGGTATCCAGATCCCGCTATTGGTTATTGGCCGGAGAGGTGTCTCGGTCATGACTGCATGGTTCCCGAACCCGTAGGGTCTACACACTTAAGGTTCGGTGACGCTAGAGTTGTAATGGGAATTGTATGTGGTTACCGAAAGTTGTTCGGAGTCCCGGATGAGATCCCGGACGTCACGAGGAGTTCCGGAATGGTCCGGAGGTGAAGATTTATATATGGGAAGTCCAATTTCAGTCACCGGAAAGGTTTCGGGGTTTATCGGTATTGTACCGGGACCACCGAAGGGGTTCCGGGGGTCCACCGGGAGGGTCCACCTGCCCCGGAGGACCTAATGGGCTGTAGTTGGGTGGGAACCATCCCCTTAGTGGGCTGGTGCGCCCCCCCCAAGGGCCCAAGGCGCCGAGGGTTGGAAACCCTAGGGGGGCCGCCGCCCCCCCAAGGGCCCAAGGCGCCTAGGGTTGGAAACCCTAGGGGGGCCGCCGCCCCCCGGGGGGCCGCCGCCCCCAAGGGCCCAAGGCGCCTAGGGTTGGAAACCCTAGGGGGGCCGCCGCCCCCCCTCTAGATGGATCTAGGGGGTCGGCCCCCTCTCCCCTTCCCCCTATAAATAGTGGGGGTGGGAGGGCAGCCACACACCCTTCCCTTGGCGCAGCCCTTCCCCCTTCCTACACCTCCTCCTCCTCCGTAGCGCTTAGCGAAGCTCTGCCGGAGAACCACGAGCTCCACCGCCACCACGCCGTCGTGCTGCCGGAGCTCTCCCTCAACTTCTCCTTCCTCCCTTGCTGGATCAAGAAGGAGGAGACGTCCCCGGGCTGTACGTGTGTTGAATGCGGAGGCGCCGTCCGTTCGGCGTTTGGATCGGATCTTCCGCGATTTGAATCGCCGCAAGTACGACTCCATCAACCGCATTCTTTGTAACGCTTCCGCTTAGCGATCTTCAAGGGTATGAAGATGCACTCCCTCTCTCTCGTTGCTAGCATCTCCTAGATTGATCTTGGTGACACGTAGGAAAATTTTGAATTATTACTACGTTCCCCAACAGTGGTATCAGAGCTAGGTCTATGCGTAGATTCTATGCACGAGTAGAACACAAGTAGTTGTGGGCGATGATTTGGTCAATTTGCTTCCCGTTACTAGTCCTATCTTGATTCGGCGGCATTGTGGGATGAAGCGGCCCGGACCGACTTTACACGTACGCTTACGTGAGACTGGTTCCACCGCCTGACATGCACTTGTTGCATAAGGTGGCTAGCGGGTGTCTGTCTCTCCCACTTTAGTCGGATCGGATTCGATGAAGAGGGTCCTTATGAAGGGTAAATAGCAATTGGCATATCACCGTTGTGGCTTTTGCGTAGGTAAGAAACGTTCTTCCTAGAAACCCATAGCAGCCACGTAAAACTTGCAACAACAATTAGAGGACGTCTAACTTGTTTTTGCAGGGTATGCTATGTGATGTGATATGGCCAAAAGGATGTGATGAAATATATGTGATGTATGAGATTGATCATGTTCTTGTAATAGGAATCACGACTTGCATGTCGATGAGTATGACAACCGGCAGGAGCCATAGGAGTTGTCTTAATTTATTGTATGACCTGCGTGTCAATTAAAAATGCCATGTAATTACTTTACTTTATTGCTAACCGTTAGCCATAGTAGTAGAAGTAATAGTTGGCGAGACAACTTCATGAAGACACGATGATGGAGATCATGATGATGGAGATCATGGTGTCGTGCCGGTGACGATGGTGATCATGCCGCGCCCCGAAGATGGAGATCAAAGGCGCAAGATGATATTGGCCATATCATGTCACTTTATGATTTGCATGTGATGTTTATCATGTTTTTACATCTTATTTGCTTAGAACGACGGTAGCATAAATAAGATGATCCCTCACTAAAATTTCAAGAAATATGTTCCCCCTAAGTGTGCACCATTGCGAAGGATCGTTGTTTCGAAGCACCACGTGATGATCGGGTGTGATAGATTCTAACGTTCGCATACAACGGGTGTAAGCCAGATTTACACACGCGAAACACTTAGGTTGACTTGACGAGCCTAGCATGTACAGACATGGCCTCGGAACACGAGAGGCCGAAAGGTCGAACATGAGTCGTATAGTAGATGCGATCAACATGGAGATGTTCACCATTGATGACTAGTCCGTCTCACGTGATGATCGGACACGGCCTAGTCGATATGGATCATGTATCACTTAGATGACTAGAGGGATGTTTATCTGAGTGGGAGTTCATTAAATAATTTGATTAGATGAACTTAATTATCATGAACTTAGTCTAAAATTGTCTTTACAATCTATCTTGTAGATCCAATGGCCCACGCTAATGTTGCCCTCAACTTCAACGCGTTCCTAGAGAAAACCAAGCTGAAAGACGATGGAAGCAATTATACGGACTGGGTCCGTAACTTGAGGATCATCCTCATAGCTTCCAAGAAATTATATGTCCTTGATGCACCGCTAGGTGACGCACCCGTTTTCCCAGCAACTCAAGACGTTATGAACGCCTGGCAGTCGCGTAGTGATGATTACTCCCTGGTTCAGTGCGGCATGCTTTACAGCTTAGAACCGGGGCTCCAAAAGCGTTTTGAGCAACACGGAGCATATGAGATGTTCCAAGAGCTGAGAATGGTTTTCCAAGCTCATGCCCGGGTCGAGAGATATGAAGTCTCCGACAAGTTCTTCAGTTGTAAGATGGAGGAAAATAGTTCTGTCAGCGAGCACATACTCAAAATGTCTGGGTTGCACAACCGCTTGTCTCAGCTGGGAGTTAATCTTCCGGATGACTCGGTTATTGACAGAATCCTCCAGTCGCTTCCACCTAGCTACAAGAGCTTTGTGATGAACTACAATATGCAAGGGATGGAGAAGTCCATTCCTGAGTTATATTCGATGCTGAAATCAGCGGAGGTGGAAATCAAAAAGGAACATCAAGTGTTGATGGTGAATAAGACCACTAGTTTCAAGAAAGGCAAGGGTAAGAAGAACTTAAAGAAGGACGGCAAAGCAGTTGCCGCGCCCGGTAAATCAGTTGCCGGGAAGAAGCCCAAGAATGGACCCAAGCCTGAGACTGAGTGCTTTTATTGCAAGGGAACCGGTCACTGGAAGCGGAACTGCCCCAAGTACTTAGCAGATAAGAAGGCCGGCAACGTCAAAGGTATATATGATATACATGTTATTGATGTGTACCTTACCAGCGCTCGTAGTAGCTCCTGGGTATTTGATACCGGTGCGGTTGATCACATTTGTAACTCAAAACAGGAGCTGCGGAATAAGCGGAGACTGGCAAAGGACGAGGTGACGATGCGCGTCGGGAATGGTTCCAAGGTCGATGTGATCGCCGTCGGCACGCTACCTCTACATCTACCTTCGGGATTAGTTTTAAACCTCAATAATTGTTATTTAGTACCAGCTTTGAGCATGAACATTGTATCTGGATCTCGTTTGATGCGAGATGGCTACTCATTTAAATCCGAGAATAATGGTTGTTCTATTTATATGAGAGATATGTTTTATGGTCATGCCCCGTTGGTCAATGGTTTATTTTTATTGAATCTCGAACGTGATGTTACACATATTCATAGTGTGAATACCAAACGATGTAAGGTTGATAATGATAGTCCCACATACTTGTGGCACTGCCGCCTTGGTCATATTGGTGTCAAACGCATGAAGAAACTCCATGCAGATGGACTTTTGGAGTCTCTTGATTATGAATCATTTGACACGTGCGAACCATGCCTCATGGGCAAGATGACTAAGACTCCGTTCTCCGGAACAATGGAGCGAGCAACCAACTTGTTGGAAATAATACATACCGATGTATGCGGTCCAATGAGCGTTGAGGCTCGCGGTGGCTATCGTTATGTTCTCACCCTCAGTGATGACTTAAGCAGATATGGGTATGTCTACTTAATGAAACACAAGTCTGAGACCTTTGAAAAGTTCAAGGAATTTCAGAGTGAGGTAGAGAATCAACGTGACAAGAAAATAAAGTTCTTACGATCTGATCGTGGAGGAGAATATTTGAGTCACGAGTTTGGCACGCACTTAAGGAAATGTGGAATTGTTTCACAACTCACGCCGCCTGGCACACCTCAGCGTAATGGTGTGTCCGAACGTCGTAATCGCACTCTATTGGATATGGTGCGATCTATGATATCTCTTACTGATTTACCGCTATCATTTTGGGGATATGCATTAGAGACTGCCGCATTCACTTTAAATAGGGCACCGTCTAAATCCGTTGAGACGACACCGTATGAATTATGGTTTGGAAAGAAACCTAAGCTGTCGTTTCTGAAAGTTTGGGGATGCGATGCTTATGTCAAGAAACTTCAACCTGAAAAGCTCGAACCCAAATCGGAAAGGTGCGTCTTCATAGGATACCCTAAGGAAACTATTGGGTATACCTTCTACCTCAGATCTGAAGGCAAGATCTTTGTTGCCAAGAATGGATCCTTTCTAGAGAAAGAGTTTCTCTCGAAAGAAGTAAGTGGGAGGAAAGTAGAACTTGATGAGGTAATTGTACCCCCTCTCGAACCGGAAAGTAGCGCAGCGCAGGAGAATGTTTTTGTGGTGCCTGCACCGACTAGAGAGGAAGTTAATGATGATGATCATGAAACTTCTGATCAAGTTACTACTGAACTTCGTAGGTCCACGAGGACACGTTCCGCACCAGAGTGGTACGGCAACCCTGTCCTGGAAATCATGTTGTTAGACAATGGTGAACCCTCGAACTATGAAGAAGCCATGGCGGGCCCAGATTCCAACAAATGGCTTGAAGCCATGAAATCCGAGATAGGATCCATGTATGAGAACAAAGTATGGACTTTGGTGGACTTGCCCGATGATCGGCAAGCCATAGAAAATAAATGGATCTTTAAGAAGAAGACTGACGCGGATGGTAATGTGACCATCTATAAGGCTCGGCTTGTCGCTAAGGGTTATCGACAAGTTCAAGGAGTTGACTACGATGAGACCTTGTCACCCGTAGCGATGCTGAAGTCCGTCCAAATCATGTTAGCAGTTGCCGCATTTTATGATTATGAGATCTGGCAAATGGACGTCAAAACGGCATTCCTTAACGGTTTCCTTAAGGAAGAATTGTATATGATGCATCCGGAAGGTTTTGTCGATCCTAAGAATGCTGACAAGGTATGCAAGCTCCAGCGCTCCATCTATGGGCTAGTGCAAGCATCTCGGAGTTGGAACATTCGCTTTGATGAGGTGATCAAAGCGTTTGGGTTTATACAGACTTATGGAGAAGCCTGTATTTACAAGAAAGTGAGTGGGAGCTCTGTAGCATTTCTCATTTTATATGTGGATGACATATTGTTGATGGGAAATGATATAGAACTTTTGGAAAGCATAAAGGCCTACTTGAAAAAGTGTTTTTCAATGAAGGACCTTGGAGAAGCTGCTTACATATTAGGCATCAAGATCTATAGAGATAGATCGAGACGCCTCATTGGTCTTTCACAAAGCACATACCTTGACAAGATATTGAAGAAGTTCAATATGGATCAGTCCAAGAAGGGGTTCTTGCCTGTATTGCAAGGTGTGAGATTGAGCACAGCTCAATGCCCGACCTTGGCAGAAGATAGAGAAAAGATGAGTGTCATCCCCTATGCCTTAGCCATAGGCTCTATTATGTATGCCATGCTGTGTACCAGACCTGATGTGAACCTTGCCATAAGTTTGGTAGGGAGGTACCAAAGTGATCCCGGATTGGAACACTGGACAGCGGTCAAGATTATCCTTAAGTACCTGAAAAGGACTAAGGATATGTTTCTCCTTTATGGAGGTGCCGAAGAGCTCGTCGTAAAGGGTTACGTCGATGCTAGCTTCGACACAGATCCGGATGACTCCAAGTCACAAACCGAATACGTGTATATTTTGAATGGTGGGGCAGTCAGCTGGTGCAGTTGCAAGCAAAGCGTCGTGGCGACATCTACATGTGAAGCGGAGTACATAGCTGCTTCAGAAGCAGCGCAGGAAGGAGTCTGGATGAAGGAGTTCATCACTGACCTAGGAGTGATTCCCAATGCGTCGGGCCCGATGACTCTCTTCTGTGACAACACTGGAGCTATTGCCATTGCCAAGGAGCCCAGGTTTCACAAGAAGACCAAGCACATCAAGCGCCGCTTCAACTCCATTCGTGGTTACATTCAGGATGGAGATATAGATATTTGTAAAGTACATATGGATCTGAATGTCGCAGATCCGTTGACTAAACCTCTTCCACGAGCGAAACATGATCAGCACCAGAACTCTATGGGTGTTCGATTCATCACAATGTAACTAGATTATTGACTCTAGTGCAAGTGGGAGACTGTTGGAAATATGCCCTAGAGGCAATAATAAAATGGTTATTATTATATTTCCTTGTTCATGATAATTGTCTATTGTTCATGCTATAATTGTATTAACCGGAAACCGTAATACATGTGTGAATACATAGACCACACCATGTCCCTAGTGAGCCTCTAGTTGACTAGCTCGTTGATCAATAGATGGTCATGGTTTCCTGACCATGGACATTGGATGTCGTTGATAACGGGATCACATCATTAGGAGAATGATGTGATGGACAAGACCCAATCCTAAGCATAGCACAAGATCGTGTAGTTCGTCTGCTAGAGCTTTTCTAATGTCAAGTATCATTTCCTTAGACCATGAGATTGTGCAACTCCCGGATACCGTAGGAATACTTTGGGTGTATCAAACGTCACAACGTAACTGGGTGACTATAAAGGTGCACTACAGGTATCTCCGAAAGTGTCTGTTGGGTTGGCGCGAATCGAGACTGGGATTTGTCACTCCGTGTGACGGAGAGGTATCTCTGGGCCCACTCGGTAATACATCATCATAATGAGCTCAATGTGACTAAGGAGTTAGTCACGTGATCATGTGTTACGGAATGAGTAAAGAGACTTGCCGGTAAGGAGATTGAACAAGGTATAGGGATACCGACGATCGAATCTCGGGCAAGTAACATACCGATGGACAAAGGGAATTGTATACGGGATTAATTGAATCCCCGACATCGTGGTTCATCCGATGAGATCATCGTGGAACATGTGGGAGCCAATATGGGTATCTAGATCCCGCTATTGGTTATTGGCCGGAGAGGTGTCTCGGTCATGACTGCATGGTTCCCGAACCCGTAGGGTCTACACACTCGGGTACGCTAGAGTTGTAATGGGAATTGTATGTGGTTACCGAAAGTTGTTCGGAGTCCCGGATGAGATCCCGGACGTCACGAGGAGTTCCGGAATGGTCTGGAGGTGAAGATTTATATATGGGAAGTCCAATTTCAGTCACCGGAAAGGTTTCGGGGTTTATCGGTATTGTACCGGGACCACCGAAGGGGTTCCGGGGGTCCACCGGGAGGGTCCACCTGCCCCGGAGGACCTAATGGGCTGTAGTTGGGTGGGAACCAGCCCCTTAGTGGGCTGGTGCGCCCCCCCCAAGGGCCCAAGGCGCCTAGGGTTGGAAACCCTAGGGGGGCCGCCGCCCCCAAGGGCCCAAGGCGCCTAGGGTTGGAAACCCTAGGGGGGCCGCCGCCCCCCAAGGGCCCAAGGCGCCTAGGGTTGGAAACCCTAGGGGGGCCGCCGCCCCCCCTCTAGATGGATCTAGGGGGGGCGACCCCCTCTCCCCTTCCCCCTATAAATAGTGGGGGTGGGAGGGCAGCCACACACCCTTCCCTTGGCGCAGCCCTTCCCCCTTCCTACACCTCCTCCTCCTCCGTAGCGCTTAGCGAAGCTCTGCCGGAGAACCATGAGCTCCACCGCCACCACGCCCTCGTGCTGCCGGAGCTCTCCCTCAACTTCTCCTTCCCCCCTTGCTGGATCAAGAAGGAGGAGACGTCCCCGGGCTGTACGTGTGTTGAACGCGGAGGCGCCGTCCGTTCGGCGCTTGGATCGGATCTCCCACGATTTGAATCGCCGCGAGTACGACTCCATCAACCGCGTTCTTTGTAATGCTTCCGCTTAGCGATCTTCAAGGGTATGAAGATGCACTCCCTCTCTCTCGTTGCTAGCATCTCCTAGATTGATCTTGGTGACACGTAGGAAAAATTTGAATTATTACTACGTTCCCCAACATATTGGTGTTAAGGTTTGTGATTCCCTATGCATGCACGAAAGTCAATAGTTATGCAATGAAGTTACATCCTACTTGTGGTGCATTATTCGGTGTTAGTTATGACTCGATGCTCACTTATGTGAATTTTCGTTTCTTGGTTTGGTTGCTTCCCAATCTATTTGCTAGCCTCCATTTGTACTAAGTAGAAATACTACTTGTGCATCCAAAATCCTTAAACCAAGTTTTGCCTTATGAGTCCACCATACCTACCTATATGCGGTATTTCCATGCCGTTCCAAGCAAATTTGTATGTGCCATCTCTAAATTTTCAAAATAAATTTTCTCTTTTGTCTGCCCGTACCGCTCATGAAACGGTGGGGAGTATCCAATATTTTTCCATGCTAGGTGGGTTATTCTCACGATATGTGTTGATTCACTATCATTCACGAGAAAGTGGCTGGTATTCGGGATGCCCAGTCCCATGCTCAAAATTCAAATAAAAAAATGAAACAAAACTCCCCCAGGATTGTTGTTTGTATGGACGGTACCCGTGGATTTGGCTCGCCGTGGAGTGTGATTGATTGGTGGAGGGGGAGTAAAAACTTTACCATTCTGTTTGGGAACCGCCTATAATGTATCTAGCATGGAAAGTATTGTGAGCTACTTTGTCGTTTTCGTTGACAGGAAAAGCATGCCACTCAAAATATTTTTTCTCTCTCAATTTAAACCTTGAGCTCTGGCACCTCTACAAATCCCTACTTCCCTCTGCGAAGGGCCTATCTATTTACATTATGCATTTTTTATTTCTGCTTTGAGTCTCCATCTTCTCTTATAAGCACCAACTAGGGGGCACTATGATCGTACTTGAGCATTGGACATAGCTAATATTTGAGTGTGTTTCATGAATGGATCAATGATTGAGCATGATGGGCTAGGGATAACTTTCTTTAGTGTTGATATTTTGAAAGACATGGTTGCTTGTTGACATGCTTGAGTATTGAAGTCATTATGTTAAAACTAGGCTATTGCTTTGAATCAGTTACAAGTCCAAATGTCCATGCTATACAAAGAAGAAAAGAATATGATGAACATGTTAGGTAGCATTCACACTTCATAAATTATTTCTTTTATCATTTACCTACTCGAGGACGAGCAGGAATTAAGCTTGGGGATGCTGATACGTCTCCAACGTATCTATAATTTATGAAGTATTCATGCCATGTTTACAATATTTTTATATGATTTTGGTATGATTTTATTAGAACTAACCCGGACTGACACTGTTTTCAGCAGAACTACCGTGGTGTTGTTTTTGTGCAGAAATAAAAGTTCTCGGAATGAGCTGAAAATTTACGGAGAATATTTTTGGAAAATATAAAAAATACTGGAGCGAAAAGTCACCGGAGAGGAAGGCCGAGGAGGCCACAAGCCTAGGGGGCGCCCCCCCTTAGGGTGTGCCCCCCTAGCTTGTGACTTCCTCGGGAACCTTCTGGACGTGGGACCGACGCCAAAAACTCCTATAAATACAGAAACCTCCGAAAAGAAACCTAGATCGGGAGTTCCGCTACCGCAAGCCTCTGTAGCCACGAAAAACCAATCGGGACCCCGTTCCGGCACCCTGCCGGAGGGGGAAACCATCACCGGAGGCCATCTTCATCATCCCGGCGGTCTCCATGACGAGGACGGAGTAGTTCACCCTCGGGGCCGAGGGTATGTACCAGTAGCTATGTGTTTGATATCTCTCTCTCGTGTTCTTGAGATGGCACAATCTTGATGTACCGCGAGCTTTATTAATATAGATGAATCATATGGAGTTTTCCCCTCTCTATCTTCTTGTGATGAATTGAGTTTTCCCTTTGAAGTTTTCTTATCGGATTGAGTCTTTAAGAATTTGAGAACACTTGATGTATGTCTTGCGATGGGATATCCGTGGTGACAATGGGATGTTCTATTGATCCACTTGATGTATGTTTTGGTGATCAACTTGCGGGTTCCATGACCTTGGGAATCTATGCATAGGGGTTGGCACATGTTTTCGTCTTGACTCTCCGGTAGAAACTTTGGGGCACTCTTTGAAGTTCTTTGTGTTGGATTGAACGTGATGAATCTGAAATTGTGTGATGCATATCGTATAATCAAGCCCATGGGTACTCGTGGTGACATTGGAGTATCTAGGTGACATTAGGGTTTTGGTTGATGTGTATCTTAAGGTGTTATTTTAGTACGAACTCTAGGGCTGTTCGTGACACTTATAGGGATAGCTCATAAGATTGATCGGAAAAGATAACTTTGAGGTGGTTTCGTACCCTACAATAATTTCTTCGTTTGTTCTCCGCTATTTGTGACTTTAGAGTGAACTCTTTGTCGCACGTGAGGGATTTACATATGATTCAACTATGTCAGTATTGTTGAGAGAACTTGCACTAGTGAAAGTATGAACCCTAGGCCTTGTTTCTAAGCATTGCAATACCGTTTGTGCTCACTTTTATCATTAGTTACCTTGCTGTTTTTATATTTTCAGATTAGAAAAACCTATATCTACCATCCATATTACACTTGTATCACCATCTCTTCGCCGAACTAGTGCACCTATACAATTTACCATTGTATTGGGTGTGTTGGGGACACAAGAGACTCTTTGTTATTTGGTTGCAGGGTTGTTTGAGAGAGACCATCTTCATCCTACGCCTCCACGGATTGATAAACCTTAGGTCATCCACTTGAGGGAAATTTGCTACTGTCCTACAAAACTCTGCACTTGGAGGCCCAACACGAGTCTACAAGAAGAAGGTTGCGTAGTAGACATCAAACGTCGACTACATGACACTGCACCATTCATGGGCCTAAGGGAATGCATTGTGGAGTAGTTATTAGATGATGGGTTGCTAGAGTGACAAAAGCTTAAACCCTAGTTTATGCGCTACTTCGTAAGGGGCTGATTTGGATCCACATGTTTAATGCTATGGTTAGACTTTGTCTTAATACTTTTCTCGTAGTTGCGGATGCTTGCGAGGGGGTTAATCATAAGTAGGTTGTTAGTTCAAGTAAGAACAACACCTTAGCACCGGTCCACCCGCATATCAAATTAACAAAGTAGCGAACACGAATCAAACCAACATGATAAAAGTGACTAGACGAAATTCCCATGTACCCTCAAGAACACTTTGCCTATTACTAGTGATTTTTCTGGCCTATCCTTTGCCTCAAAAGGATTGGGCTATCTTGCTGTACCTTGTTTACCGTTACCGTTACTTGCTCGTTACAAATTACCTGGCTATCAAACTATCTATTACCTACAATTTCAGTGCCTGCAGAAATTACCTTGCTGAAAACCGCTTGTCATTTCCTTCTGCTCCTCGTTGGGTTCGACACTCTTACTTATCGAAAGGACTACGATTGATCCCCAATACTTGTGGGTCATCAAGACTCTTTTCTGGCGTCGTTGCCGGGGAGTGAAGCGCTCTTGGTAAGTGGAAATCGGTAAGGAAAAACTTATACTACGTGCTGAAATTTATTGCTACTTGCTACTATGGAGAACAATCCTTTGAGGGATTTGTTCGGGGTATCTTCACCTCGACCGGAACCACAATTAGTTACCCCTCAACCTACAGCACCTACTGAAAATGTTGCTTATGAAATTCCTTCGGGTATGGTAGAACACTTGCTTGCTAAACCTTATGCAGGAGATGGAACTGAACATCCTGATATGCATCTCTTATATGTGAACGAAATATATGGATTATTTAAGCTTGCAGGTTTACCCGGAGATGAAGTCAAGAAGAAGGTTTTCCCTTTATCTTTGGAGGGAAAAGCATTGACATGGTATAGGCTATGTGATGATCTTGGATCTTGGAACTGGAATCATTTGCAATTGGAATTCCATCAAAAGTTTTATCCTATGCATCTAGTTCATCGTGATCGGAATTATATATATATAATTTTTGGCCTCGTGAAGGAGAAAGTATCGCTCTAGCTTGGGGGAGGCTTAAGTCAATGTTATATTCATGCCCCAATCATGACATTCCGAGGGAAGTTATCATTCAGAATTTTTATGCTCGGCTTTCTCATAATGATCAATCCATGCTCGATACTTCTTGTGTTGGTTCTTATGTGAAGAAGACTATTGATTTCAAGTGGGATCTCTTGGAAAGAATTAAATGCAACTCTGAAGATTGGGAACTCGACGAAGGTAATGAGTCAGGTATAAAGCTTGAATTTGATTGTGTTAAATCTTTTATGAATACCGATACTTTTCACAAGTTTAGCACTAAATATGGACTTGACTCTGAGATAGTAGCCTCTTTCTGCGAAGCATTTGCTACTCACATTGATCTCCCTAAGGAGAAGTGGTTTAAATATCATCCCCCTATTAAAGAAGAAATTAAAGAACCGGTCATAGGTAAAGAAGAAACCATCCTCTACAATGTTGATCCAGTTGTGCCTACCGCTTATATTGAAAAACGACCTTTCCCTGTTAGGATAAAGGAACATGCTAAAGTATCAACCGTGGTTCGTAAGAGTAATATAAGAGCACCTAAACCCCCTGAGCAAATTAAAGTAGAACCTAGTGTTGCTATGGTTAAAGATCTCTTGGAAGAAAATATTGGTGGGCATGTCATTTACCTTTGTGATGAAGCTGCTAGAATTGCTAAGCCTGATAAGAAAGATAAACATAGACCTATAGAAGGCTTGCCCATTGTCTCAGTTAAAATAGGAGATCATTGCTACCATGGTTTATGTGATTTAGGTGCTAGCGTGAGTGCTATCCCTTTTACCTTATACCAAGAAATTATGAATGAAATAGCACCTGCTGAAATGGAAGATATTGATGTTACTATTAAACTTCCTAATAGAGATACTATCACACCACTTGGGATTGTTAGAGATGTTGAAGTCTTGTGTGGGAAAGTAAAATACCCTACTGATTTTCTAGTTCTTGGTTCCCCACAAGATGACTTTTGTCCCATTATCATTGGTAGACCTTTCTTGCGCACCGTCAATGCTAAGATAGATTGTGAAAAACAAACTGTCGGAGTCAGTTTTGGTAATGTGTCTCATGAGTTTAATTTTTCCAAGTTTAGTAGACAACCTCGTGATAAAGCGTTACCTAGTGAAGATGAAATAATTGGTCTTGCTTCTATTGTTGTGCCTCCTACTGATCCTTTAGAACAATATTTGCTCGACCATGAAAATGATATGCACATGCGTGAAAGAAATGAAATAGATCAAATTTTCTTTGAACAACAACCTCCCTTGAAACACAATTTGCCTATTGAAACTCTTGGAGGTCCTCCTCCACCTAAAGGTGATCCCGTGTTTGAATTGAAACAATTGCCTGGCACTTTGAAGTATGCTTATCTTGACGAGAAAAAGATATATCCTGTTATTATTAGTGCTAACCTTTCAGAACATGAAGAAGAAAGATTATTGAAAGTTCTAAGGAAGCACCGGGCTGCTATTGGATATACTCTTGATGATCTTAAGGGCATTAGTCCCACTCTATGTCAGCACAAGATCAATATGGAACCTGATGCTAAACCCGTTGTTGATTACCAACGGCGATTGAATCCTAAGATGAAAGAAGTGGTAAGAACTGAAATATTAAAGCTTCTGGAAGCAGGTATAATCTATCCCATAGCTGATAGTAGATGGGTAAGTCCCGTTCATTGTGTCCCTAAGAAAGGAGGTATTACCGTTGTTCCTAATGATAAGAATGAACTCATTCCACAAAGAGTTGTCACTGGCTATAGAATGGTAATTGATTTTAGAAAATGAAATAAAGCTACTAGAAAAGATCATTACCCTTTGCCTTTCATTGATCAAATGCTAGAGAGACTATCTAAGCACACACACTTTTGTTTCCTAGATGGATATTCTGGTTTCTCTCAAATACCTGTGTCACAACCCGATCAAGAGAAAACCACCTTTACTTGCCCTTTTGGAACTTATGCTTATAGACGTATGCCTTTTGGTTTATGCAATGCACCTGCTACCTTTCAAAGATGTATGACTGCTATATTCTCTGATTTTTGTGAAAATATTGTGGAGGTTTTCATGGATGATTTTTCCATTTACGGAACTTCTTTTGATGATTGCTTAAGCAACCTTGATCGAGTTTTACAGAGATGTGAACAAACTAATCTTTTCTTGAATTGGGAGAAGTGCCACTTTATGGTTAATGAAGGTATTGTCTTGGGGCATAAAATATCTGAACGGGGTATTGAGGTGGATAAAGCTAAAGTTGACGCAATTGAGAAAATGCCATGTCCTAAAGATATTAAAGGTATTCGAAGTTTCCTTGGTCATGCTGGTTTCTATAGGAGGTTCATTAAAGACTTCTCTAAAATTTCTAGGCCTCTTACTAATATTTTGCAAAAGGATATTCCTTTTGTTTTTTATGATGATTGTGTGGAAGCCTTTGAAACACTCAAGAAAGCCTTAACCTCTGCACCTATCGTTCAACCACCTGATTGGAACTTGCCTTTTGAAATTATGTGTGATGCTAGTGATTATGCTGTTGGTGCTGTCCTAGGACAAAGAGTTGATAAGAAATTGAATGTTATCCATTATGCTAGTAAAACTCTAGACAGTGCCCAACGAAATTATGCTACTACTGAAAAAGAATTTTTAGCAGTTGTGTTTGCTTGTGATAAATTTAGATCCTATATTGTTGACTCCAAGGTTATTGTTCACACCGATCATGCTGCTATAAAATACCTTATGGAAAAGAAAGATGCTAAACCTAGACTCATTAGGTGGGTTCTTTTACTCCAAGAATTTGACTTACATATTGTTGATAGGAAAGGAGCTGAGAACCCCGTAGCTGATAACTTGTCTAGGTTAGAAAATATTCTTGATGAACCACTACCTATTGATGATAGTTTCCCTGACGAACAGCTAGCTGCAATAAGTGTCTCATGCAACACACCTTGGTATGCTGATTATGCTAATTACATTGTTGCTAAATATATACCACCTAGTTTCACATACCAACAAAAGAAAAAATTCTTCTATGACTTGAGACAATACATTTGGGATGACCCTCATCTTTATAAAGAAGGAGTAGATGGTATTATTAGACGTTATGTACCTGAGCATGAACAGGAACAAATCCTACGGAAATGTCATTCCGAAGCTTATGGAGGACATCATGCGGGAGATAGAACTGCTCACAAGGTATTGCGATCTGGTTTTTATTGGCCTACTCTCTTCAAAGATGCTCGTAAGTTTGTCTTGTCTTGTGATGAATGTCAAAGAATTGGTAATATCGGTAAGCGTCAAGAAATGCCTATGAATTATTCACTTGTTGTTGAACCATTTGACGTGTGGGGTTTTGATTACATGGGGCCTTTTCCTTCCTCTAACGGGTACACTCATATTTTAGTTGCGGTTGATTATGTCACTAAGTGGGTAGAAGTTATTCCAACTAGTAGTGTTGATCACCACACCTCCATTAAAATGCTTATAGAGGTTATCTTCCCGAGGTTTGGAGTCCCTAGATATTTAATGACCGATGGTGGTTCACACTTTATTCATGGTGCTTTCCGTAAGATGCTTGCTAAATATGATGTTAACCATAGAATTGCATCACCCTATCATCCTCAATCTAGTGGTCAAGTAGAACTTAGCAATAGAGAAATAAAATTAATATTACAAAAAACTGTCAATAGGTCTCGTAAGAATTGGTCTAACAAAATTAGATGATGCACTTTGGGCCTATAGAACAGCTTATAAAAATCCTATGGGTATGTCTGCATATAAAATGGTATATGAAAAGGCTTGTCATTTGCCTCTAGAACTAGAACACAAAGCACTTTGGGCAATTAAAGAACTCAATTATGATTTCAAACTTGTCGGTGAGAAGAGGCTATTTGATATTAGCTCACTAGATGAATGGAGAACCCAAGCGTACGAAAATGCTAAGCTATTCAAAGAAAAAGTAAAAAGATGGCATGACAAAAGAATCCAAAAGCGGGAATTCATAATAGGAGATTATGTTCTTTTATTCAACTCTCGTTTAAGATTCTTTGCAGGAAAGCTTCTCTCCAAATGGGAAGGACCATATATTATCGAAGAGGTTTATCGTTCTGGAGCTATCAAGATTAATAACGCCGAAGGTACTAACCCAAAGGTGGTCAATGGCTAAAGAATTAAGCATTATAACATTGAAAACAATGTTATCCAAACCATGACACCGGAGGAACACATAAAAGAAACCTTCCGGAACACTCCAGAATACTTAAAAATAGGAGGTACGTGATACGGTAAGTAAACGGACTCTGAAAAATCCGCAAAAATATTTTCTGTCAGTTTTAGAATATTTTAGAATTTTAGGAATAAAAAAATAAACCGGAAGGTGATCGAGGTGAGCATGATACACCAGGGCGCGCCAGGCACCCCTGGGCGCGCCCTGGTGGGTGCTGCCCACCTCGGATGCCTTCCCGACTCCGTTTTCCTTCCAAATACTTGTTTCCCAAGAATAAAAATTCTCTTTATATACCCCCGACTGTTTTGACGACCGCATCGCAGAAAAATCCCCTGTTCTTGTTTCGTGCTGTTTTCCTGACGGATCTGAAAATATGTCGTCTCAAGATTCAGATGGGGAGAGCCATGTTGATCCCTATGTTCCAGACCCGAAGATCTTTTGGGAGATTTACCCCTATCTATGGACCTCGGAGGAGGAAGAAGATTCTACCATGCAGGAAACAAAAGATGACAACTCTGAGGAAGAGGATGATCCATTGCCTCAACCCGGAGACATGCATGTGGAATTCAAGAAGTCAAGCCTCCCTAGAAGATACAAACCTAAGGTCCAATTTATCCCGTCTCATTTTCTGCAGGAAAGCGAGGAGGCCTTATGCCAAAGGATATTAAAGCTTGAATTGGAGAATGATGATCTAAGGGAAGAAAACTTTATGCTTAAATATAAGTTGAATAAGAAGGCTTCTTCAACACCTCCACCTTCTTCATCACCACTACCAAAGGAGATTTGAGTACATGGGTATGGGCACTCCCCTTGGCTTGAGCCAAGCTTGGGGGAGGTGCCCCGGTATCGTATCACCACCACTTTTATTCGCCTTTACCTATTTTAGCTCTATCTTTAGTTTCCCTTTGCTTTAGTTGAATAAAAGTTTAGCGTGATCTATTTTCGTGTGTTAGTTTCGTGGTCTACCTATCTATGTAATCGAGTGAAAGTTATATAATAAAGTTTAGTTTGAGTTTTTTGCTTCTCTACTTTCTTGCTGCAATCAAATAAAAGAAAGGCAATAAATGAAAAGAATCATATGCTAATCTTATGGCGAGTAATGACATCACATAATGAAAAGTATAAGTAGTAAAATTTGTTGGAGATTGACAAACATAGCATTGGTCAATGATGCAATTCATGAAAGAATTAATAAGGGAAGAGAAGATTCACATGCAAATACACCATCTTGGACATCTTTTATGATTGTGAGCCCCCATCAAATATTATATGTCAAAATTGTTGACGTTGGACAAGGAAGACAACGTAATGATTTATGTTTGTTCATATCCGCATAGAAGTTATATTGTCATAGATCCTTTAACATGTGGTGCTTGCCCAATATCTTTGCTAACCAAAAATTCTGCTCTAAGTAGAGATACTACTTGTGCATCCAAAAATCCAAACCCAAACTCTTTCCTTGAGTGTCCACCATACCTACCTATGGATCGAGAAAGATCCCTCAAGTAAGTTGTCATCGGTGCAATAAGGCAATAAAAATTGCTTCTAAAAGTGTTTTGATCAATTAGTGTAAGAGAAAATTGAGCGTTATACGAACTTATGATGGCAAAGTAATAAAAGCGACGGACTGCATAATAAAGGTTGCTATCATAGGGGGCAATATAGCGTGACGTTCTTTTACATTAAGGGATTGGGCATACAAACCAATAAGCGCATGACAACCTCTGCTTCCCTCTGCGAAGGGCCTATCTTTTACTTTTATGCACTTACTTTTATGCAAGAGTCAAAGTATTCTTCTCTATTCCTTTTTATTTTTCCTTTGCAAGCATCATGTGGTGAGGAAAGATCTAGGCACATATATCCAGTTGGATATGGGTGGGCATGAGTTATTATTGTTGACATCACCCTTGAGGTGAATACGTTGGGAGGCAAAACTATAAGCCCCTATCTTCCTATGTGTCCGGTTGAAACTTTTTGTTCATGGGTATGCCGTGAGCGTTAGAAATCATAGAAGACTAAATGATGGTTGAGTATGTGGACTTGCCAAAAGGCTCCGACATGAGACCCTTCCTGAAAATATGATGAATTGTAGTTGCAAAGTTGACTGAGAACACAGTTTGTTGGTTTCCAATAAGGTTTATGCTTCATACTTCTATGTTGTGATGAATTGTTACTTGTTCATGAGAAGCTTTATGATAAAAATATATTGAAATAAGTTCTTATGTTAGAGTTTGTTGTTGTTATGTTAATAAGCATGATGCTTCTATGTCCGTATTTTGTTTTTATCAACACCTCTCTCTCAAACCATGTGGACATGCTTTTCACTATCGGCTTTCGCTTGAGGACAAGCGAGGTCTAAGCTTGGGGGAGTTGATACGTCCATTTTGCATCATGATTTCCTACTGTTATTTACTTTGTGTTGTCGAATAGTAATGCTTTGGGGAGTGATTCTAATGCCTTTTCTCTCATAATATGCAAGGTTTACACAAAGAGGGAGAATACCGACAGCTGGAATTCTGGACCCAAGAAAAGCACGTCATAGATACCTATTCTGCACAACTCCAATGAAGCTGAAACTTTACGGAGATTATTTTTGGATTTAATAAAAAATACTGGAGCAAAAATCTACCGGAGGGGGGCCACCTGGTGAGGAGCACCCACCAGGGCGCGCCAGGCACCCCCTGGCGCGGCCTGTGTTGGGGAACGTTGCATGAGAAACAAAAATTTTCCTACGCACACACAAGATCTATCCATGGTGATGAGCATCTATGAGAGGGAGAGTGAATCTACATACCCTTGTAGATCGCTAAGCGGGAAGCGTTAAGAAACGCGGTTGATGTAGTCGAACGTCTTCGTGATCCAAATCACCGAGCGTCCCGCGATCCAATCACGATCCGTCCCGATCAAGTACCGAACGGACGGCACCTCCGCGTTCAGCACACGTACAGCTTGATGACGATCTCCGCCTTCTTGATCCAGCAAGAGAGAGCGAAGAGATAGACGAGTTCTCCGCCAGCACAACGGCATAGTGGGGGTGGTGGTGGAGCTGTTCCGGCAGGGCTTCGCCTAAGCACCGACAAAAAACAGATTTGAGGAAAAACGTATAGACGGGGGGAGAGAGGGCTGCATCGTGGCTTAGGGTGTTTGGCCCTCTCTCCCCTCTAGTATATATAGGAGGGAGGGGGAGGGGGCTGGCGCCCTAGGGTTTCCCCCCTAGGTGCGGCCGAACCAAGGAGGAGGAGGTGGACTCCTCCACTTCTTCCTAGTCCAAATAGGACACCTTCCATATTTGGTTCACCTTCCCTTTTCTTGGGTTTTATGCCTTTTCCACTTATTCCAGCCGCATGGGCCTTATAGGGCTGCCTTGCCCAGCCCACTAAGGGCTGGTGCAACCCCCTTTAGGCCCATGTGGCATCCCGGCGTGGGTGGCCCCTCCCGATGGCCCTCCGGCACTCCCGGTACACTACCGGAAATACCCGAAACTTTTCCGGTGGCCAAAACGGGACTTCCTATATATCAATCTTTACCTCCGGACCATTCCGGAGCTCCTCGTGACGTCCGTGATCTCATCCGGGACTCCGAACAACCTTCGGTCACCAACATGCATAACTCAAATCTACTGAAACGTCACCGAACATTAAGTGTGCAGACCCTGCGGGTTCGAGAACTATGTAGACATGACCGAGACACCTCTACGGCCAATAACCAATAGCGGGACCTGGATGCCCATATTGGTTCCTACATATTCTACGAAGATCTATATCGGTTGAACCTCTATGTCAAGGATTCAATTAATCCCGTATGTTGTTCCCTTTGTTCTTCGGTATGTTACTTGCCCGAGATTCGATCGTCGGTATCTCTATACCTAGTTCAATCTCGTTACTGGCAAGTCTCTTTACTCGTTCCGTAATACAAGATCTCGTGGTTAACACTTTAGTCACATTGCTTGCAAGGCTCATTGTGATGTTGTATTACCAAGTGGGCCCTGAGATACCTCTCCGTCACACGGAGTAACAAATCCCAGTCTTGATCCATGCCAACCCAACAGACACCCTCAGAGATACCTGTAGAGCATCTTTATAGTCACCCAGTTACGTTGCGACGTTTGATACACACAAGGTATTCCTCCGGTGTCAGTGAGTTGCATGATCTCATGGTCATAGGAACAGATGCTTGACATGCAGAAAACAATAGCAATAAACTGACACGATCAAATGCTACGTTTATAATTTGGGTCTTGTCCATCACATCATTCTCCTAATGATGTGATCCCGTTATCAAATGACATCTCATGTCCATGGCTAGGAAACCTTCACCATCTTTTGATCAACGAGCTAGTTAACTAGAGGCATACTAGGGACACAGTGTTGTCTATGTATCCACACATGTACTTGAGTTTCCAATCAATACAATTATAGCATGGATAATAAACAATTATCATGAACAAGGAAATATAATAATAACCAATTTATTATTGCCTCTAGGGCATATTTCCAACAGTCTCCCACTTGCACTAGAGTCAATAATCTAGCTCACATCACTATGTGATTTACATTGTAATGAATCGAACACCCATGCAGTTCTGGTGCTGTTCATGTTTAGCCCTTGGAAGAGGTTTAGTCATCGGATCTTCAACATTCAGATCCGTGTGTACTTTGCAAATATTTATGTCGTCCTCCTTGATGTAATCGCGGATGGAATTGAAACGTCGCTTTATGTGTCTGGTCCTCTTGTGAAATCTTGGTTCCTTGGCCAGAGCAATGGCACCAGTATTATCACAAAAGAGAGTCATTGGGTTAAGCGCACTAGGCACTACTCCAAGATCTGTCATGAACTCCTTCATCCAGACACCTTCCTTCGCCGCCTCCGAGGCAGCGATGTACTCCGCTTCGCATGTAGAATCAGCTACCACGCTTTGCTTGGAACTGCACCAGCTAACCGCACCCCCATTAATAATAAATAAGTATCCGGTTTGTGACTTAGAGTCATCCGGATCAGTGTCAAAGCTTGTATCGACGTAACCCTTTACGACGAGCTCTTGATCACCTCCATAAACGAGAAACATGTCCTTAGTCCTTTTGAGGTACTTTAGGATATTCTTGACCGCCGTCCAGTGTTCCATTCCTGGATCACTTTGAAACCTTCCGACCATACTTATGGCAAGGCTGACATCGGGTCTTGTGCACAGCATTGCATACATGATAGAGCCTATGGCTGAAGCATAGGGGACGACACTCATCTTTTCTCTATCTTCTGCAGTCACTGGGCATTGAGTCTTACTCAACTTCACACCTTGCAAAACAGGCAAGAACCCCTTCTTGGACTGATCCATTTTGAACTTTTTCAAAATCTTATCAAGGTATGTGCTTTGTGAAAGTCCTATCAAGCGTCTTGATCTATCTCTATAGATCTTGATGCCTAATATGAAAGCAGCTTCTCCTAGGTCCTTCATTGAAAAACTCTTGTTCAAATATTCCTTCACGCCTTCCAACATTTCTATATTGTTTCCAATCAGCAATATGTCATCTACATATAATATTAGAAACGCTATAGAGCTCCCACTCACTTTCTTGTAAATACAAGCTTCTCCGTAAACTTGTATAAACTCGAACGCTTTGATCACCTCATCAAAGCGAAGATTCCAACTCCGAGATGCTTGCACCAGTCCATAAATGGATCGCTGGAGTTTGCAAACTTTGTCAGCATTCTCTGGATCGACAAAACCTTCTGGTTGCATCATATACAACTCTTCCTTAAGGAAACCGTTAAGGAACGCTGTTTTGACATCCATCTGCCAAATTTCATAATCGAAAAAGGCAGCTATTGCTAACATGATTCTGACGGACTTAAGCATCGCTACGGGTGAGAAGGTCTCATCGTAGTCAACTCCTTGAACTTGTGAAAAACCCTTTGCCACAAGTCGAGCTTTATTGACGGTGACATTACCGTCCGCGTCCATCTTCCTCTTAAAGATCCATTTGTTCTGAATGGCCTTACGCCCTTCAGGTAATACTTCCAAAGTCCACACTTTGTTTTCATACATGGATCCCATCTCGGATTTCATGGCCTCTAACCACTTCTCGGAATCTGGGCCCATCATCGCTTCTCCATAGCTCGTAGGTTCATCGTTGTCTAACAACATGACTTCTAAGACAGGGTTGCCGTACCACTCAGGAGCAGTACGCGTCCTTGTCGACCTACGAGGTTCGATAGCAACTTGATTCGAAGGTTCATGATCATCATCATTAACTTCCTCTTCAACTGATGCAGGCTCTACAGAAACATCTTTCTGTACTGTGCTACTCTCAGGTTGAAGTAAAGGTTCAACAACCTCATCAAGTTCTATCTTCCTCCCACTCAATTCTTTCGAGAGAAACTCTTTCTCAAGAAATGTTCCGTTTTTAGCGACAAACACTTTGCCTTCGGATCTGAGGTAGAAGGTATATCCAACTGTCTCTTTTGGATATCCTATGAAGACGCATTTCTCCGCTTTGGGTTCCAGCTTTTCAGCCTGAAGCTTTTTGACATAAGCATCACATCCCCAAACTTTAAGAAACGACAACTTTGGCTTCTTACCAAACCAAAGTTCATATGGCGTCGTCTCAACGGATTTCGATGGTGCCCTATTTAAAGTGAATGCAGCTGTCTCTAATGCATAACCCCAAAACGATAGTGGCAAATCGGAAAGAGACACCATAGATCGCACCATATCCAATAAGGTTCGATTACGACGTTCGGACACACCATTACGCTGTGGTGTTCCAGGCGGTGTCAGTTGTGAAACAATTCCACATTGTCTTAAGTGACTGCCAAACTAATAACTCAGATATTCTCCTCCTCGATCAGATCGTAGGAATTTAATCTTCTTGTTACGATGATTCTCAACTTCACTCTGAAATTGTTTGAACTTTTCAAACGTTTCAGACTTGTGTTTCATTAAGTAAATATACCCATATCTACTTAAGTCATCAGTGAAGGTGAGAAAGTAACGATAACCACCGCGCGCTTCAATGCTCATCGGACCGCACACATCAGTATGTATGATTTCCAACAAGTCACTTGCCCGTTCCATTGTTCCAGAGAACGGCGTTTTAGTCATCTTGCCCATGAGGCATGGCTCACATGTGTCAAGTGATTCAAAATCAAGTGATTCTAAAAGTCCATCAGCATGGAGCTTCCTCATGCGTTTTACGCCAATATGACATAAACGGCAGTGCCACAAGAAAGTGGTTTTATCATTATCAATTCTACATTTTTTGGCATCAATGTTATAAATATGTGTATCATTACTATCGAGATTCAATAAGAATAAACCCCTCATATCGGGTGCATGACCATAAAAGATATTACTCATATAAATAGAACAACCATTATTCTCTGATTTAAACGAGTAACCGTCTTGCAATAAACAAGATCCAGATATAATGTTCATGCTTAACGCAGGCACCAAATAACATTTATTCAGGTTCATCACTAATCCCGATGGTAATCGAAGAGCGAGCGTGCCGACGGCGATCACATCAACCTTGGAACCATTTCCCACGCGCATCGTCACTTCGTCCTTTGCCAGCCTCCGTCTATTCCGCAGTTCCTGTTTAGAGTTGCAAATGTGAGCAACCGCACCGGTATCAAATACCCAGGCACTACAACGAGAGTTGGTAAGGTACACATCAATAACATGTATATCATATATACCTTGTTTGTTGTTGGCCGCCTTCTTGTCAGCCAAATACTTGGGGCAGTTCCGCTTCCAGTGTCCAGTTCCCTTGCAATGAAAACACACAGTTTCTGGTTTGGGTCCAGCCTTGGGTTTCTTCATGGGAGGAGCAACTGCTTTGCCACTCTTCTTGGAGTTACCCTTCTTACCCTTGCCATTTTTCTTGAAACTAGTGGTTTTATTGACCATCAACACTTGATGCTCCTTCTGAATTTCAGACTCAGCGACTTTCAGCATCGCAAACAGCTCGGCGACTGACTTGTTTATCCCGTGCATGTTATAGTTCAACACGAAGCTCTTGTAGCTAGGTGGCAATGATTGAAGAACTCTGTCAGTGATAGCCTCTGGCGGAAGGGGCATCCCCAATTCAGCCAGACGGGTGGAGTACCCAGACATTCTGAGTATGTGATCACTAACAGACCCGTTCTCTTCCATCTTGCAAGCATAGAACTTATCGGAGGTCTCATACCTCTCGATCCGGGCATTCTTCTGAAAGATAAACTTCAACCCCTGGAACATCTCATATGCTCCATGACGTTCAAAACGTCTTTGAAGTCCCGGTTCTAAGCCATACAACATTGCACATTGAACTATTGAGTAATCATCAGAACGAGCCTGCCAGGCGTTCACAACGTCTAGAGACTCAACTGGAGCGGGTGGATCACCAAGCGATGCATCAAGGACATAAGCCTTCTGGGAAGCCGTAAGGATAATCCTTAGATTACGGGCCCAGTCCACAAAGTTACTTCCATCATCTTTCAACTTAGCTTTCTCTAGGAACGCATTAAAATTCAGGGGTGCTACTGCGCGAGCCATGATCTACAACATAAATATAGCAAAGACAACTTAGACTATTGTTCAAGATAATGAGTTTAGTTAATCATATTACTTAAAAAACTCTCACTCAAATTGACATCCCTCCGGTCATTCGAGTGTCACATGATCCAAATCCACCAACTCAAGTCCGATCATCACGTGAGTTGAGGTGGTTTCAATGGTGAACATCTTCATGTTGATCATATCTACTATATGACTCATGTTCGACCTTTCGGTCTCTTGTGTTCCGAGGCCATGTCTGTACATGCTAGGCTCGTCAAGTTTAACCCGAGTGTTCCGCACGTGCAACATGGCTTACACCCGTTGTATGTGAACGTAGAGTCTATCACACCCGATCATCACGGCGTGTCTCGAAACGACGAACTTTCGCAACGGTGCACACTCGGGGAGAACACAATTTATCTTGAAATTTAAGTGAGGGATCACCTTATAATGCTACTGTCGTCCTAAGCAAAATAAGATGCATAAAAGGATTAACATCACATGCAAATCATAAGTGACATGATATGGCCATGAACTCGTGCTTTTGATCTCCATCTCCAAAGCACCGGCATGATCTCCATCGTCACCGGCATGACACCATGATCTCCATCATCTTGATCTCCATCAACGTGTCGCCATGAGGTTGTCGCGCCGACTGTTGCTTCCACGACTATTGCTAACGTTTAGCGATAAAGTAAAGCATTACATAGCGCTTAATGATTGACACGCAGGTCATACAATAATTAAAGACAACTCTATGGCTCCTGCCAGTTGCCGTACTCATCGACATGCAAGTCGTGATATTCTATACAACACATGATCATCTCATACATCACATATATCTCATCATGTAATTGGCCATATCACATCACAACATACCCTGCAAAAACAAGTTAGACGTCCTCTAATTGTTGTTGCATGTTTTACGTGGCTGCTACGGGTATCTAGCAAGAACGATTCTTACCTACGCAAAAACCACAACGGTGATATAAAAGTTGCTATTTCACCTTCTACAAGGACCGCCTCTGTCGAATCCGATTCAACTAAAGTGGGAGAGACAGACACCCGCCAGCCATCTTATGCAACAAAGTTACATGTCAGTCGATGGAACCGGTCTCTCGTACGTGGACGAGTAAGGTTGGTCCGAGCCGCTTCATCCCACAATACCGCTGAATCAAGAAAAGACTAAGGAGGGAAGCAATCTGAATATCAACGCCCACAAACTCCTTTGTGTTCTACTCGAGATCTCATCTACGCATAGACCTAGCTCAGATGCCACTGTTGGGGAACGTTGCATGTGAAACAAAAATTTATCTACGCACACACAAGATCTATCCATGGTGATGAGCATCTACGAGAGCGAGAGTGAATCTACATACCCTTGTAGATCGCTAAGCGGGAAGCGTTAAGAAACGCGGTTGATGTAGTCGAACGTCTTCGTGATCCAAATCACCGAGCGTCCCGCGATCCAATCACGATCCGTCCCGATCAAGTACCGAACGGACGGCACCTCCGCGTTCAGCACACGTACAGCTTGATGACGATCTCCGCCTTCTTGATCCAGCAAGAGACAGCGAAGAGATAGACGAGTTCTCCGCCAGCACAACGGCGTAGTGGGGGTGGTGGTGGAGCTGTTCCGGCAGGGCTTCCCCTAAGCACCGACAAAAAACAGATTTGAGGAAAAACGTATAGACGGGGGGAGAGAGGGCTGCATCGTGGCTTAGGGTGTTTGGCCCTCTCTCCCCTCTAGTATATATAGGAGGGAGGGGGAGGGGGCTGGCGCCCTAGGGTTTCCCCCCTAGGTGCGGCCGAACCAAGGAGGAGGAGGTGGACTCCTCCACTTCTTCCTAGTCCAAATAGGACACCTTCCATATTTGGTTCCCCTTCCCTTTTCTTGGGTTTTATGCCTTTTCCACTTATTCCAGCCGCATGGGCCTTATAGGGCTGCCTTGCCCAGCCCACTAAGGGCTGGTGCAACCCCCTTTAGGCCCATGTGGCCTCCCGGCATGGGTGGCCCCTCCCGATGGCCCTCCGGCACTCCCAGTACACTACCGGAAATACCCGAAACTTTTCCGGTGGCCAAAACGGGACTTCCTATATATCAATCTTTACCTCCGGACCATTCCGGAGCTCCTCGTGACGTCCGTGATCTCATCCGGGACTCCGAACAACCTTCGGTCACCAACATGCATAACTCAAATCTACCGAAACGTCACCGAACCTTAAGTGTGCAGACCCTGCGGGTTCGAGAACTATGTAGACATGACCGAGACACCTCTACGGCCAATAACCAATAGCGGTACCTGGATGCCCATATTGGTTCCTACATATTCTATGAAGATCTATATCGGTCGAACCTCTATGTCAAGGATTCAATTAATCCCGTATGTTGTTCCCTTTGTTCTTCGGTATGTTACTTGCCCGAGATTCGATCGTCGGTATCTCTATACCTAGTTCAATCTCGTTACCGGCAAGTCTCTTTACTCGTTCCGTAATACAAGATCTCGTGGCTAACACTTTAGTCACATTGCTTGCAAGGCTCATTGTGATGTTGTATTACCGAGTGGGCCCTGAGATACCTCTCCGTCACACGGAGTAACAAATCCCAGTCTTGATCCATGCCAACCCAACAGACACCCTCAGAGATACCTGTAGAGCATCTTTATAGTCACCCAGTTACGTTGCGACGTTTGATACACACAAGGTATTCCTCCGGTGTTAGTGAGTTGCATGATCTCATGGTCATAGGAACAGATACTTGACATGCTGAAAACAATAGCAATAAACTGACACGATCAAATGCTACGTTTATACTTTGGGTCTTGTCCATCACATCATTCTCCTAATGATGTGATCCCGTTATCAAATGGCATCTCATGTCCATGGCTAGGAAACCTTCACCATCTTTTGATCAACGAGCTAGTTAACTAGAGGCATACTAGGGACACAGTGTTGTCTATGTATCCACACATGTACTTGAGTTTCCAATCAATACAATTATAGCATGGATAATAAACAATTATCATGAACAAGGAAATATAATAATAACCAATTTATTATTGCCTCTAGGGCATATTTCCAACAGCCTGGTGGGTGGTGCTCACCCTGGCCCACCTCCGGAGCCCATCTTCTCGTATAAATTCCCAAAAAACCTAAAAAAGCCAGGAGGAGGACTTTCGAGACGAAGCGCCGCCGCCTCAAGGCGGAACTTGGGCAGGAGCACTTTTGCCCTCCGGCGGAGGGATTCCGCCGGGGGAACTTCCCTCCCGAAGGGGGAAATCGAAGCTATCGTCATCACCAACACCCCTCTCATCTTTGGGAGGCCAATCTTCATCAACATGTTCAATAGCACCATCTCCTCTCAAACCCTAGTTCATCTCTTGTGTTCAATCTTTGTACCGGAACCTCAGATTGGTACATGTGGGTGACTAGTACTATTGATTACCTTGCGTAGTTGATTACTATATGGTTTATTTGGTGGAAGATCATATGTTCAGATCCATTATGCTATTCATTACTCCTCTAATCTTGAGCATGTTTATTATTTGTGAGTAGTTACCTTTGTTATTGAGGTCACGGGAGAAGTCATGTTGCAAGTAATCAAGTGAATTTGATATGTGTTCGATATTTTGATGATATGTATGTTGTGATTCCCTTAGTGGTGTCATGTGAACGTCGACTACATGACACTTCACCATTCATGGGCCTAAGGGAATGCATTGTGGAGTAGTTATTAGATGATGGGTTGCTAGAGTGACAGAAGCTTAAACCCTAGTTTATGCGCTACTTCGTAAGGGGCTGATTTGGATCCACATGTTTAATGCTATGGTTAGACTTTGTCTTAATACTTTTCTCGTAGTTGCGGATTCTTGCGAGGGGGTTAATCATAAGTAGGTTGTTAGTTCAAGTAAGAACATCACCTTAGCACCGGTCCACCCACATATCAAATTATCAAAGTAGTGAACACGAATCAAACCAACATGATAAAAGTGACTAGACGAAATTCCCGTGTACCCTCAAGAACACTTTGCCTATTACTAGTGATTGTTCTGGCCTGTCCTTTGCCTCAAAAGGATTGAGCTATCTTGCTGCACCTTGTTTACCGTTACCGTTACTTGCTCGTTACAAATTACCTGGCTATCAAACTATCTATTACCTACAATTTCAGTGCCTGCAGAAATTACCTTGCTGAAAACCGCTTGTCATTTCCTTCTGCTCCTCGTTGGGTTCAACACTCTTACTTATCGAAAGGACTATGATTGATCCCCTATACATGTGGGTCATCACAGCACAAGATTAATATGGAACATGATGGTAAACCCGTTGTTGATCATCAACGGCGATTAAATCCTAAGACGAAGGAAGTAGTAAGAACTGAAATATTAAAGCTTCTTGAGGCATGTATAATCTATCCCATAGCTGATAGTAGATGGGTAAGTCCCGTTCATTGTGTCCCTAAGAAGGGAGGTATTACCGTTGTTCCTGATGATAAAAGTGAACTCATTCCGCAAAGAATTGTCACCGGCTATAGAATGGTAATTGATTTTAGAAAATTAAATAAAGCTGCTAGAAAAGATCATTACCCTCTGCCTTTTATTGATCGAATGCTAGAAATATTATCTAAGCACACACACTTTTGTTTTCTGGATGGATATTCTGGTTTTTCTCAAATACCTGTATCACAATCTGATCAAGAGAAAACCACCTTTACTTGTCCTTTTGGAACATATGCTTATACATGTATGCCTTTTGGTTTATACCCTTGATGATCTTAAGGGCATTAGTCCCACTCTATGTCAGCACAAGATTAATATGGAACCTAATGCTAAACCCGTTGTTGATCACCAACGGCGATTAAATCCTAAGATGAAAGAAGTGGTAAGAACTGAAATATTAAAGCTTCTGGAAGCAGGTATAATCTACCCCATTGCTGATAGTAGGTGGGTAAGTCCCGTTCATTGTGTCCCTAAGAAAGGAGGTATAACTGTTGTTCCTAATGATAAGAATGAACTCATTCCACAAAGAATTGTCATTGGCTATAGAATGGTAATTGATTTTAGAAAATTGAATAAAGCTAATAGAAAAGATCATTACCCTCTGACTTTCATTGATCAAATGCTAGAAAGATTATCTAAGCACCCACACTATTGTTTCCTAGATGGATATTCTGGTTTCTCTCAAATACTTGTATCACAATCCAATCAAGAGAAAACCACCTTCACCTGCCCTTTTGGAACCTATGCTTATAGACGTATGCCTTTTGGTTTATGCAATGCACCTGCTACCTTTCAAAGATGTATGACTGCTATATTCTCTGATTGTTGTGAAAAGATTGTGGAGGTTTTCATGGATGATTTTTCCGTTTACAGAACTTCTTTTGATGATTGCTTAAGCAACCTTGATCGAGTTTTGCAGAGATGCGAACAAACTAATCTCGTCTTGAATTGGGAGAAGTGCCACTTATGGTGAATTAAGGTATTGTCTTGGGGCATAAAATATCTGAACGAGGTATTGAGGTGGATATAGCTAAAGTTGATGCAATTGAGAACATGCCATGTCCTAAAGATATTAAAGGTATTTGGAGTTTCCTTGGTCATGGTGGTTTCTATAGGAGGTTTATTAAAGACTTCTCTAAAATTTCTAGGCCTCTTACTAATCTTTTACAAAAGGATATTCGATTTGTTTTTGACGATGATTGTGTAGAAGCCTTTGAAACACTCAAGAAAGCCTTAACTTCTGCACCTATCGTTCAACCACCTGATTGGAACTTGCCTTTTGAAATTATGTGTGATGCTAGTGATTATGCCTTTGGTGCTGTTCTAGGACAAAGCGTTGATAAGAAATTAAATGTTATCCATTATGCTAGCAAAACTCTAGACAGTGCCCAACGAAATTATGCTACTACCGAAAAAGAATTTTTAGCAGTTGTGTTTGCTTGTGATAAATTTAGATCCTACATTGTTGACTCCAAAGTTATTGTTCACACCGATCATGTTGCTATAAAATATCTTATGGAAAAGAAAGATGCTAAACCTAGACTCATTAGGTGGGTTCTCTTGCTTCAAGAATTTGACTTACATATCACTGATAGGAAGGGAGCTGAGAACCCCGTAGCTGATAACTTGTCTAGGTTGGAAAATATTCTTGATGACCCACTACCCATTAATGATAGTTTTCCTGATGAACAGTTAGCTGCAATAAATTTTTCTCAAAACACTCCTTGGTATGCTGATTATGCTAACTACATTGTTGGTAAATATATACCACCTAGTTTCACATATCAACAAAAGAAAAAAATCTTTTATGATTTGAGACATTACTTTTGGGATGACCCACATCTTTATAAAGAAGGAGTAGATGGTATTATTAGACGTTGTGTACCTGAGCATGATCAGGAACAAATCCTACGGAAATGTCATTCCGAAGCTTATGGAGGACATCATGCGGGAGATAGAACCGCTCATAAGGTATTGCAATCTGGTTTTTATTGGCCTACTCTCTTCAAAGATGCCCGTAAGTTTGTCTTGTCTTGTGATGAATGTCAAAGAATTGGTAATATCGGTAAGCGTCAGGAAATGCCAATGAATTATTCACTTGTTGTTGAACCATTTGATGTTTGGGGTTTTGATTATATGGGACCTTTTCCTTCCTCTAATGGGTACACTCATATTTTGGTTGCTGTTGATTATGTCACTAAGTGGGTAGAAGCTATTCCAACTAGTAGTGCTGATCACAACACCTCCATTAAAATGCTTAAAGAAGTTATCTTCCCGAGGTTTGGAGTCCCTAGATATTTAATGACTGATGGTGGTTCACACTTTATTCATGGTGCTTTCCGTAAGATGCTTGCTAAATATGATGTTAACCATAGAATTGCATCACCCTATCATCCTCAATCTTGTGGTCAAGTTGAACTTAGCAACAGAGAAATAAAATTAATATTACAAAAAACTGCCAATAGGCCTCGAAAGAATTGGTCTAAGAAACTAGATGATGCACTTTGGGCCTATAGAACAACTTATAAAAACCCTATGGGTATGTCTCCATACAAAATGGTATATGGAAAAGCTTGTCATTTGCCTCTAGAGTTAGAACATAAAGCATTTTGGGCAATTAAAGAACTCAATTATGATTTCAAACTTGCCGGTGAGAAGAGGTTATTTAATATTAGCTCACTAGATGAATGGAGAACCCAAGCTTATGAAAATGCCAAACTATTCAAAGAAAAGGTAAAAAGATGGCATGACAAAAGAATCCAAAAGCGGGAATTCAAAATAGGAGACTATGTTCTTTTGTTCAACTCTCGTTTAAGATTTTTTGCAGGTAACCTTCTCTCCAAATGGGAAGGACCATATATTATCGAAGAGGTTTATCGTTCTGGAGCTATTAAGATTAATAATGCCGAAGTCACAAACCCGAAGGTGGTCAATGGACAAAGAATTAAACACTATATCTCAGGTATGCCTATTAACGTTGAAAGCAATGCTATTCAAACCATGACACCGGAGGAACACATAAAGGAAACCTTCCGGAACACTCCAGAATTCTGAAAAAGAGGAGGTACGTGATACGGTAAGTAAACGGACTCCAAAAAATCCGCAAAAATATTTTTTGTCAGTTTTGGAATATTACAAAAGTTAGGAAAATAAGAAATACACGGGAAAGCAACCGAGGTGAGCACGATACACCAGGGCACGCCAGCCCTACCAGGCGCGCCCTGGTGGGTTGTGCCCACCTCGGACACCTTCCCGACTCTGCTTTCCTTCCATATTCTTGCTTTCCCAGATAAAAAATTCTCTATATATACCCCCGATTGTTTTGACCACCGCATCGCAGAAAAATCCTCTGTTCTTGTTTCGTGTTATTTCCCTATTAGATCTACCAAGCCAGGCATCATGTCTTCTCCCTCCTCCAATAACGTAGAAGAAGATGCCTGGCTGATGAAGATGGAGCTGAAGAGAGAGGAGCCAAAAGAAGCCAATAATGAAGACAAGGGCAAGGAAGTTATGAAGGATCAAGCGCAAGAAGGAGGGCATTCCATACTAACAGAAGAGGAGGAGGAAGAAGATATCCTTCAACCTTATTACAGTCATCTCACCCCCACTGAAATTGAAGCTTTTAGGGCTTTCAGAGCAGTTCGTGTTCAGAATAAATTTCTTACTCGTGAAAATATTTTGCTAGAGGAGCACATCATCACCCTTCGGAGAGTCATCCGCAAATTGATGTACCTATTGAGTCTGAAGTGTGAAGCTTCATCACCACCACCTTCATCATCACCACCACCAATGGAGACTTGAGTACACGGGTATGGGCACTCCCCTTGGCTTGAGCCAAGCTTGGGGGAGGTGCCCTGGTATCGTATCACCATCACTCTTATTCACCTTTACCTATTTTCGTTCGATCCTTAGCTTTTTAGTGATTTAGTTGAATAAAAGTTTAGTATGATCTATTTTTGAGTGTTAGTTTCGTAATTTATCTATCTATGTAATCGAGTTAGAGTTATATAATTGTCATAGATCCTTCAACATGTGGTGCTTGCTCAATATGCTAATCTTAATTTCTTGTTTCTTTAATTTCTTGTTATATAATAAAGTCAAAATAAAAGAAATAAATGGAAAAGAATCATATGGGGTCAATCGTAGTCCTTTCGATAAGTAAGAGTGTCGAACCCAACGAGGAGCAGAAGGAAATGACAAGCGGTTTTCAGCAAGGTAATTTCCGCAAGCACTGAAATTGTAGGTAACAGATAGTTTGATAGCATGATAATTGGTAACAAGCAAGTAACGGTAACGGTAAATAAAGTGCAGCAAGGTAGCCCAATCCTTTTATGGCAAAGGACAGGCCAGAACAGTATCTTATAATAGGCAAAGTGTTCTTGAGGGTACACGGGAATTTCATCTAGTCACTTTTATCATGTTGGTTTGATTCGCGTTCGCTACTTTGATAATTTGATATCTGGGTGGACAGGTGCTTGGGTGCTGTTCTGACTTGAACAAACCACCCACTTATGATTAACCCCCTCGCAAGCATCCGCAACTATGAGAAAAGTATTAAGATAAAATCTAACCATAGCATTAAACGTTTGGATCCAAATCAGCCCCTTACAAAGTAGCGCATAAACTAGGGTTTAAGCTTCTGTCACTCTAGCAACCCATCATCTAATAACTACTCCACAATGCATTCCCTTAGGCCCAAGGATGGTGAAGTGTCATGTAGTCGATGTTCACATGACACCACTAAGCGAATCACAACATACATATCATCAAAATATCGAACACATATCAAATTCACATGATTACTTGCAACATGACTTCTCCCGTGACCTCAAGAACAAAGGTAACTACTCACAAATAATATTCATGCTCAAGATCAGAGGGGTATTGAATAGCATAATGGATCTTAACATATAATCTTCCACCAAATAAACCATATAGTAATCAACTACAAGATGTAATCAACACTACTAGTCACCCATAGGTACCAATTTGAGGTTCCGATACAAAGATTGAACACAAGAGATGAACTTGGGTTTGAGAGGAGATGGTGCCGTTGAAAATGTTTATGAAGATTGGCCTCCCAAAGATGAGAGGGGTGTTGGTGATGACGATGGCTTCGATTTCCCCCTCCGGGAGGGAAGTTCCCCCGGCGGAATCGCTCCGCCGGAGGGCAAAAGTGCTCTTGCCCAAGTTCTGCCTCGAGACGGTGGCGTTCCGTCCCAAAAGTCCTCCTCTATTGTTTCTAGGTCAAAAGACCTTAAATACCAAAAGATGGGCACCGGAGGTGGGCCGTGCTGAGCACAACCCACCAGGGCGCGCCTGGGGGGCCTGGCCCGCCCTGGTGTCTTGTGCTCACCAGGTGGCCCCCCTCCGTTAGTTATTTGCTCCAGTATTTTTTATATATTCTAAAATAATTCTCCGTGAAGTTTCAACTTATTTGGAGATGTGCAGAATAGGTATCTCTGATGTGCTTTTTCAGGTCCAGAATTCCAGCTGCCGGTATTCTCCCTCTTTGTGTAAACCATGCATATTATGAGAGAAAAGGCATTATAATCACTCCCTAAAGCATTATTATGCAATAAAACATTATAAATAACAGTAGGAAATCATGATGCAAAATTGACGTATGAAATGCTAAAAGGGGTGTGCCACATAAAACAGATTTGGAAGGGACTATGTTGATCACTCTCCAAAAATAGAAAAAGAGGAAGATCATTACCACATTGTTGGTTGCCTTCTCCAGCAATGTAACATCCTTGGGGGTCTTGATAGAGTCGAAAACATTGAATTGATTATGCATCAAGTTAACAACAACTACATCCCAATGCTTGTTATGAACGACAGTAATGAAAAGCTCCGATGGAACAAAAGAGTAACTATGTGTAAAAAGAATAGGCTTCACAAAAAAAGGATAAAAATTGACATAAGGGGCTGCAAGGAAGCTTACTAGATCAGATTTTGAAATCTGGTTATTTTCGCAAGCCCTTCGGAACTCTCTTTCACAATTTTTGGGATCAAACATCTCTGGATCCATTGCCAACTGAGTCTGATGAGAAGAGAATAGATTGCAACAACATAACAACAGCAAAATGAGTTTATGGATGCAAGAAAAATAAAAATAAAAGCAAGACGGGAGAAACACTAACCCCCATAAACACAGAGAATGCAAACTTCTTAGGCTTCTTCTTGTTGTGTAATTGCTCCATGTTGAAGGTTTTTAGATAAAGTGTCATTACCTCAGAGTCAATCTCAGCTCGCGGCTTTAAGGAAGCATGGAAGTTCTGAAGTGATGTGTGAAAACCCTCTAATTCAATGAAATCAGGGCTGCAAAAAGTAAAAAAAAACATTTTAGTAGTTAACACCGACCCCACCATATGTTGCGATGAATGGAAAATGACAAGGAATAAAAGAATCACATTGGTTGGTCTTTCTTTGGTTTCGGTATCTTGTATCTATTCATAACGTACTACTGGTACAATGCATCATCTTTTCGGTCAATCTTGATCTTCTTCATCTTTTGAACACCATCATTTGGCTGTGCTATTCTTTTCTTAACTGTCTTCTTTACAAGACAACTGCGCGGGCTGCTATCCTCGACAGTCTTCTCCCCAACATTATGCAACTCTGCCTCTGAATGACCTTGTTGCACTGGCACAATGACTAAAAAAATAAAGAGAAAAACATAAATAACTGTGCATCAACTACAGGGGGTACATGGTAGTTTAAAAAATAGCTTGAAGGAGAGTAATGACCAAAAAAGGACAAACCTGGAGGTACAAGTGGATCTGCCAATGCAATTGGAGATGCATCGTACACAGGTGCCGATATGTCAACGGGCCTGTGAAGCTTTGGATCAGTATCAAAGCAAGGACCGTCTGCTTCGTTTTGCACTGGGAGCTCTGCGGTTTTGCTCTGCATTGCACGCTGTGGGGTGTTGTCGAAAGTGGGCCCTGCTGAAACTGGTTGTTCCACATCAGGGGGTGCATCAACATGACTGGTAGTTTCCATAGACTTCTTTGCTTCCACATACTTCCGTGCTGACTCAGCATCCATATTAAACCATTCGTAATCTTCAGATCCCTCTTTGAAAAGACTCATTGAAGGACCATCATCAAATTCCATGGCAAGTCCTTCCAATGCAGCCATCGTACCCTGTGAAAAAAATCAAACTCTGGCCCTCATCCGCAACACCTGGATCTTTCAAATCCGCCACAACATCTTCATCAGCTGCCACTTCCTCCTGTTCCACATTATTAGGACCTAACTGCACATATTCCTTCCCTTGATCATCGCAACCCTACATTTTATCCAAACCAATGTCCCGATGAGCTTCAGTCTGGTTGGTGTCAGAACCTGCAACTTCTCTATCAACCTCCACATCTTGTGCTTCAACGCTCATATGACGTTCATCGACAGTGTTGGTGGGAGACCTAGTGTGACCCGCACCTGCTGAAACGCCTCCTAGAGCATGAAATGTAACATCTTCGGGAATATGATCTTTGGTGCTTGTTGCGGTTGCATTTGCTTCAACCAAAATAGATGCCATCCGCTTACAGAACATTGACTGCAAAACCTTGCCAAACGTTTTCATAACGTTATTCACTTCTACTGCATGCAGCTTCTTGTGCTTCTCATAAATTGGTATCACGTGGCTTGGGATCTGCTTCGAGGAAAACAAATGAAACAGAGCACTTTTTTAGTTTTCCATGAACAATGAAAAGCAGGAACACAACAATGAAAACACAAATCAGATGTGAACTATTATTTTCTGAAAAAGAAAGCAAAAAGAAATGATGAAAAAAAGTCATAAGAAAAGTATGCTTACGTCCAAATCTTGACTTGAAGGCAGTGGGTGCATCCACTCATCTAGAGAGCCGCAGACATCGCCACCAATATCACACCCATCCATGGCTGGGTTGCTTGGTATCTCGTGGATGTGTGCATCTGCACTAACTCCTCCCACATTGTTGGTCTGACCATGAGCTTCATTGCATCCTTCTAGTGGTACGTATGGTGTCTCTGCCAAACGATGAAGCTGCGAAAACCAGGGCAAAAGGCTAGATCACCATATAAATAAAGGCAATGAGCAAAAAAAGAACGAGATATGAAAAAATAGAAGGAGAGTGAGCTTTTACATTCCGTTTTTCGAATTCAGTCTTATCAAGGCTTAGCTTATTCTTATCAATTGCTTCTAGCAAATCAAAGTCCTCGTTGCAAACGAAACATGCCATTGGGAGAGAGTACCGAATTCTATGATCAGAAACCAACACGCGAGGCACATCAACAAAGTCCATGTAAATTATCTGCAAAAAACACATAAATGCCAATGTGAGCCCACCTGATATAGACAAATATTAAAGCGCAACAAAATGAAAAGAAAAAATAAACAAAAAAGTAGCAAGCGCATGGGCCATACCGCAAACATTGGCAGACAACCGCCGATCCAGAAGCCACTTTTCCCTTCCTCCCCCTTCTTCTGGTACTTCTTCACCTCATTCAACACAGCAGCCAAGAAATGCTCGTCCCACGCAAACTCACTGATCTTGTCCATGTCAACCAAGCTCGCAAGATACTCAAGAGGTACCATGTTGCCAGTCCCAGGCGATAGCACAAGAGCAATACATAATAGTACTCATGTCCTGTTTACAGTAACAACATCAAGATGACTTGAACCATCAAGCACATCGATAGTGCGCTTCATTGGGGCCCTTGACCCTACTCGATAGGGTTCACGCAACACGTGTGGCTCGTTCCTCCTCAATAGTTCCACGGGCCTTGACCCAGAAGATACATTGAATTTTTTTCGCACCATGTCTTTTGTAAAAAAATGGACTTCTTCTTGTGACTGCAGCAAATAGATACAACAACTGAGCCTATAACAAACAAAACCTATTGCAACAAAGAAAGGAAAACAAAAGAACAAGCATCTGTTTGAGTTGCATACCTAAACAACGCCTTTTCTGGGTCAATTTTCATGACTACCCAATCCAGCAGATCGGCGGGCACAGAAAAAGAGCTGATATTCAAGAGGGATCCAAAGCTGCCTTTGCTTATAACTTCCTTCTTCTTTTTTGACTGACGATTCGCAATCACTCGCAAGCGGGAAGCCGAGAAACGTGTTGTGAATGACCCATCAGCAGTACTCTCATCGTCATCCAAACTGCAAAAAAAAAGAAGAAGAACAAAAACAAAGTTATAAAAACAGTGAAAGCTTATTACAGCACAACAGAAAAACATAGTTCTAACAACTATACTACAATCTAAATACCTAAATAAGAGCTACTACTACATCTGAAAAATTGTAGCACATCAAACATGACTATTTTCACTCAATCTGATAACAAAACCTAATTTTAACAAAAATAAAAGATGGCTATATGTTCAAATGTGACACAGGAACCTGAAGATAGCTAAGCATTTAGACTACACGTACACTGCTGAAAATCAACATAAATAACAGGGGAATGCTCATGAGCCTACAAAGTGTACTGCTAAAAAAACAGAAACAACAACAGTACTGTTGCAATGCCACTATCAACAGAAACAACAAAAACTACAAGATAGTAGTTCCAACATGAAAAAATAGCAAAACATGCAAAAACTACACTACTGCAATGCCACTATTTGCTACATTTCACTGATGAACACCAGAAGGATTCTAGGGTTCCTACAGCTACTCCACCCCACACCCACCCTCACCCCCACATCAGCTACTACCCCTACCCCCACCCCCATCCCACCCCCTAGATCTGGAGGACATGAAGCCACCGCAGGGGCGATATCGCCAACGAGCCCAACACCACCCCCCGCAACCACCCCTTCTACAAGACGACTCAGATCCACGAGAACCATCCATCATACACCTACCCGAGGTCCTCCACCCTCCACCCTCTCGAAATTCTCCGATTCCCATGAGATCTAGAAAAAATGAACCTCAGCTTTGGGTCGTCGTCGGCCATGGAGCGCGAACACGATGCGCGAGTCCTCGCTCCCTCCCTGCCCGCCGGCGCCGCCGCTCCTTTGCCTAGCTGACGCACTGATCGTCGCATCCGGCAGTTGTTGGACCCAGTCGGAGGATAAGAGGAGAATGGAGAAGGCGAGCAGCTGAGGAGGAAATGAAAACAAGCGGGTTGCAATGAAACCACCTGGTCGGGGCTGCGCGCTGCAATGACTCGCGGGTGGGCCAAGTCACCTGGTCGGGGGCCTCGGGGCTGCGTGTGTCGGGACGGGGAGAAGAGGAGCCGTGCAATTCGATCGGATCGAACGACAGATGAGGTGGCTTACAGGCTGACGGAATTAGCCGATTGATTTAAAACGTTTTCTTTTTACTTATTTTTGGCGAGAAGCGTAAGAGTTGGAACTGCGTTTATTATCCGGGCTTGTTAAATACCCCTTCGTTCCAAAATAAGTGTATGTACGAAGTTATTTTGGGACGAAGGCAGTATCAGCGAACTTCGTTGTCGACATACTTGACCCGTTGGATTGACATTGCTTTAAGATTCGCAAGCGTTGCTTGTCCCGTGTTATATCGGACCGTTACGGTGTGACCGACATGTTCATTTTTTTCTTTTCTATTTCTTTTTTCCCTTGTGTTGTTGGGCGGGGATCCACAATGGATTGGACGTGATGGAGGGGTCTCTTTATCTATTAGGTCTTTTTTCTAGGAGTGTGAAAAATCTTGTGTCCATTAAGCTATACATTGTTTTTTGGTTTGGTGGTTAATTTCTATTTTCTTGTTGTTCCACTCAACATCAAAAGCGGCTTTCTTACTACTTCTAATTCATAGGGCAAGTTGTAAGAAGACGAAGCGTCTTCATTTTCCTTTGTTCTAGTTTTTCTTTCTTCGCTTTTTTCTTTTTTGTGTCCTTTTTTCTATGTTCATGTTGAGACCCTCCTCCGACATTTGTAGGGGGTGTTTTCTCAATTTAAGTGATTTCTCACAGGTTTGTCGTAGTTGCATGTCCATCCTTGAACCGCAGCTGTTATAGATCAACTGCAACTGCGCTATGTAACATGTACACACAATTGCATGGGTATAAAATGCACACAACTTAGAGATGAGGGGGGCAATGAATATTTGTTTGCTTTTCCTTTGTATGCCATTGGTAGCGGAGGGCGGCCCAAGGGCGGCTTCGTTTTTCTTTTTTGGGATAGCCAAAACTCAGTCGATTGAGTTTAAAACACAACTACAGGGCGGCTTCGTTTTTCTTTTTCGGGATAGCCAAAACTCAGTCGATTGAGTTTAAAACACAACTACAAATGTGCTTAAAACTGCCTTTTCTTTTGGTCACTAGGGCGGTTGCATATAAGCCACTAGTCACAGAACTGTAAAAGTCGTCTCCAGCTGCAAGGGCAGCTTAGTTGTGTGTGTGTTTCACAGTGGTGCTGATGGAGGGGGTGGGTGGGGTGGGGGGTTCTTTCACTAGGCCCGCAACTATAAGGGTCGTCCTCCGACTGTAACTATATATATGTCTTCAACGCGATGCACTGTAGGAGATATGCCCTAGAGGCAATAATAAATGTTATTGATTATCTCCCTGTTCATAATTAGGTTTATGTTCCATGCTATAACTGCTATGGTTCTCGAGTCTGCAATAACCACGAGGCTCGGAGGAAGACTCATATGCACGTGTGGAATAATAAACGGTAAAATGTATTCCTAGTCTGGCCTCTAAGACTGGCTCAAGTATTGCATGATGATCCTGTTTTCCTGATCATGGGCATGGCTATGCCGGCAATTTTGAGGGCGCAATGTTGGTAGAACACTTGTGTTGAATAGACCCGAATTCATGTTATGCTATGAGATACATTCGTCATAAGTTAATGGTTTATAACACAGAGATGGTTAACGTTTGCATAATTCCTTAGACCATGAGAGTATCGAGTTTCTTCATCCTTGCTTCATGAACTTTGGGGTTTGTTAAACGTCATCCGTAAATGGATGGCTATTACGGCGGCTTACGGGTTCATGGAAAAGTGTGTCAAGTAACTTGATAGCTCGAGATTGGGATTTGCTCCTCCGACGATGGAGAGATATCTCTGGGCCCTCTCGGTGTTACGGTATCCATCATCGTCTGGCCAGACACAGGGTGATTTGATCACAGGGATGCCGGAACACGGGAACGAGAAAAGAGAACAATACCGGTAACGAGGTAACTGGCATAGTGTACAAGTTGTTGATCCACGGGGATGCCTACATGTCTCACCTCGGGTATTTGTAACATATCGCGAAGCAACAGGAATAGCGCACGACAACTGGAGGTTCACTCGAATATTCATTCGTGTGGGTATAGGGATCAATATGGGTGTCCACGGCTCCGATGTTGATCATTGATCGGAAGGGGTTCCGGGTCATGTCTATGCTTCACCGAACCTATAGGGTCACACGCTTAAGGGTCATCTATCTGCTGAATACTAGACAGGGAGTCTGAGAGAAAATCACCGAAAAAGTTTTCGGACACCGGAAAAGTTTCGGACAGCGGAAAAGTTCCGCAGAGAGAACACCGGAACAGTTTCGGTAAAACTGAAAAGTTGTTTCAGGGGATAACATAAAGTCAAATTGGTTTTGGCACATGCCTGATAATTCTTGGAGGGTGCCAGAATCATTCTGGAAACTTTCTAGAATTTTCCGGGATGAAAACCGGAAATGTTCCGGAGCTGCCGAAACCGCTTCAGATGCTTTTCGCAGATGAAAATCACTAAACCGGAATTGTTCCGGATCGCATTGAAAATTATTTTAGTGGGTACTGGAAATGTTCTAAGCCCACATAAATATTTTCAGTTCAACCGGACGCTGAAAAATGTCGTCATGAATAGTGAAAGTGCTTTTTGGTTGCTTCTTGGAGAAGCTACCTTGAGGGCATTTTGGTAATTTTCATAGTGGATGGAAATATCTGAAAATATCTGGATAACACTATTTATGAATAGTGAAAACACTATTCATGAATAGTAGAATCACTATTATGAATAGTGAAAATATCTGAGGGCATTTTGGTACTTTTACCATTGTCTTTCACCCTATAAATAGAGGTGGAGGGTGCTCTCAAATATGACATCCTTGCTCTCATACACATGCCATAGACTTGTCTGGCTTCTCTCTCCCTCCCAGCGAAATAGTTTCGTAGAGCCGAAAGGTTGTCTGGGTTCCGGCAGGAACTAGTTCTGGACGGCGAAGCCCTGCCGGATAGATGACACTGTATGTGTGCAACTCTGTAGAGAGATCGTAGTTTCGGTCTTAGTTCGAGAGTGCCTCCCGAAGGGCTGTCCAAGTGATCTTCTTAGTTTCGAGGGTCCTCCCGAAGGGCTGTCCGAGTGACCGTTCGAGTTTCGAAGGTCCTCCCGAAGGGCTGTCCGCGACACCGTCCGAGGGACTGTCTGACCGCCTCCCGGAGGGCTGTCTGAGGGGCAGATGTGGGAGTACATCCTCGCGGTTGGGAGGTTGTAAATCCTAGCTGCGGGGATCTGCACCGCCGATCGTCATCGACTCTACTTCCGCTGCGCTACGAGTCGGTAACGAAACAGATCAAACCTTGTATGCAGTCTCCATAGTGATCCTGGGCTGGTGCGTAGGTTGGAAATTTTTGTTTTCCACTGCGTTCCCCTACAGTGGCATCAAGAGCCGTGCTATGCGTAGATGCAGGTTGCGATCTAGAATACATAGAGATGTATGGGTATTGCACAATATAATTAGGTAGTAGATGAGTTCTATTACTGAAAATTATTTATGCGGGTAGCAGATGAAATCTGTTACCCGATGTTCTTGTTGCTTCCCTGGAATTTGCATATTTCTGATCTTGATAACAGTATGGTGGAGTTTCAATGTTCTGGCAATCCGCGATCCTGATTGATCAACGAAGTGCTAACAGTTCATTGAATTCCACCGTAGTTAAAAAGAAAGATGAAATTTCGCAGACGAAAGGGCAATGCAGATATGATCTGCACGGGGGTCACGCGTATGACGAAGTTTAGTATGGGGCTCGAGATTTTATTATCTCGTGTTTCATACACCCCGCAATGTTAATCTAGCGACTTGGATTATCATGCTTGATGATGGACGTTGGTAGCTTCGGTTTGTTTCGAAACCTTAGAAGCCACGTAAAATAAAATTTTGCATGAACCGATTAGAGGCGTCTAACTTGGTTTTGCAGGATGGTTTGCATGTGCATGTGATGTGGTATAGCAGTGCTCATTATAATTTGATTATGTATGAGATGACTATATAATGTAAATTGATTAACATGACCTGCGTGTCATGATTCGGCATGATGGCTGGAGCCATATGATTGTCACTTTAATGACCTGCGTGTCAACCTTCAGTAATGCACTTATTTTATTAGCTATAGAGATAGCAATATTATCTGGTGCATCGACAAGGTGGTGGCAATCTTCGCGAAGGTGAACACCAACGCGAATGCCGAAGACGAAGAAATGAAAGACTTCTCCGTCAGAAAGGGCTATACCATATCATGCTATAATGAATTGCCTGAGATGTTTATCCCTTATGATGCACCCTTCTTGATTGCGCGGTAGTCGCTTTTTATTAGGGTGATCTCTCACAAAAATATCAAGTGGTTAGTGTTCTCCCAAGTGTAGCACCGTCACGGCACCTAACTTCTCAGAGTGCGCCGTGTCACACGGGTACAAACGATTAGGGAAGTGTGAGGCGGGTGAGTTGAGACCTCGTAGCAAGATCACTTGGTTGTCTTGACGTTCAGGCATGACCGTCATGAGCTCGGAACACGCGCATCGAAAGATGAACAAGAATCACATAGAGATGTGATTGGCAAGTTGGCCTACCGGTTGAGATTTTCGTCATTAGTGGTGTTACACCAATGGCGAACAATTGAAATGGGGGTCTTGTATCACTCACAATCAATTATGAGAGATATTGATTTGAGTGGGAGCGCACTGTAGAATTAATTCTTTTAATTCTCAGTGCAATTAATTATGAACACTGTCTAAGTGTTATTTGCATAATAGTTGTAGAATAATGGCTCACGTTTCCACCTTCCCAATTAAAATTGAATAGCTGTTAAATATCTGGTTAAAACTTTACGGTTGGTAACATAATGAGAGGATTGTCCTCTAGAGTGCCGAGAAGGACTTGTCCTATCGCATGCTTTCTGTATTCTCCCGCTAATGCTATGGATCATGTGACTCTCGTCCATCGATCCAAAAGCTAGAATTCCGTTTCAGTCAAGTGCAATATGTTTGCTTCCATGAGACCCGAACTTCGAAAGTTTGGATGGTTATGTGATATTCATGGAATCTGAAAATCATTTTTAGAGACAGACAAAGGCTAAAAGATATGAGATATCCAAAGCAATGTTTGTTTGCAAACTATTAGTAAAGGAGTTTACTATGCATTAGACTGATAAGAGAGGGATCCAGAAGAACGCCTGTCATATGATGATGGTGAATAAAACAGACAACTTAAAGAGAAAGGAAGTGTCCGAAGGGTGTTAGTGAAACTTTCACGCCTAGGAAGTCCGGGGCTATCGCCACTCTTAAGTTGGGTGCTTCTTCTGAGAGTAGGAGAAATACTGAAAGTTAAACTGTTAGAAGTATAAAGGCAAAAGGAAAGAAGACTGGAATATCCAGCTCATGTATGAATGTCATACAGGTTTTTGATGTATAGAAGGCTGGTCAAAGATATAGTTCTTGGGAATTATGGTTAAACATGTTAATCACTAATTCTTGGGTATTGTGAGTTAATCACAAAGATACCTGCTCGATTGCATTCTGTTGCAACTCGATGTAAGAACTACTATGGCCTGAAAGACTAGCCAGGAATGAGGTTTAGATACACGCAGGGAACATAGTAAATGTTACTATGCCTTCCATAGGTGTATTCCCTATGTATTTACTTTCATAAATCATTTTAGAGTTTTACACACTCTAGCCCATTGCATAAAGTATCTTGCAAGAAGGTTGTTCATAAGAGAACTTTTAATGTTCGGAGTTATGAATAACAAAAGGGCCATACTTTCATTATGAATGAGAAGTATGTTATGAATATTGATAATAATACATTACCTCTGTATTTACTTTCATAATTCATTTAGAGTTTCATACACTCTAGCCCTTTGCATAAGGAATCTTGCAAGGAGGTTATTCATAAGAGAACTTTTGATGTTCGGTGTTATGAATAACATGAAGGGCCATGCTTCCATCCAGAATGGGATGTATGTTATGAATATTGATGGTAATATGATACATCCATAACACTGACGCTAAATGTCGCAAGACTAAAAGAATACCACATATGTGTGGCACTGCATTTGGTCACATTGGAGAAACCCGCATGGAAAATTCCATTATGATGGATTTTAAAGTCATTTGATTTTGAATCATCTGACACTTGCAACTTTCCTCCGAAAAGTGAAGTGACTGAAATACCGTTCACAGGCCATAAGGAACGAGCAACAAACTTATTGGTGATCATACATTTTGATGTGTGTAGTTCAATAAATGTTGTTGCAAGTAGTGGATTTATCTATCTTCAGAAATGACTCAAGTAGATATATTGATATTTACTTGATGAGACGTAAGTCTGGATCTTTTGAATTCATTCATAAGGTTTTCAAAAATGAAGTAGAAGTTGTTGTAACAAGAAAATTATGTTTCTACAATTCGATTGCAGAAAGGAATATTTGAGTTACAAGTTTAGCGAATGTCTGATGAGTTGTGAAAGGGGTTTCATAACTTGCACCTCCCGGAGCACCACTGCAAGTGGAGAGTCCGTGTAGATGTAATCGAACCATTCATGACATGGTAAGATCAAAGATGACATAAATAAATTTGCCATTATCCCTTTTAAAGTGATGCTTTAGAGACTGCGGCTTTTACACTGAAAAGAGCTCCATCGGGTCTGTTGAAATGACGCCATGGTATGGTACGCCCAACCATATTATATCTTTTCTTAACATTTGGAATATGGGGCTTGTGTAAAAGGTTACAAACCTATTCCAAATCAGACAAGTGCTACTTTGTAGGTTATCCCAAGTCATTGGGTATTTCCCCACCACAATACCGAGGCAAATAGGTTTGCCACAAAGAACGGTATGCTTTTTTGAAGAAAATGGTTCTTTCAAAAAGGTGAGTGGGAGAACAGTGCAACTCGACGAGATAAACAGTATCATCGTCATCAGATCAAAGGAAAGAGAACTTGGAAGTAATTCCTGAGTTTCTTACTGCGACTGATACGGAAGTCTCTACAATAAAATGTATGGACTTCGGTCGAACTTGCAGCTAAACCACGTAGGCAAAGCTCGTGCAAACCTATCAGGTGCGCAAACGAGATATTGTTGTTAGACAACAGTATACCTACGATTCACAAGGAAGCGTTGATGGGCCCTAACTCCGGAATTGGCTAAATGCCAATACAATCCGAGATAGTTTCCATATAAGTGATTCAAGATTAAGATCTTGATACACCTTTCGGAAGACTTAGAGTCTAACGAATATTTATGGAACTAAAAATTGATACGGATAAAATGTTTTATCCATAAAGCTCGACTTGTTGCAATAACAAGTTCAAGGAGTTGACAACGATGAGATTGTCTCACCGTAGCGATGCTTAAAGTCGGTTCGGGTTGAACTAGCAATTAATACTTATTTCAATCATGAGATATGAAACATGGATGACAAAAGGATTTCCATGTGATGGAAATGAAACCTAGGACTTGTATGTGATACAGTCCAAAGTAATTTGTCGATCCAGAGGATGCTAGTAAGTATGCAAACTTCAGAGTTCCAGCGATGGACAGAAGAGAGTAAAGTGGAGTTGGAATCTTCGTTTTTGATGGAATGGTCAAAGGGGTTTGACTTCATCAAATGGGTATTGAAGATGCTTGTGTAAAAAAGATTCAAGAAAGTAAGTGGGAGCATAATAATATTTCTAAAAACCTTGTGTACTTGACACATTGTTAATTGGAAATAAATTTCTTGACACGAATTAGGACTTCATTTGAAAATAGTTTTTCCGATGAAGTGCTTGGGCTAAATAGCCTCAATATTAGGCATGATGATCTATGGAGATAGATTTACCTAATGGGGCTAAGCAATGAACACATATTGACAAGATGCTAAAACTTTTTAGCATTTAAAACGCCAAGGAGTGATTCTTGCCGAAGTCACACGGAAAGAGTTTTTGCAAGACTCGGTGTCCCAAAACACTGATGAGTAAAAATACATGATGGAGATTCCACACACTCTTGTGTTTGGATTAATCATGTATTCCATGGTATGTAAAACAACCAGATATGTCCGATACTCCAAAAGTTGTTGCGAGTATGGATACCAAAGTGATCAAAGTACTGATCATAGGACAACAGTGAAAGATGTCATTGAGTACTAGAGTAGTAGTGATGACATGTTTTCTCGCAAGCAGAGATTATGAAGTGCTCGTTGTAAGTAATTACATCGATACAGTCTTCATCAATGCTCCATGCGATTTTCGATTTAAGTTAAGGGTTTTGTGTAATACACAATATGATGGCACGGTAGTTGGAAATTGTTCCAAACAAGATACTGTGGCGAATTCTATAACAAAGGCTAAGTATGTTGACGCTTAAGAAGCGACAAAGAAGTTGTTGAATCATATAGTTCATTCATGAACTTAGTATGGTTCCAAGATGGCTTTGGTCTATGGGACACTATTGCAGATAGTTGCTCCATAGCTCAGTCTGAGGAATCAGGTTTCGACCAATGATTCACACATATGCAAAGCCAAGTCCACACAAAATATGAATTTTGTGAAAGCGTGAAAACGCGAGGATATGCAAAGTTACACACGGAGCTGAAGTCGTCAGATCCGTTGGACATCAGGCTATACCACATGCGAAGCATTTTTTACACCAGTATGCCATAGGTGTAAAGTGCATTAGCATTGACTAGATTATTGACTCTAGTGCAAGTGGGAGTCTGTAGGAGATATGCCCTAGAGGCAATAATAAATGTTATTGATTATCTCCCTGTTCATAATTAGGTTTATGTTCCATGCTATAACTGCTATGGTTCTCGAGTCTACAATAACCACGAGGCTCGGAGGAAGACTCATATGCACGTGTGGAATAATAAACGGTAAAATGTATTCCTAGTCTGGCCTCTAAGACTGGCTCAAGTATTGCATGATGATCTTGTTTTCCTGATCATGGGCATGGCTATGCCGGCAATTTTGAGGGCGCAATGTTGGTAGAACACTTGTGTTGAATAGACCCGAATTGATGTTATGCTATGAGATACATTCGTCATAAGTTAATGGTTTATAACACAGAGATGGTTAACGTTTGCATAATTCCTTAGACCATGAGAGTATCGAGTTTCTTCATCCTTGCTTCATGAACTTTGGGGTTTGTTAAACGTCATCCGTAAATGGATGGCTATTACGGCGGCTTACGGGTTCATGGAAAAGTGTGTCAAGTAACTTGATAGCTCGAGATTGGGATTTGCTCCTCCGACGATGGAGAGATATCTCTGGGCCCTCTCGGTGTTACGGTATCCATCATCGTCTGGCCAGACACAGGGTGATTTGATCACAGGGATGCCGGAACACGGGAACGAGAAAAGAGAACAATACCGGTAACGAGGTAACTGGCATAGTGGACAAGTTGTTGATCCACGGGGATGCCTACATGTCTCACCTCGGGTATTTGTAACATATCGCGAAGCAACAGGAATAGCACACGGCAACTGGAGGTTCACTCGAATATTCATTCGTGTGGGTATAGGGATCAATATGGGTGTCCACGGCTCCGATGTTGATCATTGATCGGAAGGGGTTCCGGGTCATGTCTATGCTTCACCGAACCTATAGGGTCACACGCTTAAGGGTCATCTATCTGCTGAATACTAGACAGGGAGTCTGAGAGAAAATCACCGAAAAAGTTTTCGGACACCGGAAAAGTTTCAGACAGCGGAAAAGTTCCGCAGAGAGAACACCGGAACAGTTTCGGTAAAACTGAAAAGTTGTTTCAGGGGATAACATAAAGTCAAATTGGTTTTGGCACATGCCTGATAATTCTTGGAGGGTGCCAGAATCATTCTGGAAACTTTCTGGAATTTTCCGGGATGAAAACCGGAAATGTTCCGGAGCTGCCGAAACCGCTTCAGATGCTTTTCGCAGATGAAAATCACTAAACCGGAATTGATCCGGATCGCATTGAAAATTATTTTAGTGGGTACTGGAAATGTTCTAAGCCCACATAAATATTTTCAGTTCAACCGGACGCTGAAAAATGTCGTCATGAATAGTGAAAGTGCTTTTTGGTTGCTTCTTGGAGAAGCTACCTTGAGGGCATTTTGGTAATTTTCATAGTGGATGGAAATATCTGAAAATATCTGGATAACACTATTTATGAATAGTGAAAACACTATTCATGAATAGTAGAATCACTATTATGAATAGTGAAAATATCTGAGGGCATTTTGGTACTTTTACCATTGTCTCTCACCCTATAAATAGAGGTGGAGGGTGCTCTCAAATATGACATCCTTGCTCTCATACACATGCCATAGACTTGTCTGGCTTCTCTCTCCCTCCTAGCGAAATAGTTTCGTAGAGCCGAAAGGCTGTCTGGGTTCCGGCAGGAACTAGTTCTGGACGGCGAAGCCCTGCCGGATAGATGACACCGTATGTGTGCAACTCTGTAGAGAGATCGTAGTTTCGGTCTTAGTTCGAGAGTGCCTCCCGAAGGGCTGTCCAAGTGATCTTCTTAGTTTCGAGGGTCCTCCCGAAGGGCTGTCCGAGTGACCGTTCGAGTTTCGAAGGTCCTCCCGAAGGGCTGTCCGCGACACCGTCCGAGGGACTGTCTGACCGCCTCCCGGAGGGCTGTCCGAGGGGCAGATGTGGGAGTACATCCTCGCGGTTGGGAGATTGTAAATCCTAGCTGTGGGGATCTGCACCGCCGATCGTCATCGACTCTACTTCCGCTGCGCTACGAGTCGGTAACGAAACAGATCAAACCTTGTATGCAGTCTCCATAGTGATCCTGGGCTGGTGCGTAGGTCGGAAATTTTTGTTTTCCACTGCGTTCCCCTACATGCACATGCACTAGAGGGGGAAGCCCGACGAGGCATGTGTCGGGCATGCCGACGATAACTACACTCTATAACACAAACACATGCGCTAGAGGGGTGGAGGATCCCGTCGAGGGGCGTGTCTTATTTTCTTTCCTTTCCCCCCTTACCTTTTTATTAGTTTTACTTTCTATGCTCCTTACTTTGTTTCAACCCCCTACTTACTTTTCGACACCATACTAATTATTGCAGATATCAAAAATGTTAATTCACACAAGACATGTGGCAAACTTGTATGCGACAGAAACACCCGCATTAACACTCCAATCCACTCTTCATTGGGATCAATACTGTTTTGTATGTCTTGTAGGCCATCAATGACACAATTAATAAACTCGTTAAACTACGCCATGGATCCACACGTGGCTATATAGTGTACACGTGATTGTGAATTGCTAATGTTGATCGTGAACTTTTAGTTATTTACCAAAGGTCATGCCATTTTTACACTGTGTCTTGAGTTGGCTTCCCGAGCTTGATGAGCTTTGCCTAGGGGCATGTGCTCAGCTCGATGGACTGCCAAGTTAGGCCGAACCCGAGCCAAGTCTTGCAGAGCTTTGAGCCTGGGGCAAGTATATGTCTCGCTTTTAGTGAGACGGCGGCCTAAGCTCAACTACATAGAACTTGTAGTGGGATGGCCTAGATGCCATGTGGCTTCATCACCCTAATGTCGCACATGATTTTTTTTCTTTAAAAATATATTTAAAATACTAACCACATATATTATGAAAAAATAATTTAGTTTTGTTTTCAAAAATGTTGATCGCACATTTGAAAAATGTTTAAGTGGTGTAAAAAACTAGTAGCTCAACTTTTGGAAAATGTTCATATCATTAAAAAAATGTAAGTGACATTGAAAGGTGTTCATGTCTTTCAAAAAATTGTACGTGACATTTTTGAAAAATGTTATACAATGAAAAAATTATATAATTCAAAAGAGGATGTTTCGTACCATTCAAAAAATATGTACTTTGTGTTTTAAAAAAAGTCCATATGCTTCAAAAATATGTTTTTGACATTTCAAAAGATTTATGCAATGTAAAAATGTTTACATACTTTGAAAAAAATGTGGCATCATTAAAAAGAAGTTTCAACATGTTTTTGATTTTTTAACACGTATTCCACTATCCTAAAACACATATTTGAATATATATAATCATGTATTTGGAAACTGTTAAATGTATAAAAATATATTTTTAGATGTATACATAAAATATACAATGTGTGTGAAAAAGCAGAGATCAAAATATATATTTCAAGAAAATGTTAATCATGTATTTAAAAATTGTTAAACGTGTATACAAAGATGTTGTAAGAGCATAATTTTCCTTAAGTAGTTTTGGTGGTTGATGACAACGCATTTGCGGACTAATCGTGTGCATTAAGCTTTCACGGATTATCAGGTGGCACGAGACTATTTTCATCCCCTTAGCTGTTAAAGGAGAAGACGGCATTTTTCTATCGATTTAGTGTTGGTGGACTTGAGTCGTAGGAAAATCCGTACTATCAAGAGGGGATCCGCATTTGGAAAGGTTGGGAGGAATAATCACGTACACACTTGCACCCCACTCTCTTTCCCGGCACAATGGAGTTCTTCCTGCCCCCTGGCCCCTAAAGTATCATATAAGCGGAAGTACCGCTCCACAGGGCGGTAGTATCGCTCCAGTGGTACTGCCGCGCTGCGGTACCAGTGCTCCTTCCGCTTATGTAATTATTCTGGTGTTCTTGGGCGGCTTTGCCCTCTTTTAGCAGAAGTATCGCTGGGAGCGGAGCGGTAGTACCGCTCGGGGCGGTACTGCCGCCCTCCACTTCCAGTCTACTTTCGCTTATTTTATGCTCTCTGATGTCGTCAGCCTCGAGCAGTTTTTTTAGCGGCAGTAACTAGCGGAAGTATCGCTCTGAGCGGTACTGACATACCGCCCTCCTCTTCTACTGCTAAGTCAGGGCTTCACACAGTGCTAAGCGGAAGTACCGCTGGCGGGAGCGGTAGTACCGCTCCGGCGGAACTACCGCTTCCCTGACTCTCGTCTATTGCCTGTGAAGCCCAGTACTTCCGTGCAAGCGGAAGTACCGCTCCCCCGAGCGGTACTACCGCTTATGCACGACTTGTGGGTAGAAAACAGTCAGATTTTCTTCCACTATATAAGTGGGTCTTCTTCTCCAAGTGGACTCACCTCTTTTCCCTCAAAAGTTCCATTGTTGCTCTTAAGCTTATTCTTGCCCGATCTCTCTCCCTAGCCATCGATTCTTGTTGATGCTCTAGGGTTTGGAGGAGAAGGCCTCGATCCACACTTCCATCAAGAGAAATTTGATCCCCCCACTAATCCCTTGCGGATCTTGTTACTCTTGGGTGTTTGAGCACCCTAGACGGAAGAGGTCACCTCGAAGCCATATTTCATTGTGGTGAAGCTTCGTGGTGGTGTTGGGAGCCTCCAATTAAGTTGTGGAGATTGCCCCAACCTTGTTTGTAAAGGTCCAGTTGTCGCCTTCAAGTGCACCACTAGTGGAATCACGACATCTCGCATTGTGTGAGGGCGTGAGGAGAATACGGAGGTCTTAGTGGCATCTTGGGGAGCATTGTGCCTCCACCGCTCTAACGGAGACGTACTTCCCCTCAAAGGGAAGGAACTTCGGTAACACATCCTCGTTTCCATCGGTTCCACTTGTGGTTACTTCTTACCTTTACTTTATGCAAGCTTTACCTATCGTGTATCCTTTGCTTGCTTGTGTTGTTATTGTTGTTAGCATCATATAGGTTGCTCACCTAGTTGCATACCTAGACAACCTATTTGTTGCTATACCTAATTTACTAAAGAAAAGTAAAAAATTGGTAGTTGCCTATTCACCCCCCTCTAGTCAACCATATCGATCCTTTCATATGTTCTTGATGTATACGACAGACGAACAATGTGTATGAAAAAATAGACACGTGTGCAAAAAAGAAATAAAAAAATACCCAAAAAACCCAATGAAAACGGAAGAAAGAAACAAGGAAAAATGAAAAAGAAAAATAAAAAAATTAAATAAACATGGTGAAAACCCCAACAATACCAATGCAAAACAGTGATTTTTTGTATGAATATGCAAAAAGAAACTCACACGCAACTGAAGCTGGCAATGGGATTACCAATGCAGATATTGGACTCTCATCCCTGTCCCCATGACCGCCCGCCCATCTCCGTCCCCGTCCGGTTCTTTATCCCTGTGGGAAAATCCACACACGCAATTAAGAACAACTTTTGATAGAATCTCAGTAAAAAATAGCATTTCAATACAATAAAAAATATTTTGTAGCTAGGTTAGAGATTTCTCAAGGATTTTTTTGGTCAAAGGGGTGGGATGTGTGGAAATTTAGGTGGATGAGGGCGGGAATTACGTGGGTCTACTAATTTTAGAGGCCACATGTAAGTACTTCATGGGTAATGCGGGTAATGGGCACGAGTAATGTTATCCCATCCCCATCCCCATCTTGCACGTTGGGTAAGGTATTTCACACATCAGCTTTTCCGCGGGCATTCAAGATGGCACATACCCGCCCCCTTAATAGAGTAATTACCCATGGAGATGCGGGTAACGGTTAACCATTACGAGTTTGACACGCAACCATGATATTGGGCCGACCCAGTAGCACCGTGTTGTGGGGGAGACTTATTTTTTTTAGGTAAAACGACACAACTTTGTTTAAACTTCAACATTTCAGGGAATAGAAAAATTAGTTGGAGGCTCAAGCAGCCAAACATGGTGTCTTGCCTCCAGAGTATTAGGCTAGTAGCTCCCCTAGCTAATCGATGGGGTTCCCCGTTACAATCGTGTTGCTCATGACGAAAGGTGCACTGCTGAAACTCTGCAGCTCGATCTTCACGCTCCTTTAGAATCATGCAATAGGCTCCATAGTGGATAGATTCATGCAACTCATTAATGACTCTCAGACAACTGAATGCGATACAAATACTATTTATATGTAGGCCCTCAACCAGAGATACCGCCTCAACATGCCAAAGCTTCAAGTGTTGCTGGATCTGTAACACCCTCAAACAGTGGCGGAGCTTCATGGGGGCCAACCTGGGCAATGGCCCCCCCAGCTCACTAGAAATCATGTGTATATAGCTTAGTATTAGGCCTATTTTTCCAGCAAAAATCAACCAAAATCAATTATGTTTGCCCCCCCAGCCCATGGCCCCCCCAAGATTTCGGCTCAAGCTCCGCCACTGCCCTCAAACACAAGCACCCAAAAAAATGGTCTTGATCGTCCCCACACACTTATCCCGCTGCACCTCGATTGCGCTACCTAGCAATTGCATCATCGACATTTAGCTTCACCATTTTTTTTGAGGAAATCACCGGGGGGGGGGCAAGGCGCCCCACCTGAATATTTCATTTCATCAAACACCCAAAAGTACAGGGGCGTTTACAAGGGGGGGGAAAGAGGAATAGAGAGGTACATGCAGTTTCCAGGAGACTACAGATTAAGGGAGTAGAGAAAAGGACCCCAGGAGACGAGCCCCTCTCTGTCGTCAGGCTTTGCCTGGAAGGACCAAAGCTTCAAGGTCTCCATTGCAGCCGTGATCGCACGGTCAATCCTGGGACGTTTCCCTCGAAAAACGACGTCATGGCTGTGGTTCCAGATCGTCCAAAGCAGGAGGAGCCTCACCGTGTCCCAGTGTAGTTGGGGTGCGGGTGGAGGAGGGAGACAACTCCAAATAGAGCAGCAGTTTGGCTCAGGGGCCACCCCAAGCGCTCTCCAAACATGGGCAACCCGGGGGCAGCCGAACAACAGATGGTTTGTGGTCTCGCCCGCCGTCTTGCAAAGTTCACAGCGGTCCTTGGATCGGATGTGTTTTTTGACGAGGTTGGCCTTCGAGTGAATGCGGTCCTTTGCCACCAGCCATCCAAACAGCCGGACCCGGGGCGGGGCCACGGAGCCCCAAATAGAGTCTTGGATGCCGCAGCGGACACCGGTGAAAGTCAAAAGCTTGTAGACGGAGGACGAAAACCTGTTCTTGTCGATGCAGCGGAGGAGGGGGCGGACGTCTTCGACAACCGTCCGCAGGATTGGAAGGCCGCGCTCGAGGTCCGCCAGCTCAACCAGGGCGGCAGAGGAGAGACGAGGCACGAGGTGGCGGCGCACACCCGTGGCTTGGACGTCAGCCGCAGTGACCGTCGCATCCAAGGCATGAGTGAACAGGGACGGGAAGCGTGTCTGGAAACAGCCACCAGGGCACCACTAGTCGGTCCAGAAGGCCGTTTTGGCCCCTTCCCCGGGGACGACATGAGTGATGTCGCGGTATAGAGGGAGGAGCTTCGCGAGGGCCTTCCAGACCGGGGAGGAGAGCGCCCGCTTGTTGTCGATGCTGTGGTACTCACGCCAGAACCAGATCGCCCAGGCAGAGCTAGTGGGGTGGTGCAGTCGGTGGAGAAGGTTCGGGAGCAGGCAGTTGTTTTGGGCGGCGAGGTCCCGGACCCCGAGGCCACCGGTGTCCTTGGAGCGACACACGTCCGCCCAGGCCACCAGGCAGCGGGTGCCCGAGCAGGTGGACTCGCCAGCCCAGAAGAAGGCACGTCGAAGCTTGTCGATCTCCTCCCGCACCCCCACGGGGAGCAAGAGAGTCATCATGGCGTACGCGGGGAGACTGGTGATGACGGCGTTGACCAGGACAAGCCGCCCCGCCGGGGAGAGCAACATTGCCTTCCAGCCAGCAAGGTATTTGTCGACCTTGGCAATCAGGGGGCGGAAATCCGCCTTCCCAAGCTTGCGAGTGGAGAGGGGCAGCCCAAGGTAGCTTTGAGGGAAGGATGCGATCCCACAGCTGAAGTCCCTCGCCGCACCTTGGGCGTCTTCATCAGGCATGTTCATGGGGATCATCGTGCTCTTGCTGAAGTTGATTTTTAGGCCGGTGGCAGCGGAGAAGAGGTCGAGGGCGCGCCGGAGGTTTAGAGCAGCCGCCGGGGTCCCCCGAACGAGGATGAGCGTATCATCCGCGTACTGAAGCACATGGCAGGGCATGTCATCGCGCAGGGGGTGCTGAAGCTCGCCCTCTCGACACATACGCTGGATGAGGCGCTGCAGCACGTCCGCCACCAGGATGAAGAGGTAGGATGACAATGGGTCACCCTGGCGCAGGCCTCGCCTACAGGACATCCAGCGGCCGGGGACGCCGTTGAGGAGGATGGCTGAGCGCCCCGATTGCAGGGTTTGAGCAACCCAGCCGATCCAGCGCTGAGAGAAACCTCGGGCCTCCAGGATGTCGAAGAGGCTACTCCAAATGACCGAGTCGAAGGCTTTCGCAAAATCAAGTTTGATGACGAGAGTCGGCGCCTTCCGTTTGTCACATACCTGGGCGACAGACTCGGAGGAGCTTGAGCTACCGCCGTTGTCACCGGTTCGCTTCTCTTATGCGATGGGAGGCGACAGTGCATCTCCTAGATCGCCGCGAGAGGGGAGCCCAGGACGGGTGATGTCCCCTGTTGCGCCCATATGTCCTACGGTTTCTTTGGCGCCTGCTGTTGACATCTCTACTCCATCACCACAGGAGGTGGACATGGGGGGAGAGATGACGCTGGCTCGTGCGCACTCGTCGCCGACTATGGCTCGGAGGGCGTCTCCTTCACCTGTGCGGGTGTCACAGGAGGTGACTCCCGTACAGGAGGATACTCATGCGCGGTTACAGACTACACTACTCTCACCGCAGGAGGCGGCGAGGGTGGTGCCTCTAGGGCCTTCGGTCCCGCCGCTTGCTGCTGACCGACAGATGATAGAGATCTCCGTCGAGGAGGTGGTTGCATTTGGTGGCATCCCGGATCCGACATCTGGGGGGAGGCGGAGCAGCAGGCGCATTCAGGAGCAGCCGGATGCGGATGACTTTCAGATGGGGCGAGTCATGCGGGCTGCCAAGCTTCGAGATGTCGAGGCCTCCTCAGGTTTGTCAGTTAACACTGAGTTTTCAGTTTTGCATTTTTCCGAGAATGATATTATGCATAGGGCTGATAGTTTAGGTATTTCTTTGGGTAGTAGCAAAAATGAGATTGCAACTTCCATTAATGAATTACTTGATCTAGAGGCTGATAGGGCGTTGAATATGCTTAAGAACATAGCAGCGGTCAAACCAATGAAAGAAAGTGAAATTAGTGACCTAGGGGTTAATGAGTTGGAGGTGTTATGTGAGGATTTGGTTCCGAGTAATTTATTAGACGGGGAGACCGTGGAGGTAGATGGGCATGCGGCCGATCTACAACCATATGATGGTCTTGGTGACGATCACGGTCATGCGGACCGTGAGCTCGAGCCATCAGCACCAAGGCGTAAACGGCAGAAGAAGCAATATGATCTTTCTGCGGTTCGTCGAAGTGTTCGAGTTAGGGCTAGAAAGAAATTTCATGATGAAAAATGAAAGGCATATTCTGGAATAGCAGAGGTCTGAGGGACTTGGCTAAACGCAGATTTCTAGCAGATGCATCTAGGGAGCACAAGCTTGATTTTGTTGCGTTGCTAGAGACAGGGCGTGACAATTTCACTTCACATTTTTTGGGGACGATATCAGGTGGGCTGGACTTCGACTGGCATTGCCTGCCACCTCGGGGAAGATCTGGAGGGATCCTCCTTGGAGTCAATTGCGAGACTCTTGAGGTGATAAATGTTTTCATGGGAGAATTTGCTATTAAATTCCACATCCGGTCTAAGGTTGACGGGTTCAGATGGGCTCTTGTGGCTGTGTATGGTGCGGCATAGCCAGAGCTCAAACCAGATTTCCTTACCGATCTAGCTAGAATTTGTGGAGGCGAGACTCTACCGATTCTGGTAGGCGGGGACTTTAACATCATTAGAAGACGAGAGGAGAAAAATAATGATAATTTTGATGCCCGATGGTCCTTTATGTTTAATGCGATCATTGAAAGCTTGGACCTACGTGAGATTGAGCTCACTGGTAGACAATTCACTTGGGCTAATAATCTTCCATCTCCTACTTATGAAAAGCTTGATCGGGTTCTCATGAGCACTGAATGGGAACAAAAATTTCCTCTAGTTTCTGTGATGGCGATGCCTAGAGGGGTTTCTGATCATACGCCACTTCTTGTGGATTCAGGTGAGGCAGTTCACTTGGGTAACAAGAGTGTTTTCTCTTTCGAAACTGCATGGTTCGAGAGAGAGGACTTCCTTGAATTGGTTGAAAGGGAGTGGGCGGTAGAGCAACGGGGCACATCTAATATTGAGAGATGGCAATACAAAATTAGACACCTTAGACAGTTCTTGAGAGGCTGGGCTAAGAATATTAGTGGAGTTTATAGACTTGAGAAGGAAAGACTACTCAAGTTGATAGATGATCTAGACATTAAGGCAGAAAGTATGAATCTAGACATCAATGATCGGGTTGCTAAGAGAGAAGCTGAGGTCAGTCTGGCGAAGCTTCTTAGAGAGGAAGAAATGAAGTGGGCGCTTAGAGCAAAAGTGTGGCGCGTTGTGCAAGGGTATAACAACACGCAATTTTTCCATATGATTGCAAATGGAAAACATAGGAAAAAGAAAATAATCCAACTTGAACAGGATGAGGGTACGATTGTAGGTCATGAGAACCTAAAGCTGTACATCACTAACTACTATAAACAATTGTTTGGGGATCCAGTTGAGAATTTTGTCAGCCTGGATGAGGCAAGAGTAGATGATATTCCTCAACTTCGGAATGACGAGAATGAGATCCTCACAGCTCCTTTTTCTGAGAAGGAGGTATATGAGGCGATTGCTCAAATGAAAAACAATAAAGCACCTGGTCCGGATGGTTTTCCAGCTGAATTCTATAAGAAGTGTTGGGGTATCATTAAAGGAGATTTGATGCCTATGTTTCATGATCTCTTTAATGGGCACTTACAACTTTTCAAATTAAATTTTGGAACTATCACTTTATTGCCAAAGAAGGAGGAAGCAATACGCATTGAGCAATTTAGACCGATATGTTTACTCAATGTGAGTTTTAAAATTTTCACGAAAGTTGGCACAAACCGTCTTACACAGATTGCGCATACGGTGGTTCAGCCAACGCAGACTGCTTTCATGCCAGGGCGACATATCCTAGAAGGGGTGGTTGTCCTACATGAGACCCTTCATGAAATCCACTCGAAGAAACTCGATGGAGTGATTTTCAAGGTGGATTTCGAAAAGGCTTATGATAAAGTCAAATGGCCTTTTCTGCAACAGGCTTTGCGCATGAAAGGATTTGACGAAGCCTGGAGAAAGCAGGTTGAATCCTTTGTGCAGGGAGGCAGCGTTGGTATTAAAGTGAATGATGATATTGGTCATTACTTTCAGACGCTTAAGGGATTAAGACAAGGTGATCCCATGTCTCCAATTATGTTCAATGTTGTTGTCGACATGTTGACCGTTCTTGTTAATAGGGCGAAACAAGAAGGCCAAGTAGGAGGGCTAATCCCACATTTGGTGGATGGTGGGGTTTCCATCCTACAGTATGCGGATGACACAATTATTTTTATGGAGCATGACCTTGCGAAAGCAAGGAACATGAAGTTAGTGCTTTGCTTGTTCGAACAACTATCCGGACTTAAGATTAATTTTAATAAGAGCGAATTGTTCTGCTTTGGACGCGCCAAGGAGGAACAAGAAAGCTATAAACAGTTGTTCGGATGTGAATTAGGTGCGCTTCCCTTTACGTATCTAGGGATACCAATTCACCATCGCAAACTAACTAACAAAGAATGGAAGTGTATTGAGGATCGGTTTGAGAAGAAACTAAGTTGCTGGAAAGGCAAACTTTTATCTTATGGAGGAAGATTAATTCTTATTAACTCGGTTCTGACTAGCCTGCCGATAATCCTCCTTTCTTTCTTTGAAGTACCAGTAGGAGTACGGAAAAGATTAGACTTTTACCGATCCAGATTCTTTTGGCAAATGGATGAGAACAAGGCTAAATATAGGCTTGCCAGGTGGGATATAATTTGTAGACCGAAGGACCAGGGTGGCTTGGGTGTTGAGAATTTAGAGGTAAAAAATAGATGCTTGCTGAGCAAATGGTTATATCGTCTTTCAGTAGAGACAGAGGGTGTGTGGCTGCAGTTATTGCGTAACAAATACTTATATGCGAAGTCTTTGGCTCACGTAACGGCACAACCCACCAACTCACCGTTTTGGAAAGGACTTATGAGGACGAAAGTTGCTTTCTTTAACAGAGTGAAATTTAGAGTAGGGAATGGGCAAGGAACTAGATTCTGGGAGGATACCTGGTTAGGGGACACTCCATTAGCGTTGCAGTATCCAAGTTTATATAACATTGCACAACGGAAAGAGGTTTCGGTTGCTTCAGTGTTACAGTCCATTCCGCTCAATATTCAATTTAGACGGGCACTTGTAGGTCCACGTTGGGATACATGGTTGCATCTCGTGCGTAGATTAATGGATATTAATCTGTCGGATGCCAATGACACGATAGTTTGGAAGTTAACGGTGTCAGGAGTCTTCACGGTTAAAACTATGTATACGGATTTAATCAATACCGGAGACATCCCAAGGTCGGGCCATATTTGGAGGATTAAAGTGCCGTTGAAAATAAAAGTGTTTATGTGGTTTGTTCACAAAGGTGTCATTTTAACCAAAGATAACCTAGCCAAACGTAATTGGGTAGGGAGTTCACGTTGTTGCTTTTGTGATCAAGACGAAACAATTGAACATTTGTTTATCAAATGTCCGCTTGCTAGGTTACTCTGGAGAACTATTCATGTGGCTTTTAATGTCAATCCGCCAACTTCAATATCACAATTCTTTCATAACTGGCTGAACGGGGTGAGACCTCAGACAGCAGCACAAATCAGAGTCGGAGCATGTGCGTTGCTTTGGGCTATATGGAATTGTCGGAATGACATGGCTTTTAACAGACAACACATTACTAATTTTTTGCAGGTCATCTTCAGAGCGTCTACATGGATCCGTACGTGGTCCTTGCTAAGCCATACGGACCACAGGACGCACATGGCTATTGGGTGCAACCGATGGGAAACGGTTGCACGGGATACATACAACCGATATGGATGGCGGTCCAGTAATAGGTTAGGTGTGTAGTCATCTTAATCTATTATAGCCGGTTGTGGCTTTTTTTGTTTTGGCCGCGTGTGGCATTGGTTTCTTTATGATATTTTGAGAGTGCTTGAGGAGACTTTTGGACCTCTTTGATTATTAATAAAATGGCTATGTGCATCAATGTGATGCAGAGGCCGGGGGTTATGCCTCCTTTTCTAAAAAAAAAAAAACCTGGGTGATCTCGGAGGCGTAGAAGAAGTTCTCCGCGATGCTCCTCCCCTTGATGAAGCCGGTTTGGTCGGGGTCGAGTAGAGCACCGATCTCCGTTTGCAGCCTGGAGGTCAGCCCCTTGGTCAGCCCTTTGATGTCAGCATTTTGGAGGGAAATCAGCCTGAAAGCATCGGGCGCCAGGACGCCGTCCTTTTTTGGAAGGAGGACGACATGCGCCCTATTGATCCGCTCGAGGTCCGCCGTTCCGGAGTGGAATTCGGAGGCGAGAGAAAGCAGCAGCGGCATCACAAGGTGCTTGAAGGCCCGATAGAAGGCAGGGCCGAAACCATCGGGGCCAGGGCTGCTGCCGCAACTCATCCCTTGGAAGGCCTCCCAGACCTCGTCGTCGCCGAAAGGAGCGTCCATGGCAGCAGCATCGACCCGGTGGAGGCCGTCGTACAGCGCATGGAGGTCGAATCCCCACGAGGGGGAGCCCGGGGAGGACAGCAGGTTGGAGAAGAAACGGAACAACGCCTCCTCCTTCCCGGAGTGGGTGGAGACATTTGCCCCGTCGACCAACAGCGCGGGGATGTGGTTCCTTCGCAAGCACTGGGAGGCGTGGGCGTGGAAGAAACCCGAGTTCTCGTCACCCAGCACCACCGTCCGGACCTTCCCCCGTTGACGCCAGCGAGCTGCCACGTCTGCGTTGGCGTCGGACAGGGCCTCCTCGGCGTCGCACCGGAGCTTGAGCTCGCGAGGCGACAGAGGCCGCCCTTCCTCCAGGTGGTCAAGGAGCTTTAAGGGCCACCTGCAGTCCGCCACCACCACCTCAGGCCTTCTGGAGGCTTTCGCCCAAGCTTTACAGGCCGAGCGCGTCGCCTTAAGCTTGGCGGCAATGGTGCCCACCGCACCAGAAGAGGGAGGGGAGGTGCTGTTCCAGGCGTCGACCACAACCTCGCGGAAGCCAGGGTGGTTCAGCCACCATTGCTCGAAGCGGAAACAGCGGACGACGGGGCTGCTGGTGGAGACGGCGACCACCAGAGAGACATGATCGGAGACATGTCTCGGGAGCGAGGTCAACGTCGACCTGGGGAGAGCCAGATTCCAATCCTGATTGAAGAGGGCACGATCGAGCCGCACCAACGTTGGGACATCTTGGCGGTTTGACCAAGTGAAGAGCCGGTCCAGCAGAGGGAGCTCGAACAGAGGAAAAAGGTTGATGCAATCGTTGAACCAAGAGGCCTCCAAAGAGTTGAAGCGACAATTGTTCTTATCCGCCGGAAGCCGGGTGAGGTTGAAGTCTCCAGCAACGAGCAGAGGCCCGAGGAGAGAGTCTTTCAGGGACAGCAGCTCAGCGAGGAAAGCTTGCTTTGAAGCGTGGTCCACCGGGGCATAGACAGCTTCACCATTTTTAACCCTAGCGATCACCACTTAATAAATGGCCGAACACGCCCTTTCCTGCCTCATGTTTCCCTCACCGTGCTTCCATATGATCCCAATTCCTCAAGATACCGCTGAAGGCGAGACCTATTACTACTGGCAACGAGCGAGAAATAGCATTTGCGTTGAGCTTTTTTTTTTTTGAGAAAAGTTTGCGTTGAGCTTGGGCTGAACTCGTTGGCTCATTGGCCTTATTGGGCCGTATCGCCGTCAGCCCGACGGCGCTCTCCGTGGCCACTGAGAACGGCCCGCTTCAGCCTGGGTTACCAGGTACAACAACGCACCGTGCGTGCCGAAGACTCCCCGCCGTCTGCCGCACAGCACGCCCTCCGCGCCGCCGCCGCCGCCACCGCCCGCCTGCCTCCCCAGGCCATGTCATGACGGCGGTCCGACGGTGCACCGACCACTCCTCTCTCCCCTCCCCCGCTCCCCTCCTCTCCCGCCTCAGCTCCGCGGCCTCGCGTCTCCTCCAGGTCAGTCGCCACGCCACCTCCTCCCCCATGCCCGTCTGGCATTTCGTCGAGCACCTCGCCGGCAGCGCACTGAAGGAAAGTTTTGCTTTGTCTCTAACCCATCCATCGCCCTGCTACCTTCAGATGAGGAAGTACGGCTCGAGGAAGGAAGACGGCGGCGGTCTGCGGAACGGGCGGTCCAGCTCCGCTTCAAGGCCAGGTGATGACTCCATCATTGGAGTAGACGCTTCATGCTTCCATGTAGGGTGTAAATCATATCTATGCAGCTCGCCTTCCGCAGCTGTTGTGCAGCTGCACGGGTAGCTTGTTCTCGCTTAGCTCCTGTACTGGTTTTTGGTGTATGGGAAGCACCCAGTTGTTTGTTTCGAGTAAAGATGTTCAAGTAAATCTTGACAAACAAATGTAAGGCATGCCTATGCAAATCGACTTCATCAACTGTTATTCATGTGCAGGATTCATCGATCCTTCGTCGTGGAAATGTTTTGACTCGAGAGCCGTTGGAATCCCCGCGGATTCTATACCTTGCAATTGTATGGCTGTTCTACAAAGGCTGAAACGAAAAGGTGCATAGAAGTCACTTGGTTATTTATCCCCGTTTCAAAGCTAAGAGCTTTTGACACCATATTCATGTCATGCTTTTGCTTCTGAACACACCGCAGCTGCGCTAAAACATAAACCACGGAATATAAGAATGTATGCAGTACTCAAGGACAAAGTTGTTTTACAGGATTTGAAGCTTACCTTGTTGGGGGGTGCGTGAGAGATTTACTACTCAAAAGGGCACCTAAAGATTTTGATGTCATCACCACTGCAAGTCTCACACAGGTTTCAGCTCATTCAAAGATCACACATGTTTATTTTTTCCAAAAATAATGATACCTTTGTCCCATTGACGTGCTTCTGATTCTTTCCAGATTAAAAGAAATGTTTTCGCACGTTGTCTCATTGTTGGCAAACGCTTTCCAATATGCCTTGTTAGAATACGTGGCTCAACATTTGAGGTTTGTTATTCATAGGAACATTTGCATTTTGAATACTGGTTCTTAGAGCATTGTTGTCTAACCCTTGTTTGCTTATGTTGTCTTTTATTCTTACAGGTTTCAAGCTTCAAGACAAATCCGACTCAAGTGAAAGGAAATGAAAATGTAAATTGCTCAGAAGAGATAGATGGCCATGATGAGGGGGATACTCTTCGCTGGAAGGATTCGATGAGAAGAGACTTTACAGTAAACAGGTAATATGTTCTGTAGGAAGTCTTTGTGACGCCCCCATTCTCGACCGTACGCTAATCATACACGCAATGCGTACGACCAAGATTAGGGACTCACTGATTGATATCACAACACAACAAAAGACACAAATTAAAGTCATACAGCTTCATATTACAAGCCAGGGGCCTCGAGGGCTCGAATATAAAGCTCGACAAACACGAGTCAGCGGAAGCAAATAATATCTGAGTACAGACATAAGTTAGACAAGTTTTGCCTTAAGAAGACTAGCACAAACATAAGCAGCGGATCGAAAGAGACGAGGCCTCCTGCCTGGGAACCTCCTAACTACTCCTGGGCGTCGGCATTCTCCACGTAGTAGTAGGCTCCAGCGGTGGTGTATTAGTCGTCTCCGGCGTACTCAATCTCCTGGGCTCCATCGTCTGAACGCAGAAACGTATCGAGGGGAAAGAGAATGCAAAGCAGCGATGAGTACTCATCCAAAGTACTCGCAAGACTGACATCAGAACTATGCTAAGTATGCATTAGTAACAAGGGGAGGGGTTATATCTGGACTGACTGCAGAAAGCAAGAATAGGGAGAAGGCCTAGTCCTATCGAAGACTAGCATCTTCAGCATCTTGCAGCATTAGAAGAGAGTAGACTGGTATCTCATATATAGTCATATTATTGTAGCAATTTTATTAAGTAACCACGCCCAGAGATTCTTCCTCGACTCCCTGCGAGGAAGCAATCTCGGAGCCACAATTCATTTCAAATTAAATCACAATTATAGTTGTATAAGGTCAAGGCACAATTCCAAGTCGTCCTGTTACCGTGGACACGGCTATTTGAATAGATTATTTATCCCTGCAGGGGTGCACCACATATTCCCCAACACGCCTGAATCACCTCCGGCCGGACACTTTCCTGGGTCATGCCCGGCCTCGGGATATCAGCATGTCGTCGCCCCACCTAGGCTCAACGAAGAGGCCAGCCCGCCGGTCTAATTCCTAAGCGCGCAGGTTCGTGGGCCCATTTGCCCTTGCACTCCTGCACGATGCGAACGCGGCCGGAAACAGATCTAGTACACTCCAGTCCAAGAGCTGCACCGTCCAGTCCAATCCGTCACGCGCCGCTCCATTGCTGACGTCCGAAGAGCTTCGGCTGATACAACGACGCTGAGTGCCCATAACTTCCCCACGTGAAGGTTAGTGCGTATTAAGGCCAACGACCTAACTCAGATCAAGTACCCAACCCATTAGCATTTAATTAATGCGGGGCAAGCGCGACCCATAAAGTGCGGTCCCGTCACCCCGTCTCGAGGATGTGTGGCAAATGCCTCTCTCGCCAGTCCACGCCTCATCATCACCAAACCGTGGGTACCCCTCAGGGCCGACCCATCACCAACATGTTTCCGTAACCAGGTCATCGTAACTGTGTGTATAAATCATCAAGGCGGGAACTGAGGAATCACCCTCAATGGTCCCCGCTCGATGTAACCGCCAAGGTGGACTTAGAGGAATCACCCTCGAGGGTCCCACACTTGAGGGGTTGTACGACGGAGTCATCGTCGGGAGTGGTGAAGGAGGAATCACCCTCGATAACCACGACCGACTAGCTGCACCACAGAGCTAGCATCATGAGTACTTCACGAGGTGTCACCCTCGGTACTCGATAGTAGCGCTGCAGAGTCGTACAACTAAGGGGGGGTGCGGTGATGTGAGGGGCCTGGCTTGTCGGTCGGTTGACCGAGTCTTCGAGTCTTCGAGTCGTCGATGAAGAAGCAGGGGCAACTGGGACTAAGGGGTCACTGGGGATTCACTGATCAACCTATACTAAGCAGTTGATATGATTGCAGGTATAGTAGCAGTTTATCAAAAACAGGCTATGCATCAGAATAGGAGCTAACTAGTACAATAGCAAAATTCTAATGCAAGAATAAGAGGGAAAGGAATAGGCGATATCGGAATGCTCAAGGGGGGTTGCTTGCCTTGCTGCTCTGCGGCAAAGGGCTGATCGTCGACGGTGTAGTCGTGCCCGGCAGCAGCGTCAGTCTCGGGGTCTACCGGTAAGAAGAAGGGGGGGGGAGAAACAATAAATATAAAGCAAACAATGCTATACAAAGTATGACATGACAATATGCAGTGCCGGGTAGTCTAACGCAGTACTACACGTATCAGACGGAACGGGAGAATATCTGACGATATTTCCCGGGTCTTTGGATTTATCGGACAGACGATCCGGAGGGGAAAGTTCCATGTTCATCATGCTAGGAGCATGTGACAGATGAATGGATGGCATATTTGGATTCGTGGGATTTTTCTGATCAACTTTCATGTATAAAGTTTTTTCATCTGAGCTACATATTATTTTTTATGATTTTTCAAAGATTTAATCATTTTCTGGAATTATTCTATTTAATTAAATCAACATTATCCAGAACAGTGTAGCGTGACGTCAGCATTGCATCAGCAGTCAACAGTGGGGTTGACCAGGTCAAACCTGACCAATGGGTCTCATCTGTCATAGACTCATTTTAATCCAGAGTTATTTTAAACTTAAGCAGAGTTTAATTAGCAGGTGGGGTCCACATGTCAGTGAGACATTAGAGTTAGTTTAATTATTTTTATTAATCTAATTTGCTAATTAGGCATCTGACAGGGGTGGCCCATATGTCATAGACACAGGGGCTTGGGGCCCCACATGTCAGTGAGTGGTTTGTGCCCAGTCAGCCAGTTAACCAAGTCAACTGGTCAATTGGGTCACCCTGGCCCACTGGCCAGTGTCACTGGCTGTGGCCCCGGTCGGCCAGGTCAGCGGCGGCGCCGGCCGGCCACCGGAACAGCTCCGGCGAGCTCCCGAAACGGCGGTGTGGCTCGGAAATCGTCTAAAGGGGGTCAAATCGCTCGGCGTTTGCTCCTACGTGTTCCTGGCGACGAGCCGCGTCGAATGGTGCAAGCGGCAGGACTGGGGGTGGCCGGAGTCGAGCGCTATATCGACGTCGGCGGCGGCGGCGTTCGGGTCGGCTCGGGCACGCGCGCACAGAGAGCAAAGCACGGGGCTTTTGCGCACGCACCGCAGGCGAATGGACTTGGTTGCGGGGCCAATCGACCACCGAATGGTCGCCGGCGTTGAGCATCCGCGGCGGCGGGATCGGGCTCGCGTGGAGCTACGGCTACGGTGGGGGTTCGAGAGCGCCGGGAGGGAGAGGAAGACGCGGGGGTGCTCACTGTCGTTGACGGGAGGGCCCGGTGCAGCTAGAGGCGACGGAGAGAAGCAGGTCGACGGCGGCGATCTTGCGGGTCCGAGGAGGAAGACGACGCGGTGGAGGCGATGCAGGGGCTCCGGGGCTCGGGCTTGTGGTCGAGGAGGACGGGGCGGCCGCGGCGGGGCTCGTGGACGTCTCGGCGAGGCATGGGAGGGCGTGTGGCCGCGAGATCTACGGTGGCGGCGCCATGGCAACGCTCGGGAGGGAGGAGAGCAAGCGAGGGAGAGGGGGAAGTGAGTGAGAGAGAGGCCAGGGAGGCTCGGGGCGTTGCCCTTATCCTCCCGGCGGGCGCGGGCGAGGCCGCTGTCGACCAGGGAGAGAGGGGGGGGGGGGGCTGGCTGTGCGCGCGCACGCGCGGTGCTCGACAGCGAGCGCCCGTGAGCAGTGCGGGAGGTGAGAGACGACGGGGAGATGGGCTGGGCCTAGCACTGTAGCCATGGGCTCAAGTGCACAGTGCTGTTTCTCCTTTTCCTTTCTTTTTCCTTTTTTTGTTTTCTCCACAGCTCTTGTTCCATTTTAATTTGGCATTAATTCTTCATTGCAAAAATGTGCCACTGATCCCAATTAATACTTGGCAATATTCTGTAGGGCCATATTCATTTTGGGCATTTTTGGGAACTGTTGGCAATTTCAAAATGAATTTAATATCACTTTAAAATGTTTTTAGCTTCTGTTTTGGTTGGTGGGGTCCACACCAACATCAAGGTGATGTTGTTTTCCTCAACAACATTTGTTTTGTGATTGTTCACAAGTGTGCAACATTTTATTCTTGCTGTTTGCAACTTTATTTTATCACAATAAAATTCAAGGCCTTTTGAAGTGGAACTTGAATGAGATATGAAATTTCAACTTGATCATATCCTGTTTAGCAAAATGATTAGGCACTGATCATGGTCATTACTGTAACTTAACTACAATGATCACTGTAGCCAAATTCCAGGGTGTCACAACTCTCCCCTACTAACAAGAATTCTCGTCCCGAGAATTAAGAGGTAGAGTAAGGGAAAAAGTTCTGGTTACGAAATTCTAACGAGTCTTCTGGTTCTTGTTGCTCTCATCGAAGAGGTTGATCGATGGCATTGATGTCTTTAACTTGCTGTATCAGGGCATCATGATGAAGTCGCCATCCTTTCTTCGGGATCTTCATCGTCCTACGAATGCGATAAGAGGGAAAACTCTGGAAGAACGTAACTCCATAAAGTTGGGCATCTGACGGTGAACTCAAGGAAAAGACATGAGTTATTCCTCGAGTTGTAGCTCAGGGAATTTTTGAGAGCGATATACGATGGTACAAAAGTTTCAAGCGAGTAGGCAATCATTCGATGCCTTATCAGAAGGTGGAAAAGGGGTTCAGAGCAACGAAATAGATGTTGCGTCTGATACAAGAATAGATCATCCCTTAGGCGGTGGCTCGGGAATTACATACGAAGCTAAGTGCAAAAGATACCTTGGAATCAAAGTGGTACAGGAGAGTCAGGTTTCGATCCCGTGGAACTATGGGTTATGGGCCCATCATGTGGATTAAGAGTAGGAAGAGCGGTGACATCTTGCACGGTCATGCTAGCAAGACATGTCAGAGGATAGTCTGTCAACTATGCCGGCAACAACATCGGTACCAAGGGCGGGGGACGAAGAGAACCATCTTCCTGCTCGTCGAAACGAGGCGGACCAATAGGCAAGGTTCTCGTCCACCGGCGGTTACCGAAATGTTAACAACAATAGTAACAGGGTCTTACTGACAGAGTAGTACACCGAGGTATTTACCTAAGCAGGGAATTATCACTGCTCAGATCAAATAAATCTCAAGAAAGGTTAAACAGACCAATGGAAAGGAAAATGTGTATACACGGGCATTAGGTGTATATCCTTTCCAAGAGCAAGTAGAGCGAGATAATCATGACAAGGCTCCAGGTAGGTAACCATTAAGACTAAGGGGCAAGGAATTTATGATGTTTACCCATACAACGATGTTTGGATAATTGATCAAGAAACATTTAGCATTATGCCTCCAATGTTCTTGTTTTGATGATCGGTGTACCGCAGACATGCTTCGAGATAGCAAAGACATGGTCACCAGGTAAAGGTCAGACTTTGGTTACACAAGGATCCAGTAGGAACAACTTATAAAATAAGTCTTACAATTTCCTCATGGAAGAATTGCAATTCTTGCTGAACAAGGCATTATAATAATAGGTCATCCGGCCACGTGTGTCCGACATGACATCACCTTATCAGGTACCTAGAGACCAATGTTATAATTCTTGGAAGATGTTCCAACCATCATATCTGACTGAGATTCAGATAGGTTTGGTATTTCGATACCTCAGACTTAGCAGGCCTGAGAAGGGAAAAGGGATGCAGCACAAATCGACAAGATCACGTTGCAAGAATCTCAGAACATGGAATACGGAAGCAAGCTCCGAAATAGGAGTCCATCATTAGCCATGGAGAAGATGAGAAGGTGGCCGACGGGCTCAACAACGATTTATCGAGATTTCCATAAACGCGATTTTCCACAATTACGTGAACAAGGTGATAGCATTGGTCACACCAATGATATAATGATGAATGTTCGAGAAAAACATCCACAATTAAGCATTGATCAAGAAGTGCACCCGGAGTTATAGACCAAGCGGCACGATCAATGTTAGAATGGTGATTCAACAACTAACACACTAAGAATGAAATTACCACTCATAAACTTTGAAGTAATAGGAATGCTTGAAGTATTGAATTCACAATTCACAGTTCACTTGTCGGTACTCCGTTTAGAAACAATCACGGGGACCAAGAAATGAATGGTGATGGTAAGGAGTATCACTATATCAAGAATTCTTAAGAGATGGTGAAGTCCTCATGACACCATTGACATAAGATATGGCATTACGCCAAGGTAGAACAGAACATAAGTTGGATATCAAGGAACTCAAGGTGCAACACAGAACATTAATAAGTTTGCGTTGGAGGGAAGGCGAGAATGTTGTCGATGATATCAGAAATCATTGAGGGGTAAGGATGGTATTTCTCACCATGAATTCGATTGATACTTGGAAGAGCTCAAAATGTTGATGATGATCACGACACATTTGTCGAGAAGTTTCATGAAGATGTAATCGATCAGCGACGACATCAAGCAAAGGAATGGTGAAGCGAAAGGTTATCGGAACCACAGATAAGATTGCTAGCTCAGAATCGATATTGTCCTTCAAGACAACCAATCATGATGTTGAAAACTCGATGTAAGCTTAGTGCACTGTTGGAATTGTGTTCCAGGGATGAAGGACTTAGGTAGCATGGTCAAGCTTCAGCATGACGATGATGAGGTAGCCAATCAGCTGGGAATGACATGACCGAGTACAAACTCGTAAACAAAGAAGTTTACTAGGAGTTGTTGAATCGCAGTGCGGACTCGATTCACTATTCGATGTTCTCGATTGATGACAACCCAGAACCCGTGGAGTGACTATGACAGGGAAAAGCATTACTTCATCTAAAATTCATAAGATGTAGTGCAATGACATGATATCCTCGAGATACCAGGGGGTAATACTCGAAGGTAGATCAAAATAGAGGTTGGGCAGGTGCATTGATCTGCCGAAGACAAGTGCTTGAACTTGTCCAAGAAGTGGGATCAAAGAAGAACAATCATGGTCGAAACCACGGTTGCAAAGTAGCAAAACATAGATACAAGATCAATCCATACAAAGAGAATGATTATTGTTACAAGAAGCTCCATGATAAGCCATACAACGGGTCCATGGGCATGAACACAAAGTTCAAGGTCGACTCCCACTTCTTCAAGGCATAACCTCTCATTCACTTCTCACCTTCGATAAAGTTGTAGTTTTGAAAGATTATCCGGCAAAACACCAGAAGAGTAGGACCCGTGAAAACTCTTGAGTTCACACGAATTAAGGAAGGCATAGGTTCAACCCATCGGGGCATCTTAGGAACATATACCACAAGCTTCAAGAGTAATTAACACATGCTTGACAAAAGAGCATGGCTGATAAAAGCATAAAATACAACTTATCAGAGGGAGAAGGCACAATTTACCAATGGCATCATGTATCAGGGGAAAGAACTCACAAGGATTTTGAATGTGAAGAATACTGTCGGATAATAACCCAACAATGGTTTGGCATCCCACAAAGGGATCTGATATGAGTATCGGAACTCAATCAGTGGAAGAAAGAAAGCAAGGCATCAGATTAGAGTTTATCTGAATGATATAGATACTTAAATACCAAAGGAATTATGATTTCCAGGTTGGTGTATCAGAATCAGATGCTCCGATTAAATACAAGTAAGATGAGCGGACTTAGATGGACAATCAAACAAGGTTGATTTGTCGGGAACCAACTCATGTTTGGAAAGACGTCTGAGCCGGACGGATAATGTATGATAATCAACTGATGACTGCGTGCATTCACACACAGGTTGAATCAATAAAATCAAATGACAATCACAAAGGATTTTAATAATTATTGCTAGACATATGGAATTATCCACAATGCAAGCAGGTAAGGAAGGTCAAGAGCAATAGGCTACTGAGGATTCGGAAGATCGAATAGCGTTTCGAAGAATTTTGTGAAACACATGACATCTAAGGATGAACGAATTCCCCGGTAAGTGTGAGGAATTTTTCGTAGGTGTAATCATGCGACTAGAACTGCTAGGCAGTGACACAAGGGATTCTTAACAGTCGGAGGATAATTCGATGTATCTTGTACTAACAAGAGCAACTGGGAATGAGTATGAACGACAGTTGTAAGTAGTCATCCATAGGGGTTGACGGCGGAAGGGAATCGCAAAAGCGATGGGCACAAGTTCTCGGAAGGACATCGGAGAGTATCTTCGGAATCTTCTGATGAGGCAGGCGACCTTCTGGAATGAGGGGCTCTCCGGGAGAAAGTAGTTACGAGAACCTAAGGTTAGAGTTAGTAAAATCTTTAACCCGAAAGAGAAGAGAGGTCAGAACCCAGAGTATAGATGAGGAATAAAAGATCCTAATGCCACCCGATTGAGATGTGGGCCCGTAAGCCACAGCATCAGTGTTAGTAAAAGTTTTTCAACGTCTAGACTCAACTTCGTCCAAGGAGTTGGAAAGGGGGCTACCTACAGGCAGTTGGCTCTGATACCAACTTGTGACGCCCCCATTCTCGACCGTACGCTAATCATACACGCAATGCGTACGACCAAGATTAGGGACTCACTGATTGATATCACAACACAACAAAAGACACAAATTAAAGTCATACAACTTCATATTACAAGCCAGGGGCCTCGAGGGCTCGAATATAAAGCTCGACAAACACGAGTCAGCGGAAGCAAATAATATCTGAGTACAGACATAAGTTAGACAAGTTTTGCCTTAAGAAGGCTAGCACAAACATAAGCAGCGGATCGAAAGAGGCGAGGCCTCCTGCCTGGGAACCTCCTAACTACTCCTGGGCGTCGGCATTCTCCACTTAGTAGTAGGCTCCAGCGGTGGTGTAGTAGTCGTCTCCGGCGTACTCCATCTCCTGGGCTCCATCGTCTGAACGCAGAAACGTATCGAGGGGAAAGAGAATGCAAAGCAGCGATGAGTACTCATCCAAAGTACTCGCAAGACTGACATCAGAACTATGCTAAGTATGCATCAGTATCAAGGGGAGGGGTTATATCTGGACTGACTGCAGAAAGCAAGAATAGGGAGAAGACCTAGTCCTATCGAAGACTAGCATCTTCAGCATCTTGCAGCATTAGAAGAGAGTAGACTGGTATCTCATATATAGTCATATTATTGTAGCAATTTTATTAAGTAACCATGCCCAGAGATTCTTCCTCGACTCCCTGCGAGGAAGCAATCTCGGAGCCACAATTCATTTCAAATTAAATCACAATTATAGTTGTATAAGGTCAAGGCACAATTCCAAGTCGTCCTGTTACCGTGGACACGGCTATTCGAATAGATTATTCATCCCTGCAGGGGTGCACCACATATTCCCCAACACGCCTGAATCACCTCCGGCCGGACACACTTTCCTGGGTCATGCCCGGCCTCGGGATATCAGCACGTCGTCGCCCCACCTAGGCTCAACGAAGAGGCCAACCCGCCGGTCTAATTCCTAAGCGCGCAGGTTCGTGGGCCCACTTGCCCTTGCACTCCTGCACGATGCGAACGCGGCCGGAAACAGACCTAGTACACTCCAGTCCAAGAGCTGCACCGTCCAGTCCAATCCGTCGCGCGCCGCTCCATTGCTGACGTCCGAAGAGCTTCGGCTGATACAACGACGCTGAGTGCCCATAACTTCCCCACGTGAAGGTTAGTGCGTATTAAGGCCAACGACCTAACTCAGATCAAATACCCAACCCATTAGCATTTTATTAATGCGGGGCAAGCGCGACCCATAAAGTGCGGTCCCGTCACCCCATCTCGAGGATGTGTGGCAAAGGCCTCTCTCGTCAGTCCACGCCTCATCATCACCAAACCGTGGGTACCCCTCAGGGCCGACCCATCACCAACATGTTTCCGTAACCAGGTCATCGTAACTGTGTGTATAAATCATCAAGGCGGGAACTGAGGAATCACCCTCAATGGTCCCCGCTCGATGTAACCACCAAGGTGGACTTAGAGGAATCACCCTCGAGGGTCCCACACTTGAGGGGTTGTACGACGGAGTCATCGTCGGGAGTGGTGAAGGAGGAATCACCCTCGATAACCACGACCGACTAGCTGCACCACAGAGCTAGCATCATGAGTACTTCACGAGGTGTCACCCTCGGTACTCGATAGTAGCGCTGCAGAGTCGTACAACTAAGGGGGGGTGCGGTGATGTGAGGGGCCTGGCTTGTCGGTCGGTTGACCGAGTCTTCGAGTCGTCGAGTCGTCGATGAAGAAGCAAGGGCAACTGGGACTAAGGGGTCACTGGGGATTCACTGATCAACCTATACTAAGCAGTTGATATGATTGCAGGTATAGTAGCAGTTTATCAAAAACAGGCTATGCATCAGAATAGGAGCTAACTAGTACAATAGCAAAATTATAATGCAAGAATAAGAGGGAAAGGAATAGGCGATATCGGAATGCTCAAGGGGGGTTGCTTGCCTTGCTGCTCTGCGGCAAAGGGCTAATCGTCGACGGTGTAGTTGTACCCAGCAGCAGCGTCAGTCTCGGGGTCTACCGGTAAGAAGAGGGGGGAGAAACAATAAATATAAAGCAAACAATGCTATACAAAGTATGACATGACAATATGCAGTGCCGGGTAGTCTAACGCAGTACTACACGTATCAGACGGAACGGGAGAATATCTGACGATATTTCCCGGGTCTTTGGATTTATCGGACAGACGATCCGGAGGGGAAAGTTCCATGTTCATCATGCTAGGAGCATGTGACAGATGAATGGATGACATATTTGGATTCGTGGGATTTTTCTGATCAACTTTCATGTATAAAGTTTTTTCATCTGAGCTACATATTATTTTCTATGATTTTTCAAAGATTTAATCATTTTCTGGAATTATTCTATTTAATTAAATCAACATTATCCAGAACAGTGTAGCGTGACGTCAGCATTGCATCAGCAGTCAACAGTGGGGCTGACCAGGTCAAACCTGACCAGTGGGTCCCATCTGTCATACTCTCATTTTAATCCAGAGTTATTTTAAACTTAAACAGAGTTTAATTAGCAGGTGGGGTCCACATGTCAGTGAGACATTAGAGTTAGTTTAATTATTTTTATTAATCTAATTTGCTAATTAGGCATCTGACAGGGCTGGCCCATATGTCATAGACACAGGGGCTTGGGGCCCCACATGTCAGTGAGTGGTTTGTGCCCAGTCAGCCAGTTGACCAAGTCAACTGGTCAACTGGGTCACCCTGGCCCACTGGCCAGTGTCACTGGCTGTGGCCCCGGTCGGCCAGGTCAGCGGCGGCGCCGGCCGGCCACCGGAACAGCTCCGGCGAGCTCCCGAAACGGCGAGGTGGCTCGGAAATCGTCTAAAGGGGGTCAAATCGCGCGCCGTTTGCTCCTACGTGTTCCTGGCGACGAGCCGCGTCGAATGGTGCAAGCGGCAGGACCGGGGGTGGCCGGAGTCGAGCGCTATATCGACGTCGGCGGCGGCGGCGTTCGGGTCGGCTCGGGCACGTGCGCACAGAGAGCAAAGCACGGGGCTTTTGCGCACGCACCGCAGGCGAATGGACTTGGTTGCGGGGCCAATCGACCACCGAATGGTCGCCGGCGTTGAGCATCCGCGGCAGCGGGATCGGGCTCGCATGGAGCTACGGCTACGGTGGGGGTTCGAGAGCGCCGGGAGGGAGAGGAAGACGCGGGGGTGCTCACTGTCGTTGACGGGAGGGCCCGGTGCAGCTAGAGGCGACGGAGAGAAGCAGGTCGACGGCGGCGATCTTGCGGGTCCGAGGAGGAAGACGACGCGGTGGAGGCGATGCAGGGGCTCCGGGGCTCGGGCTTGTGGTCGAGGAGGACGGGGCGGTCGCGGCGGGGCTCGTGGACGTCTCGGCGAGGCATGGGAGGGCGTGTGGCCGCGAGTTCTACGGTGGCGGCGCCATGGCAGCGCTCGGGAGGGAGGAGAGCAAGCGAGGGAGAGGGGGAAGTGATCGAGAGAGAGGCCAGGGAGGCTCGGGGCGTTGCCCTTATCCACCCGGCGGGCGCGGGCGAGGCCGCTGTCGACCAGGGAGAGAGGGGGGGGGGCCTGGCTGTGCGTGCGCACGCGCGGTGCTCGACAGCGAGCGCCCGTGAGCAGTGCGGGAGGTGAGAGACGACGGGGAGATGGGCTGGGCCTAGCACTGTAGCCATGGGCTCAAGTGCACAGTGCTGTTTCTCCTTTTCCTTTCTTTTTCCTTTTTTTGTTTTCTCCACAGCTCTTGTTCCATTTTAATTTGGCATTAATTCTTCATTGCAAAAATGTGCCACTGGTCCCAATTAATACTTGGCAATATTCTGTAGGGCCATATTCATTTTGGGCATTTTTGGGAACTGTTGGCAATTTCAAAATGAATTTAATATCACTTTAAAATGCTTTTAGCTTCTGTTTTGGTTGGTGGGGTCCACACCAACATCAAGGTGATGTTGTTTTCCTCAACAACATTTGTTTTGTGGTTTTTCACAAGTGTGCAACATTTTATTCTTGCTGTTTGCAACTTTATTTTATCACAATAAAATTCAAGGCCTTTTGAAGTGGAATTTGAATGAGATATGAAATTTCAACTTGATCATATCCTGTTTAGCAAAATGATTAGGCACTGATCATGGTCATTACTGTAGCTTAACTACAATGATCACTGTAACCAAATTCCAGGGTGTCACAGTCTTGTACTTCAATTGCTCATCAAATGCAGTTTTTGTGAAATATCATGGGAGCTAAATTACTAACATTGTTTTAATGCTGCTATGGCAGCCTATTCTTTAATCCATTCAATCACAGAGTTTATGATTATGTGAATGGAGTAAATGATCTAAGAAAAAACAAGGTAATAGTCAGTGAGTCTTCTCAGGCAGATTCAACCATGTCCTCATCTACTTACCCTCTTCCTTCTGCCTAACTCCTTAAATCATCAATCAGGTGTGTACAGTGATTCCTGCTGTTGTTTCTTTCAAGGAGGATCCTGGTAGGTGTTCAAGAATGTCCTTGATTTGTATTATCATTATCTATCCAAGACGAATTTTGATTCTAATTTCTTTCAGCCAGGATTTTGCGTGGCTTGAGAGTTGCTGCTCGCCTTGGCTTTCAGTTTTCCAGCGAAACTTCTACTGCAATACGTGATCTTTCTCCATCCATCAAAGATATCGACAAGGTTTATCTCCCTGAAAGCGATGTGCAAACATATATGTTTTCTCGTGTATTTTCTCTTTACGTTGATGACCTCATTTACTCTGCAGACAAGGTTGGCTATGGAAATGAAATATATGCTATCTTATGGGGCGGCAAAGTCTTCAATTAGATTACTTAGAAAATATGGACTTCTCGATATTTTGCTGCCTTTTCAGGTAAGTTGAGCAATGCAGTCTCGTTGCTAGACAAGTAGATTTCTGGTCGTGACCACTTCTCTTTCAGCTTACTCATTATTGAATGCTCTTTGAATTTTAGGCAGCATATTTGTCAGATCAGTTAAAGCGCAAGTCTAGTGACAGTGGTCTGATGCTCATGGTGAGTAACTCTGAAATGTGCCATGTTGTGTGGAAAATTGGATTCTAAATATATTGAAAAATTTAAGCGCACACTTAACTCTAGTTCTGCTATTAGTGTGGGTACATATTAATAGCTGTCAAAATGATGGGCCTGGCTTCATTGTCCAGAGGTATTCCTCACCTTGACCAAAGATGCTTCCATCAACACTCTATATTAGGTCTCCACTCATCTGCAGTTACGGGCTTGTGGGGCTATCAACTGGGTTTATTTTTTAATTAGATTGACTTATTGTACATCACCAGTTTCTTTATTGCTGGGTTATTTGGTGAAAATAACTGTTTTCCTGTGCACACGTCATGGCACTGACAGAGTGTTGCCAATAACTAGATGATGTATCCGTCACTTTGACATCTTTCTATACTTTAGAACTACCACTTATCATGTTGCTTATTTCTGATGCTTTCTAAGTTGGTATTATATTTCAGCAGTACTTGATTCCCTTTTTGAATTGCTGTTGCCATGTGGCTGTCCTTCCCGTTAGTTCATGTGAAATTTGGATTTTAAGATTATGGCTTAATATGTTGTCTCATGCTGTTGATTTCACCTGTGCAGAATCTATTGGCTAATCTTGACAAGTTCTTTTCCGCTGACCGTCCATGCCACTGCTCTTTGTGGTAAGAGTCCTTGACTGCTGAAGTGCATGTCTCAGTTTATTAGGCTATATAATCATAATCATGGCGTATTCCCTCCGTCCGAGTTTATTAAGCACCCTAGTATTTTGGATCAAACTTTGACCATCTAAATATAACTCACAACATATGATTTATATGCTACAAAAAGTATGCCATTAGATTTGTATTGAAAAGAAGATACCATATAATTTTTGTGACATATATTCATATTTTATTAGTTAACTTTATGGTCAAAGTTCGACACTAGATAGGAGGGCCCATAAACCCGGACGGAGGGAGTAGTTTTCACTTTTCAGTCTGGATGAGTAGAGAAGACAAAGTGCTTCTTCTTAGGTTAACTTATGCCAGCCTAGCAATATACATACTTCACGTAGTTTTATAATATCTGCATAGTAGTTCGTACCACTGTCAGTGTGCATTTATGTAATCCTCTTTTGTGCCTATACTAGCACCCATTATTCTGAGTAGGCAAACTGTTTTGTCTGTATCTTTATTTGGCAACCGAGTAGCATATCTTGACCCAGTTTTCAGTCGGTATGAATATTCTTTCAGTCATGCTCCGGATATTTCATTCGTTTGATATCATTTAACAGGCTAGCGCTGTTGGCATTTCACAATGCATTGGTAAATTCTCCACAAGATGCCCAGGTAATCAAGGCTTTTGCTGCACTTATGCATTTTGGAACATGGGACAGCGCCATCGAGTTCCTGAACGAAGATGTTGGAGCACCAGTTACATATGTCCCAGAAGCTTTGGGGCCTTCTGGGGCCAAAGTGGATAATCTTATGGAACGGACATCACATCTAGCGTCACTAGTCAAATCTGCGGTTGATACATTGACATGTTTAAATACTCTCAAACAATCAGTGGTCAGATATCCGGGGGCATCACAATTTTCAGGACTTGTAAGTACCGCTTTAGCATATCCTAATTCCCAACCGTGCATCTTCACACCAGCAGTTCTTACATTTTTATTAAATTTTCTGTTTTCCTGTGGGAGCAATTTATCTTATTTTCCTGTTTCCAGGCTGAATGAGTAGTGCGTTTTGTGAAGCACTTTTTAGTTGCATCTTTAATCTTTAAATAGTTGTTTACATTGTTTCTATGCTCTCAAATATCGGTATCAGTTTATTATCACTTCCACGCTTTTTTGTTTTACTGGGCAAATAGAAAAAGAAAACAGTGTTTGGGGCTCTTATTGATGTCACTTGAATCAATATTGCCTAGCCACTTAAGTTGGCACACAATAAACTGATGAAATGCTGCCAGTTTTAACAAGAGAATATGCATGGATGTAGCGGAACAGTCGCTATATAGTTTAGTTAAATTGCTAATTGCCTTGTATAATTGTTCTCAAGTCAGTCGATAATCATCATGCATACTAAGATTTCTCGTGGGTCTGTTCCCAGGTTTTTGTATCAGTCAGGGAGAAGGGCAGAGTGTTGGGGATATTTAACGGCCTTGATTCTGACCTAACTTCATACGACGAGAGAAGAGGGATGCATGGGATTGACTATAAGTTGCTGGAAGACGGAGTTACTGCTGAGGTCCGATTTGTTCTCGGAAAAGTGATCATGGACATGAGTACTGAGTCACCGTGTGCATCCACGGACGTTGCTGCTGCTTTGCCAAGGCCAGCGGCGGATGTTACTAATGCAGACCATCGTCCACTGTCCATGTTATTTCATAGTGGTGAATCAGAGTGAAGCAGCAACACCCCATCTGTTTTCATCAATGCTGGCAAGCACATTGAAGTCCTCAGATTTGATGGCGTGAAAGTTCAGGATGGCCAATACGAACACAATGCTACGATTCTGTCGGTCACTGAACTTTACCCTGGGAGGATGCCCTCCTAGTTGTGCAGAGATCGAACGTAGACTGTAAACAAGATACATGTAAGGTTTGTCTTGTTTAATTTCTTCCGTTTACTAGGCATGTAAGTGACGTGAGATAGAGTTAGAGGTGCTGTCAGCACGTGTGGTTGCATTTACAAAGATTCAATAAGAAAGTGAGCTGGGCTTAGGGAAAATGGACCTCTCCATTTTTATCAATTGCTTCTATGTCCATGCAGAAAATGAAAAGAAAGGCAATCTGCTGCTTCAGTTGTGATGATTGTTGTGTTCCAAAGGACAAATTATGCTTCCCAGTGAAGTAAAATCCCACTCCCTCTGTTCCGAACTATAAGATGTTCTAAGTTTTTTTCTGAATCAGATCTATATACACACGTTTTAGTGTGTTTGTCCACTCATTTGTAGTCTATATTAAAATATCCAAAACTTATAATCCGAAACAGAGGTAGTACTAATTTCTTATCTTCAATTGTGGGGAATTCTATTTGTTAGTTTTGCCTAAGATATATTTTGACTATTTTCATGGATTTTAAACAGATAAAGGGTAAATGTTGGAGATGTGTGGGTAATAAATATAGGAGGAAAAAAGAGAGAAGAGGAGAAAACCGAAAAAAATTCAAGTACCTAAACTGTTTAGATAAGAAAGCTTAGGATGGCACTTCAACAATTTAGTTCCTGCGGTAGTTTTGGCCACGCAAATTAGTTTGAATAAATATGGTAATATTATCCCGCGAACGATCAGCCGGGAAGGGGAGAGGGGGCAAGTGAACACATTTTCCTAGCAATTTTAGTTGTAAAGTGTCGTCGTTTTCTCACGGGGGGTGCCCCGGGACGGCAGATGCCATGGGATGGCTTGAGAGGTGAGAGCAAGGCTGCCGTGGAGATCCGGGACGGGATAGGGCAACAACACACGGTGGTTTACCCAGGTTCGGGGCTCTCCGGAGAGATAATACCCCTACTCCTGCATGTCTGTATTTGAGGTGTGTAGCAGTACAGAGTTGCTCCTAGAGCTGTTTGGGGAGGAGAGCCATGAGGCTTCCTGCCTCATGTGTGCATGCGTGTGAGCATGTGAGAGTGGGAGAGGATGAGAGAAAATGAGAGGGGGCTTCACGTGTGTGTGTGTGTATGAGAGAGTGGGAGTGTGAGGAGGCTAGGCCCTGGAGGCTTGGCCAGGAGTGAGCTCCCCTGGTGCCTCTTATATAGGGAGGCCCAGGGGACAAGGGGTGGCCCACTGGCCAACTATCTACTATTAGAGGAGACATGCGAGGTGACACATGATGCAGGCTACAGTGCACCATTATTGGAGCGCAGTGAAGTGACGCATGACGCATGCTACAGTGTCCTCACGTCGTGTCCGACGGGACGTTGTGGTTGACTTCTTGTAGCCAGCCAGCTTGAGGAGCCGGCCAACCGGGGAGCCGACCAACCATGGAGCCGACCAACTGGAGGAGCCGGACGGGGAGCCAGCTGGAGCAGCCGGCCGACCGGGGAGCCGGCCAACTTAGGAGCCGGCCAACTGGGGAGCCGGCCAACTGGGGAGCCGGCCAACTTAGGAGCCAGCCGGGCCGGGTAGCCAGCCAGACGGGGAGCCAGCCGGACCGGGTAGCCAGCCGGACCGAGTAGCCAGACCGGGGGCGCGGGGCGCCCCGATGTTTTAAAATGTTTAGTCGCCTCCATGAGCCTACCCGGGGGTAATCCCCCCGACAGTAGCCTCCGAGCCTCCGGGCGATTTAGGGAGTCGGGCGGAGGGTTTTCGCCGTTGTCGTCGTTGTTGTAGGAGTTGTTGAGGACGGTTGATCGCGGGCCGGGGACGGCGTAGCTTGCTTCCAGCGGGGGCGCCAGCGCACCCGCTGGGTGTAGCCTCCGAGCCTCCGGGCGACTCGAAGAGTCGGGCAGAGGGTCTTTGCTGTTGCTGAAGCAGACGGTGGCGTCGAGGACGTCGGGCGCGGACGCGGGGTCCGCCAACTGACGGGCGCGGGGCCCTGCCTGGCGCGGACGTGGAGTCCACCGGTTGGCTGTTTTCGGCGGGGGCGCGCCAGCGCACTCGCTGGGTGTAGCCTCCGAGCCTCCGGGCGACTCGAAGAGTCGGGCGGAGGGTCTTTGCCATTGCTGAAGCAGACGGTGGCGTCAGGGATGTCGGGCGCGGACGCGGGGTCCGCTGGCTGATGGGCGCGGAGCCCAGCCAGGGGCGGATGCAGGGTCCGCCGGCTGTCGAGCGCGAGGCGCTGCTAGGCGCGGACGTGGGGTCAGCCGGCTGATGGGCGAGAGGCGCTGCCGGGCGCGGACGCGGGGTCCGTCGGCTGATTGGCATGGAGCCCTGCCGAGGGCGGACGCGGGGTCCGCCGGGCGCGGACGCGGGGTCCGCCGGCTGATGGGCGCGAGGCGCTGCCGGGCGCGGACGCGGGGTCCGCCGGCCGATGGGCGTGGAGCCCTGCCGAGGGCGGACACGGGGTCCGCCGGCTGTCGAGCGCGAGGCGCTGCCGGGCGCGGACGCGGGGTCCGCTGGCTGATGGGCACGGGGCCCTGCCGGGAGTAGCCTCCGAGCCTCCGAGCGAGGAGGTTCCTCATGGAAATGATCGTGCAAAAGACGAGTTTAGTCGATGCATATGTGTCAAATATCTGATTTTGGCAATGCAAGTTTATGCAGAGGGTGCCGACTCGGTTTCGTCCGAGCCCCCTTCAGTCTTTTTCGTGTTCTCTCCGCTCTTTGGCTTTTGCTCTCGCTAGCCGGACAGCCGGGAGTCGGTCTGTAGCTGAGGCGAAGAGTGGGCCGCGGAGTGGAGTGTACAGTACTCGGACTTTGGGAGCAGACTCGACCGAGCAGATACTCATAAGTGAAATGACCGGGTTGCCCAAAACCGTTTTCTCCCGGGACGTTTTTCACGTGGGGTGACCTCCAGCTTGTGCTCTCGCTAGCCGGACAGTCGCGGTGCGATCTGTAGCTGAGACAAAGAGTGGGCCTTCGGTACCGTACACGCTACTAAGCCGTCTCGTGGGAACGAACGTATCGGGCTAAGCGGCCGGCCCCGAGCGAGACTTGCTGGCGCCGGGGTGAACAACAAAGTTGATGAAATAAATGCGGAGATTGCCTCCGAGGGATGCTCGGGGTATCCGATGTTTGTGCGTGGCACGAGGATGGTCGATGGGGAGCTCACATTGGTTTTTGGTGTCGGCGAGGCGGTTGTTGTTGAAGACAGTCGTCGCGACTTATTGCCAGCGGAGCGCGTCGGCGCACCCGCTGGGTGTAGTTGTTTTGTTGAAGCGGTTGTTGATGACAACGGGCGCGGCATTCTGCGAGCGGACCACGCCGGCGTGCCGGCGCACCCGCTAGGTGTGGCCGTCGAAGCCTCGGCGGTCGATGGCGTGCCAGCCGGTCGGTTACGACCGTCCGGTCGTTGAGGCGGTTTTCCAGCCGGCCCGGAGTCGAAGTAGGCGGGCAGGCTGGCCGGACAGGCGGCGACGTAGGTCAGTTGACCGAGTGGAGACGCCGGGATGCGGGCACAGGTGTCTTCTTCTTCTTCTTTTTTTTGGTCAACCGGCTGCCCTTGTACCCAACTGGCCTGATTTTCTTTTTTGGGAAGCCGGCCCTCTGCCTTTTTCTCATGGGCAGCCGGAGCATCGCGGTAGCCGGCTGATGGCGCACGGGGATGAGCCGGCGAACGCATGAGCGAGCGAGGTAGGGCCGCCGGCACGCGGACGCGCCCGGCGCGGAGCTGGTGAAGGGGGGGCGCGGGGGCCCCGGGCGAGCTGAAGCGCAGGAGAGGTGCGACGCGCGGACAGAGGAGCGGAGCCGGCCGGGGAGTGGGGCAGCAGGCATGGCAAGCCGGAGCCGGCCAGGGACGGGACCGGTCCTCCGGCGCGGAGCAGCAGCCGGTGGTGCCGTGCGGTGGCGAGCCGGCGCGGGGAGGAGCAGGCGGCGGCGAGCGCAACCGGCTACGGAGGCGGAGCCGGGAATACGCGGGCGCGGCAGCCGGCAGGCGCATGACAGCGAGCCGGCAGGCGCACGGCAGCGAGCCGGCAGGCGCGCGGCAGGAGCAGCTGGCACGGGGCGTCGAGGCGACCGGGCGCGGGAGGAGCAGCCGGCGCGGTTGTGCAGGCGGAGTTGGCGTGCGGGGCCGCAGCCGGGGGCGGCGGCAAGTGGTCGAGCCGGCGACGGCGCGGGCCGGCCACCGACAGGCGGTGCGGACGCATGGGCAATGCGGACCGGCAGACGGAGGTGCGCGGCGCGCGGCGTGGCTTGGCGAAGGAGCAGCAGAGGCGAGGCGATGTAGGCAGAGGAGCAGCCAGCGCGGTGCGTGCGGGAACTCGATCCGTCGGGACAGCGCAGCGACGCGGAGCGGAGGCGTGCCGCGGCCGTGCGTGGGCGGAGCAGCGCGGGAGCGCGCTGGCGCTGGCGAGCCGAGAAGAGGAGGCGCGGGGCGAAGGCCGGTGGGGCGAGGCGGAGCCGGCCAAGCGCGGGGAGCCGGTGCGCCACGCGGACGCGGTTGCCGCGCGGGACCGGCAGCGACGAGGTGCGCGGCCGCGCGACGAGGCGGCGCAGGTGCGCGGAGGCAGAGCCGGCGCGGCGGCACCGACGGCCCGCGGGGACGCAGTGCGCGGGGGCGGAGCCGGCGACGGGCGAGGGGGAGCCCCAACCGGCAGGCGCGGCGAGCGGGGCCGGCCAGCGCAGGAGCCGGCAGGCGCGGCGAGCGGGGCCGGCCAGCGCAGGAGCCGGCAGGCGCGGCGAGCGGGAGGACGGCGCTGGCGGCCAGTACGGGCGTGCGGGTGCGGGGTAGGCGGTGTTGGAAATATGCCCTAGAGGCAATAATAAATTGGTTATTATTATATTTCCTTGTTAATGATAATCGTTTATTATCCATGCTATAATTGTATTGATTGGAAACTCAAATACATGTGTGGGTACATAGACAACACTGTGTCCCTAGTAAGCCTCTAGTTGACTAGCTCGTTGATCAAAGATGGTTAAGGTTTCCTAGCCATTGACATGAGATGTCATTTGATAACGGGATCACATCATTAGGAGAATGATGTGATGGACAAGACCCAAACTGTAAACGTAGCATTTGATCGTGTCAGTTTATTGCTATTGTTTTCTGCATGTCAAGTATCTGTTCCTTTGACCATGAGATCATGCAACTCACTGACACCGGAGGAATACCTTGTGTGTATCAAACGTCGCAACGTAACTGGGTGACTATAAAGGTGCTCTACAGGTATCTCCGAGGGTGTCTGTTGGGTTGGCATGGATCAAGACTGGGATTTGTTACTCCGTATGACGGAGAGGTATCTCAGGGCCCACTCGGTAATACAACATCACAATGAGCCTTGCAAGCAATGTGACTAAAGTGTTAGCCACGAGATCTTGTATTACGGAACGAGTAAAGAGACTTGCCGGTAACGAGATTGAACTAGGTATAGTGATACCGACGATCGAATCTCGGGCAAGTAACATACCGAAGAACAAAGGGAACAGCATACGGGATTAACTGAATCCTTGACATAGAGGTTCGACCGATAAAGATCTTCGTAGAATATGTAGGAGCCAATATGGGCATCCAGGTCCCGCTATTGGTTATTGGCCGTAGAGGTGTCTCGGTCATGTCTACATAGTTCTCGAACCCGCAGGGTCTACACACTTAACGTTTGGTGACGATTAGTATAATTGAGTTATTATGTTGGTGACCGAAAGTTGTTCGGAGTCCCGGATAAGATCCCGGACATGACGAGGATCTCCGGAATAGTCCGGAGGTAAAGATTGATATATGTGATAATAGTGTTTTGATCTCCGGAAGGGTTCCGGAGTTCACCGGAAGGGGTTCCGGATGTTTACCGAAGTGTTCGGGTGCAGCAACACTTTATATGAGCCAAAGGGATAAAGCCCACAAGGTATTGGAAAGTGCAAAAGTAGTTTTGCTGCCGCGTAAGCGGTACTACCGCTTGGTGAAGCGGTACTACCGCCCGAGCGGTACTACCGCTTGTGTGAAGCGGTACTACCGCCCAAGCGGTACTACCGCTTGTGTGAAGCGGTACTACCGCTTGTGCGCGGCTGTGCACGGTTCGGCAGGGATCCGAGTTGGACTCTTTCCCTGCGGGCCAAACCGACCTTGTGCGGGCAAAACCGACCCGGAGGAGGCTTTTACTCCAAGTTTAGACCCCAAGGCTCAACATATAAATAGAGGGGCAGGGCTAGCACGCGGGACACATCAGGATTTCCCAAGCCGTGTGCCGGCAACCCTAGCCTTCTAGTTCCTCCGTCATAATCTCCGTAGTGCTTGGCGAAGCCCTGCAGAGATTGTTCCTCACCACCATCACCACGCCGTCGTGCTGCTGGAACTCAACCACTACTTCATCATCGCTCGCTGGATCGAGGAGGTGAAGGCGTCATCAAGCCGTACGTGTGTTGAACGCGGAGGTGCCGTCCGTTCGGCACTAGATCGGAAGGATCGTGATTGGATCGCGGGACGCTCGGCGATTTGGATCGCGAAGACGTTCGACTACATCAACCGCGTTTATTAACGCTTCCGCTTAGCGATCTACAAGGGTATGTAGATTCACTCTCCCTCTCGTAGATGCTCATCACCATGGATAGATCTTATGTGTGCGTAGGAAAATTTTTGTTTCCCATGCAACGTTCCCCAACAGTGGCATCATGAGCTAGGTCTATGCGTAGATGAGATCTCGAGTAGAACACAAACGAGTTGTGGGCGTGGGTGTATACATATTGCTTGCCGTTACTAGTTGATACTTGATTCAGCGGCATTGTGAGATGAAGCGGCCCGGACCGACATTACGCGTACGCTTACGCGAGACTGGTTTTACCGCTGCGTGCACTTGTTGCATAAAGGTGACTGGCGGGTGTCTGTCTCTCTCACTTTAGTTGAATCGGTTCAATGAAGAGGGTTCTTTTAGAAGATCAAAAAGCAATCACTACACCACGTTGTGGTTTTGCGTAGGTAAGAACGGTTCTTGCAAACCCGTAGCAGCCACGTAAAATTTGCAACAACAATTAGAGGACGTCTAACTTGTTTTTGCAGGGTATGTTGTGATGTGATATGGCCAATTACATGATGAGATATATGTGATGTATGAGATGATCATGTTTTGTATAGAATATCACGACTTGCATGTCGATGAGTACGGCAACTGGCAGGAGCCATAGAGTTGTCTTTAATTATTGTATGACCTGCGTGTCAATCATTAAGCGCTATGTAATGCTTTACTTTATCGCTAAACGTTAGCTATAGTCGTGGAAGCAACAGTCGGCGCGACAACCTTATGGCGACACGTTGATGGAGATCAAGATGATGGAGATCATGGTGTCATGCCGGTGACGATGGAGATCATGCCGGTGCTTTGGAGATGGAGATCAAAAGCACAAGTTCATGGCCATATCATGTCACTTATGATTTGCATGTGATGTTAATCCTTTTATGCATCTTATTTTGCTTAGGACGACGGTAGCATTATAAGGTGATCCCTCACTTAAATTTCAAGATAAATTGTGTTCTCCCCAAGTGTGCACCGTTGCGAAAGTTCGTCGTTTCGAGACACGCCGTGATGATCGGGTGTGATAGACTCTACGTTCGCATACAACGGGTGTAAGCCATGTTACACGTGCGGAACACTCGGGTTAAACTTGACGAGCCTAGCATGTACAGACATGGCCTCGGAACACAAGAGACCGAAAGGTCGAACATGAGTCATATAGTAGATATGATCAACATGAAGATGTTCACCATTGAAACCACCTCAACTCACGTGATGATCGGACTTGAGTTGGTGGATTTGGATCATGTTACACTCGAATGATCGGAGGGATGTCAATTTGAGTGGGAGTTTTTAAGTAATATGATTAACTAAACTCATTATCTAAGAACAATAGTCTAAGTTGTCTTTGCAATATTTATGTTGTAGATCATGGCTCGCGCAGTAGCACCCCTGAATTTTAATGCGTTCCTAGAGAAAGCTAAGTTGAAAGATGATGGAAGTAACTTTGTGGACTGGGCCCGTAATCTAAGGATTATCCTTACGGCTTCCCAGAAGGCTTATGTCCTTGATGCACCGCTTGGTGATCCACCCACTCCAGTTGAGTCTCTAGACGTTGTGAACGCCTGGCAGGCTCGTTCTGATGATTACTCAATAGTTCAATGTGCAATGTTGTATGGCTTAGAACCGGGACTTCAAAGACGTTTTGAACGTCATGGAGCATATGAGATGTTCCAGGAGTTGAAGTTTATCTTTCAGAAGAATGCCCGGATCGAGAGATATGAGATCTCCGATAAGTTCTATGCTTGCAAGATGGAGGAGAACGGGTCTATCAGTGATCACGTGCTCAGAATGTCTGGGTACTCCACCCGTCTGGCTGAGTTAGGGATGCCCCTTCCGCCAGAGGCTATCACTGACAGAGTTCTTCAATCATTGCCACCTAGCTACAAGAGCTTCGTGTTGAACTATAACATGCACGGGATGAACAAGTCAGTCGCCGAGCTGTTTGCGATGCTGAAAGCCGCTGAGTCTGAAATTCAGAAGGAGCATCAAGTGTTGATGGTCAATAAAACCACTAGTTTCAAGAAAAATGGCAAGGGTAAGAAGGGTAACTCCAAGAAGAGTGGCAAAGCAGTTGCTCCTCTCGTGAAGAAACCCAAGGCTGGACCCAAACCAGAAACTGTGTGTTTTCATTGCAAGGGAACTGGACACTGGAAGCGGAATTGCCCCAAGTATTTGGCTGACAAGAAGGCGGCCAACAACAAACAAGGTATATATGATATACATGTTATTGATGTGTACCTTACCAACTCTCGTTGTAGTGCCTGGGTATTTGATACCGGTGCGGTTGCTCATATTTGCAACTCAAAACAGGAACTGCGGAATAGACGGAGGCTGGCAAAGGACGAAGTGACGATGCGCGTGGGAAATGGTTCCAAGGTTGATGTGATCGCCGTTGGCACGCTCGCTCTTCGATTACCGTCGGGATTAGTGATGAACCTAAATAAGTGTTATTTGGTGCCTGCGTTAAGCATGAACATTATATCTGGATCTTGTTTATTGCGAGACGGTTACTCATTTAAATCAGAGAATAATGGTTGTTCTATTTATATGAGTAATATCTTTTATGGTCATGCACCCAATGTGAGGGGTTTATTCTTGTTGAATCTCGATAGTAATGATACACATGTTCATAACATTGATGCCAAAAGATATAGAATTGATAATGATAATACCACTTTCTTGTGGCACTGCCGTTTAGGTCATATTGGCGTAAAACGCATGAAGAAGCTCCATGCTGATGGACTTTTGGAGTCACTTGATTTTGAATCACTTGACACATGTGAGCCATGCCTCATGGGCAAGATGACTAAAACGCCGTTCTCTGGAACAATGGAACGGGCAAGTGACTTATTGGAAATCATACATACTGATGTGTGCGGTCCGATGAGTATTGAAGCGCGCAGTGGTTATCGTTACTTTCTCACCTTCACTGATGACTTAAGTAGATATGGGTATATTTACTTAATGAAACACAAGTCTGAAACATTTGAAAAGTTCAAACAATTTCAGAGTGAAGTTGAGAATCATCGTAACAAGAAGATTAAATTCCTACGATCTGATCGAGGAGGAGAATATCTGAGTTATGAGTTTGGCAGTCACTTAAGACAGTGTGGAATTGTTTCACAATTGACACCGCCTGGAACACCACAGCGTAATGGTGTGTCCGAACGTCGTAATCGAACTTTATTGGATATGGTGCGATCTATGATGTCTCTTGCCGATTTGCCACTATCGTTTTGGGGTTATGCATTAGAGACAGCTGCATTCACTTTAAATAGGGCACCATCGAAATCCGTTGAGACGACGCCATATGAACTTTGGTTTGGCAAGAAGCCAAAGCTGTCGTTTCTTAAAGTTTGGGGATGTGATGCTTATGTCAAAAAGCTTCAGCCTGAAAAGCTGGAACCCAAAGCGGAGAAATGCGTCTTCATAGGATACCCAAAAGAGACAATTGGGTATACCTTCTACCTCAGATCCGAGGGCAAAGTGTTTGTCGCTAAAAACGGAACATTTCTTGAGAAAGAGTTTCTCTCGAAAGAATTGAGTGGGAGGAAGATAGAACTTGATGAGGTTATTGAACCTTTACTTCAACCTAAGAGTAGCGCAACGCAGAAAGTTGTTTCTGTCGAGCCTACATTAGCTGAAGAGGAAGTTAATGATGATGATCATGAAGCTTTGGATCAAGTTGCTATCGAACCTCGTAGGTCGACAAGGACGCGTACTGCTCCTGAGTGGTACGGCAACCCTGTCTTAGAGGTCATGTTGTTAAACAACGATGAACCTACGAGCTATGGAGAAGCGATGATGGGCCCGGATTCCGAGAAGTGGTTAGAGGCCATGAAATCCGAGATGGGATCCATGTATGAAAACAAAGTATGGACTTTGGAAGTATTACCTGAAGGGCGTAAGGCCATTCAGAACAAATGGATCTTTAAGAGGAAGACGGACGCGGACGGTAATGTCACCGTCTATAAAGCTCGACTTGTGGCAAAGGGTTTTTCACAAGTTCAAGGAGTTGACTACGATGAGACCTTCTCACCCGTAGCGATGCTTAAGTCCGTCAGAATCATGTTAGCAATAGCTGCCTTTTTCGATTATGAAATTTGGCAGATGGATGTCAAAACAGCGTTCCTTAACGGTTACCTTAAGGAAGAGTTGTATATGATGCAACCAGAAGGTTTTGTCGATCCAGAGAATGCTGACAAAGTTTGCAAACTCCAGCGATCCATTTATGGACTGGTGCAAGCATCTCGGAGTTGGAATCTTCGTTTTGATGATGTGATCAAAGCGTTCGAGTTTATACAAGTTTACGGAGAAGCTTGTATTTACAAGAAAGTGAGTGGGAGCTCTATAGCGTTTCTAATATTATATGTGGATGACATATTGCTGATTGGAAACAATATAGAAATGCTGGAAAGCGTAAAGGAATATTTGAACAAGAGTTTTTCAATGAAGGACCTAGGAGAAGCTGCTTTCATATTAGGCATCAAGATCTATAGAGATAGATCAAGACGCTTAATAGGACTTTCACAAAGCACATACCTTGATAAGATTTTGAAGAAGTTCAAAATGGATCAGTCCAAGAAGGGGTTCTTGCCTGTTTTGCAAGGTGTGAAGTTGAGTAAGACTCAATGCCCAGTGACTGCAGAAGATAGAGAAAAGATGAGTGTCATCCCCTATGCTTCGGCCATAGGCTCTATCATGTATGCAATGCTGTGCACAAGACCCGATGTCAGCCTTGCCATAAGTATGGTCGGAAGGTTTCGAAGTGATCCAGGAATGGAACACTGGACGGCGGTCAAGAATATCCTGAAGTACCTGAAAAGGACTAAGGACATGTTTCTCGTTTATGGAGGTGATCAAGAGCTCGTCGTAAAGGGTTACGTCGATGCAAGCTTTGACACTGATCCGGATGACTCTAAGTCGCAAACCGGATACGTATTTATTCTTAATGGGGGTGCGGTTAGCTGGTGCAGTTCCAAGCAAAGCGTGGTAGCAGATTCTACATGCGAAGCGGAGTACATCGCTGCCTCGGAGGCGGCGAAGGAAGGTGTCTGGATGAAGGAGTTCATGACAGATCTTGGAGTAGTGCCTAGTGCACTTAACCCAATGACTCTGTTTTGTGATAATACTGGTGCCATTGCTCTAGCCAAGGAACCAAGATTTCACAAGAGGACCAGACACATAAAGCGACGTTTCAATTCCATCCGCGATTACATCAAGGAGGACGACATAAATATTTGCAAAGTACACACGGATCTAAATGTTGCAGATCCGTTGACTAAACCTCTTCCAAGGGCTAAACATGAACAACACCAGAACTGCATGGGTGTTCGATTCATTACAATGTAAATCACATAGTGATGTGAACTAGATTATTGACTCTAGTGCAAGTGGGAGACTGTTGGAAATATGCCCTAGAGGCAATAATAAATTGGTTATTATTATATTTCCTTGTTAATGATAATCGTTTATTATCCATGCTATAATTGTATTGATTGGAAACTCAAATACATGTGTGGGTACATAGACAACACTGTGTCCCTAGTAAGCCTCTAGTTGACTAGCTCGTTGATCAAAGATGGTTAAGGTTTCCTAGCCATTGACATGAGATGTCATTTGATAACGGGATCACATCATTAGGAGAATGATGTGATGGACAAGACCCAAACTGTAAACGTAGCATTTGATCGTGTCAGTTTATTGCTATTGTTTTCTGCATGTCAAGTATCTGTTCCTTTGACCATGAGATCATGCAACTCACTGACACCGGAGGAATACCTTGTGTGTATCAAACGTCGCAACGTAACTGGGTGACTATAAAGGTGCTCTACAGGTATCTCCGAGGGTGTCTGTTGGGTTGGCATGGATCAAGACTGGGATTTGTTACTCCGTATGACGGAGAGGTATCTCAGGGCCCACTCGGTAATACAACATCACAATGAGCCTTGCAAGCAATGTGACTAAAGTGTTAGCCACGAGATCTTGTATTACGGAACGAGTAAAGAGACTTGCCGGTAACGAGATTGAACTAGGTATAGTGATACCGACGATCGAATCTCGGGCAAGTAACATACCGAAGAACAAAGGGAACAGCATACGGGATTAACTGAATCCTTGACATAGAGGTTCGACCGATAAAGATCTTCGTAGAATATGTAGGAGCCAATATGGGCATCCAGGTCCCGCTATTGGTTATTGGCCGTAGAGGTGTCTCGGTCATGTCTACATAGTTCTCGAACCCGCAGGGTCTACACACTTAACGTTTGGTGACGATTAGTATAATTGAGTTATTATGTTGGTGACCGAAAGTTGTTCGGAGTCCCGGATAAGATCCCGGACATGACGAGGATCTCCGGAATAGTCCGGAGGTAAAGATTGATATATGTGATAATAGTGTTTTGATCTCCGGAAGGGTTCCGGAGTTCACCGGAAGGGGTTCCGGATGTTTACCGAAGTGTTCGGGTGCAGCAACACTTTATATGAGCCAAAGGGATAAAGCCCACAAGGTATTGGAAAGTGCAAAAGTAGTTTTGCTGCCGCGTAAGCGGTACTACCGCTTGGTGAAGCGGTACTACCGCCCGAGCGGTACTACCGCTTGTGTGAAGCGGTACTACCGCCCAAGCGGTACTACCGCTTGTGTGAAGCGGTACTACCGCTTGTGCGCGGCTGTGCACGGTTCGGCAGGGATCCGAGTTGGACTCTTTCCCTGCGGGCCAAACCGACCTTGTGCGGGCAAAACCGACCCGGAGGAGGCTTTTACTCCAAGTTTAGACCCCAAGGCTCAACATATAAATAGAGGGGCAGGGCTAGCACGCGGGACACATCAGGATTTCCCAAGCCGTGTGCCGGCAACCCTAGCCTTCTAGTTCCTCCGTCATAATCTCCGTAGTGCTTGGCGAAGCCCTGCAGAGATTGTTCCTCACCACCATCACCACGCCGTCGTGCTGCTGGAACTCAACCACTACTTCATCATCGCTCGCTGGATCGAGGAGGTGAAGGCGTCATCAAGCCGTACGTGTGTTGAACGCGGAGGTGCCGTCCGTTCGGCACTAGATCGGAAGGATCGTGATTGGATCGCGGGACGCTCGGCGATTTGGATCGCGAAGACGTTCGACTACATCAACCGCGTTTATTAACGCTTCCGCTTAGCGATCTACAAGGGTATGTAGATTCACTCTCCCTCTCGTAGATGCTCATCACCATGGATAGATCTTATGTGTGCGTAGGAAAATTTTTGTTTCCCATGCAACGTTCCCCAACAGGCGGAGCCCGCGGCGGGTGGCAGGCGGCGCAGGGGAGCCGGCGCAGGCGATGGGGAGGACCAGCGCGCGGGAGATGCGGGACATGACTGGCACGGGCAGCCGCTGGCGCTGGAGCGCGCGTGAGGAGGGTGGAGCCGGAGGAGCGGGCACGCAGGCGGCGTTGCACGAGCGCGGGGCGGTGGTGCTGCTGGCGTGTGGGACGGAGCCGTGCGCGCGGCAGGAGCGGTGCCGTCCGGGTCATGGTGCAGCGATGTGGAGGCGCGGTCAGACCGCGACGGGGGCGCAGAGGCGGGGGTTGAGGAGGAGTTCCTCGCGCGGGAGCGGGTGGAGCTACTCCGGCAGCAACGGGAAACTCCGGCGGCGACGCCATGGCCGCATGGGCGGAGGGCCGGGGCGAGGCGGCGGCGCCACGCACGTAGGAGGCCGGGGCAGATGTGCTGCCGCGACGGTTGCGGGTAGTAGCGAGGCAACGGCCCAAGGCCGCACCGCGGGGGCGCCGTGGGTGTCCGCCCGTGGGGTGCAGCAGCGGCGGCTGCACCATTGGTTTCGGGCGCGGGGCCCGAGCACGAGCTCTCTCTGCTCGAGCGGCGGCCGCTGCAACCGCCGGGACGCGGCCGGCGCCGGCAAGGATGCCCCGGCCAGTAGCCGCGTCAACACGAGGAGTACGACGGTGGAGGAAAGCGAGCGCGCCGAGGACGGACGCGGGCGAATGAACGCGGGAGCGGTGACAGGCGGACGGCGGTGGCGTCGAGGCGGGGGCGACTAGACCGGCAGCGAGGACGCCGCGTCGCGCGCATTTGCCCCGGGGGCGTGTTGGTGTCGAGCCCCCGAGCGCCGCCGGAGAGACGGCGGCAACGTCGTGGCGGTGATGACGAAGATGGTCCCGCCCGGACCGCGGTTCCACCAGCAGCAAGCCCCACGGTGGGCGCCAACTATCGTCGTTTTCTCACGGGGGGTGCCCCGGGACGGCAGATGCCATGGGATGGCTTGAGAGGTGAGAGCAAGGCTGCCGTGGAGATCCGGGACGGGATAGGGCAACAACACACGGTGGTTTACCCAGGTTCGGGGCTCTCCGAAGAGATAATACCCCTACTCCTGCATGTCTGTATTTGAGATGTGTAGCAGTACAGAGTTGCTCCTAGAGCTGTTTGGGGAGGAGAGCCATGAGGCTTCCTGCCTCATGTGTGCATGCGTGTGAGCATGTGAGAGTGGGAGAGGATGAGAGAAAATGAGAGGGGGCTTCACGTGTGTGTGTATGAGAGAGTGGGAGTGTGAGGAGGCTAGGCCCTGGAGGCTTGGCCAGGAGTGAGCTCCCCTGGTGCCTCTTATATAGGGAGGCCCAAGGGACAAGGGGTGGCCCACTGGTCAACTATCTACTATTGGAGGAGACATGCGAGGTGACACATGATGCATGCTACAGTGCACCACTATTGGAGCGCAGTGAAGTGACGCATGACGCAGGCTACAGTGTCCTCACGTCGTGTCCGACGGGACGTTGTGGTTGACTTCTTGTAGCCAGCCAGCTGGAGCAGCCGGCCAACCAGGGAGCCGGCCAACCATGGAGCCGGCCAACTGGAGGAGCCGGACGGGGAGCCAGTCGGGGAGCCGGACGGGGAGCCAGCTGGAGCAGCCGGCCGACCGGGGAGCCGGCCAACCGGGGAGCCGGCCAACTTAGGAGCCGGCCAACTGGGGAGCCGGCCAACTTAGGAGCCAGCCGGGCCGGGTAGCCAGCCGGACCGAGTAGCCAGACGGGGGGCGCGAGACGCCCCGATGTTTTAAAATGTTTAGTCGTCTCCATAAGCCTACCCGGGGGTAATCCCCGACATAAAGCGAGATGAAACAGTTTTAGAAGGAAAATGCCCTTCTTTTAAGAAACCGTCGTGCTGTTCTGAAGAAACTACCACCTCTCGTGCAACCAAAAATGTCGTAAAAAACGTTCGCAAATGTCAACCCCTCCCGACGAACGTCCCTCAGGTAAGAGGGTCCATAAATTTATTCTTAATGTGTGCATGCATATTGAGTTTAGAAGTAAAATTTGAATATTGCGTGTTGCAACGAATTTCGCCTGTAAAATTTGTGGCCCTCCCGGAGGCTGGAAAACACGTACGCGTCCCCACATTCCGTATCCTAGGCTCGAAGGCGGAGTTTCACGAAGACGTAAATCCTGCCAGCTTCCTCCCCCCTCCCCCACCCCCGGAAACGCTCTGGTAGTCTCCGTCGTCGGAGAGGCGGAGATGGAGAACGCGGTGGTGCTCCGGGAGTGGTTCGACCGCGTCGACGCCGCCGGCACCGGCAACATCACGGCCCCTCAGCTCCAGGTTCTCCTTACCCCCTCGACCCCCCTACTCGGAATCGGAAGTGCCTGCGACCAGAACTCGACCACTAACGCGCGAATCCGCTCTCCTCCCGCCAGAGCGCGCTCGCCGTGGGCAACCTCGACTTCCCCCTCTCCGTCGTGCAGCAGATGATCAGGTCCTCCTCCTCATCCTCCTCCTCTGGCCGCCGGGGCCTTCGCCTCCTGCGCTCTGCCTAATTTATCCGATGACTCGAGCTCATTTGGGGATTGATGTCTGTACTGTACTGTGCAGGATGTACGACTTCGATCGGAACGGCACCATGAGCTTCGAAGGTTAGTTTAGCCGCTCCGATTCTGCATGAACTCTACTGCTCTAGGAAAAGTTGACCATTGACTCCATGCTGTGATCAGTGATCACTTGGCAAGATGATTTGATTTTGAACTCGCTTGCTGCATCCCTTTGTACTTTGCAGAGTTCTTGGCTCTTAACAAGTTCCTTCAGAAGGTATGTGGCGGGGTCTCTGTTTCAATCTGGCCAGCATTCAGGATTATTAGTTATTGTCACGAATTTTTTTTTCCTTTCGAAAATCGATAGTCCTGTGTGCGATCATGATATTTAAAATTTTGTCAAATGAATTGTCAAGTAAATTGGCCCGCTATTTTTTAGTGAAGTTACGCTATATGGTACACTACACCACAGCTCAGAGGAGCGATCTTCGTTGTAATGCATTCTTAATTCCATGCTTCCTGTCTGACTTCATTGTTTATATGCTCTTCCCCTTTTCAATTTGCAGGTGCAGAGTGTCTTCTCCACCCTAGAAAGGTATCCTGTTTCATGAGTTTGCAGCCATGTGTGACATTCATAAATTGTTCAGTGCCGCCCTAAACTATGTTACAGTTTGTATTTTTCTTGAGTTTAGGTGTTTAGACTGTTTGTGCGTGTGTTTTGAGATATTACTCTTGTCTGCTTTTCTTATCCCCTCTTTAATTTCAGGGGTCGTGGATTTCTCAGCCTTGAGGATGTGTATGAGGTGATGCGTTAATTTCTCTAGTTTTGAAATGTACTGTCAACTGTGTCCCATATGAGCAACGTTACATGATATTTTTTTAATTCCCCTCATGTTCTATACAGGCATTAATCAAACTCGGTTTCTCTTTGGATTCACCTTCCTTCTACACTGTCTGTGAGGTACTTCACTTTCATTGCTACTGCACGGTTGATCCTAGGGTTATTCATGTCTAGCTTTAGAGAGTTTATAGGCTCTCCCAAAAGGCATCATGAGCTTGTGAGGAACTATTGCAGTGATACATTTGAAGGGTGGACCTGTCCAAATTTCAAATCTGAGATGAAGAAATTATTTATCCTAAAACTTCTTTTCTTGCAAATTGGAGCATCTAGGTGTAAAACCCGGGAACAGTACCATGTTAATGAAGAATCAGATTTTTTTCAAAGGCATCATGGTACTGTCGACCGCCCACCATTGCTGTTAAAAAAACTAGTGCTTGTCAATGAAGTACTAAGATGAGTTATATGACCAAGGGTTTTCCTATTTGAGCTTCAAATGGGTCATGCAACTGAGAGATAGGTGGCAAGTGAAGTTAGTAGTGAATATAAAATGAAGAATTTTGCAGTGTATCCCTGTAAAGAAAAAAGGATTTGCAGTATGACAGAACTTGAGAAAATGCTATTTTAGCATTCTTTTCTTCATCCGTCCAGCCATATCCATTTCCTACTTAGGCAGCCTAGAGCCCTTGACTAGTACTCAGTAATGAAGCAAGTACCTGTAGTTGCATTTGTGCTTCTTATTTATTTACCTCATTTTATTTAGCTTCCTTCATACTTGACCATTCTCAGAGCTTCGACAAGAGCAAGAAGGGGATGGTTCGTTTGGATGAGTTCATATCAATCTGCATCTTTGTGCAGTCAGCTCGGTATGTACAGTATGGTACCAACTTGTCATTCAACTTATCAACATATGCAACTGCTCGACATGTTCCACGTTACAACTAAAACCTAATTGTAGACTGGTCTGTGGTTACTTGATTTATATTTAAAGAACAAGGAACGTTTTTGCGGAATGTGTTCCATGATTTGCGTCCTCTCAAAGTACCATCCCTATGTGCTAAATTCTACTCCGAATCACCGGTGAAATATTTTCTTCGTTTCCAGTAACCTGTTCAGTTCATTCGACACAACCAAGCAAGGGAAAGTGACCTTGGATTTCAACCAGTTTGTCTACTGCAGTGAGTTTCCACCCCCCCCCCCCCCCCCCCCCCCCCTGTATCTACGTCAATTGCTTATTTCTCATGCTCGTCAGAGTTCAGACAACCTTATATATATTCCTCAAAGACAGATGAATTCTTTTACCACTATTGTAAGATGGAGCCACCCTTGTTCACTAACTTGCGTCTTTCCGCATAATTCTACAGCGGCGAACTGCAGGATATAGGTCTATTACCTGAAACCTGTACATGGAAGACCAAAAGAAAAACAAGTGTCACCGTTCACCGTAACCACATTGCCAATGCAACTCATTGTTTTGCCAAAGAAGGTTCTGGTGGCACATACATTTGGATTTTGGAAGTCCAAATTTCTAGTCACCCTTTTGGGTATATTCTTAGTGTTCCTCAAGTACTATCATGTAATTTAGTTTAATACCATCTACACACACAATAAAATGAGAGCATGCTTACGCATGACTGTATGCTTTGTGATCCTGCATCTGAAAACCCGGGCACAGTACCGTGTTTGGACTATTATTCTCCCACTTTCTTGTTCCCCTTATCCTGCATGAACTCTAGGGTTGGAGAGTTGACCATTGGTTCCTCCATGCCTTGATCACTTGAAAATGATGATTTGATTTGCCATTGTTTTTCTTTTTCTTGGTTGGGTTGTTCAATTTGCAGGTGCAGAGTGTCTTGTACTCTTGTCCACCCTAGGAAGGTACAGTACCCTCTTCCAGGAGGTGGTAATACTGTAGGAGTACGTAGTACTCCCTCCGTTCCACAATGTAGTGTGCCCGCGCTTCCCGAAATCTAAGTTTGACCATGAATTTAACCAACGAGACCGATTGCGGCGGGGGTAAAAACTATACCACTGAATTCGTATTGAATTTGACCAGCGAGACCGATTGCGGCGGGAGCAAAAACTATACCATTGAATTCGTATTTTCGATACGAATTCAGTGGTATAGTTTTTACCCCCGCCGCAATCGGTCTCGTTGGTTAAATTCATGGTCAAAGTTCAAGCTCGGAAACCGAGGACGCACTACATTATGGACGGAGGGAGTAGTATATGATACTCCCTCCTTTCCGGTTTATAGGGCTTATCTCAAAATTTTCAGATTTTCATTATATAAGGCTCATTTTGAGTCCAATTGAGTTAAAGAGCTTTGAGTCCCACACCACATTTAATGAAAGTGAGGGTTATTGGTCATGCATGCATCTTTTTCTACATGCACCATACAAATCCAATGGGAGAGAGGGTGTTGCATTTATTGCCTCGGGAGTTTAACAAGTGAGAAATATTTCATTGGGCAATTTTGTATCCACAAAACTTGTGTCATCCACTCACAGTCTACCTTGGTTGATGAGATTTCAGATTTGAGCCCTATAAACCGGAAAGGAGGGAGTAGTATGCAGCCATGTCTCACAGCGCCCTCGTCGATAGCCTCACGTACCGTCAGGTCAGGTTTTTAAAGGGGACTACTCCAGCAGATCCTGTAAACGCGAAATTTTTAAAAGGGGCCTCGTACGATGAGCCCATGTGAGCGTAGAGTGCAGCGGAAGCGATCAAAACAACAAGCTAGCTGTTGACATGCATTTCATTTCAGCAAACACCTTGTGTGCATGTAGAAAATCTGAACTATATCATGAAATTCACAAGCACCAAGCTATCTTATATTCACCATAACAATATACTTGCAAGAGCAGCTCGCTACAACATCAATCAATGCCTCAACATAATCACCAACATATGAAATAACCCATGTATGTCATGCCTCCAGTGTCAACATCAAACGTTAGCAATAGGTTTGCAAACCATATCAAATAACCCATGTATGTTTAACTAAGTAATAAATCAATGAGCTAAATACACTAGAGGTGCTTCAACTTGTCTTGCACGGGCAGTTTGGTGCCTAAAGTTGCAAAATACACAAAACTGATGCTCGAACTTGTCCGGCCGTGCAAATACGGTGCCTCCTTCCGTATTCAAACATACGTCTAGCCCACGTGGCATGCCAGCATGACGGTGACCCACCTGTCAGTGGTTGAGAGCGGGAAAGTGCTAGTGCTCCTCGAGTGAGGATTTTTTTTGTACAGAAACCCACTCGTAATTATGCTAGCTGAGACATGACATGAAAAATAATCGAACCTGGCAGCTCCTGGTCAAATACGGCTGTCCACTGGACCGAAATATGACATGCATTCACCTATTAGCTAGAAAGCTATGTAGACAATTTCCACATACTGCTCTACAATTTTTCTAATGCGTTATCTATCGGGTTTTTTCCAAGTTTCTTTTTAGTTTCATGGCATGCAAATTTTTTAATACACGTTGAACTTTTTAAAAAATACACATTGCCCATTTGTTAATGCAAGACAGACTTTTTTTTCGAAAACACGTTATAATTTTTAATACAGGTGAAATGTTTTCCAAAATATGTTCAACATTTTTCAAATGCACTAACACTTTTTTTCAGTTTATGGCAGTTGTGTTTTTTTCTTTCTTAAATTTCTTTTTTTGAATGGTAAAAATAATATGAAAACTAAAGATAAAGAACATGCAAACATAAAAAGTGTTGATTGTTTTCACACAAAAACGTATACATGTGCTCTATGTGGTTTTCAAATTTCGTACGAAATTATGTTATATTATACCTGCAAAAAAGGACAAAAATCTGGGCAAAAAAACAAGCTGAGTTTTGAATGTATTTTTCTTTTTTTATCTTCACGTACAAAAATCTGGCCAAAAAAAAACAATCTGGCCACAGATATATTACACTTCTATGTGTGCACATACAAAAAAGTTAGCATTTTTTTAGCTGTAAAAATCCATTTCTTTGAACTTCAAAAAAAGGACACAACGCGTCTTGCGTAGCAATGCAATATATAGAGTTCAACCTCGGCAATATCTACTAAGCAGATTATGGCATAGTGGACAACCCGTGCATGCAGTGCAATCCGTGGCCACAAGGTCTCGAAGTTCGATCGCATCATGCCAATTTTTTTTTCTAATTTGTAGGGTTTTCCTATGTGATTAAATGGAATATGAGGGGCTTTCTTTAAAAAAAATCCTCACGCGCGGGCCATCCAGTGCCTTCCCAACTCTCAGCCATTGGCATGTGGTCCACTGCCATGCTCGCACGCCACACGGGGAAGACGGACGTCCAGATACGGATAGAGGCACCGTATTTGCATGGGTGGACAAGTTCAAGCATCAGTTTCATGTATTTTGCAACTTTAGGCACTAAACTGACCGCACACGACAAGTTGAGGCACCTCTAGTGTATTTAACTCTAAATCAATCATGAAAAGGGATTACTAAATAATCGAGAACGTTAGGTTTCATGGAAATGATGTTAATACAAGCTCGTCCTCCATATTGTAAAAACCGTCTCAGATTTATTACTTGTCATAACAATGGTGTTATGAAACAACCATTTTGGATATAAACTAATTATGTGAAAATGTGTCTCTGATAAGCCTCGTATGTATGTGAATATTTCACAAAAATGTCTTGGATGAGCAGCCTATTATGTGAGTTCTTGTAGTAGTGCATATATGGGCTGACGAAGAGGAAGTTTCTTAATCATGATTAGCATTCGCCAGTGACTTAATATACATTGGTTAAATGCAGGTTTTGGGGCTGTGGCTATTAATTAGTTCAAAGCTTATCCTTCATCGTCGTCGGAGTCTCGGTAACCGCCCTGCTCGTCTACCGGTCTACGATGACCTGTGGTTGGATGGTTAGAGCGACTGTGGTATCTTCAGCCCAACAGGGTTCAAGTCATGGTGCTCACATTTATTCTTGGATTTATTTCAGGATTTACGGCGATGCGATATTCAGTGAGAGGAGACGTTTCCGTCGATGACGAGGCGCCTACGGTGACTTCGTAAATCTCAAGAGATATGCCGGCTCAGTCTCCTTCAGATGCTCATAGAGATAAGGTGTGCGTATGTGCGTTTATAGGGGTGAGTATATGCACGTGTATATGAGCGCTTACGTAACGTGTTATGGGCCCAGACTTCTTTCCAAGAGTGTATGGATCAAATGCAAGGTCCAGTAAGCAAGCTCAGCTGCGAAGTGTGGCCCACAGAACAGTCATGTGCAGAGAGCTGAGCTGAGAGGTCAGGCGAGCTCTCACCACTCACCTCCGTCTCCGGCCATGGCGACAATCTCCGCGGCTCTCTCCGTCTCCCTCCCCCCGCCCGCGGCCCGCCGCGCCGTCTCCACCGCCACCTCCTCCCAGTCGCGCGTCAAGGTAAGACGCACACCGTCCGCACCTCCGAGCGCCGTCGCCGCACCTTCTGATTCCGTGCTCCCCGCAGAGAGCCGCGCGGCTCAGGTGCTGCGCCCAGCCTCCTTCCCCGGAGCAGCAGGAGACGTCCGCGCCTCCGCCCCCTCCTCCGTCGCCGCCTTCGTCCCTGTGGGGCGTCTCCACGAGCGCCTGGACCGCCGGCGTCGCGGGGCTGGGGCTCCTGGAGACCGGCTACCTCAGCTACCTCAAGCTCACGGGCTCCGAGGCCTTCTGCCCCGTCGCCGGGGGAGGCTGCGGCGACGTGCTCGACAGCGACTACTCCGTCGTCTTCGGTAATTTCTCTTCCCCACTGCTCATGGGATCGAGGGCTACTTCTAGAAATTGTGCATTTGTACTGCTTCCGTTGTGCTTGCAATGTCAGTATGTACTACCTCTGTTCATAAATATAAGACGTTTTGGCAGTATAGATTAAACTGTCAAAACGTCTTATATTTACGAACGGAGGGAGTACAAGGTAGGGTTGTGTATTGAGAAGGATAAATAGCCAATTTCCTCTGTACTGAGAGCTTAGCCACCTGCGAGATTCAGTGGGTATTCTATTCCAAATCATGGTTGCAGATTCAGAATTTATACATCTATGCATGATCTTTCCCTTCCATCATTCCGTGATAGCGATTCGGCCGAACCTCGCATTGTTGTGTCCTGAGATTTACTTACACAAACACAGTGCTATGGAGGCTCAGAGTTGGTCTCTCTTTAATTTTGTAGGGATCCCTCTTCCATTAGTTGGTATGGTGACATATGGTGTGGTGACTGCACTTTCTCTGCAAGAAAACGGAGATGAGTTACTCCCTGGACTCGATGACTTGGATATCCGCCTAACCTTGCTTCTGCTTGCTACTTCACTGGCGACTGCGAGCGCTTATTTTCTCTTCATCCTGAATACCAAATTTGTCGGGACGTCTTGCTTATACTGCCTGTCATCAGCGTTTATCTCCTTCACGTTGTTTTTCATCAGACTGAAGGTGTGTGCTTTTCTTAAACGTATCAGTGTGTTCCTCTTCTTCATTTAGATCTTTTGGTAATCAAGTAGCCCACCCAACTAACCTTGTGCTCCAAGGAATTGTTGCAGGACATTGGCTTGGCGCGTATCCAGAAGTTTGTTGGTCTTCAGTTAGCCGTAGCTGTCATTGTTGCTCTTGCTTTAACAAACTCATATAGTTCGGCTACTACTCAATTAAAGGGGTGAGACTTCCTGTCACATTGGTTATTAGCGTTGAATGATGGGATTGCCTCAGTGAGAATACAAATTATAGGGCGTCTTCTTTGTCATTTACTTAGGGACCAGCCATTTTGATTTAAGGTCATTGTGAATCTGTAGCCTACATATTCCGTTTCCTTAAGATCATCGCAAGTGACTTATAGATTTTCTTTTTCCCTTCCTTTTATGCAGTACAGGTGATTTCGTATTAGAACCATACAAAACAGAGGTAACATCAGAATCAACCCCTTTTGCTATTTCACTGGCAAGACATCTACACTCTATAGGTGCTAAGATGTATGGAGCATTCTGGTGTACTCACTGCAATGACCAAAAACAAGTACGAGTTCTTTCATCTTCCTTGAATCAACAACTTTTAATAGTTAATACCGCATGATCTCATTGTTGCTGCGCTAAGCAAGATCTCCAAAAATGAAGCATAGCAAAATCAATCAAGACCTACTTTATAATGCTTACCATATGGTCATGCAGTTGTTTGGTCGTGAAGCTATGGAAATTCTGGATTATGTTGAATGCTTCCCTAATGGAGCCGGTAAGGGGAAGAAAATGGCCAACGAATGTGTAGCCACTGGTCTGGAAGGTTTTCCAACATGGGTCATCAACGGGAAGGTACTCCCCATAACTTGGATGTTTCCATTAAAGCTGAACTCCATGATATTACCCATTTAGCGTTTTATGTCGAGGCACGGTTTAAGTTCTCGGTGTGCATCTGCATTTCTTTACACACCGAATCTGCAGCTTATCCTCAGATGTCATCCTCTGTTTTACTTCACAGTTCGACGCATCTAGCTTCAGTTTGCGCATATGATGTTGTCGGTCACTACATTGCGTCGTGGCTTGTCCATGTCTCCATCTCCAGTTTTGTCCTAAGATGATGAAAGCACTATGCTTCCTATGTGTTCACGAACTGACTATGTACCTCCCTTCCACTCAGCTCCTGAGCGGTGACCAGGAACTCTCAGTCCTCGCAGAAGAATCCGGTTTTGTCTCCGAGAGCCCCGAGCAATCCTGAGGCCATGGAGCTCGATGAGCAGAAGCACCCCGCCGAATCGAAGAGCAGAAATCGAGAGCTCTCTAGAGGCAAGAACCTGAAGCTTGTGGGAGTTGACAGCAACGCCACAGAAGTCTCATCCAAGCTTCATATGAGGTGCATTCCAATGGTGCATAAGTAGATTATACTACTAAATACAGCCACTAACCACTGTAATACTATGTAAAAAAAAACCTATTTGTCCTGCCGTCGAATGGCGCGGAAGGAGAGCATCGAACCCCCGGGGGCGAATGTACTATGGCCTTTTTGTAGAGCCTGTAGTTTGTGCTGTGAAACTTGTAGTCCTGGGAAACCACACAGTTTTCGTAGTACTCCCTCCATTCCATAATGTAGTGTATATATATTTTTTGAAAAGTCAAATTTTGTAAACTTTGACCAATGTTATAAAGAAAATTATTTAAATCTACAATACCAAAAATATAAATATGAAACTACATCTTATAATGAAATATAATGGTATATGTTTGGCATTCTAGATATAAATGTTTTTCTCCATAAACTTGTTCAAAATTTGTGAGGTTTGACTTTTAAAAAAATCTATATGCATACATTATGGAATAGAGGGAGTAATACTTTGCACTTGGACATTTGCAGTCCTGGGAAAGTACACTGTGTGTGCCCTCCAGCGTTTGACACGAAGAGTTTCTGCTCTCTAGGAGCATATGGGAATTCCTGAGCTCCACAACGTCAATAATTGAGCCATTAATACTTTCTTGGTAAAACTGAATTTCTGCCTGATTCGTGCAGAAAGTCAGAAACAAAAGGAAATGGTCTAATTCTTGCAGCAACTGAAGCAAAGCCGTCTCCCTTCCCCAAAACATATGGATATGTGAATTCACTCGTGTCTCTGGAAAAAAAAAAGAGCGTGTAAGTGTGCATACTCATGTTTCTGGCAAAAGGAGAAATAAAGAATAAGGGCCAGTTCTTTTGGGCAGTTAAAAAATAAGCCGCCTCTCCCTAACTTAAAAAATAAGTCGTCCTTAAAATTTGTTGAGCTTTTTAAATTAGTTATCTCATAACTAGTTCATAAGCCTCAATGAATGAGAGATCCAGCTTATGTGAAAAGCTGGGGAGGAGGCAGTTTATTTTTTAAGCCGCCAAAAGAACTAGCCCTAAATGATCTTTATTTTAGCTTAAGAAATTCGACATATACATTTGGGGTTTGCGAAAAATGTATGTGTGTGTGTGCGTATATATATATAGAGAGAGAGAGATAGATAGATATATATATAGAGAGAGAGAGAGCGCTTGAGCTCGGGTGTAGAAGGGCACTTTCCCCCCAACATTGCTATATATAGATAGACAACAGCCACTCTGGTTCTCAAAACGGAGAAAACTGTACGATTTATTAGAAAAGCTTTGAAGGATGAAAAGCATGGCACAAATGCATTGTGGTGCTTTATTCACCAGAGACCTTTTTTTCTTGCTTTATTAAGGTTATTTTCTGCAGAAGTGACAAACACAGCTGGTGCGGCAAAATTTCATGTTTTGACCCTTTTCCGATAGTTGATCGAGATCTGACCCCAGTTTGTAAAAAATTCGGGATCTGACCCTTTCCTACCGCCGGGGGCCATGGTGGTAGGGTATAATAGCCTACCACTGAGGTCCCTGGCGGTAGGGTTGCACGCCCTACCGTAAAAAAATTCTAAGTTCCAGACACAATGCATGTATGCACCTACCGCCGGGCACCTTGGTGGTAGGGTTGCACATGCTATCGCCAGCCCCTGTGGCGGTAGGGGTGCGCTGCGCTGATGTGGCCAAGTTGCCTACCGCCAGGGGCCTTGGCGGTAGGCTGTTATACCCTACCGCCATGGACCCCGACGGTAGGAAAAGGGTCAGATCCCGAAATTTTTGCAACGTAGGGTCAGATCTGGATCAACTATCGGAAAAGGGTCAAAACACGAAATTTAGCCGCTGGTGCTGCCCTCCGATCTCCAGCATGTTTGTTGTTTGACACGAGCGCCGATGACTTGCACCTGTGTCCAGCACAACGCCTTGCACAAGGCGTCGAAACATAATGGCGTCGTAGAAACCCGTATCTGCAATGCTCTGCATGGAAACAACCCATTATTACATTAAAAGAAAAAGAAAACAACACATTATTACATTACATGTGTAGCTGTAAATGTTCACGCATCGGTTAATTATTAGTTTGGTCTCTTGTAGCTTCACACCGCGAGCAAAGAAGAGAAAAACAAGCTAGATCCTAGATGAGAGGGAGGAAGAAATATAAGGGACATGTTTGGTTTTCTGCATGAATTTTGGACCTCCTCCATCTGTGGTTTGGTTGAGTCTGGCTGAGCAAATATACACAATAAACCATGTTTTGCATTGCGTTTGGTTGCCCACATCAGGCTGCATGAGAGCAGAAACAGACATACGATGTTTGGTTGCAAGTCTTTGCTCACCAGATGCAATGTGCTGCTGTTTGATTGTGTGAAAGACATACAGTGTGATAACCTCTTTTTTGTGTGGTGAGGTTACAAGAACACACAAGTCATAGACACACAACTTTGAACAAGCATAGTGATGACTACATTAACAAGCATACACATAACGACACAACTATAAGCATAATAGTGACATACAGACATACACATAACCACATAATCATAGACATAATAGTTTTGGACTGACAAACTAACGAACATAGATTACAACTTTTGAATCATGTTAAGTGCTGGGTCATGATGGCAACACTTCACAATCAAATCTGCGTCGGAAAGACCAAACACGATGACTTTGAATCTATCGCCAGTCAGGACCTTGACGGCGAGGACGTACCTGATCTGCATCTCGTGAGCTATGGCAAAACCAACCCACCCTTGATCCATTGCACGCCTCCCGTTGACATATCAGAACTTGAACCTTCATTTGCAGTCGATGTTCATCCACAAAACGATTTTTCATGGGATGGTGCCCATGTGCTCACGGAAGGCATCATGGATTAGAAGTAAATATAATCCAGGTGCTAAAAGCACCTTGCAGAAGTGGGTTGCACCTACGTCCTCATAGAAGCGTCCGATATTCGTCGGCCTCCTCGGACTCCTATTTGAACTGTTGCCTTCTACTACAGCCTTACTCTTGGAACAACTGTCTGAAGCATCATTGTATGACCAACTTACCGGAAGGGCAATGCAATGAAGAACATTAGCTCAACACACCACCGAACTACAATGTGTAGGATCATAACGATGTACATGTCAAGGGTGTTGACCTTCATTGCTTGCTGTCATATAGAAGGAGAGAGCTAGTACAAGCCTCAGAACTACAATGTTGAGAACCAACCCTCATACCAATGATCACCCTAATACATGAACTGCACATTAGTGAAGATCATTGCTCAACATAGTCCAAGTTCTTCCCCCAATTCAGACTGGTCTACCCCCCAATCGAATGTAGCTTCCCCCAAATCTACCCTAAAATCGACACCCAGATTGCGCCCTATAAAACCCTAAATGGAGCGCTGTAAAACCCTAAATTGTACTCTAAGTCGAACCCTAAATATGACAGGAAAGGGCTTACCACCATGCGGAAGGTTGTTGCCGTGTAGATCTCCCCGCCGCCGATGATCACAAACACTGCCTGTGAGGGAGTGGAGGCATAGACAGGGGAGAGTGAGCAGTGAGAGAGAGGTGAGAGGATTTATGGCGCAGCTTCGGGAAACTGTGCATTGTCTCCCCTCATTCCCGCATGTGCAGCCGCATGCCCTCCTTGCGCTCGCTCGTGCCTGACTTGCTGAAAACTGTCGATTTGGCCATTACTTCAGAGCCAGGCTCTGGGCTTCTTTGAGTAGCGTGCTATGCAGGCCCAACCGCACGCCTAGGTAACCAAACAAACCAAAATTGCCTTCCCATGATCTGGGTGGAGAGGATGTGGGCAACCAAACATGCCCAAGGTAGCATGCCTAGCTTCCATGTAGTAGCATGTGATGTGATGGTTTCCTCAGAAACCTCACGGATGGAATGGATAGATAGCGTGTCAGATACACTAGGTGGATGATAGTAATAAATATAAGAATTTAGTATAAATTTCCCAAATCTTAATGGTTTTACGTTTCTTTTTGTGATTTGTGCTTACCGAGCTAGGTTTTTCTTTTTAAGAAAAACACAGCTAAAGAGCATCTTAGATCTGATAATTACAATGGAAAGACAACATGACACAAAATGAATAAAAATAATAAAATCACATAAAAAAATACTGAAACAAAACATGCATTAGTTATTTTTCACGGGATACACATGTTACCTTAGTTAATTGCTTAAGTCTCTTGTGTATAATGTCGTGCAGAGAAGCGAAAAAAAGTTAGAGAGAAAGGGAGATGAACCGGCAACAACAGTAGTATTTCCGTGTAACACAAGTACTAGGAGGAGGAAACCGAGAACAACATGCCGGGCATCCGCGGTGATGAAGTAATAATTTCTTTCTTATCAAACCTAAGGGAGACGCCGCCCATATTATCTCCAAGAAAATGATATGCATCTATCCGTCACCGGTTATAAACAAGTCGATGTCATCCTATAAAATCTGCCGGGCAATTAATATTTTTATCAAATAGAATAGTGCAATTAATTTCTATATCAAATATCAGCATCTCATTATATTTCACCATATATCTACATGCAATTAACATTCTACCTTTATTATAGTGAATTAATAATATCCTACCTATATAGAGAGTCTTTGCGTGCTCTCGATAAACATTTTAATTTAGAGAGACTGTATCTATCTTTAAGATACGCGTTCATCTTTGAGATTTGAGATACGTTGGACAGTACCACGAGAATATGGATGGATGGCCACACTGGTGGCGGGTTAGCATCTCCCCGTTCTTGGCCACCAATATAATTAATCCACCATGTCTGTATTGATATTGTTGTTAATACACAGGCGCATCATTAATATCTAGAGAATTTTGCACCCGCATCAAAAGGAAATTGTTGACTTGACGCTCTTTTAGATTGTAGGTACTAAAAGTGTAGAAATTTTAAGTACAAAATTGAGATGTGAGTACTATTGTTAGTGTTAAAACATGAAAGATCTATATTATTTTTTTGGACAATGCTACAATGCATGGAAAATAAACCATATTGACAGGGACTAAAGGTAATGCGGCAGTGTACGAAAGCAGGGCAACGAGGCCCTCTACCTCCTCCCAGTGTCTTTTCTAGGAGTAGGGGGGGGGGGGGGGGTGGGTTGTATCCAGGGTCCGACATCGCTAGGATCTAGATTGGCTTCAACGAAAAATATGTGCATACTTTGGGTAAAAATCTATGTTCCCGCCTCTCCAGCTTGATCCGACAATGTCACATGGGTGGGTTGTGCCTTTGTTGAAGGTGTTGGCTCGAAGCTTGAGTTCGAGGATGAAAATTCTAAGTGTAATATTTGGTTGGCCCTGTCAACATTGACACGGTGCGGTTATCCTTTCCTGAAGGTTTTGTTCAGGAGTAGCGCTTTTGTTGGTTGCTTTGTCAAACATTGCAGGGTTCGTGCTAAGTTTGTGGAGACATTGTTGTGAGGAAGATCCTTTTGTGGATGGCCTCGGTTTTGTTAACCCCATTTATTCGGCATTTTTATTGAGTTGTACGTGGGCATGGATTGAGATTGTTGAAGAATCGATAATATATGACTATGTGCATCAGTTTGGGTGGGTGATCCTCATTTCCGAAGGAAAAAACTGCAAGTACTTTATTTAGCGGAAACCTTTATTTTCTTGTTGAGATTAATTATCATTTCCTGCAGAAAGTACAAACACAAATGGCATCCAATGGTGTTTTGTAACACCATGAGTCTTTGACACAACCACCCTCGAAGAGAGCCGCCTGTGTCCAACAGAGCGCCTTGCACCAAGCACCGAAACAGAATGGCTGCCTATAAGCTCCTTTCCCGCATTTCTCTGCACGGAAATAAACAATCACGGATATCCTCACGGTAGTATATTAAGGTTAAGACATTTATTTTGAGACGGTGGGAGTAGTATTCAGTCTGTCTTGGTCTCACTACATGAGCATATTATGGAGCTAACAAGAACAAAAATATAATTTCTTTTTTTTGCATATAAATAACAAACCTAAAATGAGAGAGACAGGGGGGACGGATCGGCCATGGCAGTAGGATTTGGATGTAGCACAAGTATTATGAGGAGGAAACGGAGAGCAGCATGCCGGGCATCCATGGATGGAGTGATGATAGTTTCTTTATCGCTGAACCTCGAGGGAGCAAACACCGATAGCACCAGTTCTATATCCGAGAAGTAAAGTGATGGTGTGTCCATATGTGTACTGTATATATAGGATCGTCTTTGCATGCTGTTGATAAACAATCATTTGTTCATATTCAATAGCCATATCTACGTTATCTTTGAGATACTACTACTATGGAGGTAGTCAGAATGGATGCATGGTTGGCCACGCTACCATCTATCCCCGGACGGCCACGTCGCCGCGTTAGAGAATTCGGCGGTCGGCTCACAAAGAAGGCTTTCACACGTTCCTGACTGCTGCCGTTCGCGTTGGCTCCTGGCTACCGGCTCTCTTGGATTGCAGAGCTAGAACTTTTACTGAATTTCTTTTTGAGGTTTTTTTTTACTGAGCTAGGTACGGCAAAAAAAGGCCCAAAAAAGAACCGAAAGATAATCGTGATGTGTCTTGTCCATGCCACAACTATTTCAACTTATACTGCCGTGTCAACGTTCTTTGACGCCACCAATATTGCTGGAAACAGGGCATGCAACTGGGCCCACACGTCTGTGGCGTGCAATGGCGAAGGGCACGCCACCAATAATGAAATATGGATAACGTACAGATTATGGCCACATCACCACTATTTGAAAAAAAAATAGTTATGGCATGAACAGAAATTGGAGCACAACCAATTGAAGTGGTGCGTAACCATTTCTCTACTAGTGCCTTGTCTCTTGAGCGTCGTGGAGATTATATTTTGATAATCCAGTTTATAGCAATGATAAAGGTGTTGGTATTGTTAATATATCTCCTGATGGTATTTTTTTGAAGCCTCGGGCCCCTTATAATATTTTTTGCACAAATAATCAAAACTAATATAATGTTATTCGGACTGGACCTTTTACTTGCTATAGGTGTTACACATGTTGAGGCTTCAGGTCATTCGTCATTAGCACTACAAAATATAAGAAAGAATTATCAATATTTTTGATGAATCACTTATGGTTTATGTTCATACATGTCTAGATATAATTTTCACCTTGGATTGCTTTACTATTGCTCATAAATCTACATATGAAATTTGGGTGCAAATGACTTGACGCAACAAGTATTCGGCTAATGTGTCGATCTATAGCATATTTATTAATAGCTGATGCTTAGTCTCCTTGACATAGATAAGGCCGAACCGGCCCATCACTTCGGTCACTAACGAAAAATTTGTCTCGTTGAGACAAATAATTTTGCTTTTTGAATCGTCTCAATCCAAGATCGTGTGCAAAAGTTGCAACCGAAATAGTAAGGTTTGACAATGACCGGACTTTCCAGCAAGGTAACCGGAAGGGAAGGCGGTCAATAATTCAGAGGATAATTATGTCCAGCTTAAGGCCAGACATTTGCCTTGGTACCTGGATGTCCGAGCAATTATGCAACCAAAGTTTCACATTTTTCTGCTGCATAAGTTAGAAAACAGGCCAAAACACCCTCAAGATGATCTAAGATCGAAAACTATTCAACATGAATGTTGTTCGTCTCGTCGAAACAGATACATTTGCTTTTTGGCTCATCTCCGTATGAGATCATATATGACTTGTGGGTCCCCAAAACTGAACTGTTGTAATATACTCCCTCTGTTTTTTTATATAAAGTGTATTTGTTTGTGCCGAGTGCTAGGCGTCGGCGCGCCGGCCCAACAGTTTGGCCGGTGGCATCCCAGCCGTCCGATGTATCGAGCCCCAGCCGTCTGATGTGTCCGTGTTAACCTTCCCCTTCTCCTTCTTCCTCTCCGCGTGCAGCGCGTGCGCTATCCCCCGTCGCCTGGACATCTTCCCAGCCGCCGGCCACCACCCCCTCACCTGGATCTCCTCCCTCCGCCGCCCCGTGCTGCCGGATGCGCTCGCCGTCCTCGTCGCCGTCGGTCGCTGCCGCAGCAGCATCCGTCCCGCAGGTCCAACAGGAAGCCGTCGCCCTCGTAGCAAAAATGACCCCGACTTGAAGCACACCGACGCCCTCAGTCGTTGCAACACCTTACAGCCGTCTCCATAGCACATCCTTCGTTGCGCTATCGTGCTTGTCGGACGCAGCTCTCAACGTCGCCGCTTGCATCATTGACGCGTCGGTTGAAGATTTTTCTCAAATGGTTGAAGCTTTTCCCATGTCGGTTGAACCTTCCTTCGTAGAATGAAGCTTTCCACCGTGTTGATTGAAGCTTTTCTCATCTACGATCGAAGTTGTTCTAAAAACAGTTGCAACTTTTTTCGTCTAGTAGTGGCCGGTTGAAACTTTTTATATCTTTTGGTTGAATCTTTTTTCATCTAAGGTTGAAGCTTTTTCGTGAACGGTTGCAACTTTTTTAGTTTGACAGTGGCTGGTTGAAGCTTCCTCTCTTCATGGTTGAAGCTTTTTCTATATAGGCTTAAAGCTTTTTTGTCAGTGGTTGCAACACTCGTATGGTGGTTGTAGCTTTTTTTGTCTCTGGTTCCAGCTTTTGCACGTGCACTATGGTCGGTTGTAGCTTTCTGCTCTTCGGTTGTAGCTTTCACCAAAGCCGGTTGTAGCTTTCACCAAAGCCGGTTGTAGCTTCTAACATTGCCGGTTGTAGCACTGCCCTCATCTCGTTTCACAACATACGTTCGGTTGAAGCAAAAAAAAGGTCATCGCTCGCAGCGCCGCCGCCGGCTGCAGAAGCCCGGCAAGGAAGCTTAGAGTAGTAGCAGGGGTGGGTCATTGCAGTAGCCGTGGTGAGGGGCGTGCAAAACGGTAGTTCTGGTGGGGAGGTAGAGATAGAGGAGGGGAAGAGGTCAAGCTCGAGGGTGCCGCATCCATGGCTGAGGGGCTCGCCGGCAACGCTTGAGCGCACGAGGTTGGCGCCGAGCGGGTCGTGGAGATGCGTTGGTGGATGGTGCGAAGAAGAAGAGGGTGAATTGAGGAGGAAGACAATGAGGAAAGGATAAGGTGGGCCTAGGGGGGGGGGGGGGGCGAGCGCGCTGGGCCGCGGGATCCCACCTCATCGAACGCGTCGCGCGCGTCCGGCACAACGGTTCGGTCAGTGCGTCGTGTACAAGCATTTCCCTTTGTTTTAATATAAAATTGATAATGTAAAGTGCATTTCTTCTTATTCCTCGTAATTTTGTTTTAGCCCTCCAGAAAAAGGATAGTATCCCTCTAGAAAAAGGAAAGTATTTCTCCCCTGATTGAATGCATCTCCTTGTAGAGAAAAAAAAGATCTCCTGATTACGTGTATATATTTCTCCCTTTCGTACGCTAAATGATTTACTTGCCAATAATCAACTAATTAGTTAAGGGTAATTTCTTTCTAAATTATCCATAATTATGTGCCTTGGTCACTGTGTAAAAAATAATACACTTTACATAAAGGAATGAAGGGGGTATAGAGAAGAGGTAATGACCGATTGAACAACACACAATCGACAAACCAATTTATCAATTTTTATCTTTTACCTTCTCCTTTACCCTAGTTTTTCTTTCTCGCTCTTCGTTGTTCTTCTTGTTGTAGGGTGATGAACCTCAAGGCTCTAGGGGCGATCAGGTTGATCTAGGGCATCCCATAGCCGTCCCTCCCGACCATGTTGGGTTTCGGGTTCTTAAAAGTTCTCCCCGACATGTCCTGCATATTGTGCTCCCGACGAGGCTGCTCTGCTGACGCGTCCTGCGTATCACGCTCGACACCGGGGTACACGGTGACTTGTTCGTGTGCGAACACTTACCTACAGAATTGACTGGATGGGAGATTACGGTGCACACTATCATTGTAGATGATTCATATGTGCAACAAAAACATAAAATCCTCAAGTAAATAAAGTTAATTGGATATTATGAACTCATGTACGCAAGAGAAGGATTGAAATCCGAGGGGGCTGGCCTTTTCTGATTCACTGTTTGATTCCCTTCCCCAGAAAAATAGATAAAAAAGATCCACTGATTTCCCAAAAAAGGATGACTCATGTGCTACGCGCCGGAGTACAAGATTTTTAACAGCATCCATGTGTGGCGTCTTCAATTCAACTCGGTAGGAACCTTCACAAGGTTCAATCCTTTTTGCAGAAGAGACAGTAGCATGTGGAGCCTGGCCCCGATCCCACGCACCTCGACTCTTTTACTTCGGCGTTCACCACCGCCCCCTCCAGCCAGCACTGCGTCTTGCACAAAACATCTTGGCATAGCGGCAGCTTATCGTTCCTGTATCTGCAATCCTCTGCACGAAAACAACACATAAGTAGTATACCTCATCACACGACAATGTTCATGAAATTCATAATTATATATCCCCTTCATTTCAAAATAAGTGTCGCTGATTTGGTACAAAATTATACGAAGGGAGTATTAGAGAGAGAATACGTACCAGCCACTACAGTAGGATTTCCGTGCAACACAAGAACTAGGAGGAAACACAGAGTGGCATGCCTGGCGTCCATGGTATGTGATGGTTTCTTGATAAACCTCGAGGATGGGTTGATAGTGTTGGGTTTCGTTTGCTAGGACCAGACACACGCAGAGTATGTCCCGGAGGACGGACGATGTTGTGCTTATATAGAGTCCTTGCGTGAGAGTTAAAGCTCCGCTTGGTAAGCGTATCCTTGAGATACGCCCGGATCATATCTGAAAAGATACGTTCGATGGTAATTACCCGGATTCGGTAAATCTGAGGCTACTAGAAATGTCGCAAATCTTAGCGGGGTTTTGCAGACGTGCGATTTTCTTGGTGATTTGTGCTTACCGAGCCGTAGGCTGCGACGACGTGGAGACAGTGGCGAATCTAGCATTACAATGAAGGGTAGGCTCAAAACATCAAGTTTCTAAGCCTAATTAGCAATTGCATTGTGATTCTTGCATGTAAAGCACCTAAATATAATTTTTAAGTGGTATTGTTAGCAGGAATATGTTTGTGGAGGGTAGGCTTAAGCCTGATGAAGCCTACATAGTAGACTCGCCACTGCGTGGAGCAGATACGAAGGTGGAGGTTCACGGTGCAGAGGTTAGATTAATTTAAAAACAGTACAAATGCAAATGCTTACATACACGTAGAGAAAACAACCGTGCAGTTAGAGAAACAACCTAAGGATCGGATAAAAAGGTAGGTGCGTGAGGACGATGTGACATGATCACCTATGACCCCGCGGGGCATAGCGTTGGTTGTGAGGGCGACAAGTTCAAAATGGGGGGTAGGCAGCGGCGGCACGTTGCAAAGGTTTGAGCGTTGCGGGTATTAGGGTTGCGGTAAGTAGATGACGAAAGATATTTATAAGCTATGAGAAGGTCAACAGATCGTCCAAGGTTGAGCTGACGATCAGAAGAATCGACCGATTTTTGCTGCAAAGTAGCTAGTAGATGCAAAGTCTATAAGGCAGAAACAGGTTTCAACTATTTTATATGACTAGTAAATGGTTATGTGCAATGCACGTTGATATCAGGCAGAAAATTAATTTACACGTTGATACTAGGCAGAAAATTACTTGCATGTTAATAATAGGCAGGATATCAATTACAAGTTAATTATGTGGTTAGACTATATTTGGTATATTACTAATTGCACCCTAAACATGTTGAGCTCGTCATTGGAGCAATATAGGTCATTGAATTAACATTGTTTGATGGCTGAGATTAGTTGGATTTGTCCCTATGGATATTTTTATATTGATATAGATATAAATATAGATATAACATTGCATTGTTTATTGACGAGAATCAATTGGCCATATAATAAGACTTTATGGATAACATTGATGTATGTTAGGGTGGTTGGGGGCCCTCTTGCCCAATAGTCAGCGTCGTCAAGATAGCAGGGAGCGACGTTTTGGCTCCCGGGCGGCTCAGATGAGCCCGGGTGTGAACGTAAATTCGTTAAAGATAGTGAAACAAATCCTAAAAAATCTGATTTTTGTGGCATGAAAAATGCTTGAGTGCTCGATGTCCGTGCCAAATTTGATAAAGGTTGGATATTTGAGGATCTCTTAGCGAAAAAAGAAATCCGACATGTGAGAATGTTAGAAATTCCATGCAGTTTGAAGGTCATTTGTCGTTTTTGCCACAGGCTCATAGAATGTTCAAACTTCACCAAATTTAGCACGGGCATCACACACTCAAGCATCTTGCACCACAAAAAATTCTGAATCTTTTGATATTTTTTGCATTTTTTAGTGATTTTACTGTTCACTAGGAGTAGATAAGCCCAAGCTTAGAGATGAATTATCATTTATTTTACCTATTTGCATGCCTATAAGACTTGCTTTTGTAATTCCCAGATGGGTTGGGATCTGAAATACCGGCTAGACTGCCACTTGGTGGCTTTCTCTACTTCTTTTATGTTTCTTGGGCATCATTGTGTTGTGACCCCAGCCGTCTTATTTGCTATTGTACTGTGCTCAAATGTATAGATGGTTGTTTTATCAATAAAGCGGGCCAAAATCTTATTTCGAGTGGCATCTGAAATGCAACATACATACGGGCACACTCTTGGTACTCCTCCCGCCTAAAAATATCATTCTTAAAGTTATGATTTCTTTTTAGAAATTGGATGACACAGGCACAACATATATCAATCATGCCATAAAAATTCAAACCCAAATCTATAATACATCTTCAAAAAAAAAAAAGACAAAACTATATGTGAATAGTAACATATATTTAATTTTGGATAGTGAATTCGGCCCATTAACCATGTCGGCTGGATTTACGTCATGACGAACATCTTCTAAAGTTTATATGAACAATTTAGTGAAGTAAAATCGAGTGAGGAAGAATAATTTCTTGGATTATTGGAAAATTTGTTTAAAACGTGAAGGAGAAAATGGAACACCATATGGAAAGTAAACGATGTAGATCAGCCAACCGTCCGAGTCTCCGGCCGGTCGCACCCACACTGTTGATTGGTGCCAAATCCCACAGCCCCCACCCTCGCAAGGTAGCCACGCATCCATAGGGGCCCACATGCAGATACCCACGTACGCTACATTTATCAATTCCTTGACTTTTTTTTTTGAAATAATCATATCCTTGACTTGTTCCTCTCTCGATTCATATCCATCCCATCTCCGCTCTGCCATCTCTCTCTGTTCCTAGCTCAACCAAGCTTGTCATGGCTTCTCCGGCGAGACCCACCACCGACAGATCTCCATGCTCCTCTTTCCTCCCTCTCCGACAAGCTACTCCTCTTTTTTTATCTATTGTTCCATGTCGTCGCCCCCCTTCCCTTCCCGCTCCCCGACGACCCTCTCGCCACGGAGATGGACACGACCAGCAACGGGACATTGCTGAGAACGGCGATGCTGGAAGAAACAACTGGTTTTGCCGCAACCGGCTAGCCAGTGTTGGAACCGGCGCCGACATCGGCCGTTTTGCTGCAACCAGCCAGTCTAGTGTTGGAACCGGCCAAACCAGTGCTGCAACCAGCGACAGCTACCACCGGCAACGGCATCAGCCATTTTGTTGCAACCGACCAGCCTAGTGCTGGAAGGGACAAAACCAATGCCGCAACTGGCGACGACCATGTTGCAACGGCGGCAGTGTCGGTCATTTTTGCTGCAACCGCGGTTGTAGATGCTGGAACCAACCAACGTGGTGCTGCTACCGGCGTGACAACTGTTTTTTTGGATCCGTGATGGGTGGTGTTTTGCTATGACCGGCATTGGGATTTTTGCTACAACCGACAACATTTTTTGCTAGGACCCACACCTATAAATGTTGGAGACGACAGGGGCATGGGGTGCTGCAATCGGCAGCACAGGCGCCGGAGATGACGCGCGGCCTTGCCATCCCGAGCTGCCGCGATGGATGTGCTACGAGGGGCTTTCTTCTCGACACCTCAAGCAGCGCTACGAGCAGCCTAGCTGGCGATTCGAGTCGGGGGCAGCGAGCTAGTAGCGAAGCAGCAGCGAGGGGAAGCGAACGGCACCATGAACGTCGAGTTGTTCCTGCAACGAACTGTAACAGGGACGACATGCTCTCGGGCACGGCTTTCTCTAGTATCGAGAAGGGGAGGGAAGACGGTGATGTGGGCCAAATCACACGTCTTCATATAGTTGAATCGCACTGCTGCCCGATCAAAATTTGGGTCGGTCGACCGCCGAGCGTTGTCCATATGACATTGTCTTCCTCAAGTTGGCGTGCCCGATCACATCCAAACCAATGCACGGTGCTACATTTCTTTGTATGGTTTTTGTGCGTTAATATTTGTTAACATAGTACAAACGTAGACGCTCATACATACACATGTATACTTGTCCTTATGAACACATACGCATAACTTACCCTTATGAGCACCTTTGAGACTAAGCAGACGCATCATGTTGATATTGACGAAGTCACCACAGACGGCTTTGTAGCAAGTTTTTAAATCTAGGCCGATATATCAGTTTTGGGGCTCTAGCGGTATATACATAACATATCATTTTCACATATATTATCCGATGCGGACCGAAATATCGACCGCTATGGCCGATATGGTACCGTTATGCCCCATAGATATAGACCGGTAGTGAAGACAATTATTTATCAGAAAGCGATGAAAATAGATTATGTATTTACAACTTCATCATATTTTCAAACTCATGCATAATGTTTTGTAGAACACATATATAACATATTGTTTTAAACATTAAAGTGAGGATTTTGTGAATCTATCTTAAAGAGTTTAGGGAAACACTTTCTATCTATAGTCTGATAGGAGACCATCTACAGACCACTTGGTGACCGTGGATTCTATTAGAATCTTACGGTGTAGATACGTCTTATCCTGTCGGCTGAGGCCTGAGGGGCTAATTACCTGCACCATCCTCGCGTAATAACTCCTCCCTAATCACTCGCTCGTATCCCGTCTCCCCTTCTCATCTCGCCTCTTATGGAAGCTCCCCCATCGTCGCCGCCAACTGCATCACCCCGGCCTCCCCGATCTCGGCGATCACCTGCTACCTCCTTCTCACCTCGCCGTCAAGCATCACATCAAACTCATCAGGCTCTCCAGATCCGTTCCCCTGCTGCCTGCTGACTCCCAGATCCGTTCCATTGCTCATGTTTAATTCATTTTAATCACTTGATTTGCTTTGCGTTACTGTGGATGCTTGCTTCGATGAATTTTGTGTAGTGTATCTATGTTCTATCCGATGTGTAATGGATCGCTATGCCATCTGCGAATTTTGACCTAGTTAGAGTGCATTTTATACCAAACGTCATGCCTTGATTCCGTCCTTTTTGTCACATTTTTATTTGATATAAGCTCACAAAACACACAATTAGGTTAGATAAAATTTGTTTGAAGATGATAAATTTCTGCCCCTGGCTATCAGCGGCAAGCATGCTATCTATCATTTTCAGATTTAGTTCCTTCCAGTCAAATTTGTGTGCATCCAATACGTCTCACTTATGTTCTGATAGCTAATTTTTTTTGCTTCAGATCATCCATGCTTCTTATGTACAGATGGAACTTCACTCTATTGCATGATTCTTAGGTGTACAGATGTCAAGATTATTGCTTCAGAACACTCATGCTCCTCCTATGGCCGGGCAGTGGCTTGCCTTCAGATGCAGGACCTTTTCTGGCGGAGGTCACCAGATCTAGCAGGCGATGCTCTGGTGCCGTGCTGTCCGAGAAGGAGATATGACGTTCAGGATAGGAGTAGTGGTGGCATGCGTACAAGTCACAACGGCAACAGCCAAAGTCGACAACGGTAATTTGGGGCATGAAGTCCTGGTGGTTACCTGTGGCGTCGGAAGAACCTTTCTCGAGACAAGCGTGCCGCTTGCTTCCCATTGCTTCCTAACACACGGAAATAGCAAGCCAGATAGCTGCATATCGTCAAGCACATAGCTTCACATAAGCAAATAGGTAGCAAGTTGGAAGCATGTGTTGGAGGTGACATGGCCACAACATCAAGGTTTACAGAAGCAAAGAGGAAGCATGTTGCATAACAATGAAAATATTTGTGATTACGGATTTTATAACATAAAAATATTATGATTACATGGAAGCAAATTATTCTTATAGTGGGAGCAAATGTTTTTTTCTTTAGATGCACATTACCAATTGGGTTGAAGCATATGGATAATCATGATGAAACTAATTCCGTTTTTTCACTCAAAAAATGGTAATAATTAAGTTTTTGATGGAAATAAATTTGTATCACGTTGGAGGCAACAGTCTGGTTGATGGAAACAATATCATGATCTGGTTTTGTAGAACTTGTTTCCCACTAAATTTGTGATAAAAAATCTATTAAATTGAAGCACATTTTATTCACTGTGGAAGCAAATTCTCTGATCGATGAAAACATAATTTGCGTGGTGGTTTTCTTATGCTTCACCCTCGGGTTCATGTCGCTCCCGGCGACGCCTACATGTTTTCATAATGTTTACTGTATGGAGCTTCCAAATTAAACTTCATGTGCTTCTTCGGTTTCTGCAGATTGCTTATGAACTTTCCTGTACAAACTTCCATGGTGTTGCCAGCTTGTCCTCCGCGCCGCTGTCTCTGTTGTATGTATTGTGCCTAGAGACCTAGATGAACATAACATACCTTTGTGATCAATTCTGGTTGTTGTGACCATAGAAGCAATATACGTGACCTGTCGAACTGTCAGACGATGCAATCACTAGTTACAATGGAAGCAATATTTACGGATGACTGGAATAAACAAATTCTAACCACATCGAAGTGATCGTTGGTTGCCATAGAAGCACTTTGTGCAATCAATCGAAGCAAAAATTTCAACCAAATGGAAGTAATCTCCCGTTGCTTAGGAAGCAAATTCTATTCTTTTTAATGCAGTGTTTAATGGAAACAATTTTCAATATTGTCGAGAGCTCTTTTATGTTACACTCAAAAAAAAAAAACTAGTCGCTTGAAACATATTTTTGTTTGTGTACACTGGGCACAAATACGATCGAACTAGATCGAAGCGATAGTCGGTTGTTGTGGAAGCTAATATTTCGGCTGACTGAAGCAAACAAATTCTATCCCGATGGAAGGAATATACATTGGCAAACAAATTCTAACCAGATGGAAGCAATCTCTATTTGCCATGGAAGCAATTTCCGAGGCTGGCCGAAAAAAATAAGATCTGTGTACGAGACAAGTAAAGTTACATCCAAAATAAGGATTGAAACCAAATTGTATGGAAGCAAATTGCATGCATGGAAAGTTGGAAACACATAGCAAGGCGCCTAATCAATTTGATATGCCATGATTTATAGGAGTAGTTGTTAGGAAATAAACTGATCGTAATTAGTACAAAATCATGCATGCAACATAATTAAGGGGTGCACATTTTAAGGAAGCAATAAACACACCACTTCATCACGCGAGGGGGCTGCCAGATCCAATGGCTATCATGCATCCCATCCTACGGTCTATCACTAGTCTGATAAAACGCAAGGGATCAGTAGTCTGATCCCAAGAGTTTATGAGTAGTTAACAAGTCATAGACAAAGAATTTAATTCTTTATGCTAGAGCATTGACAGCATACATTTTGTTTTTTACTAAAAAGGCATTTTTAAACAAGAATATTGGAAGAAATGTAGATATGTTTCCTCTGATATTTCTACATATCGTTCGATATATCACACGATATCCGACATCCGATATGATCAATTCAAGACGATATGAACCCGATATACAATATTTTGAACCTTGCACATCGCCAAAAAACTTAAAGTAAGTTTAGAAAAATACAAGCATCAATTGTAAAAATTAAACCTTGATAGGCTAGACATATCACGGTCATTCTAATCATCCAACCACATATTAGTTCGCTCTCTTCTTCATCATCCTTGACAATTGCAATGTCTAAATCTCATGGGAATGTTTATTAATTAATAATCACACAAAAATCTCTTCGATCGCTAATGATACATACTGCGACGTTCCATCGACACGGCAAAACAGAAGAGCGAATCGAGCACGATCGACGGCCGCCGTCACCCGGCAAATGTCTCCGCCGGCGGTGCGGCGCCACCGTTCCCCGGCTGCTGCCGCTCGAACTCCTGCACGAGCTCGGCGTCCACGTTCTCCGCGGGCTCCCACGTCGCCTCCTCGGTGTCCACCCACTTGACGAGGTACTCCCACTTGCCGTCCCCGTCGCCGTCCGCCGCCTGCCTCCTGTCCACGACGGCCTCCGCGACTCCGTACTCCAGCCCGGCCTCGAAGTCCTTCACCAGGTCCTCCGCCATCCACGGCGCCTTCACCCATTCCCGGTCGCCGCCGTCGCGCCACTCCACCAGGTACTCCCGCCACTTGCCCTCGCCGCGCCCGTCCACCACCTTCTCCACCTCGCCCCACTCGTACACGGCCTTCTCCAGCTCCTTCGCGGCCGCCTCCAGCGCCTGCCGCCGCTCGAACGCCGCCGGGACGCCCTTGGGCGTCGCGGCCAGCACCTCCTGCACCAGCTCCAGCGGCGTCCGGCCCTTCCCGTCGGGGCCCTCCGCGTCGGCGCCCAGCTCCAGCAGAGCGCGCACGCCCGTCGCGCGGCCGTACCCCGCCGCGATGTGCAGCGGCGTCAGCCCGCCGCCCGCGCGCTCCGCGTGGCCCACGTCCGCCCCCGCCTCCGCGAGCAAGCGCAGGCACTCCTCCGACCCGAGCCCCGCCGCGAAGTGCATCGCCGTGCGCCCCTGCGCGTCCTCGGCGTTCGGGTCCCGCCGCAGCGCCTCGTCCGCCAGCAGCGCGCCCAGCGCATCCACATCGGCCTTCTTGGCGGCATCCCACCACGACGACTCGTACTCCGCCACCACGTCCGCGGCTATCGCCTCCGCCGGGATCCAGGTCGGCTCGTGCCCGTCTTTCCACTCGACGAGGTACTCCGTGGCGGTGACGGTGGTGGCCGAGCCGTCCTCCGCGAACACCGCGTTCTTGACGGTTCGGCTGGAGACGATGCGGTCCACCTCTCCGTACCCCTCCTCATCTTCTTCATCGCCCACCTTTCTTGCTGCCGCGGTTCTTGGGTTGGTCTGGTCCTGGAACAGCGCGGCGGCGGCGAGGCGGCGCTTGGGGACGCGAGGACGGCAAGGGACGGTGATGGAGAGGTACTGGGTTCTGTGAGCAGCTGGGTTCGGGGCTTTGAGGCGGGAAAGGGATGGATGTCGCAGGACGGCCTCCATGGGGGCGGGAGGAGGCTTGTGGCCGGTCACTGATGCGCGCGTGTGGAGGTGGAAGATGATGGGTCTGGTTGAGAGGATAAGGCGATGGGGTTCTGAATTTTCCAAGCAAATCTGAGCTGTCCATCGTGCAATGGACGGTAGAGATAGTTTGTTAATTATCTTAAGCTTTTTTAGCTTGAAGGTGTTGCATTTCATTCAGGGCGAGCGCTAGGCGCCAGCCGGCTGATCCCGGGATCTGCCGCCTCGCCGGCCTCCCGATTGAACTCAACTATTTCGGTGTGTCGTCTCGCTCGCTTGCACTGGCAAATACTTCGACGGTGTAATATTTTTTTTCCAAACCGGGCTCAAACCACTTCCCATTACTTGCGTAACAAAAATACATCAGGTCGAGATCTGTCTGTAATTAAAAAACAAAAAATACTGAACCACATTGACATAACTCAACAAAGCGAACCGAAAGAGGAAGCGAGTTGGAGCATCATCAGAAGACACATTATGAATGCCCCTAAAACGGAGCATCCACCATGAGGCGAAAACCTGATAACACCATCAACTGCCCAAAACTAACAAGTAATGGAACCAACTACCAGCAAGACGTCAAAAGGAGCACTAGCCACCAAAAGGCTACATAAACCTCAGCGCCGTCGTCAAATCCGAGTGAGCAAATGCGAAGCTAGATAAGACCAACTAACTGACCTAAGACCCAGCATGAGCCTGCCGCGAGTGCTAGATCTGTCATCCAGAGACGCTGCCACCTGCACCATCTTCTTGACCCCTGCTTGTAATCCCTCCTTGTCACCTGTCTTGAGTAAACCTGCCCAATACATCAGAACAGAGCATGCAGTGAAAACAGCTTTCAAAGGAGTGCGAACAACATGTTTATCAAAGGTAAGTTTGTTGCGAGTACACCAGATTCCATAGCATATGGCAGCAATAATCATCATATAGTATATTTTCCACCATGAAGAAATTTGTAAAGCCAAGCCCAGCTTTGCCAAAGAGAGTTCGGACAACAAGATGCACCCATTGCCAAACCAAGAGACCCCCAAACTGTTCGAGCAAAAGAATAGGTAAAGAAAAGATGGTCATGCGACTCAACATCGCGGCAAAAAGAGCAACATGGATTCCTGGGCCAATTCCTCTTACGCATATTATCTCGAGTAAGTACAACATTTTGAAAAAGTTGCCACAAGAAGATTTTAATTTTCAACGAGATCTTAGCTTTCCAAGCCCACTTATAGTTAGGCCCAGCTAAATCTTTTTCCAATCACTCATACACACACTTAGTGGTAAACACCCCTTTGCTGTTAAAGGTCCGGGCAATGGTATCAGTAGCCTCATTCAAAGGAAAATTTCTGGCCCGAGCAACGATCACCGCCCACTGATTAGCTAAGGCAACAAACAACCCGCTTGGAAACCTGAGATGGCACTCAGCAGCAAGAAACGCATCAAGAGTGCAATCCTGATCTTGACAATGTCAAATAGATCAGATAAATGAATCTTTAAAGGAACATCAAAAAGCCAAGGGTCATGCCAAACTCTTTCTATATTACCACTATTAATACAAACTTTTCTCCCAGCCATATACACATTTTTTACTTTCATGATAGCTTTCCAGCAAGGCAAATCTGTGAACCTGCTTTGCACACTGGCAACAATTTTGTTCTTAAGATAACTATCTCGAATAATACGCTGCCATAGCCCATCACCAGATTTGACGGCGCAATATGCTGCAAACTCAGCAAAAGAAAAGAAAAAACTCTGCTCGCAACACCCTCCTCGTCCCCTCTTGCGGCACGACGTCGAAAACTATCAGAGCGTGCGCGGGTCGTCCCCATGCAAAAGCTCATGACGCCTTGCAGCACCCCGGGCAGACAGCGGCTGCACCGCCAGTGTTCATAGTATGGCGCATACCGCTTGTAGCAGCATGTCTCCAGCTTGTAGCATTCCTCGGCTTTCACCCGGTGGAGGCCACGTTGTAGCATCGGTCTTTGGCTTTTGGCGCCAGTCACGGACCTCGTCACCTTCGTTTGGGGGAGGCATACGCTGATACGCAACAGGGCAGTCCTCTCCAACCTCGTCGTTGCAACATTGACGACTCGCTTTCAACATGCACATCGGGATGCATTTGTCCTTGCAACATAGACACCTCGTATGCAGCACCAGCACCCTCGGAGGGTGGCGAGCCTTGGGCGGCTCGTTGGCAGCTTGATGACGAGGCGTTGTGTGCAGCAATAAAGCGACGCGATGATGGCATGCTCTGCATCAGCATCAATGGATCATCACATGCAGCTAATGTGGCAGTGTAGTGGGTGCTGCAGCGGTAGTGCCCCCGACGTGGGAGGTGGCGGTGAGCTCACAACGTCGGTTGTGAAGGACGAGATGGACTGAGATAGAGAAGAGAGGCATGGATGAAAGAAGAGGAGAAAACATGGATCCATGATTCGCAACGGTGTCGTGGCCTTGCAACATCGATGCGACAACGCAACTTTACAGAAAGGCTTTACAACAACGAATAATCAGTTTGGGGAAAAGGATGTGTTAGAGAAAGAAAACGACTGCTTCTGGAAAAGATCATGTGAATGAGAACATTCAACTTGGATTAAGGTGGAGACAAGGGGAATTGTCTGTGGGCCTGCAAGAGACATGTGGCGCGCGCCAGAGGTGGCTGATGGAGAGCCTAAATCAGTCGGGTGAAACAAGCAATTTCCTTTATTCGGTCATTTTGGCAAGATCCAAGTCCAAACACAGACAGATACAAATCGGCGGTATACAAAACCATGTTTTACATAGCTCGCTCACGTAACCCTCCTCAGCTAGACTATGGGCAACATTATTAGCTAGATGCCGCACTAAGTTACCTTAAATTCCTCTCTGATTTTGAGCAAAACATTTACTTCCTCAATCATCGGCCCATGCATAGACTTGTCTCTCTCCAGGTTGATCAGCTTGGTGGCAACGGTTTGGAGTCATTCTCGAGCACTAGCTTCTGCAGTCCACCTCATGTCCTATTGGACCAGTCGCATGCGTGCTTGAAGCTTTGCTAATTCAAGGTCGGAGGTGGCGGGGGAAAACAACACACCCCTACATGGAGGGTGCCACGGTGGCCCCAAAGATCCCCTTCTCCTTCTCCTCCTCCTTTATCTCCTGATTTGGACATAGCGGCGTCCAAGTTTTCCTTTGTCCACCCCTCCTTTGGTGGTTTGTAGGTCTCCTCAAGCGGCGCACTGATATGCATCGCTAGTTCACCAGCATGGACTTTGTGCCACGTTGCAACCGACATGACTAAATGCGACAGCCGCCAATGGCGGATATTGCGACCGGTGAGACGACATGCTACGAACAACGAGGACATATGTTGTGATCGGTGAGACAACATGATGTAACCGGTAGGAATATGTTGCAAATGGTGTGACAAAATGTTGTGAGGTCCACTGGACGATGCTCAGTCCAGCACGAATTTCCATGCAAAAGTTTAGACACTTGGTTTTAGCAAGCTCGTATTACTTTTCCTTGCACTATCAAAGAGATCTAGTTGAGGTATAGGGGTAAATCTGTTCTTACTTAGAAAGAAAAAACCATGTCCAAATTGAGACATACTCTATAGTACTTTTTTGCAGTGTAGTACTTTTTCTTTACTCTCCCAATGAAGAATGGAAGGAAATCATTCGATAACACTCCTTATCTTTTTTAATAATGGGAATATATTAATATCAAGCGGATATCAGTTAAGCCCCGTATCTACATAAATGTAATGTCAAGAGGTAGTCGGGACACCAAGCATACACACACAAAAGAAGAAAAAATAAGAAGAAACAAACTGCCGAACTGATCAGCGAAGCAGCAGGAACTACCACCACTAGAGCCACACCCGGATAGCAAAAAAGGTTCTCCAAGGATGATGCCCCCTATAAGGAAACCATGCACGAACACCGTCATCACTAGATCATAGATCATGGATTTTCACACCTCTAGCACCCACGAACTCGCTAAGGTTGCAACTCTGTGTTGCACGGACCAGACGTGTGTCCGCGAGTGACTCGTCACCCGACGGTCCATGTGATCCGGCGGAAGATTGCCAGTGACACCACATACTCCACTGAACCCACGAACTCGATCTGGTCGCAACTGGGCATTGCACAGACCAGCGGATCCCTTACTTATCTAAAAATGACATCCGGCAGATGCACAAAATGGCCGCATCCTAACGAACGAACAATTTGAGCCTTGTTCCTAGACGACCTTATCAAATCGATTCCGATAAAAGGAAGAACACTCATGATGGAATTCTCGCTTTCGCATTCCAAAGATTTTACTTGCAAATTATTGCTTTTTGCTGTTTGAATTGCCTACCGATCAACGACGTTCCTCTTCTTTTTTGGAAATAAACATCAACTTTATTAATTAGAGATAATTGTTACTATTGGAAATATGCCCTAAAGGCAATAATAAAATATTTATTATCATATTTCCTTGTTCGTGATAATCGTTTATTATCCATGCTATAATTGTATTGATTGGAAACTCAGATACATGTTTGGATACATAGACAACACTGTGTCCCTAGTGAGCCTCTACTAGACTAGCTCATTGATCAAACATGGTTAAGGTTTCTTCACCATGGAAATGAGTTTTCATTTGATAGGATCACATCATTAGAAGAATGATGTGCTGGAGAAAGACCCAACAGTAAGCATAGGATTTGATCGTTCTATTTTATTGCTACTGCTTTGTCCATGTCAAGAATCAGTTCCTATGACCATGAGATCATGTAACTCCCGGACACCGGAGGAATGCCTTGTGTGTATCAAACGTCACAACGTAACTGGGTGGCTATAAAGGTGCTCTATAGGTATCTCCGAGGGTGTCTGTTGGGTTGGCCTGGATCGAGACTGGGATTTGTCACTCTGTATGACGGAGAGGTATCTCTGGGCCCACTCGGTAATACAGCATCACTAGAAGCTTGCAAGCAATGTGACTAAGGAGTTGGTCACGGGATCTTGTATTACGGAACGAGTAAAGAGACTTGCCGGTAACGAGATTGAACTAGGTATGGAGAAACCGACGATCGAATTTCGGGCTAGTAACATACCGATGGACAAAGGGAACTGTATACCGGATTGATTGAATCCTTGAAATCGTGGTTCGACCGATAAAGATATTCATAGAATATGTAGGAACCAATATGGGCATCCAGGTCCCGCTATTGGTTATTGGCCGTAGAGGTGTCTCGGTCATGTCTGTGTAGTTCTCGAAATCGCGGGGTCTGCACACTTATCGTTCGATGACGATTCGGTATTGTTGAGTTATATATGTTGGTGAACGAAGGTTTTTCGGAGTCCCGGATGAGATCCCGGATGTTACGAGGAGTTCCGGAATGGTCCGTAGGTAAAGATTCATATATGTGAAGCTGGTATTCGGGCACCGAAATAGTTTTGGGGTTTGTCGGGTTCCATCGGGAGTGCCGGAAGGGGTTCCGGGGGTCCACCGGGAGGGTCCACCTGCCCCGGGGGGCCCCATGGGCTGAGAGAGGTGGCGCACCAGCCCAAGGTGGGCTGGGCGCCACTCCCCCAAGGGCCCAAGACACCCTAGGGTTTAGGGAAACCCTAAGGGGGGGCGCCCCACCTGGCTTGGGGGCTAAGTTTCCCCCTTGGCCGCCGCCCCCCTTGAGGGAGGCCCTAGGGCCGGCGCCCATCTTCCCCTCCCCCCTATATATATGAGAGGAGAGGGAGGGCAGCCGCAACACAAGCCACAACGCAGCCCTCCCTCTCCCCTAGATCGTTTTCTCCTCTAGTTCGTCGTGGAAGTGCTTGGCGAAGCCCTGCCGGGACAGCTCCACCACCACCATCACCACACCGTTGTGTTGTCGGAGAACTCATCTACCTCTTCACCCTCGCTTGCTGGATCAAGGAGGCGGAGATGCCATCGAGTTGTACGTGTGCTGAACGCGGAGGTGTCGTTCGTTCGGCACTAGATCGTGATTGGATCGCGGGACGGATCGTGATTGGATCGTGAAGATGTTTGACTACATCAACCGTGTTTCTTAACGCTTCCCCCTTAGCGATCTACAAGGGTATGTAGATGCACTCCCCCTCTCATAGTTGTTGATATCCATAGATAGATCTTGGGTGTTCATAGGAAATTTTTTTGTTTCCCATGCAACGTTCCCCAACAGTGGCATCATGAGCTTGGTCTATGCGTAGATAACATGCACGAGTAGAACGCAAAAGAGTTTGTGGGCGTTGATGTTCAGATTGCTTACTTCCTTAGTCTTATCTTGATTTGGCGGTATTGTGGGATGAAGCGGCCCGGACCAACCGTACTCGTCCACGTACGAGAGACCGGTTCCACCGACTGAGATGTAAACTAGTTGCATAAAGGTGGTTGGCGGGTGTCTGTCTCTCCCACTTTAGTTGAATCGGATTCGACAGAGGCGGTCCTTGTAGAAGGTTAAATAGTAACTTGAATATCACCGTTGTGGCTTTGCGTAGGTAAGAACGGTTCTTACTAGTTTCCCATAGCAGCCACGTAAAACTTGCAACAACAAAGTAAAGGACGTCTAACTTGTTTTTGTAGGGCATGTTGTGATGTGATATGGCCAAAGACATGATGTGATATATGTGATGTATGAGATGATCATGTTTTTGTATAGATTATCACGACTTGCATGTTGATGAGTACGGCAACCGGCAGGAGCCATAGGGTTGTCTTTAATTATTTTCACCATTTTTGCTTTACTTTATCGCTATGAGTTAGAAATAGTTGTAGAAGCAATAGTTGGCGTGACAACCACATGACGATACGATGATGGAGATCATGGTGTCATGCCGGTGACGATGGAGATCATGCCGGTGCTTTGGAGATGGAGATCAAAAGCACAAGATGATGATGGCCATATCATGTCACTTATATGATTTGCATGTGATGTTTATCCTATTTATGCATCTTATTTTGCTTAGAACGACGGTAGCATTATAAGATGATCCTTCACTAAAATTTCAAGATAAATTGTGTTCTCCCCGAGTATGCACCGTTGCGAAGGTTCGTCGTTTCGAAGAACCTCGTGATGATCGGGTGTGATAGACTCTACGTTCACATACAACGGGTGTAAGCCAGATTTACACACGCAGAATACTTGTGTTAAACTTGACGAGCCTAGCATGTACAGACATGGCCTCGGAACACAGGAGACCGAAAGGTCGAACATGAGTCATATAGTAGATATGATCAACATAGAGATGTTCACCATTGAAACCATCTCATCTCACGTGATGATCGGACTTGGGTTGGTGGATTTGGATTATGTTACACTTAGACAACCTGAGGGATGTTGATTTCAGTGGGAGTTCTTTAGTAATATGATTAATTGAACTCATTATCATGAACATAGTCTAAAGTTGTCTTTGCAAAATTATGTTGTAGATCAATGGCTCGCGCAGTAGCTCCCCTGAATTTTAATGTGTTCCTAGAGAAAGCTAAGTTGAAAGATGATGGAAGTAACTATGCAGACTGGGTCCGTAATCTGAGGATTATCCTCACGGCTTCGCAAAAGGCTATGTCCTTGATGCGCCGCTTGGTGTGCCACCCCCTCCAGCGTCGTCTGTGGACATTGCGAACGCCTGGCAGGCACATTCTGATGACTACTCTATAGTTCAGTGCGCCATACTGTACGGCTTAGAATCGGGACTTCAATAGCGTTTTGAACGCCATGGAGCATATGAGATGTTCCAGGTGTTGAAGTTAGTATTTCAAGAAAATGCCCGGAACGAGAGGTATGAGACCTCCGATAAGTTCTTCGCCTGCAAGATGGAGGAGAATAGTTCTGCCAGTGAGCACCTACTCAGAATGTTTGGGTACTACAACCGTTTGAATGATTTGGGAGTCCAACTTCCGCCCGAAACGGTCACTGATAGAATTCTCCAGTCACTACTGATACGTCCATTTTGCATCATGATTTCCTACAATTATTTATTATGTTTTGTTGAATAATAATCCTTTAGGGAGTGATTCTAATGCCTTTTCTCTCATAATATGCAAGGTTTACACAAAGAGGGAGAATACCGGCAACTGGAATTCTGGACCTGAAAAAAGCACATCAGAGATACCTATTCTGCACAACTCCAATGAAGCTGAAACTTTACGGAGATTATTTTTGGACTAAATAAAAAATACTGGAGCAAGGAACTACCGGAGGGGCCCACCCAGGTGGGCACAAGACACCAGAGCGCGCCAGGCCCCCCTGGGCGCGCCCTGGTGGGTTGTGCCCTCCTCGGCCCACCTACGGTGCCCATCTTCTGGTATAAAATCACTTTTGACCCAGAAAAAATCATAGGAGGACTTTCGGGATGAAGCGCCGCCGCCTCGAGGCGGAACTTGGGCAGGAGAACTTTTGCCCTCCGACGGAGCGATTCCGCCAGGGGAACTTCCCTCCCGGAGGGGGAAATCAAAGCCATCGTCATCACCAACACCCCTCTCATCTTTGGGAGGCCAATATTCATCAACATCTTCAATAGCACCATCTCCTCTCAAACCCTAGTTCATCTCTAGTGTTCAATCTTTGTACCGGAACCTCAGATTGGTACCTATGGGTGACTAGTAGTGTTGATTACCTTGCGTAGTTGATTACTATATGGTTTATTTGGTGGAAGATTATATGTTCAGATCCATTATGCTATTCAATACCCCTCTGATCTTGAGCATGATTATTATTTGTGAGTAGTTACCTTTGTTCTTGAGGTCACGTTAGAAGTAATGTTGCAAGTAATCATGTGAATTTGGTATGTGTTCAATATTTTAATGATATGTATGTTGTGATTCCCTTAGTGGTGTCATGTGAACGTTGACTACATGACACTTCACCATTCATGGGCCTAAGGGAATGCATTGTGGAGTAGTGGGTTGCTAGAGTGACAGAAGCTTAATCCCTAGTTTATGCGCTACTTCGTAAGGGGCTGATTTGGATCCAAACGTTTAATGCTATGGTTAGATTTTATCTTAATACTTTTCTCGTAGTTGCGGATGCTTGTGAGGGGGTTAGTCATAAGTGATAGGTTGTTCAAGTAAGAACAACACCCAAGCACCGGTCCACCCACATATCAAATTATCAAAGTAGCGAACACGAATCAAACCAACATGATAAAAGTGACTAGATGAAATTCCCGTGTACCCTCAAGAACACTTTGCCTATTACTAGAGACTGTTCTGGCCTGTCCTTTGCCACAAAAGGATTGGGCTACCTTGCTGAACCTTACTTACCGTTATTGTTACTTACTCGTTAGCAATTATCTTGCTATCAAACTATCTGTTACCTACAATTTCAGTGCTTGCAGAAATTACCTTGCTGAAAACCGTTTGTCATTTCCTTCTGCTCCTCGTTGTGTTCGACACTCTTACTTATCGAAAGGACTACAATTCATCCCCTATACTTGTGGGTCATCAAGACTCTTTTCTGGCGCCATTGCCGAGGAGTGAAGCGCTCTTGGTAAGTGGAAATCGGTAAGGAAAAACTTATACTACGTGCTGAAATTTATTGTTACTTGCTACTATGGAAAACAATCCTTTGAGGGGTTTGTTCGGGGTATCTTCACCTCGACCGGAACAACAATTAGTTGCCCCTCAACCTACTGCACCTACTGAAAATATTGGTTATGAAATTCCTTCGGGTATGGTAGAACAACTGCTTGCTAAACCTTATGCAGGAGATGGAACCGAACACCCTGATATGCACCTTTTATATGTGAACGAAATTTGTGGATTATTTAAGCTTGCAGGTTTACTCGGAGATGAAGTTAAGAAGAAGGTTTTCCCTTTATCTTTGAAGGGAAAAGCAATGGTATAGGCTATGTGATGATCTTGGATCGTGGAACTGGAATCATTTGCAATTGGAATTCCATCAAAAGTTTTATCCCATGCATCTAGTATATCGTGATCCGAATTATATATATAATTTTTGGCCTCGTGAAGGAGAAAGCATCGCTCTAGCTTGGGGGAGGCTTAAGTCAATGTTATATTCATGCCCCAATCATGACATCCCGAGAGAAGTTATCATTCAGAATTTTATGCTCGGCTTTCTCATAATGATCAATCCATGCTCGATACTTCTTGTGATGGTTCTTATATGAAGAAGACTGTTGAATTCAAGTGGGATCTCTTAGAAAGAATTAAACGCAACTCTGAAGATTGGGAACTCGACGAAGGTAATGAGTCAGGTATAGAGCTTGAGTTTGATTGTGTTAAATCTTTTATGAATACTGATACTTTTGACAAGTTTAGCACTAAATATGGACTTGACTCTGAGATAGTAGCCTCTTTCTGTGAAGCATTTGCTACCCACGTTGATCTCCCTAAGGAGAAGTGGTTTAAATATCATCCCCCTATTAAAGAAGAAATTAAAGAACCAGCCATAGCTAAAGATGAAACCATCATTTACAATGTTGATCCAGTTGTGCCTACCGCTTATATTGAAAAACCACCTTTCCCTGTTAGGATAAAGGAACATGCTAAGGTATCAACTATGGTTCGTAAGAGTAATATAAGAGCACCTAAACTCCCTGAGCAACTTAAAGTAGAACCTAGTGTTGCTATGGTTAAAGATCTCTTTGTAGAAAATATTGATGGGCATGTTATCTACTTCTGTGATGAAGCTGCTAGAATTGCTAAACCCGATGAAAAAGATAAACATAGACCCATAGAAGGCATGCCTGTTGTCTCAATCAAAATAGGAGATCATTGCTATTATGGTTTATGTGATTTGGGTGCTAGTGTGAGTGCTATCCCTTTTACCTTATACCAAGAAATTATGGATGAAATAGCACCTGGTGAAATAGAAGACATTGATCTTACTATTAAACTTGCTAATAGAGACACCATCACACCACTTGGGATTGTTAGAGATGTTGAAGTCTTGTGTGGGAAAGTAAAATACCCTACTGATTTTCTAGTCCTTGGTTCCCCACAAGATGACTTTTGTCCCATTATCTTTGGTAGACCTTTCTTGAGCACCGTCAATGCTAAGATAGATTGTGAAAAACAAACTGTCGGTGTTAGTTTTGGTGGTGTGTCTCATGAGTTTAATTTTTCCAAGTTTAGTAGACAACCTCGTGATAAAGCGTTATCCAGTAAGGATGAAATAATTGGTCTTGCTTCTATTGTTGTGCCTCCTACTGATCCATTAGAACAATATTTGCTTGACCATGAAAATAATATGCACTTGCGTGAAAGAAATGAAATAGATCAAATTTTCTTTGAACAACAACCTCTCTTGAAACACCATTTGCCTATTGAAACTCTTGGAGGTCCTCCTCCACCTAAAGGTGATCCTGTGTTTGATTTAAAGCAATTGCCAGACACTTTGAAGTATGCTTATCTTGATGAGAAAAAGATATATCATGTTATTATTAGTGCTAACCTTTCAGAACATGAAGAAGAAAGATTATTAAAAGTTCTAAGGAAGCACCGGGCTGCTATTGGATATACCCTTGATGATCTTAAGGGCATTAGTCCCACTCTATGTCAGCACAAGATTAATATGGAACCTAATGCTAAACCCGTTGTTGATCACCAACGGCGATTAAATCCTAAGATGAAAGAAGTGGTAAGAACTGAAATATTAAAGCTTCTGGAAGCAGGTATAATCTACCCCATTGCTGATAGTAGGTGGGTAAGTCCCGTTCATTGTGTCCCTAAGAAAGGAGGTATAACTGTTGTTCCTAATGATAAGAATGAACTCATTCCACAAAGAATTGTCATTGGCTATAGAATGGTAATTGATTTTAGAAAATTGAATAAAGCTAATAGAAAAGATCATTACCCTCTGACTTTCATTGATCAAATGCTAGAAAGATTATCTAAGCACCCACACTATTGTTTCCTAGATGGATATTCTGGTTTCTCTCAAATACTTGTATCACAATCCAATCAAGAGAAAACCACCTTCACCTGCCCTTTTGGAACCTATGCTTATAGACGTATGCCTTTTGGTTTATGCAATGCACCTGCTACCTTTCAAAGATGTATGACTGCTATATTCTCTGATTTTTATGAAAAGATTGTGGAGGTTTTCATGGATGATTTTTCCGTTTACGGGACTTCTTTTGATGATTGCTTAAGCAACCTTGATCGAGTTTTGCAGAGATGTGAACAAACTGATCTCGTCTTGAATTGGGAGAAGTGTCACTTTATGGTTAATGAAGGCATTGTCTTGGGGCACAAAATATCTGAACGAGGTATTGAGGTGGATAAAGCTAAAGTTGATGCAATTGAGAAAATGCCATGTCCTAAAGATATTAAACGTATTCGAAACTTCCTTGGTCATGCTAGTTTCTATAGGAGGTTCATTAAAGACTTGTCTAAAATTTCTAGGCCTCTTACTAATCTTTTGCAAAAGGATATTCCTTTTGTTTTTTATGATGATTGTGTGGAAGCCTTTGAAACACTCAAGAAAGCCTTAACCTCTGCACCTATCGTTCAACCACCTGATTGGAACTTGCCTTTTGAAATTATGTGTGATGCTAGTGATTATGCTGTTGGTGTTGTTCTAGGACAAAGAGTTGATAAAAAATTGAATGTTATCCATTATGCTAGTAAAAATCTAGACAGTGCTCAACGAAATTATGCTACTACTGAAAAAGAATTTTTAGCAGTTGTGTTTGCCTGTGGTAAATTTAGATCCTATATTGTTGACTCAAAAGTTATTGTTCACACCGATCATGCTGCTATAAAATATCTTATGGAAAAGAAAGATGCTAAACCTAGACTCATTAGGTGGGTTCTCTTGCTTCAAGAATTTGATTTACATATCGTTGATAGGAAGGGAGCTGAGAACCCCGTAGCTGATAACTTGTCTAGGTTAGAAAATATTCTTGATGACCCACTACCTATTGATGATAGTTTCCCTGATGAACAGTTAGCTGCAATAAGTGTTTCTCAAAACACTCCTTGGTATGCTGATTATGCTAATTACATTGTCGCTAAATATATACCACCTATCTTCACATACCAACAAAAGAAAAAAATTCTTCTATGATTTAAGACACTACTTTTGGGATGACCCACATCTTTATAAAGAAGGAGTAGATGGTATTATTAGACGTTGTGTACCTGAGCATGAACAGGAACAAATCCTACGGAAATGTCATTCTGAAGCTTATGGAGGACATCATGCGGGAGATAGAACTGCTCACAAGGTATTGCAATCTGGTTTTTATTGGCCTACTCTCTTCAAGGATGCCCGTAAGTTTGTCTTGTCTTGTGATGAATGTCAAAGAATTGGTAATATCGGTAAGCGTCAGGAAATGCCTATGAATTATTCACTTGTTGTTGAACCTTTTGACGTTTGGGGTTTTGATTATATGGGGCCATTTCCTTCCTCTAACGGGTATACTCATATTTTGGTTGTTGTTTATTATGTCACTAAGTGGGTAGAAGCTATTCCAACTAGTAGTGCTGATCACCACACCTCCATTAAAATGCTTAAAGAGGTTATCTTCCCGAGGTTTGGAGTCCCTAGATATTTAATGACCGATGGTGGTTCGCACTTTATTCATGGTGCTTTCCGTAAGATGCTTGCTAAATATGATGTTAACCATAGAATTGCATCACCCTATCATCCTCAATCTAGTGGTCAAGTTGAACTTAGCAATAGAGAAATAAAATTAATATTACAAAAAATTGTTAATAGGTCTCGTAAGAATTGGTCTAAGAAATTAGATGATGCACTTTGGGCCTATAGAACAGCTTATAAAAATCCTATGGGTATGTCTCCATATAAAATGGTATATGGTAAAGCTTGTCATTTGCCTCGAATTAGAACATAAAGCATTTTGGGCAATAAAATAACTCAACTATGTTTTCAAACTTGCCGGTGAGAAGAGGCTATTTGATATTAGCTCATTAGATGAATGGAGAACCCAAGCCTATGAAAATGCCAAACTATTCAAAGAAAAAGTAAAAAGATGGCATGACAAAAGAATCCAAAAGCGGGAATTCAAAATAGGAGACTATATTCTTTTGTTCAACTCTCGTTTAAGATTTTTTGCAGGAAAGCTTCTCTCCAAATGGGAAGGACCTTATATTATCGAAGAGGTTTATCGTTCTGGAGCTATCAAGATTAATAACGCCGAAGGTACTAACCCGAAGGTGGTCAATGGACAAAGAATTAAGCACTATATCTCAGGTACGCCTATTAACGTTGAAAGCAATGGTATCCAAACCATGACACCGGAGGAACACATGAAAGAAACCTTCCGGAACACTCCAGAATTCTGAAAAATACGAGGTGCGTGATACGGTAAGTAAACGGACTCCGAAAAATCCGCAAAAATATTTTTTGTCAGTTTTGGAATATTAGAAAATTTTGGAAATAAAGAAATAAACCGGAAGGTGTCGAGGTGAGCACAATACACCAGGGCGCGCCAGGCACCCCTGGACGTGCCCTGGTGGGTTGTTCCCACGTCGGACACCTTCCCGACTCCGTTTTCCTTCCATATGCTTGTTTCCCAAGAATAAAAATTCTCTATATATACCCCCCGACTGTTTCGACGACCGTATCACAGAAAAATCCTCTGTTCTTGTTTCGTGTTGTTTTCCTGTCAAATCTGTCAAGCCAGGCATCATGTCTTCTCCCTCTCCTAATAACATGGAATAAGATGCCTGGCTAATGAAGATGGAGCTGAAGAAGGAGGAGCCAAAAGAATCCAACAAGGAAGACAAGGGCAAGGAAGTTATGGTGGATCAGCTCCCTGAGGGAGAGCGATCCATGCCAACCAAGGAGAGAGAAGAAGAAGATATCCTTCAACCTTATTACAGTCATCTCACCCCTATTGAAATCGAAGCTTTTAGAGCTTTCGAAGCGGTCCGTGTTCAGAATAAATTTCTCATTCGTGAAAATATTTTGCTAGAGGAGCACATCAATACCCTTCGAAGGGTCATCCGCAAATTGCAGTACCTTCTGAGGTTGAAGTGTGACACATCCACACCACCACCTGCTTCATCACCACCACCAAAGGAGACTTGAGCACACGGGTATGGGCACTCGCCTTGGCTTGAGCCAAGCTTGGGGGAGGTGCCCCGGTATCGTATGACCATCACTTTTATTCACCTTTACCTATTTTAGTTCGATCTTTAGTTTCCCTTTGCTTTAGTTGAATAAAAGTTTAGCATGATCTATTTTCGTGTGTTAGTTTCGTGGCCTATCTATCTATGTAATCGAGTGAGAGTTATATAATAAAGTTTAGTTTGAGTTTTTGCCTCTCTACTTTCTTGTTGCAATCAAAATAAAAGAAAAGAGAAATAAATGAAAAGAATCATATGCTAATCTTATGGTGAGTAATGACATCACATAAAGAAAATTATAAGTAGTAAAATTTATTGGAGATTGACAAGCATAGCATTGGTCAATGATGCAATTCATGAAAAAATTAATAAGGGAAGAGAAGATTCACATGCAAATACACTATCTTGGACATCTTTTATGATTGTGAGCCCCCATTAAATATTATATGTCAAAATTGTTGACGTTGGACAAGGAAGACAACGTAATGATTTATGCTTGTTCATATCCACATAGAAGTTATATTGTCATAGATCCTTCAACATGTGGTGCTTGCTCAATATCTTTGCTAGCCAAATATTCCGCATTAAGTAGAGATACTACTTGTGCATCCAAAAACCCAAACCCAAATTCATTCTTTGAGGGTCCACCATACCTACCTACGGATCGAGTAAGATCCTTCAAGTAAGTTGTCATCGGTGCAATAAGGCAATAAAAATTGCTTCTAAAAATGTTTTGATCAAATAGTGTAAGAGAAAATTGAGCGCTATACGAACTTATGATGGCAAAGTAATAAAAGCGACGGACTGCATAATAAGGGTTGCTATCATGGGGGCAATATAGCGTGACGTTCTTTTACATTAAGGGATTGGGCATACAAACCCAAAAAGCGGATGACAACCTCTGCTTCCCTCTGCGAAGGGACTATCTTTTACTTTTATGTATTTACTTTTATGCAAGAGTCAAAGTATTCTTCCCTATTCCTTTTTACTTTTTCCTTTTGCAAGCATCACGTGGTGAGGAAAGATCTAGGCACATATATCCAGTTGGATATGAGTGGGCATGAGTTATTATTGTTGACATCACCCTTGAGGTGAATACGCTGGGAGGCAAAACTATAAGCCCCTATCTTCCTATGTGTCTGGTTGAAACTTTTTTGGTTCATGGGTATGTTGTGAGTGTTAGCAATCATAGAAGACTAAATGATGGTTGAGTATGTGGACTTGCCAAAATGCTCCGACATGAGACCCTTCCTGAAAATATGATGAATTGTAGTTGCAAAGTTAACTGAGAACACAGTTTGTTGGTTTCCAATAAGTTTTATGATTCATACTTCTATGTTGTGATGAATTGTTACTTGTTCATGAGAAGTTGTATGATAAAAATGTATTGAATAAGTTTTATGTTAGAGTTTATTGCTGTTATGGTAATAAGCATGATGCTTCTATGTCCGTATTTTGTTTTTATCGATACCTCTCTCTCAAACCATGTGGACATGCTTTTCAATATCGGCTTTCGCTTGAGGACAAGCGAGGTCTAAGCTTGGGGGAGTTGATACGTCCATTTTGCATCATGATTTCCTACTATTATTTATTATGTTTTGTTGAATAATAATGCTTTAGGAAGTGATTCTAATGCCTTTTCTCTCATAATATGCAAGGTTTACACAAAGAGGGAGAATACCGGCAGCTGGAATTCTAGACCTGAAAAGAGCACATCAGAGATACCTATTCTGAACAACTCCAATGAAGTTGAAACTTTACGGAGATTATTTTTGGAATTGTAAAAAATACTGGAGCAAAGAACTACCGGAGGAGGCCACCCTGGTGGGCACAAGACACCAGGGCGCGCCAGGCCTCCCTGGCGCTGATACGTCTCCAACATATCTATATTTTTTGCTTGTTCCATGCTATTTAATTATCATTCTTGGATGTTTTACAATCATTTTATAACAACTTTATATCATTTTTTTGGACTAACCTATTGACATAGTGCCAAAGTGCCAGTTGCTATTTTTGCTTGTTTTTTACTTCACAGAAAATCAATACCAAATGGAGTCCAATCGTGATGAAACTTTTTGGTGATTTTTTCTGGACCAGAAAACACCCGGTGGGCCAAAGAAGTGCCGGAGAAGTGGGACAAGGAGACCACAACCCACCAGGGCACACCAGGGGGGGCCCGGCGAGCCGTGATGGGTTGTGCCCTCCTCGGTGCCCCTCTCCACCGCCTCTGATGCCTATAAATTCCCAAATATTCCAAAAACCCTAGGGGAGTCGACGAAACACAATTCCAGCCGCCCCAAGTTCCAGAACCTCGAGATCCAATCTAAACACCATCACGGAGGGGTTCATCTTCTTCATAGGTGCCTCTCCGATGATGCGTGAGTAGTCCACCATAGACCTACGGGTCCGTAGGCAGTAGCAAGATGGCTTCCTCTCGCTCTCTTATGATTCTCAATACAATGGTCTCTTGGAGATCTATTTGATGTAAACTTTTGCGGTGTGTTTGTGGGGATCCGATGAATTTTGAGTTCATGATCAGTTTCTATCCATGAATATTATTTGAGTCTTCTTTGATCTCTTATATGCATGATTACTTATAGCCTCGTATTTCTTCTTCGAATCTTTGGTTTAGTTAGGCCAACTAGATCGATTTTTCTTGCCATGGGAAGAGGTGCTTTGTGATGGGTCTGATCTTGCGGTGTTCTTTCCCAGTGACAGAAGGGGTAGCAAGACACGCACGTATCATTGCTATTAAGGATTACAAGATGGGGTCTATTCATACATGAATAGATCTTGTCTACATCATGTCATCGTTCTTATAGCATTACTCCGTTTTTCCATGAACTTAATACACTAGATGCATGCTGGATAGCGGTCGATGTGTGGAGTAATAGAGGTAGATGCAGGCAGGAGTTGGTCTACCTATCTTGGACGTGATGCCTATATAATGATCATCGCCTTGGATATCGTCATGACTATTCGATTTTCTATCAATTGCCCAACAGTAATTTGTTCACCCACCGTGCGCTATACTCATGAGAGAAGCCACTAGTGAACCCTACGGCCCCCGGGTCTACTTTTCCAACATATTGCTTTCCGATCTATCTTTTTTGCATCTTTGTTTTCAGATCTACAAAACCAAAAACCCAAAAACATATTGCTGCATATTTTATTTGCTCTTTCTATTTTGTGCTCTTGAGAGATCTATCTCTCCTATCTATCATTACCTAATCTATCTTTTTACCGTAGAGAGATTGACAACCTCTCTTTCGCGTCGGGTTGCAAGTATTTGTTGTTTGTGTGCAGGTGCTGCTTATTGGGTGGTGGTGATCCTCCTACTTGTTCGATAACCTTGGTTTCATAACTAAGGGAAATACTTACCGTCGCTGTGCTGCATCATCCCTTCCTCTTTTGGGAAATATCGACACAGTCTCAAGCCACGTCAGGCGCGCCCTGGTGGGTTGTGCCCTCCTCGGCACACCTCCGGTGCCCATCTTCTGGTATAAAATCACTTTGACCTAGAAAAAATCAGAGGACTTTCGGGACAAAGCGTCGCCGCCTCGAGGCGGAACTTGGCCAGGAGCACTTTTGCCCTCAGGCGGAGCGATTCCGCCGGGGAAACTTCCCTCCCGGAGGGGGAAATCGAAGCCATCATCATCACCAACACCCCTCTCATCTTTGGGAGGCCAATCTTCATCAACATCTTCAACAACACCATCTCCTCTCAAAACCTAGTTCATCTCTTGTGTTCAATCTTTGTACCGGAACCTCAGATTGGTACCTGTGGGTGACTAGTAGTGTTGATTACCTTGCGTAGTTGATTACTATATGGTTTATTTGGTGGAAGATTATATGTTCAGATCCATTATGCTATTCAATACCCCTCTGGTCTTGAGCATGATTATTATTTGTGAGTAGTTACCTTTGTTCTTGAGGTCACGGGAGAAGTCATGCTGCAAGTAATCATGTGAATTTGATATGTGTTCGATATTTTGATGATATGTATGTTGTGATTCCCTTAGTGGTGTCATGTGAACGTCGACTACATGACACTTCACCATTCATGGGCCTAAGGGAATGCATTGTGGAGTAGTTATTAGATGATGTGTTGCTAGAGTGACAGAAGCTTAAACCCTAGTTTATGCGCTACTTCGTAAGGGGCTGATTTGGATCCAAACGTTTAATGCTATGGTTAGATTTTATCTTAATACTTTTCTCGTAGTTGCGGATGCTTGCGAGGGGGTTAATCATAAGTGGGAGGTTGTTCAAGTAAGAACAACACCCAAACACTGGTCCACCCACATATCAAATTATCAAAGTAGCGAACACGAATCAAACCAACATGATAAAAGTGACTAGATGAAATTCCCGTGTACCCTCAAGAACACTTTGCCAATTACTAGAGACTGTTCTGGCATGTCCTTTGCCACAAAAGGATTGGGCTACCTTGCTGCACCTTACTTACCGTTACCATTACTTGCTCGTTACCAATTATCTTGCTATCAAACTATCTGTTACCTACAATTTCCGTGCTTGCAGAAATTACCTTGCTGGAAACCGCCTGTCATTTCCTTCTGCTCCTCGTTGGGTTTGACACTCTTACTTATCGAAAGGACTACGATTGATCCCCTATACTTGTGGGTCATCAACTGCCACCTAGCTACAAAAGCTTCGTGATGAACTATAATATGCAATGGATGGAAAAGTCTGTCTCCGAGCTATTCGCGATGCTGAAAGTCGCGGAAGTAGAAATCAAAAAGGAGCTTCAAGTATTGATGGTGAATAAAACCACTAGTTTCAAGAAAGGCAAGGGAAAGAAGGGAAACTTCAAGAAGGATGGCAACCAAGTTGCCGCTCTCGTGAAGAAACCCAAGGCTGGACCAGAGCTTGAGACTGAGTGCTTCTATTACAAGGGGACTGGCCACTAGAAGCGGAATTGCCCCAAGTACCTGGCTGATAAGAAGGCTGGCAACATCAACAAAGATATATTTGATATACATGTTATTGATGTGTTCCTCACTAGCTCTTGTAGTAGTGCCTGGGTATTTGATACCGGTTCGGTTGCTTATATTTGTAACTCAAAACAGGAACTACGGAATAAACGGAGTCTGGCGAAGGATGAAGTGACGATGCGCGTCGGAAATTGTTCCAAGGTTGATGTGATCGCCGTCGGCACGCTCGCTCTTCAGTTACCATCGGGATTAGTAGTAAACCTAAATAATTGTTATTTGGTATCTGCGTTGGGCATGAACATTATATCTGGATCTTGTTTATTGCGAGACGGTTATTCATTTAAATCAGAGAATAATGGTTGTTCTATTTATATGAGTAACATCTTTTATGGTCATGCACTCAATGTGAATGGTTTATTTTTGTTGAATCTCGATAGTAGTGATACACACATTCATAACATTGATGCCAAAAGATGCAAAGTTAATAATGATAGTACCACTTTCTTGTGGCACTGCCGCTTAGGTCATATTGGTGTAAAACGCATGAAGAAGCTCCATGCTGATGGACTTTTGGAATCACTCGATTTTGAATCGCTTGATACATGCGAACCGTGCCTCATGGGCAGGATGACGAAAACCCCGTTCTCCGGTACAATGGAGCGGGCAAGTGACTTGTTGGAAATCATACATACTGATGTGTGCGATCCGATGAGTGTTGAGGAGCGCGGTGGATATCGTTATTTTCTTACCTTCACTGATAATTTAAGTAGATATGGGTATATTTACTTAATGAAACACAAGTCTGGGGCATTTGAAAAGTTCAAGGAATTTCAGAGTGAAGTAGAAAATCATCGTAACAAGAAGATAAAGTTTCTACGATCTTATCGTGGTGGAGAATATCAGAGTTATGAGTTTGGTATGCATTTGAGACAGTGTGGAATTGTTTCACAACTAACGCCACCTGGAACACCACAGCCTAATGGTGTGTCCGAGAGTCGTAATCGTACTCTATTTGATATGGTGAAATCTATGATGTCTCTCACTGATCTGCCACTATCATTTTGGGGTTATGCATTAGAGACAGCCGCATTCACTTTAAATAGGGCACCATAAAAATCCGTTGAGATGACACCATATGAATTATGGTTTGGCAAGAAACCTAAGCTGTCGTTTCTTAAAGTTTGGTGCTGCGACGCTTATGTGAAAAGGCTTCAACCTGATAAGCTCGAACCCAAAGCGGACAAATGTGTCTTCATAGGTTACCCTAAGGAAAAAAGTTGGGTATACCTTCTATCTCAGATCCGAGGGCAAAGTGTTTGTTGCTAAGAACGGGTCCTTTCTCGAGAAAGAGTTTCTCTCGAAAGAATTGAGTGGGAGGAAGGTAGAACTTGATGAGGTTATTGAACCGTCACTTCAGTTGGATAGTAGCGCGACGCAGAAAGATGTTTCTGCAGCGCCTACACCAAGTGAAGAGGAAGATAATGATGGTGATCATGAAACTTCAGATAAAGTTACTACTGAGCCTCGTAGGTCGACAAGGAATCGTACCACCCCTGAGTGGTACGGCAATCCTATCTTGGAGGTCATGTTGTTAGACAACAGTGAACCTACGAGCTATGAAGAAGCAATGGTGGGCCCGGATTCCAACAAATGGCTAGAGGCCATGAAATCCGAGATAGGATCCATGTATGAGAACAAAATGTGGACTTTGGAGGACTTACCATATGATCGTAAGGCCATACAGAATAAATGGATCTTTAAGAAAAAGACGTACGCGGATGGTAATGTCACCGTCTACAAAGCTCGACTTGTTGCAAAAGGGTTTTCACAAGTTCAAGGAGTTGACTACGATGAGACTTTCTCTCCCGTAGCGATGCTTAAGTCCGTCAAGATTATGTTAGCAATAGCTGCATTTTTCGATTATGAAATCTGGCAGATGGATGTCAAAACAACGTTCCTTAATGGTTTCCTTCAGGAAGAGTTGTATATGATGCAACCAGAAGGTTTTGTCAATCCTAACAATTCTGACAAAGTGAAAGATCCAGCGATCCATTTATGGACTGGTGCAAGCATCTCGGAGTTGGAATCTTTGCTTTGATGAGGTGATCAAAGTGTTTGGTTTCATACAAGTTTATGGAGAAGCTTGTATTTACAAGAAAGTGAATGGGAGCTCTATAGTGTTTCTAATATTATATGTGGATGACATATTGTTGATTGGAAACAATATAGAACTTTTAGAAAGCGTGAAGATATATTTGAACAAGAGTTTTTCAATGAAAGACCTCGGAGAAGCTGCTTACATATTAGGCACCAAGATCTATAGAGATAGATCGAGACGCTTAATAGGACTTTCACAAAGCACATATCTTGATAAGGTTTTGAAGAAGTTCAAAATGGATCAGTCCAAGAAAGGGTTCTTGCCTGTCTTACAAGGTGTGAAGTTGAGTAAGACTTGATACGTCTCCAACGTATCTATAATTTTTGATTGTTACATGCTATTATATTATCTATTTTGGATGTTTTATATGCATTAATATGCTATTTTATATTATTTTTGGGACTAACCTATTAATCTAGAGCCTAGTGCCAGTTTCTGTTTTTCCTTGTTTTTGAGTATTGCAGATAAGGAATATTAAACGGAGTCCAAACGGAATAAAATCTTCGAAATAATTTTTCTTGGACCAGAAGCAACCCAGAGGACTTGGAGACCAAGGCAGGGGAGCCACCGTGTGGCGACAAGCCACAGGGGCGCGCCCTAGGCGGGGGGGCGCCCCCCTGGCTTGTGGCACCACGGCAACTCCTCCAACCCTATTCTTCGGCCTATAAATTCAGAAATATTCCCTGGATACCAAAAAGAGCCACGAAAACACTTTTCCGCCGCCAGGAGCCTCGGTTCCCGTGAGATCCAATCTTGGAGCCTTTTCCGGTAATCTGCCGGAGGGGGATTCGATCACGGAGGGCATCTACATCAACTCCATTGCCCCTCCGATGATGCGTGAGTAGTTCACCACAGACCTTCGGGTCCATAGCTAGTAGCTAGATGGCTTCTTCTCTCTCTTTGCTCTTCAATACCATGTTCTTCATGATCTTCATGGAGATCTATCCGATGTAATACTCTTTTGCGGTGTGTTTGTCGAGATCCGATGAATTGTGGGTTTATGTTCAGATTATCTATGAATATTATTTGAGTCTTTTCTGAATTCTTATATGCATGATTTCATATCTTTGCAAGTCTCTTCGAGTTATTGGTTTGGTTTGGCCAACTAGATTGGTAATTCTTGCAATGGGAGAAGTGCTTAGTTTTGGGTTCAATCTTGCGGTGTCCTCACCCAGTGACATAGTAGGGGTAGCGAGGCACGTATTGTATTGTTGCCATCGAGGATAGAAAGATGGGGTTTTCATCATATTGCTTGAGTTTATCCCTCTACATCATGTCATCTTACCTAATGCATTACTCTGTTCTTCATGAACTTAATACTCTAGATGCAGGCAGGAGTCGGTCGATGTGTGGAGTAATAGTAGTAGATGCAGAATCGTTTCGGTCTACTTGACACGGACGTGATGCCTATATGCATAATCATTTCCTTGGATATCTTCATAATTATTCGCTTTTCTATCAATTGCTCGACAGTAATTTGTTCACCCACCGTAATACTTGCCATCATGAGAGAAGCCTCTAGTGAAACCTATGGCCCCCGGGTCTATTTTCCATCTTATACTTTCAGATCTAAAACCAAAAATACCAAAAATACCTTGCTGCATTATTTTTACTTTTGTTTTACTTTCCGTTCAAGCAATCTATTCTATCTATCTCTATCAGATCTCATCCTTGCAAGTAACCGTGAAGGGATTGACAACCCCTTTATAGCGTTGGGTGCAAGTGTTTGATTCTTTGTGTAGGTACATCTATTGGGGACTTGCTTGTATCTCCTACTGGATTGATACCTTGGTTCTCAACAACTGAGGGAAATACTTATCTACTTTGCTGCATCATCCGTTCCTCTTCACGGAAACCAACGCATGCTCGAGAAGTAGCAAGAAGGATTTATGGCGCCGTTGCCGGGGAAATACATAGCAAGTCAAGAGAAGAACTTTCCCGTCAACTTGTCAATTTCTGACGTGGTTGCCGGAGAGATCTACATCAAGCCTACCAAGTACCCATCACAAACTCATCTCTTGCATTTACTTTATTTGCCATTTGCCTCTCGTTTTCCTCTCCCCCACTTCTAAAATGATTTTCCAAAAAGATTTGCCTTTTTATTCGCCCTTCTTCCGTTCGTCTTTTTCGTTTGCTTTTTGTTTGCTTGCGTTATAGATCGTTTCGTTGCCACTATGTCTGAATCTGGGGAGGCTTTCATTGAAAAGGATAGTAATAGTCTTGAAGGGAACCTTGACGATCTTGCTAAAAATGACTCTCATGAAGCACCTACTATCATGCATACAAAAAAAATTCGCATAGGTAGCGGTAATATCATTGGAGAAGGTGTTATTCAAGATTTCTTTACCTGTGCTGGTACGCTACCCACCTTAGGAGGGTCTATCCTCAATAAAACTAATAGTCTTGCAGACGCCATAACACTATTAATAATTGAACTTGAGAGGCAATTTGTTCATATGCATCCTTGCATACAAAGGATTTTTCTTGAGTTCTCTAATATTCAGATTGCCTCTGTTAAGCGTGCCGCCACTATATTTCTAGCCCACGTGTTTAGATTCATCATGAAAGAGGCTAGTGAAATCTTCGCTCATTATAAAATTAATGGTGGATGCCCCCCTATAGAGGAGATCCTTTTTAATCAAGAAGAAATAATGAGATTGCAATCCCCGGATTACGTTGCTTATAATGAAAATTTAAGGAAGAGGGTCCCTATCGAGGTTTTGATTGATAAGATTTCTGAACTCAATGATAATTTTGCTATACAAAATAATGGATTAGAGTTCATATTAAGAGATAGGCTTATGACCTTCCAGCAAAGGAAATCTTACAACGATGAATTGATTATACAATATATGGGGCCAAGGGAGGAACCTATCCCTCCTTCACTAGATCTCAAGGATCCATATCCTATTAAATTTAGCCCTTTTGATTATTTTTACTTGCCACAAAGGAAGCTTGCTGCTGAAACAAGGGAGTATGAGATGAGCATGGACGATCTCCCTTACTATTATGAAAAGACCTAGATCTATTGCGTTTTGCCTAGCTAGGGGCGTTAAACAATAGCGCTTGTTGGGAGGCAACCCAATTTTATTTTTGCTTTCTGTTTTTTGTTTCTGTTTTGGTGTGTCTTCCACATTATTACTTCTGTAATAATTGTGTTTTCTTGTTTAAATTAGTGTTTGAGCCAAGTAAGACCTTTGGGATGGTCTATGGTGTTTGTTGATTTGATTTTGCTGAAAAACAGAAACTTTTGCTCTCAGTCCAGGAATTTTTTAAATTCACTGGAACGTGATTTTGATCTGAAATTTTTACACAAGATTGATATACAAATTGCCCTGATTTTCCTAATTTTTCAGAATTTTTAGAGTGACAGAAGTATTCGAAGTCTATAGATTGCTACAGACTGTTCTGTTTTTAACAGATTCTGTTTTCTTTGTGTTGTTTGCTTATTTTGGTGAATCTATGGGTTGTATCGGGGGGTATGAACCATGGAGAAGTTAGAATACAGTAGATATTACACCAATGTAAATAAAGAATGAGTTCACAACAGTACCTAAAGTGGTGATTTATTTTTCTTATACTAACGGATCTCATGAGTTTTCTGTTGAGTTTTGTGTTGTGAAGTTTTCAAGTTTTGGGTAAAGATTTGATGGACTATGGAATAAGGAGTGGCAAGAGCCTAAGCTTGGGTATGCCCAAGGCACCCCAAGCCAAATTCAAGGATACCAAAAAGCCTAAGCTTGGGGATGCCCCGGAAGGCATCCCCTCTTTCGTCTTCAATCCATCGGTAAATTTACTTGAGGCTATATTTTTATTCACCACATGATATGTGTTTTGCTTGGAGCGACTTGTATGATATGAGTCTTTGCTTTTTAGTTTGCCACAATCATCCTTGCTGCACACACTCTTTTTGAGAGAGACACGCTGAATCGTGAATTTATTAGAATACTCTATGTGCTTCACTTATATCTTTTGAGCTAGGCAATGTTGCTCTAGTGCTTCACTTATATCTTTTTAGAGCACGGTGGTTTTATATTTTATAGAAATTATTGAACTCACGTACCTCACTTATATTATTTTGAGAGTTTCTTAAAACAGCATGGTAATTTGTTTAGGTTATGATTTTAGTCCTAATATAATGGGCAACAAGAGGGATATAATAAAAACTTTCATATTAAGTGCATTGGATACTATGAGAAGTTTGATTCCTTGCATATAGTTTTGAGATAATGAAGATGGTAATATGAGAGTCATGCTAGTGAGTAATTGTGAATTGGAAGAGATACTTGTGTTGAAGTTTGTGATTCCCGTAGCATGCACGTATGGTGAACCGTTATGTAACAAAGTCGGAGCATGATTTGTTTAATGATTGTCAACCTTTGTGTGAGGGTCGGGAGCGCGCGATGGTTAACTCCTACCAACCTCTCCCCTAGGGGCATGCGTCTAATGCTTTGTTTGATAACTAATAGACTTTTACAATAAGTATGTGAGTTCTTTATGACTAATGTTGAGTCCATGGATTATACGCACTCTCACCCTTCCACCTTTGCTAGCCTCTCTAGTACCGCGCAACTTTCGCCGGTACATCAAACCCACCTTCCTCAAAACAGCCACCATATATGTTCCTCAAAACAGCCACCATACCTACCTATTATGGCATTTCCATAGCCATTCCGAGATATATTGCCATGCAACTTCCACCGTTCCGCTTTTCATGACATGCACCATCACTTTCATCTTGCATATAGAGTCATATTTTGTCATAGGTATCGAGTTGTAATTTTGTTTTTGAGTTGTAAGTAAATAAAAGTGTGATGATTTTCATTATTAGAGCATTGTCCCGTGTGAGAAAAGGATGATGGAAGCCATGACTCCCTCACAAGTTGGGATGAGTATCCGGACTTTACAAAAAAATAAAAGAGCCCAGCGAAGCCCAAATAATAAAAAAAAAGAGGCCAAAGATGCCCACCAAAAAGAAAAAAAAAGAAAAAGAAAAAAAATGAGAGAAAGAGAGAAGGGACAATTGATACTATATTTTTCCACACTTGTGCTTCAAAGTAGCACCATGATCTTCATGATAGAGAGTCTCCTATTTTGTCACTTTCATATAACTAGTGGAGTTTCATCTTGCACGACCACTTAGTTTTCTTTTTGAGCTTTCATACACTTATAGCTCTAAGTGTTGCATGGCAATCCCTACTCACTCACATTGATATCTATCGATGGGCATCTCCATAGCCCGTTGATACGCCTAGTTGATGTGAGACTATCTTCTCCCTTTTTCCTTGCAACCTCCACCATATTCTATTCCACCTATAGTGCTATATCCATGGCTCACGCTCATGTATTGCGTGAGAGTTGAAAAGGTTTGAGAACACCAAAAGTGTGAAATAATTGCTTGCCTTGTTCATCGGGGTTGTGCATGATTTAGATACTTTGTGTGGGGAAGATGGAGCATAGCCAGACCATATGATTTTGTAGGGATAACTTTCTAAGGCCATGTTATTTCGAAAGGACACAATTGCCTTGTTGGTGTGCTCGAACTATTACTGTTTTTATGTCAATATTAGACTATTGTTTTGAATCTTATGGATCTGAATATTCATGCCACAATAAAGATTATTACATGGATAAATATGTTAGGTAGCATTCCACATCAAAAATTCTGTTTTATCATTTACCTACTGGAGGACGAGCCGGAATTAAGCTTGGGGATGCTTGATACGTCTCCGACGTATCTATAATTTTTTATTGTTTCATGCTATTATATTATCTGTTTTGGATGTTTTATATGCATTAATATGCTATTTTATATTATTTTTGGGACTAACCTATTAATCTAGAGCCTAGTGCCAGTTTCTGTTTTTTCCTTGTTTTTGAGTATTGCAGATAAGGAATATTAAACGGAGTCCAAATGGAATAAAATCTTCGGAATAATTTTTCTTGGACCAGAAGCAACCCAGAGGACTTGGAGACCAAGGCAGGGGAGCCACCGTGTGGCGACAAGCCACAGGGGCGCGCCCTAGGGGGGGGGCGCCCCCCTGGCTTGTGGCCCCACGGCAACTCCTCCAACGCTATTCTTCGGCCTATAAATTCAGAAATATTCCCTGGATACCAAAAAGAGCCACGAAAACACTTTTCCGCCGCCAGGAGCCTCGGTTCCCGTGAGATCCAATCTTGGAGCCTTTTCCGGTAATCTGCCGGAGGGGGATTCGATCACGGAGGGCATCTACATCAACTCCATTGCCCCTCCGATGATGCGTGAGTAGTTCACCATAGACCTTCGGGTCCATAGCTAGTAGCTAGATGGCTTCTTCTCTCTCTTTGCTCTTCAATACCATGTTCTTCATGATCTTCATGGAGATCTATCCGATGTAATACTCTTTTGCGGTGTGTTTGTCGAGATCCGATGAATTGTGGGTTTATGTTCAGATTATCTTTGAATATTATTTGAGTCTTTTCTGAATTCTTATATGCATGATTTCATATCTTTGCAAGTCTCTTCGAGTTATTGGTTTGGTTTGGCCAACTAGATTGGTAATTCCTGCAATGGGAGAAGTGCTTAGTTTTGGGTTCAATCTTGCGGTGTCCTCACCCAGTGACATAGTAGGGGTAGCAAGGCACGTATTGTATTGTTGCCATCGAGGAAAAGATGGGGTTTTCATCATATTGCTTGAGTTTATCCCTCTACATCATGTCATCTTACCTAATGCGTTACTCTGTTCTTCATGAACTTAATACTCTAGATGCAGGCAGGAGTCGGTCGATGTGTGGAGTAATAGTAGTAGATGCAGAATCGTTTCGGTCTACTTGACACGGACGTGATGCCTATATGCATAATCATTGCCTTGGATATCTTCATAATTATTCGCTTTTCTATCAATTGCTCGACAGTAATTTGTTCACCCATCGTAATACTTGCCATCATGAGAGAAGCCTCTAGTGAAACCTATGGCCCCCGGGTCTATTTTCCATCTTATACTTTCAGATCTAAAACCAAAAATACCAAAAATACCATGCTGCATTATTTTTACTTTTTTTTTACTTTCCGTTCAAGCAATCTATTCTATCTATCTCTATCAGATCTCATCCTTGCAAGTAACCGTGAAGGGATTGACAACCCCTTTATAGTGTTGGGTGCAAGTGTTTGATTCTTTTTGTAGGTACATCTATTGGGGACTTGCTTGTATCTCCTACTGGATTGATACCTTAGTTCTCAACAACTGAGGGAAATACTTATCTACTTTGCTGCATCATCCGTTCCTCTTCACGGAAACCAACGCATGCTCGAGAAGTAGCAAGACTCAATGTCCAGCAACTACAGAGGATAGAGAAAAGATGAGTGTCATCCCCTATTGAAAGGACGTGGATGTCGCCTAGAGGGGGGTGAATAGGCGCTTTAAAATAATTACGGTTTAGGCTTGAACAAATGCGGAATAAAACTATCGTTTAATTTGTCAAGCACAAAACCTAAAACAACTAGGCTCACCTATGTGCACCAATAACTTATGCTAAGCAAGATAGACAACTAAGTGATAGCAAGATATATAACAAGAAACAATATGGCTATCACAAAGTAAAGTGCATAAGTAAAGGGCTCGGGTAAGAGATAACCGAGGCACGCGGAGACGACGATGTATCCCGAAGTTCACACCCTTGCGGATGCTAATCTCCGTTCGGAGCGGTGTGGAGGCACAATGCTCCCCAAGAAGCCACTAGGGCCACCGTAATCTCCTCACGCCCTCGCACAATGCAAGATGCCGTGATTCCACTAAGGGACCCTTGAGGGTGGTCACCGAACCCGTACAAACAAGGTTGGGGCAAACTCCACAACTTAATTGGAGGCTCCCAACAACACCACGAAGCTTCACCACAATGGATTGTGGCTCCGAGGTGACCTCAAATGCTCGGGGCAATCTCCACAACCTAATTGGAGACCCCGAAGCTTGCCCAGAGCTTTGCACCACAATGATTGAGCTCCGAGGCACCACCAACCGTCTAGGGCGCCAAAGCACCCAAGAGGAACAATCTCTAGGGTGCTCAAACACCCAAGAGTAATAAGCTTCTCAACTTCTCACTTCCACGTATCCACTATGGGTGAGCCACTCTTCGGCACATCTTCACAAGTCCATTGTCACCACAATGAACGGCAAGCCTCAAGCATGATCTGTCCGTGATGCTTCACTTGAACTTGCACACCGCAACCTTGATGACGATCACCACTTGATGTCATCCTCCATGGGTTGTATGAGATCTTCCTCTTGACGCAAGCCCATGGAAATATACCTAACCCCACAACGAACTCTCACGTAGACCATGGGTTAGTACACAAAGCGTAATGGACAATGCTTACCATACCATGGGATCACTTGATCCCACTTAGTACATCTTCTACGCTTTGTTTGTTGATCAACTTGAATCATTCTTTGCCTTAATCTTGATCAACCTTGTGTCTTCTCTTCTCTCTTCACAAAGATGATGTCTTGAAGGTAAACATGAATGTTCACACAACCTTCTTCTTCAAGACATGCTTGCAATGAGATCAACTCTCACATGACCAATCTTTGGATAAAACCTTGAATACCACCTTGGTCACCATATAAACTCCTTGAAACCAACAGATGGACTTCAAGAAGTACCTACGGACAAATCCTTCGAATATAACTCAGGGCAAGCATTAGTCCATAGGGATTCTCATCAATTACCAAAACCACACATGGATAAATGTGCTCTTACACCTATGCTTCAGCCATAGGCTCTATAATGTATGTGATGATGTGCACAAGACCAGATGTCAGCCTTGCCATAAGTATGGGTGGAAGGTTTCAAAGTGATCCAGGAATGGAACACTGGACACCGGTCAAGAATATCCTTAAGTACCTGAAAAGGACTAAGGAAATGTTTCTCGTTTATGGAGGTGATCAAGAGCTCGTCATAAAGGGTTACGTCGATGCTAGCTTTGACACAGATCCGGATGACTCTACGTCTCAAACCGGATACATATATATTCTGAATGGTGGAGTGGTAAGCTGGTGCAGTTCCAAGCAAAGCATGGTAGCTGATTCTACATGTGAAGCGGAGTACATCGCTGCTTCGGAAGCGGCGGAGGAAGGAGTCTGGATGAAGCAGTTCATGACAGATCTCGAAGCTGTGCCCAGTGCACTGGATCTAATGACTCTCTTGTGTGATAACACTGTTGCCATTGATTAGCCAAAGAGCCCAGGTTTGACAAGAGGACCAGACACATAAAGCGCCGCTTCAATTCCATCCGCGATTACATCAAAGAGGAGGACATAAATATTTGCAAAGTACATACGGATTTGAATGTTGTAGACCCGTTGACTAAGCCTCTTCCACGGGCAAAACATGATTGATACGTCCATTTTGCATCATGATTTCCTACTGTTATTTACTTTGTTTTGTTGAATAATAATGCTTTGGGGAGTGATTCTAATGCCTTTTCTCTCATAATATGCAAGGTTTACACAAAGAGGGAGAATACCGGCATCTGGAATTCTGGACCCAAGAAAAGCACGTCAAAGATACCTATTCTGCACAACTCCAATGAAGTTGAAAAATTACGGAGATTATTTTTGTATTTAATAAAAATTACTGCAGCGGAAAACTACCGGAGGAGGGCCCCCAGGTGGGCACAACCCACCAGGGCGCGCCAGGCCCCCCTGGGCACGCCCTGATGGGTTGTGCCCAGCCTGGCCCGCTTCCGGTGCCCATCTTCTGGTATAAATTCCCAAAAAACCTAAAAAAATTAGGAGGAGGACTTTCGGGACGAAGCGCCGCCGCCTCGAGGCGGAACTTGGCCAGGAGCACTTTTGCCCTCAGGCGGAGCGATTCCGCCGGGGGAACTTCCCTCCCGAAGGCGGAAATCGAAGCCATCGTCATCACCAACACCCTTCTCATCTTTGGGAGGCCAATCTTCATCAACATCTTCAACAACACCATCTCCTCTCAAACCCTAGTTCATCTGTTGTGTTCAATCTTTGTACCGGAACCTCTGATTGGTACCTGTGGGTGACTAGTAGTGTTGATTACCTTGCGTAGTTGATTACTACATGGTTTATTTGGTGGAAGATTATATGTTCAGATCCATTATGCTATTCAATACCCCTCTGATCTTGAGCATGATTATTATTTGTGAGTAGTTACCTTTGTTCTTGAGGTCACAGGAGAAGTCATGCTGCAAGTAATCATGTGAATTTGATATGTGTTCGATATTTTGATGATATGTATGTTGTGATTCCCTTAGTGGTGTCATGTGAACGTCGACTACATGACACTTCACCATTCATGGGCCTAAGGGAATGAATTGTGGAGTAGTTATTAGATGATGGGTTGCTAGAGTGACAGAAGCTTAAACCCTAGTTTATGCGCTACTTCGTAAGGGGCTGATTTGGATCGACATGTTTAATGCTATGGTTAGACTTTGTCTTAATACTTTTCTCGTAGTTGCGGATGCTTGCGAGGGGGTTAATCATAAGTAGGTTGTTAGTTCAAGTAAGAACAGCACCTTAGCACCGGTCTACCCACATATCAAATTATCAAAGTACCGAACACGAATCCAACCAACATGATAAAAGTGACTAGACGAAATTCCCGTGTACCCTCAAGAACACTTTGCCTAATACTAGTGATTGTTCTGGCCTGTCCTTTGCCTCAAAAGGATTGTGCTACCTTGCTGCACCTTGTTTACCATTACCGTTACTTGCTCGTTACAAATTACCTTGCTATCAAACTATCTGTTACCTACAATTTCAGTGCTTGCAGAGATTACCTTTCTGAAAACCGCTTGTCATTTCCTTCTGCTCCTCATTGGGTTCGACACTCTTACTTATCGAAAGGACTACGATTGATCCCCTATACTTGTGGGTCATCAATGATCAGCACCAGAACTCTATGGGTGTTAGATTCATTACAATGTAAATCACATAGCAATGTGAACTAGATTATTGACTCTAGTGCAAGTGGGAGACTGTTGGAAATATGCCCTAGAGGCAATAATAAAATAGTTATTATCATGTTTCCTTGTTCATGATAATCGTTTATTATCCATACTATAATTGTATTGATTGGAAACTCAGATACGTGTGTGGATACATAGACAACACTGTGTCCCTAGTGAGCCTCTACTAGACTAGCTCGTTGATCAAAGATGGTTAAGGTTTCCTGACCATGGACATGAGTTGTCATTTGATAACGGGATCACATCATTAGAATAATGATGTGATGGACAAAGACCCAACCGTAAGCATAGCATTTGATCGTTCTAGTTTATTGTTGTTGCTTTGTCCATGTCAAGAATTAGTTCCTACGACCATGAGATCATGCAACTCTCGGACACCGGAGGAATGCATTGTGTGTATCAAACGCCACAACGTAACTTGGTGAGTATAAAGGTGCTCTACAGGTATCTCCAAGGGTGTCTGTTGGATTGGCGTGAATCAAGACTGTGATTTGTCACTCCGTATGACGGAGAGGTATCTCTGGGCCCACTCGGTAATACAGCATCACAGGAAGCTTGCAAGCAATGTGACTAAGGAGTTGGTCATGGGATCTTGTATTACAGAACAAGTAAAGAGACTTGCCGGTAACGAGATTGAACTAGATATGGAGATACCAACGATCGAATCTCGGGCAAGTAACATACCGATGGACAAAGGGAACTGTATACGGGATTGATTGAATCCTTGACATCGTGGTTCGACCGATAAAGATCTTCATAGAATATGTAGGAACCGATATGGGAATCCAGGTCCCGCTATTGGTTATTGGCCGTAGATGTGTCTCGGTCATGTCTGCATAGTACTCGAACCCGTAGGGTGTGCACACTTAACGTTCGGTGACGATTCGGTATTGTTGAGTTATATATGTTGGTGACCGAAGGTTGTTCGGAGTCCCGGATGAAATCCCGGACGTCATGAGGAGTTCCGGAATGGTCCGGAGGTAAAGATTCATATATGGTAAGTTGGTATTCGGGCACCGGAATAGTTTCGGGGTTTGCCGGATTCCATCGGGAGTGCCAGAAGGGGTTCCGGGGGTCCACCGGGAGGGCCCACCTGCCCCGGGGGGCCCCATGGGCTGAGAGAGGTGGCGCACCAACCCCTGGTGGGTTGGGCGCCACTCCCCCAAGGGCCCAAGGCACCCTAGGGTTTAGGGAAACCCTAAGGGGGGCGCCCCACCTGGCTTGGGGGCCAAGTTTCCCCCTTGGCCGCCGCCCCCCTTGAGGGAGGCCCTAGGGTCGGCGCCCATCTCCCCCTGCCCCCTATATATATGAGAGGATAGGGAGGGCAGCCGCACCACAAGCCACGGCGTAGCCCTCCCTCTCCCCTAGATCGTTTTCTCTTCTAGTTCGTCGCGGCAACGCTTGGCGAAGCCGTGCCGGGACAGCTCCACCACCACCGCCACCACCCCGTCGTGCTGCCGGAGAACTCATCTACCTCTTCGCCCTCACTTGCTGGATCAAGGAGGCGAAGACGTCATCAAGTTGTACGTGTGCTGAACGCGGAGGTGCCGTCCGTTCGGCACTAGATCGTGATTGGATCGCGGGACGGATCGTGATTGGATCGCGAAGACGTTCGACTACATCAACCGCGTTTCTTAACGCTTCCCGCTTAGCGATCTACAAGGGTATGTAGATGCACTCCCCCTCTCGTAGTTGTTTATCTACATAGATAGATCTTGGGTGTGTTGGAAATATGCCCTAGAGGCAATAATAAATTGGTTATTATTATATTTCCTTGTTCATGATAAATGTTTATTATCCATGCTATCATTGTATTGATTGGAAATGCAAATACATGTGTGGGTACATAGACGACAATGTGTCCCTAGTAAGCCTCTAATGGACTAGCTCGTTGATCAAAGATGGATATGGTTTCCTAGCCATGGACAAGAGTTGTCATTTGATAACGGGATCACATCATTAGGAGAATGATGTGATGGACAAGACCCAAACTATGAACGTAGCATATGATCGTGTCAGTTTATTGCTATAGTTTTCTGCATGTCAAGTATCTATTCCTATGACCATGAGATCATGCAACTCACTGACACCGTAGGAGTGCCTTGTGTGTATCAAACATCACAACGTAACTGGGTGACTATAAAGATGCTCTACAGGTATCTCCGAGGGTGTCTGTTGAGTTGGCATGGATCGAGACTGAGATTTGTTACTCCGCGTGACGGAGAGGTATCTCAGGGCCCACTCGGTAATACAACATCACATTGAGCCTTGCAAGCAAAGTGACTAAAGAGTTAGCCACGGGATCTTGTATTACGGAACGAGTAAAGAGACTTGCCGGTAACGAGATTGAACTAGGTATGGAGATACCGACGATCGAATCTCGGACAAGTAACATACCGATAAACAAAGGGAACAGCGTACGGGATTAACTGAATCCTTGACATAGAGGTTCAACCGATAAAGATCTTCGTAGAATATGTAGGAAATAATATGGGCATCCAGGTCCCGCTGTTGGTTATTGACCGTAGATGTGTCTCGGTCATGTCTGCATAGTTCTCGAACCCGCAAGGTCTACACACTTAACATTTGGTGACAATATAAGTATAGTTGAGTTATTATGTTGGTGACTGAAAGTTGTTCGGAGTCCCAGATGAGATCCCGGACATGACGAGGAGCTCCGGAATAGTCCGGAGGTAAAGATTGATATATGGGATAATAGTGTTTGGTCTCCGGAAGGGTTCCGGAATTCACCGGAAGGGGTTTCGGATGTTTCCCGAAATGTTCGGGTACGAGAACACTTTATTTGGGCCAAGGGGTAAAGCCCACGAGGCTTTAAGGAAGGTGCAAAAGGAGTTTTGTGGAGGCCAGGGGCCAGACGCCAGGGCCAAACCGACTTTGAGGAGGCTCTTTCTCCAAGTTTCGACCCCAGGGCTCAACATATAAATAGAGGGGCAGGGCTAGCACCCGGAAGACATCAAGAATTCCCCAAGACGTGTGCCGGCAACCCCGTCCCCTCTAGTTTATCCTCCGTCATAGTTTCCGTTGTGCTTGGCGAAGCCCTGCGGAGATTGTTCTTCACCACCACCGTCAGCACGCCGTCGTGCTGTCGGAACTCATCTACTACTTCACCATCGCTCGCTGGATCGAGGAGGTGAAGGCGTCATCAAGCTGTACGTGTCTTGAACGTGGAGGTGCCGTCCGTTCGGCGCTAGATCGTGATTGGATCGCAGGACGACTTGCGATTTAGATCGCGAAGACGTTCGACTACATCAACCGCGTTTCTTAATGCTTCCGCTTAGCGATCTACAAGGGTATGTGGATCCGATCTCTCCTCTCATAGATGCTCATCTCCTAGATTGATCTTGGTGAAGCGTAGGAAATTTTTTGTTTCCCATGCAACGTTCCCTAACAGGGTGTTCGTAGGAAAAAATTTGTGTCCCACGCAACATTCCCCAACAGTTACATCGTCAATAAGAAAAGGTACAATATCACTCGAAGGCTCTTCAAACCAATCCCTGGTGATGGAAAATTTCGCTAGCCTAGCAAGTTCGTGAGCCACCTTATTCTCTTCCCTATTACAATGTTCAAACCTAACAAGAGGAAAATCACAAGCTATGAAATAGCAATCATCAAACACTGTTGCCGCCGCTCCCTCCGAATGTCCTCCATTCTTCATTGTGTCAATCGACTCCATATTATCAGAGCTAACAACAAGACGTTTGCAACCCGCCTTCTGTGCAACAAATATGATGAACCTTAGAGCCAATGCTTATGTTGTTAATACATTAGCACACCAATCAATCCTCCAGTTTCCACCGACAATGAATCTTCCTTTATCATCTCTGAAGATAGCCTCTGTTGTGCCCCTAAGCAAATCATGATCAAAAGAGGCATCAACATTGAGCTTAACAAAACCCACAGGAGGCCTGTTCCATCCTTCCCGTTTTACTAGTTGCCTTAGGGGTATGTGCCTTGACATAATTTGTCGTTATAGCACGGGCACCCATGAAAGTTTGGTGTGCATCGTGAAACTTTCCTTCATGAACCAGTTTAAGTCCATCCTACCATAAATACCAAGTTGTTATAGCAATCAATTCACGTGCATTTTGAGAACCCACAATCTCTAAATCTAAATCTGGCATAAGAAGTAAGAATTCCAATACAGCCTCACCGCATGATCAACAACACAAGCTTTATTTATCACCTCGTGCAATCCTAACTTGCCCCACACCTCTTTTGCCTTTTCACACATAAATAAGACGTGTTTTGTATCTTCTGCCCCATTCGAGCATGATGGGCAAGTGCGCGATACTTTCATGTGCCTATTAGCAAGCGTAACACGATGCAGGAGGGTTCCATGCAAAGTACGCCATATGAATTATTTTTACCTTTACCGGACAAGATAATTTCCAAATCTTACCCCAAATAGGGTTAACATTGGCCACAACATTTGTCTCACCAAATCTCCCAAGAACTCGTTAATGGATCAATTACCCCAAATCGCGAGCGCCCTTTGAGCATCAATTGGCCACAACGTTTGTCTCACCAAATCTCCCAAGAACTCGTTAATGGATCAATGAGATCAGAAACCTTTGATAGGGGATGCCCTCTTCTGGGAGTAATGATTCTCTTATTCGCACAATTCAGAATCCATGCATCTCTCCAAATATCAATATTTTGTCCATTTCCAACCCGCCAGATATAAGCATTTTTTAGAGAATTCACGCCCGCCATAATACTTTGCCAAGTAAAAGAAGAAACCCTTTTTAGGCTTGCATTCATTAAATCCCCTTCCGGGAAGTATTTAGCTCTTAGGATAGAAGAACATAAGGACTCGGGATTAGCAATCACGCCATGCTTGTTTGGCTAACAAACCCAGAGTAAAACAATGTATATCTCTGAAACCCATACCTCCTTGATTTTTCGGGACACACATCTTCCACCATGTCATCCAATGCATCCTCTTCTTGTTGTCCTCGTCACCACGCCAAAATTGCGACATCACGTCAATGATTTCTTTAAAAAAATTAGGAAATTTAAAGACGGACATGGCATAAGTTGGGATAGTTTGTACAACAGATTTGAACAATATTTCCTTTCCTCCAGTGGATAAATTTTTTTCTTTCCATCCACTTATTTTCACGATAATTCGATCAATCAGGAATTGGAAGCAATCACTCTTGTCCATACCCACATTTGCAGGTAAACCCAAATATTTATCATTGAGTGCTTCGGTCATAATATTCAGAATTTCACAAATTTGCGTCTTGTCTTCCACCTTTTTATCGGGACTAAAAAATATACTAGACTTCTCAACACTTACTATTTGTCCCGAGGAGGCACAATATGAAAGACTGGTTTCAAAGTCTCCACATTCCTAGCATTTGCTTTCATAAGAATCAGGGAATCATCAGGAAAGAGAAGGTTTAAAACCGATGGTGCATCTCTGCTAACTTTTATTCCAGAAATATTTTCATTCTCCTCCACATTTTCTAAAAGGGCAGCGAGGCTCTCTGTACATAACAAGAATAAGTATGGAGAGAGGGGTCTCCTTACCTCAATCCTCTAGTAGGTTTAGAACTCTCAACTTCTTCCGTATTAAAACGAACCTGGTATTCCATAGGATACACATTGCATAATCAGATTCACACAGTTCTCTTGGAATCCCAGTTTAAGCATAAGTTCCTTCAGAAAAGGCCACTCTACTCGGTTATACGCTTTGTGCATGTCCAACTTGATAGCGTATAAGCCCTCTTTACCATTCTTTTTTTTTTCTTTATTGTATGGAAGCACTCGTACGCCACTAAAATATTATCAGTAATCATACGACCAGGCACAAATGCACTCTCGGTCGTGCTAATAATTTCTCATAGGATTATCTTCAAGCAAGCCGCAATCATTTTTGAGATAACCTTATACACCACATCGCACAGACTTATTGGTATAAACTGAGTTACCTTCTCTGAAGAATTAACCTTTGGGATCATTACAATTACAGTATCATTCCACCCATCAGATATAGAACAAGTATTTAGCGCCTGAAGTACCTCTTTAGTAAGGTCGGCCCCCCAATATAGACCAACATCTTTTATAAAAAATAATATGCAGACCATCCGGACCTGGTGCTTTTAAGTCTGCAATATCAAAGAGGGCCTTCTGAACCTCCTCTTCTGTATAAGGGGCGAGAAGAGCATTATTCATTTCACCAGTCACTTTCCTTTTGACAAGAGACAGAACCTCTGGATTCGGTTGGGCAACTTCTGAGGTGAAAGGATTTGAAAAATACCCCATAATGTGGTTTTTCATCTCGGTATCTTGCACCCAAACACCATTCTCATCAATCAATTTTGTAATTTGATTTCTCTTCTTTCTAGCCGTTGCTGCATTATGAAAAAAAAGAGGAGTTACGATCACCATGTAATGACCAGTTTGCACGTCCCCGTTGTAACCAGTAAATCTCTTCTTGTTCCAAAAGATTTTCAATAAGAACTAGGGTATCCTTTTGCCGCACTTGAGTTTCCGCATTCATAGCTCCCCTTAGCATTTTTTCTAAATCTTTTTTTGAGTTTATTAATTCTTCTTTTCGGCCCCCTCGGTATATCATGATCCCAGCTATGCAAATGCGCATGCATCGTCCTTGTACGCACGGCGAGAGACGGTCCAATACCCATCATCTTCGCTTTATCCCATGTTGTACCTACTATTTCTACCGCTGTCTTTTCTTTGAGCCATCAAGCTTCAAACTGATTCCAGATTGATTAAACATGGTACCATCATAATATTCCGTGTCCAGAACGAGGGGTCGATGATCAAAATGGACATGTTTTTCGTTTATGATTGCAGGCCGAGGAAATTTAAACGGTGTTCGTCTTCTTGAAATGGAGTACCGGTCAATGGTCACAGAACAATCACGTACTCCCGCATGGGGTTGGCACACGGTACACATGCACGTTTAGCCCGCTGATCACAGAACAATTACAGTACATACCACCGCATGGGCCCACCCGTTCCAATCGGGTCATCCACCCATTTCCGCACGTGGGCGCACGCGGCACGCTTTGCAGCTGACCACCGTGTAAAGTTGACGAGTGTCGACGGAGACAACCCGCCCGCCACCGCCACCGCCACCGCAGGGAGAAATCAGTTACTCCAACTACTACTGGTCAGACCCAGACCCGGCACCCAGACAACGCCCACGCGCACGCACGGAAGACACACAGCGACAGCCAACTGAGAGATCGACCAGCCGGCGCGGCGATCCGATCGCGATGGCCACGGCGGCGGCGGACCCGCGGAGCGGCTACTGCGCGGCGACGGGCGCGTTCCGGAGCAAGCGCGCGGAGGTGCCGCTCCCGGCGGACCGTGACCTGGACGTGGTCACCTTCCTGGCCTCCCGCCGCCACTCGGGCGTCGTCGCGCTCGTCGACGCCTCCACGGGCCGCCGCACCACCTTCGCCGAGCTCTGGCGCGCCGTGGCCGGGGCCGCCACCGCGCTCGCCGCGCCGCCCTTCGGCCTCCGCAAGGGCCACGTCGCGCTCATCCTCTCCCCCAACTCGGTCCACTTCCCCGTGGCCGCGCTCGCCGCCATGTCGCTCGGCGCCGTCGTCACCACCGCCAACCCGCTCAACACCGCCGCCGAGGTCGCCAAGCAGGTCGCCGACGCCCGCCCCGTCCTCGCCTTCACCACACGCGACCTCCTCCCCAAGCTCCCCCGCGCCGCCGACGGCCTCCGCGTCGTGCTCCTCGAGTCCTCCTCCCCCGCTGCCGCCGGCGCCGCCGACCCGCGGATCGTCGCCACCATCGACGAGATCTCCGCCACCACGCCCGACCCCGCGCGCCGCCGGGACCGCGTCACGCAGGACGACCAGGCCACGCTGCTCTACTCCTCCGGCACCACGGGGCCCAGCAAGGGCGTCGTGGCCACGCACCGCAACCTCATCTCCATGGTCCAGATCGTCATGAACCGCTTCCGCCTCGAGGACTCGGACACCACGGAGACCTTCCTCTGCACGGTGCCCATGTTCCACGTCTACGGCCTCGTCGCCTTCGCCACCGGCCTGCTCGGCTGCGGCGCCACCATCGTCGTGCTCTCCAAGTTCGAGCTCCCCGAGATGCTGCGCTGCATCAGCGCCTACGGGGTCACCTACCTGCCGCTCGTGCCGCCCATCCTCGTCGCCATGGTCGCGCACCCCAAGCCGCTGCCGCTGGGGAACCTGCGCAAGGTGCTCTCCGGCGGCGCGCCGCTCAGCAAGGAGCTCATCGAAGGCTTCAGGGAGAAGTACCCGCAGGTGGAGATCCTGCAGGGGTACGGGCTGACGGAGAGCACGGCCATCGGCGCGTCCACGGACTCCGCCGAGGAGAGCCGCCGGTACGGGACGGCCGGGCTCCTGTCTCCCAACACCGAGGCCAAGATCGTCGACCCTGAGACCGGCGAGGCGCTGCCGGTGAACCGCACCGGCGAGCTCTGGATCAGGGGACCCTACGTCATGAAAGGTATTACAAAAAATTAAAGTTCATTAAGCATGTGGCCACACATTATTCCGCCGTTTTCATGTTACTGCATTCTCTAAGATTAACGTGCTGCACGCTGGGAATTTAGAATGTCTCTGGATCACTGCGAATCATCAAGGATGATTACACACTGGACGTGTTCCGGATTAATTAACACACTGATTCCGTTTTAGTTCTAATTGTATTTTTCAAGATGAACATTCTACAGAATTGTGTTTCCATTTGTAGTTAGATGATGTGTCATTTTGTTCGATTAGCAAGCTACGGGCTGGAATTTATAATGCCTTTGGGTAACGGCGCATCGTCAATGCTAAAATGCCTAAATTAACAAAACGATTCGGTTTTAGTTCTAATTGTGTTTTCATTTTGTTTAGGCCACACGACATTTTGTTCGATTAGCGAGCTGCACGCTGGAATTTAAAATGTCTCTCTCGATCACTTCGCATCCTCAGTGTACTAAACATGTCCAACATCAATAGAAGAATTTTGTTCTTATTGGGAGTCCACACGCATGTTCGCAGGTCTCGCGATTCTTGATAGGCAACATGTGATAATTCGTAGGTTACAATCATGTGCATCATGTGTGAGTAGTTCAGGATGTGCTTGAATGATACCGGCTTGACCTAATTTGGATGGAGAAAATGCCTGATGACTACTCTTCTCTCTAATAGGGAGTAGTGTCAACATAGAGCCAAAACTCTTTTCTTTTGCCGGTTGTAGGTGTCACCTTCAGTTACTGGCTGTTCTGCTGTGGCTGATGATGGTATCATTTGTTTTCTGTTTTCATACTATTTGAAGCTTAGTGGAATATTAGTACTCATAAAGGGATTTTTCAGATAGATACTAATAGGAGGCACAACCCAACCAACACAGGTCTGAGTCATCTTTGCTGCATGCTTCGGTTCCCGTCCCTCTAAATAATAGTGCTGTCAGCAGATTGAGTCGCATGCTGAAATTCCAGAATAAGTCTGTCTGGCTTGGAATTATTTGTGCGTTCAGAACCGAATGCCCATCAGTTGGTGGATGAGGTCAATGAACTCCCACCTGCCTTGTTGATACTTTGGAGAATGTTAATTGCATTCAGTACAATGTGTCTTTTTCCCCTGGAATTCACTACATGAACTGTTTTATGACAGTACATCTGGGTGTGTTCTTGTGTCATAGTAATATCTCTAGCTTCGAGTCAACTCGAGACGATGTTTGCATAAGATGAACAGGTACACTAGTTAAGTAAGCATAGCAAATACTACCTCCATCCCATATTAGTTGTCGCTCGAATGGCTAGCACTAAAGTATCGTCTAGATACATATGTTTCAGCGACAACTAATATGGAAAGGAGGGAGTAGTTAGTCATTAACTTTCAGAAGTGCAGAGGATAGTTATAGTAAATACTACCTCTGTAACTTTCAGAAGAGTAGCTATCAGGCATTTTCACCATCCAAATTAGGCCCCAGCTGCTAATGTATTGCGAAACTGAGAGTGTTAGGATCATCAACATTCAGAGTGAATATCCATCAGTTCAATCCCTAGAATATGGTAGCTCCTGCGTTTTAGCATCCTAAGAAATGATGTGTTTCAAGAAGTTATCGCCCTGTTGTAAATCCTCGGCAAGGTGAAACTTGTAGTCCAAAGTAAAAGTGTTCATACACATCCATTAACATATAATGCTAGTAGAAAAAAAAAATCTCAAGTTGCAATATTGGTCTCCCCAGGATACTTCAAGAACATAGAGGCAACACAGTCGACGGTGACACCCGACGGATGGCTCAAGACCGGTGACCTATGCTACATAGACGAGGATGGGTATCTCTTTGTGGTGGACCGTCTGAAAGAGTTGATCAAATACAAAGGCTATCAGGTAAAAAGATCACTAAATGGCAGAGGCCGATATCTCTTCTGAAAGACAGGCTCCTGAACTTCTTAATGTACCTTGGCATCTGAATGTAACCTGTGCATAAAATAGGTGCCTCCGGCAGAGTTGGAAGCTCTTCTGCTGACCCATCCAGAGGTTTCCGATGTCGCTGTTATTCCGTAAGTGTTTACCGAGATATCAGTAATCACTTAATGAACTTCTATCCATATAGTTGTGCCGGATTTCTTAAGTGGTTTGGTCCTTCTGCAGGTTCCCGGACAGGGACGTCGGCCAGTTCCCGATGGCCTATGTCGTGAGGAAGAAAGGGAGCAACCTGTCAGGCCAGGAGGTGATGGAGTTTGTGGCGAAACAGGTGAGCGGAGCAAGACTCATGAAAGATAAAATCCAACAAAATGAACCATCTCCTTCTTCACCATTGATACATTGACAGATTTGTCTAGCTGATTCATGCAATCTCTCTGACCTTCTGCTGTAAAATGTTGTACAGGTAGCACCTTACAAGAAGGTCAGGAAGGTGGCATTCGTGACAGACATCCCCAAGAACGCGTCTGGCAAGATACTGCGGAAGGATCTTATCAAGCTCGCGACGTCCAAGCTGTGAAATGTCGACCGTTATCCTGCTCTGTATTATCCTCTGAAGTGTCAATTGATTCATCCCTGGATCTTCATCATTGTACAATTATTGTTTTCTCTTTTGCCCTTCGTCCCAATAGCCCTCTGAGTATCTGTAACTGAAGGATTTCAGCGGTTTTGTAGTACGACTAGTACATGAGGTCTGTGTGTAAATTGGTTCTATACAAGCTCTGTTGTGTCTAGACTTGAATAACCAAATCCAAGATTATTTTCCGAGTTTCAGATGTAAATTCCTGCAAGCGCAAGGTATTATGAAGCAGAGTATATATTTATGCTTGCAAATTTAGTGTGCAGATTTTTTCCGAGAAGGAGGGAGTTTATTCTTCAGTATATTTTTTTTGCGGGTGATATTCTTCAGTATATTCATGCCATTTCTTCATTCTTGGCTAAGGTGGCCAGTAACCTCAGATGTTATGTACTCCTCCTTTTCATAATATAGAGTATTTAACAAAAAACTGTCACAATTCAGGCAACCCTTCCCCAGAACTACCACCATAAAATTCTTGCCCAAAACATACCTTTTTTACTCTAATTTTCTGTCAAAATCTCTCCATCACCTCCTGCACTCTGACAGGTTGCTCTTCCAGAAATTATAACTTGACCAAAATTGTAAAATGGTAGTTCTGGGGAAGGTTGCCTGAATTGTAAAATCTTTTTGTTAAAAACTCCATCCTCTGTAACACTAAGCTTCCTAGTTTTAAATAACCAACATTCAATTACGGTCTCTAATTAGAATTGGGTCATCCAATTTTGACCGGGTCAACAATTTCTCAAAGCTCTTTTATTCAATTTTTTTATATTATACACTATGCTTCCAATTTTAAGGCCTCACAATTAATTAAGGTATTCAATTTACAATTTGGTCATCCGATTTTGACCGGGTCAACAATTTCTCAAGCTCTCTCATTTATTTCTTTTAATTCACTATATTCCCAAAGTTTGAAGCTTTTTCATTCAATTGGGATATTCAATTTTTATTTGGTTTATGATTTTGATCGGGCCAACGATTTTTCAAATCAATCAGCAGCAACCGGTCTATAAAAACATCAATCATGCGCACCTTCCCATCCACCAACCTAAATATTCCATCGGTTCCAAAATATAAGGGGTATTAGTTTTTTGTAAAGTCAAATTTCTTTAACTTTGACCAAGTTTACAGCAAAAAATATCGACATCCACAATATTAAACAAAATAAGTACGAAAATTCATTTCATGACGAATCTAAAAATATGGATTTGATATTATGAATTTTCATATATTTTTGTACAAATTTAATCAAATTTAAAATGTTTGATTTTTCAAAAAAGTAATAAACCTTATATTTTGAAACAGGGTAATTATTTTTAAGAAATCCAACGACACCAACGACGCAGCAAGGCACTTCCAACCCTTCTTGTAATATAATATGCCGATGTTGTGATAACATCTTATATTATGGGACATAGGGAGTATGTTTTTTATATATTGAACCTTCGCTAAACGTGCTAAACGTTCTAATTTTCCGAGAACAATTTGATATGTAGATATAATGATTCACTTTCAAACTCAATTCACAATAGAGATCAGATTATTTTTTTTAGAAAACATTTCAAGAAACAGATTAGAAATCATACTGTGAATAGCAGTTTTTTAGTTGGTTTTTTTAGACAATTTTAGTTTTTTTTTAGACAAGACAATTTTAGTTGGTGAAACGGATGTTGATTCAAACTGGGCCATGAGATGGGTCCGTTAAAAAAACTGGGCCATGAGCTGGGCCCATTAAAAACTGGGCTATGAGTTGGGCAGCTAACGTCATCAACATATTTGTGGTTCGGTCAAGTGATAATTAAAAAAGTCGGATTTCTAGCCTAAAAAATGTCGGATTTCTCTCTTCAAAACAGGTCAGACCGTTTGTTCAAAATAAAAAATAACTTGTTGAGAGCAGTATGTGCCAATACAGTCAAGTTGCCCTAAAAACCGACCAAACCCGTCCTTACGTCACACGCGTGTGGCAACACGGGAGAAACCTAGCCGCCGCTGATCGGGTCCCCTCTCTGCCATCGCCCTCTGCTACACCGCTGTCGGTGGGCCTTCCGGTGAAGCCACGTCGTGCCCCTGGATGGCGACGGCGAGGTGGCTCCGTCCCTGTGTGACGCGGCTCCTCGCAGCCTCCTCCTCTTAGATCTAATCTGGCATGTTGCCTCCTCTGCAGGCGGGCGCGCGACACGGCTTTGGCCTGCTCCTCCCTTGGTCGCCTCCTACCCCTCCTCCCGACGAGGCTTTTCTCTGTTGCTGGTGGTGGATGCACCAAAGGCCCATGGGTGTTAGCGATCGACGCTCGGCCCTACCTCGACGCAGGACGCTCCTCGTCCCGACGGCATCTCCTCTGAGTTGCGGTGCCGGCTCCTGCGCTTTTGTGTGGTCAAGGTGGCCTTCTTGGCAGACAGTTGAGGCTCACGACGGATTCTTTGTCAGCACCATTGTTTTCGAGTCGAGCGACTAGTCGTCGATTAGTCAATGAGTCGCAGTTCCAGGGTGGACTGAGTGCTCGACTCGACTCCTGTGATGAGTCGAGCGACTCAAGCGACTAGTCACGACTAGTCGCTATTTCTGGGTTGAACGACTCAATTATTTGGGGCCCCCACCTGTCATGTGTTTTTACAATATTTGCTTGCCCATCCCCTTCTAGAAACCTAGATCGAACCATTCTCCCCCACCCTAATCCAACCCTCTCCTTGGCAGCCGTCGGCGCCCCTAGTCTGCTCCTCCCCTCCTCCCCTGGTTGCTGCTGGTGTGCTCCTCCCCTCCTCCCCTCGTTGATGTTGTTGCTGGTATGCTCCTCCCCTCCTCCACTGGTTGTTGTTGGTGTGCTCCTCCCCTCCTCCCCTGGTTGCTGCTGGTGTGGTCCTCCCCTCCTCCCCTGGTTGATGTTGTTGCTCCTGCTGGTGTGCTCCTCACCTCCTCCCCTGGTTGTTGCTGCTGCTGGTGTGCTTCCCCCTCCTCCCCTTGTTGTTGCTGCTGGTGTGCTCTCCCCCTTCTCCCCTGGATGCTGTTGCTGCTGGTGTGCTCCTCCACTCCTCCCCTGGTTGCTGTTGCTGCTGGTGTGCACTTGTGCTCCTCCCCTGGCTGCAACTGCTACTGCTGAAGGTGTGCTCCTCCCCTGGTAAGTCCTTCTGCTAGGTAGCTTAAGGATCAATTTGATGAAAAAACAACTAAGTGGAGCTATCTTTCCTTCTATAACAGATTCACAGCAAGCACCATGTCCTCCCAACCAGAGATATCTCAAGTTGTTCAATCAGCTCAGGCTGCAGAAGAAGATGACGATCACTATGATCCATTCAAAGATCCTAAGAGGAGGCCAGGAAAGAGCAAGGATCCAGCATGGAAATATGCATTCTGGCTAGATCTTAACAAGAGGTTGTTGCTGCAATGTAATTTGTGTGGCAAGCAAATTACCTCTGGACCTTCTGGATGAAGAAGCACCTTGCTAGGGGGTATACAATTGTGAGCATGTGCACCAAAACAACCCCTAAAATTAGAAAGGAGATGCACGACTACTTGAGGACTCACTCATACAAATTCAAAAATCTTGATGGAGATGAAGATGGTGAAGAAGGTGATGAACAAGAGAAGGGTGAAGCAACAAGTTCAAAAGTTTCCAACACCAACACCTCCAAGAAAAGGAACTCAGAGGGGACTACTCATTTGGCGTCGACGATGGGGAAGTCTTGATAACCCACAAGTGTAGGGGATCGCAACAGTCTTCACGGGTAGTATTTCACCCTAATTTATTGATTCGACACAAGGGGAGCAAAAGAATATTTATTGGCCTTGACAGTTGAGTTGTCAATTCAACCTCACCGAGAATATCTCTCTGTAGCAAAGATTTAATAGCACGGCAAATAGTAGTAGCAAAAGTAACAGTAATAGTGACAGTAGCAGTTTTGTAGCAAGTGTGACAGTAACAATAGCAATAGTAACTTGGCAAGATTCAGTATATGTAACACGTAGGCACGTGGATCGGTGATGGATAATGATTTAGATGACATTGATCATATAACAGTTACACACAGGGCGACACAGAACTAGCTCCAATTCATTAATGTAATGTAGGAATGTATTCCGTATATAGTCATACGTGCTTGCGATAAGAACTTGCATGACATCTTTTGTCCTACCCTCCCGTGGCAGCGGGGTCCTATTGGAAACTAAGGGATATTAAGGCCTCCTTTTAATAGAGAACCGGAACAAAGCATTAACACATGGTGAATACATGAACTCCTCAAACTACGGCAATCACCGGAAAGAATCCCAATTATTGTCACCTTGGGGTATGCGGATCATGACACGTAATAGGTACCTATAACTTGCAAGATAGGATCCAAATCACTCTTATATTCATGAAAACATAATAGGTTCCGGTCTGAAATCATGGCACTCGGGCCCTAGTGACAAACATTAAGCATAGCAAAGTCATAGTAACATCCATCTCAGAACATAGTGGATACTAGGGATCAAGCCCTATCAAACTTAACTCGATTACATGATCAATTCCATCCAATCCCAAAACAGGCTCCAGATCAGCCCTTCGGAGGAAGAACATGAGGTGGCGGCGGCTCCGTCTCGTGAAACGCGATGAAATCTTCTCTCTTATTTTTTTCTCCGCGGATGTGAATTTATAGAGTTGGAATTAGGGTCGAAGGGGCCCCGAGGGCCCCACAAGCCATCTGGCCACGCCCCTAGGGGGAGCGCGGCCAGTTGCGTGGTGGCCTTCTGGTCCACCCCCTCCGGCAGCTCTTCGCTCCAAAATTCCTTATATATTTCAGAAAAAATCCACAAAAAGTTTAGTCCGATTCTGAGAACTTTTATTTCTGCACAAAAATAACACCAAGGTAGTTCTGTTGAAAACAGGGTCAGTCCAGGTTAGTTTCATTCAAATCATGCAAATTAGAGGACAAAACAAGAGCAAAAGTGTTAGGAAAAGTAGATACGTTTGAGACGTATCAGGAAGAAGCAAGGAAAGTCCATTGCAGATCAGATTCGGAAGACACCGGAAGAGGTGGTTGCTGAGAGACATATGTCAAAGGGCACTCAAAAGACCATGAAGGATTACAGCAAGAAGACAAAGGAGCAAAAAGATGAAGTAGATGATCATGTAGCTGACTTTTTTATGAGAATTGTCTTCCACTCAATATTGGCAATTCAAGGAGTTGGGAGATTCTAATGGAATCTATAGGGCGTGATGGTTCTGATTATATATCTTCTACTTATCATCAAGTGAGGGAACCATTGCTTCAGAAGGCAAAGATCAAGACTGACAACTTGAGAGGGAAGCATGAACTTGCATGGAAAGAATATGGTTGCTCACTCATGTCGGATGGCTAGATGGACATGATCGGGCGGCACTTGATCAACTTCCTCGTCAATAGTCTTGAAGGTAACTTCTTAGGGACAGCCAATGTTTCTTCGAAAACAGTTGATGCAAATCTTGTGGCAAAGTTGTTGAGTGAGCAAATTGATGCAATTGGCCCTGAATTGGTAACCCAACTAGTTAGCGATAAGGGATCTAACTACAAGGCAGCTGGCAAACTTCTAATGGAGAAGTATCCTACATTGTATTGGACACCTTGTGCTGCCCATTGTTTGGATCTTATGCTAGAAGACATTGGGAAGATCAAAGAATTCAGCTGGTGCATTGCAAAAGAAAAGAGAACAACCAGATTTATTTATTCCCATGGAAAGGTTCTTGATTTAATGAGAAGCTTGAATGGTAAGCAAGAAATTGTGAGGCCTGGAGCAACTCGTTTTGCTACGTCGGGCCAGCGTGTGGAAGCAAAGGCAAACATTGAAAACCCTCTTTGTTAGCCCACAATGGTATGCAAACAAATTAAAGGACAGCGAAGGAGGGAAGGCGGCTGAAGTAACTGTGATCTCCGTGTCGTTTTGGCACTCGGCTGAGTGTTGCATGAGAGCTTCACAACCACTTCTAAGAGCTTTAAGGATCACTGATGGTGATGAGACTCCGACTATGGCAGAAATGTGGGCAGCCATGGATGTTGCAAAGACACACATAAATGAAGCTTTATCACATAAGCAAAACCTCCTAGGTCAAGTGCTAGCTATTGTTGATAAGAAGTGGGATAATCAGATGGAACAAAAGCTACATGGGGCTGCATTGTTCTTGAACCCAAATAAAATTTTGTCATTAAGGAGTCCAACAAAAGACAAGCTGCCCGTCTCCGTTCAATGTTCAACGATCTGTTATGGAAGATGGTGCCCGCTAATGAGCTAAAATCAACTATAAGTAGGGAAGCTGATGACTATGAGCATTCGGAAGGTGAATGTTTTTCGAATCCATTGTCAATTAAAGGCCGTGACAAAAAGAGCCCTCGTAAGTATAAATTTTATAGCAGCTTGTGTCTTCTTGTTCAACTCAATTACTCCACTAGTTGTTGGTTATTTTGGCCTTCTCTTTGATGTTGGACTTGCTGATTTTGTAGTTCTTTGCTGGAATGCTTATGGTGGCCTTGCTTTTGACCTCTAAACTCTTGCAAAGCGAATCATTAGTCTATGTTGTTTAGCATCCGGATGCGAGCGCAATTGGAGTGTATTTGCTCATGTAAGTAGCCCTTAGTTGTCTGGTTTGATAGGCTGATTTCAGTAGCTTCTCACATATTTGTGTGCTTGCAGATCCACACTGATACTCGTGATCTGCGTTGGGTTTTCCGTGAAGAGGAACGGGTAATCGCAGCACAAAGTGGGTAAGTATTTCCCTCAGTTATGAAACCAAGGTTTATCGAACCAATAGGAATACCAATCCTCAACCATCTTCAGCGGCTGCACACAAAAGAACAAACAACTTGCACCCAGCGCCGGCAAGAGGGTCGTCAATCCGGTAATAAATAACAGCAAGGTAATGATACCGTTTGTGAATTTATAAGTGAATAGACCTGGGGGCCGTAGAGTTCTCTAGTGGCATCTCTCATAAGCAAAGCATACGGTGGGTAAACAAATTACTGTTAGGCAATTGATAGAAAAGCGAATAATTATGCGATGTTCACGGCAATGATCATGTGTATATAGGCATCACGTCCATAAGCAAATAGGCCGACTCCTGCCTGCACCTACTACTGTTACTCCACTTCAAGAGCGCTTCTATGCTTGCCTCTCTACGTATTAAGTTCATGACAAACGGAGTAATGCTTGGAGAACGATGACATGATGTAGAGAAAGTAAACTCAACTAATATGAATAAACCCCATCGTTTTATCCTTAGTAGCAACAACACAAAGATGCAACTTGTCCCCTTCTATCACTAGGATATAGAAACTCGTCAGGTTGAACCTACTACAACGCACCACTCCCATCGAAGAAATATCAATCTAGTTGGCCAAACTATCTCAATAGATCGGAGAGCATTATGAAGCTATGATGATCATGCAAATAAGAATCATAGTAATCAGGTTTGACTCAAATACTTTTCATGAATAATCTAAACATAAAATCACAATTCATCGGATCCCAACAAACACACCATACAAAGGGATTACATCGGATAGATCAAGGCAAAGATGCGATGAAAATTGTATTGAAGATCGAGAGAGAGAGAGAGGTTGCCATCTAGGTACTACCTATGGACCCTTAGGTCTATGGTGAACTACTCACACATCATGACGAGGGCTGCAAGGTTGATGAAGAGGCCATTCGTGATCAATCTCCCCTCCAGCAGGGTGCCGGAACAGAGGTGTAGATGGCCTCCCGTCGGAATAGAGGCTTGCGGCGGCGGAAAAAGTGTTTTGGGGGCGCTTCTTGTGTTTTTAGGGTAGATGTGAATTTATAGGCTAGAGAACGACGTCGGGAGACGCTCCTGGGGGCCACCACATATCTGGCCGCGCTCCCCTGGGGGCGCGGCCAGATGGCTTGTGGGGCCCTGGTGCATCTCCTGGCCCTCCTCCGAAGCTTCTAGATCTTGTATTGGTCTAGAAAAAATCACCAAAAAGTTTTGTGGCAATTGGACTCCGTTTGGTATTATAACTCTGAAAAGGCAAAAACACGCAGAAAACAGGAACTGGCACTCGGCACTGGGTCAATCGGTTAGTGCTCAAAAATATTATAAATTGGTAAATAAATACCCAAAAAATATCCTAAAATGATAATATATCAGCATGGAACAATCAAAAATTATAGATACGTTGGAGACGTATCAGCATCCCCAAGCTTAATTCATGCTCGTCCTCGAGTAGGTAAATGATAAAAACAGAATTTTTTATGTGACATGCTACCCATTATGTAATCTTTGGTATGTATGCTCATTGAGAAATGATGAATTAACAAACAGCAACATAGTAATATTTATAAGTATAAGAAACAAAATCATTAATTTTTCAAAGTGTACGATCCTAAAAGAATGTTTTACCCCTATTCATCTTATTATATTAGCAAGGCATGACTCCGTCTTCACCACATAGATACAAATGTTAAGCACCACGGTGTCCAAGTCAGGCAATTGGATCGTACTTTTTCAATATGCATCAACTTTTTATTCTTCACGCAATACATGAGCGTGAAACATTGGACATAGCATATAGGTGGAATAGAATATGGTGGTAGGTATCAAAGGGGTAAAAAGTGGAGAAGATAGTCTCGCATCAACTAGGCGTACCAACGAGCTATGGAGATGCTCATCGATAGATATCAATGCGAGGAGTAGGGATTGCCATGCAAATAATGCACTAGAGCTATAAGTGTATGAAAGCTCAACTGAAGCTAAGTGGGGTGTCCATCAAACTTGCTTGCTCATGAAGACCTCGGGCATTTGAGGAAGCCCGTTATAGGAATATACAAGCCAAGTTTATTATATGAAAAGGTAATTCCCACTAGCATAGGGAAGTGTCAACATAGGAGACTCTCTATATGAAGAACATGGTGCCACTCTGAGGCACAAGTGTGGTAAAGGATAGTAGCAAAGTCCCCTCTCTCTTTTCTCTCATTTTTTTATATGGTGGGTTTTTCTCTTTTTTTACTTTTGCCTCCCCCGTTTTTTTTATATGGTGGTCTCATTTGGCCTCCCCCATTTTTATTTCATTTTTCGTCCGGAGTCTCATCCCGACTTGTGGGGGAATCATGGTCTCCATCATCCTTTCCTCACTGGGACAATGCTCTAATAATGATGATCATCACACTTTTATTTACTTACAACTCAACATGAATAACTGATAGGAAGATATGACTCTGTATGAATGCCTTTGGCAGTGTACCAGGATGTGCAATGATCTAGCGTGACATGTATCAAAAATATGGAGAACGGTGGCTTTGCCACAAATACTATGTCAGCTCTATACGATCATGCAAAGCATTATGATGATGAACGAACTAGTCATATGAAGTGACGATGGAATTTGCATGGCAATATATCTCGGAATGGCTATGGAAATGCCATAATAGGTAGGTATGGTATCTGTTTTGAGGAAGATATAATGAGGCTTATGTGCAACAGAGCCTATCATGTCACGGGTTTTGGATGCACCGGTGAATATTTGCACCGATCCTCGAGGTGAGAATGGGCTATGCACGGTACCGAAGAGGCTAGCAAATATGAGAAGGTGAAGACGCGTATGTCCATGGTGTCACATTAGTCATAAAGAACTCACATACTTATTGCAAAGTTTTATTAGTTTTATCACAAATCAAAGTACTCCTCGCATGCCCCGAGGGAGGAGGTTGGTAGGAGTTAACCATCGCGTGCCCCCGACTCAAAACAACACTAGGATTTTAACGAGGAATATAAATGCTCACACATCATCACCATGCCTCTTTAATTTTTAGATGAATAACAAGTTAACACCTCTTAATCTCGACACTTCTACGAGTCAACAATTTTGGACTCACACCTTTTTCATATTACCACATCAATGTCATTAACCCACAACTTCTCTATATGTGCTACACGATGGTTTTGATTATCATTCATTGAATACCTAATATTCTTGGACTATGGACTAGTCTTATAACCCATGCAAATTACCGTCACTATTACTCATCTCTCAAACGAATATCAGTGAAGAACGAGAGCATATTTTTTCTATAAAATATACACGCCACCGTGCTCAAAAAGATATAAGTGAAGTACTAGAGCAACTGCCTAGCTCACATAAGTGAAGCACATAGAGTATTATAGCAAATTATCATGAAGGTGTGTCTTTATAAAATAGGTGTGTCCAGCAAATGATGATTGTGACAAACTGAAAGTAAAAGCAAACAAAAGCAAACGACGCTCCAAGCAAAACACATATCATGTGATGAATAAAAATATAGCTCCAAGTGGCATACCGATGGATTGAGACGAAAGAGGGGATGCCTTCCAGGGCATCCCCAAGCTTAGACGCTTGAGTCTCCTTAGAATTATACTTGGGTTGCCTTGGGCATCCCCAAGCTTGGGCTCTTGCTACTCCTTATTCCATAGTCCATCGTGATCACACCCAAAACTTGAAAACTTCAATCACACAAAACTCAACAAAACTTCGTGAGATCCGTTAGTATAAGAAACATATTGCATACTTGAGGAACTGTTAGAAATTGATTCAAATTCATTTTTGCATAATAGGTACTGTATTATAACTTCCCCATGCTTACACCCCCCTGATATAGTCCATGGCATAATCAAAACAAGCAAACTATGCAAGCAAAACAGAATCTGTTTAAAACAGAACAGTCTGTAGAAATCTGTAAAGAGCCCATACTTCTGTAACTCTAAAAATTCTGAAAAATTAGGAAAACATAAATAATTTGTATAGCAATACTTTCTTAAAATTTCAGATCATTATCACGCTCCAATAAAAAATGAAATTTCCTGCACTGGAGTCAAAGTTTCTGTTTTAGATTCAGCATCGTTTCTACTCGTCTTGTGAGTCATCCCAAAGGCTTTACTTGGCACAAACACTAATTAAAAAATAAAAACACAATCATTACAGAGTCAACAATCATTTTATTACACAAAAACATAAAGTAAAAACAAAAATAAAGATACATATTGGGTTGCCTCCCAACAAGCGTTATTGTTTTATGCCCCTAGCTAGGCATAATGCATAATTTCAAGTGTTGTCATCTTTGACACTCAACCCGTAGGTAGCTATCATGATTGATTCATAAGGTGGTTTAATTCTCTTCCTAGGGAAGTGTTCCATCCCTTTCTTTAATGGGAATTGGAATCTTATGTTTCCTTCTTTCATATCAATAATTGCACCTATAGTTCGTAAAAATGGCCTTCCAAGTATTATGGGACAAGAAGGATTGCAATCATATCAAGCACAATGAAATCTACAAGCACGTAATTTTTGTTTGCAATAATAAGCACATCATTAATTCTACCTAAAGGTTTCTTGATGGTAGAATCCGCAATATGCAAGTTTAGGGAACACTCTTCAATATTAGTGAGACCAAGCACATCACATAAAGTTTTGGGTATAGTTGAAACACTAGCACCAAGGTCACACAAAGCATTGCATTCATATTTATTTATCCTTATTTTGATAGTAGGTTCCCACTCATCATGCAATTTTCTAGGAATAGAAATTTCAAGCTCAAGTTTCTCATCATAAGCTTTTATCATAGCTTCTACTATATGTTTGGTAAAAGCTTTGTTTTGTTCATAAGCATTGGGTGAGCTAATAATGGATTGCAGCAAGGAAATACATTCTACTAAAGAGCATTTGTCATAATTAAAGTTCGTGTAATCCAAGATAGTGGGCACATCACTAGTTACAGTTTTGACCTCTCCAAACCCACTATTTTCTGTTTTAGCATTAGAATCATCACCCTCCAAGCAAACGGGACGCTCCTTAACTAAAGTTGACTCATCTCCAGTCCCTTTATCATTTATATTCAGAGATGTAAACAAAGATTCAATAGGAGAAACACCAATCATTTTAAGATCTTCATCATGATACATAACCGGGAAAGATTCCGGTTTAGCGGCCATCCTATTTACTAGAGTGGTTTGATTATCAGAGATTTTTTCTAACAATTCTTCAGTGTGAGCAAATTGTGATTGAAGGCTAGATACCTATTTTTTGATTTCATCAAGTTGCATACTAATAGCATCAAGCAAAATTGAATGTTCCATTATTTCTCAGGTAAAGAATTTACTATGCTCAAACTGTGAAGACATGAAGGTTTTCATAGAACCTTCTATTTCCGACATTCTTTTATAATAAGAGATATTGTGGAATCTATCCTCAGACATGGTGACCGGACAAGCAAAGCAACAAGACAAGCAAACTAGCAAGTAAAGCAAACTAGTAACTAGCAAAGGTAAATATTTTTTTATTTTTGATTTTTATGAGACAAACTAAATATAACAGCAAATAAAAAGAAGGACAAGTGAATGAAATTTTGTGCGAAGTTACTTGATAGTTGGTGATGGTATTCCCCGGCAACGGCGCCAGTAATCCTTCCTGATACTCGTGATCTGCGTTGGGTTTTCCCTAAAGAGAAACGGATAAGCGCAGCACAAAGTGGGTAAGTATTTCCCTCAGTTATGAAACCAAGGTTTATCGAACCAATAGGAATACCAATCCTCAACCGTCTTCAACGACTGCACACAAAAGAACAAACAACTTGCACCCAACGCCGGCAAGAGGGTCGTCAATCCCCTTGATCTCGTTATTTGCAAGCAAGTGAGTTGTGTAGATAATTGTAGATAATAGTAAAGTGCAAAATAAAATAAAAGGTAATAAATAACAGCAAGGTAATGATAGCATTTGTGAATTTATAAGTGAATAGACCCGGGGGCCGTAGAGTTTTCTAGTGGCATCTCTCATAAGCAAAGCATACGGTGGGTAAACAAATTATTGTTGGGCAATTGATAGAAAAAGCGAATAATTATGCGATGTTCATGGCAATGATCATGTGTATATAGGCATCACGTCCATAAGCAAATAGGCCGACTCCCGCCTGCACCTACTACTGTTACTCCACTTCAAGAGCGCTTCTATGCTTGCCTCTCTACGTATTAAGTTCATGACAAACAGAGTAATGCTTGGAGAACGATGACATGATGTAGACAAAGTAAACTCAACTAATATGAATAAACCCCATCGTTTTATCCTTAGTAGCAACAACAGAAAGACGCAACTTGTCCCCTTCTGTCACTGGGATATAGAAACTCACCAGGTTGAACCTACTACAACGCACCACTCCCACCGAAGAAATATCAATCTAGTTGGCCAAACTATCTCAATAGATCGGACAGCATTACGAAGCTATGATGATCATGCAAATAAGAATCATAGTAATCAGGTTTGACTCAAATACTTTCATGAATAATCTGAACATAAACTCAGAATTCATTGGATCCCAACAAACACACCATACAAATGGATTACGTCGGATAGATCAAGGAAAAGATGTGATGAACATTGTATTGAAGATCGAGAGAGAGAGAGAGAGGTTGTCATCTAGGTACTACCTACGAACCCGTAGGTCTGTGGTGAACTACTCACACATCACGGTGAGGGCAGCAAGGTTGATGAAGAGGCCCTCCGTGATCAATCTCCCCTCCGACAGGGTGCCAGAACGGAGGTGTAGATGGCCTCCCGTCGGAACAGAGGCTTGCGGCGGCGAAAAAAAGTGTTCGGGAGCGCTTATGGTGTTTTTAGGGTAGATGTGAATTTATAGGCCAGAGAACGACGTCGGGAGACGCTCCAGGGGGCTACCACATATCTGGCCGCGCCCCCCCGGGGACGCGGCCAGATGGCTTGTGGGCCCCTGGTGCATCTCCTGGCCCTCCTCCGAAGCTTCTAGGTCTTGTATAGGTCCAGAAAAAATCACCAAAAAGTTTCGTGGCAATTGGACTCCGTTTGGTATTGTAACTTTGAAAAGGCAAAAACACGCAGAAAACAGGATCTGGCACTGGGCACTGGGTCAATAGGTTAGTGCTCAAAAATATTATAAATTGGTAAATAAATACCCAAAAAGTATCCTAGAATGATAATATATCTGCATGGAACAATAAAAAATTATAGATATGTTGGAGACGTATCACACACCAAAGGGAGAAACTGTCTAGAGTACAAGAGATTGAACAAGCTATCATATGTCTCCAACAACCGGAAAATGGAAGCTAGGTTTCAAAATCTGCGTGAGCAAGGCTCTAAAGCAAAGAAATCTAACCCACTTATCCTAGAAGAATTTCAGTGGGATAATGAATGGGTTGATATCAATGCCGAAATGGTCCATGAGCATCAAGCTCACGTGATGGACGGTGAAACACCACTACTTTGGTCTCAAGTTGATGAAGCTATGGGTGCGTCAACTTCTCTAGTGGGTCGCAACTTTCCTAGGAGATTTCGGGGTGATCCGGGCAACTTCTCTAGCGGAACCACTCAAGAAAAAGGCTGGCTGTGCATGATGAAGAGTTGAGGGCTGAATTAGAAGCGGCATAATGTGATCAAGGCATGGATAGCAACGATGGAGACGATGATGATTCACCAAATGATCAAGACAACGATTATCATCTTGAAGACATGGATCTTGAGGCTTGATTGCTTTGCTTGAAGATGTGTTGTTCACTTGTTCTTGTTTCTATCTGCCATTCATGTTTTGGTGTTGAACTTATTCACTTGCATTTAGATATGGCTGCATGTAATTTAATGTTGGACCTGCTGTATTTTAATTTCACTATTGAACTTCATTATTTGCTGCTCTATCCGTGCTATGCTTGATATTTGATGATTGGGTTGGACTATTGGAGTGTTGAACTTCATTCTTATGCAAATATGATTTGTTTTAATGTCTTGTAGGCTACTGGTTCATGGAGAAAAGGAAGGCCCTGGACATTGCATGGAAATGCCCAGGTTTGTATTACGTTGTGTGGTAATTTTATTGTACCTACTACCTACTGATTAACTCACGTCGACTCGTCGCCATGTCGACTCGTCGACCATGAGTCTAGACTAGTCACGACTAGTCTAGAGTCCCCCCCACCCCCCCCCAGCGACTCATCGACTCAAAAACATTGGTTGGCATTGCTCTAGTCCCGATGGCCATAGACCTGCGCTTTCCAGTGTCCACGACCTGCCGACGTCCTTTGTCAGTGTCGCTCCAGCCCTGATGCTCCGATTGTTGCATCCTCTCCAGCCGTCGGCTCGCCGATGTCCTGGCGCCCTCCTTCCCTCGCAACCTGGATCTACATTCGCTTTCGGTTCCTGGCTTGTCGGTGGCGTCGGCCGCCATCCCATCCTGCACACTGGCTCTCTTCACACCGCCGCCTTCCTAGGCCCGCTCACATCCACGTGATGCCAGTTCAAATCTTGTGTTTTTCGATGGCGCCCGGTGCCCCCTCTCTAGCGGCAGGCGCAATCACATCCTCCTTTTGAGGTGGCGGTCTCGGCTAGAGGATTGACCTACTAATCTCTGGACCCTCACCTAGTGGCAATGGGATTGCTCGGTCATAGTCCAAGGGGAAGCCTCTGCTTGGCGTGTCGACGTTGGCAGCACCGACACTAGCAAGTGTCGCTTCCCTTCCTGGAGGCGCTGCCATGGCCTTTATCCGTGCCTAAACTTGATCTTTCTCCGGGCTGGGCCGAGTTCGGGCCGGACTTGGCAAAACCCGAAGAACAAATCCCAAGCCCGAGCCCGGCCCGAAGCACATGAACAGTGGCATTTTTTAATTAAATTAATCATATTTGGGATATTATATTAATTTATTATACCTATATTTCCAATAAATATATATGGCTATTTCGGGCTTTCAGGCCGGGCTTCGGGCGAGAAAGTGAAGCCCGAGCCCGCACTACCAGAAATATGTCAACTTGTGACCGTCTGGAAGTGACCCTGGAAGAAAAGGTCGTAAGACTACAACCATTTGAGACCAATTGGTCGTAAGCTGTTCGGGGGGCTCCAAACGCTAAACCATAACGACCATTTTGGTCAGAAAGGTCGTAATTTCCTTACACGAAATGGTCATAAAGCAGACAACACTGGATGTTGCCTTATTTCTAGCTGATAACGACCAATATAGATGGTCATAGCCTTATAAATTGTGGTGCATTGCTATGACTAGGCGCCACCTCATCAGTTTTGCCTATGTGTCATGTCCATGTGTCAATTGTTGCCCTAGGTTGTGAAGTAGCCTACATTTCCGTCATTCCCAAAATTCCCAAAAAAATCTCATAAATTCTTTGGATCATATCTTCCTCAAATATGTAAAAACCCTTCCTTGGCTAGTTCAAAAATAATTCAGGAATATTCATTTTCCTATTCTGTTTAGAACAGCACTTTGTGAAGGAAGTGATATTTATATTTCTTGGATTGCCCTCAAAATTTTTGGGCACTCTTTTCTATCCAAATAATTGCCTCATGACAAAATTCAGCTCCATTTTCCTATTAAATCTTCCTCAGCAAATTTCCAAAGTTTCTGTTCAACTAGAAGCTTTGTGAAGTAAGTACTAGCTAGGCATCTCCTAATGCGCTGCAATTTTTCCACATATTCTATATGCCAATATAATAGCTCTACACAAAATTTGATCCCCATCTAATGATCCATGTGATCTCACCGTCCAATCTTTGTTTCTAGTAATATTTTCAATTTGTGAAGCAACTATATTTTATATTGCTTTATAATTGCTAATAATTTACCAGGACATGACCCTGCACATATAACCTCCCTACACCAAATGTTATCTGATTTTAATGTAGCCAATTATCCTCAATATTGTTCCTAATTTTCTGTTCAGTGGAGAGCATTGTGAAGGAAGTACCATTTGTATTTGTCCAAATGGTATAAAATTTGTACAGTTCCTTCATATGCCCATATTAACATCCACCTCCAAATTGCAGCTCAATCCAATCATCTATGTGGGCCCAGCATCAATTTCTATTTTCTGTCTAAAGAAGAGGATTGTAAAGGAAGTACCACTTTGGCATGTACAAATGGTATACAATTTTTACAGTGCCTTCCTATGCCCAAATTACTATCCTCCACCAACTTTGACCTCAATCCATTTATTCATTTGAGCCCAGCTTCAACATTCATATTTCTGTCCCGTGTGGTACTTTGTAAAGCAAGTGCCACTTAGGCTCCTCTATTTGAGCTAAAATTTTGCCAAGACCGTCTCCTTAGTAGATTATCATCCTCAGCCAAAACCCAGGCCCATTGGCCATGTTCATTTCCCCCACCACTAATCAAACACTTGGCTGCTAATTCATGTTTGAGCTTAGTTTAGTCTCCTCGTGAGATCCTTCTGTTGTATTCTTCTTCCTAGCACCTACCGGGGGAGTGACCAAGCCATAAGACATGCCTAGGCCGCTCAGAATGCGCGGCAACGCTAAGGTCACGCGGTGACTACGCGGCTGGCATGCTAGTTTGCGTGTTGTGGAGTTGGGGCCATCGTCCACCGTCCAAACCTCGATGTCTCGCCACCAAACCATGTATCTCTGATTAAATAGATAATTATGTACCTATAAATTATTTTTGGAAAAAATCATGAGCAAACTATAAGACAGCTGCAGTTCAAATTTGACCCGCTTCCTACTGAATCGGGGAAAATTTGTCTTTTTCACGAGAGGTGGCTCAAAGCTTTTGACACCCAACCATTTAGTCAATTGTACATTAAATAGTACCTAATATTTTAGAAAAATGATTCGGTCCAATTTTGCAACAAATATATGTTAGGTCCTTCACAAAAAAACTCATTTTGGGCACTCGAAAAATAAAAAATGAATTTTCCGTCCAAAGAAAATGAAAACTTCCTTAGACAACATTGTTTGTCATTCCAATATGCACCCTTGTGCATAATATGAGATCATTTGAGCAAACTATGCCATGCATGTGGCCATAAGATTGATCATTTGGCTTGAAAGCCATGAATCTTCACACATGATAGCTCATTTTTTAGAACACTTTTTTAAAATAATTGTCGTATTACAAGTTTATTATTTTTCATGGTAACTTGGTCACATATAATGACACAATGCGAAGATTTTACAATTTTTTGATTTTTTTTTGAATTTTGCATGCCCATTTCAAAATGCGGTCAAAAGGACGGGCATGCCCGTTCCTAGCTAGTGGTTGAATCTTGGAAACTTTTGGTGTTTCTGTGATTAAATAGATACTTATGTACCTAGAAATTATTTTTGGAAAAAATCATGAGCAAACTATAAGACAACTGCAATTCAAATTTGACCCGCTTCCTACTGAATCGGGGGAAATTTGTCTTTTTCACGAGAGCTGGCTCAAAGCTTTTGACACCCAACCATTTAGTCAATTGTACATTAAATAGGACCTAATATTTTAGAAAAATGATTCGGTCCAATTTGGCAACAAATATATGGTAGGTCCTTCACAAAAAAACTCATTTTGGGCACTCGAAAAATAAAAAATGATTTTTCCGTCCAAAGAAAATGAAAACTTCCTTAGACAACATTGTTTATCATTCCAATATGCACCCTTGTGCATAATATGGGATCATTTGAGAAAATTATGCCATGAATGTGGCCATAAGATTGATCATTTGGCTTGAAAGCCATGAATCTTCACACATGATAGCTCATTTTTTAGAACACTTTTTTAAAATAATTGTCGTATTAAAAGTTTATTATTTTTCATGGTAACTTGGTCACATATAATGACACAATGCGAAGGTTTTACAATTTTTTGATTATTTTTTTAATTTTGCATGCCCATTTCAAAATGCGGTCAAAAGGACGGGCATGCCCGTTCCTAGCTAGTGGTTGAATCTTGGAAAACTTTTGGTGTTTCTATGATTAAATAGATACTTATGTACCTAGAAATTATTTTTGGAAAAAATCATGAGCAAACTATAAGACAGCTGCAATTCAAATTTGACCCGCTTCCAACTGAATCGGGGGAAATTTGTCTTTTTCACGAGAGGTGGCTCAAAGCTTTTGACACCCAACCATTTAGCCAATTGTACATTAAATAGGACCTAATATTTTAGAAAAATGATTCGGTCCAATTTTGCAACAAATATATGGTAGGTCCTTCACAAAAAACTCATTTTGGGCACTCGAAAAATGAAAAATGAATTTTCCGTCCAAAGAAAATGAAAACTTCCTTAGACAACATTGTTTGTCATTCCAATATGCACCCATGTGCATAATATGAGATCATTTGGGCAAACTATGCCATGAATGTGGCCATAAGATTGATCATTTGGCTTGAAAGTCATGAATCTTCACACATGATAGCTCATTTTTTAGAACACTTTTTTAAAATAATTGTCGTATTACAAGTTTATTATTTTTCATGGTAACTTGGTCACATATAATGACACAATACGAATGTTTTCCAAATTTTTTTTTTTAATTTTGCATGCCCATTTCAAAATGCGTTCAAAACGACGGGCATGCCCGTTCCTAGCTAGTGGTTGAATCTTGAAAACTTTTGGTGTTTCTGTGATTAAATAGATACTTATGTACCTAGAAATATTTTTTGTAAAAAATCATGAGAAAACTATAAGGCAGCTGCAGTTCAAATTTGACCCGCTTCCTGCTGAATCGGCGGAAATTTGTCTTTTTCATGAGAGGTGGCTCAAATCTTTTCACACCCAACCATTTCGTCAATTGTACATTAAATATGGCCTAGTATTTTAGAAAATTAATTTTGGTACAATTTTGCAACAAATATATGGTAGGTCCTTCACAAAAAAACTCATTTTGGGTACTCGAAAAATGGAAAATGAAATTTCCGTGCAAAGAAAATGAAAACTTCCTCAAGAAACTTTGTTTGTAATTTTAACATGCAAACTTATGCAAAGTATGATGTCATTTGAACAAACTATGCCATGAATGTTGTCATAACATTGACCATTTGCCTTGAAATAGCTATTGGGCGCCGGATGTTTGTATTTTTAATAAGCGTGGATGGAAACATCTTGACACTCAAAATGTGGTATAATATTTTTGAAAAATGGTGCAGTCCAATTTTGCAACAAATATTTGTTATTTTCTGTAAATATTTCCAGAGATTTGTGTAAAAAAATCAAGTTTCGAGCCGGCCAATGAGAGGCAAGAAACTGCCTTCATGCGGATCACCCAGTTAGACGCGATCTGAGCCATCCATCATCACCTATCCAACGGTGGAGCCTCTCCTGAGAAACCAAAACCCTAACCTCCCACTCACCCTCTCATTCTCCCTCACTCTCCAGATCCGATCGAGCCGCCTCACCCTCGGCTCCTTCCTCCCCCTCCCCACCACCACCACCTCCGGCCGCTCCCTTTCACCCGGCGCCATGACCTCCGACCGCTCCCTTCCGCCCCACCCATGGCTCCTTCCTCCCCTCCCCACCACTACCACCTCCCTTCCACCCCGCTCCCCTGTCTCCTCTCATTAACCCGGGAGAAGCTCCATCCATCCAGCCAGAGGAGAGAGCAGGAGGCGGAGGAGAGACGAGCGGCTCCGGCGGGAGGCCCTACCTATCTATCTATCTGTCTAAATGGACTTGGAGCACTGGATCTCGCACCTGGCCACCGCCAAGCGATTCTTCGCGGCGCAGCTCGGCCACGCCGGTACGTCCGCCCGCTCTCCCGGGATTGATCGATTGGATCGATTCGCCCTTTCGCTCCGCGGTGGATTTCCTGATTGATTGGTAGGTTGATTGATTGATTTGCCGGTTCTTGTGTGGGCACAGATCAGGCGGGGATGGACGAGCTGGACATGGACGGCGACGAGAACACGGGAAGGCCCGACTTGGCATGCCCCTACTGCTGCGAGGACCACGGTGTCACCTCCCTCGTCGCGCACCTAGAGGAGGAGGACCCCTTCGAGCACCACCCCGCAGTCAGTACCCCACCCCCGATTAACCTCCTCCTACTGCTGCTTGGATTGTTATCTAGAGAAGACACAAGATCGACCCGATGAGTCTCCTCCTTTTCTTTCATCTCTTGACACCTTGGGAAGAGTATCATGTTTGGACACGAGTAACAGTTATCAGCTTTGTTCCTGTTCTTAGTGCGAATTTGGTGCTAGCTTAAGTTTCGTCGGTTGTCAGATATGGTGTAGATGATGCTTTACCGATGGTGTTTCTGTTCGGCTGTAGTGATTTTATCGGTATTTAGATCCAGTTTAGGGCCTTCACATGCCTTGGAAATGAGCACGTATCTATAGAATATGTGCTCCCATCTTTGGTAGATGCATATGGCTGTAGCTTCACTGAGTCGAAAATTGCTCTCACGCATGGTAAATTAGTGTTTTTGTTTCAAGTTTTAGTCTGTTATTAAAGGTTCTTTCCAGTGCAAGAGATGTTGTGCATGGTGATGGCCTTCTTCTATTTCTTATTGGCGTGTTTCTCAGATGCTTGTGTTGTATTTATCTTGGCTCAGTAAATAGATATAATCCTTAATTAGCTATGAGGGGACTTTCATGAATCATGTAATCATAGCGCTGATGTGTGGCTGTCGTGCTTCTCTAGATTATTGATTTAGTGTACTGTAAATATATGTGGTCCTTTTATCTAACCATCTTCTTGCGTATTCCTGTTCTTGAACTGCAGGGCGTTGAGATTCCGCTGGAAACAAGTTCCAGATGTCACTGGGTCTACCGGTGGCAGCCACTGTGAACTGCGCTGATAACACTAGTGCCAAGAACCTCTACATCATCTCTGTGAAGGGAATCAAGGGATGCCTGAACATGCATGAGCCAGAGCCGGAGACGGAGGAGTAATTTCGCCGCTGATGAACCCAGCGAGAACGAGAATGAGAAGGTTGGGTTCATCAGCCTCAGGTAATAATGCGAATCTCCCCCGCCGCCATGTGTATGCTTGCTTGCTCGCGCGTGGTTGGTTGGTTTCTGACAGTTGTGCTGTGCTGTGCGTCCTGCAGCGGCGACGCGGAGCAGATCGAGTGGAGTAAGATCCAGACCCCCACCGATGTGGTCGTGGTGCCCTACTACACGCTCGCGCCCCCTCCTGAAGGTATCATCTCGTCTCAGATGCTTGTTCCTGTGGTCGATTCATGTTCGATTCAAATGTTCAGTCAGTATGTGTATTTGTGTGTGTGAACGCTCAACGCTGGATATTGTGTGTGTGTGCGTCCTCTTCTGCTCCTCGAAGCTAATCTGCTCTAACATTGGCACCACGCCAAGTGCTGCAGGTTGTGTTAACAAGGAGGACTGAATTCTTTAGATGCCAAGGAGGACTGAATTTGTGTGCGTGTTTGTGTGCAGGCTGCTGCGACGCATCGACGGGTGGAGAAGGCGGATAACAACGAGGAAGCTGCGGCTCATTCTTTTCAGAGCACCTGCTGCAGATACAACCACTACAGGTGCAGGTATATCTATATATGGTTTGCTTCTTTGTTCGCCGCATAAATAAATTGCAACTTATAACAGTGTAAAGTGTAAACCTATATATGAGATATTTATGTGTGGTGGTCTCGCAAGTGGCAAATTACATTTGTGCTGCTCCTTTGTAACGTGATGAAACAAGCACATGTAGTGTCTGATTGAGTGGATGTTTGTCTATTGTCAACTTACATTTTCACAGCTGCGTTAAATAACAAGCTTGTTCGAGCAATTTTTTTAGTCTCCTCTTTTTTCTTCTGGGGTTTTTATAATCTTGTTTGGTAATTCTGGTGGTACATGTGTAGTCAGTAACCAGTGCTACTGCTTAACTCAAAATTTCTTTTACAAAGAAAAATAATAATGAGCATTTCTCCAGCCAATGTCTGAAGTAGTTGTTGTTGTGTAGTCATCGGCTGGACCTATGCATTTCATCAAAAATTGCAGTGATGTTTGTTGCCTAAGAAACTAGAGAATTAGAGGCCTGAGATTTCAATAGTTTGGAGGTGAAACCAATGAATTCAGATTTGAGTGAGAAACCTATTCTGGATTCAAATAGATAAGTTTATTTTTTTAAAGTATGCATAGATTTGTAACAATGAGCATAGGTGGTTATAGGTTGCTGTGATGATGAATATAAATATTAAGAAGTGCTCATGCATGCATCAGGACCTTTTATTGTAGTAGCTGGTATGCTCGATGCGTATATCTCCGTCTCTTTACTGTTTTGCTAGAACCATAAATCCTGATGCATGATGATAATGGTCTGGTTTGTTAGATCTGTTCTGCTGGTGCTTAAAATTTGACATGCCTGGATTCTAAATGAACTCGTTCTTACAATTCTTTTCATTTCTATGATCAATTTAATTAGAGTTGCATATGCTAGTATACTATACACCAAAAAAATCCTAGCTAGTGAGAACGTTTTAGTCCATCAACACATACTAGTTAGTGTTAGTCATACTATTTATGTACATTTCATTTGCTGTCAATTCTTGCTTATAAGTTATTGGATTCCTCATTGGCCATTGTTTGATGTTCTGTACACATTCTTATTCTTATATGTTCATTCTTATTTTTTGCACAGGTGAAGTGCGAATCCAAGTCCAAAGTTGTGAAGCATATCAGCAAAGAGTAGCATATATATGTGTTGTAATTGTAGGCAGTAGTAGGCTTATCTGGGCTGTAGTATACTTTAATGATTGTAATAGACTAATATAGTGTTGTTTTGGACGAATTTCATTTGCTCTCTGGATTGTTCGAAATAATGATTATGTATGTGATTTGAATACTCGTGAAATGGAAACGTGACAAGGGGGTCCAAGTTATAATGGTGGTTTGACAAATTTCGAAATTTCTGATGTGTGGGACCAATTTTGAGATAAGCATGACAAGTGGGACCAATCTGGCTGGTGGGACCAGCTGCAAAATAAAATGGCTGGAAATTGAAAATTAGTAGACTGTAAAAGGCTGCATCCTAGAAAATAAAAGGCCGAATTGCTGGGCTAGGCCCATGAAGCTAGCGAAAATTAATAGGAAAAATATATATTAAAAAGGCCGAATTAATGGGCTCGGCCCATATAGACACCGAATTGGACCGGGCTGAATCTTATCAACGACCAATCCAATTGGTCGCAATTTTGCCACGTCAGCTTGCCACGTTGGATCCGACGTGGTCTGGGTAGCTAACCAGCGACCAAAACAATTGGTCGTAAGATCAACGACCTTTCATTTTGGTCGTTACCTTCTACGACCATATCACAAAGAAGGTCGTTAAAGTTCATTAAAGACGGCCAGCTTTTGACCAACTGTTTTTGGTCGTAAAAAGGTCAAAAATGGAAAACAGTGACCATTCAGTGACCAATATTGATGGTCGCAACTTGACATATTTCTTGTAGTGCCGGCCCGAATGTCGGGCTTCGGGTCCGGGCCTCCAGGCCGGGTTGTCCATGAACAAGTTTATCCGTGCCCCTCTTCGATCACCGAGGGAAATCCTTGGTTCGGTTCTTCGGATTGGATGACGGCGGCATCATGACGTTACTCCTCTTCTTGAAGGCACCATCTTGCTTGCTCATGGCATCGGCCGCCATCCCATCATGCGCGCTAGCTTCACACCGCCGCCTTCCTGGCCCCGTTCACATCCACGTGATGCCAGTTCAAAACTTGTGTTTTTCAGTGGCGCTCGATGCCCCACCCTCTCCAGCGGCAGGCGCAATCACATCCTCCATTTGAGGTGGTGGTCCCGACCAGAGGATTGACCTACTAATCTCTAGGCCCTGACCTAGTGGCAATGGGATTGCTCAGTCATAGTCCAGGGGGAAGCCTCTGCTTGGCGTGCCGACGCTGGCAGCGGAGACACTCGCAAGTGTCGCTTCCCTTCCTGGAGGCGCTGCCATGGCCTTTATCCGTGCCCCTCTTCAAGCACCGGGGGAAATCCTTGGTTCGGTTCTTCGGATGGGATGATGGCGGCGTCATGATGTTACTCCTCTTCTTGAAGGCACCATCTTGCTTGCTCGTGGTGTCCTAGTGTTGGCTTTGGAAATGTTCGACATCTTGCCGGTTCGGCCTCCCCCCCGCCCCTCTTTCCGAAATTGTCAGGGGCTATGAACGCTGATTGTAACTCTATTTGTAGGTAATATAAATTGTAAATTATCTTTTCCCACAAAAAAAATGGATTCATAGTAAGTGTTGTAGCTGAAAACATGCATCTTATAGTGATACAGCGGCGCGTGGATGATTCGCTTGGTTATACTTTAGAAAAATACTCCCTCCGTTCCTTTTTATAAGACGTTTTAAACAACTGATTTTGAGAGCCGTCTGGACTATCTAAACGTTTTATAAAAATTAACAGAATGAGTAATTATAAATATTTATGGGGGAGGGTTCTGAATCACGGGCGCACCCCTGCCTGAGTGTACATGATACACGTTGTTTGTCTCTACTGGCCCGTCCAAAGATCGAGGTTTGCTGCTTTGACCGCACCACCAGCTTGCGTCCGCTATGATACACACGGCAGCAGACGACGGGCATTTGGCTTCCTTGCTAGGACGGTGATGCCGGGAATCTGCCTCTGTAGCGGTCTGCAAAATTTATTCAAATCTTGAGAAGTTCAGACGGCCTTTTTGTGCTGGGTGTGCTCCCAACGGCCGCAAAAACAAAAAGCGTCCATTCCCAGCAATTCGACCGTTAGTCCACCTGTGACACGAGTGCTTGGAAAGCGTGGCTATGCCGGTAGGTGGTCGACACCGGTGCCTGCATCTGGTTTGGCACCCAGAAGTGACACACGCAAGTGCACAAGCAAAAGTCTCACACCTGATGTAAGCAAGACACATATTTATATTACTTATATAGTACTCGAAATAATATACCGGCACGACATGACATGGAACTATGGAAGGGGAACGGACGGAATAATATCATGGTCGACCCTTTTGGTGGTCCGATCACGCAAATCCCGTGGCCCAGACCCCGGAGAGGATGGGCTAAGCATAATTGCATCGGCACCCACGATGTACTACCCTCGGTGCTTTCTACCTTGATCGCCGTTTTTTTATCAGAAAAGAGGTGATGGAGACGTATGATGGCAAAATGGACACATCTGACCTAAAGATGCAATAAATTCATAAAGTGAATTGTTTTAGAAAAAATTTCACTCGCGTAACCTTTTTGTGTGGCGCTCGACAGCAAGGCGTCACACTATATTGTGTGGCGCATTTGCCTTAGGCGCTGTTGAGTATATTGATTAGTTAGGAAATATGAGATAGACTGGGATTTGTCCTGCCTTGTCTTGTACTCCAAGTTGGTCATTGTACTCCTGTATATATGCCCATGAGGCTCAAACAATACAACAACTATTCCACCAAATCCCTCTCTCCCTTTAGACATGGTATCTGCCGCAAGTTCCTATACCTAGCCGCCGCCCACCGCTTCCGCACCGCGCGCCGCCCCCGGGGCGGTCGGCCTCCATGACCGCCGCCGGGGGCCGCGCCGCCTGTACCTAGGGTTCGTCCGCCGGTCGTGTTGACCGGCTGCCCTAGAGAGTCTTTTCCCCGATCTCTTGATCCGGGGTTTTCTCTCTTCCGCCGGTCACCTTGATCGGTGTTTTCTTTTTGGTTTTCCGATCTAAGATCGGTTTGCGTCGCCCGCCGCCGCCGTCGACCACCGCGCCTCTACTTCGACATCGGCGCGACCCGGCCTCTACACTCGACCCGGCGGCCTCGCGCAACCCGGCGGCTCCTCAATGCCGCCGTTCGCGCGCCGGCACGCCCGTCGATCTACGCCGGCCGTCATCGTCCTGCTCCGATTGGGACTCCTGCACCGCCCTGACCCGACGGCCTCGCGCAATGCGGCGGTCCATCATAGCCGTCGTTCGCGCGCCGGCCTGCCCGTCGATCTTCACCGTCGCCTCGTCCGGTCGCGCACCGGCTGCCTCGGGTCGGCTGCGTCGGGCCAGCTCCCGGCTCCGTCCTTGCCGGCTGCCTCGCGCCGGCTGTGTCGGCCTCGTCGACTGCCTCGCGTCGGCCTTGTCGGCTACCTCACGCCGGCCGCTTCGGGCCGGCTGTCGGGCTGCCTGTGTCGCGCCGGCTGCTTCGGGCCAGCTGCGTCGGGCCGGCTGCCAGCTCCGGCCGCCACCCCGCCTCCACCGAGCGACGTCCACGACATCGCGCGCGATCGGATTGATCACCCGCTCGCTGCCGCGATCCGCCTCATCTACGCCGAGCGACCGACCTGACCCGTCGGTTGCGCGCGCCTCCGCAGGTCCCGTGAAGACTGTCCCAAGTATAGCGCGCCCCTCCACCGATCGAGCACCGGACTGCCGATGCGTCGCCCCGTCGACCCGCAGCGCCGCCGCCCCGTGGCTCTCCCCGCGGCTGCACCAACCCGCGCGCTACCGCTGCGTCGCCCCTTCGGGCCGTAGTGTTGCAGCCCGCGGTCTACTGCCGCCCCGAGGCCGTCCGCTCCAGGTCGTCCCCGTGGCCGCACCGACCCTCGCACTGCCGCTGCATCGCCCATCGGGCCGTAGTGAGCGTGGCACGCGGTCTCCGCCGCCGCCCGAGGCCGTCTCCGTGGCTGCACCGACTCGCGCGCCGCCGCTGTGTCGCCCCTTCGGGCCATCACGCAGCGGCACGCGGTCCACGCCGCCGCCCCGAGGTCTTCCCGCCGTTGCCCTGACCCGCGCGCGGCTGCTTCGTCGCCCCATCGGGGCGTAGCGCCGCGGCGCGCGGTCCACTTCGCCGTCCCCGCGCGTCGACTTCCTCTGGTATGCGCCGCGCCGCCTTCCTCGGCGCGGGAACGCCATCGTCCACGCCGGTCTTCGTCATGCTGTCGGATTCTTTCACGCCTCCTTCGAGCATCGCCGCCGCGCTCCTAACCAGCCGCCGCCGCCGCCGCTACTCTTCGGCGTCGCTGCGGCTCGTTCACCCGAGCCACGTCGCGCCTCTTCGGCGGCGCTGTCGCTCGCCCACCCGAGCCGCGCCGCCCGTCCAACCCCTTCGTCTTCGTCCAGCACCAGCTCATCGCCAGCGTCGTCGTCGTCTACTCCGACCACTTCATCTACTCCGACCACCGCGGGCGACATCGGCCCCCCGCCGATTTGCGCCGCAACCGTCGTTGAGTCCTTCTCTGCTAGCCTCCTCGACATGGCGTACAAGTTATGTGCAGGTCCCCGTCTACGCATGCCCGGTGCTGGCAACACCGACGCGTGCCTTCGTCCCCGATGTGTTCCTAGGTCTGGCAAGCCTGGAGCGACGCATCGTCAACATCGACTTCGTCCGTCTACGCATGCCCGGTGCTGGCAACACCGATGCGTGCCTTCGTCCACGACGTGTCCCCGGACTTGGCAATCCCGGCGCGACGCGTCTCAACTTCGTCTTCTTCCCGGCGCACCACTACTTCGACACCACTGCGCCCATGACTAACTCGGCGTCTCCTTGCGCCCGCGGCTCCATGGCGACTTCCTCGACACCGGCTACCCCGACTCGACATCGACCACGGCGTTCTTCGCACGGCTACCTCGACCACGGCTACACCACCCTACGCTCTCGGCTACTTCGACATCGGCACAAAGGGCTACCGCCTTGCTTGAGCAACCTCGTCAGTTTCAAGTCCAGCCATGACTTCCGCGATGCATCGACCGTTACGACTGTGGGGGGGATGACCGTCGGCTTACCTTCGGATTCTTCTCCAGTCTCACCGTCTGCGTCGCTACCGTTGTGACTGCGGGGGGATGTTGAGTATATTGATTAGTTAGGAAATATGAGATAGACTAGGATTTGTCCTGCCTTGTCTTGTACTCCAAGTTGGTCATTGTACTCCTATATATATGCCCATGAGGCTCAAGCAATACAACAACTATTCCACCAAATCCCTCTCTCACTTTCAACAGGCGCCACACCAGTGTAGTGTGGCGCTTAAGACAAAGGCGTCACAAAAAAAAATTACGTGAGTGATTTTTTTTCAAAAACAGTTCACTTTGTAAATTTGTTGCGTCTTTAGGGTTAGTTTTGTCCATTTTGCTGGTAGCTCTCTCTTCTTGTCTTCTAGACAGATAGACAGATAGACGGTTGATTATAAAGGTTTGGAGGGCCTGCGGTGCAGGATCTCCAACAGTGAAATAAAATGGCCTGAAGCAGCGGGGCGACGGTGGAGGCAGACAACGATGAGATCCGGCGACAGGGACAAACCAAGGACACGTACGAACCGAATTACTAGCTGATACTACATCGAAGCAGACGATCAGGAGGCGTTAATTAATAATTAGGTTAATGGTGGAGCGATCGTCAACTAAGTACGCACAGGCTCGCACGTGTAGATACAGTACAAACAGATCCTCTACTGGACTGTGCACTGTACTGTGCAGCGATGGAGCCATCAGGGCGGCCACAGCGGAGCTCATAACTCGGTCTCTTGGAAGAGAAGAAGACGCCAGAGGAACGCACGCACGAGTGACCCGGCAGCTGTACAGCCAGCAGGGTTGTCCGTCAAATGTGCGCAGGGGGTGACACCTCGCATGATACGCCGAACCGCGCCGCAGTTACGGACGCCGCCCACGAGTGCGCCAGGCAGACCGCGGCACGGCGACCCCTCGTGTCGCGCCGTGCGCGCCCGTGCGCGCGCCGAGCATGCATGGCATGGCAGGACGTGTCACCGCGGGACACGAGCCTCGAGGCCAAACCAGGAGGCGCCGGCTGCAGCCAGATACGCCACGGCCACGCCCTCGTGATTTCAGAAGCTTGTGCTCGACGTCGGCGCCGCGGAGTCCGGCGACCGTCCAAGCAAGTGGCAAGTGGAAAGTCGTCGAACGGGCCGGGGGTTTTGTATCTTGCGATGTCCGGCGCGGAAGGCGCCGCCGCGACGGTCAGTCGCCGGCCGCACGGGTAGCCGTAGCCTCTAGGTCATGGGGCTAGGGCTAGAATAGATCGATCGACACCGACCCGTGCGCTGGCTCGAATCTGCCCGACGCGACAGCCCGGCCAACCTGGTCGCCGTTCGCCGGCATGGCCGCCTTGTTGGCTTGTGTCACGAGGGCGGGCTACCAGCGGCAGGATTCGTCCTAGCCCCTCGTGCTCTGACAACAAATTGACAGGTTAACCGCATCTAAAACCGCATTATTATAGGCTGGCCGCCCGGCGGTGCATGCACGCTCGCTCGCTCGTACGACAACCAACGCTGATGTGTCCAGAACTCCAGATTTGGCTTCAGGCTGGTTGTACTACAGTCGACATGCCCCCATGATTCGCAGAACCTCAGACGATGTTTCGTTTCTGCATCGATTTAATCATCGTAGGGGACACTGGGCAGACGCGATCGGGATCGAGCGAGCACTGTACTTTGATGAAATGAGTGGCGATTAAATACGCGGCGCACGTTAATAGAGTACATTATTAGTGGATCGGTCAATGGAGTTGTTAGGTTCGTCAGCACAAATTGAATCGTCACTCCCTGCACCCCGATTCTTTGGACACCCCGAAACATGCCACGGGCGGGTTATTGCAGACGGAGTGATCCACTCAGCGGCGTCGTGCATAAATTAGGACTGCCATTTGCTCAAACTTTATGTACTAGTATATATATTTTTGCGATAAAAAAATACTTAGTACATAAGCACGGAAAAACCTACTCCACTCCTCTCATGCCAAAAAGAACACCTTCCATGTCGGATTATCGCCTTATGGATGCGTTAACAGTTTGCGCCTCATTTTCATATGTGTACCATAACTAAAATTTCCTTTTTATGCGAAAAGGACTAGACAAGTTATAACGGTTTACTTTTTTTGTCATGACCACTTATAAAGGTTTATTAGAAGTACATAAAACTCTAAACATAATAAAAATTACATACAGATGCCTGGACCACTGCCCCCGCCAGAACATGCGGCCGACGTGCCTCCATACCAGAGCCGATAGGACCACGTTAATGACAACGGTCTTCGTGCACATGCCCCTAAGCATAAGCATTCCGGAATGATGTCCATTACACAACTTTATTTTCGTAGTCTTGGTTGGGTCTCCAAACGCAGAGTTTTGTAGGACAGCAACAATTTTTTCTCAAGTGAATGATCTAAGATTTATTAACCCGTGGGAGGTGTAGGATGAAGATGGTCTTCCTCAAACAACTCTGCAATCAAATATAAGCAATCTCTTGTGTCCTGATAGGTTTCCAACGTATCTATAACTTATGATGTATTCATGCCATGTTTACAATGATTTTATATGGTTTTGGTGCACTTTTATATGATTTTTGGAACTAACCTATTAACTTAGTGCCCATTGACAGTTTCTGTTTCTTGGCTATTTTTGTTTCGCAGAAAACCATACCAAACGAAGTCCAGATGCCATGAAATTTTATGGTGATTTTTTCTGGACAAGAAGAGACTCACGATGCTTCGGAGAAGGACCAAACAAAGTCTGGGGGCCACAAGCCTGGGTGCCCCCCCCAGGGTGCGCCACCTGAGCATGTGGGACCCCCAGGACTCCCCCTGGCGTGATTCCAATGCTGAAAAATCCTACAAATCACGAAACCTCCAGAAAGAAACCTAGAACTTTTACGCCGTCGCGGCAAGCCTCTGTTCCAAAGTAATCTCATCCGGAGCCCTGCCGGAGGGGGAAATCATCACCAGAGGCCATCTTTATCATCCCTACGGTCTCCATGACGAGGAGGAAGTAGTTCATCCCCGGGGCTGAGAGTATGTACCAGTAGCTATGTGTTTGATCTCTCTCTCTCTCTCTCTCTCTCTCTCTCTCTCTCTCTCTCTCTCTCTCTCGTGATCTTGATAGGGCACAATCTTGATGTACCATGAGCTTTGCTAATGTAGTGGAATCATATGATGTTCTTCCCTTGTTGTGATGAATTGAATATCGCCCTTTGAGGTTTCATTATTATCGGATTGAATATTATGGATTTGAGATCACTTAATATATGTCTTGCAATCTATGAGCTTTGTTGTCTATGAGAGACATTTTCTTCCAACATGTGAAGAGAAACGTGGATAATGGGTAGAACATTAGATTCTGGGAACATTGGTGGTCAGATGATAAACCTTTGAAACAATCTTATGATTTGTGTTTTACCAAAAAATATTAAGCTGGCTGATGTGATTAGTGAGGGCTGGTATCAATTTAATTTTGGAAGGACTCTGTGGGGAGACACTTTGACACAATGGAATGAGGTCAAAACCATGTGTGGCGATGTTACTTTATCTAGTGTCAAAGATAAACTTACTTGGTATTTAAGTGCTAATGGACAATTATCTGTTAAATCCTTCTACTATCAACTAGTTATAAATGATATGAATTTTTCCTACAAATTTATGTGGAAAATTAAAGTGCCTCCAAAAATTAAAGTTTTTTGTTTGGCTACTGATAAGGAATAGGTGTGCTTGCTAAAGACAATCTTTTGAAAAGAGGATGGTTTGGGAATCCTAAATGTGTGTTCTATGGTGTTGATGAAACTATAGATCACCTCTTTTTTCATTGCTCAGTTGCTAAATTTCCGTGGTGTGTGATATAGATATTTTTTAACTTGTCTGATTTGCCTGCTAATATGAAAGTAATGGTATGTTTTTGCATAACTCAGTTTGGCAAAGGAAAAAGGGAATCTTTGTGTTGGTATTTTTGCTCTCCTATGGTCTATTTGGACCTGTAGGAATGACATATGATTTGAATGCAGAAGGGTGAATGATACTTTTGTGAGTCTTATAAATCTTGCCGGCTCATCCAATCTTGGTCTATTTCACAGACAAAAAGGGAAAAATCAAAGGGAGCTGAGATGGGGGTAAAGCTTCTAGAACGTGTAGCGAGTGAAGTATTTCATGTGTCAAAGAGACGGCGTCCTGGAGTTCTCAGAATCACTAGTGGCTAGCCAAAAAGCAAAACAAAAACCGAGGAAATTCTGAGGCTTCATTTTCTTTGACAGTGGTGCTACTCCATCTTCTACTACACGCGCGCGTGGAGAAGACTTTACCTGGCTATATGTTGTCTCGCCTCCTTCTATTTATATTCCCTGGTGTCAGGTAATATGTAGGACATAGTACTGGTCCCAGTTTGGGTGGTTGTCTGCTGCAGCGATAATATGACTTGTGGTTTTGGTATCAGGCTAGCCTGTGTTTTAGCCTTGCTAGTAGCTTTAATCGACTATGTTGCTGGGAGATATATGGGTTCTAGAGATCATTCTGGCTGAAAAAAGGGCATGTCCTAATCGCCCGTCCGAGATGTGCAAATTGGGGTGTTTTGGTGGTGTGGTAAACTCTTATGGTTTTCTTAATGAAAATTGAGGGGAAACCCATTTTCCTCAAAAAAAAACACAATCTACTACACCACGTGGAAAGTCAGAACATCTTGATAGCTTCAAAAAATAAAATCAGAGGAGCAACCCCTATTTCATTAAAAAAATGATAGCTTCAACATTACACACACACACACGCACATGCTCTATAGCAAATGTGGTAAAGGCCGATGGTGATGACGCCACCGAGACGGGGCAACAACTCCACGGCCACCGCAACTCATAGTTGCACCCCTGCCTACTATTGCATCGCTTCACATCACCAATATGAAGCGACTTCGCCCAAACCACCTCAGATCCACCTGATCTCACCCGCCACCATTAGCAATCCACAAGTGGAAGGGCCGGAGAAAGCATATTGCATCCCGAGCCACCTTGGACAACGCACTTGACCCATCAACGGTAGGAACCCGGGCAATGCTGCCCTCGAAGTGACGATGATGCATTGTTGTCGCTGCATTTGTGCCTCGCAAGTAGGTCGCCCCATGGTTAGTTGTTCCTGCCGACAAGGACCAGACGTCAAGACCCGCCGCTCCCAAAACCACCGTCTCGAGAGATTGGGCCGGTCAAGGCCGTCGCCTCATTGCCGGAGAAGCGTAGACCCCGCCGCCGCCGTCGTTCGGACGAGCTTTCCTCGCCAGCTTCCTCTAACTCTCCTTTTGTGAGAATTTTACACTGGCGCGGCTATCAGCATGTAACAAAGTGGAGAATCCAAAGCTTAAATGGACTTGCCCAAAATGTCGTCCTATTGGAGGGGACATCCATGATGCCATGACACTACACGTACAAGATCGATCCCCTGTCACATCATCGTCACGCTTTTTTTTTCTGCGAGGAACATCATCGTCACAATGACACCATTTTATATCGAGGCCGGTTTTGCGTGCGTGTTGTGCCGTGTACCGGGTGGCCGGGTGAGACGCACGCCGTACTACCAGGTGATAAGCCCCGCCGATCCGATCCAATCTTTCTCCGTCGCCTTTGCTTTGCTTTCTCTCCACATCATGCAAAGGTGACCACTTCCGTTTTGTTCATTCCTATCCTCCCCCACCCCCACTCAGCCTCTGTTCCATCCATCCATCCATCTATCCATCCCTGATGGCCTGATCCCTCCATAATTCCGTTCAACGCTCCATCTCCCTTTCCGTGCACGCTCCACAAATCAAATCCAACGTACTACTTCACCTTCGATTCTCATTCGCTCTTTTTTTATTTGTACCTTTGTCCTGCCTTTCTCCCTCCGGCCGTATACTACCTTTTTCCCCATCTAAATAATGCAATGCAAAAATCCTATCTTGAACCAGGCATCAATACGATGTGCGTGCGTGCATGCGTGCGTGTATGATTGACGCCCGATGGCTTATTTCGCGTGTAGAATCAACATATGATATGTGCAACGCAGTCCCGAGGCTGGTGTGTATTTTAATGTATCGTTTTTCGACCAGTTCTCTTTATAAACTAACCAATTCTCTTCTTCTTAATACAAAGACAGAGCTCCTGCTGGTTTTTCAAAAAAAAAGTGCAACGCACGGGCATGTTGGACATTTCTCACGACTTTGGCGGGCTAACAAATATGGACTTGTGGAGACAGGTCGCTTTGCATACCAATCCTCTCAAGATCGTCGGTAAAAAACGGTGAATCTGTGTGACCGAAACCAACGCACCGGAAAACTGTCAAGATCTGTGTCAACATGATGATGCAGGTGATGGTTACCCTGCTCAAAATCGTGAGCCTCAAGGGTCCTGCGAAACGGAGTGACTCGGACCGGCGGACGGAGACGGAGGCGAAAGCTAAAGTGATTGATCTTGAAAAATTTAACCACATTCCAAAGTTAATCAACCGATGACAAACCTTCCGATTGGCCCGGTTACTGAATTCCGACACCTTGCACCACCAACCCCGACGTTGTGCACGAACCCAAACAGGATACGGCAGCATGCACTGTCTCCCAATAATCTAGCCTCGTCTTTCCGACCCGTTGCGGTCGATGGTGTACTGTATTTTATGTACAAATCGCATGATGATTAATCAAGGAGGGAGGGAGCAATCGTCGATGCGGAGAGGCGACGATAGGTGGAGAGGACCAGAAACGGAATAAATCCAACGCTCGGCAACAGGGGAAGCTCACCCGCCATCCCACGGGCTAGGCTAGGTGAGACCAACCCACTAGCAGCTCCTTGTTCAGTGTTAACCACCAGTACAAGTAGGAGTACTAACTAAATTTATTAAGTATTTGATTCCTTTGGAATATTAGTATTGTATATACTACTACTACTACTACTAATATATTTTGCTTGAACGGTTCGGACTTTATTTTGTCCCACGCCATATATGTTAAGCTTAAAAATGGAACTACCAGCAAGAAATGTTCGCACCTTCAAAACTGTATATGCTTGATTTCAACCTACACTTTATATATGAAACGAAAGGATAATACTTCCTCTGTCCTAAAATGAACTAAACCAACGATAATTATTTTGGGACGGAGGGAGTGCCATGCAAGACCATAGAGACGACCAATTATGCGATCACTCTCTCCGGCCATCACATGCTACTAGTTGAGACCACTAGCTCATTGGTCATTTATTATCCACTAGTGACTATTTAAATTCATTTTTATTTGATTACTTTTTTCAGAAATATATTTATTCGATTCTTTTAAAATACAATAAGTCAGGCTAATAAACGAGACGATTTCCCAGCGATGAAATGCAAAGAAAGCATCTTTCAAAATTCAATCAATTATAACTATACGCACACATTACTATACTCCCTCCGTTTCTAAATATAAGTCTTTTTAGAGGTTCCACTAGAAGACTACATATGGATGTATATAGACATACTTTACAGTGTAGATTCACTCATTTTGCTCCGTATGTAGTCTCCTAGTGAAATCTCTAAAAAAACTTATATTTAGAAACTGAGGGAGTAGATGATAAGGAAAATACAATGCAAGGCCGTACAGAAGAACAACTATGCGATCATTCTCTCCGGCAGATTCCTCGAACCGTAGCCACGCGCGCATGCAATGCATGTACGTGAACGTCAACAGTGGTCGCATGCAGCCGACTTATTTACCTCCCGCCCAAGTCCCGAGAGAGGAGCGCGACGGCTAGGACCGGCCGCCCATGGCCACGCCACGCATGCACGCCACGACGAGAGGGCCGGCCAGGCATGCATGGAGGGAGGGTCGAGATCGATCGCGTTGGTTCGATGCTCCGTGGCAAGCGGCCAAGAGGAGAGGGACCGAAACCCGGCCGGATGATCCTTCTTTCCTTCCGTTTGCCGCTGCCGCGCAGCGCACGGGTGGCATGGCATCATCCCCGACCCCCCACCGTATCACGCCATCCCATCCTTCCGTTTCTTGTCTGCTTCCCCGCGCGCCGTTTCCCCGCCCGGCCCCGCCCCGCCCCGCCCCGCCCGCCAGTACTAACTAATTTTATTTACTAGTATTTGATTCCTTTAGAATATGAGTAATACTGTACTACTAGTAGTAATTTATTTTGCTTGAACGGTTCAGACTTTATTTCGTCCCAGGCCATATATGTCGAGCTAAAATATGGAACTTGTAAAAAGAAACGTTCGCACCTTGAGAGCGCTATACGCTTGATTTCAATTGATTATAACTTGTACAGAAGACCAATTATGTGGTTATCCTCTCCGGCCATCACAGGCTATCAGTTGAGAGTTGAGACCACTAGCTCATTGTTCATTTATTAACCACTAGTGCTTGGCACTAATTAATTTCATTTATTTGATTCTTTTCTAAAGATATTTATTTATTTGGTTCTTGATTTTTTTAATATATCAGGTTAGTAACGAGAAATGCAAAGCATCTTTCGGTAGCCCTACCCAAATCCGAGGGTCGGCGTCACGGTTTTTTCATAAAGCTCGTAGCGATCGACACGATCACTCGTCATTCCCGCCAAGCGTATCATAATAATGCGGCATGCCTAGCCAGTGGGCGTAGATCGTATACGTAGAGCTTTCGTTGCCTTTATTTCGTCGAACAGACGGTGGTGTCACGTTACGTTACACTGCGCGTCGATCATAACTCCCCTCTACGACTACCATTGCCAAGTGATTACGCAGTTCACACAATCATCAGGGATGCACAAGGACACACAGGGTGTACGTGACGACACATACGGGTACTACGTACGTGCCACGTCTGTAGACCACGCACACACTGTGTCGCCCTGGTTGGACGCCACGTACGGCGCGGATGCACGTACGTACGACCTCTTCCCCCGCGAAATCTAGCTGCCGTCGTAAGTGCGGATTCGTGGAACCGTGACCACATGCGCGCATGCAGTGCGTGTAAACATCAACAGCGGCCGCATGCAGCCGATTTACAGTACCTCCCGAGTCCCGATGGAAGAGCGCGACGCCTTCCGGACCGGCCGCCCGTGCCCACACCACACACGCACGACACGACGAGAGGAGAGACACGGCCGGTCAGGCATGGCAAAATGGACATATCTAACCTAAATACGTAACAAATTCACAAAGTGAATCGGTTTCAAAAAAAATTCACTCGCATAACCTTTTTGTATGACGCCCGACAACAAGACGCCACACTACACTGTATGACGCCTAGCTCTCAGGCGTCATACAGTGTAGTGTGGGGCGCCACACAATGTAGTGTGGCGTCCAGGACAAAGGCGTCACACAAAAAGGTTATGCGAGTGAATTTTTTTCGAAAACAGTTTATTTTGTGAATTTGTTGAGTCTTTAGGTTAGATTCGTTCATTTTACCGTCGTGCATGCATGGAGGGAGGACCGAGATCGATCACGTTGGTTCGATGCTCCGTGGCAAGCGGCCAAGAGGGCCGCTCCGGCGCAGCGGTCCGAAACCCGGCCGGCGGATCCTTCTTTTCTTCCGCGCCGCTGTTCGCCATCCATCATCCCCGATCCCCCACCGTATCACGCGATCCCTTCCGTTTCTTGTCCGCTTCCCCGCGCGCCGTTTCCCCGCACGCCCGCCCTCGTGGCATCGGCATCGGCCCTGTTGCCGCGCGCATGCCACCATGGTCCATGGACACGGACGGTACACCTCCTGCTCTGCTCTACTCTACTCGCCACTGTCGCCGGCCCGGCCGGGGCCGGGGCGCTGTCGATCGTCGCGTCGACATACACGGCCGGCCGTCGCGCCCCCTCCGGTCGCCGTCGCGCCGTCCGTATCGCCCGGTGCCCCGTCTTCACCTCCATGTACCGTACCTACACACAATTATACCTGCCTGTCTGCTAACTACTCCAGTGCTTACTCTAGGTAAGATACCACCACTACGACTACTACTAACACTGTGAAAGGTGTGCGCGAGAGAGGAGTGGAGGGGAACGTGTGTGAACCCGCTCTGTTTTTGCGTGGGCTCTCTGCCAGTGCTGGGCGGTGGTGTATATAACCAGTCGTCACGCACAAGAAGCTTCAGGCAAGCAAACGACCCACCGCTCCTCTGCTCGGGAGAACCGAAAAGAAAAGGAAAGATGGCCGTCTCTGTCTCATCCCCATCCACTCTTCTGCTGCCGCTCCTCCTCCTCCTCCTCTGCTCCCTCCCGTTGCTCGCCTCCGCCTGCGACCGCTGCGCGCGCCATTCCAAGGCCGCCTACTACACCTCCTCGCTCACCCTCGCCGGTACGTGCCCCCCACCCATGGATGGATATGGATCCCTCCACCTGCTCTGTTTCTGGTTTCTGCCTGTGTGTTGCGTGGGTTGCAGTCAGAGGAGGTGGTTCTGAGTTCTGATTGGGTTTGCCTTTTGCGTGCAGCCGGCTCCTGCGGGTATGGCACGGCGGCCGCCTCCTTCAACGGCGGCCTGCTCGCCGCCGCCGGCCCAGCCCTGTACCGGGGCGGCGTCGGCTGCGGCGCGTGCTTCCAGGTATGTGCCCACCAAAGAAATCCTGTGCCCAACGGCTCTGGCTTGCCTTCTGGATTCCGCTTCTTGATCACCGGCTTGCCGAAGGATCAAGTTTATCTCGATTCCTTGACTAATCCGGTCAGCTTCGGCGTGCTGATTGCAGGTGAGGTGCAAGGACAAGAAGCTCTGCAGCGGCGCCGGCGCCAGGGTCGTGGTGACGGACCGCGCCAGGATGAAGACGAACCGCACGGACCTGGTGCTGAGCAGCCCGGCGTTCGCCGCCATGGCCCGCCCCGGCATGGCCGCGCGCCTCACCAAGCTCCGTGCCGTCGACGTCGAGTACAAGAGGTAACAGTAACACACACCACCTCTAAGCTCTCTTCTTTTTCACCACCTACCGCGCCATGTGCCAATTTTTTTTACCTTCCAACGCTGTACGTAATAATAAGAGAAACAAGGCAAATAGTCTCCACCGAACGTGCCACCATAAGTACTCGTACAACAGGACACGATTTGTCTTCACAGTAGTTATTACTAGGATCTATACGTACTACTTGACTTGGAAGCAGTTAGCTGGGCTCAAAATTGTCGGTGCTGATAATACGCGTGTGCAGGGTGCCGTGCGAGTACAAGGGCAAGAACCTGTCGGTGCGGGTGGAGGAGCGGAGCCGCGCGCCCAGCGAGCTCGCCGTCCGGTTCCTCTACCAGGGCGGCCAGACCGACATCGTCGCCGTCGACGTCGCGCAGGTGAGCAACGAGCAGCAGCAATCCCTCCCCAAGAACCAACCACCGTCGTGTCTGTTTTCTGACTGACTTTCATTGGTGATGATGGACGGACGCAGGTCGGGTCGTCGAGCTGGAAGTTCATGACGCGGGAGCACGGGCCGGCGTGGAGCACGCGGCAGGCGCCGGCGGGGCCGCTGCAGTTCAGGGTGGTGGTGACCGGCGGGTACGACGGGAAGTGGGTGTGGGCCGACCGGGAGGTGCTGCCGCGCCGGTGGCGCGCCGGCGAGGTCTACGACACGGGGGTCCAGATCACCGATGTCGCGCAGGAGGGCTGCTTCCCGTGCGACACGCAGGAGTGGAGGTGAAAGCAAACAAACGATCACCAACAAAGAGCCAAAGAAGAAGCTGCTGCTGGCTCCTCGTTTTGGCCGGGCTATGCACGCACGCACGATCACAACACCACAACACACCAGAGATTAGTTTAGTTTGACACCAGATGATGACTCGTAGGGTCATCTTGATCCATCGGCAACTTTTGATGCCGCCTTTTTCTTTTCTCTTTGTTTTGTGAGCCTTCTGTATATACACATGAGCTGCTGACGTGAATGGAGATAAGTAAATTAAGTTAATAGAGCATATCCTGGGGACTGATGATGGAGGACGGCGAGGTGCCGAGGTTACGTGTGGTGTAGCTTTGCTGCTTGAACAACTTGTCCCGATGGATGACCAGCGTTGCGTTGCAAGTCCCCGTGACGCTGGTTTCAAACGGCTCACATGCTGCGGCCATGTTCCCTTGCTTTCGGCGACGGAACTGGTCGTTAATCTTTGCAGATTTTGCTGACTTAGCAGGCCAATCTTCATCATCGATGGCTCTCGCTGTATAGCACACGAGAGAGGTTGTATAGTATAGCACGCGTCGCCTGCAGCTCGGGCTTTTTAGGTGTCGCATTATTGCAACTTGGTGAAGGAACTTTAAGACATCCCTGAGGAAATGCATATGATACAGTTGCTGATCGAGTGGCTTATTGCATCTCCAGCCAGATTTGGCAGGACTTGCCAAATCCCACACCCGCGTATCTCATATTCGACATCAAATATTCATACAAAATCATGCATCCATCCTCTTTCTCTTCCTCTTTTGATGCCGTTGTTCTTTTTCCTCTTCTGCTGCTGCTCTTGCTTTACTTTTTTTAAAATTCTTGTCTAGCCTCTGCCATCCCATATTGCCTATGCTCACTCTAGCCTTTTGGTCTTTTAATCTTCGTTGTCAAATGCCTCCACACCATGGCCATCGAGGTCAATATCGCCACGCATCACATCTTTCTCCTCAGGCACCAGTTCATCACATCCCCATTACAGGATCCAGTTATGTAGAATGCAACATGTAAGAACAAGCTTAACCTGGATAGGGTAAGGGTGAAATGACTGATCCAGGATCTTGAACCCATTCTTCAGAGCTCCAAATGCCCTCTCAATAGTTACTCCAAGGCTGGAGTGTCTGAGATTGAACAACTTCTGTGAAGTCCTAAATAATTCCTATCAGAGAACTCGTTCAGATGATACCTGGTTTTCCTGAAGGGTGGAAGAACACCTGGCCGACACCTGAAGGGTGCAGTGCTCACCTTGAAGTATGGATACCATCTTGGGCTAGTGCGGATCTTGGTAGGAGTCCGACCAGTTGGTGATTTGATCATCTCTCCTCCGAGCTCCCCAACAACATACATCACTTGCTTGAAGTATCTTGAGATGGTCTCCATTGGTCTCCTAAAAGTGTTGTGGATAACCCTGAACCTCTGTTTATGGCCAACAACATGAAGAAACATGGCCACTTGCTCTTCCACACTGGTGTGGATGCTATCTTCTAGCACCCCCTGCTCCTGAAGGTCTGGACAAGTCTGGCAAATGGTGCTCTTTCATTCTAAACATCCATATAGCCTCTGTGTCATTGCAGTTGTATATGTAGTTCAGATTGACGAGCCTCTCCTGTTCCCACATAAGCATTGGAGAATATAAGATGACAGGTCTCCCACCACGACGAATAGCTCTCTTGTGCATGAACATGATCCATGCCTGAATCACAGCTATCAGTGTTGCTGCCTGAACTACCAACCGCATCCATGCGTCTATAACCTAGTCCACATCGAGGGTGCGTTGAGCAATGGGAAAATCTATTGTACAACTTACCTAATGGCCTAACAACGTACCTAATATAGGAGAGAGGGGGTCTTGCTTACCGGCATCGGAGGCGAGGACGACGAGGGGGGGGGGGGGTATGCCTGAGTCAAGGACGACCAGACTGTGGCCAAATGGAAGGAGAGCAACAACTCCTGCTGCCGGATCTGTCGTCGCCGCCGCCTCCGCCGCTTGCGCAGATTTGAGTCGCCCCCGCCGCCGGTGGTGAGGCTAGAGGAAGTGGCTGTCCTAGAGGTAGTGGTGACCGTGTAAATGGGTGGTGTGTGTGTGGGGCGGGGGGGGGAGCGAGCCTAGATTTGCACCGTGTCGCCGCGCCCGATTTCCATCTCCTGCCATCCCCACCTGCTTTCGTCCTGCTCCCCCACGTGCGAGCTTGCACTGCACTCAGCCTGACTCGCTAGAAACTGCCGAATCGACAGTTTCTAGAGAGCCGGGCTGTGGGCTGCTTTAAGCTTTTCCGATCACCTTTCACAGGAATGGTTGAGCAAAGCCACGGGCATCAAGTGTCCGGCTCCACAGCCCGAAGACCCCAAGTCTCCGCTACTGTTGGAGATGCTCGTCGTGGCGCCTTACAAGGCGCCAGAGAAGAAGGAGAAGAAGAAGCCAGGCCGAACAGGCCTGCGCAACAGGGACCAGCCAGAAGCTGTGTCCGAAGAGACCCACGCCTCCTCGAATCAAGAGGAGGAGCACGAGGGTGAGGAGGGAGGCGATTCCCCCCTTGCCGGAAAAAGGGCGGCGTCATCGGACGCTCCGAAGGACGTAGATCCTCCTGCCCTGAAGAAGACGCGCCGGACATAGGTAGCCCTGTCCGGTGATAGTACGGACTCGGATACTGAGCCCGAGGATTTCGAGAGGGTTCCACGAAGGAACCTCAGGGTTAAGCCCCCACCTCGAAGGTAAGGATCCGAAGACCTCGCGAGCTATTAGCGCTAAGTTTTTTAATGTTACTGACCTGTGAGTGCCTTCTGGCTTGCAGCCCACCGCGCGTTCTCCCCACCGATCAAGTTTCGGACGGGGAGACCCCGCCCGCCGAGCTAGCGGAGAGCGGAACCGCGTCGCACCCCACTCCTTCGGGCGCCACGAAGGACACCGCGGAGGTGTCATCCCAGCAGGCTCCTTTGGAGCCGGACACTGGAGGCGGGGGCGACGACGTCATGGTCGAGGCTAACACCTCGGCCGCCGAAGACCCGAGAGAGAAGCCCCTCCCGGATACAGAGGAGACCGGACAAGGAGATGTCCAGTCACCTCCAAGGTTGTCTCCGGAGCGCACCACACCTCCGGAGGCACAAGTTCAATCCCCGGTCGAAGATCGGGTCAACCGACCACCACCGGCACTGTCGACCAATGGGTGGCTGGCTATGGGGGAGGCTCTGTCAAGCGCCCCCATCTCCGAAGAGCACCGCACCCTTATGGGTACGGTACTGCAGAGCATTCAGTCCGTGGATACCGGACTGAAGGAGGCCTTCAACGGTCTCCTGACGGGCTTTCAGGTGAGTCATGTAATGCTCTACTTTGTGAAATATGGATTTCTGTAAGTTATGATTATATGCATGGCAGCCCCCGAGCCCTAGGTGAGTTTGGAAAAACTTACCTGGGGGTCAAATCATAGATCCTTATCCGAACTATGTATAGGACAATATGTGTTCGGATCGTTCTGTCGGCCCTTAAGAGGACCGTACACATGATCATTTTAGTGACAGTTCGGAGGTTGTAAACTCCTGTAACGTTATATGATGTTGTTTGTTACAGGCTTCGTCGATGGCAGCGGCCAATAACGCTGCCGAGCTAGAAGAGCTAAATCGGAAGCTCAAGAGCTCCGAAGACGAGCTTGATGCTCTAAACAAGAGATTCGACGAGGCGCAAGGTAAGTCGAATTAGAGTAAAAAACTCTTCGTTACCGTACTGTCAATGCAGTGTTGTTTGATATGCTTAATGCTTGTGCAGCCTCGGCGAAGGAGATTGAGAAGCTCAAGGCCGAGCTTGAGAAGGCCAAGCAGGAGGCTGCGGTGGAGAAGGCGGCTGCCAAAGAAGCAGCTACCGCGCTATCCGCCCTAAGAGCCACCAGCGACAAGCACGAGGCTCGGGAGGAGGAAATCCAGCAGGAGCTCAAAGACGCTGGGCGGAAGTGCGAGGACCTGGAGCAGAAGGGCAAGGAGCAGGCCGCCGAACTATCCACCCTGAAAACCAATCTCCAAAAGGAGCGGGTGGATAGGCGGTCATTTGAAGAGGAGCTCAGCCAAGCCAAAGCTATCATGGATGGTAAGCCGTATTCATTGCAGTGTATCTTCGGGGACAGCAAGTTCGAGTTGCTTACCCAAGTATGGCGTTCCTCAGGCGCCTGCTCGGACCTCCAGAAGAGCTTAGCGGACGCGAAGCAGTTCTATGCTTCGCGGGGAGAAGGAGATGAAGCTCGGCTATTTTGGGCGCAATTCGAAGCCCCCGAGCGTTCTCCTCTCCTTGTGGAGCAGCTGAAGCAGCTGATGGAGCTACACTGGATGGCGGAACCGGCCATGAAGGATCTCTGTATCCGGCTATGGCCCAACGAGCCATTGCCGGGCAGTTACTTCGGCCTGGTGCAGAAGCTCGGTGATGCCACTCCTCGGGTCGACGCACTGAGGCGGTCTTCCTGCATCGAAGGAGCCAGGATGACCTTCGCGAAGGCCAAGGTGCACTGGCCGGGGCTGGACCCGATGAAGGTAGCCACTGCCCCTCCGCCTCCTGGAAAGGGTCATAGGCGCCCCGAGCTGTACTTCTCCGGAGTTATGGAGGGTGCTCGGGCCATAGAATCACAGTGTACGAGAGAGAACGAGTATGAATAGATTGCTGTACTATGTCCAAAGACTTGTCAGCGTGTATATATTTAAAATGCATGGTTTTATCATGTCTTGTATGTTTTGCATCCTTTATAACTCCTATGTGGCCGTTAAACCTGAAAGCTGCGAGTCGTCGGCTTCAGCCCCCGTGTAGATACTACGCGAGGTGTCTCTTCCAATCGCACTATGACCCTTAGCCGAGCTATCGGTACCCGAAGGCGGAAGTGTGAGGCGGACAAGGCAATCAGACCATAATGCTTTATTGCTTTCACTTAGCCGTAGGGGCGCGAGAAAGGAGTGCGGGGGCTGGTGACTAGCCCCCAGGCGTTTGTGATGTTCGGATAAACCGCGGCCAAAGCCTATATCACCTGGTTTGTACAAACACCAAACCCATCGTATGACACGGAATAACCTCTGACGAGATTTAGCTTAAGCTCGGATTCGCAGACCGGTTCTCGCATACCATGACTGTCAGTTTTCGGCTTTCTCCGCTGAGGCGCTTAACCAGACTAGCCGGAAGGGCAATCGCAGCGGTGCTCCCTTTGCCCTTTTAGCCGAACTAGCGGAACATAAAGGGGCAAGCACAGGAGCCGGGCAACCCAACTATTGACCCAAGACATAGTTCGGAACCAATGCATATAAAGCGGAATTCCAAGACGCCGAACACTAATGCAGTTGTGATTAGGGCGATTTTTAAGGTCGAGCCCCCGGTCTTTTAGCCGGTTGCGTCGTAAAATATACCAAACAGGCTCGCGAGAAGAGGGAGAAAACAAAAAGTGTTCCGAAAAGGGACAGCAAAGAGAAAATGATATATCTGTATTTTTCTCAACAACTCTTATTATTCGAATTGTCGATGCGACTGTTTATAGGTATTTGATAAATGAAATATAAACTTTACAGGAGGGGTTGTACCGAGGGCCTTCGATGAATGACCTGACGTCCTTGATGTGCCCTGTCGCTTATCCGCTCCTGCATCTCCTAAGGAGGTGTATGCCTTTATGGGCTTTACTTGTTCGGCGGACGGACCTTTGGAGAAAGAGTCTTGAGAAGTCACCGAAGTATGGATGAGCTTGACGCCTTTAGCAGGCACTTTATGGTACCTGTAGTATGTCCGAAGACGTGTTGACGGTAATAGTTCGGTCCAGCCGAACACCTACCCTCTAATAGTTGTTCCCCACCGCTGCCCATAGAATTTTGAGCGCGAAGTTGTGCCTCCTTGGCACGTACTTTGCTGGTGCTAGGGCCGTGCGATGGGGGGCGAGTCCCTATTTATGGGGAGAGGAAGGTTCTAGTACTTCGGATCGAGACCGAGCTCGCTTCCCAGCTTTGGGTGCCTTTACGGCAGATGTCGGCGCTTGCCAATCATCGGTGTAATGGAATTCGGCCGCCAGGGCCAACACATGTTCCTCAGTTCGGAGGGAGCGCTCTGTGTTGCCGTTAACAGTAATGACCCCCTAGGGCCGGGCATCTTGAGCTTGAGGTATGCGTAGTGCGGGATGGCGTTAAAGCGAGCGAACGCTGTACGGCCGAGCAGGGCGTGATAGCCGCTGCGGAAAGGTACGATGTCGAAGATCAAGTCCTCGCTTCGGAAGTTATCGGGCGAGCCGAACACAACCTCCAGGCTTACGGAGCCTGTGCACCGGGCTTCAATGCCTGGTATCACTCCTTTGAAGGTAGTGTTGCTGGGCTTGATCCTTGACGGATCTATGCCCATCTTTTTCACCGTATCTGAGTAAATCAGATTGAGGCTACTTCCACCGTCCATGAGGACTTTAGTGAGGTGGTACCCATCTATGACCGGGTCTAGGACGAGTGCAGCCGAACCCCCGTGACGGATACTGGTCGGATGGTCGCGTCGATCGAAAGTGATCGGATATGCCGACCATGGGTTATACTTCGGGGCTACAGGCTCTATGGCGTAGACATCTCGAAGGGCGCGTTTCCTCTCCTTTTTGGGTATATGAGTGGCGTAGATCATGTTTACTGTCTTTACCTCTGGAGGGAATTTCTTTTGACCGCCACCGATCGGACCACGAGGCTCATCCTCGTCCTCGCTGCGTGGGCTCTTGCCTTGGTCCTCGGATGCGAGCTTGCCGGCCTGTTTGAAGACCCAACAGTTACGGTTGGTGTGATTGGCGGGTTTCTCTTGAGTGCCGTGGATCTGGCAAGGCCTCTCTAGGATCTTGTCCAGCGGGGTTGGTCCATCGTGTTTGCCTTTAGGAGGCTTCTTCCGCTGCCCAGGCCGGGAATTGCGGAAGCCGGCATTAACAGCCGTGTCATCGGCGTCACTATTATTGTGCCGGCGCTTGTTCTTGTTGCGCTTCGGTTTCCCGTTGCCATCCCGAACTTCAGAGGTTCCGGGGTCTTCGGGGTTATGGCTACGTCTAGCTAGCCAGTTATCCTCGCCCGCGCAAAATCGGGTCAGGAGTGATGTGAGGGCGGACATTGTCCTTGGTTTTTCCTGTCCGAGCTGTCGAGCCAACCATTCATCCCGAATATTATGCTTGAAGGAGGCTATAGCTTCGGCGTCCGGGCAGTCTACGATCTGGTTCTTCTTGATCAGGAAACGATTCCAGAATAGCCGCGCGGACTCTCCTGGCTTCTGTACGTCGTTGCTTAGATCGGAGGAGTCCGGTGGCCGAACATAAGTGCCCTGGAAGTTAGATCGGAATGCCTCTTCTAGGTCCTCCCAACACCCAATAGAGTATTCGGGGAGGCTATTTAACTAGTGCCGAGCTGGCCCCTTGAGCTTCAGGGGTAAGTACTTGATGGCGTGGAGGTCATCTCCTCGCGCCATGTGGATGTGGAGGAGGAAATCCTCGATCCATACGGTTGGGTCAGTTGTCCCATCGTATTGCTCTATGTTTACGGGTTTAAACCCTTTCGGGAACTGATGCCGCATTACCTCGTCCGTGAAGCACAGTGGGTGGGCGGCGCCTCTGACCCGAGCTATGGCGCACCGGTGATCGGTGTCTGTCCTAGCTCGGGTTCGTTCCCGATCTTCATTGTCGCGGTCGAACCAAGGCCGGTACCCTTCCCGTCTATCGGGTGAGTATCCTCTGGATCCGTAGATGGATCGCGTACGACCTGCTCTATGGTCCAGGTCGTGTCGCAGGTCAAACCTGCCATCGGGCTCTAGTTTCTCATTTCCCCGTCTACGGGGTATCGTTGGCCTATAGCCGGTATCGTCAGCCGTCCTGTTGCGTCCTCGAGGAGGGCGGTCTGGCTTGTCGTATGGGGTATGCTTGGGAGACGGCGTATCAGTGAGCTCGTCGTCGAATTGTGGTAGCAGCCTTCTGCGTGGGTAGCTCTTAGGTTGGTCCGATAGACCGGTGCCGTTTCCTTCCTCAGCTGAGAGGACTCTTGTCCATCGGTCGTTGAGGTCGTCTTGTTCGGCTTTGAGTTGCCGCTCTTTTGCTTTCAGGCTGCGAGCCGTGGATATGAGTTGTTGCCTGAACAGTTCCTGATCTTCAGGATTGTCGGGGATGGCGAAGTCATCGGCATCCGCATTATCCTCCCCCTCGATAGAGCGGAGGTAGTCGTTGTCCTCAGGATCATCTGGATCATCGGGGTTGCGATGGCCTTCGGGTCTCTCCTGACCCTCTAACGGGTGATCAGGGATTTCAGGACCGCCGATGTCTTCCGGGGTATCTCCGTCCCCGGTGCCATCGATAGACTTTCGCCCCTTTTTTCCTTTTGACCGTTTATGCGGCTTTCGGCGTCTTGACGGCGCTTCATCCGATTTATCGCCGTTGTTTTTCGGAGTGTCCACCATGTAGACGTCATATGTAGAGGTGGCAGTCCACTGCCCGGTCTTAGCGGGGGTGAGGGAGTGATCTTCCTCACCCATGTACTCTGCTTCCTCGGAAGCATAGTCTAGCATGTCGGTTAAATCCTCGACAGTGGCTATCAAGTGGGTGGTGGGTGGGACGAAAAATCCGTCCTGACCCGTCTGACGCCCGATCTGAGAATAGATCGGGGTTGGGTCGTCGTTGATCTTCATCGACGAGATCCGATCGAGAGCCTCGTCGAGTATTGAGAGCTCGATCGGACCGGTCTGCCCAGAGCTTCCGGAGTGAACCTCCGATGCGTCCGTGCAGGGAGAGTGTTCGGCAAGAACTGATGTCCGGACATCGGGCACTATGACCTGATCTGGACTGAAAGTCGGGCCCTCGCCGGGGTAGATCACATGGGCGGAGCCGAAAGATGGGTCTGGGGTTAAAGCCTCAGAGTCTTCGGGCATGGCAGGCGAGACTGCGAGCCTGGTTAGTGATAGATCGCCTCGAGGGTCTACGGAGAACTCTAAGTTCCCGAATCTGACCTCTTGATCAGGGGCGAAACTTCCGACGCGATCTAGATGGCCGGCCGGGTCAGCATGCAGCACTATGCTGCCGAAAGCGAAGATCTGTCCAGGGACAAAAGTGCCCGTATTGCGGACCTCTTCGTTGAGGACTAGGCGAGCCATCGATTTCTTCTGACGATCACAGCGGAACTCTCAATGAAAGCACCAATGTCGGTGTCAAAACCGGCGGATCTCGGGTAGGGGGTCCCGAACTGTAAGACCTGGATCGATGGTAACAGGAGACGAAGGGGACAAGGTTTTACCCAGGTTCGGGCCCTCCTATGGAGGTAATACCCTACGTCCTGCTTGATTATATTGATTGTATGGGGATTACAGAGTTGATCTACCTCGAGATCAAGTAACTAAACCCTAGATGAGTTCTGTTGTTCTACCACCTAAAACCCTCCGGCTTATATAGACGCGAGGGGTCCCTAGGGTTTACACATGGTCGGTTACACGTTGAAGGGATAAACATGCCTATTCACTACTCCAAACGTGGAAGGCAAGCCATGATTCTCGAAACTTCCTCCTTGGAGACGAGATCTTCAATCCTTCCAATATTCGGCAAGTGGCCCATATAGTCCGGCCCATAAGTAATGGGTTGACCTCCCGAGGACCCCTTAAACCAGGACTACCTCAGTGATGAAGTAGGTGGTGGTGATGAGGTGTCACACTTCAGACTCAATAGGTACTCCAATTTGCGGATGACTCTCCGAAGGGTATTGATGTGCTCCTCTAGCAAAATATTTTCACGAATGAGGAATTTATTCTGAACACGGACCGCTTCAAAAGCCCTAAAAGCTTCGATTTCAATAGGGGTGAGATGACTGTAATAAGGTTGAAGGATATTTTCTTCTTCTCCCTCCTTTGTTGGCATGGATTACCCTCCTTCTCGGGGCTGATCCTCCATAGCCTCCTTGCCCTTTTCTTTCTTGTTAGCTTCTTTTGGCTCCTCCCTCTTCAGCTCCATCTTCATTAGCCAGGCATCGTCTTCTATATTATTAGAAGAGGGAGAAGACATGCTGCCTAGCTTGACAGATCTGATAGGAAAACAACACGAAACAAGAACAGAGGATTTTTCTGCGATGCGGTCATCAAAATAGTCAGGGGTATATATAGAGAATTTTTATTCTTGGGAAACAAGCATAAGGAAGGAAAACGGAGTCGGGAAGGTGTCCGAGGTGGGCACAACCTACCAGGGCGCGCCTGGCAGGGCTGGCACGCCCTGGTGTATCGTGCTCACCTCGATCGCCTTCCAGTTTATTTCTTAATTAACAAAAATTTCTAATATTCCAAAACTGACAAAAAATATTTTTGCGGATTTTTTGGAGTCCGTTTACTTACCTTATCACGTACCTCCTATTTTTTAGAATTCTGGAGTGTTCCGGAAGGTCTCTTTTATGTGTTCCTCCGGTGTCATGGTTTGGATAACATTGCTTTCAACGTTAATAGGCGTACCTGAGATATAGTGCTTAATTCTTTGTCCATTGACCACCTTCGGGTTAGTACCTTCGGCATTATTAATACTGATAGCTCCAGAACGATAAACCTCTTCGATAATATAAGTGTTGGAAATATGCCCTAGTGGCAATAATAAAATGGCTATTATTATATTTCCTTGTTCATGATAATCGTTTATTATCCATGCTATAATTGTATTGATTGGAAACTCAATTACATGTGTGGATACATAGACAACAGTGTGTCCCTAGTATGCCTCTAGTGGACTAGCTCGTTGATCAAAGATGGTCAAGGTTTCCTAACCATAGACATGAGATGTCATTTGATAACGGGATCACATCATTAGGAGAATGATGTGATGGACAAGACCCAAACTATGAACGTAGCATATGATCGTGTCAGTTTATTGCTATTGTTTTCTGCATGTCAAGTATCTGTTCCTATGACCATGAGATCATGCAACTCAGTGACACCGAAGGAATACCTTGTGTTTATCAAACGTCACAACGTAACTGGGTGACTATAAAGATGCTCTACAGGTATCTCCGAGGGTGTCTGTTGAGTGGGCATGGATCAAGACTGAGATTTGTTACTCCGTGTGATGGAGAGGTATCTCAGGGCCCACTCGGTAATACAACATCACAATAAGCCTTGCAAGCAATGTGACTAAAGTGTTAGTCACGAGATCTTGTATTACAGAACGAGTAAAGAGACTTGCCGGTAACGAGATTGAACTAGGTATAGAGATACCGACGATCGAATCTCGGGCAAGTAACATACCGAAGAACAAAGGGAATATCGTATGGGATTAACTGAATCCTTGACATAGAGGTTCAACCGATAAAGATCTTCGTAGAATATGTAGGAACCAATATGGGCATCCAGGTCCCGCTATTGGTTAATGACCGTAGAGGTGTCTCGGTCATGTCTACCGAGTTCTCGAACCCGCAGGGTCTGCACACTTAAGGTTCGGTGACGTTTCGATAGTATAGAGTTATGTATGGTGTTAACCGAAGGTTGTTCGGAGTCCCGGATGAGATCCCGGACGTCACGAGGAGCTCCGGAATGGTCCGGAGGTAAAGATTGATATATAGGAAGTCCCGTTTTGGTCACCGGAAAAGTTTCGGGTACTTCGGTAGTGTACCGGGAGTGCCGGGAGGGTACCGGGGGACCATCGGGAGAGGCCTCTCGCCCCAAAGGACCTCATGGGCTGTGGGAGGAGTCAAACCAGCCCCTAGTGGGCTGGCCGAACCCCCCACTAAGGCCCATGCGGCTAGGGGTGGGAAAACCCAAAGGTGGAAAGAGTTTCCAAGTGGGGAGGAGGAATCCTACTCCTAGTAGGATTGGAGTTGGACTCCTCCACCTCCCCACTTCGGCCGCACCAAGGGGCAGCCCTAGGGGCACCGGCCTCCCTCCCCTTCCTCCTATATATACTAGAGGGAGAGAGGGCAAAAGCACTTCAACCCAAAAGGCCATAGTGCAGCCCTCTGTCCCGATAGATTGATTCCTCTAGTTTTCAGCAGTGCTTAGGCGAAGCCCTGCTGGAATAGTTCCACCACCACCGCCGCCGCGCCGTCGCGCTGCCGGAGAAATCATCTACCTCTCCGCTCCCTCTTGCTGGATCAAGAAAGCGGAGATCGTCATCGAGCTGTACGTGTGCTGAACGCGGAGGTGCCGTCCGTTCGGTACTAGATCGTGATTGGATCGCGGGACGCTCGGCGATTGGATCGCGAAGTCGTTCGACTACATCAACCGCGTTTCTTAACGCTTCCCGCATAGCGATCTACAAGGGTATGTAGATCCACTCACCCTCTCGTAGATGCTCATCACCATGGATAGATCTTGCGTGTGCGTAGGAAATTTTTTGTTTCCCATGCAACGTTCCCCAACAGTGGCATCATGAGCTAGGTCTATGTGTATATGAGATCACGAGTAGAACACAAAGGAGTTTGTGGGCATTGATATTCAGATTACTTCCTCCCTTGGTCTTTTCTTGATTCGGCGGTATTGTGGGATGAAGCGGCCCGGACCAACATTACTCGTACGCTTACGAGAGCCCGGTTCCATCAACTGACATGTAACTTCGTTGCATAAAGATGGCTGGCGGGTGTCTGTTTCTCCCACTTTAGTTGGATCGGATTTGACAAAGGCGGTCCTTGAGAAGGTTGAATAGCAATTTGCGTATCACCGTTGTGGTTTTTGCGTAGGTAAGAATAGTTCTTGCTAGATACCCGTAGCAGCCACGTAAAACATGCAACAACAATTAGAGGACGTCTTACTTGTTTTTGCAGGGTATGTTGTGATGTGATATGGCCAATTACATGATGTGATATATGTGATGTATGAGATGATCATGTATTGTATAGAATATCACGACTTGCATGTCGATGAGTACGGCAACCGGCAGGAGCCATAGGGTTGTCTTTAATTGATTTTTGCCATTTTTGCTTTACTTTATCGCTATGAGTTAGCAATAGTTGTAGAAGCAACAGTTGGCGCGACAACCTCATGGCGACACATTGATGGAGATCAAGATGATGGAGATCATGGTGTCATGCCGGTGACGATGGAGATCATGCCGGTGCTTTGGAGATGGAGATCAAAAGCACAAGTTCATGGCCATATCATGTCACTTATGATTTGCATGTGATGTTAATCCTTTTATGCATCTTATTTTGCTTAGGACGACGGTTGCATTATAAGGTGATCCCTCACTTAAATTTCAAGATAAAATTGTGTTCTCCCCGAGTGTGCACCGTTGCGAAAGTTCGTCGTTTCGAGACACCACGTGATGATCGGGTGTGATAGACTCTACGTTCGCATACAACGGGTGCAAGCCAGTGTTGCACGTGCGGAACACTCGGGTTAAACTTGACGAGCCTAGCATGTACAGACATGGCCTCGGAACACAAGAGACCGAAAGGTAGAACATGAGTCATATAGTAGATATGATCAACATGAAGATGTTCACCATTAAAACCACCTCATCTCACGTGATGATCGGACTTGGGTTGGTGAATTTGGATCATGTGACACTCGAATGACCAGAGGGATGTCAATTTGAGTGGGAGTTTTTAAGTAATATGATTAACTAAACTCATTATCATGAACATAGTCAAAAATGTCTTTGCAAATTATATTGTAGATTACTAGCTCGCGCTATATCTCCCTTGAATTTTTATATGTTCCTAGAGAAATAGAATTGAAAGATGATGGTAGCAATAATGCGGACTGGGTCCGTGATCTGAGGATTGTCCTCATTGCTGCACAGAAGGCTTATGTCCTTAATGCACCGCTCGGTGCGCCACCCCCTCAAGCGTCATCTGTAGATGTTGTGAACATCTGACAGACACGTTCTGATGACTACTTGATAGTTCAGTGCATCATGCATTACGGCTTAGAATTGAGGCTCCAAAACGTTTTGAAACGTCACGGAACATATGAGATGTTCTAAGAGCTGAAATTGGGATCTCAGGCTCGTGCTCGTGTTGAGAGGTATGAGACCTCCAACAAGATTCTTTGCCTGCAAGATGAAGGAGAATAGCTCAATCGATGAGCATGTGCTCAGATTGTCTGGGTGCTACAATCGCTTGAATCGAGTGGGAGTTGATCTTCCAGATAAGATAGTGATTGATATAGTTCTCCAAGTCACTGACACTAAGCTACTAGAGCTTCGTGATGAACTATGAAAAGCCAGGGATGGAAATAATGATCCCTGAGCTATTCGCGATGTTTGACGCCGCGAAGGTAGAAATCAAGAAGGAGCATCAAGTGTTGATGGTTAGTAAAACCACTTGTTTCAAGAAGGGCAAGGGCAAGGAGGGAAACTTCATGGATGGCAAGCCAGTTGCTGCTCCAGTGAAGAAACCCAAGGTTGAACCCAAACCCGAGACTAAGTGCTTCTATTATGAGGAGAGCGGTCGCTGAAGCGGAACAACCCTAGATACTTGGTAAATAAGGAGGCTGGCAACGTCGACAGAAGTATATTTGATATACGTGCTATTGATGTGTACCTTACTACTACTCCTAGTAGCACCTGGGTATTGGATACCGGTTCGGTTGCTAAATGTTAGTAACTCGAAATAAAATCTACGGAATAAACGGAGGCTAGCTAAGGGTGAGGTGACGATGAGTGTTGGAAGTGTTTCCAAGGTTGATGTGATCACCATCACACGCTCTCTCTACCTTCGGGATTAGTGATGAACCTAAATAAATGTTATCTGGTGTTTGCGTTGAGCATGAACGTGATTAGATCTTGTTTATTGCAATACCGTTATTCATTTAAGTTAGAGAATAATGGTTATTCTGTTTACATGAATAATACCTTCAATGGTCATGCACCCAATGAGAATAGTTTATTGAATCTTGATCGTAGTGATACACATGTTCATAATATTGATGCCAAAAGATACAAAATTAATAATGATAGTACCACATACTTCTGGCACTGCCGCTAAATGTCATATTGGTGTAAAACGCATGAAGAACCTCCATGGTGATGGATCTTTTGACTCATTCGATTTCGAATCGGTTGAGACATGCGGACCATGCCTCATGGGCAAGATGACTAAGACCCCATTTTTCCGGTATGATGGAGCGGGCAAGTAACTTATTGGAAATGATACATGTTGATGTATTCGGTCCAATGAGTGTTGTAGCGTGCGGTTGATATCGTTATTTTCCTACATTCTCTGATGATTTGAGTAGATATAGGGATATTTACTTAATGAAACACAGTCTGAAACATTTGAAAAGTTCAAACAAAATCAGAGTGAAGTTTGAGATCATCGTGACAAGAAGATAAAATGTCTACGATATGATCGTGGAGGTAAATATCTGAGTTACGAGTTTGGTATACAACTTAAAGACAATGTGGAAGTTGTTTCACAACTCACGCCACCTGGAACACCATAGTGTGATGGTGTGTCCGAACGTCGTAGTCGTGCTCTATTGGATATGGTGCATACTATGATGTCTCTTATCGATTTGCCACTATCGTTTTGGGGTTATGCATTAGAGACAACTACATTCACTTTAAATAGGGCACCATCTAAGTCCGTTGAGATGACACCGTATGAATTTTGGTTTGGCAGAAACCTACGCTGTCATTTCTTAATGTTTGGGGCTGCGACGCTTATGTGAAAAAGGGTTTTCACCTAATGGGCTCGAACCCAAAGCGGACAAATGCATCTTCATAGAATACCCTAACATAACAGTTGGGTGTACCTTCTATCTTAGATCCAAGCGCAAAGTGTTTGTTGCTAAAACGGGTCCTTTCTCGAGAAAGAGTTTCTCTCGAAAAAATTGAGTGGGAGGGAGATAGAACTTGATGAGGTTGTTGAACCTTTGTTTCAACCAGAGAGTAGCGCAGCGCAGAAAGTTGTTTCTGTGGATCCTATGTTAGTTGAAGAGGAAGTTAATGATGAATGATCATGAAGCTTCGGATCAAGTTACTATCAAACCTCGTAGGTCGACAAGGACGCGTACTGCTCCTGAGTGGTACGGCAACCCTGTCTTAGAGGTCATGTTGTTGGACAACGATGAACCTACGAGCTATGGAGAAGCGATGATGGGCCCGGATTCCAAGAAATGGTTAGAGGCCATGAAATCTGAGATGGGATCCATGAATGAAAACAAAGTATGGGCTTTGGAAGTATTACCTGAAGGGCGTAAGGCCATTCAGAACAAATGGATCTTTAAGAGGAAGATGGACGCGGACGGTAATGTCACCGTCTATAAAGCTCGACTTGTGGCAAAGGGTTTTTCACAAGTTCAAGGAGTTGACTACGATGAGACTTTCTCACCCGTAGCGATGCTAAAGTCTGTTGGAATTATGTTAGCAGTTGCTGCATTTTTCGATTATGAAATCTGGCAGATGGATGTCAAAACATCGTTTCCTTAACGGTGTCCGTGAGGAAAGGTTGTATGTGATACAACCGGAAGGTTTTGTCAGTCCTAAGGATGCTAAAATGTATGCAAGCTCCAGCGATCCTTCTATGGACTGGAGCAAGCATCTCGGAGTTGGAATATTCGCTTTGATGAGGTGATCAAAGCGTTCAGGTTTATACAAGTTTACGGAGAAACTTGTATTTACAATAAAGTTAGTGGGAGCACTATAGAATTTCTGATAAGTATATGTGGATGACATATTGTTGATCGGAAATGCTATAGAATTTCTGGAAAGCATAAAGGGTTGTTTGAAAAGGAGTTTTTCAAAGGAAAACCTGGAATGAAGCTACTTAAATATTGGGCATCTTGATCTATAGAGATAGATCAAGATGTCTGATAAAACTTTCAATGAGTACATACCTTGACAAGATTTTGAAAGAGTTCAAAATGGATCAGTCAAAGAAAGAGTTCTTGCCTGATTTGTAAGGTGTGGAGTTGAGTGAGACTCAAAGCTCGACCACGGTAGAAGAAAGAGAAAGGACGAAGGTCGTCCCCTATGCCTTAACCATAGGCTCTATATAGTATGCCATGCTGTGTACCGCACCTGTGTGTGCCTTGCCATGAGTCCGTCAAGGGGTACAAGAGTGATCCAGGAGTGGACCACTGGACAGCGGTCAAAATTGTCCTTAGTAACTAGAAGACTAAGGAAATGTTTCTCGATTATGGAGGTGATAAAGAGTTCGTCGTAAAGAGTTACGTCGATGCAAGCTTTGACACCTATCCGGATGACTCTGAGTAGCAATCCGGATACGTATAGTGGAGCAGCCATTTGGAATAGCTCCAAGTGGAGCGTGGGAACATCTGTAGTACGACATATAGATTTGCAAAGAACACACTGATCTGAATGTTGCAGACCGTTGACTAAAGACCTCTCTCACATGCAAAGCATGATCGAACCCCAGAACTCATTGGGTGTTAGATTCATAACAATGTAAATCACATGGTGATGTGAACTAGATTATTGACTCTAGTGCAAGTGGGAGACTGTTGGAAATATGCCCTAGAGGCAATAATAAAATGGTTATTATTATATTTCCTTGTTCATGATAATCGTTTATTATCCATGCTATAATTGTATTGATTGGAAACTCAATTACATGTGTGGATACATAGACAACACTGTGTCCCTAGTATGCCTCTAGTGGACTAGCTCGTTGATCAAAGATGGTCAAGGTTTCCTAGCCATAGACATGAGATGTCATTTGATAACGGGATCACATCATTAGGAGAATGATGTGATGGACAAGATCCAAACTATGAACGTAGCATATGATCGTGTCAGTTTATTGCTATTGTTTTCTACATGTCAAGTATCTATTCCTATGACCATGAGATCATGCAACTCATTGACACCGGAGGAATACCTTGTGTGTATCAAACGTCACAACGTAACTGGGTGACTATAAAGATGCTCTACAGGTATCTTCGAGGGTGTCTGTTGAGTGGGCATGGATCAAGACTGAGATTTGTTACTCCGTGTGATGGAGAGGTATCTCAGGGCCCACTCGGTAATACAACATCACAATAAGCCTTGCAAGCAATGTGACTAAAGTGTTAGTCACAGGATCTTGTATTACGGAACGAGTAAAGAGACTTGCCGGTAACGAGATTGAACTAGGTATAGAGATACCGACGATCGAATCTCGGGCAAGTAACATACCGAAGAACAAAGGGAACAGCGTACGGGATTAACTGAATCCTTGACATAGAGGTTCAACCGATAAAGATCTTCGTAGAATATGTAGGAACCAATATGGGCATCCAGGTCCCGTTATTGGCTATTGACCGTAGAGGTGTCTCGGTCATGACTACATAGTTCTCGAACCCGCAGGGTCTGCACACTTAAGGTTCGATGACGTTTCGGTAGTATAGAGTTATGTATGGTGGTAACCGAAGGTTGTTTGGAGTCCCGGATGAGATCCCAGATGTAACGAGGAGCTCCGGAATGGTCCGGAGGTAAAGATTGGTATATAGGAAGTCCCGTTTTGGTCACCAGAAAAGTTTCGGGTACTTCGGTAGTGTACCGGGAGTGCCGGAAGGGTACCGGGGGACCATCGGGAGAGGCCTCTCGCCCCAAAGGACCTCATGGGCTGTGGGAGGAGTCAAACCAGCCCCTAGTGGGCTGGCCGAACCCCCCACTAAGGCCCATGCGGCTAGGGGTGGGAAAACCCAAAGGTGGAAAGAGTTTCCAAGTGGGGAGGAGGAATCCTACTCCTAGTAGGATTGGAGTTGGACTCCTCCACCTCCCCACTTTGGCCGCACCAAGGGGCAGCCCTAGGGGCGCCGGCCTCCCTCCCCTTCCTCCTATATATACTAGAGGGAGAGAGGGCAAAAGCACTTCAACCCAAAAGGCCATAGTGCAGCCCTCTCTCCCGATAGATTGATTCCTCTAGTTTTCAGCAGTGCTTAGGCGCAGCCCTGCTGGAATAGTTCCACCACCACCGCCGCCGCGCCGTCGCACTGCCGGAGAACTCATCTACCTCTCCGCTTCCTCTTGCTGGATCAAGAAGGCGGAGATCGTCATCGAGCTGTACGTGTGCTGAACGCGGAGGTGCCGTCCGTTCGGTACTAGATCGTGATTGGATCGCGGGACGCTCGGCGATTTGGATCGCGAAGACGTTCGACTACATCAACCTCGTTTCTTAACGCTTCCCGCTTAGCGATCTACAAGGGTATGTAGATCCACTCACCCTCTCATAGATGCTCATCACCATGGATAGATCTTGCGTGTGCGTAGGATTTTTTTTGTTTCCCATGCATCATTCCCCAACAATAAGGTCCGTCCCATTTGGAGAGAAGCTTACCTGCAAAAAATCTTAAACGAGAGTTGAACAAAAGAACATAGTCTCCTATTTTGAATTCCCGCTTTTGGATTCTTTTGTCATTTCATCTTTTTACTTTTTCTTTGAATAGTTTGGCATTTTCATAGGCTTGGGTTCTCCATTCATCTAGTGAGCTAATATCAAATAGCCTCTTTTCACCGGCAAGTTTGAAATCATAATTGAGTTCTTTAATTGCCCAAAATGCTTTATGTTCTAATTCTAGAGGCAAATGACAAGCTTTTCAATATACCATTTTGTTTGGAGACATACCCATAGGATTTTTATAAGCTATTCTATAGGCCCAAAGTGCATCATCTAGTTTCTTAGACCAATTCTTTCGAGACCTATTGGCAGTTTTTTTGTAATATCAATTTTATTTCTCTATTGCTAAGTTCAACTTGATCACTAGATTGATGATGATAGGGTGATGCAATTCTATGGTTAACATCATATTTAGCAAGCATCTTACGAAAAGCTGCATGGATAAAGTGTGAACCACCATCAGTCATTAAGTATCTAGGGACTCCAAACCTCGGGAAGATAACCTCTTTAAGCATTTTAATGGAGGTGTGGTGATCAGTACTACTAGTTGGAAAAGCTTCTACCCACTTAGTGACATAATCAACAACAACCAAAATATGAGTGTACCCGTTAGAGGAAGTAAAAGGTCCCATATAATCAAAACCCCAAACGCGAAATGGTTCGACAACAAGTGAATAATTCATAGGCATTTCCTGACGCTTACCGATATTACCAATTCTTTGACATTCATCACAAGACAAGACAAACTTACGGGCATCCTTGAAGAGAGTAGGCCAATAAAAACCAGATTGCAATACCTTGTGAGAAGTTCTATCTCCTGCGTGGTGTCCTCCATAAGCTTCGGAATGATATTTCTGTAGGATTTGTTCCTGTTCATGCTCAGGTACACAACGTCTAATAATACCATCTACTCCTTCTTTATAAAGATGTGGGTTATCCCAAAAGTAATGTCTCAAATCATAGAAGAATTTTTTCTTTTGTTGGTATGTGAAGCTAGGTGGTATATATTTAGCAACAATGTAATAAGCATAATCAGCATACCAAGGAGTGTTTTGAGAAACTTTTATTGTAGCTAACTGTTCGTTAGGGAAACTATCATCAATAGGTAGTGGGTCATCAAGAATATTTTCTAATCTAGACATGTTATCAGCTACGGGGTTCTCAGCTCCCTTCCTATCAACGATATGTAAGTAAAATTCTTGAAGCTAAAGAACCCACCTAATAAGTCTAGGTTTAGCATCTTTCTTTTCCATAAGATATTTTATAGCAGCATGATCGGTGTGAAAGATAACCTTGGAATCAACAATATAGGATCTAAATTTATCACACGCAAACACAACTACTAAAAATTCTTTTTCAGTAGTAGCATAATTGCGTTGAGCACTCTCTAGAGTTTTACTAGCATAATGGATAACATTCACTTTCTTATCAACTCTTTGTCCTAGAACAACACCACCAACATAATCACTAGCATCACACATAATTTCAAAAGGCAAGTTCCAATCAGGTGGTTGAATGATAGGTGCAGAGGTTAAGGCTTTCTTGAGTGTTTCAAAGGCTTCCACACAATCATCATCAAAGACAAAAGGAATATCCTTTTGTAAAAGATTAGTAAGAGGCCTAGAAATTTTAGAGAAGTCTTTAATGAACCTCCTATAAAAACCAGCATGACCAAGGAAACTTTGAATACCTTTAATATCTTTAGGACATGGCGTTTTCTCAATTGCATCAACTTTAGCTTTATCCACCTCAATACCTTGTTCAAATATTTTATGCCCCCGGACAATACCTTCATTAACCATAAAGTGGCACTTCTCCCAATTCAAGACGAGATTAGTTTGTTCACATCTCTGCTAAACTCGATAAAGGTTGCTTAAGCAATCATCAAAAGAAGTCCCGTAAACGGAAAAATCATCCATGAAAACCTCCACAATCTTTTCATAGAAATTAGAGAATATAGTAGTCATACATCTTTGAAAGGTAGCAGGTGCATTGCATAAACCAAAATGCATACGTCTATAAGCATAGGTTCTAAAAGGGCAAGTAAAGGTGGTTTTCTCTTGATCAGATTGTGACACAGGTATTTGAGAGAAACCAGAATATCCATGCAGAAAACAAAAGTGTGTGTGCTTAGATAACCTTTCTAGCATTTGATCAATGAAAGGCAGAGGGTAATGGTCATTTCTAGTAGCTTTATTTAATTTCCTAAAATCAATTACCATTCTATAGCCAGTAACAATTCTTCGTGGAATGAGTTCATTCTTATCATTAGGAACAATGGTAATACTTCCTTTCTTAGGGACACAATGAACGGGACTTGACCATCTACTATCAGCAATGGGATACATTATACCTGCTTCCAGAAGCTTTAATATTTAAGTTCTTACCACTTCTTTCATCTTAGGATTTAATTGTCGTTGGTGATCAACAACAGGTTTAGCATCATGTTCCATATTGATCTTGTGCTGACATAGAGTGGGACTAATGCCCTTAAGATCATCAAGAGTATATCCAATAGCAGCCCGGTGCTTCCTTAGAACTTTTAATAATCTTTCTTCTTCATGTTCTGAAAGGTTAGCACTAATAATAAAAGGATATATCTTTTTTCTCATCAAGATAAGCATACTTCAAAGTGTCAGGCAATTGCTTTAATTCAAACAAAGGATCACCTTTAGGTGGAGGAGGACCTCCAAGAGTTTCAATAGGCAAATTATGTTTTAGGAGAGGTTGTTGTTCAAAGAAATTTTTATCTATTTCATTTCTTTCACGCAAGTGCATATCATTTCCATGGTCAAGCAAATATTGTTCTAATGGATCAGTAGGAGGCATGCAATAGAAGCAAGACCAATTATTTCATCCTTACTAGATAATGCTCTATCACGAGGTTGTCTACTAAACTTGGAAAAATTAAACTCATGAGACACACCACCAAAACTGACACCAACAGTTTGTTTTTCACAATCTATCTTAGCATTAACGGTGCTCAAGAAAGGTCTACCAAAGATAATGGGAAAGAAGTCATGTTGTGGGGAACCAAGAACTAGAAAATCAGTAGGGTATTTTACTTTGCCACACAAGACTTCAACATCTCTAACAATCCCAAGTGGTGTGATGGTGTCTCTATTAGCAAGTTTAATAGTAACATCAATATCTTCTAGGGTTTTTTACATCTGTGCCCCTCGTTCCTTAGCTGTACTCATCCATCCCCACGCTCTTAGAATTTGCTCACTTTTCCCCACTCTCTTGTCCAAAACCCTCACGAAAGATCACAACGGAGGATGCCGTCGGGTCAATGGTTTGACCGTTAACTCTGACTAGTGGGGCCGCATTGTAAGGGCAACTCCAAATCGTACGCCCACGTCCGCTTGGGGCAAAACGGACAGACGGGCCGTCACTCGTGGCGGCGTCCAACCTACCCCCACCGCCCAAAGTAAATGCGCACGCGCGGTGGGCCCCGGTCGTCAGCCACCCACCTTCGTGTCATCGTCATACTTTAAGTGGAAACCCGTGGACCGGCCAGTCACACCCCACACAGTAGCTTCCGCTTCCAAAGCCAATCCTGCCCCCTCCACCCCCGGAAGTTTCTAGAAACCCTAGCCCGCCGCCGTCGCCATGACCTGGCCATGGTCCGGGAAGGGGAAGCATGGCCATGAGGCCGGCTCATCCTCTGGTAGGCGCCGCTCCGGTCGCTCTAGGAGCCCACCACTACCACCACCGCCACCACCGCCTGCTCTGTCGGCTCCGCCCGCATTTGCAATCGGTCCGCCGGCCGCCCCGCAGCGCACGCGCCCGTACGTCGGCATGGAAATATGCCAGGGGTACTGGGAGACGGCCACGCCATTGCCGTGGGGAGACGCCCACCTCCCGAACAACAGGCATCTGTCCAGGGATCGGGTTCCAATCCCCCCGGTGCCGATGAGCGGCCGCGCTCGCCGTGAGGAGATCGACCGACGTCGCGTGCGCCTGCCTCTGGATCTCCTCCATGACCCAAGGTACGGCGTCAACTCACCGCTGTGGGATACGTGGCTCCACGACAAGCACGACCTGCGGCGGCAGTCTTTTTTTGCCGGTCGTCGACCTAACCCACGACGACGACGTGCTGCTAGACCGCCCCAAGTGCACGGTCCTAGGCGTGTCCGCGGCCTCACCCCGACACCATCTCCGTCCCTGTCACCACCACCTCCGATGACCGAGGAGGAGGAGGCCGAGCTCATTAGGCGTGTCATGGAGGAATCCGCGCGCACGCACGACGAGCGTCAATGGGCGGACATGGAGAGGGCGTTGGCCCTCTCTGCGGCCGGCGACGTGGCCATCCCTGAGCTGGAGATGGTCTTCATCGTCAAGGAGGAGGTGAAGGAGGAGGTGGCGGAGGAGCCGGCCCTTGCGGCATGGAACCCCCAGCTGGTGGGCCAGTCGTGGGGATGGTCGGCAACTGCGTTGGAGATGGCCGACGCGCTGGCTGTCCAGCCGTGGGCACCCACGCCGCCGCGGTCACCCGAACCGGAGTAGGAGCCACGGGAGGAGGTGTTGCAGGCACTGCAAGCGCCTCCGGCCTGGCAGGGGCCGCCAACCCACCTTTGGCAGCCGCCTCCCTACATTGACCTCACCAACGACGACGACGAGTAGGACGGTGCTCCTAAAGACGGCGGCGGCTTCACCGGCGGGCAGAATTGTCTATATTTTACATGTGTTATATTTTTATTTGTGTTTTTATATTAGTTGCTACTGGCATTGTGTATAATGCACTAGAACTATCGCCGGTCTCTGTGGTCGGCATTGATGTTTAATTAAAGCTAATGTATGGTGATGTGATATGATGTGACTGGTATCACACCTGCGCCAGACTGAACAGCAGAGTTAGAACCCAACCAAATACGATTCTTATATTATCTTACCGAAAGGTTTGATAGGGTTAGGCAGATGCCCCATTATTCGTAAACAAGAAGAAATCCAGTGAATAAATACCTGCATCTGCAATAAGATAGATGGCCATCATCTAACCACTTATATGCCGCCAATCCTATTTGATGTTGGAATATGATGTGATTTGATGATTAATTAAGGTAAAAACTTGAATTTGAACTAACATTTGAATTATAAGCGACATGTTGAAAGAGGCCTAAGTTGTAATGATCATGTTACCCTATGTTGAAATGATCTAACAGCAAACAAAACAAAAATAGACTCCTAAACCCTAACCTTAAACCCTAACCCTAACCCTTTATTACAAAACCCATTTATATGAAGACAGTTTAAAATTTAAAAAATGAAAAATACGTTCGGATCCTTCTTACTCACACTGAAATGGAGCTCTGGTGATTTTTTTATTTTTCGTAAACATAAACCCACTGTCGCTCTCTTCTCGAACTCTATACAACCCCGTACGTGATAGCTCATATGTGTAAAGGAGTTTTCATGGAAATGCCCATAAACCAAGATTTTTATTTTTTGCCATAACCATGTCACATACAAAAGGCATTGTGAGCAGGTTTTACATTTTTTGAATTTAGTTCTGCTCATTTGAATTTGGAAACGGTAGCTCATCTCAATTTTTTTTTTCTTAAAAAAGTCCCTAAACCGAGGTTTATATTTTTTAGGGTAACTATGTCTTATAAAACGACGAACAGCGAAGGTTTCATATTTTTTGTTTTTTTTGAATTAGTTAAGATCATTTGAAGTTGGTCAAACTTAAGATAACCCTGCTGACCGGCTCATAACCCAGCAGCATCTCTACAAACCCTAACGTCGAACTGCAGCCGTCCGATCATACCCTATTGCCAAGCGAAAACCGTCAGATATGGTCTTCTAGAAGGATACTGGTAGGCTGCGTGCAGGCTCCGCGCCGTTGGATCACATGGACGACTCTGCATCGTTGGATCGTTGGGCGATCCGCGAGACGTTGGTTCTGCTCACCCACTCACCTGCGGGAAATAAAAAAAAAGTCCTGGTTGGTCCTTCGCTACGCGTTGACTGTCGAGGGAGGAGGCACTGCTCCGGCTCCCCATCATTATCCATAGACGGCTATTTCAGCCGAAGGGCGTCCCCCAGCCCTAGCTCATCCGCCTGCTCCCTCTCCCTGTCGGCACACGAGCACTCCCCTCTCAGAGCCCATCAGCCATGCCACCATGCCGCCAGTACTACACAGTCGAACACCGTCTCTTCCTCCTTTGACAGGCCCAAATCCGGAGGCAAGCGAGGCTACCTCTGGAACCGGAGGAGGATTTCGAGGAGGGGTCGGAGATGGGGGAGGAGGAGCCAGAGGAGGCACCGCCACAGCCGGAGGAGGAGGCGCCGCCGTAGGAGCCGGAGGAGGAGGCACCGCCGCGGCAGCCGGAGAAGGAGGCACCATCGCAGGAGCCGGAGGAGGAGGCGCCGCCGGAGGAGCCGGAAGTGGAGGCACCGCCGGTCTACTATCTGTGGCCCGACCAGGTGGTGATCCTCAACTCCATCCAGTCGGAGTAGGCCCGGTGTCTTCGTCAGCAAAAGATGGAGGCAGCGCGGGCGGCGCAGGAGGAGGCGCTGGCGGACCAGGCTCCCGCGCAGGCGGATCAGACTCCGGTGCAGGCGGATCAGGCCATCTCCGACGACGAAGACGCGTAGTGCACTACGTAGTACGTAGGATATATATTGTATGCTGCTATTATGCTCTCTGAGCTATGTTTAGCTGACTCTGGTTGCTGGTTCTATTCTATGCTTCAAAAATATATTGCATGCTTTTGTACATGGAGGGAGTGACATATGGGTGGGTAAAAAAGGTGGGCGAAGCTCGCATGTAGTACTGCACCCTGGCCTCGGTCTGTGGCACCTGGAAGGTGGAGACGCGTGCGAGAAGAGAGGAACCAGCGGCAGCGACCGTCGCTGCATTCGTGGCGGCGCATCGGCGCATGCAGGCAGGCTAGCTGGATCACGTGGCATGCATAGCAGGCTTCCTGGCGGCGCACGTCGATCGGTATGCCCTAGAATTTAATTGCAACGCTGAATTGATGCTGCGGAGGTCAAAGGCTGAGTCGGTGTGAACTGTGAATCAATCAAGGAGGCGCGTGCGAGAAGAGACGAACCGACAGCAGTGACAGTCGCTGCGTCCGTGGTGGCTCACAGGAAGGTTGCGTCCGTGGCGGCTCGCATCGGCGTATGCAGGCAGGCTAGCTGGATCATGTCGCGCATGCATAGCAGGCTTATCATGGCGGCGTGCATCAGCGCATGGACGCGGGCGTTTAATTTAACAGCCCAAACGAAATCACGGCCCAACGGTCCAACCAGCGCCACCGTCCAACGGGCGACACAGTCCAGCGCGGCCCCACACGTCAGAATGGTCAAAGGAGGGCGACACAGTCCAACGCGGCCCCACTTGGCAGGTCCAATGGGTGACACAGTCCAGCGCGGCCCCACACGTCAGAGTTAACAGTCAAACCATTGACCCGACGGCATCCTCCGTTGTGACCATTTCTGAGGGTTTTGGACAAGGGAGTGGAGAAAAGTGAGCAAAAGATAAGGGCGTGGGGATGAATGAGTACAACTAAGGAACCAGGGCACAAGAATAGAAAGCCCTATCTTCTATTTCAGTAGGTGCTATTTCATTCATAATTTCTTGGTATAAGGTAAAAGGAATAGCACTCACACTAGCACCCGAATCACATAAACCATGATAGCAATGATCTCCTATTTTGACTGAGACAACAGGCATGCCCTCTATGGGTCTATGTTTATCTTTTTCATCAGGTTTGGCGATTCTTGCAGCTTCATCACAGAAGTAGATAACATGCCCATCAATATTTTCTACCAAGAGATCTTTAACCATGGCAACACTAGGTTCTACTTTAATTTACTCAGGGGGCTTAGGTGCTCTAATATTACTCTTACGAACCACAGTTGGTACCTTAGCATGTTCCTTTATCCTAACAGGGAAAGGTGGTTTTTCAATGTAAGCGGTAGGCACAACTGGATACACATTGTAAATGATGGTTTCATCTTTAGCTATGACCGGTTCTTTAATTTCTTATTTAATAGGGGGATGATATTTAAACCACTTCTCTTTAGGGAGATCAACATGAGTAGCAAATGCTTCACAAAAAGAGGCTACTATCTCAGAGTCAAGTCCATATTTAGTGCTAAACTTGTGAAAAATATCGGTATTCATAAAAGATTTAACACAATCAAACTCAAGCTTTATACGTGACTCATTACCTTCGTCGAGTTCCCAATCTTCAGAGTTGCGTTTAATTCTTTCTAAGAGATCCCACTTGAATTCTATAGTCTTCTTAATACGTCTCCAACGTATCTGTAATTTTTGCTTGTTCCATGCTGTTATATTATCATTCTTGGATGTTTTACAATCATTTTATAGCAACTTTATATCATTTTTTGGGACTAACCTATTGACATAATGCCAAAGTGCCAGTTGCTGTTTTTGCTTGTTTTTTACTTCGCAAAAAATCAATACCAAACGGAGTCCAATCGCGACGAAACTTTTTGGAGATTTTTTCTGGACCAGAAGACACCCAGTGGGCCAAAGAAGAGCCAGGAAGGTGGGTTGTGGGGAGCACAACCCACCAGGGCACGCCAGGGGGCCCCCCGGCGCGCCCTGATGCGTTGTGCCCTCCACGGGGCCCCTCCGCACCGCCTCTGATGCCTATAAATTCTCAAATATTTCAAAAACCCTAGGGGAGTCGACGAAACACAATTCCAGCCACCGCAAGTTCCAGAACCTCGAGATCCAATCTAAACACCATCACGGAGGGGTTCATCTTCCTCATAGGTGCCTCTCCGATGATGCGTGAGTAGTCCACCATAGACCTACAGGTCCGTAGGCAGTAGCTAGATGGCTTCCTCTCTCTCTCTCTCTCTTATGATTCTCAATACAATGGTCTCTTGGAGATCTATTTGATGTAAACTTTTGCGGTGTGTTTGTTGGGATCCGATGAATTTTGAGTTCATGATCAGTTTCTATCCATGAATATTATTTGAGTCTTCTTTGATCTCTTATATGCATGATTACTTATAGCCTCGTATTTGTTCTCCAAATCTTTGGTTTAGTTAGGCCAACTAGATCCATTTTTCTTGCCATGGGAAGAGGTGCTTTGTGATGGTTCGATCTTGCGGTGTTCTTTCCTAGTGACAGAAGGGGCAGCAAGACACGCATGTATCGTTGCTATTAGGGATAACAAGATGGCATCTATTCCTACATGAATAGATCTTGTTTACATCATGTCATCATTCTTATTGCATTACTCCGTTTTTCCATGAACTTAATACACTATATGCATGCTGGATAGCGGTTGATGTGTGGAGTAATAGAGGTAGATGCAGGCAGGAGTCGGTCTATCTATCTTGGACGTGATACCTATATAATGATCATCGCCTTGGATATCGTCATGACTATTCCATTTTCTATCAATTGCCCAACAGTAATTTGTTCACCCACCGTGCGCTATACTCATGTGAGAAGCCACTAGTGGACCCTACGGTCGCCGGGTCTACTTTTCCAACATATTGCTTTCCGGTCTACTTTTTTGCAATCTTTGTTTTCAGATCTACAAAACCAAAAACCCCAAAACATATTGCTGCATATTTTATTTGCTCTTTTTATTTTGTGTTCTTGAGAGATCTATCTCGCCTATCTATCACTACCTAATCTATCTTTTTACCATAGAGAGATTGACAACCTCTCTTTCGCGTCGGGTTGCAAGTATTTGTTGTTTGTGTGCATGTGCTGCTTATTGGGTGGTGGTGATCCTCCTACTGGTTCGATAACCTTGGTTTCATAACTGAGGGAAATACTTACCGTCGCTGTGCTGCATCATCCCTTCCTCTTTGGGGAAATACCGACGCAGTCTCAAGCCACGTCTAAGGAATTTCTGGCGCCGTTGCCGGGGAGGAAGCGGTCTCTTCTATGTGCCTATCGTAGGCGTCGAGGGGACTCCATCATCATCTACCAGGTTCCTAATCACAAATCTCATCTCCTTGCAATTACATTATTTGCCATTTGCCTCTCATTTTCCTCTCCCCCACTTCACCGATTTGCCGTTTTATTCGCCCTCTTCTTAGTTTGCCTTTGTTTCGTCAGATCTCTTGCTTGTTGCTATGACTAGCGTTACTACTTCCCCTTTGTCACCAGATTTCGAAGGCCTATACTTCAAACAAAAACAAGGGGAAAATTTGAAAGATGCCTGGTATAGGCTAAAGGATCCTATCGTATTTCCAATCTAAAAGGAGACGCAAAAGTTTTGCTTAGAAAGTTTTGTATTGGTTTGGCTTTGCATCATAGAGAGCTTTTGTATTTTGCCTCAAAGGGTAATTTTATTGAACTTGATGCAAACACCGCTTATGAAGTTTTGGAAGGGATTTTGGGGGTTCCTCCACCAAAAAAGGGGCTTGCTTTTTCACAAGAGGGATTTCAAATTCTTGATAAATTGGGTGACTTACATAAGCACTTGGTTGAGTTACAAAAATATCACGAACCCCTCAAACATATTAGTGGGAACCTCAATCGCTTGAACACTTTGATTACCCTTTGCAATAAGCGTTTGGATATTTTGGATCTTAAGATGGTTTCTTCTCCTGAAAATTTGGGGAAGCGGAAAGAGCCCCCCCCGGATTCGAGAAGGCCCTCACAAAAGTGGCCAAAACCAAAGATGACAATACTTGAATCTATGCGTTATGCCTAGCTAGGGGCGTAAAACGATAGCGCTTGTTGGGAGGCAACCCAATGAATAAATAATTTTTTGCATTTTCCCTTTCTGTGTTTGAGTGTTTACAAAATTATGCCTCTGTTATGATTGTGTTTTTATGGTTTATTTAGTATTTTTGCCAAGTAAAGCCTTTAGGATGATTCATAGGATGAGTAGAAGCGATGCTGAATCTGAAACAGAAACTTTGCGTCCAGTATTTGAATTTTCATTTTTTGCTGGTACGTGATCTTGACCTGAAATTTTAACACAGTGTTTCTATACAAATTCCTTACGTTGTCCTAATTTTTCAGAATTTTTAGAGTGACAGAAGTATGGTTAGAGTACAGATTACTACAGACTGTTGTATTTAAGACAGATTCTGTTTTCGTTGCATTGTGTGCTTGTTTTGATGAATCTATGGGTTATATTGAAGGGTATGAGCCATGGTAAAGTTAAAATACATTAGGTATAATGAAATAATAAAATATGAATGGGTTTGCAACAGTACCTAAAGTAGTGATTTGCTTTATCATACTAACGGATCTCACGAAGATTTTGTTGAGTTTTGTGTGATTGAAGTTTTCAAGTTTTGGGTGAGATCACGATGGATGAAGGAATTAGGAGTGATAAAAAGCCTAAGGTTGGGGATGCTACCGCACCCCCAAGATATATCCAAAGAGAAACAAGCAACTAAGCTTGGGGATGCCCCCGAGTGGCGTCCCTCTTTCTTCTAACGACCATCGGTATTTTACTTGGAGCTATATTTTTGTTCGTCACATATCATGAGTTTTGCTTGGAGCGTCTTGTATATTTGCTTGCTTTATTTGTTAGTTTTTTCCTTTGTATCCTTGCTGGACACACCTATTTTAGAAATCCAAAATCATGCTATGATTTGTTAGAATTGCTCTATGTGCTTCACTTAAACTTTTTGAGGTATAGAATTGCTCTAGTGCTTCACTTATATCTTTTTGAGCACGGTGTGCTTGGAAATTTTTATAGAAATACTCTCATGTTTCACTTAGATTAATTTGAGAGTAGGTAAATTTTAAAGAAATCCTCTCATGCTTCACTTATAACTTTTTAAGAGATGAAATCTTTATGCTCATGTGCTTCACTTAAATTTGTTTGAGCTTGTCAAAAAGCAATGGCAATATATGAAACTAGTACCAAAGTGATAGATATCCAAGGAGGATATAATAAAAACTTTCATGAAGATCATTGGACAAATTAAACCTGATTCCTTGTAATAGTTTTGAAACATGATGATAGTAATATGTGAGTCATGTTAGTGAGTAATTATGCTTAGTAGGAATATTGGTGTTAAGGTTTGTGATTCCCTATGCATGCACGAAAGTCAATAGTTATGCAATGAAGTTACATCCTACTTATGGTGCATTATTCAGTGTTAGTTATGTTCAATGCTCACTTATGTGAATTTTCGTTTCTTGGTTTGGTTGCTTCCCAATCTATTTGCTAGCCTCCATTTGTACTAAGTAGAAATACTACTTGTGCATCCAAAATCCTTAAACCAAGTTTTGCCTTATGAGTCCACCATACCTACCTATATGCAGTATTTCCATGCCGTTCTAAGCAAATTTGTATGTGCCATCTTTAAATTTTCAAAATAATTTTTCTCTTTTGTGTGCCCGTACCGCTCATGAAACGGCGGGGAGTGTCCAATATTTTTACATGCTAGATGTGTTATTCTCAAGATGAGTGTTTATTAACTTGTCATTGCACGAGAGTGCGGCGGTAATAGGGATGTCCATTCCCGAAATGAAAAAGAAAAATATTTACTTTATGTGGTCAAATAATAAATTCCTTGGAAAGTGTTGGTATGGAAGGCAACCGTGGATACGACCCGCCATGGAAAGTGAAAGTTTGGTGGAAAAAGGAATAAACTTTATTTTCTCTTTGGGAACCGCCTAGGATATATCTAGCATGGAAAGTATTGTGAGCTACTTTGTCGTTTTCGTTGACAGGAAAAGCATGCCACCCAAAATATTTCTCTCTCTCAATTTAAACCTTGAGCTCTGGCACCTCTACAAATCCCTACTTTCCTCTGTGAAGGGCCTATCTTTTATTTTATACAATTTTTATTTTTTGCTTTGAGTCTCCATCTTCTCTTATAAGCACCAACTAGGGGGCACTATGATCGTACTTGAGCATTGGGCATAGTTAATATTTGAGTGTGTTTCATGAATGGATCAATGATTGAGCATGATGGGCTAGGGATAACTTTCTTTAGTGTTGATATTTTGAAAGACATGGTTGCTTGTTGACATGCTTCAGTATTGAAGTCATTATGTTAAAACTACACTATTGCTTTGAATCATTTCCAAGTCCAAATGTCCATGCTATACAAAAGAAAAGAATGTGATGAACATGTTAGGCAGCATTCCACATCAAAAATTCTGTTTTTATCATTTACCTACTCGAGGACGAGTAGGAATTAAGCTTGGGGATGCTGATACGTCTCCAACGTATCTATATTTTTTTGCTTGTTCCATGCTGTTATATTATCATTCTTGGATGTTTTACAATCATTTTATAGCAACTTTATATCATTTTTTGGGACTAACCTATTGATATAGTGCCAAAGTGCCAGTTGCTGTTTTTTGCTTCGCATAAAATCAATACCACACGGAGTCCAATCGCGACGAAACTTATTGGAGATTTTTTCTGGACCAGAAGACACCCAGTGGGCCAAAGAAGAGCCAGGAAGGTGGGTTGTGGGGAGCACAACCCACCAGGGCGCGCCAGGGGGCCCCCGGCGTGCCCTGATGGGTTGTGCCCTCCACGGGGCCCCTCCGCACCGCCTCTGATGCCTATAAATTCCCAAATATGCCAAAAACCCTAGGGGAGTTGACGAAACACAATTCCAGCCGCCGCAAGTTCCAGAACCTCGAGATCCAATCTAAACACCATCATGGAGGTGTTCATCTTCCTCATAGGTGCCTCTCTGATGATGCGTGAGTAGTCCACCATAGACCTACGGGTCCGTAGGCAATAGCTAGATGGCTTCCTCTCTCTCTCTCTCTCTCTTATGATTCTCAATACAATGGTCTCTTGGAGATCAATTTATGTAAACTTTTGTGGTGTGTTTGTTGGGATCCGATGAATTTTGAGTTCATGATCAGTTTCTATCCATGAATATTATTTGAGTCTTATTTGATCTCTTATATGCATGATTACTTATAGCCTCGTATTTCTTCTCCGAATCTTTGGTTTAGTTAGGCCGACTAGATCGATTTTTCTTGGCATGGGAAGAGGTGCTTTATGATGGGTTCGATCTTGCGGTGTTCTTTCCCAGTGACAGAAGGGGCAGCAAGAAACACATGTATCGTTGCTATTAAGGATAACAAGATGGGGTTTATTCCTACATGAATAGATCTTGTCTACATCATGTCATCGTTCTTATTGCATTACTCCGTTTTTCCATGAACTTAATACACTAGATGCATGCTGGATAGCGGTCGATGTGTGGAGTAATAGAGGTAGATGCAGGCAGGAGTCGGTCTATCTATCTTGGACGTGATGCCTATATAATGATCATTGCCTTGGATATCGTCATGACTATTCGATTTTCTATCATTAGCCCAACAGTAATTTGTTCACCCGGGTCTACTTTTCCAACATATTGCTTTCCGATCTACTTTTTTGCAATCTTTGTTTTCAGATCTACAAAACCAAAAACCCAAAAACATATTGCTGCATATTTTATTTTCTCTTTTTATTTTGTGTTCTTGAGAGATCTATCTCTCCTATCTATCACTACCTAATCTATCTTTTTACCGTAGAGAGATTGACAACCTCTCTTTCGCGTCGGGTTGCAAGTATTTGTTGTTTGTGTGCAGGTGCTGCTTATTGGGTGGTGGTGATCCTCCTACTGGTTCGATAACCTTGGTTTCATAACTGAGGGAAATACTTACCGTCGCTGTGCTGCATCATCCCTTCCTCTTTGGGGAAATACCGACGCAGTCTCAAGCCACGTCACTTCTTCATAAAAGAACCAGCACATGAAGTATTGAGCATGGATTGATCATTATGAGAAAGGCGAGCATAAAAATTCCGAATAATAACTTCTCTCGGGATATCATGATTGGGGCATGAATATAACATTGACTTAAGCCTCCCCCAAGCTAGAGCGATGCTTTCTCCTTCACATGGCCAAAAATTATATATATATATAATTCCGATCACGATGAACTAGATGCATGAGATAAAACTTTTGGTGGAATTCCAATTGCAAACGATTCCAGTTCCACGATCCAAGATCATCACATAGCCTATACCATGTCAATTATTTTCCCTTAAAAGATAAAGGTAAAACCTTCTTCTTAGCTTCATCTCCGGGTAAACCCGCAAGCTTAAATAATCCACAAATTTCGTTCACATATAATAGGTGCATATCAGGATGTTCAGTTCCATCTCATGCATAAGGTTTAGCAAGCAGTTGTTCTACCATACCCAAAGGAATTTCATAACCAACATTTTCAGTAGGTGCAATAGGTTGAGGTGCAACTAATTGTGGTTCCGGTCGAGGTGAAGATACCCCGAAAAAACCCCTCAAAGGATTGTTTTCCATAGTAGCAAGTAACAATAAATTTCAGCACGTAGTATAAGTTTTTCCTTACCGATTTCCACTTACCAAGAGCGCTTCACTCCCCGACAACGGCGCCAGAAAAGGTTTCTTGATGACCCACAACTATAGGGGATCAATCGTAGTCTTTTCGATAAGTAAGAGTGTCGAACCCAACGAGGAGCAGAAGGAAATGACAAGTGGTTTTCAGCAAGGTAATTTCTGCATGCACTGAAATTCTAGGTAACAGATAGTTTGATAGCAAGGTAATTGGTAACGAGCAAGTAACGATAACGGTAAATAAGTTGCAGCAAGGTAGCCCAATCCTTTTGTGGCAAAGGACAGTCCAGAACAATCTCTAGTAATAGGCAAAGTGTTCTTGAGGGTACACGGGAATTTCATCTAGTCACTTTTATCATGTTGGTTTGATTCGTGTTCGCTACTTTGATAATTTGATATGTGGGTGGACCGGTGCTTGAGTGTTGTTCTTACTTGAACAACCTCCCACTTATGATTAACCCCCTCGCAAGCATCCGCAACTACGAGAAAATTATTAAGATAAAATCTAACCATAGCATTAAACATTTGGATCCAAATCAGCCCCTTATGAAGTAGCGCATAAACTAGGGTTTAAGCTTCTGTCACTCTAGCAACCCATCATCTAATAACTACTCCACAATGCATTCCCTTATGCCCAAGGATGGTGAAGTGTCATGTAGTCGACGTTCACATGACACCACTAAGGGAATCACAACATACATATCATCAAAATATCGAACACATATCAAATTCACATGATTACTTGCAACATGACTTCTCCCGTGACCTCAAGAACAAAGGTAACTACTCGCAAATAATAATCATGCTCAAGATCAGAGGGGTATTGAATAGCATAATGGATCTGAACATATAATATTCCACCAAATAGACCATATAGTAATCAATTACAAGATGTAATCAACACTACTAGTCACCCACAGGTACCAATCTGAGGTTCCGGTACAAAGATTGAACACAAGAGATGAACTAGGGTTTGAGAGGAGATGGTGCTGTTGAAGATGTTGATAAAGATTGGCCTCCCAAAGATGAGAGGGGTATTGGTGATGACGATGGCTTCGATTTCCCTTTTCGGGAGGGAAGTTTCCCCCGGCGGAATCGCTCCGCCGGAGGGCAAAAGTGCTCCTGCCCAAGTTCCGCCTCGAGACGGCGGCACTCCATCCCAAAAGTCCTCTCCTTATTTTTTTCTAAGTCAAGAGAGCCTATATACTAGAAGATGGGCACCGGAGGTGGGCCGAGGAGGGCACAACCCTCCAGGGCTGGGTGGTGGTGGGGGTGGCGCGCCCTGGTGTCTTGTGCCCACCAGGGTGCCCCCCTCCAGTAGTTCTTTGCTCCTGTATTTTTTATTAATTCCAAAAATATTCTCTGTAAAGTTTTAGCTTCATTGGAGTTGTGCAGAATAGGTATCTCTGATGTGCTTTTTCAGGTCTAGAATTCCAGCTGCCGGTATTCTCCCTCTTTGTATAATCCTTGCATATTATGCGAGAAAAGGCATTAGAATCACTCCCTAAAGCATTATTATTCAACAAAACATAATAAAAAACAGTAGGAAATCATGATGCAAAATGGACGTATCAAAGCATTACTCTGTTTTTACTTAATACTCTAGATGCATGCTGGATAGCGGTCGATGGGTGGAGTAATAGTAGTAGATGCATGCAGGAGTCGGTCTACTTGCTTATGGACGTGATGCCTAAATACATGATCATTGTCATGAATAAATATTACATAACTATGCAATTTTCTATAAATTGCCCAAGAGTAATTTGTCTACCCACCGTATGCTTTCTTTGAGAGAGAAGCCTCTAGCGAACACTATGGCCCCCAGGTCTCTTCACAAATATTATTACAAAAACTCCTAAAATATTGATGCCATTATTTACTTTCTTTTTATTTTTGATTTATATTTATCAATTTATCTATCTGTCACTACTTATCGCTTGCAAGTAACGAGTTCAAGAGGATTGATAACACTCTTGCCCGCGTTGGGTGCAAGTGTGTGCTCTTTTGTGTGTAGGCACTGAAGACGGGAATTTGCGTGGTTCTCCTATTGGTTTGATAACCTTGGTTCTTGATAATCCCCAAGTGCAAGGAATCATCGTAGCAATTTCCAAAGGTGGAAGTGATAAGTATGGAGTGTCGAACCCACAAGGAGCTAAAGGTAAGATCAATATTCTCTCAAGTCCTATCTGCCACTGATACGACTCTACGTACGCCGAACGTTTGCTTCCAACTAGAAACGAGAAATAAAACTACGTTGTGGGTATGAAGAGAATAGCTTTGCATGATATCATAGAACTAAAATATAAAAATAGGTGCTGTTATCATAAAGTTAGAATATATTACAATATATTACAAATAGCGAGTGTGGAATAATGATGGGTCGGTGTGCGAAATTGTCCTAGGAAATTGTTAACAAGATCGGTAATCATTATTGCAATTTTATATGAGGGAGAGGCATAAGCTAACATACTTTCTCTACTTGGATCATATGCACTTATGATTGGAACTCTAGCAAGCATCCGCAACTACTAAAGATCATTAAGGTAAAACCCAACCATAGCATTAAAGCATCAAGTCCCCTTTATCCCATACGCAACAACCCCCTTACTCGGGTTTAAGCTTCTGTCACTCTAGCAACCCACTATAAGCGAATCATGAACGTATTGCAACACCCTACAGCGGGAATCCTTCATGTGTGCGCGGCACGGAAGGCACCATAGGACATCACCAAAATAAACATACAACTCAAACCAATCTAGATCATCAATCAACCCATAAGACAAAAGAAATCTACTCAAAACATCATAGGATGGCAACACATCATTGGATCATAATATGTGGCATAAAGCACCATGTTCAAGTAGGGGATTACAGCGGGATGCGGGAGAGTGGACCGCTGAAAAGATATGAGGACGGTGATGAAGAAGGTGATGTTCATGAAGACGATCACCGCGGCGATGGTTCCCCCGATGGCACTCCGGCGCCACCGAGAGAGAGGGGGAGAGGGTCTCCCCCTTGTGCTTCCTCCTCCATGGCCTCCCCCCTAGGTGGGGAGAGGTTCTCCCTCTGGTCCTTGGCCTCCATGGTGATGATGGCCCCTCCGTCTTCCTCCTCCATGGTCTCCGGTGATGGTGACCCCCTCCGGCAGGGTGCCGGAGAGGGCCAAGATTGATTTTTCATGGCTACAGAGACTTGCGGCAGCGGAACTTCTGATCTAGGTTTCTTTCTGGGGGTTACGGGATTTATAGGATAACTTGGCGTTGGAATCAAGTCAGGGGGACTCCCGAGGGGCCCACAAGCCAGGGGGGCGCGCCCTAGGGGGGGGGGGGCGCCCCCTAGGCTTGTGACTGCCTCGGGACTCCTCTCCAGTATCTTTTTGCTCCAATATTTTTTATATTTTCCAAAAATATTCTCCGTAAATTTTCAGCCCATTCCGAGAACTTTTATTTTTGCACAAAAAACGACACCATGGTAGTTCTGCTGAAAACAGCGTCAGTTCGGGTTAGTTCTAATAAAATCATACCAAAATCATATAAAATTATTGTAAACATGGGATGAATACTTCATAAATTATAGATACGTTGGAGACGTATCAGCATCCCCAAGCTTAATTCCTGCTCGTCCTCGAGTAGGTAAATGATAAAAGAAATAATTAATGAAGTGTGAATGCTAGCAAGTGCACAAGTTTGATCAATGATAATTGCAATCACTTTTTCTAGCATCAATATAAACCATAAACAGTAGCTCATCTCATAAAACTTCTCATGATCAAGTAACAAGCTATTCACATGTTAAAGTATAGACCAGAAAGTTTCTTGAAAACTAACAAACCATATTCCTAGTCATCGAACAATTGCAATTCATCTTATTTTCAGGAAGGGTCTATGTAAGAGCTTTGATTTAGCAAATTCCACATACTCAACTATCATATAGTCTTCCATGATTATTAACACTCAAAGCATATTTTTAGAACAAATAGCATCCATCGAACACAGAGAAAGATAGGGGCTTAATGTTTCGCCTCCCAACTTATTTATCATATAGATAATTGTCAACAATAATGATTCATGATCAAATATATTTGTGTGGATATATATGTCTAGATCATTCCCCAACACATGACGCTTGCCAAGAGAAAAAGGCAAAATATAGGAAGTGGTGAAGATCACCATGACTCTTGCATAAAGGTAAGTACTAGAAAGTAAAAGATAGGCCCTTCGCAAAGGGAAGCAGAGGTTGTCATGCGCTTTTTGTTTTTGGATGTGCAAACCCTTAATGCAAAGGAACGTCACGTTGTATTGCCCTTTGTGATAGCAACCTTTATTATGCAGTCTGTCGCTTTTATTTCTTTACCATCACAAGTTCGTACAACACTTATTTTCCCTTATAATAAAAGATCATACATATTTTGGAGCAATTTTTATTGCTTTTTGCACCGATGACAACTTACTTGAAGGATCTTACTCAATCCATAGGTAGGTATAGTGGACTCTCATGGCAAAACTGGTTTAAGGGTGTTTGGATGCACAAGTAGTATTTCTACTTGGTGCGGAAGTTTTGGCTAGTATGAGGTGGAAGCAAGCACCACATGTTGGAGGATCCATAACAATATAACTTCTATACAAATATACCCAACCATAACTCATTAAGTGGTCTTCCTTGTCCAATTTTAACTAATTGGCTCGAGTTTGAAAATAATTAATGATCTCACAATCATAGAAGATGTCCAAGATAGTATATTTATATGTGGAATCTCTCTTCCTTCAATATTCTTTCATGAATTGTTCAAGTGACCAATGCGGTGTTTGCTAACTTTCAATAAATTTTACCACCTATACTTATTATGTGTGAAGTCATTACTCCCCATGGGATAAGTATATGAAGCATATTTAATTTCAGATTTATGATATTCAATTCATTCAACCATTTACTCATAGGATATAAGTGAAGCACGAGAGTGAATGACAAACTACTCCAAAAAGATATAAGTGAAGATCAATGCGTAGTCAATTAGTTAAATAGCCATGTGAGGACTCTCTCTCTTATTCAAAATTTCAGATCCAATGCTTTTATTCAAACACCAAAACAAAATAAAATGATATTCCAAGGATAGCACGCATCATGTGAACGAATAGAAATTTAGGCTCAACATAGGCTAACCGATAATTGTTGATGAAGAGAGGTGGGATGCGTAGCATCCCCAAGCTTAGATGCTTGAGACTTCTTGAAATATTTACTTGGGGTGCCTTGGGCATCCCCAAGCTTGAACTTTTGAATCTCGTTCAATCCTCTCATATCCTGGTTTCACCTAAGTCTCAAAAACTTCATCCACACAAAACTCAAAATGAACTCGTGAGATAGGTTAGTACACATAAGAACAAATCAACACTTCATGTACTGCCAAGACATGTTGCACAATAATTTCCAAACATCATCTACTGTTTACTATCGTTTCCACAATTTATATCTACCAATATAGGCTATGGAGACTATAGGATAAGTAGATAACAAAACTTTGACAGCAATCTGTCTAAACAGAACAGTCTGTAGCAATTTATTAAACCAGTGTACTTATATAACTCTAAAAATTATTCAAATTTAGGACACAATATAAAATTTATATGAAAATACTGTGTAAAAATTTCAGAAACTTACCACGTTCCAGTAAAATATGAAAATTCAAACACTACAGCAAAAGTTTCTGTTTTTACACAGCACACATCAAACATGCAATGCAAGCATCCTAAAGGCAATTCTTGGAACTTTTTTATTGAAAAACAAGATTATAAATAACACCAAACATAAAATAACAAAATAAAATGACGCTCCAAGCAAAACACATATTATGTGACGAATAAAAATATAGCTCTAAGTAAGATATACCGATAATGTTGAAGACGAAAGAGGGGATGCCTTCCGGGGCATCCCCAAGCTTAAGCACTTGAGTCTTCCTTGGATATTACCTTGGGGGTGCCTTGGACATCCCCAAGCTTAGGTTCTTGTCACTCCTTATTCTCCTCATATCGGTGTCTCACCCAAAACTTGAAAACTTCAATCACACAAAACTTAACGGAACTTCGTGAGATGGGTAAGTATAATAAATAAAGATCATTCACTTAGGTACTGTCAAGACAAGATTCATAATTGTTCTCACATAATACCTACTGTATTCTATCATTACCTTAATTTATATCACTGAATATAAGCTATGGGAACACTAAAACAAGTAAACTATGCATGCAAAACAGAATCTGTCAAAAACAGAATAGTCTGTGAAGATCTGTAGTATAACCATACTTACCTGTCTCTAAAAATTCTTAAAGATTAGGAAAACCTGAAGAATGTGTATATCAAGACGGTGTAAAAATTTCAGATCATTATCACGCTCCAGTAAAAAAATGAAAATTCCTGTACTGGAGTCAAAAGTTTCTGTTTTGGTTCAGCATCAATTCTACTCATCTTGTGAGTCATCCCAAAGGTTTTACTTGGCACTTTATTGAAAGAAAACATATAAAACATAGTTAATAAAGTATCATAATCATGATAACACACAAAAACAGTAGGGGTAAATATTGGGTTGTCTCCCAACAAGCGCTTTTCTTTAATGCCTTTTTACCTAGGCATGACATTTTAATGATACTCTTCCAAGCCTAATTCCGATGATAATTTTATTCATACTGTAAAATATATAAGTGAAGTTCATAGAGCATTCTACAATTAATATAGATTAACCTATATCCAAGCTCAAAATATATAAGTGAAGCACACGAAGCATTCTATAAAGCCATACTCAAAAGATTTAAGTGAAGCACAAAGAGCATTCTACAAAGACTTACTCAAAAGATTTAAGTGAAGCGCATGAAGCATTCTACAAATCAATGAATGAATATCTCATACTAGAAGGGTGCATAAAGGAAAACAAAAACACTAAAGACACATATGATGTGAACAAAACTAAAACCGAGATATACCGATAATTGTTGAAGAATAAAGATGGGATGCCTTCCGGGGAATCCCCAAGCTTAGATGCTTGAATCTCCTTGAAATATTTACTTGGGGTGCCTTGGGCATCCCACAGATTGAACTCTTGTCTCTCCGTATTCTTCTTATATCAATACCTTCTCGATCTTCGAAAACTTCATCCACACAAAACTTAACAAAACCCTCGTGAGATCCGTTAGTATAATAAAGCAAATTACTACCTTTACGTACTGTTGTAAACTCATTCCAATTTCATATTAGCATTATATCTACTGTATTCCAACTTCACCATGGTTCATACCCCCCGATACAACCCATAGATTCATCAAAATAAGTGAACAACACATAGAAAACAGAATCTGTCAAAAACAGGACAGTCTGTAGCAATATGGAAACTTCGTATACTTCTGTAACTCAAATAATTCTGAACAATTAGGATAAATTAAAAAATTTATATAGAAGTACTGTGTAAAAATGTCATCAACTTTTGACATTTCAGTAAGAAATGTAAATTCATGCACTACAGTCAAAGTTTCTGTTTTTGCACCGTACATAGCAAACAAGCAATCTAATCATCCTAACAGCAAATCTTGGCACATTATTTTTATAATACAATGGATATATACAAGGGGATAATTATTTTTGAGAAGCTTCCATGAAAAATTCTACATTGTTTCCATGAGCATGAACAAGTGTTCAAGGTCGACCCTCACTTCTCCAATGCACAACCTTCCAATCACTTCTCTTTTTGAAAAACTTCTTAGGCATAAGAGGCAAGTAATTCTTTTTGTATTTATCTCGGTGAGACCTAGCACATCACATAAATATTTCGGTATAGTAGATACGCTAGCACCAAGAGCACACAAAGCATTGCACTCATATTCCTAGGAATAGAAACTTCTAACTCAAGTTTTTCTTCATGAGCCTTTAGCATAGCTTCTACGATATGTTTAGTAAAAGCCTTATTTTGTTCGTAAGCATTGGGTGAGCTAACAATGGATTGCAGCAAGGAAATACATTCTACTACAGAGAAAATCATAATTAAAGTCCTTGTGATCCAAGATAGTGGGTACATCACTAGTTAAAGTTTTGACCTCTCCAAACCTACTTTTTTCATTTTTATCATTAAGATCATCACCCTCCGAACAAATGGGATGCCTTCTACTTAAATTTGACTCATGTACACTCCCTTTATCATCTATTTTCATATTATTAAACAAATATTCAATGTGAGAAGTACCAATCATTTTAAGATCTTCATCATGATTATGGTAAAAAACGGGTGGAAGAGCCTTTTCTAAGAATTCTCGCTTAGCTCTCAACCTAACGGTCCTCTACTTACTTTCATTAATAGATATTTGGATGGATTTAATAGACTCATTAATATCATGCTTGGATGGCAAAGTTTTACTTTTAAGAGTTTCCACATCATGAGCAATCATATCCACGTTTGTAGCCATATCGTCAACTTTATGCAATTTTTCTTCTACCATAGTGTTGAAACTATTTTGAGAACTAATAAATTATTTAATGATATTATCAAGATCAGTAGGTATCCTATTATTATTAGATTAATTTCCATAGGAATTACCATAATAATTGCCATAGTTATTAGAGGAATTACAGGGATATGTCCTAGCATTGAAATTACCTCTATAAGCATTATTGTTCAAATTATTTCGCGAGACAAAGTTCAGATCAATAGCATCATTATTTTGCTCAATCAAAGTAGACAATGACATATCATTAGGATCAACTTGAGCTTTCTTATTTGCAATCATATTCATAAGAGCATCCATTTTATCACTCAAAGTAGTAATTCCTTCAACGGAATTTACCTTCTTACCAGTTGGAGCTTGCTCGGTGTTCCATTGAGAATAATTTGTCATGATATTGTCCAGAAGTTTTGTAGCCTCTCTTAATGTCACCTCCATAAAGGTACCACGTGCAGCAAAATCTAGAAGGTTGGTAGACACAAAGTTCAATCCAGCATAGAAATTTTGCATAATCATCCATAAGTTTAAGCCATAAGTGGGACAATTTCTAATCATGGTTTTCATTCTCTTCCATGCTTGTGCAACATGGTCTTACCCATGTTGTTGAAAATTCATAATTTGGTGTCGGAGTGATATAATTTTAGCGGGAGGAAAATACTTGGCAATGAAAGCATCTTTACACTTATCCCATGTTCCAATACTATTGCGAGGCAAGGACGAAAACCAAGTTTTAGCTTTATCTCGTAGTGAAAAAGGAAATAATTTCAATTTAACCACATCATTATCCATGTCCTTTTTAATTGCATATCACATAATTCAACAAAGGTATTAAGATGCGAAGCGGGATTCTCATTAGGACTTCCCGAAAATTGTTCTTTCATAACAAGATTTAGCAAAGCAGCATTAATATCATAAAACTACGCACTAGTGGTGGGTGGTATAGGAGTACTAATAAAATCATTATTATTAGTATTTGATAAGTCACACAATTTAGTAGTATCTTGAGACATGGTGACGAAACAAGCAAAGTAACAAGCGAAGCAAGCGAGTAAACTAGATAACTAAGCAAACAAGCAAATAGAAATACTTTTGTATTTTTTATTTTTATAGCAAGCAAAATATAACAGAAAATAAAAAGTAGAACAAGTGAATGATAATTTGTGAGAAGGTACTTGATAGGAATTTGGTGATGCTTCCCGACAACAACGCTAGAAATTCTTCCTACTACTTGTAAACTATGTTGGGTTTTTCCCCAAGGAGGAGGGGAGATGCAGCACAATATATATAAGTATTTCCCTCAGTGAGAACCAAGGTTATCGAACCAATAGGACAAGCACACAAATTCCCGTCTTCAGCGCCTACACATAAAAGAGCACACACTTGCACCCAACGCGGGCAAGAGGGTTGTCAATCCCCTCGAACTCGTTACTTGCAAGCGATAAGTACTGATAGATAGATAAATTTACAAACATAAATTGCAAATAAAAAGAAAGTAAATAATGGCAGCAATATTTTAGCAGTTTTTGTAATAATATTTGTGAAGAGACGCGGGGTGCCATAGTTTTCGCTAGAGGCTTCTCTCTCGAAGAAAGCATACGGTGGGTAGTTATGTAATATTTATTCACGTCAATGATCATGTATATAGGCATCACATCCATAAGCAACTAGACCGACTCCTACCTGCATCTACAACTATTACTCCACCCATCGACCGCTATCCAGCATGCATCTAGAGTATTAAGTAAAAACGGAGTAATGCTTGGAGGATGATGGCATGATGTAGACAAAAGTAAATCCAATTAATATGAATAAACCCCATTGTTTTACCCTTAATGGAAGTAGTACAATACGTGTCATGCACCTTTCTATCACTAGGATTGAGCACCGCAAGATTGAACCCACTACAACGCGCCACTCCCACTGAAGATATATCAATCTAGTTGGCCAAACCAAACCGATAGATCAGAAAGAAATACGAAGATATAACAATCATGCATATAAGAATTCAGAGAAGACTCAAATATTATTCATGAATAATCTGAGATAAACCCACAATTCATCGGATCCCAACAAACACACCGCAAAGATGATTACATAAGATAGATCACCGCGAGAATCGCGGTGATCTTTGCATTGAAGAACATAGAGAGGGAGATAAAGCCATCTAGGTACTAATTATGGATCCGTACGTCTGTGGTGAACTACTCACACATCACCATGGGAGCAACAAGGTTGATTTAGAGTCCCTTTGTGATCAATCCCCCTCCGACAGGGCACCGGAACAGGGCTCCAGATGGGCACACGGCGGAACAGAGACTTGCGACGGTGGAAAAAGTGTTTCGGGAGGATCTCTAGGGTTTTCCCAATATATGTAAATTTATAGCGAAGAGATCAGGGCCACATGCCGTGGGAGATGGCCCCAAGCCATTAGAGCGCGACCACTGCCCTGGGCGCGCCATGTTGGCTTGTTGCCACCCTGTGTGGCCTGTGGTCTTCCTCCGAAGTTTCCAGGTCTTATCTTTGTCCAGTAAAAATCATCAAAAAGTTTTGGGGTATTTGGACTTCGTTTGGTATAGTATTCCTTAAAGGACAAAAACAAGCAGAAACCGGTAACTGGCACTGGGCACTAGGTTAATAGGTTAGTGCTCAAAATAATATGAATCAGCAAGTAAATGCTAAAAAGTATCCTAGAATGATAATATAATAGCATGGAACAATAAAAAATTATAGATACATTGGAGACGTATCACGAATATGACTCTATTTGCATATGTTGGTAACTCGGTGGTAGTATACCTTTAAGTTGTACTTGCACAAAGAACACAGGGTTGTGGAGGTAGATGACCTCGACGGATCTTCAAGGAATGAAAATGAACCGTAATATGTTTATCACTAATTTTAGCAAATATCTTGCGCTCAACAAAGCGAACGATCAAATCATTAAGCCAACCATCACCCATCTTGCTTCAAAGACCCATCTTCACAATATTCATGGTTGAGAAAACCCTCTCAACTGATGTAGTTGCCACCGGTAATATCAATGCAAGTCTAATGAGGCGATAAACCAATGGAAATACCATATGTCGTCTACTTTGAACCAACTTGAGAGCAAGAGAACTCAAACTATCACAAGCCAAGAATCCAGTACTTCCTTTCATCACATCAATATATATGTTGAGTTAATTAGTAAAAAGATAGAGCTCTTGTGAAGAGAAATCAGTAGAGTAAATATTTGCAAGCTCAACTAGCTTATCATGCTCAAAGTTGCTAAATGAGTCCCTAGAACCAAGGCAAGCAATGCACTTACACAAGCGTGTAGAAGTTTCACTAAATCATTTATTCATCTCAATGATGTTTCTATCCAACACGTCATTGAATGTAATTAACTTGTAATGATGGAGACAAGTAACCATTTTGCGTGATCTTCTTGGGTAACCCCTTGCCGAAATGTTATCATCCATATTGGGCACTACCCCCCGGTTCCTTTATATAAGGTGTATTTTCTTGACATGGTGACCAAGGCACAAAATTATTAACATTTTAGTACAGAATTAATCTTGGCAATTTTGTTGGTTAGTGGCGAGTAAATCAGTTAGAATAGAAAAGAAAGAGATACACACAATCGAGAGAGATACTTTTCTTCTTTTGCTAGAAGTAGAGATACATGCAATCAGGAGAGAGATACCATCCAATTTTCAGGCGGGCTAGGAACATAATTATGAGAAATTAGAAGAAATACACCTTACATTGTGGAATTTTATCAAAAAACAAATACACTTTATATAAAGGAACGGAGGGAGTATTAGATTTGTTGCAACACAAAAGTTAGTAGTAGACATCAAGAGAGGCTCCCATCCATCATCTCTCAACTTTTGCAATAGACTTTCACCGACACAATCATATTCATTGCACAGACTATATTGTGATCTTTTTGTTGCAAAGCTTGTGGCAAATAATTGGTTAAACCAAGCACCTGAAGCATCAAATGCAAGATAAAGGACAAATTCAAAAGTTTCCATGTTTATCATAAAGCCAGAAGCCAAACCTCTATCATCTGTATCTGCCCATCAAGAGATATAGCATGTAGCACTTCAACCACGAAATCCCACATTTGATAGATCTGGATTAGAGTCTTGTGATATGACCCCCATCGTGTATCACAGGTCTTGCTAAACTTGTCTCTTGAAGCTGACCTTTTCCTGGCAAAATCTCCCATGCTCTAACTGTCCAACTAGGTTGTCATGATTCTTCTGCAACAATGTGCATTTCCTTTTACATGAGGCACTTACCTACAAGAAAAGAATAAGTGTGGTTAGAATTTTATAATGGTGCAGATGAGACTAGGCTGAGAAATGGATATTCACAAGATATATACTATTTGGATTTGTAAATAGCCATAATCTATAATAGCTAAGAAGCACTAACCATGTTGACCATCTTATTTGTATGGCCAAAGAAACCACTAACATCTAGAACAACCACCAATTGAAGTTGGTGGACAAAACAATGCACATAAAAAGCATACGGATTGACATCTTGAGCCAATTTCTTCAAACCATTAAGTTCTCCACACATATTTGAGGCCCCATTATATCCTTGTCCTCCCAATCTATACATGGATAAATTATGTTTAGCAAACATTCTATCCAAATATCTTTTCAAAGAAGTGGATGTAGTATCAACAACATGTTCAACACCAAGCAATCTTTCCAAAGACTCCCCTTTCTGCTGCATGAACTTGCACACAACAAAATATAGAACTAGAACAACCATGTGTGGGTAGAGTAGTTACATTCGGAATTAGAACAATCATGCAAAATGACTAACCTCACAATCACAACCCTTTTCTCTCTAACCGATACATCACAAGACTCATCAACATGCAGAGAGAATATGGTTTTATTTTGCTTTGCTATTTTGTTTTTGCCTCATATTTTCATCGTAGTCTTGTTTATATTTTTACAGTGGAGTTGATCTACGCCGAGCAACAAGGAATGCATCCTTAAGGAAAAGAAGCATGAAAATTCATGATCTTGAAGGTATGTCCTACGACTCCTGCCTTCTACACTTGAATTTCTTAGAATAATTGCAGTTGTTGTATGTGTGAAGCATTTTCAAGTGGGATTAAGTCTTCATGGTTAAAACAAAAAAGTTATTCTTGTAGGTAAAATAATTTAGTAACATTTGTTCTATTAATCTTGATAACCGAGACTTGCCGTAGGAATTATATTGAAAAGAAAGTGATGTTAACAAAAACTAACAATGCATATGAGAATGTCTCAAATAAGACTTGGGTGTTGAGAAAATTTGTAAAAAAAATGATATTCACGTATTCAACTTCATAGTGTTAATTTTAGTAGACTCAATAGCACTTGTGAATTAAGTTGTCCAGAGGAACCCAGTTGTGGATACAAAAGGAAGAAGACCTCGACGCACTCAAGGATTTGAATGTATTTTTTGTATGGGCGTGTTTGTAAGGATATATGATGCTTAATACTCCCTTTGTAACTTAATATAATACGTGTTTTAAAACTATAATAGTGTCAAAAAACGTTTTGCATTAAGTAACTCGGGATCATATGGCTTAGGCCATTTTGGAGTTTCTTTCTTTTGTGTAGATATGTTCCCATAATAATCTATCGAGCTGTGTTGAATTACATAATTGTGTTTGCACAAAGTGGAAATTTTAACAAAGAGGGTATGTAGCAGAGAGGAATCGAGCATCCGTTTTTGCTTGAGATTCGTGCGCCAGCGACGTGGGAAATGTCAAGTTTCTGCTAACGTAAGGGAATATGAAGCGCAATATGGGAATACAAGGCTGTTGTGGTTCCCTCTACATTCACATGTTGCTTTTGTCAGAAGGCATTTAAAGTGTAGTCTCCCTCTCACAGAAAAGCCACCTTTTAAATTACATAGTAATTTTTTTGGAGAGTGATATCTTTTGAACCATGAATCCGAGTGATGATATTTTTACATATTTGAATTTATTGTGTCAAGGACTTTAAAATAAATATCTTTGGAACCATGAATATCACATACCTTTCAACTAATTTTATTTCACTGACTCCACATAACACATTTCACCGAACTCAAAAAAATATTTCACTTATCTAGAAAAACTGATTTCGCTCATTTAAAATATATATTTATTTCAGTTATTTGAAAAAATGATTTCCTCATACAAAATAACAGATTTCACACATTTATAGGAAAATACATTTCACTCATTTCATAACTGATTTCAATTTTTTAAATAACTTATTTCACTCATTTCAGAAAACACATTAGACCCACTCAATTGAAATATTATATTTCACTTGTTGCAAAAAACTAATTTCACTCATTACAAAAGATAGATTTCACTCATTTCAGAAAACACATTACACTCATTTTAAAAGGATTGATTTCACTCATTTCAGAAAATGCATTACACTCAATTACAAAAGATAGATTTCACTTAGTTAACTCATTTTCGAAAACACATTACACTCACTCAATTGAAATACAATATTTCACTTGTTTCAAAAACAGATTTCACTCATTACAAAACATATATTTAACGCATTACACTAGTTTCAGAAAGCACACCATAGTCATTTAAAAAAAGAAAGTTTTGATCTATTTTAGAAAACACATTACACTCAATTACAAAAGATATATGTCACTCATTTAACTCGTTTCAGTAAAAAACAATACTCTCACTCAATTGAAATACTATATTTCACTTGTGTCAAAAAACAAATTTCACTCATTACAAATCATAGAGTTCACTCATTTCACTAGTTTCAGAAAACACATTACACTCATTTAAAAAATACATATTCGACTCATTCTCATTTCATGAAACACATTACACTCAATTACAAAAGATAGATTTCATTCATTAAACTCATTTCAGAGAACACATTGCAGTCACTCAATTGAAATACAATATTTCACTAATTTCCAAAAACAGATTTCACTCATTAAAAAAATGTAGATTTCAAAACTAATTTCACTGCATATTTGCGAAATACATTGAAACAAATTTCACTCATCACAAATCCGAGTTTCAGACACTGAAATAAGCAGTTTCACACAAAATATATTAAGCAAAATATGTTAATTGAAACATTGAAAATTAACGATGTTTGAAATGTAACTAAGATTGATCTTGTTCAGAAGGTTTTCGCATGAGGAGTTCAAATATATAAATTATTCAGAAATAAAATATAGTTAGAAGATATGATTGCTTTAAATAGGCAAAGAGACAATAAAAATAGGGATTTGTTTTCTGCATGACTTCATGCACGCGTGAGAGGGAGATGAGAGAGAGAGAGTCACATGCATTTGTTGATATAGGGAACAAACTTGACTTGTGGGTCCCACTATGATTTGACTTAATGAAGTACATGAAAAGTGAGCATCTCTTCATGTTTTGCCATTTCGCGCTCCACGTATGACGAGTGTTGAAGCAAAAATTAGGCTCCCATTTATGTCGAAAAGGTTTTGTTCATACCAAGGAGTGGATATTTTGTTTCCTTTAGAGAGCATCCGCTTTCGAGGCCACTGCTTTGGCGGTAACAATTTGGCACATTTGAGGCCCGGAATGATGCAAGCAACAATGATATTAGGATGCATTCTCATAGAGTGGACGAGAAAGCTTTGGCTTATGTGGACTTCATTGTGGAAAACTTTGGTAGTATTGCAATTGCTTCAAGGCATGATACCCCAGTATCTCCAGTAAACACTAGTGCAGAAAAGCCTAGCTATGGCGTGGCAAAAATGGCCTTGCTGACGTAGACACACAACGCCACCAATATGGCACCACAGTTAGAATTTAGTGGTGGCGTTGGAGATGACGCCAGCAGTATTTCGAGTACCTGCTGGCGTTGGAGACAGTTGCACGCCGGCACTGTCATATTTAGCTAATAAAAAAATACCAGCTTCACAAATGATACTGAACATTTAAAATTAATAATCAACTAAGTAATCTTCGGTTGATAATAAGAAAAATATTACTTCGAAAACTAAGAGTCTAAACTTCACAAATGTTACTCATCATTTAAACTTAGTAATCAACTAACTACTCTTCATCATTATCAAGGATTATGCTCAGCTGGCGCATCTTCTTCCGATTGCTCTCTCCATCTTGTTTGAAATGAGCAACGGCTGACTGTAGCTCAATCCTCTCTGTCCCGAGTTGTTTTTTCTTCAGCTTGAGTTGATCCCTATTTTGTGTCAACTTATCCCTCATCTCCCTCATCTCGTCTACTTTAGTGAGGGCATTAGCACCCTCTATGAGCAACTGATCCCTTTCTTTCTTCACTTCGGCATTGTTTTCTTCTAGTTTCTTGATTGTCCAGTGTGACGACTCTAAGAGCCAATTATTCCACTTCTCCATGTCGCCCACCGATTCCTTGTTGCTTGAAAGTTGAAATGTCCATATGTGCCCAAACTAAGCTACAAAATAAGATACGAAAAATTATGTGCCCAAAATAAGCTACAAAATAATGTACAAATGAAGTGGCCCTTAGAATGAAGAATTTAAGAATAACATGAAGAATTTAAAAATAACATGCATGATTCAAATTCTTTGGTTCCTTGCTTTCAGATTTATTAAGAATTAAACATTAGGTTGATTCCTTACTTTCAGATTTGTTGGCAAGAACTAGAACTTAATTAAGCACCGTAAATTAAACACAATTAAGAACTAGAACTTAATTAAACACCAAGGCGCAGATGAACTAAACATGGCAAATTCATCTAAGGGCTTGTTCGGTTGACAGGGAGCTAGTAGTACTAATGAACTAAATCCTTGCGTCGTCGGGCGGCGGCTAATGAATCGATCTAATGCTAGATACATGTGGTGGGGATGAAAGAGGTGATGTACCGGCGGCTGCGTCGGGCGGCCATCGACGGGGCGGCGGCGGGGATTGAGAGGAGAGGACGGGTGGAGTTGGAGATCGAGAGAGTGAGCACGAAACGATAAGGTTTTACTGCGTCGGGGAGGTGTTAAAACCGACTAGTACTGGCGTGGGCCTAATGGGCCTGAATGTGCAACGCCGAGCCTAATGTGCAACGCCAGCACTAAGCAAATAGCTATGGCATACAAATTTAGCCCACGCCAGCACTATTTGAAAATATTAGTGTTGACGTTGGTGAGAAATGTCACGCCACGAACAAGAGTTGTGGCTAGCCATTTCTTCACTAGTGAAAATGGGTTCCCGCCCCGGCAGATGCGGTGTTGATTAACATGGATGATGCACTCTTCAAGGTTTCTCAACGGACGGAAGTTGGTGTGGTAATCAGGAAGTACATCGAAGATTGCTTGTTGGCTTGCTACGAGCATGCTGACGAAGTTACCACACCAAAACTAGGAGAAGCATTAGCGCTACGGCGTATCGTGACTCTTATCCGCCAGAAAGAATTTTCATTTTTGAGTGAAAGAAGGCTTTTCCCTTTCGATTTCTATTAGAAAAACCATTAGTTCTAACTACAAAGAACCCCTAGCAACTACTAAAGATAAAACTAGCGACATAAGAAAAACACATCTCAGGAACCAAAGAACCCAAGTATGTCACCAGGCTAAAAGCCCTCTCCCCTAGATCACCCACCCCCCAGCACAGGCGCCATGTAATGATGAGGAAAAGGGTGAGGAGGAAGAACATAAAGCAAAAGCTTAAGCAACAATTCTAGCCAAACTTCAAAATACACCAGTTTGTGATAGACAAACATGACCAACCAAACCATCATAACAATGTATCAGCTGAAGACATAAATCAAAACACAGCTACAACAGCTGCAGCATCACAACATCCGCCTTCTTCAAATGCCTAGTCGTTTCACATTGTATCTCCACCCTTGCGAAGATTTGTAAACGTCAATTTCTACATGTTCGAATAGTTTTGCTCCCAGCTCCAACACCTGTCTGTTTTGGTCCTTTGACTGCAATATAGACCATCCCACCATCTAGTGGCACATTAGTTTAACCAGAGACATGGGACCATGAAAATTCTTATTACTCCCTCCGACCCTTTTTACTCCGCATATTAGATTTGTGTCAAGTCAAACTTTGTAAACTTTGACCAAATTTATATTAAAAAATATCAACATCTACAATACCAAATATAGATACTATGAAACTACATTTCATAATAAATCTAACAATGTTGATTTGGCATTGTAAATGTTAATACTTTTTGTATAACTTTGGTGAAAGTAGAGATACTTTGACTTCTGACAAAAGTTATATGCAGAATAAAAAGGACCGGAGGAAGTATCAAAGATAATCCCATTTCTACACTTCCAGATAGTCCAGAAGAGTGAAGAAATCCCCACTAGCACCATTTTTCATCATTTTTACTAAACGTTTTGATCCATTTCCCAAGACATTCTTCAGTCGAAGAGGGAGTAGATCTAAGCCCAAAGAGCATTTTAGCAAGCTCCATATGAGTGAAGCAGCATAACAGTTAAAGAATAAATGATTGACATTTTCATCCTTTCCAAACACACAATTTTTCTCCCCTTTCCATTCTCTCTTGATTAGAGTCTTTAGTAAGAATGCATTGCTATTTGCTAGCCACAAGAAAACTTTTATTTTAATAGGTACTGCAATCTTTTGTAGGAAGCTGCAATCTTCAGTGATCAACTCCCTATATAGGGATTTTATAGAAAATTTCTTATCAACAGTTAGAGTCCATACTACCCTATATTTTCCGGAACCCATTTTTATTTCCTCACATATCTGTTTTAAGCATTTCCAAAGGTCCAAAGATTCCCATAAAGGGTTCTCCTAAATGTAAATCCTCTCCATCCCATTTGTAAAGCTTCCACCACAATGATATTGTGGTCAAAGCAAATATCATACAACCTGGGATATTCATCTTTCAGCGCCTTCTTATCCACCCATACATCTTCCCAAAACCTTGCATTTTCCCCACTATCTATAAAACAGATCTTTGACTTTCAGCAGACCAAACCAAAACTGTGAATCACCAGGTCTTTTTTAACCCTAGATATACTACCATCAGATATATATTTTCCAAGCAACACTGACTGCCATAGCCCTTCTTCAATTTCAAGTTTCCAAAACCATTTAGCCAACAAGGCTTTGTTCATAATCTCTAGAATGAGAATCCCCCAAGCCCCCAAATTCTCCAGGGAGGCAGCATGTTTTCCAATTACCAAATGGTACTTTTTTCCATTCTCATTTTCTCGCCACACCAATCTGGATCTATAAAAGTCAGATTTTTTTAATGATACCAACAAACATAGGGTAGAATGACATCATAAACAAAGGAATATTGATGAGACAAGATTGCACCAAGGTTATTCTAGCAACAATGGATCCCAATAATTTTCCCTGCCAGCATCCACATCTTTTTTGAAATTTATCAGTCACACTACTCCAATGTTTGTTTCTAATTCTAATATCTGACGCAGGCATTCCAAGATACTTCATCGGTACAACCCTCATTTTACAAGTAAAAATTTCTTGGTATAAGTGCTTATTAACAACCTCCCCAAATAGCACCAATTCACTTTTGTGAAAATTAATTTTAAATCCAGACATTTGCTCAAAGGCACACATAATTAGTTTCAGATTCTTAGCACTGTCTATATGATCTTCGAACAGAAAAATAATATCATCTGCATATTAAAGCATATATATATCCCTTTGTTCAAGTTCTTTCTCAAAACCCCTTTGACTAAATCATTTTGTTTTGCATTATTTATAATCACAGCGAGTGCATCATCTACTATATCAAAAAGCAGGGGAGAAAGAGCATCTCCTTGTCTCAATACTTTGAAGGTTCAGAAAGGCTTTTCATGGGCAATTTTCAGTCAGACTGTTTGTCTGTTATTCGAAGAATCAATGCTTCGACGAATGATCGTTCGCCGGTGAGGCTCATCGCTCCTAATATCAAGGAGTAGGAATCATTCTTCTTGTCCATTCGTTTTAGTCTTGTAAATCATTTGTTGAATGTCGCGACACATATGCATGCCAGACATGACATGTGTAATGACATGGGTTCACATGCATATGGTATATGTGTTCATTCGTAGCACATTTTTTTAGGAATATCGTGGTTTCTTGATCAAGTAAAATCAAGAGTGAGTGTCTTCCGGGTCAAATCCGAAATTACATGAAAAATAATTACGAGAGGAGTCGGAAGATATAGTCGGAATATTGGTGTAACGGGCTTGCTAAAAATTACTCGACTGAGACTTCGCGAAGTCTCAGTCGACACTATAATCCGTTGATCTTGCATCGAGATTCGTGCAAACAGTTTTTTTTCAGTTTTTTTTCTTCTTGCATACTATACTACTTGAGTGAGACTTCGCGAAGTCTCAGTCGACTGAGACCTAGACACTCCCTGTAACGGGCTTGCTAAAAATCAATTTTCCCCCCAGCCGGCAATGCCTCAGCTTCTCAAAATCTAGGAAGCTCTGAAAAAAAGTCATCATTATGAAAAGATACTAGCGCTACTAATAAGGAAAGCTACTTTTTTCTAAGAAAGGAATAAAGCAGAAAACTAAAGAAAGAGATCTTAAGTGGGTCCCGCGAGTAGTTTGTCTTGTTTCAGTCCGTACAAGAAGATACTTTCAGGGTTGCCCAAGAAGGGACGGGCCTATCTATTGGTGGTACTAGTTCCGCGGGAGGGGTAGGATTTCGGTGCCGTCAGCATGGGTCCGGCTATCGATCACAAGGGTCTAGATACGGGTCTCGAACGGAAAAGTATGCTATATATTGCTCTGCTCCAGTTCCCTCTGCTTACACCTGGTCAATTCGTTGATCGCCCCTTTTATTTCTGATTTTCAAAAGGGCCCCGCTCTCGTCTCTGCTGACGAAGCCTTTATCTCTGTCTCTGTTATCCTCGTACCTGCTGATCTCTTCGACTGATAGAGTCTATGCTATTGGTGAAGCTGGTTCTACCTCAACAACAGGATCTGCAAATGGATTTTCAACTAACAGCCTCTGCTTCAATTTGTGATGAAAGGTCGACTAGTTTTCACCGAATATTCAATTACGCACCGGTAACTTTTTTCCATTTCCGAGGTCCAGAGGGGAAGACGAAGTACAGCCTAGTTCGGAGAGTCACGATTGAATCTAGGTTAATTCAGCAGCAGCTAGAGCAATACTCCGATATTGATTTGATTCTCCGCTACCCACCAAGGTAGAAGACTGCTTTATCCGCAAAAGAAGTATGCTTTATTTGCTTATTGAACAAAAGTATACGCTTTTTCAGGGAAAGATAGACAATCTATCATATGGAATAGGGCATTCAGCAGTTTGAAGAGGTAGCCTTTTTCAGTAGCAGTCTTGTAAGCAAGCGCCGTACGTTCAATCTATACTGGCGAGAGTCTTTCCTCTTTTAATACAAAGCCTGAGCGCGTTGCATGACTTAATGCCAGCTCTTTATCATACATCTTCTGTAGAACCAATAAATATAAGGGATATGTGTTAGCACATCTTGTTCGTGCTCTGCACCACGTTTTTCCTGTATACCGGCAGCTAGCATCCCATCAGTAACCTACGGGCGAGATTTCTTGAGAGGGGCTGGCCACGCTTGGTGTAAATACCTCCGCCAAAAAGAGGTCTGCGTGTGCCTGCACGCAAGTAACGGATCATAATTAAGTCAGTCAACAAGATCACCGAGGTTGTGGTTGTAGTGTGTGAGATCCAGAGAGGTGTGAGCCGGGGCAGGTCCCGGTGGTGGTGTATATAAATCCAGTCGTCAGGCACAAGGATCCACCACCCGCATGAAAAGAAAAGAAACGATGGCCGTCTCTCTCTGCTCCATCCTTCTGCTCCCGCTCCTCTTCCTCTCCACCCTCCAGCCGCCCGCCTCCGCCTGCGACCGCTGCGTGCACCGCTCCAGAGCCGCCTACTACGCCTCCTCTCTCACCCTCGCCGGTACGATTCATACACCTGCATACACATGCTCTGTTTCTACCTATGCATGGCACATGCATGATTCTGATTGTTCGATTGTCGTGTCTTGCAGCTGGTTCCTGCGGGTACGGCGCGGCGGCCGCGTCCCTGAACGGCGACCTGCTCGCCGCGGCGGGCCCGTCCTTGTACAGACAAGGCGTCGGCTGCGGCGCGTGCTTCCAGGTGCGGTGCAAGGACGAGGAGCTCTGCAGCACCGCCGGCGTGAAGGTCGTTGTCACGGACCGCGCCAGCACCAAGACGAACGACACCGACCTCGTGCTGAGCAGCCCGGCGTTCGCCGCTATGGCCCGCCCCGGCATGGCTGGGCGGCTCGCCAAGCTCGGCGCCGTCGACGTCGAGTACAAGAGGTAATCCAAAGACCCCTCTCTTGTATTTCACCAACCGGGCGCGCCATGTGCGGCAGAAGAACAAAAACAGCGCCGCCTGCCTGCCGTCATAAATACATACATGACTCCATTTGTCTCTGATTGTCAACGCCGCGTATGTGCAGGGTGCCGTGCGAGTACGCGGGCAAGAATCTCTCGGTGCGGGTGGAGGAGCGGAGCCGGGCGCCCAGCGAGCTGGCCATCACGATCCTCTACCAGGGCGGCCAGACCGACATCGTCGACGTCGACGTCGACGTCGCGCAGGTCGGTTCGTTGTCCTGGATGTTCATGTCACACGACCACGGGCCGGCGTGGAGCACGAGCCTGGCGCCGCCGGGGCCGCTGCAGCTCAGGGCGGTGGTGACCGGCGGGTACGACGGGAGCTGGGTCTATGCTGATCATGAAGTCCTGCCGCGCCAGTGGCACGCCGGCGAGGTCTACGACACCGGCGTCCAGATCACCGACATCGCCCAAGAAGCCTGCTTCCCCTGCGACACGCAGGAGTGGAAGTGACTGGTGACGTTGGGCAAACATGCATGAGCTGCAGCCTGCAGCTGAGGTGCGAGACACTACGTAGTATATGTATCAACATGAAGTGATAATGAGGGCGAGGCCGTGGCCTGAATCGCCGGACGTGCAAAATACTACTCGATGAATAACGTCGCATGTCGGGGCGCCGCAGGATTCATGCTCCGTTGCTTTCGGCAATGATGTTCTTTGCTCGATGACATAGCGATTTTCATTCGTGGGCGCCAAGCTCGATCTGGTGGACGGATCGTTGGCGGCGAGAATAATTTATAATTTGTTGTCGGTCTTCCAGGATTCACTGAACGAGCTGAACGCAAAACTTAAAATGCAATACTGTAATGAGCAAAAGCACAATTCGCTTGTTTAAAAAAAAAAGCACAATTCAGACGAGCATCTACGATTCTCACGGAGTGCACTGTAATAATACTGTAATGAGCAAAAGCCGGCCGAGATTCTCACGGAGTGCACTGTGCGTCTGTCCGCCGCCACCCACCGGGGCGGCGCCGTCGCCGCGTGTAAATTATCCATGCAATTTGTCTAACACAGTGCTCAAAATTCAGGCACAGGGGTGACGAACACGAGCAAAACGGTCTCGGATTCGCTGCCATTGCGTGGCTAAGTCCACTGCTAGAGTAGCCTGACTTAAACACGCGTGTCCTTCTACTCCAGATATATCTGCATCCGCAGGCTAAATCGTATAAATGTTGAATATCAACATCTAAAATACCATATATATATATATATATATATATATATATATATATATATATATATATATATATATATATATATATATATATATAAATACTATTCTGATCACAGGATCAGAATATTATTCTGATCACAACCTGAATTTCCTGAGTTACACAACGTGAACTTCCCTGTGTAAGTGTAACCCGAACTTCGGGCTATCTTCGCAACCGTGTCTGTCCGATTGAATTCTTCTATCCAGTTGTGTTCTTAGTGATGTAAGTGTAACCAGGAAACGGTTTTTAGCAACTAAATGCACGTTTTAAACAGGAATCTCGCTTGTTGGCGGATTTGCTCTCGGGTCGTGGTGAACTTGCGTCTGTTGCAAGTTTAATGCATGCTGTGGATGTTGTCGAAGCTCTGGCACAATGGGAATTAGGTGTTGGTACGATTTTGGTGCAGAAATTTTGGTTATTTGAAACGAATTTGAAATCGACCGTGTTCTTCATCCGCCCGAGATGCAGCCTCCGCTTCTGACGATTTCTCGTTTTTCTGTAAAGTTTGCTGGCTGATTTGTGTTCTTTAGTGAAATTGAAGGCTTAATACATCGTCAATTTCAATCGGGAGGGTCCATACGGTTTGATTTGTGGTGATTTGATGTTGGCACTCCCGCGGTAGTTGCACGGGATGTTCTTGCGGTTTTGAAATTTGCCCTCTGGTCATTTTTTTTGTAGAAAGGGAGTTGATAGATAATTTCCAAAGGGGTGCGGACGTGTTCTAATCTGGCGCAGAGGATTTTTTTGCTTCGGACGAATTTGTTCGTCCATATTTTCTGGATCATCTACTGGTCGCTGTACAAGCTGGACTTCTCTGTTGTTTATACCTGAACTTCTGCTTTTCCTTCTTTTGCAAGGTATTGCAGCAAGACCTCTGTATTTTTTTTCCTGTCATTTTTTATTGGTTTTGATTTTTTGACTCAGTCCCGTGAGCAAGCATGGAATTGGCCGATGGACATGCGTGTAGTTTTTATTTTTTCTAGTATGTTTTCGCACTTCTAATAGTTTTTGGACTTCACAGAATAACTATCCTGAACTTCTGTATGCTAATTTTTGTTAACATGTTAATTTGAGGTTTTACATAACCCCGAACTTCTATATCTTCACTATTTGAACTTTTTATTTTAATTTTGTTTGTTATTTTTGTATTTAAATATTTGTAGACATTGAAATCGGCATTGCGCCTATCGATCAACGCGGTAGCGCGAGGCCGAGCAAGGGGGGGGGGGGAGGGGGGTCGGGACCCCCCTCCCCTCCCCTTGCAAGGCCGAGCTAAGAACGAGCCGGAGCAGGCGACGACGCGGCGTGCCGCGTCGTCGCATGCGGAGGCGAGTCCGTCACATCCGTGACCCCACTATCTATCTTAGGGATGTGGCTCTGGGGTGCGTGCGGGTGGGGGTGGAAACAGAATAACCGCATTGCGCCTGTCAACCTAGCGCGCACTGCCGCGGTAGCGCGAGGCCGAGCAGGGGGGGAGGGCGGGGAGGGACCCCCCTTCCTTCCCCCTACGAGGCCGAGCCAGGAACGAGCCGGAGCAGGCGACGACGCGGCGTGCCGCGTCGTCGCATGCGGAGGCGAGTCCGTCACATCCGTGACCCCACTATCTATCTTAGGGGTGTGGCTCTGGGGTGCGTGCGGGTGGGGGTGGAAACAGAATAACCGCATTGCACCTGTCAACCTAGCGCGCACTGCCGCGGTAGCGCGAGGCCGAGCAGGGGGGGAGGGGGGGAGGGACCCCCCCTCCCCCTGCGAGGCCGAGCCAGGAACGAGCCGGAGCAGGCGACGACGCGGCGTGCCGCGTCGTCGCATGCGGAGGCGAGTCCGTTGAGTTAGTTCTGGACTTCATGTGTTTTTGTATTTGAACTTCTTCTTTGTTTCTTATTGTTTATTTATTCATATGCATTACTTCGCTTGGTAGTGTACTTGAACTTCTATTCTTTATTTTGGAACTTCTTCTTTGTTTGTAAGTGCTTATTTGTGTATATATTTTACTTCCATTGGTAGTGTACTTGGACTTCTGTTGCTCATCAAATGTTTGTTTTAAGTGATACCAACAGATTTTTATTTGATCTTATCTTTTTAAATTGATGCATTCAAATGGTGCATTCATTTTTCAATAGATGCATTTACTTTTTAGTGGTCAGGGGTAAAACTGTAATTAACACCGGAGCTGCAACAGCCGCTGGAGAGCCCCATTTACTGCCCACCACCTGTCAGAAAACCCTTTGTCGCTCCGCTCGCTCGCTCGCTCTCTTCTCCCTTGTCGCTCCGCTCCGTTCCCCCCAACTTCCCCCAACCTCCCCCGAGTTCTCCGCCGCTGACTCCTGCGCTCGCGAGTGGAGCAACCGACGCACGCCCCGCTCCTTTTTCTGCCCCAGGCCCCGCTCTCCCTCCCTCAGACCGCTCCCTTTCTCGTCCGAAGCGAAGCCGGCAACCGTCTTCGCGGTTCCAAGGTGCGCGTGGCGTCGTGGGGGTGGAAGAACCGCCGCGGATTCGTGCATCGGGGTCGCTTGGAGAGGTACAAATGCTGCCTCCCCCCAATGCTTGCTCTTAGTTTTCGCCAGATCTGCCGAGCTCTCTCTATTACGTCTGCGTGCTCTCGCTTCCGCCTCCTCCCTTTTTCTTCTGATGGTTGGATGGGAGATTAGATAGGGTTCTTGTGCGTGTGATGGGTGGATTCCATTTCCCCGTGGTTAATTTAATCTGTGAGATGCTTGTGTGTGCTATTTTTTCCTTCAGACTTGTGTGGATTTCATTTCCCCTTTGGTAATTTCACCAGTGAGATTCATGTAAGAAGGGTGTGGTGTGGTGGTTGCTGCTGGATGTGATGTATTTCCATCCCTTAATGTTATTGATTTCGTAGTCTAGATTGTGTTTGTCACATGCTAATTAGTTTATGAGACCTGTTTTTTGCCGTGCTTGCCTAGATGTGCTACTGTTCATCTTCATAATTGTTGATGTGTTTTAGTTTTTTTATCCTAGGGTTTGATTTAGTTGCTTTCTGATGTTGATGCTGTCGTGATTTAAATGTATTGTTGTTTGATTTTGTACTTGCTAATTAGATGTAATTTTTCCCCTGTTTTTTGTAGGTGGATCTAGGGTTTGGACTACCATTCATCAAGGAGTGGTGTTGTCATGGCTTCAAAACCTTCTTCAGGTATGTAAATGTATATGCATCTTGTGTTTTAAATAATAGTTTTCTTTTGTATGTCCGCCCATATCTTCCCTTGGTTGTCTTGTTGGACTGCCTATGTTTAAAAGTATGAACTTCTAACGTAGGTGATGTGTATGCATTTTACTCTTAGTTGAAGTTAGTAGAGTGTTGCTTAGATTTTTTTTGATGAATTGCAACTGAACTATGTGTCCAAGTGTGTTTGGACTTACCAATGTTTTATATTTCAGTGTATATCTTTGTATTTTTTCTTATCATTTTCATGGTATTGAGAAGTAGTTTGGCTGTGAAAAAGTATTTCTGCTCATGCTTCATCCTTTTTTTGTAGTACTGCCTTGAGTCACATAGTTGAACTTCTGGTTTAATTATTTGTTTGTAATGAAATTTGGTTGAACATCTGCTTGTGCATTGTTTTACTGCTTTGTCATGTATTGTTGAACTTCTCGACATTCATCTATATGTTGTACTTCCTTTGGTGTAGATTGTTTTATCTTCAGCATGTAGATTGTAGATTGTGCATTGTTTTATTGCTTTGTTAGGTATTTTTGAACTTCTGGACATTGGACATTCTTGTATATGTAGTACTTCCTTTGGTGTAGATTGTGGATTAAAACTCAGCTGCCTTTTTACTTCCATTTTTGTAGTTGGTGATGAATTTAATAGTTCTGAAAAAAATGCCTTTGATCAAGATGGAGCTTCAGAAGTTAATGCTGATGCTCCAAGATCTGATGCGGCTAAACCACCTATTATTCCTTTGACTGTATTTGCTGAGGTTGCTTTGAGCCTTGAGAAAAATTTAAGCCTCACGGATCTTGCTTCTGCAGCTCTTGCTTCACCCAGTATGTGCAACTCCTTTTTTTTAATTCTTGAGCCATGTTTTTGAACTTGGTTCTTGTCGTTTGTTTTGTATTTGTTCTTCACTCTTTTCCTTTTGTTATGTTTTTGTGTTCTTGCAGATGTTTCCACAGAGGAGGAAGCTGTGAACACCATCAACGATGTACTATCTGACTTGGGTGCGCCAGATAACACTGCTGCAGCCGAGCAGGGGGCTCCATCAGTTGAAGGTTGTGATTCCGTTCCGGAGCCTTTCTGCTCTCTTCAGATGTCAGAGACGCAGTCCCAGTCTGTTGATGGCACTGAACCTGTCACGCAAGATGAGGATGTGCCCCTTCAGCTTCTTCTAGAGGATCTACGCAAGAGGAAGAAGCAAGAAGATTTTCAAGAGAAGATGGCGGCCCGCCTTCAGAAAGGTTCTCATGTTTCTGAATCTGGTGATATTGCTGAGCCCACAGTTGGGCATGGCTCTGTTGCTGAAGAAGATGTGCCGCGTGCCACTGATGGAACGGCTGCCCCTGTGAAGAAGAAATTTAAGAAGACCGTGGCTAGGAAGCATTTAGTTGGTGAAGTTACTCCTCGGAGGAGCCCACGTGTTTCAAATGCTGCAGGACAAAGTGTGGTTGAACTTCCTGAAGTGGAAGGCCAAGCCCGCGGTGGTACGCCACGTCGTAGTCCTCGTGTGCTTGCCACTGCGGCGCCTACACCTTCTCCGCTTGGTGCTGGTGCATCTGGTAAGGGCAAGAAATGCGGCGTTAAGCGCAAGGTTGCACCGGCAAAGGTTAACAAGGGTTGCAAGAAGCGTTCTCGTGTTGATCGAGATGACCAGGGTGATGCTGATTTCAACGCTGATGACGAGGATGACGACGATGATGCTGCTGCTGCTGACCAGGTATGAATCTCTCATGTTTACTGTTTTTGAGAACATTGTAGAATTGTTGTTATATTTTGTGTATGTAGTACTGCCTTGGTGTGCATAGCTGACCTTCTCCTTATATACATTTAGAGGTTAGCTGAACTGCTTGGTTTATATGGTATTACTGCCTTTGTGTACATAGCTGAACTTCTGCTTATATACATGAAGATATTAGCTGAACTTCTTGGTATACATGGTTTTAATGCCTTGGTGTACCAAGTTGAACTTCTGCTTTGTAATGTTCTAACATTTAGAAAGCAGCTTAACTTGTGGTCATATGTGGTTGTACTGCCTATGTAGTCATAGTTGAACTTCTGAAATGTACATTGCTAACATGGAGATAGCAGCTGTACTTCTGGTCATACATGGTTGTACTGCCTATGTAGACATAGTTGAACTTCTGAAATGTACACTGCTAACATGGAGAAAGCAGCTATACTTTTTGTTTTTTAATGGTTGAACTTCTGCTATATAATTTTTTTTGTCCATGCTCTATTTGCTTATGTAGTTTTTCGAATTCAGCATTAGTGAACTTTTGGTTTAGTTTGTCTGACTCATTGTTCTACCTTTTTTTCCTATCATTGCCTTTTTTGCAGTATCAGCTTGTGAAGCGGCCTGTTCTGAGGAAGAGAGGAGGCAAATCAGTGGAAGAAGGTGGTGAAGGAGGAGATGATGCGAAACGTTTTAACAAGACGGTTCGCTGCTCACTTAAAGAGGTCAAGTTGTGCGCAAAATTGCTACAACCTAGGCACAAGGCGAGGGTTATCAAGTCTGGTTTTTGTTCTGTGTTTGATTTGACGATTGATTCCAACATCTCTCGTCCTTTGATGGGCCACATCTACACAAAGATTGACCCTTTTACTATGGTTCTGGACATGGGTGAGGCGAACAAGGTTTTGCGTATTACAAGTGATGCTATTCACCATCTTTTTGGATTCCCTCAAGGTGATCGTACCCCTCCTAGGCCCTCGGAGGATGGGTTTGATGATGCTGTTATGTGGCTGAAGGCCAAACTTGGCTACAAGAGGAGTGATGATATCAAGACAAAGGATCTGCGGAAGATCCTCGAGGAACTTGTGAAGGATGAGAAGAATGATGACCTGGCTCTGCAGGTCTTTTACCTGATTCTTTTCATGAAGGTTATTATTCCTGGTACATCTACACGAGTGTCCAGGGAGGCATCAATGGCTGAGAATCTTGTCTCTGAAGATATGGCAAATAAGGACTATTGTCAGTTGGTTGTTGATGATCTTCGAAGGGCTATTACTAGGTATCAGGAAAGGACTAGCAGAGGAAAAGCTGTTACAGGCTGCGGCATCGCGCCGCTACTTATGTATCTGGACTGCCTTATCCTTGGCAAGAAGTCTGTTGTTGATTTGAGGACCCCTCGCATCAACTACATGGACCAGGCCAAGATGACTGAGCTTGCTACTGCTGACTTGGTTAGGAAGGGGGATGAGGACCCAGCCAACTGGGTGTTTGGGAAACTGCCTATGAGTGTTTCTATGCATCATTCTTTCCTATACAGTTTAACTTGAACTTCTGGTACTGTCTTCAATATTTGTTCCATGTTCCTCCATTGTTTTTTGACGCGTTGACTTTTGTTTTGTATGTAGTGGAAGACACAGGCTGAGGTTGTGTTCTTTAGGGTTATCGAACGTCCTGTTCTTACTATGCCTCGTGCCACCGGCCTAGGGAGTGGAGGTGCCCCAAGATTTGAATTCTCCCGGGATGTCAATACTAGTGCCCCCCTGTAGATCCTGGAGGTTCTTCTGCCCATGTGAGTGCTGCAGGTGGCGTTTCTTCTGAGGGTTTCTTTGATGCTGCTAATGTTTCCCTTCTTAGGATTGATGGTCTTCTGGAAACTGTTTGTGGGGAGATGGCTCATGTTCCGACAACTCTTGAGCGTCTTAGTCGCGTCGACGGGATTCGTCCTCCCGGCCATGGTTTTGACGCTGAGTCTTCGAATGAGGTTTTGTCAATTGAAGCTAGAATTCTTGCTGAGCTTCGTCAGAGCACTTCCCACCTCCGTACTAGCTTTGGGCTGTTCAAGGAAATGCAGGATGCTCATTGCAACCCTTTTGAAGATAAGGCTAGTGTTGTTGTCAGTCAGATACAGAGGCAAGATTATTCTGTTCGTTTGGGTCGTGAAGGAAGGAACGAGGAGCGTACTGAAGAGGTTTGTTTATGTTGGCTTTTTGTTAGTTCTTTGAATTAATGTTCATTGTTAGCTTTATAGTTATTACTGTTTTTTGTCATAGGTGACCCTTCCCGATTTCATGTGTTCTGAACTTCCTTTTTCAGTATTTGTGTTTCATTTTTGACCTTCTCTGTTTACAGTATCTGGACTTCCAGCCCTACAGTATCTGAACTTATTTGCTTTCCTTATCTGGCTTTTTTTTTCCTTTGTGTGATAGTAGTTTGATATCCGACCTTCTATGTTTACTGTCTTTGGACTTCCTCCATGTGTCAGTGGTCATAGTTGTCCTTCTTTAGTTATATTATGTGGACTTCACCTGATTAGACATCGTGTTCTATATGATTTTTGTAGGCTGTTGATGATGGTGCTAGGGTTGATGAGGATGTTTTACCTGAAAGTGCAACTGTCCCTGTGCATGAATCTGCTCCCGCGAGTGATTTATTTGTTGATGAGGTTCATGGCAGTGATCCTAAAGTATATTTTTTCTTGTCCATTCGTTTCCTTTTTATTTCACTTCTTGTACATTTTTTTTTCTATGTGCCCATTTTTATTGACTTTTTGTTCTTTGCTGCAGAATGACGATGCTAGTGTTCCTTCAAAGAAGGTTGCAAACAAGGCTGTATCAGGCACTGGCTGCTCCGATGGGCTGGATCGAACTGAACCTCAGTCGTCCATCGGTGCTGGGGTTTCTGATGCTGAGCAGGGCAAGACAGCTGAAGATATCATTTCAGAGAAAGATCCCATCGAGGCTGCTGTTGATACTGGTAGTGCTCGTGCAGGCACGGAGAAGTCTCCTGCAGCAGAGCCATCAGTTGCTGTTGATGCTGGTTCTCCAGCTCTTCCTGCTGCAGCACAACCAACAGTTTTTGCTGTTTCAGATTCTCCAGCTGCTCCAGCTGCTACTGGTGTGCTTGCCGACGACACTGCAATGTCTACTGGAGATGATGATGAAGAGACTGAAAGTGATAGCTTGGGAAAGGAGGATGATCTTTCCAGTGCTGCAACTGGTCTAGGCAAGAATCCATAAAGAGAGGAGCATGCTTCTCTCTTCTTTCCCCATCCCCATCCCTTTTGTTGTTGGTTTGAGTCTTTGATATCCCTATGTACTATCTGTGTGGTCCAAGTTGAACTTCTGGTTTGTGGTTTGTCATGTGGTTTGTAAATAAAGTGAATTGAAGCTGTTTTTATGTGGGGAAAGGTTTGTAATGCATGGGTTGTGATGTTTTTAATCCTGTGGTTTATCTTTCGGTGTAGCAGCTGAGATGTGCTTGTGTTTTTTTGGTTGCTCCTGTCTTGATCTTTGTGTTTGTATGTTGCTCTTAATTTCTATTCTTTTGCTGAGCAGATAGTGAACTTGCTGTCGTCCGAAAGAAGGTTGATGACTTTTATTTCAGTGTAACTAGGCTTAAGAGTGATCATTCTAAGAGGTGAGTGCAACTGGTCAGATTTTATATGCATCTAACTTGTGTACTGCCTGGGTTTTATACCTGAACTTCTTTACTTTCTGTTGCTGAACTTCTTTACTTTCTGATGCTAAACATCTGACTTTACTTTCTGATGCCTGTTGTTATGTAGCTGAACTTCTCTTGCTTTCTGTGTGATGAACTTCTTGAGTTTCTGATGCTGAACTTCTTTACTTTCTTTTGTTTGTTTTAGATCAAAGATTATGTTCCAAAACAATGAGTGTGAAGCTACTGTTGAAGATGTCACAGAGTCTTTTTCTCCTCGCGGAATGCTTCGATCTAATGTAGCTGAGGTTGCACTGTATTGTCTACGTGCCAAATACCAGGACTTAGAAAAACTCATCCTGCCGTATTGGATTTGTGTAAGTCAACCCTATAGTAATTTCTTTTCTGTTGTTCTTTACCCATATTAGTTAAAACTTGTTTGTCTCATTGTATTTTCATATGTTGCTTTTATCTGCATTATATTAGGACAAGATTTACAGAGGGAATTTTGATTCCCGTGCGAGGAAGTACTTCTTAGCGACTGGTCCAGATAGCATGGATGCGCATGATTCTGTAAGCCACGGCATATTTGTTTCTTTGTCTCTCTATTTGTTTCCACTGTGATCCTCTCTGTTTATATTTGTTTATTTTTCTGTGCTCTTGATATTAATTTTCAGTTTTAATGATTTGTGTGTTTATCTTGCATTAGGTTATTTTCCCCACTTTTGACCCACCTGAACTTCCTGCTTACTTGGGTGGTGTTGGTCATTGGGTTTCCATATTTCTTGACACGAAGAATTCAAGGTTACAGCTTCTCGACTCCTACTATGGACCAAATGATGACTGTGCGGTACGCCTGTATCGGCGGATGACTGATAACATCAAGAAGCTTTGGAGCGATGCCAGCAATGACAGGGAGACACCGTCCAGTCCACCTTCTATTGACCATTTCCCTTTGGATTGGATTGATGTCCCCCAACAGACTAACAAGTATGAGTTCCACTTTTCTCTCTATCACTTTCTGTTTAATTGTAGTTGTACGTAAGCTGCAACGTCTTGTTATGCTTTTGGCTTTCTTTTGTTTTGACACTGTTCTCTTTGTTTGATGGCAGTATCGACTGCGGATTCTTCATGCTTACGAATGTTAATTCGTATCTTGATGGGGTTCTTGCAAACTATTCCCATGAGAATATCTTGGATATCAGGAAGACATGGTTGTACTCAATTACTTCTTCTAACTTGTTTGAAACAGACTTCCATGGTCTGTTTGGCTACTATTCATGTAAGTCTTGAAACTTGGACTGCTTACTTGGACTGCAGCTTTTGTTCTACATGAACTTCATTGTCTTTTACTTGCTTGTGTTTTTTGTTTCAGTATTTTTTCCTGTCATTGCTTACTTGGACTGCAGCTTTTATTCTACATGAACTTCAGAGATGATACCTTTTTATGCTTTTGTTAGTTGTAGTTGAATGTTTTCCATTTCACCAGTTTATCTTGAACTGTGCCTTGGGTTGTGCCTGAACTTCATTAGTTTTTAAGTGCAACAAATTTTTTAGGTCATCTTTGAGTAGTAATCATGACACATCTATATTTGTTGGACTGTACATTGTGTTGTATCTGAACTTCAGTTATATTTAATGGTCTTTTTTTTTGACAGTGGAGCCGTTGGACTTGACCGATTACCACTACTCATTCCTCGGGTCACAGGAATACCAGCCTAGGGAGGAATCGATGAGTACAACTCTGAGAGAATATGAGAGCTCTCGAACCCTTATTCCTTCCAGGTTGGGGAAGCAGCCTGTCGGTATTGGTGCTGCTCCAAGTACCCCTTGCTCCGGGAAGGTTGGTGCAGTCCAAGCAGAGGTGATTTCATCGGATGATAATTTTGAGAAGATTGCTTACCCGAAGAAGGGTAAATCTGCTGCTGCTACTGTTGTTGGGAGAGGTGGGAAGAATGCTGTCATCACCAGGAGGAATCCGGCAGTTGAGTCTGGCAACATAACTTCCTCGAAGAGAGCAGCAAGATTGCCTGTGAAGTGGCGTTCTCCTGTCGCTCCCCTAAAGAAATACAGTTACCCTCATCTATTTGAGGCCCGGAGGTTGAAACAGATTGTGCTTAGTGAAGATGGTCTGAAGAAGTATTCTGAGTGAGTATTCTTCTCATGTTTTTGCTACTAGAAATGCTATTTTTTGTGAACTTCTGATGTTATAGTATGTGGACTTCTATTCATTCTCCTTTTCTTGGAGTTGCGCTTCTAATATTTTTCCCATCCTTTTAAATCTGCAGGACAAGCTACTGCATGTTTACCGTCCCTGGAAATGTGATTGACCTCACAGGACGTGTGCTTCATACTCTTTTCGGCGAAGGGCAGCAGATGGAAGGAGACATAATGGACTTTCTCATAAACTTGTGGAAGGATAAGCCGGAGACCTCTGAGATCTTCTCTTGTGCTGACAGGGTTGTTCTGAGTCCCTACTTCATACAGGTTTTTGTTCTTGTATCCCTATCTTCTTTTTTTGCGCTAGTTTTGGTGAAGTGGCATTGGGAGTTGTTTTTATTTGTCGTTATTATTTCGTGTTCTTGATCATTGTGGATGGTCTGTTTGTGAATGCAGTACTGCCTGGAGTATGATTATTTCGGTGCATCAGTTCCAAAATTAGATGTAAAAAATTCGGCTTCACTCCTCCCAATGTTTGTTCGTAAGGAAGAAGACCTTCTTAACGCAAAGCTGGTTAGGTTTTCATAACTCTTCCTTTTTTTATTATGTACATCCTTTTGCTGAGTTTGTCAATAAGTTTTTGTTCATCTCGGCTATTCAATACTTATTGTTTGTAGTTTGTGTTAACCATTTTTTCAATCTTGGCAGGTTTCTTGATACTTTTCAAGCCAATTGGCAAAATAGCGCACTACAGTGTGTATGTGCTGAATAGATATCGTGGGAGCATTGACATCCTTGATTCACTCCCTTACTCTAATAAGGGACTTTCACGAACAAGTTTCCACGGAGACTGCCAAAATATCGTGAGTGTTTCTTAGTCTGAACCTCCCGTCATATTCTCTTTTTGACATGAATTTTATTCTGCCTTCTGTTGACAAAACATTTTTATCTCTATTTGGTAATGCTGCTTCAAAGTTGTGTACCTGAACTGACTATCATTTGACAGTTGAACTTCTGGTATTGTTTAGTTGGATTTTATGCAAGTGTCGCTTTTATGTACCTGAACTTAGCTTTTTGTTTAAGATGTTCTTGATTTTATCGTATTTGTCATGTCTGGCAGATCAAGAGATTCGTTGGGTTGCTGGAGGAGATGTACGGCAAGGCTGAGTACAAAGCGAGCAAGCAGCCAAATTGGGTGACTGTTGCAAAGAGGCCGACTTTTGTTGATGTCCCAAAGCAACTGGATAACGAGTGTGGTTTCTTCGCCTTGAAGCTCTGCTCTACATATGATGGCGATGAGCTTGTTGAAGATTTTGGTGATGTGAACGTATGTTTTGTCCTTGTTCCTTTGTCTCATCATCCTTTCATGTTTTTTTTTGTTTTTGCCGACACGCTCCTGCTGTGCTTTTAGTTATGCTTTACTATTTTTTTAATTCTTCATTCTTTTTGTTTGCAGGCTGCTGTAGATGACTGGAAGGCCGAGTTCATGCACACTCTAGTCTTCAGCGAGAAGAATGAAATTGTGCGTGGAGAGCTTCCTGTTGAGATCCAGTCGTTGGGCCCGTGAATTCCGCGTGTAGAAACATTGGCTCTAGTGTAGATTTGATTTCGTAAAGACTTGGTTTGATAATGATTGGAACGATTTCGTAAAGACTTAGTTGTAAGAATGGTTTAGTAATTTGTATATCTATAGCTGCAGCACTGTTTTTTATGTTATTGAGGACAAATGTATCTGTATTGAAGAATGATCGTCTTGTGAATTTAAATGTATTGCACTGTTTCAGTATTTCAGAGTTTTTGTTTTTCCCCAACTTATGATCTTGAACTTCTGCCTGGGTTCTGGCTGAACTGCTGTTTTTTTGTGGACAGTGTTTTTTGTTCACAAATCCAGTGTTTTGTTAATTTTGGCCCCAACATGTGAACTTGAACTTCTGCTTGAGTTCTGGCTGGGCTGCTGGTTTGAGATGGAGAGAATTTTTTTGTTGTAGAATGTATTATTATGTTTCAACTCAATCGAGATGTAGCCTTTTGTAATTTTTGTGTTGTCCTATTTTTGTAATTTTTTAACTGCAAATAGTTTTCAACTAGGACTTCGTGTAAAAATATTCTCATACACTCCTTTACGTTTCTTGATCTTGTCGGGTTTCTACGTGAACTTCTCCAGGTATCCAAACAGAACTTCATATGTCCACGCGAGCATCTTCGGATTACTATCGGCAATACTTATTTGTCAAGCATATGTTTCTTACATTAATTATTATACCAGAACTCCTTCTGTAAACTTACTTGAACTTCATAGTTTATTCTTTATTCCTGATTGCTCTTTTATGGAATACATCACCAGCGACCCCTCTCGTAATATTCCAGAACTTCTAAAGTAAGAGTACTTGAACTTCTCAGTGCATATTCATTTATTCCTGCTTTCTCTTTTATGGAATACAGCACCTGCACCTCCTCTCATAATATACCAGAAATTCTATAGTAAGAGCACTTGAACTTCATGGTTTATTCTTTATTCCTGCTTTCTCTTTTATGGAATACAGCACCTGCACCTCCTCTCATAATATACCAGAACTTCTATAGTAAGAGCACTTGAACTTCATGGTTTATTCTTTATTCCTGCTTTCTCTTTTATGGAATACATCACCTGCACCTCCTCTCATAATATACCCGAACTTCTATAGTAAGAGCACTTGAACTTCATGGTTTATTCTTTATTCCTGCTTTCTCTTTTATGGAATACAGCACCTGCACCTCCTCTCATAATATACCAGAACTTCTAAATTAATATATACTTGAACTTCTACTGTATAATATACACTGACATGACATAAGTTTGCTTTTGTTTAATCGACCTAGTCTAATTGTTCATCAGCCTTGCGGTCCTCCTAGGCTTTGCAGGTAGTGGTTTTTGTTTGACATGTACCTCTTCCTCTTCCTCTTCGTCTTCCTCTTCGTCTTCCTCTTCGTCTTCCTCTTCTTCGTTGATGTCTTCATCTTCGTCTTCCTCATCCTCCTCTTCATCTTCCACCACTTTCTTGGTGCTGGCTCTAGGTTTTGCTTTCTTTTTCTTTTCTGGCTTTTGACTTGTCTTTTCAGCCTCTGCGCGCTTCGGACATGTTCGTGCATTGTGTGGAGCATATTCCTTGCATATGCTACAAAGCCTGCTGCTAGCTTTCTCTGGGTGTGGTCCCTTGTTTTGTTTTTGAACTTTGGGCTGCTATTTTTGAGCTTTTGGTTGCTTGACCTCCTCGGCATCGTTTCTTTCTAAGAGTGTTGGACAAGTGAGTTTGTTGTGTCCTGCAACCTTTTTGCACAGACTACATTGCATGTGTCCAAGTGGCACTCCATTGTCATCCAGCACGACGACTCTATCTGCAGATGGTGCCTTTATTTGAGCTCTCTGGTCACTTTTCTTTGCTGCAGAAAGTTTCTTCCTACCCTTTGTTTCAGAGTACAACGGTAGTTTCATCATCTCTTGCTGCTGCTGCTGCTGCATCAATTGGCCAACATCCTCCTTGCATCGGTCGGCTTGAGCAGCGGTCTGGAGCTTTTCAGCTTCATAAAAATGAAGGTCATCTTCAATTTCAGCATCCTCTTCAGCCATCCTTTCATCGGCATCTACTTGATTTGCTGAATGTATTGCATCAAGTTCTTCCACGAGCCTCTTGAGAACATAGAAGGCTCTGTCATATTGCTGTTCACATCTCATTGCTTTCTTGTTAACCGTCAAATTTAGCTGCAGCTGGATGTCTTGCTTTGAGAGTTTTGAGCTGCCATCCGATGCAATTGTGTTGTAGTCCCTCGTATCAAATGTTGGTTGTGATTTTGCAGTCTTTGTGTACCGTTTCAGGATATACTTGTCTGGAAATTTGTCAGCCCTCAAGTAGTCCAGTATGTTCATTATGTGAAGGCAGAACAGACCTGAATTTGTGATGAATGCAGAATACATTGTTTGTGAGCCAGCAATGAGTTTCATATATTGATATGATACTACTAGTTTAGCTATTTAATGAGTTTGTTTTCCGCTCACCTGTGTGTGTCCAAAGCTTGCATTCGCACTCATATATTTCATTCTCTGGGTCAGCTACAACTTGGAATTCATGTTTTCACCAGGCAAACCTTTCTTCATCATCATGGCCACCCTTGTTGTGGTAGTACACAAGGTACTTAGTGGCCTCTGCTGTCTTTTTTGCGCGAAATAGCGTGCTCTTTCTCATCCTATCCCTCATCTCGCTGTACACGGCTCTCGTGTACTTGATAGCCATGTCTTCCTCGTAGCCGTAATTTTTTTTTGTGACAGGATTGCTCTACACATGTCAAAAAATAAGATATTAGTCGAGCAGAGTCATGGGTTTCATTCAAATACCAAGTGCACATGTTCAAGGAAGTCACAATACCATGCTGGCCATTGTTTGCTCATTCTCCTTCTCCAGCCGAGTTTGTATGCAAGCATTTACCCGCCTAGCAAACTTGTGTAGGTTCTGTGTCCCCTTGACAAACCCTCTCTTGAGGACGTGATTCATGCTCTCGCTTCGTTGTGTAGAAGTCATTCTAGCACAGAAAATGTTCTTGTAATATGCATATATCCACATTGTCCTATCACTCCACAGCTGCATCATCATCTGGTCGTTCTGCAGGTTGTACTTCTGCACGAGTGCAGGCCAGGCAGCTTCAAACTCTGTTGGCATTAGCGGCCAGTTTAAGATTGCTGTGAACTCCTCTTTGAATGTTGGATACTTTTTGTACAGCAACGCGAGGTATTCTTTGAACTTCTTCATGATGTGCCAACGGCATAGCTTGTGGACGGTATTTGGGAATGATTGTGGTATAGCTTTCGCCATTGACGGGCACTGGTCTGCATGAATTAAAAAAAATGAAACTTGCTTCTTGCACTGATGGTGAACCTATGTGATACAAGTAGTTGAACTTCACATGCAGCAGCAGGACTATCTAATAATGTCCCCCAATTTTTTTCTTATAGTAGTGTTGTTGAACTTCTGTGGTACCAGTGATTGAACTTCACAAACATAACCATATTTTTCTGAACCTGATACATATTGTTTTTCTTACAGCAGTGTTCTTGAACTTCTATGATTCCTGTATTTGAACTTCACAGACATAACCATATTTTGCTTCCTGTACTGTTTGTTGGACTTCTGTGCTACCAGTGTTTGAACTGCTTGGTTTATAATATTTTTCAGTTAAAACCAGTATACCCGATATACACGTGGAGCTGAAAAGATGATGAAACTTGTAGAGTTTTTTTGAACTTACCTGTTAGAATGCAAGTTGGGTGTTTGTTGTTCATGCACCGTACAAATGTATCGAACAGCCACTTGAATGACTTTGCATCTTCGTCTCTGATCAGGGCAACAGCAAATATCGTTGACTGCAAATGGTGGTTTGTTCCAACAAACACTCCCAGAGGAATATGAAATATGTTAGTCTTATAAGTTGTGTCGAATGTTACGCAATCGCCAAAATCTTGATATGCTCCCCGGCAGCTTGCATTGGACCAGAAAATGTTTTTAATTACATTGTCGCTGTCCACCTGTATGTCATAGAAAAACTCGTCATTGATTGCCTTCATGTCTTTAAAGAAAGATACAAGTTTCAATACATCATCCAAATCATCTTTCCTCGCATTCATAGCTTTCCTGCAAATTATATGCAAACATGCATTCGTTATTTGTGCTAATAGCAATGGTGGTGACTTAGGATGCTATGTACATTGCAGTATGTGCATTTTTCAATACTTACTGGTTTAGTAGGTCTCGTCCGGTCATGCTTAGGAAGTAGCTTCCATCTTCATTTTCGGATAGCATGGACATACTTGTTGTATGTTTGACGTCATGGTACTGCAAGAGCTTTACGTACTCCAAAATAGTGGGGTCATAATTCTTGTGTGAGTGCAAGAATACCAGCATGTCAGCAGTTTGGATGAGGTGGTGATTATGATTGTACTCAATGTCCACTACCACACATGTGTTATCCTCTTGCACCTTCACCCTCATTCTTGCATTGCAGCCTGTCCTCTGCGATGTTTTGTTTCTCTTCCTTTCAGCTTCCGAAACAGAAGTTCTGTGTTTCCCTTGGAACGCGCAAACAAAATACTTGTGATTGTCATTCCCTCCCAACTTTCTGATGCCAAAACCAGCGTGTCTGGCGTATCTGTTGTAAAATTCCCTGGCTTTCTCTACATTCTTGAATGGCATCTTTAGTCTTGGTATTAGATAATGTGGGAGATCCAGCATCTGCAGAAAAAGAAAACAAATCCAAACGGTACGTTAAAATGCAGTTTATAAATTTGTTATCCTGGAGGGAGCAGAAAAATTGCAGATCATACAAGATGCATATATAAATACTTAAATTTTGTTCACTTACGTGCGTGTATGATCGCAACTCCACCGGAGTCTGCTGCTGGCCCTCTGGGATGGGGCACGACGGAGTTATCATAGCAGGGTGCAGGAGTGGGTCACGGGGAGGAAGGAGGGCTGAAGTTGGCCTCTCTCTTGTTTGCGTCCTTTTTTCTTGTGGTGGTTGTGGAGGCATGGCGATCCTGGTTTTAGTTTGCTCTTTTGTTCTGTGAAGCAATCCATCTACCTCATGTCCCGTACGATCCTGAGTTGTAGCAGCAGCAACAGCAGCATCCAACAGCGGTAGTGTGCAGAGCACTCTCCTCCGTGTGTGTGTGTTCCTGTTGGATTTGTCCTGGCATCCGGTTTACTTGCTGCCCTTTCACATTGACGAGCCACACCAGGATAACCTCCAGAGTTATACGCAGGACCTGAACTAACACCCTCCTCCATCGGTGTGCTTGGAAGTCTGCTGGTGGATACAAAGAATCCGCGGGGGATTTCTGGCGTCACCTAATTAGGTGGAGGCGCAAAATGGTGCGGATCGGGCTGTGACCCAGCATCTTGGAAGTCTGCATGTGTTTCCGGTGTCACCCAATTCTGGTGTGGAGCAGATTGGGAATGTTGTTGGTGCGTTTGAGGTGTGACCCATTGAGGGGGTGGCACAACGCGTACAGGCTTAGGGTTGTGTACTTGCTGCTGGGAAGTACTAACCTTCTTTCTACGTCTGTCGTCCTGCTGGCATAAAAAAAGAATGTGTTAGCACACAAGTCACATCTGCATATACTGGTGTTGCTGAACTGAGCATTATTCACAGCCTGAACTTCTCATAAAAGTGTTGTTCATGTACATATTTTTCGAAGGACAGGTATCACACAGAATGAACCTCACATTATGAATTCTACACTATTTGTTTTTTTCTGTACCTGAACTGAGCACTCTCCACAGACTGAACTTCTGGTTTGCAAAGGGGAAATACTGTCTACAGTTAAACCTGACCTTCATGTGTTTTCCATGGTTGAACTTACTAGTGCATACCAACCTGACCTTCATGTGTTTTCCATGGTTGAACTTACTAGTACACACCATCCTGAACTTCATGTGTTTTGCATGGTTTGCAAAGGGGAACTACTGTATACAGTCAAAAACCTGACCTTCATGACTTTGAATGGTTGAACTTCCTAGTACATTCCAACCTGAACTTCAATTGATCACATGTTTGTTTTACTTTCCTTTTTTTTGCACACAACCAGATACATACCAACCTGAACTCTAGCCCACTGACTTGTTGAACTTCACATTGTTTTTTACATATGAATGCAGGGAGATTTTTTAATTTTTGCAGCCTGGACTGAGGCTCACACACTATCAGAACTTCACATGGCTGAAAGAAAATAGCAGACAGCAGGAAGTTCAACCATACCTTGGATAGAAGTTCGGCCAGCCTTTTTCCAGCAGTAGATAGGCCACCTTGAGAGCAATTCGTCGGAGAGTTGGGAGAGATATCCCATGGCATTCCATGTCTTGCAGAGGGCGCGAAGTTCATCTACATGAACCCAGAAGTTCAGGTGAGGCAAGATTGAAGGAGGAGCCAAGAAGAAGGAGGAAGTTCAGGTACCTGTGGTGCCGCGTTCGTTGCTAGATTTGAAGGCGCCGCCGATGCGCCCTCCGCCGCTGAGATGCTCCCTTGGCCGCGCCGTTCGCCGTACCTTGCGCCTTGGCCGTCATTACTTCTGCTAAGCCGTCGGGAGGAGGTGAGGATGGAGGGAGGAGGAGGTTTCCAAAAGTCCAGGCGACGCGGGCTCCCTCGTGCCGGCGTCCGCCGTCGCTCGCTCGCCCGCGCCGGCGGTCGGACGGGAGGTGGAGACGGAGGGGAGGCGCCGGATCCTGTCCGCCGGGAGCTGGGGACAGAGGGGAAGAGCTGGATCCGCGAAGGCCGACGGTGAATCGCGGCGGAGGCCGGCGGCGAATCGAGGGGAGGAGCAACGATGAGGGGGGCTGGGGCGAGGAGCTTCGAGGGAGCAGGGCTGGGGCGGCCTCCATCGGTATCGATCCAGGTGGATCCTGTCGGGGTGGGCCGGCAGTTCGGGAAGTTCAGGAGGATCTCTGTCGGGCCCTTATAGGGCTGGCTGTGATCCAAATAACTATTCTAATCCTGGGATTAGAATAGTGTTGTCCTATATATATATATATATATATATATATATATATATATATATATATATATATATATATATATATATAACAGTTGAAGGATGATACAACTAGCTGGAAGAACAACATCGCTCACATTAATTTGGCCTAGATACGTACATTACGGATCGATGAAAAACAATAACAAACATAAATTCTACTACTACTCGATCTAGACTAAGAACATCATTAGTGTAATGACTCCCACGAGAAGAAATGCTGCCACCAATCCAGCTGGGAGAATGAGGCCAAGCAAAACACCGGCTAAAAGTGCATATTGAAGCATCTTGAATTTTTGGATTTAGCCTCGGATCATATCATTCTTGTGTTGCATCTCTTTTATCTGTTGTCTAAGTGGTCCAATGGAGTAGTCCAGCAACTCACTTACGTACTTCTGGACGAGATCAACCCATATCCATGTGTAGCAAAACTTTGTCCATGTTGTCTTTGGAGCACAATATATACACATATTATGTGAGCGATACTAGCTAGATAGAGTTGAATTGTGCAAATTAGCTGAAAATAGACCGAGAGGTGTTTTTTTGTCATATACGTACCTTTCCACGGTTGGCGTAGATGTAGAACTCTTGCTCAGGATTCCATTCTGTGTGCGACATATGCTTATCAGAAGGGCGTCGACAGCCTCAAAGCAGAATAGGTGCCCTCGCTCGATTCCCGGCAGCTTCGACGCTGGTGGCGTAGCTGCCTGATCGAACGGATGTCGCGCTACTGCAGCGGGATGATTCGCTGGACAGGGCCGGCTATAGTGGCCGTGTCGAGCTTGCATAGCCAACATGGCCAGAGGGGAGCTCGGCCAAGGCGGCGGAGTCCCAAGCTTATGACAGGTTGTGCCGACGTGGGTCCATGAATAAGAGGAGCTAGCTAGTTAGGGAGAAGAATTTTGTGGAGTTGGAGTGAATCTATTTGAGGAACAAACGGCTACCAACACTTCTATATATAGGCAAAACTTAGTGCTGGCGTTCACACAAACGGTACGACAACACTATATTATTTATCTGTGACGTTCCTACAAATCCAACGCCACCAGTATCTTGCGACCGGGCAGCCCAGCAGGGCCCACATATTGGTGGCGTTGCCAATTATATCCACGCCAGCACTACTTGTATAAAGCTGGCGTACCAATTCTTCCGACGCCAGTGTTATTTGAAAAACATAGTGCTGGCGTTGCTTAGAAATGGCGCCCCACCAACAAACGTTGTGGCTAGCCATTTCTCCACTAGTGTGTACTACTATTACTCCACCCATGACCGCTATTTAGCATGCATCGCAAGGTATTAAGTTCATAACAAACAGAGTAATGCTTGAAGCATGATGACACAATGTAGACACACTAAGATCAATTAATACGGTCGAACCCCATCGTTTTACCCTTAGTACCAACAATACAAATACGTGCCTTGCAACTCCTCCTGTCACAGAGTAAGGACACCGCAAGATTGAACCTACTACTATGCACCACTCCCTCTGAAGATCTACTTGTTAATCTTGGCCAAAGAAAAATCATAGATCGGAAAGCATACATAGCTATAAAATCACACATATATAAATCTCAGGAAAGATCATAAACCCAGAATTCATCGGATCCCAACAAACAGATCGCAAAAGTTACATCGAATAGGTCTCCGAAGAGATAGTCGTATTTAGGATCATGAGAGAGAGAGAGAGAGAGAGAGAGAGAGAGCCATCTAGCTACTTCTATGGACCCGTAGGTCCTATGGGAACAACTCACACATCATCATGGAGGCGACAAGGTTGATGAATATGGCTTCCGTGATGGATTCCTCTTTCGACAGAGTACCGGAAAAGGCCTCCAGATGGGACCACGGAAGTACAAAGGCTTGCGAGGGCGATAAAATTATTGCAGACTCTTCCCCGAGGGTTTATGAATAGACGGGAATTTATAGCATATAAATTATATCAATTGAAGGAAGAGGGGGCCAACAAGGCACCTGTGCATTCCCTACCCCCAGGGTGCGCCCCCTGCCTTGTGGCTCCCTCATGCACGGTCTTGTTCTCTTCCGAAGCTTCCGAGGTCTCTTTTGTCCAGAAAAAATCGTCAAAAAGTTTTGTCGCGTTTGGAATTTGTTTGGTATGGATTTTCTGGAAAACCAAAAAACATACAATGAGTTAATAGGTTAGTTCCCTAAAACAATATAAAATGGCATATAAGGCATACAAGATTGATAATATAATAGCATGAAACAAACAAATATTATAGATACGTTAGAGACGTATCAGGGCTGCAACCCACCATGTAGCTCCACCTACTCGAGGGAGGTGCACCGGATCATGGGAGGATGCAAGGGATATGCCGCTGGCGGGCGTGCAGGCGGAGAGCTATGTTAGCTCGATGGAACAACCATGAGCTCCGACTTAGGGGGGAGGTGGCGGCAACATGAGAAAGTTTGGGAGCTGAAGATAGGTGGAAGTGCATCCGTATATGGGAATCAAGCACATGTGTAAAGTGGTGCGACTAAAGCAGTGACTTTGGTAAGAGTGCTGGTTAGGAAAAAAAATTCTACGGCCAAAAAGATATTGCGACTTAAGGATTTGGAGTGAGTAAAGATATATATTGTTAGTGAGAAAAATTCTCCAAAGTCTCAATTGGTGAGGAAGATGAGTCTCTCTTAAAATGCAAGATACACCAAAGGAGAGGGATTAACGATAGCTAGAATTATGGCCTGAAAAAGCTACAACAGATATAGGAATTCTCCGGAGCTCCAAATGAAGTGAAATTTTATGGAGAATTATTTTGAAATATATTAAAAATACTAGAGCAAAACTATACCAGAGGGGCCTCACCAACCAGCCACATGGGCAGGTGGTGCAACCCACCTAGGCCATGCCACTTGTCCATGTGGGGCCCTGTGGGGATATCCTCCCAATTCAATTTGGCTATAAGGTCTCTTTTGACCTAGAAAAATAGAGAGAATACTTTCGGGACTTTTCGCCGCCGTCTCAAGGAAGAACCAGAGGTGGAGAACTTTTGCTCTCCGACGGAGTGATTCCGCCGGGGATACTTGCCTTGAGGAGGGGGGAATCGGAGCCATCGTCATCACCGACATTCATCTCATCATGGGAGGCTTCATCTTCATTAACATCTTCACCAGCACCATCTCATCTCGAAACTCTAGTTCATCTCTTGTGTTCAATCTTTGTATTCAACCTCACATTGGTACATGGGGGTGATAGTAGTGTTGATTACATCTTGCAAGTGATGCTAGTTGGTTTATTTGGTGGAAGATTATTATGTTCAGATTGTTAAACATATATTTATATCTTATGATCATGAACAATATTATGATTTGTGAGTAGTTATATTTTTTATTGAGGACACGGGAGAAGTCTTGTTACTAGTAGTCTTGTGACACTAGTGGAGAAATGGCTAGCCACAACTTCTGTTGGTGACACGCCAATTTGACGCGACGCCAACACTATTTTTTTCAAATAGTGATGGCGTTGGACGAATTTGTACTCTAGCTTTATGCAGTTAGTAATGGCGTAGGATTTAGGTGGAACGCCACCAAAATGTGGGCCCTGCTGAGCTGACCAGTCGGAATATATAACTGGTGTCATATATCCTGCAACGCCACAGATATATTATGTACTACCGACGTTCACTTTTCTTGAACGCCAACATTCAGTTTAGCCTATATAAGCGTTTGGTAGCCCCTTTGTTTCTCGAAATACATTCACTTCCAATTCTACTCCCTAACTAGTTAGCTCCTCTAAGTTATGGACCCACGTCGGCAAAGCGTGCTGAAAGTTTGGGACTCCGCCGCTCCCGTCTGGCTCTGTTGGCTACGCCATGAGCTCACCACGGCCAATGCAGTCGGCCCTGTCCGGCGAATCATCCCGCCACAGCAGCGCGACTTCCGTTCAATCCGGCAGCTACGCCACCAGCGTCGAAGATATCGGCCCTATGCTTCTTTGCGGCTGTCGACGCCCTGTTGATAAGCATATGTTGCACATGGAATGGAATCCAGAGCGAGAGTTCTTCATCTGCTTCAACCGTGGAAAGGTACGTATATGAGAAAAAATACATCTTGATCTTTTTTCAGCTAATTTTCACAATTCAACTCCTCTAGTGCCGCTCACATCAATATGTATGTATATATATTGTGATCCGTCCAGAAGTACGTAGCGAGTTGCTCGACTACTCCATTGGACCATTGAGATGAGAAATAGACGAGATGCAACTCAAGAACGATGTAATGCAAGGCCAAATCAAAAAATTCAAGATGCTTCGATATGCTCATTTAGCCGGTTGCATGCTTGGCCTATTTCTCTCAGCTGGATCGATGACACAATTTCTTCTCGTGGCCGTCATCACACTCATGATGTTCTTAGTCTAGATCTAGTAGTAGTAAATTATAATTGTTATTGTTTGTTATCCTTCTTTAATGTATGTAAGTAGGCCACATTAATTAATGAAATTATGTTGTTCCCATCTATATGTATTATATTTTAAACGGATATTTTAATTTTGTATATATATATTCAAAAAAATAAAAATAAAAAATCATAATCAATGAAATAAATAACATAATAAATAACAAACTGAAATGGCGTTGGCCACGTGGGCCAACGCTAGCAAACACACCATCGCCCGTCAAATCCAACCACTCATATATACACACCCGAATCTAATCCCCACACACCAACGCCCCCAAATCAATCCCAACCTGATGCCGCCGCCGCCGTCAACCACCAAGCCCCCGGCCGCCGTCGCCATCTCCGACTCCACACCTCCGTCGTCTCCGTCTCCATCTTCACCTCCGTCGTCGTCGCTCCGCGCCTCCAGCGTCGTCGCGTGAAGGACCCGCCAGCCCCGTCGCCTCCACCGTCGCCGTCTTCTCCACCGCCGTCCCCTCGCCGTTGTCTCCGCGTCCACCGCAGCGCCCTCGCCGTGATATCCGCCTCCATAGCCGCCGTCAAGGACCCGCCATTCCCGTCGTCGCCATCGCGGATGAGTAATTGTACTGTAGAATTTGTTAGTATAAATGTAGTGTAAAATTATACTGTACTTGTAGTGTAGTGGTGTAATGTAGATTTTTAGTGTAATTGTAGTTTCAGATTTTAGTATAGTTGTGTTGTGTAGTGCAGATTTTTAGGGTAATTGTAGTTTCAGATTTTTAGTGTAGTTGTGTAGTGCAGATTTGTGCTATAATTATAGTTTCAGATTTTAGTGTAGTTGTGTAGTGCAGATTTATAGTGTAATTGTAGTTTCACATTTGTGTAGTGCAGATTTGTGGTACAATTGTAGTTTCAGATTTTTAGTGTAGTTGTGTAGTTTCAGATTTTAGTGTAGTGGTGTAATTGTAGTTTCAGGTTTGTGTAGTGCATATTTGTGGTATAATTGTTGTTCAGATTTTAGTGTAATTGTGTAGGTTCAGATTTTGGTGTAGTTTTGTAGTTTAATTACATTGTCTATAGGTTGTATATATATAGGTGTTGCAGGTATAGTCAGATGGCTCCAAAGTTTCGTGGTGTGTGACAGAAGGATACTAAGTACTATGCAACCATCACGAAGGACAATGTCGTCCACCAGCTTGGCCACTGGGACACACCAGAGTTAGCGGTGCGCGCCTACGATGCAAAGGCAGATGCGTATAATAAGGAAAAAGCGATTCTAAAATTCCCTGATTGCCGTGAGTACGCGTAGTTCATGACGCCGGAGAACATAAGGATATGCACTAGGGCTGAGGAGAAGGAGAACCTCCAGGCCGAGCAACAATTGTTCGACCCATTAGTGACGGAGCTTGCGAGAGATGACAAACTCTTAAAGACAAACAAGATGATGCTCCTTCAGTATGCAGCGAAGAAGAGTGCAGAGGAGGATCCCATAGATTGGGATAAACACGAGGAGGAGGAGGAGGAGGTTCAATGGCTACATCATCATAGTTGGTCCACCACGAACGACCACGAGGCCAGCCCCTCTGGCCGGTAGCTTGCTAGAGATGGACGTAGCATTAGCTATTTCGTATATGAATGACTATTTAACTTTATGCATGTCATTATATGTTTGAACCATGTAGCGTACGTAGAATTGCTTAATTACTAGTACATATACATTCTATTTTGATGTGTTAGGTATTTAGTTTAATGATCTATGCTTACTTTGGTCAACGATATTGACAACGGTAAATGGATGCCTGATACGTCCATTTTGCATCATGATTTCTTATTCATATTTACGTTATTCTTATCCATTATTCCCTATTATCATGCAATTCTTATGCTCCTTCTCTCTGAATATGCAAGGTACATCACAAAGAGGGAATTATCTGGAAACTGGAATTCTGGACCGGAAAACCGAGAAAAAGGCAGAAATATCACCAGACTCCAAATGACCTGAAACTTCACAAAGAATTTTTATTGAATATATAAGAACTTTTGGGCCAAAATATACCAGACGGGGGCCACCAGCCAGGCACAAGCCAACAGAGCGCGCCCCCTAGGCCGCGCCCTGATGGCTTGTGGGGCCCTGGCTGGCCTCCCGAGGCCACTCTTCTCCTATATGGTGTGTTTTACCCTAGAAAAAATCATAAGCAACCTTTCGGGATGAAGTGTCACCGTCTCGAGGCGGAAACCTGGGCAGAGGCGTTTTTTCACTCCGGCAGTCAGATTTTGCCCGGGAAATTCCTCTCCGGGAGGGGGAGATCGAAGCTATCGTCATCACCAACGCTCCCTCCTTCGTGGGAGGACCAATCCTCTTCAACATCTTCACCAGCACCATCTCATCTCCAACCCTAGTTCATCTCTTGTATTCAATCTTTGTCTCAAAACCTCAGATTGGTACCTGTGGGTTACTAGTTGTGTTGATTACATCTTGTAGTTGATGCTTGTTGGATTACTTGGTGGAAGATATTATGTTCAGATGCTCAATTATTACTATTGCACCTCTGATCTTGAACATGTTGATGAGGTGTGAGTAGTTACTATTGTTCCTGAGGACATGGGAGAAGTCTTGTTATAAGTAATCATGTGAAGTTGGTATTCGTTTGATATTTTGATGATATATATGTTGTTACTTCTCTTAGTGTTGTCATGTGAACGTCGACTACATGACACTTCATCATGTTATGGGCCTAAGGGAAGTCATTATGGAGTAACAAGTAGATGATGGGTTGCTAGAGTGACAGAAGCTTAAACCCTAGTTTATGCGTTGCTTCATAAGGGACTGATTTGGATCCACATGTTTCATGCTATGGTTAGATTTATCTTCATTCTTCTTTCGTAGTTGTGGATGCTTGCGAGAGGGGGTAATCATAAGTAGGTTGTTAGTTCAAGTAAGAACAACACCTTAGCACCGGTCCACCCACATATCAAATTATCAAAGTAGCGAACGTGAATTAACTCAACATGATGAACATGACTAGACATAAATTCCCATGTGTCCTCGAGAGCGCTTGCTTAATATAAGAGTACTTTCAGGCCTGTCCTTTGCTATAAAAAGGATTGGGCTACCTTGCTGCACCTTTGTTACCATTGTTACTTGTCACTTGTTACGAATTATCTTGTTACAAAACTATCTACCATTGCTACTTACAGCACTTGCTGAGAATACCTTGCTGAAAACCGTTTGTCATTTCCTTCTGCTCCTCGTTGGGTTCGACACTCTTACTTATCGAAAGGACTACGATTGATCCCCTATACTTGTGGGTCATCAATGCCCCGTGTAAGACTTTTGGTGCTTTGAGATGCCAGAAGGATAGGAAGTTCTTCATAGATCTTCCGAAAGACTTCATTGCTAAGGTGGTATATACATGATTTAGTTCAACATGTTCTGATTGAATTTCATATGGTACGGTTGTGGCCAAAATTGTCTAACTAGTTATTTTTTCCAATTTTGCTCAGGTCATCCCTTGCGGGGCAAGGCGTGACTTATTAGAGAAGTTTCGAGTTCCGCTTGATGCAACCATAACATTCCAATGCACCCTCATGAAGATGCTGATGGCCGAACGGTTCAATTGTCTTGTCACCAACCAGTCCGACTGCACCTATTTCGGCTGCCCTGGTTGGACAGCTCTTACAACTGCTTACCATGTGGAAGTTGGGGAGAGAGCCACGTTCTACCTTGACTACGATCGTGACAAGATCATGGTCTACTACAGGCCTGCGGGCAGCGATGATGATGGTCCACTTACTCCAGACTATGATCCCGACTCTGCCCGCCGAAATGTCAAGTTAGCTAACTAGTAGGCATGGTTGGCATATCCTATGTTGTGTTACCACCTCTTGTTAATTTGGCCGAACTTGTGTGTACTTGTGTTATTTGCCTCTTATTGATACTTTTCTGAATAATGTCAATAAATAAATACTCTTGAACTTAGATTCTGGTATTTGCAATGTACTATTTAATTACTGTTCTAAAACTTTGACTATGCTGTCATTTTTGCTGTATCGCGCTGCTGTACAGATTTGGTTTAAATCTAAAAATTACATTGTTGGCGTCGCACTAACATCCAATGCCACTACTGACATATATTACTGCTCGCGTTGGCCATGTGGCACGCCATAAACGCATGAAATAGTTCTGGCGTTGTACCCAATGCCAGTAGTAGTTTTAACTGTGGCGCCTTATTGGTGGCGTCGGGTGTCCACGCCAGCATGACCATTTTTGCCACGCCATAGCTAGGATTTTTTTTGCACTAGTGTGGAACAGATTATCTTCAATGTATTGATGATATGTTGTGTTGTTCTTCCTCTTGTGTTGTCATGTGCACGTCGGCTACATGACATTTCACCATGTTTAGGCCTAGGGGAAGGCATCATGTAATTAGTTTGTAGATGATGGGTTGCAGGAGTGACTGAAGTCTAAACCCCAGTTGATATGTCTCCAACATATCTATAATTTTTTATTGTTCCATGCTGATATATTGTCATTCTAGGATACTTTTTGGGTCTTTATTTACCAATTTATAATATTTTTGAGCACTAACCAATTGACCCAGTGCCCAGTGCCAGTTGCTATTTTCTACATGTTTTTCACTTTTCAGGTTTACAGTAACAAACGAAGTCCAATTTCCACGAAACTTTTTGATGATTTTTTCTGGACCAAAAGAAGACCTGGAAGCTTCGGAAGGAGGCCGGGGGCCGCACGAGGTCCGCACAAGGTCCGCACAAGCCAACAGGGCGCGCCCTGGGGAGGCACCCTGATGGCTCGTGCCTCCCTCGGGGTTCTCCCGACGCCCCACTCTGGCCTATAAATTCTAATATATCCTGAAAACCCTGAAGGCAGTCCCAAAACCCTTTTTTTGCCGCCACAAGTCTCTGTTCCGTCGCGAGGCCATCTGGAGCTCCGTTCCGGCACCCTGCCGGAAGGGGGATCGATCACGGAGGGCCTCTACATCAACCTTGCTGCCCTCATGATGATGTGTGAGTAGTTCACCACAGACCTACGAGTCCATAGCTTGTACCTAGATGGCAATCTCTCTATCTCTTGATCTTTAATACAATGATCATCGCATCTTCGCTTTGATCTATCCGATGTAATCCTATTGTGCGGTGTGTTTGTTGGGATCCGATGAATTGTGGGTTTATGTTCAGGTTATTCATGAAAAGTATTTGAGTCACCTCTGAATATTAAGATTCTTATTTGCATGATCATTATAGCTTCGTAATGCTCTCCGATTTATCGATGTGCTTTGGCCAAGTACATTGATCTATCTTCAGTGGGAGTGGTGCATTGTGGTAGGTTCAACCTGACGAGTTTCTCTATCCCAGTGACAAAGTAGGGGACAAGATGCGTCTTTGTGTTGTTGCTACTAAGGATAACATGGTGGGGTTCATTCATATTGCTTGAGTTTACTTTGACTACATCTTGTCATCGTTCTCCATGCATTACTCTGTTTTACTTAATACTCTAGATGCATGCTGGATAGCGGTTGATGAGTGGAGTAATAGTAATAGGTGCAGGCAGGAGTCGGCCTATTTGTTTATGGACGTGATGCCTATATATACATGATCATTGTCGTGAAAATCGCATAACTATCCGCTTTTCTATCAATTGCCCAACAGTAATTTGTTACCCACCGTATGCTGCCTACATGAGAGATGCCGCTAGGGAAAACTATGGCCCCCGGGTCTATTCACTTATATATTTACAAACGCTACTATTACCTTGCTGCCTTTATTTACTTTTTATTTTATTTTGCAATTTACAATTATCTACACAACTCATTTTCTTGCAAATAACGAGATCAAGGGGATTGACAACCCTCTTGCCCGTGTTGGGTGCAAGTTGTTTGTTCATTTGTGTGCAGCCGCTGAAGACGGTTGAAGATTGATATTCCTATTGGTTCGATAAACCTTGGTGAAAGGACGTGGATGTCGCCTAGAGGGGGGGGGTGAATAGGCGCTTTAAAATAATTACGGTTTAGGCTTGAACAAATGCGGAATAAAACTAACGTTTAATAAGTCAAGCGCAAAACCTAAAACAACTAGGCTCACCTATGTGCACCTACAACTTATGCTAAGCAAGATAAACAACTAAGTAATATCAAGATATATAGCAAGAAACAATATGGCTATCACAAAGTAAAGTGCATAAGTAAAGGGCTCGGGTAAGAGATAACCTTTGCGGATGCTAATCTCCGTTCGGAGCGGTGTGGAGGCACAATGCTCCCCAAGATGCCACTAAGGCCACCGTAATCTCCTCACGCCCTCGCACAATGCAAGATGCCGTGATTCCACTAAGGGACCCTTGAGGGCGGTCACCGAACTCGTACAAACTAGGTTAGGGCAATCTCCACAACTTAATTGGAGGCTCCCAACGACACCACGAAGCTTCACCACAATGGACTGTGGCTCCGAGGTGACCTCAAATGCTCGGGGCAATCTCCACAACCTAATTGGAGACCCCGACGCTTGCCCGGAGCTTTGCACCACAATGATTGAGCTCCGAGGCACCACCAACCGTCTAGGGCGCCAAAGCACCCAAGAGGAACAAGCTCTAGGGTGCTCAAACACCCAAGAGTAATAAGCTTCTCAACTTCTCACTTCCACGTATCACCGTGGAGAACTCAAACCTATGCACCAAATGCAATGGCAAGGGCACACGAAGTGCCCAAGTCCTTCTCTCCCAAATCCCACCAAAGCAACTAATGCTAGGGAGGAAAATGAGAGGAAGAACGAAGAAGAACACGACGAACTCCAAGATCTAGATCCAAGGGGTTCCCCTCACTTAGAGGAGAAAGTGATTGGTGGAAATGTGGATCTAGATCTCCTCTCTCTTTTCCCTCAAGAACTAGCAAGAATTATTGGAGGGATTGAGAGTTAGTAAGCTAGAAGAAGGTCAACAATGGGGGAAGAACACGAGCTCAAAGGATAAGATGCATTGGGGAAGAAGACCCCCTTTTATAGGGGGGGAGGATCCAACCGTTATCCCCACGCTCAGCCCGCGCATTGCGGTACTACCGCATAAATACCACGGTACTACCGCAAGAGGCTGCGGTACTACCGCAGTGGGGTGCGGTACTACCGCTCGCACGGTAGTGGTCAGATGAAGACCTATTGCACTGGGCAACGAGCGATAGAACCGCCGGAGTGGTACTACCGCGCGCCAATACGGTACTACCGCAAGGTCGGTATCAACTGGCACAGGAGATGCACGGAAGTAAAAAAATTACTTCCGTGCCTACCTCCGCTGAGGGTGGAGTTGTGCAAAAGTCCGGCGCGGTAGTACCGGACAAAATTACGGTACTACCGCTCGAGGGCGGATGTAAAAAATTACATCCGCGCCTACTACCGCAAGCGCACGCACCAGGGCTGAGGACAGCGGTACTACCGCTCCTTGGAGCGGTACTACCGCGGGCACCTGCGGTACTACCGCTCCCTTGAGCAGTACTACCGCTAGCCACTGAACACGAGCACCTTGCTGCCTTCAATTTGCACAGCTAGGAAAACGGAAGGAAACAGAAAAACCATAACTGCCATAACTTCTGCAAATGAGCTCCGAATTGAGCAAACTCAAGCTTGTTGGATTCAGGATGACAAGAGCTCCGAATTGAGAAAACTCAAGCTTGTTGGTTTTCTAAAGAAGAGGCAGGGGAGGTATGCCTAAGATATAGAGATGTGAAACCTCTATGAATGAAGAACCGGCAAAACATCCAACATCGAAAACATCATAGAAGAAGCAGGAGAACTCCGTTTTCGATGAACTCGAGCTTGTCATGAAGATGACCATAAGCTCTAAAACTCACAGAGAGAAACACCAAACAGGAACCAATAAAGATGATGCAAGGATGCAATGGTTTGAGCTCTCAAAGAACGATACGATCAAGCTACTCACTTGAGAGCCCCACTTGATAGTACGGCTATCGATCCTATAACCCGGTCTCCAAACTATCACCATGAGACCGGTAAAATAGAAAACCTATCAAGGGCAAACCTTTGCCTTGCACATAGTCCACTTGAGCTAGATGATGATGATCTTGACTTCCTCCAGATGGACCACCTTTCTTGATTGCTCCGTCTTGATGAAGACTAGTTGATTGCTCCCCCATGCTCCACTATGGGTGAGCCACTCTTCGGCACATCTTCACAAGTCCATTGTCACCACAATGGACGGCAAGCTTCAAGCATGATCTCTCCGTGATGCTTCACTTGAACTTGCACACCGCACACCACTTGATGTCATCCTCCATGGATTGTATGGGATCTTCTTATTGATGCTCGCCCATGGAAACATACCTAACCCCACAAAGAACACTCACAGGGAACATGGGTTAGTACACAAAGCGTAATGGACAATGCTTACCATACCATGGGATCACTTGATCCCTCTCGGTACATCTTGTACGCTTTGTGTGTTGATCAACTTGATTCACTCTTTGACTTAGTCTTGATCAACCTTGTGTCTTATCTTCTCTCTTCATAAAGATGATGTCTTCAAGGTAAACATGAATGCTCACACAATCTTATTCTTCAAGACATGCTTGCAATAAGCTCAACTCCCACATGACCAATCTTTGGATAAACCTTGAATACCACCTTGGTCACCATATAAACTCCTTGAAACCAACAGATGGACTTCAAGAAGTACCTACGGACAAATCCTTCGAATATAACTCAAGGCAACCATTAGTCCATAGGGATTGTCATCAATTACCAAAACCACACATGGATAAATGTGCTCTTACACTTGGTTTCATAACTGAGGGAAATACTTACCCACTTTGTGCTGCGATAACCCGTTCCTCTTCACGAAAAACCCAACGGAGATCACGAGTATCAGGAAGGATTTCTGGCGCCGTTGCCGGGAAGTATCATCATCAACTATCAAGTAACTTCACACAAATTTTCATTCACTTGTTTATATTTTTATTTGCTCTTATATTTAGTTTGTCTCATAAAAATCAAAAATACAAAAATATTTATCTTTGCTTGTTACTAGTTTACTTCTTTGCTTGCTAGTTTACTTGTCTTGCTTGTTAATTGCTTGATCGGTCACCATGTCTCAAGATACTACTAAGTTGTGTGACTTCTCAAATACCAATAATAATGATTTTGTTAGTACTCCTATACCACCCGCCACTAGTGCGGAGGCTTTTGATATTAATGTTGTATTGTTAAATCTTGTCATGAAAGATCAATTTTCGGGAAGTCCTAATGAGGATCCCGCGTCACATCTTAACACCTTTGTTGAATTAAGTGATATGCAAAAGAAAAATAATATGGATAATGATCTTGTGAAATTAATATTATTTCCTTTTTCACTAAGAGATAAAGCTAAAGCTTAGTTTTCATCTTTACCTCGTAATAGTACTGGAACATGGGATAAGTGTAAAGATGCTTTTATTGCCAAGTATTTTCCTCCTGCTAAGATCATCTCACTTAGAAATCAAATAATGAATTTTAAATAGCAAGATCAAGAGCATGTTGCACAAGCTTGGGAGAGAAAGAAATTGATGATAATAAATTGTCCTACTCATGGCTTAAATTTGTGGATGATTATCCAAACTTCTATGCTGGACTAAACTTTGTGTCTAGAAATCTTCTAGATTCGGCTACAGGTGGTACCTTTATGGATGTGACCTTAGGAGAGGCCACAAAACTTCTGGACAACATTATGACAAATTATTCTCAATGCCATACCGAAAGGGCTCAAACCGGTAAGAAGGTAAATTCTGTTGAAGAAATCGCTACTTTGAATGAAAAAGTGGATGCTCTTATGAATATGGTTGCTAGTAAAAATGCTCATGTTGATCCCAATGATATGCCCTTTTCTACTTTTATTGAGAAAAATAATGATGCTATTGATGTGAACTTTGTCTCACAAAATAATTTCAACAATAATGCTTATAGAGGAAACTTCAATTCTAGGCCGTATCCCGGTAATTCCTCTAACTATGGAAATTCTTATCGTAATTCTTATGGAAATTCTTCTACAAATTCTAATACGATACCCTCTGATCTTGAGAACACAATAAAAGAATTTATTAATTCTCAAAAGGTTTTCAACACTATGTTAGAAGAAAAATTGCATGTAGTTGATGCTTTGGCTAAAAACATGGATATAATTGCTCTTGATGCGGAAACTCTTATAAGTTAAGATTTGCCAACCAATCATGATTTTATGATGCTATTAAATCTATCCAAATATCTGTTAATGAAAGTAAGGAAAGGACCGCTAAGTTGTAAGCTAAGCGAGAATTCTTAGAAAAAGCTCTTCCACCCGGTTATTACCGGAATCATGATGAAGATCTTAAAATGATTGTTACTTCTCCTATTGAATCTTTATTTACCTCTCTGAATATAAATGATAAAGGGACTGGAGATAAGTCAACTCTAGTTGAGAAGCGTCCCGTTTCTTGGAGGGTGATGATTTTGATGCTAAAACTGAAAAACGTGTGTTTGTTGAGGTCAAAACTTTAACTAGTGATTTGCCCACTATTTTGGATTACAAGGACTTTAATTATGATAATTTATCTTTAGTAGAATGTATTTCCTTGTTGCAATCCATTATTAGCTCGCCCAATGCTTATGAACAAAATAAAGCTTTTACCGAACATATAGTAGAAGCTATGATAAAAGCTTATAATGAGAAACTTGAGCTTGAAGTTTCTATTCCTAGAAAATTGCATGATGAGTTGGAACCTACTATCAATATAAAGATAAATAAATATGAATGCAATGCTTTGTGTGACCTTGGTGCTAGTGTTTCAACTATTCCTAAATCTCTTTGTGACGTGCTTGGTCTCACTAATATTGAAGATTGTTCCCTTAACTTGCATCTTGCGCATTCTACCATTAAGAAAACTCCAGGTAGAATTAATGATGTGCTTATTATTGCAAATAAAAATTATGTGCCTGTAGATTTCATTGTGCTTGATATTGATTGCAATCCTACTTGTCCCATAATACTTGGAAGACCTTTCTTATGAACTATAGGTGCAATCATTGACATGAAAGAGGGAAACATAAGGTTCCAATTCCCATTAAAAAAGGGGTGGAGCACTTCCCTAGAAAGAGAATTAAACCACCTTATGAATCAATCATGAGAGCTACTTATGGGTGGAGTGTCAAAGATGACAATACTTGAAACTATGCATTATGCCTAGCTAGGGGCATAAAACAATAGCGCTTGTTGGGAGGTAACCCAATAGTTATCTTTAAATTTTTTGCTTTAAACTTTCTGTTTGTTTTCGATAACATGATTATTTCCTCTGTAATTATTATGTTTTTATGTTTAAATTAGTGTTTGTGCTATGTAAAGCCTTTGGGATGACTCACAAGATGAGTAGAATCGATGCTGAAACAATACATAAACTTTTGACTCCAGAACAGGGATTTTCATTTTTTACTGGAGAGCGATAATGATCTGAACTTTTTACACAGTATTTCTATACGAATTTTTGAGGTTTTCCTAATTTGTCAGAATCTTTAGAGTTACACAAGTATAGGTTCTCTACAGATTTCTACAGACTGTCCTGTTTTAGACAGATTCTGTTTTTGCTTGCATAGTTGCTTGTTTTGATTATGCTATGGATTGTATCGGGGGGGGGGTTTAAGCCATGGATAAGTTATAATACAGTACCTATTATGCAATTATGAAATAAGAATCAATTTATAACAGTACCTAAAGTATGCAATATGTTTCTTATACTAACGGATCTCACGAAGTTTTGTTGAGTTTTGGGTGATTGAAGTTTTCAAGTTTTGGGTGTTGTCACGATGGAAAAAGGAATAAGGAGTAGCAAGAGCCTAAGCTTGGGGATGCCCAAGTCACCCCAAGGTAATATTTTAAAGGATACTCAAGCGTCTAAGCTTGGGGATGCCCTGGAAGGCATCCCCTCTTTCGTCTCAATCCATCGGTATGTCACTCGAAGCTATATTTTTATTCGTCGCATGATATGAGTTTTGCTTGGATCATCATTTGTTTTAGTTTGCTTTTACTTTCAGTTTTCCACAATCATTGTTTGCCGTACACACCAATTTAAGAGATACACACCTTCATCATAATTTGTTAGAATACTCTATGTGCTTCACTTATATCTTTTGAGCTTAGCAGTTGCTCTAGTACTTCACTTATATCTTTTTGAGCACGATGGCATGTAGATTTTATAGAAATGATTTAACTCTCGTTCTTCACTTATATTTGTTTGAGAGTTAATAAATAGTGACGGTAATTTGCATGGGTCATAAGAATAGTCCAAAAATATTAGATGTTCAATGAGTGATAATCAAAACCATCAAGTAGCACATATAGAGAAATTGTGGGTTAATGATATTGATGTGGTAATATGAAAAAGGTGTGAGTCCATAATTGTTGATCCGTAGAAGTGTCGATATTAAGAAAAAGGTTAAATTTTTGTTCATCTAAAAATTAAAGAGGCGTGGTGATGATGTGCGAGCATTTCTATTCCTCGTTGAAATCCCAGTGTTGTTTCGGGTCGGAAGCGCGCGATGGTTTACTCCTACCAACCTCTTCCCTCAGGGCATGTGATAACACACAAGTATAGGCGATCGCAACAGTTTTGGAGGGTAGAGTATTCAACCCAAATTTATAGATTCGACACAAGGGGAGCCAAAGAATACTTGAGAGTATTAGCAGTTGATTTGTCAATTCAACCACACCTGGAGATTAAATATCTGCAGCAAAGTGATCAGTAGCACAGTAATATGATAGTTTGATAGCAGTAGTGACAGTAACAGTAGCGGTAACAGCAGTAGCAATAGTGTTGTAGCAGTTGGAACAACAGCAACATCAATAGTAACTTAGCAAGAACAATAAGTGGAAAGCTCGTAGGCACTGGATCGGTAACTCGTTGGATGATATTCGTCATGTAAGAGTCATAACCTAGGGCGATACAGAACTAGCTCCAGTTCATCAATGTAATGTAGGCATGTATTCCGTAAATAGTCATACGTGCTTATGGAAAAGAACTTGCATGACATCTTTTGTCCTACCCTCCCGTGGCAGCGGGGTCCATAAGGAAACTAAGGGATATTAAGGCCTCCTTTTAATAGAGAACCGGAACAAAGCATTAACACATGGTGAATACATGAACTCCTTAAACTACGGTCATCACCGCGAAGTATCCCAAATATTGTCACTATGGGGTTGACGGATCATAACACATAATAGGTGCATATGACTAGGCAAGATCGGATCAAGAACATAGATATAGAGATGATAACATAAATGGTTCAGATCTGAAATCATGGCACTCGGGCCCTAGTGACAAGCATTAGGCATAGCAAAGTCATAGCAACATCAATCTCAGAACATAGTGGATACTAGGGATCATGCGCTAACAAAACTAACTCGATTACATGATGAATCTCATCCAACTCCTCACCGACCAGCAAGCCTACGAAGGAATTACTCACTCCCGGTGGGGAGCATCATGGAATTGGCGATGGAGAAAGGTTGGTGATGACGAAGACCGAAGATTCCCCTCTCCGGAGCCCCAAACGGGCTCCAGATCTGGCCTCCCAATGAAGAACAGGAGGTGGCGGTGGCTCCGTATCGTAAAACGCGACGAAACTTTCTCTCTGATTTTTTTCTCCGAAATAGGAATTTATAGTGGCGGAATTAGGGTCAGTGGGGCCGCAAGGTGGGCACAACCCACCAGGGCGCGCCCAGAGGGACTGGCGCGCCCTGGTGGGTGCTGGCCACCTTGGCCCCCCTCTTCGGTAGATTTTGGCTCCAATAATTCACATATATTCTGAAATAATTCTCCAAAAAGTTTTGTTCCATTCCGAGAACTTTTATTTTTGCACAAAAAGAACACCATGGTAGTTCTGCTGAAAACATCGTCAGTCCGGGTTAGTTCCATTCAAATCATGCAAATTAGAGTCCAAAACAAGGGCAAAAGGGTGAGGAAAAGTAGATACGTTGGAGACGTATCAACTCCCCCAAGCTTAAACCTTTTCTTGTCCTCAAGCAATTCAGCTGACAAACTGAAAGTGATAAAGAAAAACTTTTATGAACTCTTTTGTTCTTGTTTACATATATATGCTTAAGTAGCACCCAGGTTTTCAGCAAAGATTATGACTAATCATGTCAACAATAACTCTTAGAAATTATATTAACTCATAAAAATAATATAAGCAACTAGGGAGCAATAATAAGATATCTCAAGCGCCAACACTTTGTCAAAACAATCATGATACAGTATGACAATAGTGGTATCTCGCTAGCCCTTTCTAAGAACGCAAAACATAAATGCAGAGCACCTCCAAAGTTCAAGCAGCGACTAAACATTGTAATTCATGGTAGAAAAGATCTAGTCATGCTGTACGCAACATCAACTATACACAATGCATGAGGATGACAATAGTGCTCTCAGGTCTGGCGCTTATTTGAGAAGGTGATGACTCAACATAAAAGTAAATAGATAGTCCCTTCGCAGAGGGAAGCATGGATTTGCAGCGGTGCCAGAGGTACACCCTTCCTGTCAACGTCACGACCAAGAGTTATCGATATCTTCCATGCTAAACAAATTAGTGGCGGTTCCCAAGCGGTAAAAGTAAAGGTTTACTCCCCTCCACCAACAATCACACTCCACGGCTGGCCGCATCCATGGGTACCGTCCAAACCAAAAACATTCCTGGGGGAGTTTTGTTTAATTATTTTTGATTTTTGATTTCGGGACTGGGAATCCCTATTACCGCCCCTCTCGTGTAAGGACAAGTGAATAAACACTCATCCTGAGATTAACCCGCTTAGCATGGAAGATACTGACCGCCCCCTGTCGCTCCATGAGCGGTCCAGGCACACAAAACAGATGTTTATTTGAATTTTTAGAGGTGGCACATACAAATTTACTTGGAACGGCAGGGTAATACCGCATATAGGTAGATATAGGGGACTCATCTGGCATAACTTGGTTTAAGGGTTTTGATGCACAAGCAGTATTCCCGCTTAGTACAGGCAAAGGCTAGCAATTAGATTGAGAAGCGGCCAGCTAGAGAGCGAAGACGGTCATGAACATGTATTACATATAATCATCATTGAATACTAGCATGAGTAGGATATGGACACCATGAACATAAATATCATGAAGGTTATGTTGGTTTTGATTCAACTACATGCGTGAACATGTGCCAAGCCAAGCCACTTGAAACATTTAGAGGAGGATACCATATCATCATACCGCATCACAACCATTTTAATGCATGTTGACACCCAAGATAAATCATTATCCACTCCTAGCTACTTAAGCATGGCATGAACAACTATAATCTCTAATGGTCATTGCAAACATGTTTGATCATAATGAGTTGAATCAAGGGATACTAGGTTAAACATATTTACAAAAACAAAAACAAGTTGAGTTCATACCCGCCTTTCTCTGCCACAGTCAATTCATCAAATGTCGTCATTATTGCCTTTCACTTGCACGACCGAATGATAAGAAAATAATAATAGTGCAAGAGTGCCGTAGACTAAGCTGGAATCTGCAAACATTTTATTCAAGAGGAGAAGACAAGCTAGTATGGGCTCTTTGTTAGATAAAGAAAAATGCAGATGAGAGCCACTCAATAATTGCATTGTGATCTTCTTCTAGGTACGACTCAAGTAAAAAGAAAAGAATTTCAGAGAAACATACTGAAATATTTTTGGAGTTTTTGGTTTTTCTTGAAGAAAACAAATTAAAGAGGAAAAACAAAAATGAGAAAAACTATTTACACGGGAAAGCTCCCAACAAGTAAAAGAAGAAGCGAGAAATCTTTTTGGGTTTTCTTTTGTTGCTACCATTAAACTAAGCTAGAAAGAAAAACTAAAAAGAAGAAATATTTTTGGATTTTCTCAAAGTTTTTCAAACACACAAGAAGAAAGCGAGAAAACAATTTTAGCATGGATATTACAATGAAAAAGTATGAACACCGACAACTGGAATGAAATGTGTGAACATGAACGTAATGTTGGTGGAAATACGTACTCCCCCAAGCTTAGGCTTTTGGCCTAGCTTGGTAATCACCATCCGTAGTAGCCGTCCGGTCCCAAGTTGTAGTGAGGTGGAGGCGGCATCTGGGCATCCCACCCCTGGGGCTCCTCCTCAGCAATTGCTAAGTTGTTCCGGTAGGCTGTAATGTCATCTGGCATGATCCTGTATCCGTTCCTGGCAATAGAATCAAACAAAGCAGTTGCAGGCAATGGAATAACATCACGTGTTTCCTTGCTGAATACTAGGTTGTAATGAATGTCACGGGGAGAATCAGTTACATCAAGGAATTGGTGGTCCTGCAGTGACCTGTGATCAAGATAAACTTGGGATAAAAGATAATCATGTGGGCGAAATTGAACCCTAAAGTGTCTCGCTAAGCGAGTAGCATAAATATCACCATGTATCTTTCCCTTAGTCTTGTTAAGATGTAAGCGTCGAGCAATAATAGCCCCCATACTAAAGGTGTGATCATCATAAAGTGCACGACGTAAAATAGCAAGGTTAGGGGCACTGAGTGCGCCGACCTTCTCCCTAGCGGTTAAACACTTAGCGATGAGCAAAGCGAAATAATGTACTGAGGGAAACTGCAAGCTAGTAGCAGTGGCGCTTGACACACCTCTATCCTCACCCACGGTTAATGTGAGGAGAAAATCCTCAAACTCAGATGGCCTAGGTTCTCTCAAGTCCCCATCAGAAGGGATCAAGCATATGTTGCAGAAGTCAGTTAGCGGTATTTTGTAAGTTTCAGCATAAAGATTAAACTGCACTTCAGGAGGGTTGTTTCTCCCTAGATAATAAAAGCCTTGCACAAAGGAATTTGTAAGGATGTGATATTGGTCACACTTAGCTGCGAGGAACTCGGTCAACCCAGCGTTTGCAACAAACTGAGCAAACTCTTGATGGAACCCGGCCTCCTCCATGAAGGCATCATGCGGCCATTCACACGGCCGCACCTCCACCTTCCTTGGCGTGTGGAGGTCATTGTCCGATGATTCCCCAATGACTCCCTTAGCATTTTTCATGGAGGAAAACTTCCTAGAGATTTGCATTTTATTCCTATAGATATTCTAAAAAAATTTAGTCCACAAAATTTTGTCAACAAAACTTTGTAAGATTGTTAGCAACTACTCCTAAGCATGCATAGAGGCCATATTGAGCATTCAAATTACTTAGAACCCTAAGAATTCAACATGCAAGCTCATCTACAGCAGCGCCAAGAGTAGCTAATTACTCTAAACATAACCCACTAAAACAAAAACTAATTGGAGCAATGGAGGAGTCACATACCAAGTAGCAATTCCTCCAAACAGTTTCAGAAACGGAGCTTCGAGCAAAGAGATCGAAATCCGCGGGTTTGAGAGCAAGAACACGAGAATGGTGGCCGTGGTGATTTTTTTCTGGAGGTAGGGGATGATGTGGGCTAAAGAGGTAAGTGAGGGGGCCCACGTGGGGGCCACAACCCACCAGGGCGCGCCTGGGGGTGTTGGCGCGCCCTGGTGTCTTGTGGGCACCAGGTGCACCCCCTCTGGTATTATTTGCACCAAAAATTCATAAATATTCAGAAAAAAAATCGTGTAAAATTTTCAGGTCATTCTGAGAATTTTTATTTTGGGGTCATTTTTTATTGCACGGAGAAAACAGAAAACAGGATAATCATGGTATTTTATTTTATTTGACTAACTAAAACAGAAAATAAAAGATGGGAGCAGAGAATTGTGCTTACTAGGTTCATCGACTTCATACCTCTCAAAAATGATTCATTAATAAGGTTGATCAAGTCTTATTAACAACCACTTCCAATTAGCATGAAACCGAAGAACTTTCGTAAAACACTAAGTTACCTCAATGGGGATATGCATGTCCCCGACAATAAGTATATCATATTTCTTTTTGGCAGTAGGAAGAGGTAATTGAAAACTTCCAATAGTAATGGTCGAAGATTCTTCAATAATATTTATACCTTTCACTTGGAATTGTTTCTTCGGAAAGTGCACCGTGTGCTCATTACCATTGATATGAAAAGTGACTTTGCTTTTATTGCAATCAATATAAGCCCCTGCTGTATTCAAAAAGGGTCTACCAAGTATAATCGACATGTTGTCATCCTCGGGCATCTCAAGAATAACAAAGTCCGTTAAGATAGTAACATTTGCAACAACAATAAGCACGTCCTCACAAATACCAATAGGTATGGCCGTTGATTTGTCAGCCATTTGCAATGATATCTCGGTAGGTGTGAGTTTATTCAAGTCAAGTCTCATATATAAGGAGAAAGGCATAACACTAACACCGGCTCCTAAGTCACACAAAGTAGTTTTGACATAGTTTGTTTTGATGGAGCAAGGTATAGTTGGTATTCCAGGATCTCCGAGTTTTTTAGGCACTCCATCCTTAAAAGAATAATTAGCAAACATGGTGGAGATTTCAGCTTCAGGTATCTTTCTTTTATTAGTGATGATGTCTTTCATATACTTTGCATAAGGGGCCATCTTCAAGATATCAGTTAAGCGGGTACGCAAAAAGACTGGCCTAATCATTTCAGCAAAGCGTTCAAATTCTTCATCATCCTTCTTCTTAGATGGCTTAGGTGGAAAGGGCATGGGTTTTTGAACCCATGGCTCTCTTTCTTTACCATGTTTCCTAGCCACAAAGTCTCTTTTATCATACCATTTATTTTTAGGTTGTGGGTTATCAAGATCACGAGCAGGCTCTATTTCAACATCATTATCTGGTTCTACATCATTACTAGGTTGAGCATCATCATGAACATCACCATTATCATTTTCATTATCACTAGGTGAATGTTCACTACCAGATTGAGTTTCGGCATCGGAAATAGAGACATCATTACTATCATGAGGTTTTTGTGTCTCAGGCTCACTAGAGGTATGCAAAGTCCTACCATTTTTCTTTTTCTTCTTAGATGGACTAGGTGCATCGGTATTAATTCTCTGAGAGTCTTGTTCAATTCTTTTAGGGTGACCCTCAGGATAAAGAGGTTCTTGGGTCATTCTACCTCCTCTAGTTACTACTCTAGCAGCAAAATCGTGCATATTATTATTCATTTCATCAAGCAATTCTTTTTGAGATTTAGCAACTTCTTCTAACTGACTTTGAACCATAGAGGCATGCTTTCCTACTCCTCTAACATCATTACTGATTCTAAATAGCAAGTCACTCAAGCGAGCAATCATATCAGAGTTATATTTCAATTGTTTCAGAACATGAGCATTGAAATGATCTTGCTTCATAATATAGTTGTCAAACTCATATAAGCATTGACTAGGATGTTTATTGTGAGGAATGTCACTTTCATTAAACTTTAATAAAGAATTTACCTCTACCACCTGTGGAGGTGGTGGTGTGTCAAGGCCATGCATTTCTTCAATAGGTGGCAAATTCTTAACATCCTCAGCTTTAATACCTTTTTCCTTCATAGATTTCTTTGCCTCTTGCATATCTTCAGGACTGAGAAATAAGATACCCCTCTTCTTCAGAGTGGGTTTAGGCGGTGGTTCAGGAAGAGTCCAATCATCATAATTCTTCAATATATTATTCAATAATTCATCAAGTTGTTCAACAGTTCGATCCCTGAAAACACAACCAACACAACTATCTAGGAAGTCCCTAGAAGTATCCGTTAGTCCATTATAAAAGATATCAAGTACTTCATTTTTCTTGAGAGGATGATGAGGCAAAGCATTAAGCAATTGGAGAAGCCTCCCCCAAGCTTGTGGGAGACTCTCTTCTTCAATTTGCACAAAGTTAAATATTTCCTGTAAGGCACCTTGTTTCTTATGAGCAGGAAAATATTTTTCAGAGAAGTAGTAGATCATATCCTGGGGACTACGCACACGACCAGGAACAAGAGTATTGTACCATGTCTTAGCATCACCCTTTAATGAGAACGGAAATAACTTAAGCATATAATAGTAGCGAATCTTCTCATCATGAGCAAAGAGGGTGGCTATATCATTTAGCTTATTAAGGTGTGTGATAACCCACAAGTGTAGGGCATCGTTTGTAGCCTTTTTCGATAAGTAAGAATGTCGAACCCAACGAGGAGGTAAAGGTAGAACAAATATTCCCTCAAGTTCTATCGACCACCGATGCAACTCTACGCACGCTAAGGCTTGCTTTACCTAGAACAAGTATGAAACTACTTTGCGGGAATAAAACTAGAAGTACTTTGCAAGATAATAAAGAACGTGGAAATAAAAGTTAGGTGTTGTTTTAACAAAAGAACAATAAAAGTAAATAACTTGGTAGAAATATTTTTGTGTAACGCAAGAGAAAGGTTATCCCTAGGCAATTGAATATAATATGATTGATACTTGTCATATGCAATTGGGGAGAGGCATACGCTAACAAACTTTCCATACTTGGATCATATGCACTTATGATTGGAACTCTAGCAAGCATCCGCAACTACCAAAGTTCATTAAGGTAAAACCCAACCATAGCATTAAGTATCAAGTCCTCTTTACTCCCATATGCAACAACCCACCTACTCGGGTTTATGCTTCTGTCACTCAAGCAACCCACCATAGGCAGATCATGAACATATTGCAACACCCTACAGCGGGAATCCCTCACGTTTGCGCGACATGGAGGGCACCATAGGGCAGCACCATATCAACATACAACTCACATCCATAACATCATACCACAATTAACCCATAGGACAAAAGAGATCTACTCAAACATCATAGGATAGCCAAATATCATTGGGAAATAATATATGGAGTTGAGCACCATGTTTAAGTAGAGATTATAGCGGGGAAGAGAGGTGTTACACTGCTGCATAGAGGGGGAGAGAGTTGGTGTTGACGGCGGCGAATTTGTTGGTGTAGATCACCGTCACGATGATTGCCCCGGCAGCGTTCCGGCGCCACCGGGAGAGAGGGGGAGAGAGGCCCCTCTTTCTTCTTCTTCCTTGGCCTCCCCCCTAGATGGGAGGAGAGTTCCCCCTCTGTTCCATGGCCTCCATGGCGGTGGAGGGGTAGAAGCCCCTCCTAGATTGGATCTCCCTCTCTGTTCTCTTTTGTTACGCGTTCCTGTTTTCTGGCCGAAAAGCGTTTCTCATATTCCTGGAGATCCGTAACTCCGATCGGGCTGAAATTTTGAGGATATTTTTATCCAAAAATTAGCTTCCTTGCGCCCGAAGGAGAGCTTCAACCGACGTACAAGGTGGGCACAACCCACCAGGGCGCGCTTGGGCCCCCTGGTCGCGCCCTGGTGTCTTGTGGGGGCTGTGGGCCTCCGTTTGCATTGATTCCACTTCTCAAAATTCACATATATTCCAAAAAAATCTCCGTAAATTTTTATCGCGTTTGGACTTCGTTTGATATGGATATTCCACGAAACAAAAAACATGCAACAAACATGAACTGGCACTAGGCACTGGATCAATAGGTAAGTCCAATAAATCATATAAAATGTTGCCAAAAGTATGTGAAAGTTGTATGATATTGGCATGAAACAATCAAAAAATATAGATATGATGGAGACGTATCAGCATCCCCAAGCTTAATTCCTGCTCGTCCTCGAGTAGGTAAATGATAAAAAAGATAATTTTTGATGTGGAATGCTACCTAGCATAATCTTGATCATATATCTAATCATGGCATGAATATTAAGACACAAGTGATTCAAAGCAATAGTCTAGTTTTGACATAAAGACATTAATACTCAGGCATCCCAACAAACAATCATGTCTTTCAAAATATCAAGGCTAAAGAACGCTATCCGTACAAAATCATATAGCCTTGTCATGCTCTGTCTTCTTAACACAAACTATAAATCATGTACTACCCCGGTGTCAGCCAAGCAATTAGTTCATATTTTTTAATGCGCTTCAGCATTTTCAACTCTCACGCAATACATGAGCGCAAGCCACGGATATACCACTATGGGTGGAATAGAATATGGTGGTAGGTTTCAAAAGGGTAAAAGTGAAGACGAAAGTCTCACATCAACTCAGCGTATCAACGGGCTATGGAGATGCCCATCAATAAATATCAACGCGAGGAGTAGGGATTGCCATGCAACGGATGCATTAAGAGCTATAAGTGTATGAAATCTCAATATGAAAACTAAGTGGGTATGCATCTAACTCTATAATGAAAAATTCCCACTAGTATATGAAAGTGACAACATAGGAGACTCTCTATATGAAAAACATGGTGCTACTTTGAAGCACAAGTGTGGAATTAGCATGCCCCTTCTAGTTCTTTCATTTTTTTCATTTTTTTTCTTTTTTTCTCTTTTTTTCTTTTTCTTTTTTTTCTTTTTTTTCTTTCTTTTTTCTTTGTCCGGAGCCTCATCCCGACTTGTGGGGGAATCATAGTTTCCATCATCCTTTCATCACTGGGGCATGCTCAAATAATGAATAATGATGATCATCACACTTCTATTTACTTACAACTCAATATTACAACGACAGTAGAACAAAGTATGACTCTATATGAATGCAATGATCTAGCGTAGCAAAGATATCAAAAAATGGACAAGCCATGAAAACATCATGCTAGCTATATTACGATCATGTAATGCAATATGACAATGAATGCTCAAGTCATCAAAACGGAGGCGGTGGAAGTTGCATGGCAATATATCTCGGAATGGCTATGGAAATGCCATAATAGGTAGGTATGGTGGCTGTTTTGAGGAAGATATAATAAGGCTTATGTGTGATAGAGCGTATCATATCACGGGGTTTGGATGCACCGGCGAAGTTTGCACCGACTCTTGGGGTGAGAAAGGGCAATGCACGGTACCGTAGAGGCTAGAAAATTGCGGAAAGGTAAGAGTGCGTATAATCCATGGACTCACATTAGTCATAAAGAACTCACATACTTATTGAAAAGTTTTATTAGCTCTCTCGAATCAAGGTATTACTACGCATGCTCCTAGGGGGGAGGTTGGTAGGAGTTAACCATCGCGCGCCCCCGACCTTCACACAAAGATAGACAATCAAGAATAAATTGTGCTCCAACTTCCTAGCATAACAGGAGACTATACGTGCATGCTTCGGGAATCACAAACCTTAACACCAATATCTTACTAAAAACGATCATCCACTAGTACCTCCCACATATTATCATCTCTATATCGCAAAACTATTGCAAGGAATCAAACATATCATATTCAGTGATCCCTAAGTTTTATGTAGGATTTTATGACTAACCATGTGAATGACCAATTCTTGTTGACTCTCTAAATAGATATAAGTGAAGCAAGAGAGTTTAATTCTTTCAACAAAATACCAAGCTCTAACAAATATAAGTGAAGCAAAAGAGCATTCTACAAATAATAGTTTTCTATGTGAAGAGAAACAAGCAATCCAAACTTCAAATGATATAAGTGAAGCACATGAAGGATTCTATAAAGCCATACTCAAAGGATATAAGTGAAGTGAAATGAGCATTCTATAAATCAACCATGCACAATCTCATACCATCATGGTGCATAAAAGAAAAGTGAAAAGTAAACACAAAATACGCTCCAAGATTTACACATATCACATGAACGAAACGAAAACGAAGACATACCGATACTTGTTGAAAAAAGGTGGGATGCCTTCCGGGGCATCCCCAAGCTTAGACACTTGAGTCTCCTTGGATATTTACTTGGGGTGCCTTGGGCATCCCTAAGCTTGAACTCTTGCCTCTCCTCCTTCTCCTCATATCGACACCTCCTCGATGTTCGAACACTTCATCCACACAAAACTTAACAGAAGACTGGTGAGATCCGTTAGTATAATAAAGCAAATTCCTACTTTAAGTACTGTTGAAAACCCATTCATATTTTATATTTTCATTATCCCTGCTGTATTATAACATCTCCATGGCTTATACCATCGATAAAATTGATAGTTTCATCAAAACAAGCAAAACAATGCATCAAAAACAGAATCTGTCTTAAACAGGACAGTTTGTAGTAATCTGAACTTTGACCATACTTCTGTAACTGAAACAATTCTGAAAAATTAGGAAGAAATAAAACATTTGTATAGCAATACTTTGTAAAAATTTCAGAAACTTTTGACGTTCCAGTAAAAAATGGAAATTCACGCACTACAGCCAAAGTTTCTGTTTTTACACCGCACATACCAACAAGCAATCTAATCATCCTAAAGGCAAATCTTGGCACATTATTTTTATAATACAATGGGTTTGTACAAGGGGATAATTATTTTTGTTGGAAAAGTTTCCGTGATTCAAGACTTGCAAAGTTTCCATGGGCATGAACAAAGTTCAAGGATATCCCCTACTTAAACGATGCTCATCATCTCTCTCACTTTCACCTTTCCTTTTGTGAAGTTTTAGGTTCCCCTCTATATTTTTTTTGTTTTTAAACTTTATAAAAGAAAACAACAGAATAAAATGACTCTCTAAAACTTCCGGGTTGTGTCCCTGGTAGCGCTTTCTTTAAAGCCATTAAGCTAGGCATAAAGTGCTCAAGTAATGGATCCACCCGGATCCCAAGGTATATCAAAGCCAATTTTAATTAGCAATGATTTGTAATTTAGTAGTGAGCACAAAGTGATATATATCATGTGACAACGAAGTCTAACTCTCTTCCTATGCATCGGCATGTCATACAAGAACAATTCATGCACATTAAGTAAAGGCCAATGCATAGTATAAACAGTTTCTTGCAATTTCATAGTATTGGAAACATAGAGAGGTGAAGATTTGGTTCCTCTCTCATAATAATTGCAAGTAGGAGCAGCAAGTACATGCATATTATATTCATCAAAATCATCATGTGTAGTAGCAAAACGCAACCCATCAATATAATCCTTAACAAGTGCGAACTTCTCCGATATAGTGTAGTTGGGAGAATTCAAAAAGATAATAGGACTATCATGTGTGGGTGCAGTAGCAACAATTTCATGCTTAACATAAGGAACTATAGCAAGTTCATATTTATAAGCATAATTCATATTGGCATCATGGCCACAAGCATAGCAAGCATCAAGTTCATCAAAAAGGGATATTTCAAATGAATCCACGGGATCATAGCAATTATCATAGCATTCATCCTTTGGTAAGCACGAAGGGTAATTAAACAATGTATGAGTTGAAGAGTTACTCTCATTAGAAGGTGGGCACGGGTGATCAATCCGCTCTTCCTCCTTTTGTTCTTCGCTCTCCTCCTCATCTTTTTCATCTAATGAGCTCACAGTTTCAGCAATTTCTTCTTCCATAGATTCCTGCAAAACATTACTCTCTTCCAAGGCAGCGGTCATTCCTTCAATAAATTCTTTAACATAAGCATTAGAAGCATAGTTTTCATACCAATATTTAAGTATGGCAAAATTTTCAGATTCGTAAAGAGTAGCATCATACTTTCAATCAAAGAAGCAATTTCATATGCACCATTAAAAGCAACAAATTCTTCAATTTGTTCAACATCAAAATTACAATAGGCTTCCTTGGCATAAGAAGATAGTATTTCATTATCATTAAACACACATTGGTATGGAAGGTTTTTTTTAGTTTCTTCAGAACAACAAGTAAAATCGTGTATTTCGCATAAATTCCAAGCATAGCAACACAAAGTATTAATTTGATGCCACAAGAGTTTCCCTTTTTGAGATATGCGGTGTCGCACATAATAAGCATGCTCATTTAATGATTTTCCATCAACTAAGCTAGTTGGGTTTTCAGCACGAGCACAAATGGATCGAAAATGATCCAAGTAATATTCTTCGGTAGTACTGAACACTACTGGTTCCTCAACTTTTGGAGCAGCAACTACATCTATTTTTTTTGGTATTTTGCGTTTCCTACCCATATCTAAAGATAGAAAACAAGAGCACAAAATAAAAACTACTTAGTGATAAAGCAAACAAGCACACATGAGAATATTCACCCCACGCTATTGCTCCCTGGCAAAGGCGCCAGAAAAAAGGTGTTGATAAATCACAAGTGTAGGGGATCGTTTGTAGCCTTTTTCGATAGGTAAGAGTGTCAAACCCAACGAGGAGCTAAAGGTAGAACAAATATTCCCTCAAGTTCTATCGCCCACCGATGCAACTCTACGCACGCTGATGCTTGCTTTACCTAGAACAAGTATGAAACTACTTTGCGGGAATAAAACTAGAAGTACTTTGCAAGATGATAAAGAACGTGGAAATAAAAGTTAGGTGCTGTTTTAACAAAAGAACAATAAAAGTAAATAACTTGGTAGAAATATTTGTGTGTAACGCAAGAGAAAGGTTGTCCCTAGGCAATTGAATATAATATGATAGATACTTGTCATATGCAATGGGGGAGAGGCATACGCTAACACACTTTCCGTACTTGGATCATATGCACTTATGATTGGAACTCTAGCAAGCATCCGCAACTACCAAAATTCATTAAGGTAAAACCCAACCATAGCATTAAGTATCAAGTCCTCTTTACTCCCATACGCAACAACCCACCTACTCGGGTTTATGCTTCTGTCACTCAAGCAACCCACCATAGGCAAATCATGAACATATTGCAACACCCTACAGCGGGAATCCCTCATGTTTGCGCGACACGGAGGGCACCATAGGAGAGCACCATATCAACATACAACTCACATCCATAACATCATACCACAATTAACCCATAGGACAAAAGAGATCTACTCAAACATCATAGGATAGCCAAATATCATTGGGAAATAATATATGGAGTTGAGCACCATGTTTAAGAAGAGATTACATCGGGGAAGAGAGGTGTTACACTGCTGCATAGAGGGGGAGAGACTTGGTGTTGACGGCGGCGAAGTTGTTGGTGTAGATCACCGTCATGATGATTTCCCCGGTGGCGTTCCGGCGCCATCGGGAGAGAGGGGGAGAGAGCCCCCTCCTTCTTCTTCTTACTTGGCCTCCCCCCTAGATGGGAGGAGAGTTCCCCATCTGGTCCATGGCCTCCATGGTGGCGGAGGGGCAGGAATCCCTCCTAGAGTGGATCTCCCTCTCTGTTCTCTTCTGTTTTGCGTTCCTGTTTTCTGGCCGAAAACTGTTTCTTATATTCCCGGAGATCCGTAACTCCGATCGGGCTGAAATTTTGAGGGGATTTTTATCCAAAAATTAGCTTCCTTGCGCCCGAAGGAGAGCTCCAACCGACGTCTGAGGTGGGCACAACCCACCAGGGTGCGCCTGAGCCCCCTGGCCGCGCCCTGGTGTCTTGTGGGGGCTGTGGGCCTCCGTTTGCGTTGATTCCACTTCTCAAAATTCACAAATATTCCAAAAAAATCTCCGTAAATTTTTATAGCGTTTGGACTTCGTTTGATATGGATATTCTGCGAAACAAAAAACATGCAACAAACAGGAACTGGCACTAGGCACTGGATCAATAGGTTACTCCAATAAATCATATAGAATGTTGCCAAAAGTATGTGAAAGTTGTATGATATTGGCATGAAACAATGAAAAATTATAGATGCGACGGAGACGTTTCAGTGTGCCACTACAGTTTCAGTTTCATAGCCATGGAAAGGATTAGATTCAACCAAAGTAATTAACTCTGGCTCGACAGAGAATTCATAATCCTTATCGGTAACAAAGATAGGTGAAGTAGCAAACTTAGGATCACATTTCATTCTAGCATTCAGAGTCTTTTCCCTATACTTGCGTAGCAATTTCTTAAGATCATCTATATCCTTGCAAGAAAGTATTTCTCTAGTTATCTCTTCGTCCATAACATAACCTTCAGGTATCTTAGGCATTTCAAACTTAGGAGAGCTAGGACTAATAGGTGTTTCATAGTCATCATCAGTTTCATATATCTCTTCAGTTTCAGCAGTCTCAACAATTTCAGTAGTTTCATTCTCTTTAGCTCTAGCAATTTGTTCATCAACAAATTCTCCTAGTGGCACGTTATCATCAAATGGTACTAGCATCATCATAAGCATCATTCATAGCAGAGGTAGCATCATAACTCACTTGCGACATATTAGGATTACTAGCATGTGGTGGTGTTGCAAGCTTACTCATAATAGAAGGTGAATCAAGTGCAGAGCTAGATGGCAGTTCCTTACCTCCCCTCGTCTTAGAGGAAAAAAATCTTAGTCTTCGGATCCTTCAGATTCTTCATAGTGATAAGTTGATATAAATCCCAAGTGAATCAACAAATATTGCTATGCTCCCCGGCAACGGCGCCAGAAAAAGGTCTTAATAACCCACAAGTATAGGGGATCGCAACAGTTTTCGAGGGTAGTGTATTCAACCCAAATTTATAGATTCGACACAAGGGGAGCCAAAGAATACTTGAGAGTATTAGAAGTTGAGTTGTCAATTCAACCACACCTGGAGATTAAATATCTGCAGCAAAGTGATCAATAGCACAATAATATGATAGTTTGATAGCAGTAGTGACAGTAACGGTAGCGGTAACAGCAGTAGCAATACTTTTGTAGCAGTTGGAACATCAGCAACAACAATAGTAAAGTAGCAAGAACAATAAGTGAAAAGCTCGTAGGCACTGGATCGGTAACTCGTTGGATGATATTTGTCATGTAACAGTCATAACCTAGGGTGATACAGAACTAGCTCCAGTTCATCAATGTAATGTAGGCATGTATTCCATAAATAGTCATACGTGCTTATGGAAAAGAACTTGTATGACATCTTTTGTCCTACCCTCCCGTGGCAGCGGGGTCCATAAGGAAACTAAGGGATATTAAGGCCTCCTTTTAATAGAGAACCGGAACAAAGAATTAACACATGGTGAATACATGAACTCCTCAAACTACGGTCATCACCGCGAAGTATCCCAAATATTGTCACTATGGGGTTAACGGATCATAACACGTAATAGGTGCATATGACTAGGCAAGATCGGATCAAGAACATAGATATAGAGATGATAACATAAACGGTTCAGATCTAAAATCATGGCACTCGGGCCCTAGTGACAAGCATTAGGCATAGCAAAGTCATAGCAACATCAATCTCAGAACATAGTGGATACTAGGGATCAAGCCCTAACAAAACTAACTCGATTACATGATGAATCTCATCCAACTCCTCACCGACCAGGAAGCCTACGAAGGAATTACTCATTCCCGGTGGGGAGCATCATGGAATTGGCGATGGAGAAAGGTTGGTGATGACGAAGACCGAAGATTCCCCTCTCCGGAGCCCCAAACGGGCTCCAGATCTGGCCTCCTGATGAAGAACAGGAGGTGGCGGCGGCTCCGTGTCGTAAAATGCAATGATACTTTCTCTCTGATTTTTTTCTCTGAAAATAGGAATTTATAGTGGCGGAATTAGGGTAATTGGGGGCCACGAGGTGGGCACAACCCACCAGGGCGCGCCCAGGGGGCCTAGCGCGCCCTGGTGTGTGCTGGCCACCCTGGCCCCCCTCTTCGGTGGATTTTGGCTCCAATAATTCACATATATTCTGAAATAATTCTCCAAAAAGTTTCGTTCCATTCCGAGAACTTTTATTTCTGCACAAAAACAACACCATGGTAATTCTGCTGAAAACAGCGTCAGTCCGGGTTAGTTCCATTCAAATCATGCAAATTAGAGTCCAAAACAAGGGTAAAAGGGTGAGGAAAAGTAGATACGTTGGAGACGTATCAGCATGTGAGTAGTACTTTGATTTATGATAAGGCTAATAAAACTTTGAATAAGTATATGAGTTCTTTATGACTAATGTGAAACCATGGACATACGCAATCTCACCTTCTCATATTTGCTAGCCTCTTCGGTACCATGCATAGCCAATTCTCACCTCGAGGATCGGTGCAACTTTCGTCGGTGCATTTAAACCTCGTGACATGATACGCTCTGTTGCACATAAGCCTCATTATATCTTCCTCAAAACAGACACCATACCTACCTATCATGGCATTTCCATAGCCATTCCGAGATACATTTCCATGAAAATTCCATCATCACTTCACATGACTAGTCCGTTCATCATCATATTGCTTTGCATGATCATATAGAGTTGACATAGTACTTGTGACAAAGCCACCGTTCATCATATCTTTGATACGTGTCACGCTAGTTCATTGCACATCCTAGTACACTGCCAGATGAATTCATACAGAGTCATATCTTCATATTAGTTCGTCATATCGAGCTGTAAGTAAATAAAAGTGTGATGATCATCATTATTAGAGCATTGTCCCAGTGAGGAAAGGATGATGGAGACTATGATTCCCCCACAAGTCGGGATGAGACTCCGGACGAAAAATAAAGATGGGGGAGGCCAAATGAGCCCACCATTCAAAAAAAATATGAGAAAAAAAAGAGAGAAGGGACTTTGCTACTATCTTTTACCACACTTGTGCCTAAAAGTGGCACTATGCTCCTCATGTAGAGAGTCTCATGATATGTCATTTTCATATGCTAGTGGGAATCACCTATTCATTATTACAAACTTGGCTTGTATATTCCTATGACGGGCTTGCTCAAATGCACGAGGTCTTCATGAGCAAGCAAGTTGGATGCACACCCCACTTAGCTTCATTTGAGCTTTCATACACTTATAGCTCTAGTGCATCATTCGCATGGCAATCCCTACTCCTTGCATTGACATCTATCGATGGGCATCTCCATAGCCCATTGGTACGCCTAGTTGATGTGAGACTATCTTCTCCACTTTTTGCCCCTTTGATATCTACCACCTTATTCTATTCCACCTAAATGCTATGTCCAATGGCTCACACTCATGTATTGCGTGAAGAATAAAAAGTTGATGCATATTGAAAAAGTAAGATCCAATTGTCTGACTTGGACACCGTGGTGCTTAACATTTGTATTAAAGTGATGAAGATGGAGCCATGCATTGCTAATATAATAAGATGAATGGGGGGTCAACATTCCTTAAGGATCTACTTTGAAAGATTGATGATTTTGTTTCTTACACTTTAAATATTGCTATGTTAATATTTGTTGATTCATCATTTCTCAATGAGCATACGTCCATAAGATTACATAATGGATAGCATGTCACATCAAAAATTCTGTTTTTTTATCATTTACCTACTCGAGGACGAGCAGGAATTAACCTTGGGGATGCTTGATACGTCTCCAATGTATCTATAATTTTTTATTGTTCCATGCTGATATATTATCATTATAGGATACTTTTTGGGTCTTTATTTACCAATTTATAATATCTTTGAGCACTAACCTATTGACCCAGTGCCCAGTACCAGCTGCTGTTTTCTGCATGTTTTTCACTTTTCAGGTTTACAGTAACAAATGAAGTCCAATTGCCACGAAACTTTTTGATGATTTTTCTGGACCAAAAGAAGACCTGGAAGCTTCGGAAGGAGGCCGGGGGCCGCACGAGGGCCGCACAAGCCAACAGGGCACGCCCTGGGGGGGCGCCCTGATGGCTTGTGCCTCCCTCGGGCCTCTCCCAACACCACTCTCTGGCCTATGAATTGTAATATATCCTGAAAAACCTGAAGGCAGCCCCGAAACCCTTTTTCCGCCGCCGCAAGTATCTATTCCGTCGCGAGGCCATCTGGAGCTCCGTTCCGGCACCTTGCCGGAGGGGGTATCGATCACGGAGGGACTCTACATCAACCTTGCTTCCCTCATGATGATGTGTGAGTAGTTCACCACAGACCTACGGGTCCATAGCTAGTACCTAGATGGCAATCTCTCTATCTCTTGATCTTCAATACAATGATCATTGCATCTTCCCTTTGATCTATCCAATGTAATCCTATTCTGCGGTGCGTTTGTTGGGATCCGATGAATTGTGGGTTTATGTTCAGGTTATTCATGAAAAGTATTTGAGTCACCTCTGAATATTAAGATTCTTTTTTGCATGATCATTATAGCTTCGTAATGCTCTCTGATTTATCGATGTGCTTTGGCCAAGTAGATTGATCTATCTTTAGTGGGAGTGGTGCGTTGTGGTAGGTTCAACCTGACGAGTTTCTATATCCCAGTGACAAAGTAGGGGACAAGATGCGTATTTGTGTTTTTGCTACTAAGGATAACACGATGGGGTTCATTCATATTGCTTGAGTTTACTTTGTCTACATCATGTCATTGTTCGCCATGCATTACTCTGTTTTACTTAATACTCTAGAGGCATGCTGGATAGCGATCGATGAGTGGAGTAATAGTAATAGGTGCAGGCAGGAGTCGGCCTATTTTTTTATGGATGTGATGCCTATATATACATGATCATTGCCATGAAAATCGCAGAACTATCCGCTTTTCTATCAATTGCCCAACAGTAATTTGTTACCCACCGTATGTTGCCTAGATGAGAGATGCCGCTAGGGAAAACTATGGCCCCCGGGTCTATTCACTTATATATTTACAAATGCTACTATTACCTTGCTGCCTTTATTTACTTTTTTATTTTATTTAGCAATTTACAATTATCTACACAACTCATTTGCTTGCAAATAACGAGATCAAGGGGATTCACAACCCTCTTGCCCGCGTTGGGTGCAAGTTGTTTGTTCATTTGTGTGCAGCCGCTGAAGACGGTTGAGGATTGGTATTCCTATTGGTTCGATAAACCTTGGTTTCATAACTGAGGGAAATACTTACCCACTTTGTGCCGCGATAACCCGTTCCTCTTCACGGAAAACCCAACGCAGATCACGAGTATCGCCAGTTTATAAATTTTCCGTGGGGGCTATTTTGGATCCATATATTTAATGCTATGTTTATATTTATCTTAATTACTTCTGTTGTATTTGTAGATGCTTGTATGGAGGGCATAATCATAAGTGGGTGTTTGTTCAAGTAAGAACAACATGCTACTTCTCGAGCATGCGTTGGTTTTCCCTTGAAGAGGAAAGGGTGATGCAGCAAAGTAGATAAGTATTTCCCTCGGTTTTTGAAAACCAAGGTATCAATCCAGTAGGAGATACAAGCAAGTCCCCAATAGGTGTACCTACACAAATAATCAAACACTTGCACCCAACGCTATAAAGGGGTTGTCAATCCCTTCACGGTTACTTGCAAGGATGAGATCTGATAGAGATAGATAGATATGATTGCTTGAAAGTAAAGTAAAACAAAAAGTAAAAAGATTGCAGCAAGATATTTTTGGTATTTTTGGTTTTAGATCTGAAAGTATAATATGGAAAATAGACCCGGGGGCCATAGGTTTCACTAGAGGCTTCTCTCATGAAGGAAAATAATACGGTGGGTGAACAAATTACTGTCGAGCAATTGATAGAAAAGTGAATAATTATGAAGATATCCAAGGCAATGATTATGCATATAGGCATCACGTCCGTGTCAAGTAGACCGAAACGATTCTGCATCTACTACTATTACTCCACACATCGACCGACTCCTGCCTGCATCTAGAGTATTAAGTTCATGAAGAACAGAGTAACGCATTAAGTAAGATGACATGATGTAGAGGGATAAACTCAAGCAATATGATGAAAACCCCATCTTTTTATCCTCGATGGCAACAATACAATACGTGCCTCGCTACCCCTACTTTGTCACTGGGTGAGGACACCGCAAGATTGAACCCAAAACTAAGCACTTCTCCCATTGCAAGAATTACCAATCTAGTTGGCCAAACCAAACCAATAACTCGAAGAGACTTGCAAAGATATGAAATCATGCGTATAAGAATTCAGAGAAGATTCAAATAATATTCATAGATAATCTGAACATAAACCCACAATTCATCGGATCTCGACAAACACACTGCAAAAGAGTATTACATCGGATAGATCTCCATGAAGATCATGAAGAACATGGTATTGAAGAACAAAGAGAGAGAAGAAGCCATCTAGCTACTAGCTATGGACCCGAAGGTCTGTGGTAAACTACTCACGCATCATCGGAGGGGCAATGGAGTTGATGTAGATGCCCTCCATGATCGAATCCCCCTCCGGCAGATTACCGGAAAAGGCTCCAAGATGGGATCTCACGAGAATAGAGGCTTCCGGCGGCGGAAAAGTATTTTCGTGGCTCTTTTTGGTATCCAGGGAATATTTGGGAATTTATAGGCCGAAGAATAGGGTTAGGAAGGCTGACGTGGGGCCACAAGCCAGGGGGGCGCCCCCCCCTAGGTTGCGCCCCTGTGGCTTGTCGCCACACGGCGGCTCCCCTGCCATCATCTCCAAGTCTTCTGGGTTGCTTCTGGTCCAAGAAAAATTATTCCGAAGATTTTATTCCGTTTGGACTCCGTTTAATATTCCTTATCTGCAATACTCAAAAACAAGGAAAAAACAAAAACTGGCACTAGGCTCTAGATTAATAGGTTAGTCCCAAAAATAATATAAAATAGCATATTAATGCATATAAAACATCCAAAACAGATAATATAATAGCATGGAACAATCAAAAATTATAGATACGTTGGAGACGTATCAAGCATCCCCAAGCTTAATTCCTGCTCGTCCTCGAGTAGGTAAATGATAAAAACAGAATTTTTGATGTGGAATGCAACCTAACATATTTATCCATGTAATATTCTTTATTGTGGCATGAATATTCAGATCCATAAGATTCAAAACAAAAGTTTAATATTGACATAAAAACAGTAATACTTCGAGCACACCAACAAGGCAATTGCGTCCTTTCAAAATAACATGGCCTTAGAAACTTATCCTTACAAAATCATATGGTCTGGCTATGCTCCATCTTCCCCACACAAAGTATCTAAATCATGCACAACCCCGATGACAAGCCAAGCAATTGTTTCACACTTTTAATGTTCTCAAACCTTTTCAACTCTGACGCAATACATGAGCGTGAGCCATGGATATAGCACTATAGGTGGAATAGAATATGGTGGAGGTTGCAAGGAAAAAGGAGAAGATAGTCTCACATCAACTAGGCGTATCAACGGGCTATGGAGATTCCCATCAATAGATATCAATGTGAGTGAGTAGGGATTGCCATGCAACAAATGCACTAGAGCTATAAGTGTATGAAAGCTCAAAAGAAAAACTAAGTGGTTGTGCATATGATGAAATATTCCACTAGTTATATGAAAGTGACAAAATAGGATACTCTCTATCATGAAGATCATGGTGCTACTTTGAAGCACAAGTGTGGGAAAAGATAGTAGCAATTGTCCCTTCTCTCTTTCTCTTATTTTTTTATTTTGGTGGGCATCTTTGGCCTCTTTTTTTTTATTTGGGCTTCGCTGGCCTCTTTTATTATTTGTAAAGTCTGGAGACTCATCCCAACTTGTGAGGGATTCATAGTTTCCATCATCCTTTTCTCTCATGGGACAATGCTCTAATAATGAAAATAATCACACTTTTATTTAGTTACAACTCAAAAGGAAAATTACAACTCGATACCTAGAACAAAGTATGACTCTATATGCAATATGAAAGTGATGGTGCATGTCATGAAAAACGAAACGGTGGAAGTTGCATGGAAATATATCTCGGAATGGCTATGGAAATGCCATAATAGGTAGGTATGGTGGCTGTTTTGAGGAAAATATATGGTGGCTGTTTTGAGGAAGGTGGGTTTGATGCACCGGCGAAAGTTGCGCGCTACTAGAGAGGCTAGCAAAGGTGGAAGGATGAGAGTGCGTATAATCCATGGAGTCAACATTAGTCATAAAGAACTCACATACTTATTGTAAAAGTCTATTAGTTATCAAGAAAGCATTAGACGCATGCTCCTAGGGGAGAGGTTGGTAGGAGTTAACCATCGCGCGCTCCCGACCCTCACACAAAGGTTGACAATCATTAAACAAATCATGCTCCGACTTCGTTACATAACGGTTCACCATACGTGCATGCTACGGGAATCAAAAACTTCAACACAAGTATTCTTCCAATTCACAACTACTCACAAGCATGACTCTCATATTACCATCTTCATTATCTCAAAACTATATGCAAGGAATCAAACTTCTCATAGTATCCAATGCACTTAATATGAAAGTTTTTATTATATCCCTCTTGGATGCCCATTATATTAGGACTAAATTAATAACCTAAACCAATTACCATGATGTTTAAAGACTCTCAAAATAATATAAGTGAGGTACGAGAGTTCAATAATTTCTATAAAATAAAACACCACCGTGCTCTAAAAAGATATAAGTGAAGTACTAGAGCAACATTGCCTAGCTCAAAAGATATAAGTGAAGCACATAGAGTATTCTAATAAATTCACGATTCAGCGTGTGTCTCTCAAAAGATGTGTGCAGCAAGGATGATTGTGGCAAACTGAAAAGCAAAGACTCATATCATACAAGACGCTCCAAGAAAACACATATCATGTGGTGAATAAAAATATAGCCTCAAGTAAATTTACCGATGGAATGAAGACGAAAGAGGGGATGCCTTCCGGGGCATCCCCAAGCTTAGGCTTTTTGGTATACTTGAATATGGCTTGGGGTGCCTTGGGCATCCCCAAGCTTAGGCTCTTGCCACTCCTTATTCCATAGTCCATCAAATCCTTACCCAAAACTTGAAAACTTCACAACACAAAACTCAACAGAAAACTCATGAGATCCGTTAGTATAAGAAAAATAAATCACCACTTTAGGTACTGTTGTGAAATCATTATTTATTTATATTGGTGTAATATCTACTGTATTCTAACTTCTCCATGGTTCATACCCCCCGATACAACCCATAGATACATCAAAATAAGCAAACAACACAAAGAAAACAGAATCTGTCTAAAACAGAACAGTCTGTCACAATCTATAGACTTCGAACACTTATGTAACTCCAAAAATTCTGAAAAATTACGACAATCAGGGAAATTTGTATATCAATCTTGTGTAAAAATTTCAGATCAAAATCACGTTCCAGTGAATTTACAAAATTCCTGGACTAAGAGCAAAAGTTTCTGTTTTTCAGCAAAATCAAATTGCAAACACCGTAGACCATCCCAAAGGTCTTACTTGGCTCAAACACTAATTTAAACAAGAAAACACAATTATTACAGAGGTAATAATGTGTGAAACACACAAAAATAGAAGAAAAAACAAAAGCATAAAAATAAAATTGGGTTGCCTCCCAACAAGCGCTATTGTTTAACGCCCCTAGCTAGGCATAACGCAATAGATCTAGGTATTATCATCTTTGGTATGCAATTCATAAGTAGCTCTCATAATAGATTCATAAGGTAATTTCATTTTATTTATAGGAAAGTGCTCCATGCCTTTCCTTAATGGAAATTGGAATCTAATATTTCCTTCCTTCATATCAATAATTGCACCAATCGTTCTAAGGAAAGGTCTACCAAGAATAATAGGACATGTAGGATTGCAATCTATATCAAGAACAATGAAATCTACGGGCACATAGTTCCTATTTGCAACAATAAGAACATCATTAATCCTTCCCATAGGTTTCTTTATAGTGGAATCCGCAAGATGCAAATTTAAAGAGCAATCATCAAATTCACGGAAACCTAGCACATCACATAAAGTTTTTGGAATCATGGAAACGCTAGCACCCAAATCACACAAAGCATGGCACTCATAATCTTTATTTTTAATCTTAATAGTAGGTTCCCACTCATCATAAAGCTTTCTAGGTATAGAAACTTCCAAGTCATGTTTTTCTTCAAAAGATTTCATAAAAGCATCCACGATATGTTTAGTAAAAGCTTTATTTTGATTATAAGCATGCGGAGAATTCAACATGGATTGCAACAAGGAAACACAATCAATCAGAGAGCAACTATCATAATTAAAGTCCTTGAAATCCAAAAGAGTGGGTTCATTGCTATCTAAAGTTTTGACCTCTTCAATCCCACTTTTATCAATCTTAGCATTAAGATCTATAAACTCCGAATCATTGGGACGCCTTTTAACTAAAGTTGACTTATCTCCAGTCCCATATTTATCAAGATTTACATTAGAAAACAAAGATTCAATAGGAGTCACATCAATCACTTTAAGATCTTCATCAATATTATCACGAGAACACACTTTTTCAAGCCATTCACGCTTAGCACGTATTCTAGCGGTTCTTTCCTTACACTCATCAATAGAAATTCTCATAGCTTTTAAAGACTCATTAATATCATGCTTGGGTGGAATAGATCTAATTTTCAAAGAATCAATCTCAAGAGAAATTCTATCAACGTTCCTAGCCAAATCATCAATCTTGAGCAATTTTTCTTCAATCATAGCATTGAAACCTTTTTGCGAGCTAATAAATTCTTTAATATTATTCTCAAGATCAGAGGGTATATTATTATAATTTCCATAAGAGTTGCTGTAGGAATTACCATAATTATTAGAGGAATTACTAGGAAACGGCCTAGGATTGAAATTACCTCTATACGCGTTATTACCAAAATTGTTCCTACCAACAAATTTCACATCCATAGATTCATCATTATTTCCAATCAAAGAAGACAAAGGCATATCATTAGGATCAATAGGAGCACTCTTACTAGCAAACAATTTCATCAATTCATCCATCTTTTCACTCAAAGTATTAATCTCTTCAATAGCATGCACTTTTTTACTAGTAGGAGATCTTTCGGTATGCCATTGAGAGTAATTTGCCATAATATTATATAGGATTTTAGTAGCTTCTCCTAATGTGATTTACATAAAAGTACCACCCGCGGCGGAATCTAAGAGATTCCTAGAAGCAAAATTCAATCCCGAATAGAAAATTTGTATAATCATCCATAAACTCAAACCATGTGCGGGGCAATTTCTAATCATTAGTTTCATCCTCTCCCATGATTGTGCAATATGCTCATGATCAAGTTTCTTAAAATTCATTATATCTTTCCTAAGGGAGATGATCTTAGCGGGCGGAAAGTACTTGGAAATAAAAGCATCTTTACACTTATTCCATGAATCAATACTATTTTTAGGCAAAGATGAAAACCAAGTTTTAGCACGATCTCGTAGTGAGAAAGGAAATAGCTTCAATTTAACAATATCATTATCCACATCTTTCTTCTTTTGCATATCACACAACTCAACGAAAGTATTTAGATGGGATGCGGCATCTTCACTAGGAAGGCCGGAAAATTGTTCTTTCATAACAAGATTAAGCAAAGCAGCATTAATTTCATAAGATTCCGCACTCGTGGCGGGAGCAATCGGTGTACTAATAAAATCATTATTATTAGTATTGGAAAAGTCACACAACTTAGTATTCTCTTGAGTCATCGTGACAAAACAAGCAATCTAGCACACAAGCAAACGAAAAGCAAACGAAAAGACGAACGGAAGAAGGGCGAATAAAAAGGCAAATCTTTCTGAAAATCGTTTTAGAAGTGGGGAGAGGAAAACGAGAGGCAAATGGCAACTAAAGTAAATGCAAGAGATGAGCTTGTGATGGGTACTTGGTAGGCTTGATGTAGATCTCCCCGGCAACGGCGCCAGAAATCCTTCTTGCTACTTCTCGAGCATGCGTTGGTTTTCCCTTGAAGAGGAAAGGGTGATGCAGCAAAGTAGATAAGTATTTCCCTCAGTTGTTGAGAACCAAGGTATCAATCCAGTAGGAGATACAAGCAAGTCCCCAATAGGTGTACCTACACAAATAACCAAACACTTGCACCCAACGCTATAAAGGGGTTGTCAATCCCTTCACGGTTACTTGCAAGGATGAGATCTGATAGAGATAGATAGATATGATTGCTTGAAAGTAAAGTAAAACAAAAAGTAAAAAGATTGCAGCAAGATATTTTTGGTATTTTTGGTTTTAGATCTGAAAGTATAATATGGAAAATAGACCCGGGGGCCATAGGTTTCACTAGAGGCTTCTCTCATGAAGGAAAATAATACGGTGGGTGAACAAATTACTGTCGAGCAATTGATAGAAAAGTGAATAATTATGAAGATATCCAAGGCAATGATTATGCATATAGGCATCACGTCCGTGTCAAGTAGACCGAAACGATTCTGCATCTACTACTATTACTCCACACATCGACCGACTCCTGCCTGCATCTAGAGTATTAAGTTCATGAAGAACAGAGTAACGCATTAAGTAAGATGACATGATGTAGAGGGATAAACTCAAGCAATATGATGAAAACCCCATCTTTTTATCCTCGATGGCAACAATACAATACGTGCCTCGCTACCCCTACTTTGTCACTGGGTGAGGACACCGCAAGATTGAACCCAAAACTAAGCACTTCTCCCATTGCAAGAATTACCAATCTAGTTGGCCAAACCAAACCAATAACTCGAAGAGACTTGCAAAGATATGAAATCATGCATATAAGAATTCAGAGAAGATTCAAATAATATTCATAGATAATCTGAACATAAACCCACAATTCATCGGATCTCGACAAACACACTGCAAAAGAGTATTACATCGGATAGATCTCCATGAAGATCATGAAGAACATGGTATTGAAGAACAAAGAGAGAGAAGAAGCCATCTAGCTACTAGCTATGGACCCGAAGGTCTGTGGTAAACTACTCACGCATCATCGGAGGGGCAATGGAGTTGATGTAGATGCCCTCCATGATCGAATCCCCCTCCGGCAGATTACCGGAAAAGGCTCCAAGATGGGATCTCACGGGAACAGAGGCTTCCGGCGGCGGAAAAGTATTTTCGTGGCTCTTTTTGGTATCCAGGGAATATTTGTGGAATTTATAGGCAGAAGAATAGGGTTAGGAGCGCTGCCGTGGGGCCACAAGCCAGGGGGCGCCCCCCCCTAGGGCGCGCCCCTGTGTCTTGTCGCCACATGGTGGCTCCCCTGCCTTCATCTCCAAGTCTTCTGGGTTGCTTCTGGTCCAAGAAAAATTATTCCGAAGATTTTATTCCGTTTGGACTCCGTTTAATATTCCTTATCTGCAATACTCAAAAACAAGGAAAAAACAAAAACTGGCACTAGGCTCTAGATTAATAGGTTAGTCCCAAAAATAATATAAAATAGCATATTAATGCATATAAAACATCCAAAACAGATAATATAATAGCATGGAACAATCAAAAATTATAGATACGTTGGAGACGTATCACAACACCTTAGGTTCGGTCTACCCACATAACAACTTATCAAAACAATGTACATAAGTCGATGGATTGTGGTGAAAGTAACTAGGCGATATTCCCATTTGTCCTCAAGAGCGTTTTAATCCTTATAAGAATTTCCACCGGCTTATCCTTAGCAACATTAATTATGGGGCCACTTGTTTCACCATTTTACTTGTTACTTGCTACCAATTATCTTGCTATCAAATTATCTATCAAGAACTATCTTACAACACTACAAATAATACCTTGCAAAAAACTGCTTATCGATTCCTTCTGCTCCTCGTTGAGTTCAACACTCTTACTTATCAAAAGGACTATGATTGATCCCCTATACTTGTGGGTCATCAGCATCCGACTCACCCTGCTCTTCATCATCCAGAGAAGTCACGACGGCCTTGCCCCTCTTCCTGGGAGAGGCCCCACTCGCCTCCAGGGCCACCACGGGCGCGAGCTCCAGCAACCCCAGCATGATTGGGTCCAAATCCTGGCCCGAAGCGGGGGCTCTAACCGGAAGGTGAAAATCCGCGAACCTCTTCAAGACAACAGAAAACTTAAAGAAAAAGAAGGTTTGTCCTTCCACTCAAAGAATTGCAGCGATGAAGGGAAGACACCTCTCTAGGGGGAGCCTCCTAGCTGAAGGGCTCCACCTTAACCACCATGGAGATGTCTTAATATGCTTAGTCGATGGAGGACCTCCTTCTCTTCGAGCTCGTCCGGGGAGACCCGTGAAGGATCATCCAATCCCGTGTAAGCATACATCGACGTCCCATGTGCCCGCAGAGGGAGGACGCGGTGCTATAACCAAGTTTTCATAATATGGACTCCTTCCAGGCCCTCGCTCTTTAGGAGGGTTGTAGCCTTGACAATCATCTTGGCGTCCTCACAAAGAATGTCAAGTGGATCTCAAGAACAAAGCCATGTGGGAGCTCCACTAGCAAATATTGGCAGGTTGTTGCTGAGGCCGGAAACATACAACCATTCTTTGTGCCAACCCATTGTCTGGTGGAAGGCTATCAAAAAAACTTGGAGGAGGGCCGCAACTAAAGGCTCACCCTGCCAAGTTCACGTATGGCCTCGACGTTCATCTGAACCTTGATGCAAAAGAGGTGGCGAAACAATTCAAAATGGGGAGCTGTCCTAGATAACACTCATAGAAAGTGATGAAATTGCGATATGAAGGACCCCTGTGAGCATCAGGTGGTGAAGCTGGTAACCGAAGAAAAGAAAGAGCCCCACACGAAGGGGTTCAGGGGAAATCTGTGCCCGTGACCGAAAAAGCTTTGGTGGAGAAAACGCTTGACGACACACGGTGCCGGAGAAACTCCCCCCTCTGTCGGAATCCGAAATGCCAAGTTCACCGGAAAGGAACCCTCAGCCTTCAGCTTCACGATTCACGCCTAGAGGTGATGGGGGAGAGATTATTTAAAATTACTCCTGTCATATTGTTTTTGTATTGAGGGATCAGTAGGACAAGGAAAGTAAAGTGTTGATTTGGTTTAGATTATTTCGAGCTACTCTATATACGTTGGCTTTTGTTTTGTGCGGCATCGGTTCACATTACCAAAAAATCTACAAGAAACCAAGTAGGGAGGGGAGAGAAAAAAACAACTTTGGGGGGGGGGGGCGGGGAAGGGAGTGAAGTGAACATACCAACTCCCCTATAAATGTAGACATCAACCACAAGATTTTCTAGAGGTGGAGTTATGATAGCAACAAGGGACGCGTGCAAAAAAATGGCCGATTTCCACACTCCATGTTTAAACAGTTACTCTACTTTAATGCGAGTTTAGGGCATTCCCTTTTAGAAATGTAAGAAAAATATCTCACATTCACACGTCCTTTTGTATAAAAATTTAAAAATCTAGTTCAACTACACTTCCACATAATTGTCGAAAGAACGAAAAGAAAGGGAAAACAAAAGAATGCATTTTTCGATAATGTTGTGCACCTTGCATGTGGCATTGATCGGAGGGTGCGGTCATTGACCGAAGAGGGCGTGGGGAGGCAGAGAGGTGTCACGACCTGATTCCTAGCCTTGTCAATGTTTGTGGCCACGACTTGGTTTGCAGGGCGGCAATGATAGACACCATGGGAACGGGAGGCGGTCGGGGAACCTCGGGGCCAATGGCGGATCTAGGATTTGAAAACACGGTGGTCCACCGAAACAATAATTGACAACAAATATGATATGTGAATGTTCTAATTAATTTATCGATACCACATATAAATAAATCAATATGGCTTAATATGGTCTCACATACATACTTGAAATTCTCAATTAAGCTTTAGTTTTGCACCAATGAAACCAACATAGTGATATAACCGAACACAAATGATGTGCAAAATCATTTGTATCTGTTCACAGGACTTTGTTCATCGATTCATGTACACATGTAGTAAAAGATATTGGATAGCACAACAAAGAGAAAACCCTAAATAAAAAACCAGGGAATGGGAAGTCAAAGAGCTGGTACCTCAAATCGGGTTAAATGTTGACCACCAAGATAGGGTTGCTGCCGAACGAGTGGCGGGGTGCAGACTGGGCAGTGGACAGTGGGCTCCAGTGTGTAGGGGGCATGGTGGCGGTGACACATCTGGTACCAAGGGGCAAGATGAAGAGGCAATAACTCGTGGGCGTTCGATGAGCAGCAAGACATGCGCGGACAGTCTCCGCAGAGCGGTGAGCCAATGGGATGACGAAATTGGGAGGTTGGGAACGAGAATGATTTGGATCGATGTGTCCCGGCGGCCGACCGCGTGAGTTTTCTCTTGGCCTAGGCAGATATGGGTTCAGAAAAGGTATGGTTTTTTTCCTGGCTCATTCTAATCACATATAGTGTATAGACTGGCCCAAAATCCCAGTGTGGGCCGCAACCCACCTTGTAGCTCCACCTGCTCGAGGGAGGTGCGTCGTATCATGGGAGGAAGCTAGAGATATACCCCTGGCGGGCGTGCAGGCAGAGATCTATGTTAGCATGATGGAATGACCACGAGCTCCGACTTAGCGGAGGGAGGTGGTGGCAGCATTTGATGGATTGGGAGGCGAAGATAGGTGAAAGTGCATCCGCATATGGGCAAGAAGCACAACCGAAGGAGTGACTTTAGTAAGAGTGCTGGTTAGGGAAAGAAACTTTCTCCATCCAAAAATGATATTGTGAGTTAAGGATTTGGTGAGTAAAAATCTGTATTGTTAGTGAGTAAACATCTCCAAAGTCTCAATTGGTGAGTAAGATGGGTCTGTTTTTTGGGCACTAGCTATTTTTTCTAGGAGTTAAAAGCATCTCTAGTCGATTCCTTATATGCCTTCTCAAACTTAACTACATACAATTTGAGGAGTTAAGCTGTGACTGGACCTAATTGAATCCTCAAATTTAACTCCCCATACAAACATGGCCTACAAACATACCCCACATGTAAGTCTCTCTCCATCGTCTACTTTCTTCTTCCTTTCGACGACTAGCCTAGATGGGGACAATGATGGATCGAAAGAGGTGCTTGGTAAAGCGAGGGGAGGCCAGACATACACACACGCAGCAACATCACACACGCACGGAAGCACATGCGCACGTAGCAGCACGCACACACACATCAGCCAGGTCGCCGGCCTTGTGGAGAATAATTGATGAGAAATAGAGAGATTGACAAGCTACGCGTCCAGGTCATCGGCCTTGAGGTTGAGTGCGTGACCGATGTACGATGTGCAGTGGCGACTGCTTCACGTTGAGCGCGACGGCTCATGCTCCTGCCGTTCTTGACTGCATTGAAGTAGGGGAACACGGTGTACGCCCAATAGTGGGAAAATATCCAGTGATAGCAGCACATTTTAGAGAAAAGACATATGCCCGAGTTTATAAATAAAGCCACCAGGCAGAGTTTAACAACCACACACAACCATAGGGGAGCCAGGCCCCAACCATAACAGGAGTTATAAAAACTAAAACAAGGCACTCAGGCTAGCAAAATTCACAGCGTGCAGGCCAGAAGGACAAAATAAACTAGCACACAGGCCAACAACCTACAACCAAAACCGGATGAGCTGCAAAGACTATGCTTGACGTCCATGTCTTGCTGAGATAAGATGATAGTTGAAGCCCGAACTTTCATAATCGGCACATTGAGAGCATCAGGATCTACAACTCTTGTCAATAATCTCCACTGCTATATAAACAAACACATTTTAAACATGCAATCAACATGCTTTGTAGGAAAGAGATGTTCAATGGTAAACTTGTTCCCGGTCGTCGAGAGCGACCAACACAGGGCAAAGAACCCCAACCAAAACATGCGCTTGGTAGTGCCCACAAGCCCAGCCGAAACCATTTGTAGTTCATCAAAGGACGAGGGGTCCCATGATACCCCAAGTCAGGATCTAATGCAACACTAGGCCACCTTAGCCAAAACACAACCAAAGAAAATGTGATTAGAATCCTCCAGTTGAGAGCACATCGCACATCGATCCGAGCCCGGACCATTATGCTTACAGATCTGATTCATCGCGGGAAGCCGACCCCTAATAGCTTGCCACATGAATATCTTGATTTTGGGAGGAATCCTAGCCTCCCAAATACGCTTAAATCTGGAGGTAGGGGATCCCGAAATCAGTCTAGAATAGAGAGACTTGACTCAAAAATACCCGAAGGGATGTGGGGCCAAGTGACCGTGTCCTCCTCCTTCGAGGAGACAGGAAAGAAAGCAACACGTTGCTGCCAGTCTTCCAACTCTACAGGAGAAAGAGAGCATCGAAAAGCAAGTTCCCAATTATTAGCAGAGAGCTGTGAGATGGAGATCTCCGAATCTGAACAAGAAGAAAAGAGAACCGGAAACGAAACAGCTAACGAAGAATTACCGCACCACCAATCATGCCAGAACCTGATTGAACGCCCATTACCCACCACAAATTTGACACGCTCTTTGAAAATATCCCGAACTTTTACCAAATCTTTCCAAAATTGGGATCCAGCCATTGCCAAAGCAAACATCGGTCTCTCATGTGGGAAGTATTTAGCTTTAAGAAGAGAAAGCCAAAGGCTGCCAACCCCACTGGTCATAATCTTCTACCACCACTTAATAATGAGGCATTTGTTCATCACCACAGTATTCAAAATCACCAACCCACCATGGTTCTTAGGCCTACACACCAGTTTCCATTTGACCAGTCTATACTTACATTTATTGTCGGTATCATTCTAGTAAAAGGCACCTCTATGCTTATCAAAACCATCATGGGTCCCTCTAGAGAGAAGATAAAAGCCCATGGTGAACATAGGGAGGGAGGAGACTCACACATTGATAAGGCAAACCTTGCCCGCGTTGGTATTATATCTACCCCTCCATGGCATTACCCAATTCCCAACTTTCGACAACGAGGGAGAGAACTCCTTGGCACACAGCCTAAACAGCAAAATGGGTAGACCCAAATATCTAATAGGGAAGGATCCGAAGGAACAGTTAAGCAAATAAGCAACCCTCGTTAGATATTTGGGTCAAAAACAATGATTTACTAGTAGAACGCATGTGCGTTGCTACTGGCTATAATGCATATATAAATGAATCAAAAAAATGATTAAGCTCGTCTCCAAGGTTGAAGCTCACTTCTTCGTCATACATCTGGGCATGTTTGTACATCAAATGGGCGCCCAGTAAGCGTCCAAAATTCAACCGTCTAGACAATCCGGGCTACCCCAAATTCAAACTATATGTGGGGGAGAAATCAGGTTGTCCAGACTACCCGTCATGTTATGTTCAATAAGCGGACCCAACACAAAAACCCCACCCCAGGATGCACCATTCCCGTTTCCTATCGAACCCTCTTCTTCCTTATCGGTTTCCCATCGTAGCAAGATAATTCTCGCTGGAGCCTGACCCCCACCTCACCTTCGCCTTGCATTGCAACAACGATGATTTTTTTAATATTTACAATATATTTGAGCGGGTCAAACTAACAGATACCATTGTCACGAAACAACAAATAACTATAGAGATCATTCTCAAAGGTCCATTCAACTTGCAGATGCACACTGAAGTCAGGGCCGAGTGGCAACCTGAACATACTCCTAGTCACCAATAAGTTCCACCTCAAACTCACACACCATTCATTGCTAGAAGAGATACTTTTTGTTCTTCTCTTACTCGTCCTCCCCTACATCTTGTAATCCTAGACTCTTCACCAACCCATTCCATTGGCGTCAACCAGTATCTTGTCAACATCAGTGTGTTCGCTGGCGATGCCTCATCTTTTTTCTCCATCCTCGCTAGCTTTAGTTCTCGTTCCTACTTATTTCCTACAATACTCTTTCTTTCTTTTTTCGCTTTATTTTTTGGAACACTCTTTCCGTTTCCAACACCATGGACAACTTGACCGCTTTAGTTCCTTTTCCTTCTTATTCTTGGAACACTCTTCCTTTCTACTATAGCATGAACCACTTGACCAATGTGGTGACATGTTGTCCTTGCCTACAAACGTTTCGGCAACCGTCAACGTGTGGACATCCTGCAGAGCATGATCATTATCCATCTTGGTGAATGCTTGGTCGCTCATGTCACGAGCCCATGGTGGTCATTGTCCATGTTGGCAAGAGGTGCTGGGTCATGTCGCTGAAAACCTGTTGATCGTCCTTGTCCGTGAGTGCTTTGTAAATGATTCGACGCGTGCGTTGCTACGGGCTCATACCATGATCATATAGACACCATAATATCATGGAGTATATTAAAATGTCAATTTTTTACAAGCTCGCAGAGAAGAAAGTATCTTCATTCATAATTTACAACCTTTCATCTAGTTTATAATTTTCCTTTGAGATTTGAAAATGGAAGCAAAGTTACCTTGTACGCATGCATTGTGTAAAATCAGCTCCTGGAGAAACCTTTCATAATCTATGGTACTACTTATGTTCTTATTCCAATTATAAAGTATTCATCCATCAAAATCTAAGTGGCTACAAGTTATAGTGACAGTGTGGAACATGTTCAGAATACAGTAGAGTCTCGTAGTCTCATCTCTAAATGGTATGAAACATTATATTATTGTCTTCCTAAAACTTGGAAAACATGAGATTCAACTCATGGATGGTGAAGTCAATGATAGCTGCAGAATATGGTAAGCGTTGGCATCACAAACAGGCTCCTATATGACCCTTTGTTATCCATCGAATATTTGTCGTAGTATTTGTGGCAAAGCCACCGTTCGTCCTTGTTTACATGTTACGCTAGATCATTGCACATCCTGGTACACTGCCAGAGACATTCATATAGAGTCATCTTATATCATCATTGAGTTGTTATATCAAGTTGTAAGTAAATAGAAGTGTGATGCTTTTCATTATTAGAGCACTATCTCAGTGAGGAAAGGATGATGGAGACGATGATTCCCCCAAAAGTCAAGATGAGACTCCGGACGAAAAATAAAAAAAGAGAAAATGAAAGAAAGAAAAAAGAAACAAAAAAAGAAAAAGAAAAGGGGAAAAGGAAAAAAAAAGAAAAAGAAAAAGAAAAAGAAAGAAAATTGAGAGAAAAGAGAGAAGGGATAGTGATACTACCACTTTTTCCACACTTGTGCTTCAAAGTAGCACCATGTTTTCATATAGAGAGTCTCGTGTTTTGTCACTTCCATATGCTAATGGGAATTTTTTATTATAGAACTTGGCTTGTATATTCCGATGACGGGCTTCCTAAAATGCCCGAGGTCTTCATGAGCAATAAAGTTGGATGCACACCCACTTAGCTTCAGTTGAGCTTTTATACACTTATAGCTCTAGTGCATCCGTTGCATGGCAATCCCTACTCCTCGCATTGATATCTATTGATGGGCATCTCCATAGCGCTTTGATACGCCTAGTTGATGCGAGACTTTCTTCTTCACTTTTACCCCTTTGAATCCTACCGCCATATTCTATCCCACCTATATGATATGTCCATGGTTCACGCTCATGTATTGAGTGAGGTATAAAAAGCTGAAGCGCGTTAAAAATTACGATCCAGTTGCTTGGTTTGACACCGGGGTGCTCATGATTTATACTTTGTGCTAGGAAGACTAAGCATGACAGGCTCTATGATATGTAGGGATATCGTTCTTTAGCATTGTTATTTTAAAAGGACATGATTATTTTTTGAGTAAACCTGAGTATTGATATCTTTATGCCAAATGATAGACTATTGCCTTGAATCGCTTCTATCTTAATATTCATGCCATGATTAGACATTTGTTCAAGATTATGTTAGATAGCCTTCCACATCAAAAATTATCTTTTTATCATTTACCTACTCCAGGACGAGCAGGAATTAAGCTTGGGGATGTTGATACGTCTCCGTCTTATCTATAATTTTTGATTGTTTCATGACAATATTCTACCACTTTCATATATTTTTGGCAACATTTTATATTATTTTTGGGACTAACTTACTTATCCAGTGCCGAGTGTCAGTTCCTATTTTTTGTGTGTTTTTCGTTTGGCAGAAAATCCATATCAAACGAAGTCCAAACGTGATAAAAATTTACGGAGATTTTTTGGGAATACATGTGAATTTTGGAAAGAAGAATCAGCGCAACACGGTGCCCGAGGGCCCCACGACCCAACAGGGCGCGGCCAGGTGGGTGGCCGCGCCCTGTTAGCTCGTGGCCACCCCTTAAGTCGGTTGGGGCCCTTCTTTCGCCACAAGAAAGATAATTTCGCGATAAAAATCCCCTCAAAATTTCAGCCCGATCGGAGTTACGGATCTCTGGGTATTTAAGAAACAGTGAAGGGGTCAGAAAACAGTCGCGAAAATAGGAGAGAAACACACACACACACACACACACACACACACACACAGAGAGAGAGAGAGAGAGAATCTCGGAGGGGCTCTTGCCCTCCGGAAGCCATGGCGGCCATGGACCAGAGGGGAAACTCTCCGCCCATCTAGGGGGAGACCAAGGAAGAAGAAAAAGGAGGGGCGCTCTCTCCCCCTCTCTCCCGATGGTGTCGGAGCGCCGTCGGGGCAACCATCGTGACGGAGATCTACACCAACAACTTCGCCGCCGTCACCACCAACTCTCTCCCCCTCTATGCAGCGGTGTAAAACCTCTCTTCCCCGCTGTAATCTCTACTTAAACGTGGTGCTTAATGCTATATATTATTATCCAATGATGTGTGGTTATCCTATGATGTTTGAGTAGATCATTTTTGTCCTATGGGTTGATTGATGATCGTGATTGGTTTGAGTTGTATGTTTTATTTTGGTGCGGTCCTATGATGTCTTCCGTGCCGCGCACACATGGAGGATTCCCGTTGTAGGGTGTTGCAATACGTGCATGACTCGCTTATAGTGGGTGGCTAGAGTGATAGAAGCTTACACTCGAGTAAGGGGGTTGTTGCGTATGGGAGTAAAGGGGACTTGAAGTGTTAATGCTATGGTTGGGTTTACCTTAATGATCTCTATTAGTTGTGGATGCTTGCTAGAGGTCCAATCATAAATTCATATGATCCAAGTACGGAAAGTATGTTAGCGTATGCCTCTTCCTCATATAAAACTGCAATAATGATTACCGATCTAGTTATCGATTGCCTAGGGACAAATCTTTCTCTTGTGTTACAAAAAGCTTTCTACTAAACAACTAACTTAATTAATCTTTATCTAAAACAGCACTTAATTTTTATTTACTTGTTCTTTATTTTGTTGCAAAACTATCTATTACTCCTACTAAGTACTTCTAGTTTCCTTCCCGCAAAGTAGTTTCATACTTGTTCTAGGTAAAGTAAGTGTTAGCGTGCATAGAGTTGTATCGGTGGTCGATAGAACTTGAGAGAATATTAATTCTACCTTTAGCTCCTCGTTGGCTTCGACACTCTTACTTATCGAAAAAGGCTACACTTGTGGGTTATCAGAGAGAGAAAGAGAGAGAGAGAGAGAGAGAGATAGAGAGAGAGAGAACGGTGAGTCTGAATGTTTCACCGTAACTTGAGCCAAAGTCTTGGTTTGTAGGTACTTATTGCGTAAAATTTGTACCCACGTTTCCGTCTCCACTGAAAGTCTAAATAGCCATTTGCTCAATAAACATTTGTTCTTAATGTGTAGATTTTCAATTCCAAGCCCACCCTGGTCCTTAGGTCTACACATCATATCCCATTTAGCCAATCTATATTTCTTCTTCGTGTCATCACTTTGCCAGAAGAATCTAGATCTATAGAAATCAAGTCTTTTCCGTACCCCTATTGGTACTTCAAAGAATGATAGTAAGAACATCGGCAAGCTTGTTAACACTGAATTTATTAACACTAGCCGTCCGCCATATGACATAAGTTTACCCTTCCAGCAACTTAGTCTCTTTTCGAATCTGTCCTCTATACATTTCCATTCCATATTAGTTAATTTCCGATGATGTATAGGAATACCCAAGTAGTTAAATGGAAGTGATCCCATCTCGCAACCAAATAACTGCTTGTATGCATCTTGTTCGTCATTGGCACGTCCAAAACAGAACAATTCGCTCTTTTTGAAATTGATTTTGAGGCCTGAGAGTTGTTCAAATAAACGTAAGATCAACTTCATATTTCTGGCCTTTGCAAAATCATGATCCATGAACAGAACTGTATCGTCCGCATATTGTAAAATGGATACCCCTCCATCCACAAGATGCGGAACTAGCCCTCGTACTAGATCTTTTTTCCTTTGCGTGACCTATTAGAGCCGTCAACATATCAGCTACAATATTGAATAAGATCGGGGACATCGAATCTCCCTGTCTTAAACCTTTATGGGTTTGGAAGAAATGACCTACGTCGTCATTCATCTTTATCCCGACACTGCCTTTTTGAACAAAAGACTCCACTTGGCTCCTCCAAGTTTCATTAAAACCTTTCATTCTTAATGCTTGCTGAAGAAAAGGCCATTACAACCTATTCGTAGTTACTTTAGTAAAAATCTTGAAGCTTACATTCAACAAGCATATCGGCCTAAATTGTTCAATTCGTATGGCCCCATCCTTTTTAGGTAGTAGAGTAATTGTTCCAAAATTTAAATGGAATAATTGTAGCTGTCCACTAAATAATTCATGAAACAGTGGCATTAGATCAGCTTTAATAAACTGCCAACACCTCTTATAGAACTCAGCCGGGAACCCATGTGGACCGGGAGCCTTATTTTGTTTCATTTTCATAATTGCTTCAAACACCTCTTTCTCAGTAAATGGGGCTGATAAAACCTCATTCTCATCCTCGTTAAGTTGAGGAATGTCCTCTGTCACATTCTCATCCATCGAGACAGAGCTATCTTCATGTGGCCCAAATAGTTTTTTGTAGTATTCCGATCTTCATGATCCTATTCTCATCGGCCACACCCTATTGCCTCATTTGGTTCTCCTTGAGTAGAAGCCGACCCTTCTCCATGTAAACCTTGAGCCTCTTTCCGTCGTTCATCTCTCGGCACCTCTCCAACTTACCTTGTTTCTTCTTCTCCACCAAGTCAAAATTGGCTTGCATGATTCGTGCCACCATGTACTTCTTCCTTGTGATCAACATATATATCTTCTCCCTCGTGTAGATGGCATCCACTTCCCTCTCAAGCATATCCTTGACCCTCTTTCTCGCCGATGGAGTAGGACTCCTCAGTCTCCTCTCAGCATCGTCACTCTCGTCATTATCATCATCTTCTTCTTTTTTGTCAACCGTTAGAAAGCACGAAGTACTTGACCTTGATTTCTTCGGTGAAGCCTCATCATTCATCGTCTTCCGCTTCTCATTCTTCTTGAGCAAGTTCCAACAGTGATGGAAAATGAAATCTTTGGCCCTGGACTTGGCCATTTGCTTGTAGCTCTCCATAGTGATCCCACCCTAAGGCATGCAATTGCATGATGAGCAACCATTGACAAACTGATGTTCACAAATATGACTACAAAACATAGCAATCAAACTTATGAATATTGTTCCTTTTGCGGGGACAAACTTTGAAATGTGTTTTTCTCTTTTGGAGGAACAAACTCATAAATGTTTGATTGGTACAGATTCTAAGAAAAGTCATATAATTTGAACAACTGTAGGTAGTAAAGGTTCAGGGGCCCATGATGACCCAAACTTGGCCTCAGACACCGTTCAATAAAGATCATTTTACGTTTTTTTTTTGTGAATATCCAATATCAAACGCATTGGATTATGTGCCTATATCTTGGGGCTGTTATTGGCCTGAGATCCAAATCGTATGGTTGGAGATTTTGTAACGTAAACTAGGTTCTGAGTCATAGCCCAACGGGATGTTTTTTTGTTATCAGGATGAAACAATTCATCATATGTTTATTTCCTGTTATTTTGCATAGCTTATATATACCTAAAAGAGTCATCCTTACTAAGTTATTCATTTCAACATGCAAGCATGCATGAGAGAAGACGTGCCACATCATGCAACCATGCATGGGAAATATTTTCCATTCTATTATTCTATACTTATGTCAATAACTATTTTGCAACTTTACGTAATCAAATATAGTAACTCGTATGTATTTTTAAATTTGGTTCGCCTGTTATTCATCTAAATATTTACATTTCACGCAATCAAATTTTATTGAAATATATTGTAGCCGATTTTGAGTCCTAGCCGATCTATCCATGGAGACATTTGATTTTGCTATTATTTTACATCCGGCCGGTCGGCGGAACGCTCAGCCAGTCGTGTGCGAGTCGCACGATCCCACTCTCCCTCGACGTTATAGACCAAGGTGGAGCAACGCCAGTGGAGGATGGAGCGGGAGGTGACTGGCGTTGGCTGAATCGGGGGTGCAGGTGGCAGCGATTTGGAGCAGAGATTGGCTTCTAGAGATGACGGAGCCCGTGGCTGTCCTGGGTAGGACCTAATCGGCGTGATGTAGCGGCCATTGGGTGGCTGAGGGTCGAGGGAGAGGGAGGCAACGTCGGCGGCGGTGGCCATCTAGGGTTACCCATGGGAGGGTTGGCTCGTGTTGGGGGAGAGATGAGAGTCGTGAGATCATGAGAGAGAAGACACCCGAGTAAAAAAAAATCGGTGGGGTTGACGTAAAAAAAATCGAAGGATCGATCGAGTAAGAAACGAAACAGCTCATTGGGAGGGCTGGTGGTAGCAGGACAAAAATCGGACGAAAAAAACCGAACGAAAATAAACCCGCGTATCAAGCTATCAACTTTCCCTTTAAAAGTAGAGATAAAGGGGAGTTGCTCACACGCACACAGTCGTCACATGTTCTTAACTGCATGCAAAACCAAACTCCGTTGTTGGTTTAGCAACACTGTCACGTATAAACTAGCTTAATTGGCAAGATAAATGAGCTGCTAGCAGTATGCAAAAAGATGCGACATCAACCATGACGAGGAAAGCTAGGCTCGAGAGGCTACGAATCTCTCACTGCTTCCACGCAAAAGCCAGCTCGCTTTTCCCGCCAAATTCCGTTCCAACAGATTAATCAAGTGCACTCCAACTCATCACAACCGTCAATACAACACAACAAAATTAGCTAGTTGCTAACAACTCTGCCACCCTTAACTTTTTCTGGGTATATATGCAAGCATGCGTGGTACATGGAGCATACACTCAAGGGAACTACACCAACGAAGCAGCAGACTTATAGCTAGAACAATATGGCGTGCAAGTCCAGCTGCAGGCTCCTCCTCTTGGCCACCGTCATGGTCTCCGCCTTCGCTGCTGCCGCCGCCCGCAAGGACGACTGCTCCCCAGGGGTGGCTTTTCAGACCAATCTGCTCCCACACTGCCGCGACTATGTGTTACAGCAAACTTGTGGCGTCTTCACTCCCGGGTCACAGCTACCCGAATGGATGACATCCGCGTCGATATACTCCCCGGGGAAGCCATACCTCGCCAAGTTGTATTGCTGCCAGGAGCTTGCAGAAATTTCTCAGCAATGCCGGTGCGAGGCGCTGCGCTACTTCATAGCGTTGCCGGTACCTTCTCAGCCCGTGGACCCGAGCTCCGGCAATGTTGGCCAGAGCGGCCTCATGGACCTGCCCGGATGCCCCAGGGAGATGCAATGGGACTTCGTCAGATTACTCGTCGCCCCGGGGCAGTGCAACTTGCCGACCATTCACAATGTTCGATACTGCCCCGCCGTGAACCAGCCTCTGTGGATCTAGAGATAAAATCAGTCGCTCGTGAATAAGCATGCACGTTGCGTCCATAGACGCGTGTGGCATGCATGTATGCGTATGTGAGCTCCGCGCGCTCAACATGTGTGGGCTTCTGCTATGTGAATGAGAATAAAGAGAACTATTTTGTGGTTCTTTAATTTCAACTCGATCATTTTATTTTGTCAAAGGCCAAAGCCACATTTCAACTGGATCATTTATTTTGACAAAGGCCAAAGCCAGATACAAGTTATATTAACTACGCCCAAACCTAATAAGAACACCTATGACAAAAATAAGATTACGAACAGATCCAAGGACAGTTCATCGCCGTCTCTAACCTCCACAAGCCGATGGCACGTCTTGAGCCTAGCTAAATGCCTCACATGTTCCACATCATTGGAGCCATGGAATCATTGAAGATCCTCCACGTCCATGTGGTATTATGAGATGGTTGGTGTGGATATGATCATTAATGTAGGTAGGTTTTTCTTTTTTTTCCTTGCCTACGCATAGCTTTGGGGCTATCTTAGTTATTCCTTATGACCCTTAGAAGCCACCCTTGATCCATATATTCATGGATTTATAATACCAAAAAATGCATACGTATTGTATTTAGCATGTATTACATGAAAATTTATAGGTACATATATGGCGTCCATGTTTGCATGTCAATTTTTTTTATACTTCTAGAATATTTATTTGTAATTTTGAAAAAATCAGGGCTCACTAGAGCCCGAGATCTGAAAGGGTTTCATGTACTCTTGTTCATACTAGTAGTCCTAGCCCGTCATCCCCTGTTGTTTCTTTTATGAGGAAAGATAATATATAAGCCAAAATAGGAGTAAAATTCATGGACATGGCATCATCAATCTCTGAGGAGCCATAGCCAGATTGCAGTTCTACCCTGAACTTTCCCCTAACTTAGCTAGCTCACGGCTTTTTTTTTTGGAAAAGGAGAATTTCCCCCGGCCTCTGCATCATGATGATGCATGCAGCCATATTATTAACCAAAAAATGTCTGTAACAGGTTCACAATCCCGAGAAAGCAAAAAGTGCATAGTGAAAACAATAAAAATTACATGCCTCAATTGGCCAGCACCAGATAGACCACGATGACAAAACACTTAGCCTATTAGTGTGCCGCCATCCATATCGGTTGAAGATATCCAGTGCTACCGTCTCCCACCGGCTGCACCCAGTAACCATAATCTCCCTGGACTCCGCAGGTGTGAGTAACGACCACGTACGGATCCAAGCAGTAGCTCTGTAGATAACCTGCAAAAAAAATTTGAATATATTTTTGTTAAATATCATATCATTTCTCGAGTTCCATATAGCCCAAAGCATGGCACAAACTCCTACTCGAATGTGTCTAGCTGTAATGGTATCAAGTCCATTGAGCCATGTCCCAAATAACGCGTTCAAACTTGTTGGAGGATTAATATTAAATGCTATATGGATCGTGCGCCATAGCAGCCTAGCCAAAGGACATTCAATAAAGAGGTGTTTGATATTCTCGTTGTGGTCACAAAAGCAACATCTGGCATTTCCTACCCAATTCCTTTTAGCCAAGTTGTCTTTTGTGAGAATCACCCCTTTGTGTACAAACCACATGAAAATCTTAATTTTGAGCGGCACTTTAATCTTCCAAATATGTGGAGAAGTAGGTATCAATCCGACATTGATAAGATCCAGATACATTGATTTAACGGAGAAACTACCATTTGTAGTTAATTTCCAACAAATTGTGTCTGGTTGATCCGACAATTGAACTTCCATCAATCGTCGCACCAAATGAAGCCACGCATTCCACCGTTCTCCTACCAGCGATCTCCTAAATTGGATATTAAGAGGAATCGTTTTCATAATTGTAGCCACGAAAGCCTCCTTTCGTTGCACAATATTGTATAAAGCCGGATACTGTATAGCTAAGGACGTCTCCCCTAACCACGTATCTTCCCAAAACCTTGTTGTGTTACCATCTCCAATGTGAAACTTGACCCTATGAAAAAAAACATCTTTTTTTCTCATTAGGCCTTTCCAGAACGGTGAGTCTGAATGTTTCACCATAACTTGAGCCAAAGTCTTGGTTTGTAGGTACTTATTGCGTAAAATTTGTACCCACGTACCTTCCGTCTCCACTGAAAGTCTAAATAGCCATTTGCTCAATAAACATTTGTTCTTAATGTGTAGATTTTCAATTCCAAGCCCACCCTGGTCCTTAGGTCTACACATCATATCCCATTTAGCCAATCTATATTTCTTCTTCGTGTCATCACTTTGCCAGAAGAATCTAGATCTATAGAAATCAAGTCTTTTCCGTACCCCTATTGGTACTTCAAAGAATGATAGTAAGAACATCGGCAAGCTTGTTAACACTGAATTTATTAACACTAGCCGTCCGCCATATGACATAAGTTTACCCTTCCAGCAACTTAGTCTCTTTTCGAATCTGTCCTCTATACATTTCCATTCCATATTAGTTAATTTCCGATGATGTATAGGAATACCCAAGTAGTTAAATGGAAGTGATCCCATCTCGCAACCAAATAACTGCTTGTATGCATCTTGTTCGTCATTGGCACGTCCAAAACAGAACAATTCGCTCTTTTTGAAATTGATTTTGAGGCCTGAGAGTTGTTCAAATAAACGTAAGATCAACTTCATATTTCTGGCCTTTGCAAAATCATGATCCATGAACAGAACTGTATCGTCCGCATATTGTAAAATGGATACCCCTCCATCCACAAGATGCGGAACTAGCCCTCGTACTAGATCTTTTTTTCCTTTGCGTGACCTATTAGAGCCGTCAACATATCAGCTACAATATTGAATAAGATCGGGGACATCGAATCTCCCTGTCTTAAACCTTTATGGGTTTGGAAGAAATGACCTACGTCGTCATTCATCTTTATCCCGACACTGCCTTTTTGAACAAAAGACTCCACTTGGCTCCTCCAAGTTTCATTAAAACCTTTCATTCTTAATGCTTGCTGAAGAAAAGGCCATTACAACCTATTCGTAGCTACTTTAGTAAAAATCTTGAAGCTTACATTCAACAAGCATATCGGCCTAAATTGTTCAATTCGTATGGCCCCATCCTTTTTAGGTAGTAGAGTAATTGTTCCAAAATTTAAATGGAATAATTGTAGCTGTCCACTAAATAATTCATGAAACAGTGGCATTAGATCAGCTTTAATAAACTGCCAACACCTCTTATAGAACTCAGCCGGGAACCCATGTGGACCGGGAGCCTTATTTTGTTTCATTTTCATAATTGCTTCAAACACCTCTTTCTCAGTAAATGGGGCTGATAAAACCTCATTCTCATCCTCGTTAAGTTGAGGAATGTCCTCTGTCACATTCTCATCCATCGAGACAGAGCTATCTTCATGTGGCCCAAATAGTTTTTTGTAGTATTCCGATCTTCATGATCCTATTCTCATCGGCCACACCCTATTGCCTCATTTGGTTCTCCTTGAGTAGAAGCCGACCCTTCTCCATGTAAACCTTGAGCCTCTTTCCGTCGTTCATCTCTCGGCACCTCTCCAACTTACCTTGTTTCTTCTTCTCCACCAAGTCAAAATTGGCTTGCATGATTCGTGCCACCATGTACTTCTTCCTTGTGATCAACATATATATCTTCTCCCTCGTGTAGATGGCATCCACTTCCCTCTCAAGCATATCCTTGACCCTCTTTCTCGCCGATGGAGTAGGACTCCTCAGTCTCCTCTCAGCATCGTCACTCTCGTCATTATCATCATCTTCTTCTTTTTTGTCAACCGTTAGAAAGCACGAAGTACTTGACCTTGATTTCTTCGGTGAAGCCTCATCATTCATCGTCTTCCGCTTCTCATTCTTCTTGAGCAAGTTCCAACAGTGATGGAAAATGAAATCTTTGGCCCTGGACTTGGCCATTTGCTTGTAGCTCTCCATAGTGATCCCACCCTAAGGCATGCAATTGCATGATGAGCAACCATTGACAAACTGATGTTCACAAATATGACTACAAAACATAGCAATCAAACTTATGAATATTGTTCCTTTTGCGGGGACAAACTTTGAAATGTGTTTTTCTCTTTTGGAGGAACAAACTCATAAATGTTTGATTGGTACAGATTCTAAGAAAAGTCATATAATTTGAACAACTGTAGGTAGTAAAGGTTCAGGGGCCCATGATGACCCAAACTTGGCCTCAGACACCGTTCAATAAAGATCATTTTACGTTTTTTTTTTGTGAATATCCAATATCAAACGCATTGGATTATGTGCCTATATCTTGGGGCTGTTATTGGCCTGAGATCCAAATCGTATGGTTGGAGATTTTGTAACGTAAACTAGGTTCTGAGTCATAGCCCAACGGGATGTTTTTTTGTTATCAGGATGAAACAATTCATCATATGTTTATTTCCTGTTATTTTGCATAGCTTATATATACCTAAAAGAGTCATCCCTACTAAGTTATTCATTTCAACATGCAAGCATGCATGAGAGAAGACGTGCCACATCATGCAACCATGCATGGGAAATATTTTCCATTCTATTATTCTATACTTATGTCAATAACTATTTTGCAACTTTACGTAATCAAATATAGTAACTCGTATGTATTTTTAAATTTGGTTCGCCTGTTATTCATCTAAATATTTACATTTCACGCAATCAAATTTTATTGAAATATATTGTAGCCGATTTTGAGTCCTAGCCGATCTATCCATGGAGACATTTGATTTTGCTATTATTTTACATCCGGCCGGTCGGCGGAACGCTCAGCCAGTCGTGTGCGAGTCGCACGATCCCACTTGATCAAACGACGCCAAGTTGCCCGCTTGGCCACGTCGCTAGTGCAACCTCCCTGGCCCACCACCCCTCCTCATCGCTCTCGATCCCTGTCAATGCACCTACCCCGTACAGAAGGCTCCCCTCGTCAACGCATCCACTCCCTTCTCATCCCCTACCTCCATTACTTGCACTGGCAGCGAGCGCCCAAATCAAGCCGCCGGAGAAATCACCTCGGTTCCATGCGCCACCCTTTTTTGCATCTAGATCAGGTCGAGATGGGGCTGGCAGCCGACCGCCCCCGCCACGCACACCGCTGATGCGAGGAGTACTCAGGGGTTTATGCAACCCGGGGAAGCCATGGTTGTCCATCTCCTTGTCCTACCCACTCGGCAAGGTCAGACATTTTGCAACCGGCAAGGCTGGAGGTGGTGATCACTAGAGCTAACGCTGTAACCGGCAATGCGATTCGCTGCAACCAGCACCGGGAAAGCTGCCACCGGTGCCCGCAGATGCTACAACCAGGTGACGACGAGCATGGCCAGGGACGACGACACCACATTTTTTTTCTGCAATGGGCAATGGGGAAAGCTACCACCGGCGGCTGGATTTGCTGCAACCAGGCGAGCGTGACCGGCGACAACGGTGCCACCGTTTTTGCTGCAACGGGCAACGAGGAAAGATACCACCGGCACCCGATTTTACTACAACCAGGAGATGATGAAGTGTGGCTGGCGATGACGGGCTGTGAATTTGTTGCAACCGCCAGCGAGAAAGCTACCACCGGTGACTAATTTTTTTTTGCTGGAAAGTCGACGAGGTTATTTTATTACTGGAACCAGCCCCAATTTTTGCTACTACCTTTTTTTCGTTTTGTTGGAACCAGATAGAAAATTGCTACGGCCGTCTGTTGATTTTTGGTGGAAGCAGCCTAATTTTTTGCTACACCGCCTTCTACTTTTGCTGGAACCGGAAGTTTTGTTTTGCTACCCCAACTTTTTGGTTGCAAGCGACACTGTCGACACCACCATCGCCATTGATGCTGCAACCGGAGGTGGGCAGCACCGGAGAGGAAACAGCGTCGTGGTTGGCGCCATGGAGCTACCATGTTTGCAACAAGGACGCGACTAAAAAGTTACAACGGGTCTAAATCCTTTTTTATTTTTGAGATTTGACATGACAAGCTACGATGGCCAGCGACGAGGGCGGCGACGGCGGCCAGCCCGGCCGCATGGCATGAGGTCGAGGAACTGGCGCTGCGTGTGTGTGTGTGTGCGTGTGGGGGGGGGGGGGGGGGGGGGGGGCACGTTATTTTCTGCGCGCTTGTGTTTTTCTGATGCGAGGGGGGGGGGGGGGGAGGGGGTGAAAGAGACGCTGGAAACTCATCAGATGGCTACGGGCATGGGGAACCGGTAGCTGCGCGGTGATCGGCTGAATTTTGGGCCGGTCGACCGACGCCTATCACTGTCCTTCCAAAAACAATGCTTTGCAAAGTTGCTCACCCACACTGCCGTCACATGTTTGCTCCATCACAGATTGCAAAAACAAAGTCCGTTGTTGGTTTAGCAACAGTATCACGCATAAACTAGCAAGCTTAATTGATGCTCCACTTTGAAGTACTGATGACAACTTGACAAGAGAAGAAAAGAATGCCACATCAACCATGGCAGGCTCTAGCGGCTAGGAATCTCTCACAGCTTCCACGCAAAAGCCAACTTGCATTCCCCTCCAAATTCGGTTCCAACTAATTAATTAAGTGCACTCTAGCTCACCATATAACACTACAAATATAGTTAATTGCAACCAGCTCTGCTTTCTTACCTTTCCAGGGGTATATATCCATGCAAGTGTGGTACGTGTAGCACACACCCACCAGTGCAGTGAAAGAACAAAAACTATACCAACGAACTGGGCCTGCCAAAACAAATATGGCGTCCAAGTCCAACCGGGATCTCCTCTCGGCCGCCGTCCTAATCTCCATCTTTGCCGTTGTTGCCGCCGTCGGCAACGAAGATTGCACCCCATGGACGGCTACTCCGGTCACTCCACTCCAAGGCTGCCGCGACTATGTGGAACAAGTAGCATGTCGCATAGAAACGCCCGGGCCGCCGTACCTCGCCAAGCAGCAGTGCTGTGGGGAGCTTGCAAACATCCCGCAACAGTGCCGATGCCAGGCGTTGCGCTTCTTCATGGGGCGAAAGTCTCGCCCCGATGAGAGCGGCCTCATGGAGCTGCCCGGATGCCCTAGGGAGGTGCAGATGGACTTCGTCAGGATACTCGTCACGCCGGGGTACTGCAACTTGACGACCGTTCACAACACTCCATACTGCCTCGCTATGGAGGAGTCGCAGTGGAACTAGAGATGATTCTCTCGCTCATGAATAAATAAGCATGTTGCGACCATACATGTGTCACATGCATATATACATATATGAGCTCCTCGCGCTCATCATGTGTGGTAGTGCTATGTGCTATATAAGGATAAGAATAAATGGAATCCTTTTCGCTTCTTAAACTCAACTCAGATCTTTACTGTATGTGTTTCGTGATCAAAATTATTAGAGAAATCGAGAAGCGTCCAACAGTTGATAACATTTCTACATTTTTTCCAGCTTTTTTTATTTCTTGCCTCCGATGTGACATCAATACCAGACCCAAATACTCTAGGCGCATGGATGATAATTAAGGGTATGTGCTTCTTAAAGTTCATCTCGGATATTTTATTCATGTGTTTGATGATCGAAATCATTAGAAAAAACAAGAAGCGGCCAACTGTTAATAAAACTAGATGATGCCCCACGCGTTGCTGCGGGATGTTTTCATAAATTTTGTGAGAAAGGCCGGGATCCAAATAGAAGTGTCATAAACCACTGACCTGCAGATCATGCATCATAGTGGAGGTTTGCAGAAAATGTCCAAATGATATCATTAGAGTTGACGCATATAAATGTAGTTTCACATGATGATATGTTTGTACCTTTTGTTGAGTATCGTGTTTAGTTAGGAAACAAAAGATAGACTAGGAATTATTCTGGCTTGTCTTGTACTCCAAGTTGATCATGTACTCCTATATATATATGCCCACGAGGCTCAAGCAATAAATCAACTATTTCATCAAATCCCTCTCTTCCTTCTAATATGGTATCAGAGCCTGGTGCTAGTGTGTAGCACGGGGCGCCCCACGGTTGGTACACGGCCGTCAGCTGAGAAAAAATAAAGGCCAGATCAGCGAGAATGCCTCTCAGTTGTAGGTCCGTGGCTGCATCAATGCAATACGCGTCCCTGCATTGATCAGAAACCACGCACCGAAGCTGATGCATACGGTCCGTAGATATCACCATGGGGGCCCCGTGCTAGACACTAGACACTAGATATCGGGGCGTAGCGCCGCGGCGCGCGGTCCACTCCGCCGTCCCCGCGCGTCGACTTTCTCTGGTATGCGCCGCGCCGCCTTCCTCGGCGCGGGAACGCCATCGTCCGCGCCGGTCTTCGTCAAGCTGTCGGGTTCTTCCACGCCTCCTTCGAGCATCGTCGCCACGCTTCTAACCAGCCATCGTCGACGCTACTCTTCGGCGTCGCTGCGGCTCGTTCACCCGAGCCACACCGCGCCTCTTTGGCGGCGCTGTCGCTCGCCCACCCGAGCCACGCCGCCCGTCCAACCCATTCGTCTTCGTCCAGCACCAGCTCATCGCCAGCGTCGTCGTCATCTACCCCGACCACTTCATCTACTCCGACCACCGCGAGCGACATCGGCCCCCAGCCGATTTGCGCCGCAACCGTCGTTGAGTCCTTCTCTGCTAGCCTCCTCGACATGGCGTACAAGTTGTGTGCAGGTCCCCGTCTACGCATGCCCGGTGCTGGCAACACCGACGCGTGCCTTCGTCCCCGATGTGTTCCTAGGTCTGGCAAGCCTGGAGCGACGCATCGTCAACATCGACTTCGTCCGTCTACGCATGCCCGGTGCTGGCAACACCGATGCGTGCCTTCGTCCACGACGTGTCCCCGGACTTGGCAATCCCGGCGCGACGCGTCTCAACTTCGTCTTCTTCCCGGCGCACCACTACTTCGACACCACTGCGCCCATGACTAACTCGGCGCCTCCTTGCACCCGCGGCTCCATGGCGACTTCCTCGACACCGGCTACCTCGACTCGACATCGACCACGGCGTTCTTCGCACGGCTACCTCGACCACGGCTACACCACCCTACGCTCTCGGCTACTTCGACATCAGCACAAAGGGCTACCGCCTTGCTTGAGCAACCTCGTCGGTTTCTTCTCCAGCCACGACTTCCGCGATGCATCGGCCGTTACGACTGTGGGGGGGATGACCGTCGGCCTACCTTCGGATTCTTCTCCAGTCTCACCGTCTGCGTCGCTACCGTTGTGACTGCGGGGGGATGTTGAGTATCGTGTTTAGTTAGGAAACAAAAGATAGACTAGGAATTATTCTGGCTTGTCTTGTACTCCAAGTTGATCATGTATTCCTATATATATGCCCACGAGGCTCAAGCAATAAATCAACTATTCCATCAAATCCCTCTCTTCCTTCTAACACCTTTTGCATCCCTCAAAACACCTAGAAGATGAGAATGTTCCTCAGTTACAATAGGTGGCGATTGTTGCCGGGTTATGGAAATGGTCCGGGCATGGATTATTTGTTGCAGATTAGAATACCATCAATTCAACATGTACATTATGAGAATGTGTTTATCATAGACATTTGCATTAACAGTAGGTGTTTCTTTTTTCGAAAACGGCTAGCCCAGAGATCTCTGCATCATTATGAATTATGATACATGAATAGTAGGTGTGCACCCATCATAAAATAAAGTGTGCAGAAATTACCCAATTGTATCACTGTACATGCTTGAACTGCTATTTTTTTAGGATTGGTAGAAGAATAGCTCTCTTCGGAGCATTGCATAATCTGCAAGATGTTGAACGTAGGTAGCAAAAAAATTGTGTAGTTTCTGTATCATATACTACTGACTATAAGATCTATTTCTTGAACTGCTAATTATAAGATCTGAAAGCAGCAAAGTTACCCCGCAAAAAAATAAAAGAAAAAAGAAAGCAGCAAAGCTGTTAGTTGCACGGTTAATATAGAAGAGTACCTCACAACATGGGTAGCCCGGTCGGTCAGGCCGTGGGCCACGTCTTCCATCGCCTGTAAATTGACCAGGAGCTTGACATCTCGTAGCGGCAAGAGCAGGGATCGGTCATGGCGGCGGTGAGACGACTGCCGATGATGTGCGGAGCAAGAAGCAAGGGACCGTCGGCTCCCGTGGAGATGATCGGCGGCGGCGGTAAGATAGCCGTAATGGTTCAACGTCTGTCTCGCGGTGATGATGCACAGCGGCCCCGTGGCGGTGAGATGACCGATGATGACGCGCGGAGCAAGCAGCAAGGGATCGCTGGTTCCCGTCGCGATGATATGTTTCCGAGGTGAGACGGCCGACGACGACACACAAAGCAAGCAGCAAGGGATCGCCGATTCGCCACAAGGCAGATAACCACACGCGTAGCAAGACGCATGTGATCGTCATCTCCCGTGGCGATTATCTCGCCCTGGCGCCCCTGAACGGTTAGCGTGGTCGCAGGGTAGCATGGTTCTGTGGGTGACGCATCGACAGCATGACGAACATGGAGAGCTCGGTGGCGCAATGGACGACGGACGCGCGATGTCGCTGTTCGTGGTGTAGCTCGGCCCGGTGCTCTTCCTCGCGACATGATGCATTTGTTCTGGGTGTGTCACTTGAGCGTTGCGTACCAAAGCCAGCTCCAATTTAAGATCAATTTGTGAATGGCAGAAGGGAGAAAGACAGCAGTAGCGGAGATCAAACGCTTGTCCTTCAGAGCTATTTAAGCTCCAATTTTAATCTAGGATGGCTATCAGAAGGACCTACCTTTTCATCCACCGCATCCTATTAAAACGCCCGAGTTGTTTAACTTCCCTAATTAACTGCAACGGTTAGTGCGATATGTGCTTTGGACGTGCATGCATTGGTTGCATGCACATGATTTGAACTGCTCCGGATTTAGTGCAGATTTCTTTGCTCAAGGGGCACACGAATAGGAGGGAGACCGAGGAAAAAAAACTGATGTTCAGCCCTGTAAAAACGGACGGCACATCGTGTCTAATTAGCTCGGACAAATGGAGTACTATTTACTTGTAAAAATTATTTCACAAAATAAATGATGACATGGATGCGTGGATGTAATCTGCATGCTAAGTATTCATGATGTGGCATGGTGCTGAGGTGGATAGCTTGCATGTCAAGAGAAATAGGATAGTGGGGATGAACTATTTAGGTATTATAGATTTCAAACTTTGTTTCCTACATTTTATTATTTCTTGCCACATTGTGGCATCAATACTGGTCTGCCGAATCCTCTAGGCGCATGGCTGGGGTACATTTATGTTGATTGTGGTGGAGTTAAGGGCATCTGACATGCAAATCGGACACTGTATCCGTCCGCGGACAAGAAGAGCCCGTCCACGGATACGGATATGTGAGCCAACCATTCAATGCTATCCGCATATATTTCAAGCCGGATTTGAACAAACCGGACGAAATTCATCAAACACGACAGTTTTCATCAAAGTTTGGATAGAAAATAGCACAAATCATCCATACATAGTATGCAAATAAGTCTAGTACAACAATAGTTCAAATTCAACGAGAAATAGTTTAAATTCAACTAAATTAACCGGATGTTCAACAAGCTTTTCATGAATGGATCATGTCATCCCCCATATATTGCCCCTTGAGCATCATCCAAGAGTGTATGGGCGTAAATGGTCTGCCCTCTAGCATGTGGTACATCACGACAGCGTGTACAGACTACACAATGTGTAGAGCAACATTGAGTGAATCAATCAATCAATCATCAACAAGTTGAGCAAGAAGAAGCAAACCTTATAATCTCCTCAGCCGCCACATCCAATGGCCACCTTGCCTCCAGCATATCAACCGCACCACAAAACTTGGCGGCGGTGGTCTGTATGGTGTACCATCAATATGCTAACTATATCACACTGTGTTCATGGATGATGTGCATGTCGTACGGCGCAATGTGCTTTCGTGCGTGAAACGAATCATGCAAGCGATGCCATAAGAGCCCCCTTCTGCTCTTGCCTACGACCAACCACGCATCGCACAACAAGTCATCCTCCATGCTTGAGTATCCCGCCATCCTTCGTACTTTAGTTCGAAAATAATCTCAATGGCATTTGACCGAACACCTCTCGGGCGTGGTTCCCACCATGAACGTCGTCTACGGGGGGTACCTTGCTATGGACGGATCTTGGGTGGACGGCGTCGTATTACAAGGCGAGCGGGCACGTGGATGGTGGTTGCGGACATTTGGCAATGCCTGGGTGAGGACCGGAGAGGAATAGCGGCAGCGTCGGAATAGGAGGGCGCGGATGCAAAGCAAGGGGGTGCAGGGCGGAGTGGAAGAGAATGGGACCAGAAGGGAGATTTGAGTGGGTCTGGGGTGTCGGACTCCTACGTGACTGCCGTCCGGACTCCCCCCCCCCCCCCACCACCACCACCACCACCACCACTTTGCTTTCAAATTGCAGGGAAAAACTGTCTGAACCGGTCGACGGACCGATACAGGCTCGCGTTGGATGGCAAAACACGTCCAGACCGTGCGGCTCGGAATGCGGGTAGTTTGAGGGTCCATTTTGAAGATGCCCTAATAGTTGTGCTATAGATGTGGTCCTGATACTCTGTCTCCAGCTTCTTCACCATTTATGTCTAGATGTTGGACAAGTTGTGTCCTTTGTTGTTGTAGTCGTAGTGGGAATAGTTGTTAATCTAACATATTAGCATTGTTTGCTGAAAAGCGTTGTAATAGCCGATTGGCTTGAATCGTGATACACCTTTTCATGGTGTATTCTACAAAATGTTGCCGGCTATTATGTCATTGGGCCCTCAAATACAAGTGTTTGCGGCAACTAACAAATTTTCGATGAGTGACCTATGGTTATCCATCCCACGAGCGATAATGGCAATAAATCTTCTTTCGTAAGCAGCGTTGAAACATATAAGATAGCTTCTTTGCCCCTCCCCCCCCCCCCAACAATATTGCGCAGTTATCAATTATACTAGTCTTCTAGGTTGCAACAACATATGGGTAAATAACAGTTTAAAAAGATCTGAGTAGATAATGTCAAGGTAGATATTTATGTAATTTGGGGATTATTAAATAAATGAAAACAAAACTACACTTGAACTATTTTTGGAATGTTTTCACATGTAAGAAAAAAGAGATACAAAGGTTACTAGTGTTATCTTTATCATTCGCATATATTTTTGTATATTCCCTGGACATATGTTTGCTAATTTTGTATCCTTAGTGTTATCTTTATCATTGCTTGTCACCTAGTCTTCCTTTATTCATATATTTGTGATTTTGAAACAACAAACAGTGCATGCATCTTGACGTTGCAGGAGCCATAAGATAAACAATGATGTTATGGATAAAATGGATGCCAAGTTATGAATTGGTTTATACAAAATAACAGAAACACAATAACATTTTAATTAGGGACACAGATACATGCATATTTTGAGCCGCCTAAGTCTTATAAGATAAAAGGCTTGAAAGTTCCACACCCACATAAGGAGAATAAAGTGTTTATAAATCACGAGTGTCTGATTGTCTATTTTTCTTAGATTAAGCATATGCTCCATATGGTCACACACAGCAGAATTGAATATTCTTAGATGAGGTAGATGGAGATACAACATTGAACCCCTGTAAAAAAGGGAAATACAACTTTGATGTACCATAATCTTGAAATTCATGAATCTATAAATTGTATATTAAAGGCACAATATGTCCAGGGAATATACAAAAAAAATCCAACCAGCTATTTTCAATCGGATGGACCATGTTTATAGCATACCCTAACCAATAAGTCATCTATGTATCACAGAAAATATTGTGAAATTTTTCATTACATTTGTGTTGATTTATTTTTTTATCTTATTTTGTAGCAGCATTTCCAAATGCTAAAAGAGTGATCAAAGTTGTATCCTAAAGACTATGTCCATGTCTAAATCATTAGGTATTTCAAAATGTAGCTAGTAAATGAGAGTAAGAAAAATGTCGAGAAAGATATTCAAATGAAATTTCTCAGTGTTTAGTTACCCCACCTGTTAATGGGGATACATTCTTTTTTACTCCCTTCATGAAGGAAACATGTTATTTAGACCATCAAAACATACTCTGGCCATTGCTTTTGTTTGACTCTAGTCATTTCTTTAACCAGAATATGTACACCATCTTAACTATATGCCTAATAATGAAAATTGATAATCCAAGTGTTAACTTCACGTGTTGATACGAAATCAGATGAGGAAACTATGGGCTAGCTCACTGGATGACTTTAATTCTACGTAGTAATCTAATATCATGTACAAATAACACATATGATCATTAAGACAAGACATTTGGAAATAACATAATAATTTTTCCCTCATAAATTGAAGATAACTAAAGATGGCAACCATATGTTTATGTGAATAAAGGTGTATGATGAACCCTACAGGCATGGATAGGCCGAGTGGACCGAAGAGTTCCTTATGGACCCAGACGTGCTACAGTAGATACTCAGAGACGATAAGGTTGAACATGTTATGTTGGGAATTACGCTGGTTGGGGAGATCATTTCCTTGTGCTTTCGCGATATCGGATTGTATTCTATCATCAAAAGGTAATTTCCTTGTTATTGGAAGGGGTCATCGACGACCCTCACTAATGATCATATCCTTCCGTGAGACTACACTCGTGTGTGACCTTGTTTTTTTAGAGACCCAGCCACCTTGTAATTCTCCACTCATCACTAGAAATATATAAACCTGACATAGGGATATTAACCATCGGAGGATCCAAACCTGGGTAAACCCTATGTCTCCATTGTTTTGATGGGATCCCTTCGGTCACCGCCCCTCTCTCTATTGTTCTTCACGACTCCTTGGTAGATTGTAAGATCAACGGTGATTGACTGCCGACAATAATATGTGATATTTTGACCATCATATTTTTATGGTTATAATAATGTATTTTTCTTATCATTTATTCCGTAATGTGTACATTCATGAAACCACTCACTCAACACACGATGACCACATCTGTGCACGGGTCGCCATGTCGGTTTGTAAAACAATGCTTTGCAAAGTTGCTCACACACATAGGCGTCACATGTGTGCCCATAGCATGATACAACTAACTTTGTCCGTCGTTGGTTTACCAACACTCACGCATAAACTAGCTACATCTTAATTAAACCTCCACTTTAAGTACCGGTGATAACTTGACAAAATAAGAAAAGAATGTCACGTCAACGATGACCAAAAAGGTAGGCTGGAGCAGCTATGAATCTCTCACTGCTTTCGCGTAAGCCAGCTTGCATTACCATCCAGATTCCGTTCCAACTAATTGATTAAGTGCACTTCAGTTCACCATAATCGCCATACAACACAACAAATTCAGTTGATTGCTGCAAGTTGTTCGCCTCTTGCTTTTCTCTAGGTACTAGCACAATGCCCGTGCGTTGCTACGAACCATAAAAAAAACGAGAACTTAAACCACCATCTTACAAAATTGTTAAAATATGTTGTTCTCTTGCCGCTATTATACGGTTCACGTTAAAGAGAGTGAAAAATATTCACCCGCAAAAAAAAAGTGAAAAATATAAACATAGATCTTGCTGCAGTTGATATCTAATTGAAATAAATTAGTTAGGGGTGAAGCTAAAACCAAGAGCATGTTTTTGAGTTCGATTCACATTTCCACATTTGTTACTTGTGTTTTTCACGGGAGTGTTGTTCTCACATTAAGCTATTAGTGTATTTGTTTATTTGTTCTAGGTCTAACGTGTGACTAAAAATGCATTTGTTTACTTACGTCTCTTGGAAGTTTGGTGATCCCTCTTGTGGGCAGAAATGCATTTTTTTATTTCTATTGTTGATCTCACATATGAACTCATCATCAACTCCAACATTTATAAATAGAAAAGATGTATGCAAGCGATTGTGGCACGTCTAGGTTACACCAACTAGTGTCGTTCACAACCTCAAGAAAATACACCAACGAATTGAACCTAGCAAAATTAAAATGGCCTCCAAGTCCAATGGTCATCTCCTCCTCTTAGTTGTCGTCCTGCTCTCCGTCTTTGTTGCTACTTCAACATTCGGATGTTGCATCCCAGGGTTGGCTTTTCTGACCAATCTGCTCCCAAGCTGTTGTGACTATGTCTCACAACAAACATGTGGTGTCTACAGACCTGGGGCGCAGTTACCCAAAGAGATGACTTTCGCGTCGGTCTACTCCCCTGGGAAGCCATACCTCGCCAAGTTGAATTACTGCCATGAGCTTGCAGTAATTTCTCAGCAGTGTTGGTGCGAGGCTCTGCGGTACTTCATAGGGATTCCGGCGCCGTCTCGTCCTGGCGAGAGTGGCCTCATGAACCTGCCTAGATGCCCCCACGGAGATGCAAAGGGAGTTTGTAGACTACTCGTCACACCGGGCAGTGCAACTTGGGACTTTCTAACAACTTTCGATACTGCCCGTTGTGGACTAGCCTTAGTAGATCTAGAGACAAATCTATTGGGCGTGAATATGCATGTTTTTTTTTAGAAAGTGAATATGCATGTTGCACCCATGGATGTGTGGCATGCATATATGCATATGTGAGCTCCGGGCGCTCAACATATATGATGCTATCTACTATGAATGGGAATAAAGATAATTATTTTGTGCTTCTTAAATTTTAACTCGGTCTTTTATATGCATGTTTTTCCTTTTTGTGAAACCATATACAAAAACGATATTCGATGAAAATTTGTATCTATATAGTTGGCATCCATGTTTGCATGTCAAAAAGAAAATTCAGCATGTTGACACTTTGAATTTTGGGTCTTTTACATTTCTGTCCCTAACTGGACCCCGCTACTCAGATTTGCCCCTAATTTCGAAGCATGCTTAAATTTACCCCTCTACCGTTAGGTGCATTTATAGAAATGCCCTTCTGTACCATTACCGTCCGGTCAAAAGGCTTTGACTGCTATCAAAGCGTTTGTTGGACATTTTGCCCCTTACTCCATGCATCACTTACAGGTGGACCCACTGTAACAAAATAAATAGGAAAAACTCTTTCTCTTACCCTCTCTCTCACACACACTTACATGTGAGGCCGAACTAAAAAGAAAAAAAGACTCTCTCTCTCTCACAGACACAACCCCCCTCTCTCTCCCTGACATGTGGAGCCATGGGCCCCACTGTCAGGGTCAACATCGGCCCTTGCATTGTCATGGCAAGGCTTGGCGGGTCCGGTGGCCGTCACCGGCGAGAGGCGGGCACGCCTTCGTGTGAGGGCCACGGGGGTAGGTTCTAGGTTGTCTGGCGGCGGAAGGGGGTGGAGGTTGAGGCGGACGGAGGCGCCATGGACGGGGACGGTTCCGACACTCCGCCACCCGCAGCTATCGTCGGAGCCGATGCTCTCACGCCAGATCGAGAGGTGCGAGCATGTCTATGAGCTCCGTCGGGCTCCTCTCCCCCGACATGCGCATTGAATCGGGCCTGGGGCCGCCTATACACGACATGCGCATTGTAACAAAATTTTCCTACACACACACAAGATCTATCCATGGTGATGAGCATCTACGAGAGGGAGAGTGGATCTACATACCCTTGTAGATCGCTAAGCGGAAACGTTAAGAAACGCGGTTGATGTAGTCGAACGTCTTAGCGATCCAAATCGCAAGCCATCCTGCGATCCCATCACGATCCATCTCGCGATCCAATCATGATCCGTCCCGCGATCCAATCACGGTCCTTCCAATCTAGTGCCGAACGGACGGCACCTTTGCGTTCAGCACACGTACAGCTCGATGACGATCTCCGCCTTCTTGATCCAGCAAGAGGGAGCGGAGAGGTAGATGAGTTCTCCGGCAGCGCGACGGCGCGGCGGCGGTGGTGGTGGAACTATTCCGGCAGGGCTTCGCCTAAGCACCGCCAAAACTAGACTAAAGGAGAAACGATCTAGAGGAAGAAGAGGGCAGCACGTGGCAATTAGGGTTGGGGATGCCCTCAAATCCTCTAGTATATATAGGAGGGAGGGAGGAGGAGGCAGCCCCTAGGGTTTCCCCTAGTGGCTTCAGCCGAACCAAGGAGGAGGTGGAGGAGTCCACCTCCAATCCTACTCCAAGTAGGATTCCAATCCTACTTGGAAAATCCCTCCCCCACTTGGGGTTTTTCCTTCTCCCACCTCCTAGCCGCATGGGCCTTGTGGGGCTGGTTTTCCCAGCCCACTAAGGGCTGGTGCACCACCCCTCAGGTCCATGTGGCCTCCCGGCGTGGGTGGCCCCTCCCGATGGCCCTCCGGCACTCCCGGTACACTACCGGAAATACCCGAAACTTTTCCGGTGGCCAAAACGAGACTTCCTATATATCAATCTTTACCACCGGACCATTCCGGAGCTCCTCATGACGTCCGGGATCTCATCCGGGACTCCGAACAACCTTCGGTCACCACCATGCATAACTCAATACTACCAAAACGTCACCGAACGTTAAGTGTGCAGACCCTGCGGGTTCGAGAACTATGTAGACATGACTGAGACACCTCTACGGTCAATAACCAATAGCGGGACCTGGATGCCCATATTGGTTCCTAAATATTCTACGAAGATCTTTATCGATTGAACCTCTATGTCAAGGATTCAGTTAATCCCGTATGTTGTTCCCTTTGTTCTTCGGTATGTTACTTGCCCGAGATTCGATCGTCGGTATCTCTATACCTAGTTCAATCTCGTTACCGGCAAGTCTCTTTTACTCGTTCCATAATACAAGATCCCGTGGCTAACACTTTAGTCACATTGCTTGCAAGGCTTATTGTGATGTGGTATTACCGAGTGGGCCCTGAGATACCTCTCCGTCATACGGAGTAACAAATCCCAGTCTCGATCCATGCCAGCTCAACAGACACCTTCGGAGATACCTGTAGAGCATCTTTATAGTCACCCAGTTACGTTGCGACGTTTGATACACACAAGGTATTCCTCCGGTGTCAGTGAGTTGCATGATCTCATGGTCATAGGAACAGATACTTGACATGCAGAAAACAATAGCAATAAACTGACACGATCATATGCTACGTTCATAGTTTGGGTCTTGTCCATCACATCATTCTCCTAATGATGTGATCCCGTTATCAAATGACATCTCATGTCTATGGCTAGGAAACCTTAACCATCTTTGATCAACGAGCTAGTCTAGTAGAGGCTTACTAGGGACACTTTGTTGTCTATGTATCCACACATGTATTTGAGTTTCCAATCAATACAATTATAGCATGGATAATAAACGATTATCATGAACAAGGAAATATAATAATAACCAATTTATTATTGCCTCTAGGGTATATTTCCAACACTCGACCACTTGCACTAGAGTCAATAATCTAGTTCACATCACCATGTGATTTACATTGTTATGAATCTAACGCCCAATGAGTTCTGGGGTTTGATCATGCTTTGCATGTGAGAGAGGTATTTAGTCAACGGTCTGCAACATTCAGATCCGTGTGTTCTTTGCAAATCTATATGTCATACTGCATATGCTACCACGCTCCACTTGGAGCTATTCCAAATGGCTGCTCCACTATACGTATCCGAATTGCTACTCAGTGTCATCCGGATTGGTGTCAAAGCTTGCATCGACGTAACCCTTTACGACGAACTCTTTGTCACCTCCATAACCGAGAATCATTTCCTTAGTCCTCTAGTTACTAAGGATAATTTTGACTACTGTTTAGTGATCCACTCCTGGACCACTCTTGTACCCCTTGACAGACTCATGGCAAGGCACACACCAGGTGCGGTACACAGCATGGCATACTATACAGAGCGTATGGATAAGGCACAGGGGACGACCTTCGTCCTTCCTCTTTCTTCTGCCGTGGTCGAGCTTTGAGTCTGACTCAACTCCACACCTTACAAATCAGGCAAGAACTCTCTTTTTTATTGATCCATTTTGAACTCTTTCAAAATCTTGTCAAGGCATGTACTCATTGAAAGTTTTATCAGACGTCTTGATCTATCTCTAAAGATCCTGATGCCCAATATTTAAGTAGCTTCATTCCAGGTTTTCCTTTGAAAAACTCCTTTTCAAACAACCCTTTATGCTTTCCAGAAATTCTACATCATTTCCGATCAACAATATGTCATCCACATATACTTATCAGAAATTCTATAGTGTTCCCTGATAACCCACAAGTATAGGGGATCGCAACAGTTTTCGAGGGTAGAGTATTCAACCCAAATTTATTGATTCGACACAAGGGGAGCCAAAGAATATTCTCGAGTATTAGCAGCTGAGTTGTCAATTCAACCACACCTGAAAGACTTAGTATCTGCAGCAAAGTATTCAGTAGCAAAGCAGTATGGAAGTAACGGTAACAATGGCAAAGTGACAGTAGCAGTTTTGCAGTGATTGTAACAGTAGCAACGGAAAAGTAACTTAGCAAAGATCAATATGTGAAAAGCTCGTAGGCAATGGATCGGTGATGGATAATTATGTCGTATGGCATTCATCATGCAACGGTTATAACATAGGGTGACACAGAACTAGCTCCAATTCATCAATGTAATGTAGGCATGTATTCCATATATAGTCATACGTGCTTATGGAAAAGAACTTGCATGACATCTTTTGTCCTACCCTCCCGTGGCAGCAGGGTCCTAATGGAAACTAAGGGATATTAAGGCCTCCTTTTAATAGAGAACCGGACCAAAGCATTAGCACTTAGTGAATACATGAACTCCTCAAACTACGGTAATCACCAGAAAGAATCCCAGTTATTGTCACCCTGGGGGATGCGGATCATAACTCGTAATAGGTGTCTACAACTTGCAAGATAGGATCAAGAACACATATATATTCATGAAAACATAATAGGTTCAGATCTGAAATCATGGCACTCAGACCCTAGTGACAAGCATTAAGCATAGCAAAGTCATAGCAACATCAATCTCAGAACATAGTGGATACTAGGGATCAAACCCTAACAAAACTAACTCGATTACATGGTAGATCTCATCCAACCCATCACCGTCCAGCAAGCCTACGATGGAATTACTCACGAACGGCGGAGAGCATCATGAAATTGGTGATGAAGGACGGTTGGTGATGACAACGGCGTCGATTTCCCCTCTCCGGAGCCCAAAACGGACTCCAGATCTGCCCTCCTGAGGAAGAACAGGAGGTGGCGGCGGCTCCGTATCGTAAAACACGATGAACTCTTCTCCTTTATTTTTTTCTCCCCGAATAGGAATATATAGAGTTGGAGATGAGGTCGGAGGAGCTCCAGGGGGCCCACAAGACAGGGGGGCGCGCCCTAGGGGGGCGCGCCCCCCTGGCTTGTGGCCAGGTGGTGGACCCCCTCCGGTTGATTCTTTCGCCAGTATTTTTTTATTAATTCTAAAAATATTCTTCGTAAATTTTCAGGTCAATCCGAGAACTTTTGTTTCTGCACAAAAACAACATCAAGGCAATTCTGCTGAAAACAGCGTCAGTCCGGGTTAGTTCCATTCAAATCATGCAAATTAGAGTCCAAAACAAGGGCAAAAGAGTTTGGAAAAGTAGATGCGATGGAGACGTATCAACTCCCCCAAGCTTAACCCATTGCTTGTCCTCAAGCAATTCAGTTGACAAACTGAAAGTGATAAAGAAAAACTTTTACAAACTCTGTTTGATATTACTATTGTAAATATGTCTAACTGATGTTCAGGTTTTCAGCAAAGATTATAGACTAACCACATTCACAATAACATTTAGGTCTCACATTTACTCATATCAATGGCATAACCAACTAGCGAGTAATAATAATAAGTCTTGGATGACAACAATTTTATCAAAACAATCATGATAGAATATGATATAATGGTATCTCGCTAGCCCTTTCTGAGACCGCAAAACATAAATGCAGAGCACCTCCGAAGAACAAGGACTGACTAGACATTGTAATTCATGGTAAAAGAGATCCAGTCACAATCATACTCAATATCAATTAATAACAAAGCATACAAATGACGGCGGTGCTCTCTAACTGGTGCTTTTTATAAGAGGAGGATGACTCAACAGTAAAGTAAAATAGATAGGCCCTTCGCAGAGGGAAGCATTGATTTACAGAGGTGCCAGAGCTCGAGCTTTTAAAAACAGGGATGAATAATAATTTTGAGTGGTATGCTTTCATTGTCAACATAACAACCAAGAGATCTCGGTATCTTCCATGCTAGATACATTATAGGCGGTTCCCAAACAGAATAGTAAAGTTTTTACTCCCCCTCCACCGATCAATCACACTCCACGGCGAGCTGAATCCACGGGTACCGTCCATACAAACAACAATCCTGGGGGAGTTTTGTTTCATTATATTTGATTTGATTTTTGAGCATGGAACTGGGCATCCCGAATACCAGCCACTCTCTCGTGAATGATAGTGAATCAACACATATCGTGAGAATAACCCACCTAGCATGGAAGATACGGAAAGCCCCCTAGTCACTACATGAGCGATTCGGGCATACAAAACAGGGTATTATTTGAAGGTTTAGAGTTTGGCACATGCAAATTTACTTGGAATGGCAGGTAAATGCCGCATATGGGTAGGTATGGTGGACTCATATGGAACAACTTTGGGTTGATAGAAATGGATGCACAAGCAGTATTCCCGCTTAGTACAAGTGAAGGCTAGGAAAAGACTGGGAAGCGACCAACTAGAGAGCGACAACAGTCATAAACATGCTTTGAGATTAACCAACATTGAATGCAAGCATGAGTAGGATATAAATCACCATGAACATAAACATCGTGGAGGCTATGTTGGTTTTGTTTCAACTACATGCGTGAACATGTGCCAAGTCAAGCCACTTGAATCATTCAGAGGGGGATACCATTCTATCATACTACATCACAACCATTTTAAAATGCATGTTGGCACTCAAGACAAACCATTATACACTCTTAGCTAATTAAGCATGGCATGAATAACTATAATCTCTAATTGTCATTGCAAACATGTTTCATCCATAATGAGCTGAATCCAGAACGATGAGATAATCATATTTACAAAAACAAAATAGGTCGAGTTCATACCAGCTTTTCTCCACCTCAATCACTTCATCATATATCGTCATTATTGCCTTTCACTTGCACGACCGAACGGTGTGAATAATAATAATAGTGCACGTGCATTGGACTAAGCTGGAATCTGCGAACAATAACTCAAAGGAGAAGGCAAGGTAATATGGGCTCTCTGTAAGATAAACAATAATGCATATGAGAGCCACTCAACATTTCATCGTGGTCTTCTCCTTATGACCCAAAGAAGAAAGGAAAACTATTTACACGGGAAAACTCCCAACAAGCAAAAGAAGAACGAGAAATCTTTTTGGGTTTTCTTTTAACGATAAAACTAAATAAACTAGAAGGTAAAGCTAGAACTAATTTTTTTTTATTTTCTCAAGGTTGATTAAACACACAAGAAGAAAGCGAAAAGAAGAAATAAACTACCATGGATGGTACAATGAAAAAGTATTAACACCGACTACTAAGATGAGTGTGTGAACATGAATGTAATGTCGGTGAGAAATACGTACTCCCCCAAGCTTAGGCTTTTAGTCTAAGTTGGTCTAGGGCCATGGCTGAAAATAACCATCTCCTGGGTACTTCGGAGGATACTGAGGGTTCCACTGGTTGGTGAGCTCCTGTGGCTCCCACTGAAAAACTGGATCCTGATACGGATCAAAGGCTGGTGCCGGCTCAGGTGCTGGGGGTTGCGACAGGCCCCAATATCTGTAGATGTCCTCGGGCATAATAGTGTACCTGCCTAAATGGATATCGAACAAAGAAGAAGCAGGCAGAGCAATAATTTCACAAGTACCCTGACTAAATACTAAGTTGTAAAGCAGCCTCTTATCATTATCCTTTCTAATAAAATCATGTGCTATCATACTATCATAGTCTAAATATCTTGTAGGTAGCAGCATTTCCTCTTCCTCGTCAAGCCTAATAGGTATCTTGAAGTGTTTGGCAAGACGAGATGCATAGATACCTCCGAATATGGGGCCCTTCGAACGGTTTAAGTTCAACCGTTGGGCCACTATAGTGCCCAGACTAAAAGTCCTATCAGCAAGTAAAGTGTGGCGCAGAATGGCGAGGTCGGGAGCACTAAGGCTTCCACTCTCCCCGCGACCAACTAAACATCTCCCTGCAAATAATGAATAATAGCGTAGAACAGGAAAATGTAAACTAGCTGCTCTTGCCTTTGACACTCCTCTCTCTTCCCCCACAGTGATTGCGGCAATAAAGTCCTCCATGTCTCTAGGACGTGGTTCACTGATGCTCCCCTCATGAGGTATTTTGCAAACATTGCAAAAATCGTAAAGTGACATTTCCTTAGGAACATCATATAAGTAAAACTCCACCATGGGAGGGCTCTTCCTAGGATAAAAGTGAAAATTTTGCACGAAAATATTAGTGAGTAGGAGGTACTGGTCACACTTATCGTTGAGGAAGTCGGTGATGCCTGCATTCTCTGCCAAATAATAGAAATCTTCATAAATTCCAGCCGCCCTCAAGAATGCATCACTTGGCCATTCACATGGCCGAACCTCCGCGGTGCGAGGAATATTGTATCTGGGCTTCTCATTTTCATTTTCTTTAGAACCCCGGATTGAAGAGCCTCTTAACAATCTCCTCATCATTTCTTTTCTGAAAAAATTCTGAAATTTTTAGTGACTCAAAATAAAAGTGAACAAAACTCAACAAAACTTATAGCAACTACTCCCACAAGTGCCTAGAGACTATATCATGCATCAAAACTACTTGGGACCATACAAATTTGACATGCAAGCTCAAGAACAAGGTCACCACAGCAGCAAAAATTTGCAATATATAAAGCACTAGAACAAAAACTAATTGGAACATTGGAGGAGTCACATACCGAAGAACAATCCCCCAAAACAGTTTTGCAAATGGAGCTTTAAGCAAGGAGATCGAAAATGGCAGCAAGATGAGCTAGAACACGGGTTTGAGCAATGGTGGGATTTTTTCTGGAGGAAGACGAAGTGGATGGGTGCTGGAATAAGTGAGGGGGGCCCACGTGGGACCCACAAGCCAGGGGGCGCGCCCAGGGGGGTGGGCGCGCCCTGCAGGCTTGTGGCCCACTGGTGCAGCCCCCTGATGTGTTTTCAGTGCCAAAAATTCTTAAATATTCCAGAAAAAATCATACTACATTTTCAGGGGATTCTGAGAACTTTTATTTTCAGGTCATTTTTCTATTGCACGGATAAAACAGAAAACAGAAAAATAATAGCATTTTTACTAAATTAAGTCTAAAGAACAGAAAGTAAAAGTTGGGTACAGAAGGTTGTGCTTTCTAAATTCATCCATCTCATGCTCATCAAAAAGAATCCATCAATAAGGTTGATCAAGTCTTATTGACAAACTTTTTTTGAATAACGTGGAACCGGAGAATTTTTGAATAACACTAGGTTACCTCAATGGGGATATTCATGTCCCCAATAATAAGTATATCATATTTCTTTTTGGCAGTAGGGAGAGGGAATTCAAAGTCTCCAATAATAATCATTGAAATTTTTTCAATGGAATTGATACTATGAACTTGAGGTTGTTTCTTCGGAAAGTGTATTGTATCCTCATTACCATTAACATGAAAAGTGACATTGCCCTTGTTGCAATAAATAACAGCCCCTTTAGTATTCAAAAAGGGTCTACCAAGGATGATCGACATACTGTCGTCCTCAGGAATATCAAGAATAACAAAGTCCGTTAGGATAGTAACATTTGCAACTACGATAGGCACATCCTCGCAAATACCGATGGGTAAAGCAGTTGATTTATCATCCATTTGCAAAGAGATTTCAGTAGGTGTCAACTTATTCAAATAAAGTCTACGATACAAAGAGAAAGGCATAACACTACCACCAGCTCCAAGGTCACATAAAGCAGTTTTAACATAATTTCCTTTAATAGAGCAAGGTATAGTAGGTACTCCGGGATCTCCTAGTTTCTTTGGTATTCCACCCTTAAAAGTATAATTAGCAAGCATGGTGGAAATCTCAGCTTCCGGTATCTTTCTTTTATTTGTCACAATATCTTTCATATACTTAGCATAAGGAGACATTTTCAGAATATCAGTCAAGCGCATACGCAAAAAGACAGGTCTAAGCATTTCAACAAAGCGCTCAAAATCCTCATCATACTTTTTCTTGGATGGCTTAGGAGTAAAGGGCATGGGTTTCTGAACCCAAGGCTCTCTTTCTCTACCATGCTTCCTAGCAACGAAGTCTCTTTTATCATATCTTTTATTCTTAGATTGTGGGTTATCAAGATCAACAGCAGGTTCAATCTCCACATCATTATCATTACTAGGTTGAGCATCAACATGAACATCATCATTAATATTATCACTAGGCTCATGTTCATTACCAGATTGTGTCTCAGCATCAGAAATAGAAATGTCATTTGGGTTCTCATGAGTATCTATAACAGGTTCACTAGCAGCATGCAAAGCCCTATCGTCATTCTTTTTACTCCTATTACTAGAATGACTAGGTGCATCAGTATTAACTCTCTGAGAATCTTGCTCAATTCTCTTAGGATGGCCCTCAGGATACAAAGGTTCCTGAGTCATTTTACCACCTCTAGTCACAACTCTAACAGAATGATCATTGTTCTTACCAATCATCTCATTAAGCAAATCATTCTGCGCCTTAAGTACTTGTTCTACTTGAGTAGTTACCATGGAAGCATGTTTACTAATAAGCTTAAGATCATTAATAGTTCTACTCATATAATCACCTAAGCGATCAAGCATGTAAGCGTTATGTTTCAATTGTCTACTAACATAAGCATTGAAATTTTCTTGCTTAACAATAAAGTTATCAAACTCATCCAAGCATTGGCTAGCAGACTTATTATAAGGAATATCACCTTTATCAAATCTACGGAGAGAATTTACCTCTACTACCTGTGTCGGGTTATCAAGACCATGTATCTCCTCAATAGGTGGTAGATTCTTAACATCTTCAGCTTTAATACCTTTTTCTTTCATAGATTTCTTTGCCTCTTGCATATCTTCAAGACTAAGAAATAGAATACCTCTTTTCTTCGGAGTTGGCTTTGGAGGTGGTTCGGGAATAGTCCAATCATTATCATTGCTCAATATATTATTCAATAGTAGTTCATCTTGTTCAACAGTTCGTTCCCTGAAAACACAACCAACACAACTATCTAGGTGGTCCCTAGAAGCATCGGTTAGTCCGTTATAAAAGATATCAAGTATTTCGTTTTTCTTGAGAGGATGATCAGGCAAAGCATTAAGTAATTGGAGAAGCCTCCCCCAAGCTTGTGGGAGACTCTCTTCTTCAATTTGCACAAAGTTAAATATTTCCTGCAAGGCAGCTTGTTTCTTATGGGCAGGAAAATATTTTTCAGAGAAGTAATATATCATATCCTGGGGACTACGCACACAACCAGGAGCAAGAGAATTAAACCATATCTTAGCATCACCCTTTAATGAGAAAGGAAACAACTTAAGAATATAGTAATAACGATTTTTTTCCTCATGAGTAAATAGGGTGGCTATATCATTCAATTTAGTAAGATGTGCCACAACAGTTTCAGATTCATAACCATGGAAAGGATCAGATTCAACCAAAGTAATTAACTCAGGATCGACAGAGAATTCATAATCATTATCAGTAACAAAGATAGGTGAAGTAGCAAACTTAGGATCATATTGCATTCTAGCATTCAACGATTTTTCTTTCCACTTGCATAGTAATTTCTTAAGATCATCTCTATCTTTGCAAGCAAGAAAGTCCCTAGCTACATCTCCCTCCATAACATAACCCTTAGGTATATTAGGCAATTCATATCTAGGAGAGCTAGGTCTAGCAGGTGTCTCATAGTGTTCAGTTTCAATAATTTCATCAGTTTCAAAAATATCATCAGTTGCAGCATTAACTCTAGCAATTTGTTCATCAAGAAATTCACCCAGTGGCACAGTAGTATCTAGCAAAGTATCATCATAAGTATCATGCATAGCAAAAGTGGAATCATCAATTACTTGCGACATATCAGAATCAATAGCAGGTGGTGGTGTCGCAAGTTTACTCATAACAGAAGGTGAATCAAGTGCACAGCTAGATGGCAGTTCCTTACCTGCCCTCATAGTAGAGGGGTAGATCTTTGTTTTGGCACCTTTCAAATTCTTCATAGTGATCAACAGATATAAATCCCAAGTGACTCAGAGAATAGAGCTATGCTCCCAGGCAGCGGCGCCAGAAAAAGGTCTTGATAACCCACAAGTATAGGGGATCGCAACAGTTTTCGAGGGTAGAGTATTCAACCCAAATTTATTGATTCGACACAAGGGGAGCCAAAGAATATTCTCGAGTATTAGCAGCTGAGTTGTCAATTCAACCACACCTGAAAGACTTAGTATCTGTAGCAAAGTATTCAGTAGCAAAGCAGTATGGAAGTAACGGTAACAATGGCAAAGTGACAGCAGCAGTTTTGCAGTGATTGTAACAGTAGCAACGGAAAAGTAACTTAGCAAAGATCAATATGTGAAAAGCTCGTAGGCAATGGATCGGTGATGGATAATTATGTCGGATGGCATTCATCATGCAACGGTTATAACATAGGGTGACACAGAACTAGCTCCAATTCATCAATGTAATGTAGGCATGTATTCCATATATAGTCATACGTGCTTATGGAAAAGAACTTGCATGACATCTTTTGTCCTACCCTCCCGTGGCAGCGGGGTCCTAATGTAAACTAAGGGATATTAAGGCCTCCTTTTAATAGAGAACCGGACCAAAGAATTAGCACTTAGTGAATACATGAACTCCTCAAACTACGGTAATCACCGGAAAGAATCCCAGTTATTGTCACCTTGGGGGATGCGGATCATAACTCGTAATAGGTGTCGACAACTTGCAAGATAGGATCAAGAACACATATATATTCACGAAAACATAATAGGTTCAGATCTGAAATCATGGCACTCGGGCCCTAGTGACAAGCATTAAGCATAGCAAAGTCATAGCAACATCAATCTCAGAACATAGTGGATACTAGGGATCAAACCCTAACAAAACTAACTCGATTACATGGTAGATCTCATCCAACCCATCACCGTCCAGCAAGCCTACGATGGAATTACTCACGAACGGCGGAGAGCATCATGAAATTGGTGATGAAGGATGGTTGGTGATGACGACGGCGTCGATTTCCCCTCTCCGGAGCCCAAAACGGACTCCAGATCTGCCCTCCCGAGGAAGAACAGGAGGTGGCGGCGGCTCCGTATCGTAAAATGCAATGAACTCTTCTCCTTTATTTTTTTTCTCCCCGAATAGGAATATGTAGAGTTGGAGATGAGGTCGGAGGAGCTCCAGGGGGCCCACAAGACAGGGGGCGCGCCCTAGGGGGGGCGCACCCCCCTGGCTTGTGGCCAGGTGGTGGACCCCCTCCGGTTGATTCTTTCACCAGTATTTTTTATTAATTCCAAAAATATTCTCCGTAAATTTTCAGGTCAATCCGAGAACTTTTTTTTCTGCACAAAAACAACACCAAGGCAATTCTGCTGAAAACAGCGTCAGTCCGGGTTAGTTCCATTCAAATCATGCAAATTAGAGTCCAAAACAAGGGCAAAAGAGTTTGGAAAAGTAGATACGATGGAGACGTATCACTCCCACTCTCTTTATTATAAATACAAGTTTCTCATAAACTTTGTATAGACCCAAAAACTTTGATCACCTCATCAAAGCGTATATTCCAACTCCGAGATGCTTGCTCCAGTCCATAGAAGGATCGCTGGAGCTTGCATACATTTTAGCATCCTTAGGACTGACAAAACCTTCTGGTTGTATCACATACAACCTTCCCTCACGGAAACCGGTAAGGAAACTCTGTTTTGACATCCATCTGCCAGATTTCATAATCGAAAAATGCAGCAACTGCTAACATAATTCCAACAGACTTTAACATCGCTACGGGTGAGAAAGTCTCATCGTAGTCAACTCCTTGAACTTGTCGGAAACCTTTTTGCCACAAGTCGAGCTTTATAAATGGTGACATTTACCATCAGCGTCTGTCTTCTTCTTAAATGTCCATTTGTACTCAATGGCCTGCCGTTTAACGGGCAAGTCTACCAAAGTCCATACTTGGTTTTTATACATGGATCCTTTCTCGGATTTCATGGCTCCTAGCCATTTGTTGGAATCCGGGCCCACCATCGCTTCTTCATAGCTCGTAGGTTCACCGTTGTCTAGCAACATGACCTCCAAGATAGGATTGACGTACCACTCAGGGGCGGTACGAGTCCTTGTCGACCTACGAGGTTCGGTAGTAACTTGATCCGAAGTCTCATGATCATCATCATTTGCTTCCTCTTCACTTGGTGTAGGCATCGCAGAAACATCTTTCTGCGTTGTGCTACTATCCAACTGAAGTAACGGTTCAACAACTGCATCAAGTTCTACTTTCTTCCCACTCAATTCTTTCAAGAGAAACTCTTTCTCGAGAAAGGACCCGTTTTAGCAACAAACACTTTGTGCTTGGATCTGAGATAGAAGGTATACCCAACTGTTACGTTAGGGTATCCTATGAAGATGCATTTGTCCGCTTTGGGTTCGAGCTCATCAGGTTGAAACCTTTTTCACATAAGCGTCGCAGCCCCAAACATTAAGAAATGACATCTTAGGTTTCTGCCAAACCAAAATTCATACGGTGTCATCTCAACGGACTTTAGATGGTGCCATATTTAAAGTGAATGTAGTTGTCTCTAATGCATAACCGCAAAACGATAGTGGCAAATCGATAAGAGACATCATAGTACGCACCATATCCAATAGAGCACGACTACGACGTTCGGACACACCATCACACTATGGTGTTCCAGGTGGCGTGAGTTGTGAAACAACTTCCACATTGTCTTAAGTTGCATACCAAACTCGTAACTCAGATATTTACCTCCACGATCATATCGTAGACATTTTATCTTCTTGTCGCGATGATCTCAAACTTCACTCTGAATTTGTTTGAACTTTTCAAACATTTCAGACTTGTGTTTCATTAAGTAAATATCCCCATATCTACTCAAATCATCAGTGAAGGTCAGAAAATAGCGATATCCACCGCACGCTTCAAAACTCATTGGATCGCTTACATCAACATGTATCATTTCCAATAAGTCACTTGCCCGCTCCATCATATCGGAAAACAGGGTCTTTTAGTCATCTTGCCCAAGAGGCATGGTCCGCATGTCTCAACCGATTCGAAATCGAGTGAGTCAAAAGATCCATCAGCATGGAGTTTCTTCATGCGCTTTACACCAATATGACCTTGGCGGCAGTGCCACAAGTAAGTGGTACTATCATTATTAACTTTGCATCTTTTGGCATCAATATTATGAACATGTGTATTACTAGGATCGAGATTCAATAAACCATTCACATTGGATGCATGACCATTGAAGGTATTATTCACGTAAACAGAATAACCATTATTATCTGATTTAAATGAATAACCGTATTATAATAAACATGATCTAATCACGTTCATGTTCAACGCAAACACCAAATAACATTTATTTAGGTTCATCACTAATCCCGAAGGTAGAGAGAGTGTGCGATGGTGATCACATCAACCTTGGAAACAGTTCCAACACATATCGTCACCTCACCCTTAGCTAGTCTCCGTTTATTCCGTAGCTTTTATTTCGAGTTACCAACATTTAGCAACTGAACCGGTATCTAATACCCAGGTGCTACTAGGAGTACTAGTAAGGTACACATGAACAAAACGTATATCAAATATACTTCTGTTGACGTTGCCAGCCTTCTTATCTACCAAGTATCTAGGGTTGTTCCACTTCAGCGACCGCTCTCCTCATAATAGAAGCACTTAGTCTCGGGTTTGGGTTCAACCTTGGGTTTCTTCACTGGAGCAGCAACTGGCTTGCCATCCATGAAGTTTCCCTCCTTGCCCTTGCCCTTGTCGAAACTAGTGGTTTTACTAACCATCAACACTTGATGCTCCTTCTTGATTTCTACCTTCGCGGTGTCAAACATCGCGAATAGCTCAGGGATCATTATTTCCATCCCTGGCATTTTATAGTTCATCACGAAGCTCTAGTAGCTTAGTGGCAGTGACTCGAAGAACTATATCAATTACTATTTTATCTGGAAGATCAACTCCCACTCGATTCAAGCGATTGTAGAACCCAGACAATCTGAGCATATGCTGACCGATTGAGCTATTCTCCTTCATCTTGCAGGCAAAGAATCTTGTTGGAGGTCTCATACCTCTCAACACGGGCACGAGCCTGAGATCCCAATTTCAACTCTTAGAACATCTCATATGTTCCGTGACGTTCAAAACGTTTTGGAGCCTCAATTCTAAGCCATAATGCATGACGCACTGAACTATCAAGTAGTCATCAGAACGTGCTTGTCAGATGTTCACAACATCTACAGACGACGCTTGAGGGGGTGGCGCACCGAGCGGTGCATTAAGGACATAAGCCTTCTGTGCAGCAATGAGGACAATCCTCAGATCACGGGCCCAGTCCGCATTATTGCTACCATCATCTTTCAACTCTATTTCTCTAAGAACATATAAAAATTCAAGGGAGCTACAGCGCGAGCTAGTAATCTACAACATAATTTGCAAAGACATTTTGACTATGTTCATGATAATGAGTTTAGTTAATCATATTACTTAAAAACTCCCACTCAAATTGACATCCCTCTGGTCATTCAAGTGTCACATGATCCAAATTCACCAACTCAAGTCCGATCATCAAGTGAGATGAGGTGGTTTCAATGGTGAACATCTTCATGTTGATCATATCTACTATATGACTCATGTTCGACCTTTCGGTCTCTTGTGTTCCGAGGCCATGTCTGTACATGCTAGGCTCGTCAAGTTTAACCCGAGTGTTCCGCACGTGCAACCCTGGCTTGCACCCATTGTATGCGAACGTAGAGTCTATCACACCCGATCATCACGTCGTGTCTCAAAACGACGAACTTTCGCAACGGTGCATACTCGGGGAGAACACAGTTTTATCTTGAAATTTTAGTAAGGGATCACCTTATAATGCTACCGTCGTCCTAAGCATAATAAGATGCATAAAAGGATTAACATCACATGCAAATCATAAGTGACATGATATGGCCATGAACTTGTGCTTTTGATCTCTATCTCCAAAGCACCGGCATGATCTCCATCGTCACCGGCATGACACCATGATCTCCATCATCTTGATCTCCATCAACGTGTCGACATGAGGTTGTCGCGCCAACTGTTGCTTCTATGACTATTGCTAACTCATAGCGATAAAGTAAAGCAAAAACGGCGAAAATAAATTAAAGACAACCCTATGGCTCCTGCCGGTTGCCGTACTCATCGACATGCAAGTCGTGATATTCTATACAATACATGATCATCTCATACATCACATATACCTTATCATGTAATTGTTGGAAATATGCCCTAGAGGCAATAATAAATTGGTTATTATTATATTTCCTTGTTAATGATAATCGTTTATTATCCATGCTATAATTGTATTGATTGGAAACTCAAATACATGTGTGGGTACATAGACAACACTGTGTCCCTAGTAAGCCTCTAGTTGACTAGCTCGTTGATCAAAGATGGTTAAGGTTTCCTAGCCATTGACATGAGATGTCATTTGATAACGGGATCACATCATTAGGAGAATGATGTGATGGACAAGACCCAAACTGTAAACGTAGCATTTGATCGTGTCAGTTTATTGCTATTGTTTTCTGCATGTCAAGTATCTGTTCCTTTGACCATGAGATCATGCAACTCACTGACACCGGAGGAATACCTTGTGTGTATCAAACGTCGCAACGTAACTGGGTGACTATAAAGGTGCTCTACAGGTATCTCCGAGGGTGTCTGTTGGGTTGGCATGGATCAAGACTGGGATTTGTTACTCCGTATGACGGAGAGGTATCTCAGGGCCCACTCGGTAATACAACATCACATTGAGCCTTGCAAGCAAAGTGACTAAAGAGTTAGCCACAGGATCTTGTATTACGGAACGAGTAAAGAGACTTGCCGGTAACGAGATTGAACTAGGTATAGTGATACCGACGATCGAATCTCGGGCAAGTAACATACCGAAGAACAAAGGGAACAGCATACGGGATTAACTGAATCCTTGACATAGAGGTTCGACCGATAAAGATCTTCGTAGAATATGTAGGAGCCAATATGGGCATCCAGGTCCCGCTATTGGTTATTGGCCGTAGAGGTGTCTCGGTCATGTCTACATAGTTCTCGAACCCGCAGGGTCTACACACTTAACGTTTGGTGACGATTAGTATAATTGAGTTATTATGTTGGTGACCGAAAGTTGTTCGGAGTCTCGGATAAGATCCCGGACATGACGAGGATCTCCGGAATAGTCCGGAGGTAAAGATTGATATATGTGATAATAGTGTTTTGATCTCTGGAAGGGTTCCGGAGTTCACCGGAAGGGATTCCGGATGTTTACCGAAGTGTTCGGGTGCAGCAACACTTTATATGAGCCAAAGGGATAAAGCCCACAAGGTATTGGAAAGTGCAAAAGTAGTTTTGCTGCCGCGTAAGCGGTACTACCGCTTGGTGAAGCGGTACTACCGCCGGAGCGGTACTACCGCTTGTGTGAAGCGGTACTACCGCCCAAGCGGTACTACCGCTTGTGTGAAGCGGTACTACCGCTTGTGCGCGGCTGTGCACGGTTCGGCAGGGATCCGAGTTGGACTCTTTTCCTGCGGGCCAAACCGACCTTGTGCGGGCAAAACCGACCCGGAGGAGGCTTTTACTCCAAGTTTAGACCCCAAGGCTCAACATATAAATAGAGGGGCAGGGCTAGCACACGGGACACATCAAGATTTCCCCAAGCCGTGTGCGGCAACCCTAACCCTCTAGTTCCTCCGTCATAATCTCCGTAGTGCTTGGCGAAGCCCTGCAGAGATTGTTCCTCACCACCATCACCACGCCGTCGTGCTGCTGGAACTCAACCACTACTTCATCATCGCTCGCTGGATCGAGGAGGTGAAGGCGTCATCAAGCCGTACGTGTGTTGAACGCGGAGGTGCCGTCCGTTCGGCACTAGATCGGAAGGATCGTGATTGGATCGCGGGACGCTCGGCGATTTGGATCGCGAAGACGTTCGACTACATCAACCGCGTTTATTAACGCTTCCGCTTAGCGATCTACAAGGGTATGTAGATTCACTCTCCCTCTCGTAGATGCTCATCACCATGGATAGATCTTATGTGTGCGTAGGAAAATTTTTGTTTCCCATGCAACGTTCCCCAACAGTGGCATCATGAGCTAGGTCTATGCGTAGATGAGATCTCGAGTAGAACACAAACGAGTTGTGGGCGTGGGTGTATACATATTGCTTGCCGTTACTAGTTGATACTTGATTCAGCGGTATTGTGAGATGAAGCGGCCCGGACCGACATTACGCGTACGCTTACGCGAGACTGGTTTTACCGCTGCGTGCACTTGTTGCATAAAGGTGACTGGCGGGTGTCTGTCTCTCTCACTTTAGTTGAATCGGTTCAATGAAGAGGGTTCTTTTAGAAGATCAAAAAGCAATCACTACACCACGTTGTGGTTTTGCGTAGGTAAGAACGGTTCTTGCAAACCCGTAGCAGCCACGTAAAATTTGCAACAACAATTAGAGGACGTCTAACTTGTTTTTGCAGGGTATGTTGTGATGTGATATGGCCAATTACATGATGAGATATATGTGATGTATGAGATGATCATGTTTTGTATAGAATATCACGACTTGCATGTCGATGAGTACGGCAACTGGCAGGAGCCATAGAGTTGTCTTTAATTATTGTATGACCTGCGTGTCAATCATTAAGCGCTATGTAATGCTTTACTTTATCGCTAAACGTTAGCTATAGTCGTGGAAGCAACAGTCGGCGCGACAACCTTATGGCGACACGTTGATGGAGATCAAGATGATGGAGATCATGGTGTCATGCCGGTGACGATGGAGATCATGCCGGTGCTTTGGAGATGGAGATCAAAAGCACAAGTTCATGGCCATATCATGTCACTTATGATTTGCATGTGATGTTAATCCTTTTATGCATCTTATTTTGCTTAGGACGACGGTAGCATTATAAGGTGATCCCTCACTTAAATTTCAAGATAAATTGTGTTCTCCCCAAGTGTGCACCGTTGCGAAAGTTCGTCGTTTCGAGACACGCCGTGATGATCGGGTGTGATAGACTCTACGTTCGCATACAACGGGTGCAAGCCATGTTGCACGTGCGGAACACTCGGGTTAAACTTGACGAGCCTAGCATGTACAGACATGGCCTCGGAACACAAGAGACCGAAAGGTCGAACATGAGTCATATAGTAGATATGATCAACATGAAGATGTTCACCATTGAAACCACCTCAACTCACGTGATGATCGGACTTGAGTTGGTGGATTTGGATCATGTAACACTCGAATGATCGGAGGGATGTCAATTTGAGTGGGAGTTTTTAAGTAATATGATTAATTAAACTCATTATCTAGAACAATAGTCTAAGTTGTCTTTGCTATATTTATGTTGTAGATCATGGCTCGCGCAGTAGCACCCCTGAATTTTAATGCATTCCTAGAGAAAGCTAAGTTGAAAGATGATGGAAGTAACTTTGTGGACTGGGCCCGTAATCTAAGGATTATCCTTACGGCTTCCCAGAAGGCTTATGTCCTTGATGCACCGCTTGGTGATCCACCCGCTCCAGTTGAGTCTCTAGACGTTGTGAACGCCTGGCAGGCTCGTTCTGATGATTACTCAATAGTTCAATGTGCAATGTTGTATGGCTTAGAACCGGGACTTCAAAGACGTTTTGAACGTCATGGAGCATATGAGATGTTCCAGGAGTTGAAGTTTATCTTTCAGAAGAATGCCCGGATCGAGAGATATGAGATCTCCGATAAGTTCTATGCTTGCAAGATGGAGGAGAACGGGTCTATCAGTGATCACGTGCTCAGAATGTCTGGGTACTCCACCCGTCTGGCTGAGTTAGGGATGCCCCTTCCGCCAGAGGCTATCACTGACAGAGTTCTTCAATCATTGCCACCTAGCTACAAGAGCTTCGTGTTGAACTATAACATGCACGGGATGAACAAGTCAGTCGCCGAGCTGTTTGCGATGCTGAAAGCCGTTGAGTCTGAAATTCAGAAGGAGCATCAAGTGTTGATGGTCAATAAAACCACTAGTTTCAAGAAAAATGGCAAGGGTAAGAAGGGTAACTCCAAGCAGAGTGGCAAAGCAGTTGCTCCTCTCGTGAAGAAACCCAAGGCTGGACCCAAACCAGAAACTGTGTGTTTTCATTGCAAGGGAACTGGACACTGGAAGCGGAATTGCCCCAAGTATTTGGCTGACAAGAAGGCGGCCAACAACAAACAAGGTATATATGATATACATGTTATTGATGTGTACCTTACCAACTCTCGTTGTAGTGCCTGGGTATTTGATACCGGTGCGGTTGCTCATATTTGCAACTCAAAACAGGAACTGCGGAATAGACGGAGGCTGGCAAAGGACGAAGTGACGATGCGCGTGGGAAATGGTTCCAAGGTTGATGTGATCGCCGTTGGCACGCTCGCTCTTCGATTACCGTCGGGATTAGTGATGAACCTAAATAAGTGTTATTTGGTGCCTGCGTTAAGCATGAACATTATATCTGGATCTTGTTTATTGCGAGACGGTTACTCATTTAAATCAGAGAATAATGGTTGTTCTATTTATATGAGTAATATCTTTTATGGTCATGCACCCAATGTGAGGGGTTTATTCTTGTTGAATCTCGATAGTAATGATACACATGTTCATAGCATTGATGCCAAAAGATATAGAATTGATAATGATAATACCACTTTCTTGTGGCACTGCCGTTTAGGTCATATTGGCGTAAAACGCATGAAGAAGCTCCATGCTGATGGACTTTTGGAGTCACTTGATTTTGAATCACTTGACACATGTGAGCCATGCCTCATGGGCAAGATGACTAAAACGCCGTTCTCTGGAACAATGGAACGGGCAAGTGACTTATTGGAAATCATACATACTGATGTGTGCGGTCCGATGAGTATTGAAGCGCGCAGTGGTTATCGTTACTTTCTCACCTTCACTGATGACTTAAGTAGATATGGGTATATTTACTTAATGAAACACAAGTCTGAAACATTTGAAAAGTTCAAACAATTTCAGAGTGAAGTTGAGAATCATCGTAACAAGAAGATTAAATTCCTACGATCTGATCGAGGAGGAGAATATCTGAGTTATGAGTTTGGCAGTCACTTAAGACAGTGTGGAATTGTTTCACAATTGACACCGCCTGGAACACCACAGCGTAATGGTGTGTCCGAACGTCGTAATCGAACTTTATTGGATATGGTGCGATCTATGATGTCTCTTGCCGATTTGCCACTATCGTTTTGGGGTTATGCATTAGAGACAGCTGCATTCACTTTAAATAGGGCACCATCGAAATCCGTTGAGACGACGCCATATGAACTTTGGTTTGGCAAGAAGCCAAAGCTGTCGTTTCTTAAAGTTTGGGGATGTGATGCTTATGTCAAAAAGCTTCAGCCTGAAAAGCTGGAACCCAAAGCGGAGAAATGCGTCTTCATAGGATACCCAAAAGAGACAGTTGGGTATACCTTCTACCTCAGATCCGAAGGCAAAGTGTTTGTCGCTAAAAACGGAACATTTCTTGAGAAAGAGTTTCTCTCGAAAGAATTGAGTGGGAGGAAGATAGAACTTGATGAGGTTATTGAACCTTTACTTCAACCTAAGAGTAGCGCAACGCAGAAAGTTGTTTCTGTCGAGCCTACATTAGCTGAAGAGGAAGTTAATGATGATGATCATGAAGCTTTGGATCAAGTTGCTATCGAACCTCGTAGGTCGACAAGGACGCGTACTGCTCCTGAGTGGTACGGCAACCCTGTCTTAGAGGTGATGTTGTTAAACAACGATGAACCTACGAGCTATGGAGAAGCGATGATGGGCCCGGATTCCGAGAAGTGGTTAGAGGCCATGAAATCCGAGATGGGATCCATGTATGAAAACAAAGTATGGACTTTGGAAGTATTACCTGAAGGGCGTAAGGCCATTCAGAACAAATGGATCTTTAAGAGGAAGACGGACGCGGACGGTAATGTCACCGTCTATAAAGCTCGACTTGTGGCAAAGGGTTTTTCACAAGTTCAAGGAGTTGACTACGATGAGACCTTCTCACCCGTAGCGATGCTTAAGTCCGTCAGAATCATGTTAGCAATAGCTGCCTTTTTCGATTATGAAATTTGGCAGATGGATGTCAAAACAGCGTTCCTTAACGGTTACCTTAAGGAAGAGTTGTATATGATGCAACCAGAAGGTTTTGTCGATCCAGAGAATGCTGACAAAGTTTGCAAACTCCAGCGATCCATTTATGGACTGGTGCAAGCATCTCGGAGTTGGAATCTTCGTTTTGATGATGTGATCAAAGCGTTCGAGTTTATACAAGTTTACGGAGAAGCTTGTATTTACAAGAAAGTGAGTGGGAGCTCTATAGCGTTTCTAATATTATATGTGGATGACATATTGCTGATTGGAAACAATATAGAAATGCTGGAAAGCGTAAAGGAATATTTGAACAAGAGTTTTTCAATGAAGGACCTAGGAGAAGCTGCTTTCATATTAGGCATCAAGATCTATAGAGATAGATCAAGACGCTTAATAGGACTTTCACAAAGCACATACCTTGATAAGATTTTGAAGAAGTTCAAAATGGATCAGTCCAAGAAGGGGTTCTTGCCTGTTTTGCAAGGTGTGAAGTTGAGTAAGACTCAATGCCCAGTGACTGCAGAAGATAGAGAAAAGATGAGTGTCATCCCCTATGCTTCGGCCATAGGCTCTATCATGTATGCAATGCTGTGCACAAGACCCGATGTCAGCCTTGCCATAAGTATGGTCGGAAGGTTTCAAAGTGATCCAGGAATGGAACACTGGACGGCGGTCAAGAATATCCTGAAGTACCTGAAAAGGACTAAGGACATGTTTCTCGTTTATGGAGGTGATCAAGAGCTCGTCGTAAAGGGTTACGTCGATGCAAGCTTTGACACTGATCCGGATGACTCTAAGTCGCAAACCGGATACGTATTTATTCTTAATGGGGGTGCGGTTAGCTGGTGCAGTTCCAAGCAAAGCGTGGTAGCAGATTCTACATGCGAAGCGGAGTACATCGCTGCCTCGGAGGCGGCGAAGGAAGGTGTCTGGATGAAGGAGTTCATGACAGATCTTGGAGTAGTGCCTAGTGCACTTAACCCAATGACTCTGTTTTGTGATAATACTGGTGCCATTGCTCTAGCCAAGGAACCAAGATTTCACAAGAGGACCAGACACATAAAGCGACGTTTCAATTCCATCCGCGATTACATCAAGGAGGACGACATAAATATTTGCAAAGTACACACGGATCTAAATGTTGCAGATCCGATGACTAAACCTCTTCCAAGGGCTAAACATGAACAACACCAGAACTGCATGGGTGTTCGATTCATTACAATGTAAATCACATAGTGATGTGAACTAGATTATTGACTCTAGTGCAAGTGGGAGACTGTTGGAAATATGCCCTAGAGGCAATAATAAATTGGTTATTATTATATTTCCTTGTTAATGATAATCGTTTATTATCCATGCTATAATTGTATTGATTGGAAACTCAAATACATGTGTGGGTACATAGACAACACTGTGTCCCTAGTAAGCCTCTAGTTGACTAGCTCGTTGATCAAAGATGGTTAAGGTTTCCTAGCCATTGACATGAGATGTCATTTGATAACGGGATCACATCATTAGGAGAATGATGTGATGGACAAGACCCAAACTGTAAACGTAGCATTTGATCGTGTCAGTTTATTGCTATTGTTTTCTGCATGTCAAGTATCTGTTCCTTTGACCATGAGATCATGCAACTCACTGACACCGGAGGAATACCTTGTGTGTATCAAACGTCGCAACGTAACTGGGTGACTATAAAGGTGCTCTACAGGTATCTCCGAGGGTGTCTGTTGGGTTGGCATGGATCAAGACTGGGATTTGTTACTCCGTATGACGGAGAGGTATCTCAGGGCCCACTCGGTAATACAACATCACATTGAGCCTTGCAAGCAAAGTGACTAAAGAGTTAGCCACAGGATCTTGTATTACGGAACGAGTAAAGAGACTTGCCGGTAACGAGATTGAACTAGGTATAGTGATACCGACGATCGAATCTCGGGCAAGTAACATACCGAAGAACAAAGGGAACAGCATACGGGATTAACTGAATCCTTGACATAGAGGTTCGACCGATAAAGATCTTCGTAGAATATGTAGGAGCCAATATGGGCATCCAGGTCCCGCTATTGGTTATTGGCCGTAGAGGTGTCTCGGTCATGTCTACATAGTTCTCGAACCCGCAGGGTCTACACACTTAACGTTTGGTGACGATTAGTATAATTGAGTTATTATGTTGGTGACCGAAAGTTGTTCGGAGTCTCGGATAAGATCCCGGACATGACGAGGATCTCCGGAATAGTCCGGAGGTAAAGATTGATATATGTGATAATAGTGTTTTGATCTCTGGAAGGGTTCCGGAGTTCACCGGAAGGGATTCCGGATGTTTACCGAAGTGTTCGGGTGCAGCAACACTTTATATGAGCCAAAGGGATAAAGCCCACAAGGTATTGGAAAGTGCAAAAGTAGTTTTGCTGCCGCGTAAGCGGTACTACCGCTTGGTGAAGCGGTACTACCGCCGGAGCGGTACTACCGCTTGTGTGAAGCGGTACTACCGCCCAAGCGGTACTACCGCTTGTGTGAAGCGGTACTACCGCTTGTGCGCGGCTGTGCACGGTTCGGCAGGGATCCGAGTTGGACTCTTTTCCTGCGGGCCAAACCGACCTTGTGCGGGCAAAACCGACCCGGAGGAGGCTTTTACTCCATGTTTAGACCCCAAGGCTCAACATATAAATAGAGGGGCAGGGCTAGCACACGGGACACATCAAGATTTCCCCAAGCCGTGTGCGGCAACCCTAACCCTCTAGTTCCTCCGTCATAATCTCCGTAGTGCTTGGCGAAGCCCTGCAGAGATTGTTCCTCACCACCATCACCACGCCGTCGTGCTGCTGGAACTCAACCACTACTTCATCATCGCTCGCTGGATCGAGGAGGTGAAGGTGTCATCAAGCCGTACGTGTGTTGAACGCGGAGGTGCCGTCCGTTCGGCACTAGATCGGAAGGATCGTGATTGGATCGCGGGACGCTCGGCGATTTGGATCGCGAAGACGTTCGACTACATCAACCGCGTTTATTAACGCTTCCGCTTAGCGATCTACAAGGGTATGTAGATTCACTCTCCCTCTCGTAGATGCTCATCACCATGGATAGATCTTATGTGTGCGTAGGAAAATTTTTGTTTCCCATGCAACGTTCCCCAACAGTAATTGGCCATATCACATCACAACATACCCTGCAAAAACAAGTTAGACGTCCTCTGATTGTTGTTGCATGTTTTACGTGGCTACTACGGGTATCTAGCAAGAACGATTCTTACCTACGAAAAAACCACAACGGTGATACACAAATTTCTATTCAACCTTCTCAAGGACCGCCTTTGTCGAATCCGATCCAACTAAAGTGGGAGAGACAGACACCCGCCAGCCATCTTTATGCAACAAAGTTACATGTCAGTTGATGGAACCGGTCTCTCGTAAGCGTACGAGTAATGTTGGTCCGGGCCGCTTCATCCCACAATACCGCTGAATCAAGAAAAGACCAAGGGAGGAAGCAATCTGAACATCAACGCCCACAAACTCCTTTGTGTTCTACTCGTCATCTCATCTACACCTAGACCTAGCTTTGATACCACTGATGGGGAACGTTGCATGGGAAAAAAATTCCTACGCACACGCAAGATCTATCCATGGTGATGAGCATCTACGAGAGGGAGAGTGGATCTACATACCCTTGTAGATCACTAAGCGGAAGCGTTAAGAAACGCGGTTGATGTAGTCGAACGTCTTCGCGATCCAAATCGCAAGCCGTCCTGCGATCCCATCACGATCCGTCTCGCGATCCAATCACGATCCGTCCCGTGATCCAATCACGGTCCTTCCAATCTAGTGCCGAACGGACGGCACCTCCGCCTTCAGCACACGTACAGCTCGATGACGATCTCCACCTTCTTGATCTAGCAAGAGGGAGCAGAGAGGTAGATGAGTTCTCTGGCAGCGCGATGGCGCGGCGGCGGTGGTGGTGGAACTATTCCGGCAGGGCTTCGCCTAAGCACCGCCGAAACTAGACTAGAGGAGAAACGATCTAGAGGAAGAAGAGGGCAGCACATGGCAATTAGGGTTGGGCTGCCCTCAAATCCTCTAGTATATATAGGAAGGAGGGAGGAGGAGGCAGCCCCTAGGGTTTCCCCTAGTGGCTTCGGCCGAACCAAGGAGGAGGTGGAGGAGTCCACCTCCAATCCTACTCCAAGTAGGATTCCAATCCTACCTGGAAAATCCCTCCCCCACTTGGGGTTTTTCCTTCTCCCACCTCCTAGCCGCATGGGCCTTGTGGGGCTGGTTTTCCCAGCCCACTAAGGGCTGGTGCACCACCCCTTAGGCCCATGTGGCCTCCCGGCGTGGGTGGCCCCTCCCGATGGCCCTCCGGCACTCCCGGTACACTACCGGAAATACCCGAAACTTTTCCGGTGGCCAAAACGGGACTTCCTATATATCAATATTTACCTCCGGACCATTCCGGAGCTCCTCGTGATGTCCGGGATCTTATCCGGGATTCCGAACAACCTTCGGTCACCACCATGCATAACTCAATACTACCAAAACGTCACCGAACGTTAAGTGTGCAGACCCTGCGGGTTCGAGAACTATGTAGACATGACCGAGACACCTCTACGGTCAATAACCAATAGTGGGACCTGGATGCCCATATTGGTTCCTACATATTCTACGAAGATCTTTATCGGTTGAACCTCTATGTCAAGGATTCAGTTAATCTCGTATGATGTTCCCTTTGTTCTTCGGTATGTTACTTGCCCGAGATTCGATCGTCGGTATCTCTATACCTAGTTCAATCTCGTTACCGGCAAGTCTCTTTTACTCGTTCCGTAATACAAGATCCCGTGGCTAACACTTTAGTCACATTGCTTGCAAGGCTTATTGTGATGTTGTATTACCGAGTGGGAAATCGCAGTCTCGATCCATGCCAGCTCAACAGACACCTTCGGAGATACCTGTAGAGCATCTTTATAGTCACCCAGTTACGTTGCGACATTTGATACACACAAGGTATTCCTCCGGTGTCAGTGAGTTGCATGATCTCATGGTCATAGGAACAGATACTTGACATGCAGAAAACAATAGCAATAAACTGACATGATCATATGCTACGTTCATAGTTTGGGTCTTGTCCATCACATCATTCTCCTAATGATGTGATCCCGTTATCAAATGACATCTCATGTCTATTGCTAGGAAACCATAACCATCTTTGATCAACGAGCTAGTCTAGTAGAGGCTTACTAGGGACACTTTGTTGTCTATGTATCCACACATGTATTTGAGTTTCCAATCAATACAATTATAGCATGGATAATAAACGATTATCATGAACAAGGAAATATAATAATAACCAATTTATTATTGCCTCTAGGGCATATTTCCAACACTCGACCTCCGCCACGGCCGTCGCTCTTCCCCTCCTAAATTCGGACGCCTCGATCCACCCTTGACCTACCCGATCACCGTGACGTCATCGCGGAAAGCTCGCGCCCCTACTCCCATCTTTCGTGCTTGGAGTGCCCTACCCGAAGCCGGCCGTCATGACCGACCTCGGCTGGCTCGGCCGTGTGCCCTCCTCCCGCGCCCAGGGTGCCTGTCGCTCCCAGCGTGCGTGTCGTGCCTCGCGCAGCTACACTGTGTACCGCACGCTCTCCTTCCGACGGTCATCCACCCACTACGCGAGCCACCGGCGAGCTCAACCACTCACGGCCGGGCACGCAAAAAATGGCGTTGACCCTGATAGTGGGTCCTATGGCCCACATGTCAGGGAGAGTGAGAGGTAATGAGAGAGGGAGAGCTTTTTTTACTTTTTTATGTTGGTTGGGGCCCATGTGTAAGGGAGAGATAGGGGATGAGAGAGAGTTTTTTTGGGTTAGGACCCATCTGTAAGTGGCATATCCATAGAGGGGCAAAATGTCTAGCAAACGTTCACGTAGCGGTCAAAGCCCTTTGACCGGACGATAACGGCATGGAAGAGCATTTCTATAAGTGCACCTAACACGGAGGGGTAAATTTGAGCATGCTTTGAAATTATGGATAAATCTGAGTGGTGGGTTTCAGTTAGGGACACAAATGTAAACACTAGTAGAAAACAGGGCATCAGTCCCGGTTCCAGAGGGCCTTTAGTCCCGGTTCTGCAACCGGGACAAAACGATCGGGACTAATGCCCACATCTTTTAGTTCTGGTTGGCTTACGAACCGGGGCTAAAGGACCTCCACGTGGCCACCGTGGGGTGCCCAGGCAGGAGGACCTTTAGTCCCGGTTGGTAACACCGACCGGGACTAAAAGGCAGCCACGCGTCAGCAGCTGCCAGGCGCTTGGGTTTTTTTTTTTTGAAAGGAGGGGTTTAGGGGTTTTGGAGGGTTTAGGGGTTTCATATTGTGTTTCCCCTTTTCTTTTTGTGTTTACCATTTTTATTTTATGCATTTCATTCAACTGGACGCTAGCTACTACATATAGCAATGAAGGAACCATTACACAGCATCGTCATGATCAATATTAGAGAGAAGTGACCTCTCTTTCTCCGTGCTTGGTCGAACAATGCAACAAGTTTTAGTAAATCTATTCGACGCTATTACATATAGTACACGTTCATGCATATATACAATATAACATCTCTTACGATCCTAATATCTAATTACCAATATCGCATTTCATATCCCGTTGGCATTCTCCGTCTTTAGGTATGACATGCTCAACAAAGAATCCCGCCAATTCCTCTTGAATTGCTCATATGCGATCGGTTGGTAGGAGTTCGTCCCGCTTCCGCCAGATCTAATTTAAAGAAGGGGGTCAATATATATATATATGAATGAAACTCAACACAATTGATGGTAATAAAATTAAAATGTGAATATTGTTTACGTACATCAAATTGTTCTGGAGATATGCCCTGCTCAGAGGTCGAGTGGCGAATGAACTCGCAAACGTAGTATGCTCATAAATTAGTTCCTTCTGCCTGCCACAAGCACTTTATGAGAATAGAGTTCAATCAAAATGATAATCAAGCATGATAATGGTATTCAAACTAGAATCAATGAGAGACGATGCGGGTACTAGCTAGTAGCTAGTACTTACTTTGGGGTGTGAAAATCGCAGCTCATTTCTCCGTACACCCCTAGCCTGGTTGGTGAACTTTTTCCAAACCCTGCACGGCAAAGAAAATAATTACTTGATGTCAGGAAATGAACGAAAGTTGCTGATATGGTGCGATAATGATTTAACTTACTTCTGAAGCATTTCACTCATGTTCGTCCAGTCCTTAGGATCTTTACGTCTCGAGTCCAAGACAAGTACTACTCCCTCGTCAGGCCAAATGGCTAGCAGAATAAAGTGGAAATTGTGGATGCATAACTCATCAATTACACTTAACCTCGAGTAAGTGAAACAGAATGTGCACGTACAAGACAGTAACACTCACTCCAAGTTGTAAGGAAATAGTATTTCCTTTCTGTTTTGTTGTCCAAGTAACGCCCGTAGCAAGTTTTGCTCTGTTTCACGGGGGTTGTGTTTTAACGTATGTTCATTTATGGTATTTGGGTTAATGAACCCAATGTCATAGATTTGTCGTATTCTGCATTCGATGATCTTCAATCTGCATATAATATAGTGTTAGGATAATTATACATGCAATGAACGAGCTAAGCTAAAGACTTTACTGAAAAAATACTTACAGACAATAGGAACTGATGATAGTTTTGTCGAGGGCCTTTTGATTGTATAACTGAAAAAATTCTTCAAATTCAACGAACAACGCATGGACTCCATTGAAGAAGTGCTCATCTTTAATTCCCACGAAGATATTGGCGGTCCCGTCCTTGTAGGCTTTCAAGTACCATTGATGCAATTGCCGCATCCTCGTTGGTAGACCCTTGAGCTCCTCACGTCTGACGAGAGGCTTCCCGTGCTCGTATTTTAAGGATGCTACTACCTTAGCCTTTTCAAATTGTACCGAATCGGGTAAGTAATCACCAGCAGTGATAGCAAGACCACTGGCCGCTTTCTCTGGATCATTAGCGATATCGGTAACCACCTTGAGCGGAGTGCACGATTTCAGTTCTTGTTTGCCGAGCTGGGGAATTGTTTTCCCACTTCTTGCGCCACTGCTACCTCAGCTTCCCGGCCGCCTCGCTTGATCAAATGTCTTTTGAATACATCGGTCATAGTTTGATTGCGGCGGAGGCGGTGGTGGTCGCCTAAGGTCATCCAGAGTTCGTTGCGCTTTCACCAGATCTATTTTCTCCTTTGGAGGCGGACGTATCGGTAAAAGCTGGCGTCTCACTTCTTTAGCCACGATCTCGTTGAGTTCCTCCTCAGTCCTCTCGTAGGGTAACTTGGGAGGAACCTTAAGGCTTGGGCCTGCTCTGAATTTCTTCATTTTCGTACTGCTGCTAGCCGCCGGAGTGGTGGCGGCTCTCTTCCGCCGTTGCTGAGGTGGTGGAGGAGGCCGAGTCCGCTGACGCGGCGGAGACAGCTGAGGTGGACGAGGATTCTGCTGAGGGGCCTCCTCCGTCGGAGTCCGCTGAGGCGGCGGAGTCCGCTGAGGCGGCAGAGTCGGCTAACGCGTCGGAGACGACTCAGGCAGCGGAGACGACTAACGCACCGGAAACGGTTGACGCACCAGAGATGGCTGACGCACCGGAGACAGTTGACGCGCCGGAGACGACTCAGGCAGCGGAGACATATGACGCACCGGAGACGGTTGACGCACCGGAGACGGCTGACGCACCGGAGATGACTCGGGCACCGGGGCCTCCTCCGGCTGAGTCTGCTGAGGCGGCATCCAGTTTGGAAGCAGGATGTTTTCCTTTCTCCATAGACTAGTAGTCCTTAAGGCATTTTCAAGAAGAGTCTCCCCTTCACCTGTAGCGTACTCAAGCTCCAGCCCCTCAAATCTGTCCATTATTTCATCCACCCCGACAATAGCAAAGCCAGCTGGAACCGGAGTGAAATGGAAAATTGCACCAGGTCGAGGAGGTAAGACATAGCTGACCGCCGCCTTCAAGGCCAGGTTATGGCATTTCGCCATTAGCACACAATGTTCATTATCCGTGATACCATCCACGGGGTAGCGAGGAGCTGTGCTATCAGGCTGAACGAGCTCCGTGGAAGCCACGCTGCTTCTCCGCTGAGATGGTGGGGTAGCATCGTGGGTAGTATCCAATGAAGGATCTTCGTGCCGCTGAGATGGTGGGCCGATAGCTCGCTAGCTCTCAAGTGCCTCTAGTTTCGCTAATCTTTCATTGATCTTCTGCATTTTGCTTGCTTCCTCTTTCTTCTTTCTCTGTCTGCTTCTATAACCAGTGTTGTCGGGAAACCCATGCACCCACGGAACAGAGCCTGATGTGCCTCGTGTTCGTCCAGGGTGTTCAGGATTCCCGAGGGCCATTGACAGCTCGTCCTTCTCTCTGTCGGGAACGAACCTCCCTTCCAGCGCTTCTTTGATTACTTCCTCAAGCCTTGTGACGGGTGTTTGAAGTTGAGCTTTCGTCCAAACACACTTCCATGTGACTGGGTCCAAAGTTCCCCCAACCCCGAAGAACCAAGTCGTTGCCCGATCTGGCCAGTGCAATGTGGCTGGTTGGACATTTTTAGCAAGCAGGTCTTGCTCAACTTTGTCCCACGTAGGCCGGGCTTTGCTGTAGCCACCTGACCCCGTAACATGGTGATTCTGCTTCTTTGCAGCATTTTGCTTATTTATATGTGACCTTTCCTTGGCCTTCTCTGATTTCTTGTAGGCCACAAATGCGGGTCACTGATCTTTTATCTTCAAGTATTGACCTTTGAATTCTGGAGTCTCGTCTTTCTCGACAAACTTTTTGTTCAATAGTTTCTTCCAGTTCTTGAATAGTTCTGCCATTTTCTTAAGAGCAAACGCCTTGACCTTTCGCTGTATAACTGGGTTATTCGGATCCTCCTCTGGCGGTAGGCTGAAATTTCTCAACAACGAGTTCCAAAGATCATCTTTCAGTCTATCGTCGACATAAGGAACTTCAGGGTCCTTCTTCTTATTCCATTCCTGGATGTTGATCGGGACGCTGTCCCTAACAATAACTCCACACTGATGTATAAATTTGTCCTTGGTCCGCTTGGGAGCAATCGGTTGGCCTTCTAGAGAGACTTCTTCGATCGTGAACCTTTCATCCGGGTCCAACCTTTTCTTCGGGCCTCGTCTCCTTACCGAAGTTTGGCTCGATCCGGAGGGCTAAAAGAAGAAAGAAGCGTTAATATATGTACATACAAAACAATTAATGCATCTAGTCAGCAGAGGCTTAATTTATATATATATATATATATATATATATATATATATACCTCGCCGGACTTTGAAACAGTTAAGGCTCCCTTGTCCATTCGATCACCGGAGCCGTCATGATCTCCTTCCTCCTCCATTCCATCACCGGAGCCGTCATAATCTCCTTCCTCCTCCATTGGATCACCGGAGCCGTCATCCTCTCTTCTATCACCATCGGTGTCGTTGAGCCACGACAAGATATTATCATCACCTCCGTCGCAGATTATATCCCCCAACAAGTCTTCTTTTTCTAAGTCTCTATGATCCATAGCTTCTGCACATAAAGCATTGACACTTCAAACTAGCTATCACATAAAGAAAAAAAGAAGTATATTTGTCACCAAAATACAACACTTGACAGAGTTTCCTCTATTTAAAAAATAGTTCTCTGTTTTCAAAAATCATTCCCTCCATATAGAAACTTGCGGACCCCCCCCCCCCTCATGTCGAAGTTAACGGGGATATGTTGAATTCCCGAGAGAGTTAGGGGTGTTCTAACGCGGCACTACACGATATAGGTGAAGGGGGATAACATCCGGGAATGTTTTCCCGAACTCGTCATTTTCGGACAGATGAAATGGAGGGGGACAGTTCCAGATTCGCTATGCTAGCTGCTTGTGATAGACGAACGGAGGGCATATTTGGATTCGTCATATTTTTTTGATCGATTTTCATATATAAAGAGCTTCACGGAATGAGATCCGGTGACTTGCCTCTAGCAAGTCACGTTGTAACTGGCTCCCCCTCATCTGCCGTTGAAACAACATCTTTGTTGCCGACTGCTCATGAAATACAACATGATAAAGACGGCGACACTCGGTAAAGACAGATTTTAAAGCACTGTTCTCACTAAGCCTCTCTCCGATCCAAATTTCATTGTGGTTACGTCCCTCTCCAACCAACAAGTTACGGCCTCATCTTGTAATTTGAAATCCTTGCGGTTAATCTGTATATGTTAGCACTCCACGCCAAAAAACATATATACACAAAACTCTTATTTTATTATTAGTACCAAAAACGACTGCTTCCATTTTTGTTAAATTAAATGTTATTTAATCAGTTTATCTCTAGTTTTGTGGTATTTTTCTTAAAAAAAGAAGGTTAAAACCCCTGGTCTCTGCATCAATCCATCCATCTATACATACATGGGGCAGGGGCATCAATCCACACCAAATAATTCAATAAACGCCTAGGAGGGGCTCACTGGGGGCAGGGGCATCAATCCATCCATCTATACATACATACATACATACATACATGGACAAAAAAAAATCATATATACATATGAACATATGAACATTTTCTATATACATATGAACATTTTCAGAAACAGCAGCATATATTGCATAACAGCAGCATATATCTTCACATATTAGCAGCATAAATTCTTCATATATTGCATAACAACAGCATATGAACATTTTCTATATACATCAATGATCAATCCATCCATCCATAAGCAGGAGGGGCTCACTAGGGGCAAGGGCCGGCGCGGGGACAGCGACGGCGACGTCGGGGCCGGCAGGGGCGCGGCGACGGCGACAGGGCATGGGCGCGGGGACGGCGACGGCGACGTCAGGGCTGGCAGGGGTGCGGCGACGGCGACGGGGCAGGGGCGCGGTGACAGCGACGGCGGGGCAGGGCGAGGCGACGTTGGGGCAGGGGCTCGGGGACGGCAGGGCGTCGGCGAGGGCAAAATCCGGCAGCCTGGCGACGTCGAGGTAGTCATCGGCGCCGTCGGGGGAGAGGAGGAGAAGAAACTGCAGGTCGATTTGGAAATTTTTCCAAGTCCCGCTTATATAGCCCCCCCTTTAGTCCCGATTGGTGGCTCCAACCGGGACTAATGCCCCCCCCCCTTTAGTCCCGGTTGGAGCCAGCAACCGGGACTAAAGGTAAATTTCAGCAGCCCAAAGGGCGGGAAGCAGAGACATTTAGTCCCGGTTGGTGGCTCCAACAGGGACTAAAGGGGGGCATTAGTCCCGGTTGGAGCCACCAACCGGGACTAAAGGGTTGTGCTTCCCGCAGCCAAAGTTTAGTCCCACCTCACTAGTCGAGAGGGGCTCGGAGTGGTTTATAAGCGCTGCTGCCGCTGCCCTCTCGAGCTCCTCTCTATTGCAGGCAGTACATGCCTATCTCATGCCCTGTTGGGCCTGCTAGCACTGCGGGCCTGCATCCTGGCCCATTTCTAGGGTTTCTAGTCGTATGCAGGCCGTTGTGGCTAGTACGCGGGCCTTTTTTTATTTTTTGCATATATTATGTTTTTAAAATTTTAATGTTATTTTTTGCATATGTTTTAGTTGATTCCATTTGCTATTAGAGTTTTATAAAATCTTTTTACTATTAAAGTTTTTAACAAATAAATACTTTGATAATTTTAGTTAATATTATTTTGATTCTTTTTAGTTGATTCTTTTTGCTATTAGAGTTTTATAAAAGCTTTTTAGTTTTCTATTAAAGCTTGTAACAAAATATACTTTATGAAAATTCTTTTTACTATTAAAGTTTTTAACAAATAAATACTTTGATAATTTTAGTTAATATTATTTTGATTCTTTTTAGTTGATTCTTTTTTCTATTAGAGTTTTATAAAATCTTTTTAGTCATTCTTTTTGCTATTAGAGTTTTATAAAATCTTTTTAGTTCATTCTTTTTGTTATTAGAGTTTTATAAAAGCTTTTTAGTTCATTATTTTTGCTATTAGTTCATTCTTTGAGCTAAATGACCCTGAATTTGAAAAGCACTACAAATGAACTCTGAAAAGGTTAAAACTTGGCATGGTATCATAATTTCACCCACATAGCATGTGCTAAAATGTTGAGAGGGTTACGGGAAAAACTGGATGCACTTCGTGTACAAACTGGATTATCTCTTTCGAAGTAACAGGGTTTCGGATGAAAACTCATCTATTACAAAAGGGATTTCATTTTTTTAACATATTTTAACTCTAGGCTTTTTCTGCATTCAATATGCACCATTCAAAGCCACATCGTCAATTCTCAACCCTTTTCTGACTTCATTTGCTATTTTTCATGCATTTCATGATTTATTTTGAGCTAAATGACCCTGAATTTGAAAAGCACTGCAAATGAACTCTGAAAAGGTTGAAACTTGGCATGGTATCATAATTTCACCCACATAGCATGTGCTAAAAAGTTGAGAGGGTTACGGGAAAAACTGGATGCACTTCGTGTACAAACTGGACAATCTCTTTCGAAGTAACAGGGTTTCGGACGAAAACTCATCTATTACAAAAGGGATTTCATTTTTTTAACATATTTTAACTCCAGACTTTTTCTGCATTCAATATGCACCATTCAAAGCCACATCATCAATTTTTAACCCTTTTCTGACTTCATTTGCTATTTTTCATGCATTTCATGATTTATTTTAAGCTAAATGACCCTGAATTTGAAAAGCATTGCAAATGAACTCTGAAAAGGTTGAAACTTGGCATGGTATCATAATTTCAACCACATAGCATGTGCTAAAAGGTTGAGTGGGTTACGGGAAAAACTGGATGCACTTCGTGTACGAACTGGACAATCTCTTTCGAACTAACAGGGTTTCGGACGAAAACTCGTCTATTACAAAAGGGATTTCATTTTTTTAACATATTTTAACTCCAGACTTTTTTCTGCATTCAATATGCACCATTCAAAGCCACATCATCAATTTTCAACCCTTTTCTGACTTCATTTACTATTTTTCATGCATTTCATGATTTATTTTGAGCTAAATGACCCTGAATTTGAAAAGCACTGCAAATGAACTCTGAAAAGGTTGAAACTTGGCATGGTATCATAATTTCACCCACATAGCATGTGCTAAAAAGTTGAGAGGGTTATGGGAAAAACTGGATGCACTTCGTGTACAAACTGGACAATCTCTTTCGAAGTAACAGGGTTTCGGACGAAAACTCATCTATTACAAAAGGGATTTCATTTTTTAAACATATTTTAACTCTAGAATTTTTCTGCATTAAATATGTACCATTAAAAGCCACATCATCAATTTTCAACCCTTTTCTGACTTCATTTGCTATTTTTCATGCATTTCATGATTTATTTTGAGCTAAATGACCCTGAATTTGAAAAGCATTGCAAATGAACTCTGAAAAGGTTGAAACTTGGCATGGTATCATAATTTCACCCACATAGCATGTGCAAAAAAGTTGAGAGGGTTACGGGAAAAACTGGATGCACTTCGTGTACAAACTGGACAATCTCTGTCGAAGTAACAGGGTTTCGGACGAAAACTCATCTATTACAAAAGAGATTTCATTTTTTAACATATTTTAACTCCAGAATTTTTCTGCATTCAATATGCACCCTTCAAAGCCACATCATCAATTTTCAATCCTTTTCTGACTTCATTTGCTATTTTTCATGCATTTCATGATGTATTTTGAGCTAAATGACCCTGAATTTGAAAAGCACTGCAAATGAGCTCTGAAAAGGTTGAAACTTGGCATGGTGATTGCTGCATCAAAGCGGACACCACTGTTTTGGTTGGTGCTCTTTTTATCTTGGGCGGTCGTGTAAAATGTATTACCATTTATCTCGTACCCTTGGTTGGTGCTCCAAAGTACACAGTGATCAAATGTTATTACTGAAAAAATAAATACATAAAGTTCATACATAGTTCTCATAGAACAACATATAGCTCTCTAGAGCATCTAATTAAAACATAAATTTAAACTAACATACAACTATGTAAAACATTTAAATGCAACAACAAATGCGATCATAATCGCAACTAAGGTAACAATTGATCCAACGGCATAATGATACGAAGCCTCATTATCAATGGCATATTTTCTTATCTTTCTAATCTTCAAGCGCATTGCATCCATCTTGATCTTGTGGTCATCGACGACATCGGAAACATGCAACTCCAATTTCATCTTCTCCTCCTCAATTCTTTTCAATTTTTCTTTCAAATACTCGTTTTCTTTTTCAACTAAATTTAACCTCTCGACAAGAGGGTCGGTTGCAATTTCCGGTTCACATACCTCCTAGATAAACACATCTATGTCACGGTAGTCGGCATAATTGTCATAAACACTAAATGAAACAAATAGTTATAAAATATAATATACCACATCCGAATCATAGACCGGACGAGGGCCGACCTGGGCGGATACCATGACCATGGCACTATATAATAACAAACAATAATAAAAGTAAGAAATTTATACAAGTATCTATGTAAATCATACAAGTAAGAATTTTTTCTTTCAAAAAGAAGATAAGAACAAGAGGCTCACCACGGTGGTGCCGGCGACGAGATCGGCACGGGCGATCAACGACGTTGAGGACGGGGACGGGACGTGACGGACCGCCAAACCTAGACAAATCTTGGGGAAAATGGAGCTTGGAGGTCGAGCTTGGAGAGGAGAAAGCTTAAGCGTGGCTCGGGCATTTCATCGAACACCTCGTGTGCATAGGAGGTGAGAGCAGAGCAGCACACACCTCCCACACGCCGGCCGGCCAAAAAACAGAGGAGTGTGCGGGCAGGGGCAAGTATATATATAGGCATATCTTTAGTGCCGGTTGGTGGCTAGAACCGGGACAGAAGACTGCCCTTTAGTCCCGGTTCCAGCCACCAACCGGGACTAAAGGGGCTGCGCCAGGAGCGATGACCTTTAGTCCCGGTTCGTGTTTGGAACTGGGACTAAAGGGGTCAGACGAACCGGGACTTGTGCCCGCCGAGGCCAGGCCGGCGTCCTGGCCTCATGAACCGGGACTGATGCACCCATTAGTCCCGGTTCGTAACACGACCGGGACTAATGCAATATTCTGGCCTGGACCAAAGCCCTGTTTTCTACTAGTGAAAAGACCCTTGAATTTTAATCCAAAAGCATGCAATATTCTTACTTCGCCAAAACCATATTTTTCATGGAAGCATAAGGTGAACTGTAGCACTTTATTTATGAGGACGTAGGTACAAGCAGCTTTATCATGCTCAAGTGTCTTCAAGTATGCCATCATCATCATGGTAAATAATATTGCAGTGGGGAGATTTGTGGTTCGAGAGGGAAGGCATCTGTGGGCACACAAAAAATAGGAGTTATTAGTGTGAAAAAAAAGTTGATCACTTATCTTAATTTGCCCCCACTATTATATGCATTGTGGGGCTTATTTCTTTATGCATTACTAGATGATACCCCGCGCGTTGCTGCACGAATTGGTTGCCATATATTTTGATAAAATTTAAATAAAAATTCGCGCGTTGCTGCACGGGTTGGTTGGCATATATTTGAAATTTAAATAAAAATTAAAATAGATATAATACTCCCTCCGGGTTTTTTAGTCTGCATATAACTTTTGTCTGCAGTCAAAGTATCTCTATTTTGACCAAATTTATAGAAAGAATTATCAACATTCACAATACCAAATCAATACAATTAGATTCTTTATGGAAAGTAATTTCATATAATATATATTTGATATTGTAGATGTTTATATTTTTTTAATATAAATTTGGTCAAACTTCGTAAAGTTTGACTCGACACAAATCTTATATGCAGAGTAAAAAGAAACTGAGGGAGTATAATGTATTTGATGATTATATTGTTGTAAATACATATAGAACATAAGTACCATTTTCTTATGCATGTTAAGAGAGATATAATTAATGTGACTAGTGAGGTGGCATGTGTAGTGGGTTGGGGTGTGTGCATGTTGAGAGAGAATATAAATACCATTTTCCATGCATGTGAAGATAAATAATTAGCAAGGTGATGAGGTGAAATGTGTGGTGAGGTGACATGTGTGCAAGTTGGGAGAATTGCGATGGTGTGGATCAACTATGTAGGTATATGGGATATGGCAGATGGCCGACAATCCAAGGTGAATTTGCGTATGCTTAGCTATTTGGCCTCTGACTCTTAGCAGTCAACAGTCCGGATTTTTCAATAACTTTTACCCCATGGGTGGTAAGTTGTAGCAACTTTTTTTAGAGTAAAACCTCCTCCTTATTCATGTATAATAAGGGTAGCAGCTTAAAATCATTGAATGTAATTTTTTGAATATTCAAAACAGTAGGAAAAACCAACGCAATTGCGTTGATCATGCACATATGGTGGGGGGGTATGGACCAATGAAGGTAACGCCCGAAACGAGTCAATAAATAAAACCTACTCCTATTTGAAGGAATAAAAAATGTATTCAGTGTGTATTATAGGAAAAGTCACTATATATTAAAAATCAGTGTATATAGAAAATCTTCATCGTATATTATAATTTTGTTTAGTGTGTATTTGAATAAATAATCACCATACATTTGTAAAATGTTTAGTGTGTATTAAAAAACAATTCATGGTATATCAAAAAAATATAAAAAAGAGAAAAACCATATCTGAAACCGAAAAAGAAAAAAAAAATATAAAGAAAAAATCAATTATAGAAAACCGACGCAAAAAACACACAAAAATGAAAACAAAACCCCGCAGCAGCGCGAACGAAACAACAGTGACCGTGGCGAACCCTGGAACTCGCCCGGCCTACCATGCTCCGCGAGTGGGCTTGGCTTTGACCATGACTGTTTTTTTTTAGTAAAAACAGTTTTCGTTAACAAATAGTATGAAGCAAAATCTCAACCTCCAATGACCCACCAACCCCTTAACTGATTTTTTTATAGCCAAACATTTCTGTTGCACAATCTAGTTTTCTAGCTTCAGAATTTGACAGGCCAACCAGCTCTGGCAACTCAACTTTTGAAACCAAACGAAATACGAAAAGCATCTTGAGCAGACCGAGGAAGATGGTGAGATTAATCTTATTTTTCTCTCCTCCGCAAAAGGAAAGTGTTCACATTACATCTTGACCACAAGATTGTGGTACCATTCACAACAAAGACATCGGGATGCATCTTAGTAAAGGCATACCAGATGCCACCAACAGCAAAAATCTGATGGTCTGACATGATAGGTTCTATAGTGTAGTCTACTCGGTCTTGAAAATCTTGTGTGCACCTGAATACATATACGAATGAGATGTCCATTTCATCAGCAATAGATGTTCAAGATTGCAAGAATATAAAAGGTATGACTGGTAGCAACTGAAAATTGAATTGTTTGGCGAACTGAACAATTCGCTATTACCACTTAATGCTCCATAGTTCAGATGTGCCTAGGCTGCCTAATTCCCCGGCTTGTCCGAGGCAGAAAAGTTCAATGTTTTCCAGAGTGTGATGACAAATTACCTTCTGTGTATGAAGAATCGAGGGGGGGGAGGGGTAACAAAACTAAGTTTGTAATATCCAAATATTAAAGAGAGGTTAGCTTGTTGTGCAAATAAATTGAGTAAACCAAAGGATGATGTCCAAGCGATGAAGAAAAAAAACATGCCTCAAAGCTATTATTGCCAACTTACCTGATACATGATCAGCCGTTAAGAAGTGTTCATTCTCTAACAGTCATTATAAAAAGACAGTTAAAAAGTATGCACGGCAAACAAAGAACACCCCATAGCAACAAAATTCTCAATAAATCAAATGGAATGAATTAACCTGAGGGTGCTTTTAACTATACAAACATATGAAACATGTTGTCGAGACTTATGTTGCCAACAGGAAATAGGTGGCAGCAATCAAGGTGAAGAAATGGAGAAACGAAAATCACCATTTCAGTAAGCATGAGTTGTAAGTGCATGGCGCTCATCTTGGCTGATAATCTCGCTAGCAGCAACTAATATCTCAGTTCATAGCCAAGACTGAATTAATGAACTGCAGCCCCTCTCCCATTGCTACTTAAAGAAGACAACTACCTGTTAGTGCTTTCAGTTATACAATATTAAATCTTTGACGTCCCTCAGATACTTGAATCAATAATAATCACCTGGAGACTCTTAAATTATCACCAAAGTGAATTAACTGGTTCAACTAAAGACCAATAAGAGGAAGCAAACATCAACCTCCAGATTTGGCTCCTGGATTGTCCTTGAGCATAAGAACATACTTTTTGCACTTTTTAGTTCTGCTTTTGTGCGGGAATACAATTCTAAGATTGTCAATCAACAATATTAGAATATTGCTTAGTCTGTTTATTCACCCATGCGAAACACGTCAAAGACCAGTTTGTATTACATGTTGTAGGAGGTTCTAGTTTTTATGTGTCCTGCTATCTACAAAGCATGGGCTCGAGCATTACACTTCAGTATGTATTCATATTCTCCTATTGTAATGAATTCTTTAGCTACAACCAAGTTAGGAAAATTTAGTTTCCCAGTCTCTCGCCGAATTGCCTTTTAAAGCACAAGAATTCTCATATATCAGGTAATCTTACTGTGCTGACATGATTAAAGTACAGTTAGCCTGATATAACTTTCAGCAAGTAGCGCTTAGTGGCATATATCGGTTTTTCTTCTTGTTTGTACTCTCTATGAAATCTTGATATTTATTATGCTTATAATTGTCCTTTTCATCTTTGAGAACTAATCCAAAGAACACAACACCAAGACCAGAGCATGCCTTTTACCCATGAATCACAAACACACACGAAGAGGCCTAACAAAAACAATCCATCCACTCCAATGACTAAATTCGATGAGACGTAACCGAACGCACACACACAGTCGTTCCACCGGGCAACCTACCCTCCCCCCAAAACAAACCCAACCCACAATATCAATACCCTCGATCTCAACCCCAAATCCATAGCCAAGCCACAAATGGACATGAAAAATAAAGAGAGGAAGCAAAACCTGACGTGGAACAGAAGAGGGCAAAACGACCGACGGAGTCCCTCAGGCGGTGCGAAAGAAGGCGAGCCGACCAACGCATATCCAGCAAACAGCCGCCCATCGGAACACTCCTCCAATGAACAAACTAGAGGGACACGGAAGAGAGACAAGCAGATGGCACAACCACCTAGTCCCTTCAGTAACTAAAAAGCAGTTCAGCCATCCACCATGCGCACACCAACAGCAAAACTCGGCGAGAGCAACGGTCGCCCCTCGGCCTTCCTGAATCCAGATCGTAGTGGGATCTGTGGACATTTGTTCGTCCAAGAACTGCACGGCCACGAATGACACAAGTTCATAAGAAACTTGTCGTCCTCGATGATCTTCCATTACAACCATAGCCTGAAAACATAGGGTGTGTTTGGTAGAGTGCATGGAGGGTGCATGTGCTCAACAGTTCCTATGACGATACCTCTTCACGCCATCGAGATAGGTCTTGCTTGATGAATAGCAAGATCAGCAATGACATTGGCTACATCAAATACTTGAGGAACGTAAGCTTGATGGATTTCACACCAATTTATGACAATGAAATTAATTATTTTACATTTCTAAATTCTAGTTCTAATAATCCCTGGTCCTACTAACATGGAGTCATGTATAATACTAAAGATGCGAACATCAACGTGGACGAGATGTAAATTACAGAAGACCAAACTTGTAGACTAAAAAGGGGATAAATTAGTACCTGCTACTGCTGGTTGACAAACACCGTACTCGTATGGACTTGTAGAGGCGGCACTGCAGTCTCTTTCAACAGTCGCCGCCATCACGGCCGTTGCATTATCGGCCCCGGTCCCGGCCTCTATCCATCCAGCTTCTTCTTCAGCATCCATTTGGACGTCCGACTGCTGGGCGTAGGGATTGAGAGAGACTGGGAGGCATGTGTTGCGGCTATGAGGGGATTTTCTTGTCATCGGCTGGGGAAGTTGCCTGTCTGACCAGTCCAGTGCGACTGCGAGTCATATATATCATCCCTCCAATCTCTCCCATACCTTTCATCTAGACATGGAAATTTGATGCTTCCTCCCATGGCTATACGCCGCTGCAGGAGATGGAGGGGAGTAGTAGGGGGGTTCCCTGCTCCGCAACCAGCTATCCAGGGCGGCCGCCCTGCTCGCCCTTGTGATAGCACCGCCACTCTTTGTTGGGGCGTCGCCTCGATTGGTTCGCGTGGAAGAGATAAATCCAGGGTTGTTGGACTCGTAGATGGTGCGACGGGAGAGGAGATGTCTGGTGGAGGCCGGAGCAGGGCGAGGTGGCGGCGGGCGGAGGTGCGCGAGGTGGCGGCGGCCGGAGGTGCGCGAGATAGTGAAAACCCTAGAAGAGAGCCCGAGATAGACAGTGCGAGTTCGGGGAGCTGCCACTGCACCCTGTCATGTGACGGAAGCAAACCGACTATAACCCATTTGGGACCCACACCACAGCGACCCACCGCCCGCAGATGGCCTTGAGGCTTCAGAGGAACGACACGCAGATAGACTTAACAGCTCACATCCGTGGACAACAGCGTCATTCCACCCTCAAATCGCTGAGAACTCCCCGTTTCGTGGGAGCTTAGTAACTCTAGTTATGTCGCTTATAGCGAGTTCGGTATAGTATCTATCTCATTAGAATAGGGCGCACTTACGAACAGCCCTTTTTTTCATGGTAATACGTGTCATATTTATAGAATAAGATCAAGTTACAAGGCACGTAAACACCGACCTTACAAAACTGAAAAGATAGAATAATCCTATGCAATATACCATCGTCTGTCCCTCTTCTTCGACGCCACCAAAGCGGCCACCAAAAGGAAAGAAGCCAGATCACCTCTTCACCCGAGCTCGACGCGGCTCCATCGCTGATCTGCAGCTTTACGGACCTCCAAAGTAGTTTGCCAGAAGCAAAACCATTGCCGTTGAAATAATCAGATCGGGGCAACATGTCCCCGGACACGCCATCGAACTCCAGATCTGACACCCCCGCATGACGACAACGTCGGAGGAGGACAAACCCAGCACCGACCACAAACCCAACACAAACCCAGCACACGATGCACCATCTTCCAGCTGTCACTTGCGTAGACAACCGTCTGCGCGTACTCCTGAACGACAAAACCTCCCTGCTCCACCATGACGTCGGAGACAACACCGCAGCAACGGGGACAGAGCAGAAGGAGAGACACACCTGATGGAGTCACTGTCGCCACCTCGCTGACACCATCCATGAACCCTAACGTCGCCGATCTGAAGGATCGGCAAACAAACGATGCCATCAACTCCGAGACATCGCCATGAAGGACCCGCCGGTATGGGAGTGAAGCTGAGGCAGATTTATTCGTTGGACGCCGCTCCCACCACCCCAATGACGCACCACAACCTACAGATCCAATCCCTAACTACAGACCAGAGGAACGGGGTCCCCCCTCCCTCCTGCTGTCGGAGCAGCAGCCGAAGGGAGAGGGGCCAACACCCTCGCTGGTTGAGATCCGATGGAAGAAAATACCCTCCCTAGTCGCCTCGCTCCTGGCGGCGGCTAGGGTAGGAAACGCACGTCTTAGCGTGCCGTCTGATGCCACATGTTACGGACCAGCCCTCTAGCGCATGACGTGGCTTGAGACTGCGTCGGTATTTCCCCAAAGAAGAAGGGATGATGCAGCACAGCGACGGTAAGTATTTTCCTCAGTTATGAAACCAAGGTATCGAACCAGTAGGAGGATCACACAACACTATGTAAACAGCACCTGCACACAAAGAACGAATACTTGCAACCCGACGCGAAAGAGAGGTTGTCAATCTCTCCACGGTAAAAAGATAGATTAGGTTGTGATAGATTGGATAGATAGATCTCGCAAAAACACAAAATAAAAGAGGCAAATAAAAAGTGCATCAAGATATTTTTGGGTTCTTGGAATAACAGATCTGAAAACAAAAGCGGCAAAATGATAGATCGGAAAGCAATATGTTGGAAAAGTAGACCCGGGGCCGTCGGATTCACTAGTGGCTTCTCTCATGAGTATAGCACACGGCGGGTGAACAAATTACTGTTGGGCAATTGATAGAAGATCAAATAATCATGACGATATCCAAGGCGATGATCATTATATAGGCATCACGTCCAAGATTAGTAGACCGAAACGATTCTGCATCTACTACTAGTACTCCACACATCGACCGCTATCCAGCATGCATCTCGTGTATTAAGTCCATGGAAAAATGGAGTAATGCAATAAGAACGGTGACATGATATAGACAAGATCTATTCATGTATGAATAGACCCCATCTTGTTATCCTTAATAGCAACGATACATGCGTGCCTCGCGTCCCCTTCTGTCACTGGGAGAGGACACCGCAAGATCAGACCCATCACAAAGCACATCTTCCGATGGCAAGAAAAATCGATCTAGTTGGCCTAACTAAACCAAAGACTCGAAGAAGAAATACGAGGCTATAAGTAATCATGCATATAAGAGATCAAAGAAGACTCAAATAATATTCATGGATAGAAGTTGATCATGAACTCAAAATTCATCGGATCCCAACAAACACACCGCAAAAAGTTTACATCAAATACATCTCCAAGAGACCATTGTATTGAGAATCAAAAGAGAGAGAGGAAGCCATCTAGCTACTGCCTACGGACCCGTAGGTCTATGGTGGACTACTCACGCATCATCGGAGAGGCACCAATGAGGATGATGAACCCCTCCGTGATGGTGTTAGATTGGATCTAGCGGTTCTGGAACTTGCGACGGCTAGATGTATTTTTCGTCGACTCCCCTAGGGTTTCTGAAATATTTGGGTATTTATAGAGCTCAGAGGTGGTGGAGGGGGTTCCCGAGGCGGCCACAACCCATCAGGGCGCGCCTGGGCCCCCTGGCGCGCCCTGGTGGGTTGTGGGCGGCCTGGGCTCCCTCCTGGTTACTTCTTTGGCTCACTAGCCTTCTTGTGGTCCAAAAAAATTCTTCAAAAAGTTCGTCGCGATTGGACTCCGTTTGGTACTAGTGACAAACTAAAAAGCAAAGCAAGCAAAGACTCAAATAATACAAGACGCTCCAAGCAAAGCTCATGATATGTGACGAATAAAAATATAGCTCCAAGTAATATACCGATGGTCGTTAGAAGAAAGACGGGATGCCACTCGGGGCATCCCCAAGCTTAGTTGCTTGTTTCTCTTTGGAATATATTGGGGGTGTTGTAGCATCCCCAAGCTTAGGCTCTTTTCACTCCTTATTCCTTCATCCATCGTGATCTCACCCAAAACTTGAAAACTTCAATCACACAAAACTCAACAAAATCTTCGTGAGATCCGTTAGTATAATAAAGCAAATCACCACTTTAAGTATTGTTGCAAACTCATTCAAATTTTGTTATTACATTATACCTACTGTATTTTAACTTTACCATGGATTATACCCATCAATACAAACCATAGATTCATCAAAACAAGCACACAATGCAACGAAAACAGAACAGTCTGTAGTAATCTGTACTCTAACCATACTTTTCTAACTCTAAAAATTCTGAAAATTTAGAAAAATGTAAAGAATTTTCATAGAAACACTGTGTTAAAATTTCAGCTCATTATCACGCTCCAGTAAAAAATGAAAATTCGTGCACTGGAGGCAAAGTTTCTGTTTCAGATTCAGCATTGTTTCTACTCATCTTATGAATCATCCTAAAGGCTTTACTTGGCACAAACACTAAATAAAACATAAAAACACAATCATAACAGAGGCATAATTGTGTCAACACTCAAAAACAGAAAGAAAAAGATGAAAATAATTTATTCATTGGGTTGCCTCCCAACAAGAGCTATCGTTTTACGCCCCTAGTTAGGCATAAGGCATAGATTCAAGTATTGTCATCTTTAGTTTTTGCTCCATAGGATGCTCTCATGATTGATTCATACGGTGGATTAATTCTTGTTCTAGGGAAGTGTTGCATACCCTTTCTTAGTGGAAACTGAAATTTAATATTGCCTTCTTTCATATCAATCACGGCACCTATAGTGCGTAAAAATGGTCTACCAAGTATGATGGGACAAGACGGATTGCAATCAATATCAAGAACAATAAAATCTGTGGGCACATAGTTCCTATTTGCAAGAATAAGAACATCATTAATTCTTCCCAAAGGCTTTTTAATAGTAGAATCCGCCAAGTGCAAATTAAGAAAACATTCTTCAATATTGGTAAGACCAAGCACATCACATAGAGATTTCGGAATCGTGGAAACACTAGCACCCAAATCACATAAAGCAAAGCACTCATAGTTTTTAATCTTGACCTTAATGGTAGGTTCCCAATCATCATGTAATTTTCTAGGAATATAAATCTCTAACTCCAACTTTTCTTCAAAAGATTTCATCATAGCATCAACGATATGTTTAGTAAAAGCTTTATTTTGTTCATAAGCATGGGGTGAATTCAACATGGATTGCAGCAAAGAAATACAATCAATCAAAGAGCAACTATCATAATTAAAGTCCTTGCAATCCAAAATAGTGGGCACATCACTAGTTAAAGTTTTGACCTCTTCAAACCCACTTTCATCAAAAAAAAATCATCAAGATTTTAACCCTCCAAATCATTGGGACGCCTTCTAGCTAAAGTTGACTCTACTTCAGTCCCTTTATCATCAATTTTAGTATTACTAAACAAGGAATCAATAGAAGAAATACCAATCACTTTAAGATCTTCATCATTTTTATCCTCTAGAGAGATTGGTTTAGCGGCCATTTGATTTATCAAAGTGGCTTGTGCATCAGAAATTTTACCAAGCAGATTTTTAGCATGAGCATACTTAGATTGGAGAGTAGAAACTTCTCTACTAATATCATGAAGTTGTTTCGTTATAGCATCTAGTACGGTAGAGTGTTCTTTAAGCTCCTCGGTAAAATACTTATTATGCTCAAATTGTGTAGTCATATATTCCTTAGTACTTTTCTCAATCTCAAGCAAAATATTGGGGTAAGGAACATCATGATACTTTCGTTGAGGCATCATGACTACGCAAACAAGATTGCAAGCAAGCAAGAGATCGGGTGAGAAACAGGCAAACGAAAAAGAGGGCGAATAAAATGGCAAATTTGGTGAAGTGGGGGAGAGGCAAATGGCAAATAATGTAATTGCAAGGAGATGAGATTTGTGATTAGGAACCTGATAGATGTTGATGGTGTCTCCTCGGCACCAGAGATTGGCACGTAGAAGAGACCGCTTCCTCCCCGGCAACGGCGCGAGAAATTCCTTTGACGTGGCTTGAGACTGCGTCAGTATTTCCCCAAAGAGGAAGGGATGATGCAGCACAGCGACGTTAAGTATTTCCTTCAGTTATGAAACCAAGGTATCGAACCAGTAGGAGGATCACACAACACTATGTAAAACGCACCTGCACACAAAGAACAAATACTTGCAACCCGACATGAAAGAGAGGTTGTCAATCTCTCCACGGTAAAAAGATAGATTAGGTTGTGATAGATTGGATAGATAGATCTCGCAAGAACACAAAATAAAAGAGGCAAATAAAAAGTGCTGCAAGGTACTTTTGGGTTTTTGGAATGATAGATCTGAAAACAAAAGCGGCAAAAAGATAGATCGGAAAGCAATATGTTGGAAAAGTAGACCCGGGGGCCGTAGGATTCACTAGTGGCTTCTCTAATGAGTATAGCACACGGTGGGTAAACAAATTACTGTTGGGCAATTGATAGAAGATCAAATAATCATGACGATATCCAAGGCGATGATCATTATATAGGCATCACGTCCAAGATTAGTAGACCAAAACGATTCTGCATCTACTACTATTACTCCACACATCGACCGCTATCTAGCATGCATCTAGTGTATTAAGTTCATGGAAAAACGGAGTAATGGAATAAGAACGATGACATGATGTAGACAAGATCTATTCATGTAGGAATAGACCCCATCTTGTTATCCTTAATAGCAACGATACATGCGTGCCTCGCTGCCCCTTCTGTCACTGGGAGAGGACACCGCAAGATCGAACCCATCACAAAGCACCTTTTCCCATGGCAAAAAAAATCGAAGCCTAACTAAACCAAAGATTCGAAGAAGAAATACGAGGCTATAAGTAATCATGCATATAAGAGATCAAAGAAGACTCAAATAATATTCATGGATAGAAACTGATCATGAACTCAAAATTCATCGGACACTACTGGAATCAGGGATTTTGCCGTCAGCCGACTCTTTGCCGTCAGCAGGCGGACGGCAAAGAAAGTCATTGCCGTGTGCTGGCAGAAAGCTGACGGCAAAGGGTGAGCTGACGGCAAAGAATGAATTTGCCGTAGGCTGGTTCTTTGTCGTCAGCCAGCTGACGGCAAAGGGCCAGCAGGGCAGACGGCAAAGGAACGGCCCACGGCAAAGGGCAGCTGGCGGACGGCAAAGGGCAAAGGCAGGCTGGCGCCGCTTAGGTCAGTTATTTCCCGTCTGCCAGCAGACGGCAAAGGTAGGCTGGCAGACAGCAAAGGCGACGCCCTAATAACGGCCGTCCCCCACCCCTCTGTCCTCTCCCTCTCTCCCTCCCTCCCTCATCCCTCCCCTTCCTCTCCCCGCCGCCCCGCCGCCCCCACCCACCGGCCGCCCCGCCGCCCGCCGCCCCCACCCACCGGCCGCCCCTCGCCCCGTCACCCCCACCCACCCGCTGCCCCGACGCCCACCCCCGCCTCCCTCCCTCCCTCCCCCCGATGCCCACCGGCTGCCGCCCCCACCCACCGACTGCCCCGCCGCCCCATCCACCGGCCGCCCCCCGCCCCGCCACCCCCACCCACCTGCCGCCACCACCCATCGTCCGCCCCGCCGCCCCCACCCACCGGACGCCCCGCCGCCCCGGCACCCCAGACGCCCCCTCCGCCCGAACGCCCCCTCCGGTGAGCTCTCTGTGCCTCCTCCCTTCCCCCCTCTTCCGCATTTTTTCTGTTTTTTTTTCATTTATTAGATTAGAAATTAGCTAGCTACTGTTAGAAGAAGAAAAGAAGAAGGAAAAAGGACAAATGAAAAGAAGAAGAAGAAGTAGAAGAGGAGGAGGAGGAGATGAAAAGGAAAAACAGAAGAAGAGGAGAAAGTAGAAGAAAAAGAGGAGAAGAAGAAGAGGAGAAGAAAAGAAGAAGAAGAAGAAGAAGAAGAAGAAGAGAAGAAGAAGAAGAAGAAGAAGAAGAAGAGAAGAAAAGGAAGAAGAAGAGGAGAAGAAGAGGAGAAGAAGAAGAAATAGAGGAGAAAAAGATGAAAATAGAAGTGGAAAAGTAGTCATACATAGAGAGATTTTTCTATCGGGATTGAATATTCGTTTTGATCGTGTGGATCTAAATGTGCAGTTTTTCGTCGCTTGAAGGGTCTGGTGTTCGACGGCCTCCCCGTGCGACTACGTCCCCTACACGGTCTAGTGGTGAGCACTACTGTCATCTCCTCCCCGACCCTCCCCTATTTGCTCTGTTCTTGTTGTCATGCCGTTGTCACTTAATTTTATTTTCATGTCAAGTTTCGTAACCTAGGCGTCTCCCATTCGAAAGGACAACATCTATATATATGCATGTCTTTGCATATTTATAACCGCCGTCCTTTCGAATTGTCCAACGTTATCCATGGACAGCCCGAGTATGTGTAGATTGGGTTCATTTTCCCGTATGCTCTGCTCCGGATCCTATGCAGAATTTCGTCAGTGCCTCCCTGTTGTTCTCCGGGTACACATCCTCTCTGCTTATTGCCGAGACGTGTATCAGGAGAACAGCGGGGAGGTGCTGTCGAAATTCTGCGTCGGATCCGGAGCAGTGCATGGGAAAACGAACCCAATCTACACAAACTCGGGTGGGATTAGGACCTATCTTAACCTATTAGCGTGTAGGTTGCATGGACGTAATAAAACTGACAAACTTGATTAACTGATGAATATATATGCTGAAATATATATATATTTCTTGTGTGTCCAGTAGCTAGGCAAGATGACTGATCGTGCGTGGATGTACACCGGTCACACCAGTTAGAAAGACATGACCAAAGAATGGTTAATAAATACCAAGGGGTTTGTGAGAGCCGCATTTGCAAATGGCCAGGAAAAAACATGGTGTCCCTGTCCCCGGTGCGACAACTATAAAAGGCAGACAGAGGATGAAATGGGTAAACACCTGCGGAAGTGGGGTTTTAGGCCTAATTATACGGTGTGGACTTTTCATGGTGAGTCTGCCCAACGTGCCAGAGCTGAGGTGGTTCGTCATCGCACCGACGAGCATGGTACCGGGATCGAAGACATGGTGCAAGAATTTGATGATGCTAGGGATTCGGACGATGAGATGGAGGAATCTGCAAAGGCCTTCTATGAAATGTTGGAGTCTTCAAAACGTCCTCTCCACGAGCACACTGAGCTTTGTCAGCTGGATGCCATCGCGCAAGTAATGGCTCTGAAGTCTCAGTTCAACTTGGGCAGAGAATGCTACGATGCGATGATGACAATATTTGGACGCTTTCTACCCAAAGGCCATGTATTGCCTGCAAACCTGTACCAGTCGGACAAAATCCTACGCGCGCTTAAGATGCCCTATGAGAAGATAGATGCCTGTGAGAATGGATGTGCCTTATTTAGGCTTGAGTATGCGGGCTTGAACTATTGTCCCATTTGCAAATCTTCCAGGTATGTTGTAGTAGACAATGGTATGGGTGAGAAGAGTCAGACCAAAATCCCAGTTAATGTTCTTCGGTATATGCCAATCATACCAAGACTTCAACGTCTTTTCATGGTCGAAGAGACGGCCAGACAGATGACGTGGCATAAATTGGGCAAAAGAACCGAACTAGATGCAGATGGGAATCAGATGTTGGTACACACTTCAGACGCTTGTGCGTGGAAGCACTTCGATGCATTACATAACGATAAAGCGGCAGATCCAAGGCATCCTCGAGTCGCCATAAGCATGGATGGGTTCAATGTGTTTGGTATGACGGCAACCCAATACAGTTGTTGGCCTGTATTTGTCATTCCACTCAATCTCCCCCCCGGAGAGATTATGAAAAGAAAGAACATTTTCTTGACGTTGATAATTCCAGGGCCCAACTATCTGGGGAAGAATATGAATGTGTACATGCAACCGCTTAAGGATGAATTGCAACAAGCTTGGGATAATGGGATCAAGACATACGACGCCGCTACCAAAAAAACCTTCAAAATGCATGTGTGGTACATGTACTCGACGCTGCTACCAAAAATTCCAGGTAATCAACTTTTAGTTCATGTTAGGTATATGATGATACACTTAAATTATATACATTTTATTATTCATGTCGGTATTCAATTTTATGTTGTACTAATTTCGTTTACTATTTGTCATGGCAGTTGTTGAAAGATGGTGGGAAAGGGTCGAGAGCACTCTGCGGCTCCTTCGTCGGAGGGTGGTGGGATGGGTACTTCCATTCCTGCCGACTCTCTCCGGAGAGCGTTGCTCTCTAGTCTGCATACACCGGTGGCCGCTTCTTCGTCGACCCCCGTGAGAGGAGGTCAGGGGAAGAAGAGAGGTGGTAGAGGTGGGAGAGGAGGGAGAGGAGGCCGCGGCAAAGGTAGGGTGGCTGCTACGCCTTCCTCGCGGCCACCCCCAGCTGATTCACCCGAGCACAGGACTGCTAGGGTGGACCCGTCTGAGGACGAGGCTACGCGGACTCCGGTCCACGAGCCTCGGGTCGACGAGCCTTCGACCTACACGACTCCTGTCCCAGAGGCTTCGTCCCACGAGACTCCGGAGCAGAGTAGGGATGAGGGCACGTCCCGGCAGACCCCATGGGATACCTGGCCGGAGGAGCCTAGTGGCCGTGTTGATGGTGGCGGGGATCGTTTTTCTGATAGCGACGAGGAGCTGCCTGAGGGCGCCACCGTCTACCAGCGTGGTATGACACGGCTCCCGCCCGTGCCAGCGACCCGCGAGCTGAGGTGGTTGATTATGCCTGATGGGGAGAGGTAAGTGCATGTACTCTTTTTTAACCTTTTGCCTTCACGTTTTTTCAAATATCTAATGTGTTGGCTTTGTCATACTGCAGGGGTTGGCATCATCCCAAGGATGCCCGCAGGCCCAACAGCATCCTTGGTGTTCTTGTCAGGCAAAACTTCCCGGGGTTTGTCACGTTGCCCGGTGAGGGTCAGGTTCGAGAGTTAGGACTGACCTGGGAGCACTACTTGGCTGCACCGGCCCCGCCTGAGGAGAGGATCGACGGTGTTTTGTGCCACACGAGGGCGGAGATGGTGATCAGGCATTTTTGGGTAATTTCTCCTTTACACAATTAAAAATCAACAATAGCTAGTTATTGTACTAATAAGTGTTGTGTCGTTTGATTGCAGACCTTCTACAGGTGTGAGGAGGGATACGAGGAGGCCGCGGCAAAGGTTATCGATCAGCAATGCAAGCGCCTACTGCAAAACTTTCGGCATGAGGCTCGGGTGCAGGCTGTTCGAGACTACTACGCCTCGCGGCGTATTAGGAAGGAGAAGTCGACGTGCCGCGGAAAGAAGATGGAGAAGGAGCATTACATGAAGGTAATTATGTATTCTTAAGGCCTTGTACTTAGTTTCCTTCATTTGATTTCTACGCGTAGCGCTCAAATATCTCTTTATTAACTTAGGTGCCCCCGAGATGGTGTGCGGATATGATGGATTGTTGGGAGGCGTTGGTGGATGAGTGGTTCTCAGAACAATGGCTATCCGTCCACAACAATGCCAAGGACCGGCGCAACAAAATGGTTGGTGTGCCACACCATCAAGGGAGCGCCAACTTAAATCGGTTTGGTCTGAACTGGGTATGTGGTTAGCTTCATGATTCATGCAATTCATTCTTGATTCTAGCTTGAGCCCTTTACTAATACTTTGTTCCTCTCTCTCTCTTTTAGCGCATCACAATAAAACGGAGGTGCCACAGATGTACGACCTCTATGCGATGGCCCATACTGCCTCGTACAAGAAGGTCAAGGCATTCTCTGAGTCTGACCTCGATGATCCCTTGAAGTTCAGCAACATCTCCTCCCACAACAAGCTCGTGAGGTACAGAGATGAGGGGAGGGCGAGGAAAGGGGAGGACTTTAACCCGAGCCAGGAGCCTATTGATCCAGAGCTGGTGATGATAGCTGGCGGCGGGAGGCCCCATGGCTCGATTGCCATTGGAGATGGCCTTATACGTTGTCCTAGCAACCTCCGAGAGATCAAGGCGCGCCAAACGAGCTCCTGTCCTGAGATAAGGCCTCGTCCACGGCCAGTCGAGCTCGCCATCGAGGTTAGTTATACGGACTCAGATATCTTTCCTCATTACGTTGTGTGTGTGAACAAAGATGATTACAATGCTAACGAGGAGTTGTGTTGCAGGCTGCTATTCTGAAAGAGAGAGAGGCAACACAGGCACTTATGGCGGCGACGGAGAAGGAGATGGAGGAGAGGACGGCAAGGTTGTTGGAAGAGGAGAGGGCATGGTCCGATGCGTCTTACCGGGAAATCTACGAGCTCTTCGTGGTAAGATTCTTCTTCATATTTGTCAAATCTTGCATTTAATGTTCCTTTCATTAATAATGAATATCGTTGACTTGTGAAAACCAAATGTGCAGACTATGTGCGAGAAGACCGGCCAGGCTGCTCCGTCGATGCCAGTCATTACCACGGCTGCAACGGTGAGTTTCATTTCAATGCAATGATCTTTTCAGTGTCATCATGCTAACGAGACATTGCAAATCATCTTTGGTGCAGCTTAACTCCGGAGTCGCATCGCACAACCCTTCTCCAGGGCAGCCTTCTCCAGGTGAAACCGGTCCGAGCAACCGCGGTGCCTCTCCTCCGTGATGACGAGGACGGTAAGCCCCAAACTTAGCTCGTTTTCTCAAAGAAAGACAAACTTAGCACTTAGACAAACTTAGCTCCTTCCGAAATATTAGTGTTAGGGGAAACGACCATCACCAACTGTCGAAATATTAGTGTTAGGTACTGTTCACCAACATACACTACCATATAAGTGTGAGTGAGTGCGCACCATACACACCATGAGGCAAACCTCGAAAGACCTATCCTTCTTCCAATTTTGCCCGAATGACACAAATAAGCAATAAGAAGAAGAAAACAAGAGGAGAAAGATAGAGAGAAGAAAACCGCTTCTTCATCTTCTTCTTCTTATTCTAGTCTTCTTCATCTAACTTTCGTATTTCCCATTTTGCAGATTAGAGTCACTTCACGGAAGCTTGCATTGATGGAGTGCTTGTGATTTTGTATCGATGAACAATGTTAAACTTGCTACATATGTGAAACTTGTTACTATTGTAATATGGTGAACAATGTGACATTTGTTTTGGTATGTTTGTTGGATACTTGTGCTTGTGCTTGTTGTTGGATGATGATCAGTAGGGTTATTGTGAAATATATACATATATAGCATATTTTGCCTGTGAAAATTGTTGGATATAAGAAAAAACAGAAAAAAACTGGGGCAATATTGCCACTTTGCCGACGGCCACCGTCGGCAAAGCTTCTTTGCCGTCTGGCACCGACGGCAAAGGTGACACGTGGCACTCACCTGTGCACCCTGGGAGTGCCAGGCCTGATGACATTTGGTACATTTGCCGTCCGGGGGCGGACGGCAACGGGCGCGGACGGCAAAGGAGGGGGTGACGGGGGGACGATGGCAAATGAGGGGAGGCAGACGGCAAAGGCTGCGGACGGCAAAGGAGAGGGAGGCAGACGGCAAAGGCTGCGGACGGCAAAGGAGATGGTGGCAGACGGCAAAGGCTCCGTTAGCCACTAACGGGGTTAACTCAAGTTTACGCCGTCCAGTCGCTTTGCCGTCTGCTGCCTGACGGCAAAAACACTTTGCCGTCCGCAGTACAAAGGCAGACGGCAAAGCCCTCCTTTACCGGGATTCTCAGTGCCGGAAATTTGGTCGTCTGCTGCCGGACGGCAAAGGCTTTGCCGTCGGTGGTCCTACCCTTTGCCGTCCGCTATGGCAGACGGCAAAGTACCTGATTCCAGTAGTGGGATCCCAACAAACACACCGCAAAAAGTTACATCAATTAGATCTCCAAGAGACCATTGTATTGAGAATCAAAAGAGAGAGAGGAAGCCATCTAACTACTGCCTACGGACCCGTAAGTCTATGGTGGACTACTCACGCATCATCGGAGAGGCACCAATGAGGATGATGAACCCCCTTGTGATGGTGTTAGATTGGATCTCACGGTTCTGGAACGTGCGGCGGCTGGATGTATTTTTCGTCGACTCCCCTAGAGTTTCTGGAATATTTGGATATTTATAGAGCTCAGAGGCGGTGGAGGGGGTTCCCGAGGCGGCCACAACCCATCAGGGCGCGCCCGGGGCCCCTGGCGCGCCCTGGTGGGTTGTGGGCGGCCTGGGCTCCCTCCTGGTTACTTCTTTGGCCCACTGGCCTTCTTCTGGTCCAAAAAAATTCTCCAAAAAGTTTCGTCGCGATTGGACTCCGTTTGGTATAGGTTAGTCCCAAAAAATATATAAAGTTGCTATAAAATGATTCTAAAACATCCAAGATTGATAATATAACAGCATGGAACAAGCAAAAATTATAGATACGTTGGAGACGTATCAGCGCACCTCGTTCGTATGATCGTATCGCCGAAATTACTAATTGAGAAGTACTTCTTTCAAAGGTTACTCCCACCTTCTCAGGTTGCGATGTGCACCACTTGTCGTAACCCGGGAGTTTTTCCTTTTTTTTGTAGATCCGTTATTTCAAAACGTTTTATCTCTTAAACCGTGCGTCCAATTCTCGAACCATTTTCACCGTTGGATTCCTCGCGTCGAGATCTCCACAACTAGATTACATGTTGATAGGTTTTGACGAACTTTTTTTTCACACAAAAAATCGTACGAAAAAATTCTGACGAAAAAACCGTGCCTCTCGCGGAAGGAAAAAAAAGAAAAAGCATTTTTTCCGTTTCCGAGAGGCACGGCCATACCTCTCGCGGAAGCATATCCATGCCTCTCGCGGAAGCAAAACCGTGCCTCTCGAGGAAGGAGAAAAAAGAAAACACGTTTTTTCCCGTTTACGAGAAGCATGACCGTGTCTCTCGCGTAAGCAAATCCGTGCCTCTCGCGTAAGCAAAACCGTGCCTCTCGAGGAACGGAAAAAAACGTGTTTTTTCCGTTTCCGAGAGACACGGCAGTGCCTCTCGCGGAGGCAAAACCGTGCCTCTCGAGGAACAAAAAAAAATGCGTTTTTTTTCGAGAGGCACGGCCGTGCCTCTCGCGGAAGCAAATCTTTGCCTCTCGCGGAAGCTAAACCGTGCCTCTCGAGGAACAAAAAAGAAAGAAAACGCGATTTTTTCCGTTTCCGAGAGGCACCGCCGTGCCTCTCGCGGAAGCAAAACCGTACCTCTCGAGGAAAAAAAACGAGTTTTTTTGCACAAAAAAAATTCCCAATTTTTTTGTCCAAAAGCTAAGAAAGACCGGTGAAAATCAGAAATACCAAAAAACCAGAAAACCCCATCTAAAAAGCAGAAACGTGTGCGGAAAAATAAAATAAAAATGAAGGAAACGCCCTGAGCGCGACACATGGTGACGGTTGAGAATACGCCAAGTGGCGACGTCTCAGAGTGACCCTTCGAAGACTCTCTAAGGAGCGGTCCTCAATTAGTTGCTCCCTCATACCTCTGTAGTTCGCTCCGCTATGGTGTTTTCGGTTTTTATTCTCCTTTTATTTTATTTTCATCAGTTTCTTTTTCATTTTTTCTTGCTGTTTTTTTTATTTTTTTTTCTCTTCCATTTTCCTTCGTTTTCTTCATATTTTGTTCTTTCTTTGTTTTCTTTTATTTTTTGCATTGGTTTTTCTTCTATTTCTCTTTTTCTTATTTTTTTAACTTCGGTATGTTTTGTTTCTTTAATTGGTTTTTTGTTGTTTTCCCTTTTTTTAATTTCTATTTTCTTCATCCCAAAATAAGTGGCTCAAGTTTATATTAACTTTGTACTAAAATTAGAACAAACTTGATCACTTATTTTGAAATGAAGGAGGTATTCTTTAACACACTAGATCAATACCCGTGTTGGTACGGGGTGAAACAATATTTGAAAAATGGTGTCGTGTGGCCAATTGTCCTTGATCATCACTGTTGTCCTCGAACGTGCGATCGGAGCCCTCGACCATTAGCGCTTGGTCGTCCTCGAGTGAGCAACCGCCCGCGAATGGTTCGGCAATCGTCAACATGTGGACATCCTGCGGCGCACGACGGCGCTTGGTCACCTAAGTCATGAGCGTTTGTTGGCGTTGTCCATGTTTGCAAGCTTTAGACGGCTATGCGCTGAGGGACTGTTGGTAGTCGCAAACGTCAGCGAGAATCTGTTACCGTCCTCGCTCGCGAGTGCTTTACAAACTGATTCTGCGTGATTAACGATCTTTTAATTAGTTAGTTGTCTGACTAACTGAAAAAATCTCTATTTCTAATTATCTGTAGGCCTAGTTAATTGGCTGCCTGATTAATTAGTTGCATTAATAAAGTATTTTTTAAAATCATTCGCAGCGGAAAACCTCTATTTAAATGCACAAATGGATTCGGCCCTAGATTTTTCAAATTGTTTTCACATTAATGGTTGCGTGAATGATTCAATGTGATTAATTTTTTCTCTAATTCATTAATTGTCTTCCCAACTGGAAAAATAGCCTGCCTAGTGAATCGATTTTCAAATTGATTCGGCACGAAAAAAACATCCATATTTAACTGGATCTATTTAATTGCACATGTAATTATTTGCCTGTCTAATTAAGGACATTAATGACTCGATTTTTAAATATTCGCACTTTGTTTCTATTTTTTCACTAATAGTTGTTTGTGAAGGACTACGTAAATATTTGCTTTTAATAGTAGAGATAATGAATTAGTTTTAAAATGATTCGGCTTGAAATTTTTCTATTTAAAAGGACCTAATTAATTTCACATATAATTAACAGTCTGGCATATTGATTGTATTATGGCTTGATTTTCAAATGGTTTTGACGCTAGATTTTCATATTATTTTTGTATTAATGGTTGCGTGATTAGTTTTATGTCTAATTAATTAATTGTCTTACTAACTGAAAAATAACTATCTCCCCATTAATGAATCCGTGGGCCTAATTAACTGCCTCCCTATTAATGAATCGATTTTAAAATTGATTCAGCATGAAAGAATATATACTCCCTCAGTCCGGAATTACTTGTCATATAAATGTATGTATCTAGATGTATTTTCGTTCTAGATACAATCATTTCTTTCCATTTTGGCGATAAGTGATTCCGGACGAAGGAAGTATTTGACAAGATCTAGTTAATTGCACATGTAATTAACTATATGTCTAATTAATTGTGTTAACGGCTTGATTTATAAATTCATTCGTACTCTCTTTTATTTTTTATTTGCATTAATGGTTGCGTGCGAACGGCTACGTACACATTTGTCTTTAATAGTAGAGATGTCTATATGTTTCTTAGGCATTACATATTTTTTGTATACGTGAAGAACTTTTTTTAATACAATAAGTACATGATAAATTATTGTTTTAAATAATGTATTGCTGTCTATTGTTTTCGAAAACAGTGTACTCTTTTTGTATACATCTAAAAACTTTTTTATACAGGTTTAACATTTTCCAAACACATCAATAATTATTTTTCAAATATATATTTTCATGTCTACATTTTTTTGTACAGATTGCACATTCTTGGAATATATTCGAAACATTTTTATATACATGTTTTAACATTTTTTTCAAATACATTATTAACATTAAATTTAAAAAATATAAATTTTCACGACTACAGTTTTCATAAACATTGTACATTTTTAGAATACATCCATACCAATTGTTTATAGAGGTTTAGCTTTTTTAGAAATAATATTTTAATATCCACTTTTTAAATCACGTCGTGCATTTTTCTTATAAACCCGGACATTTTTTATACATGTTTAATGTTTTCCTAAATTACACGAACATTTTTTATGTAGTATATATATTTTGAAAAACATTATGTGCATGTCTTTGAAACGCGTGAACATTTTTTGAAGCTACCAACATTTTTAAAACCTATGCGTTGATATTTTTTAAATTCTTGATTTTAGTTTGTTGAAGTAAATATGGTATTTTTATTAATAAAAGAAGAAAAGGTGAATGACAAACGACCGTAGCGAACGAATGCAGCGAAGAACTAACCGGACTGGCACACTACTAACTCTCTTCAGGCGATCGCGGCCTACAGGTCACTATAAGTGAGCTATAGGCGCGCCTGGCCTCGTATGCTATATTTGGGGTCCCTTAGCTTTATCATCTTCAGGCCAGGATCACTGTTTTATCTTGTGGTCTTGCCTTCGGTAAGCTTTCTTCTTGGTAGAGATTTAATGTTGGAGTTTGTAGCACAATATTCAAAAAAAAAAAAAGAGAACAGCCTAGGCGGAAGCTGAGTTATTCCATATATGAAGTTCTAATTTTCAAATGACAATGACAAGTAGTATTGTGGTGCTAGAGTCCATGTTAAACCAACTGTTAGATTTTTAAAAGGGATTTAAATAAATAGAAACCTACATTGAAAATACAAAATATACTCAGCGGGTATTTTTTAAAAGTTTAGTGTGTATTAGTAAAAGTTAACTGTATATTTTTTTAGTAGAAGTTCACTATATATTAAAAAATCACTGTATACAAAAATTATTTATCATAAATTTAAATTTTGTTCAGTTTTATTCAAATAATTTGTTTCCATATATTTAAAAATAAGTAGTGCATATTTGAAAATGTTCACAGTATATTAATAAAATGCCAATAGTGCAGAAAAGAATAAATGCAAAAAGGTGCAAAAGGAAAAAAACTGGAGAAAAAATAAAAGTGGAATAGAAAAATAAATACTAAAAATCTTCAAGGAAAAAACCACATGAAAAAGCGCAAAATAAACACAGTAGAAAAACGGAAACAAAACCCTGCAGCAACCAGCGTACTAAATTGGGGGTGTTTGGTTGCATGTGTAGCACCTGGTTCGCATCCGTTATGCAAATTTCGAGATGTTTGGTGGACTGCATATCTAACTGGGCCTGGCCCGACTCATGCAAAATAGCGCTCCCAGCCAGGCTGAGCGGAAACGCAGGAATCGGGCGTTTCCGCGGGCCAGCCCCGTGCCTGCACCCGCGTCCACACTTAAACGAAACGGTACATGATTGCCCGGTTGTTTGTTGAAATTACTTCAAAACTGCCACCACCCACATCACTTTTTTTCTTCTTTCTCTCTCCCAACTGAACCAGATCAGATCGAGCAAACAACGCTTCGCCGCCACCGGACCGAGATTCCTCGTCCGCTGCGACACCACCCGCCGTCCTTCTGTCCGCGCTCAATCCCGGCCGCCAGACGTGTTCTCAGCAGGATCCGGCTCGACCAGAACGCCCGGCGTCGCGACGTCGTCATGGAGAACTGGTGCGGTGGCGCTTGAAGCTCGCGCGAAGGCAACCACGATGTGCTTTAATTGCCATCGCCACCACGACGAGCTACAACAATACTGACATGCGGCACAGGGTCCTCGGCGTGCGACTTGTTTAATCCACGAAGAGCATCAGCATGTCTAATGCGCGAGGAAGCAGCAGCAGGTTCAGATTTGATTTGTTTCGCTTGTTTTCTTTGTCCATGGAATTAAGTTCTAATGCAGTCTACCAAACAATATCTGTTGTATACAGCATCGCGGGTGCACATATATCCAGTGGCGGATCTAGGCCCCAGGCCGGGGGGGCAAGGCCCGGGGCATGAGGCCCAAATCCAGTGTAGACTGTAGCGAAATACTGTAGCAACTGCTACAGCGTACAAAGAGGGCCCGGGGCAGCCTGCTGGGCTGGATCCGCCCCTGCATATATCCTACAGTCCACCAAACATGCATCTCAGTTCATGTTTGCATCAGCCCAGCCAGGCCAGACTCAGCCCGGATCCTCCATGCGATGCAGTGAAACTACCCAGGCAACCAAACACACCCACAGCAGCGACCGCAGCGAACTCTGGATCCGGGCCGGCCTACCTTGCTCCGTGTGCTATATTTGGGTCTATCATCCTCAGGCCGTGATCACTGTCTTGGCCTTTGCTCTTTGCCTTCGGCAAGCTTCCTATGTAGAGATTCGATGTTGGAGTTTGTACGAAAGTGCTCTTGTGAGATCGAGCTCACTTCACCCTTTGCTACAGTAAATTCTTAAAAATATTTATAAAATTCAAAAAAATCTCAATTTTTTTGCCAACAAACCTTGTTGTGTTTTTCACGTGCATGCAAAATTTCGTGACAAAATGACATTCATGCAGGTCACAGCAAAAAAAAAAAAACATCAATGCTTGAAAATGCTTCCAGATCATTTTTTTGGAGCATGATTTTCTTTTTCTGAGACCTCCAAAAATGTTATTTCATCACGAAAATTGACACATTTGTGAAAAACACATAAATATTTGTTATCAAAAAAAATTCAGATTTTTTCAAAAAAAATAATTATTTTTGTCGATTGGACTGTAGCAAAGTATGCATATGAGCTCGAGCTCACGTACTCCATGTCCGAGTTTGTAGTATAATCTTCAAACAAAAACAGAGCAGCCTAGGCGAGAGCTAAGTTATTCCATATCTGACGTTCTTATTACTACCGAATGACACAGACAAGTACGATTGCGTTAGGGATTAATTTGCCCGAAAATAAAAGATTGCATCACATTTGTTTCATGGACGGTAATTAAGAAAACAATAAAACCCATCTAGCTACGGATTTGAAGGCCGTCCGACTATGCATGATGATTAAAGGATGGCGTCAAGCCACCACCGTGCCTAGAGTCGTGAAACTGTCCATGCCGCAACTCAAACTAACTTCGTCTTACAAGACATGTCATCAAACCGTCCGTAACTATCCGGATCACGTGGTCTGAACGTGGGTTGCTATCCAACGTGACATGTCTCGGTCCGTCCAGCAATCCGAATGTATTTTTTCGGCAAACTCGAGACAAATGTGGGAGGCTTTACGGGAGTGCAGACAACTGCTACGTAGGGCTCCGACATCCCCGACCCACCCAAAACCCTTCCCGGACCCTCGCGTCTTCATCCTTCACATTTTCTCTCATTCGTTCTTTCTCTATTGCCTTCGTCGCTGCTCCATCACCCCGGCCGCCACGCCACACCCCTACCGAAACTCCACGTCTCTGTCACCTCAAGCGTTCCAGTCGGGCTCCACCCCGCTTCTCCTTCGTCGTCGTTCAACCCCTCTCCTCTAACCGCCCCGCTAGGTACCATCTGCTACTGCTATACTCACCATGCTCCACGAATGTGGAGCTAAAAAAGTTACCCCTTCTTGTTTCAAGCAATTGATTTCGATTTGGAGTACATATACGAGCACTATGTTGAGTCGTCCGACGGCTCGTCCAACGAGCACGACATGGATGAGACGGCGATGATGCAGACAATCCTTGAAGACGCGGAGCATGCGGAGGAGTGTGTTCTCAATTTCAAGGGATCGATCAAGGCTCATCGAGTGCTCAACCGCAACAGGGCGCGCGGCCATTTGACACTGATGGCCAACTACTTTGCCCGGATGCACTCTTCGCTAACCATTTTCGTCGGCGTTTTTGGATGCACAAGACTGTCTTCAATCGTACGTACCATGTCGTCTGGTCCTATGATGACTACTTCGTCTTGAAGAAGGACGTCGTGGGAACGATTGCCTAATGTGGTTACCAGAAGTACGCGGCCGCACTCCGGATGCTTGCATATGGCACGGGCGCTGCTTCGTGGGACAATTACATACGGATGTTTGAGAGCACATGCGAAGATGCCATGGTCGGTTTGCAATTGTCGTGGTCAAGGTGTTTGGACCTCATTACCTGAGAGAACCAACTATGGCAGACACCGAGAGGCTCTTGGCAACCTCATAAGCAAGATGATGGCGAGGTTTGCTCGGGTCTCTTGACTGCATGCATTGAAAATGAAAGAACTGTCCGAAGGCTTTACAAGGGTAATATCGGGGTCATGTTAAGAAACCCATCATCATTCTAGAAGAAGTTGCATCACATGGTCTTTGGATTTGACATGCTTACTTTGGCATGTCTGGGTCTAATGACATTTATGTGTTACAGTGATCACCGTTGTTTAGCAAGGCTGACTGAAGGAAAAGCTCTTCCTTGCCACTATACTGCCAAGGGACATGAGTACAACATGGTCTACTATATGGTTGACGGTATCTATCGTCCGTGGGCTACTTTTGCCAGGACCATCTCTAACCAAGTTGGCCAGAAAAAAAATTCTCACTTTGCCTAAAGACAAGAAGCAGTTAGAAAGAATGTCAAGAGAGCATTTGAAATTCTGTAGGCCCGTTTGGCAGTTGTTCGTGGACCTGCGAAACAATGGGATCCGAAGACCTTGTGGGAGATGATGACATGTTGTGTGATCATGCATGATATGATCGTCGAGGATGAGGGTGAGGATTCTGCCGCAACTCTAGAATTTGAGTACATGGGTGCTTCTATCACGAGAACCCGACCACAGAGTTTATTCAAATGCATCAACAAATTCGGCATCGACCAATTCACGAGCAGATGAAGGAAGATTTGATTGAGCACATGTGGGCGGTTAAAGGGGACATCAATGTTGGAATGTAATATATTTTTTTCAATTTGAACTACTGTTACATGCGGCTATATGAACGTCTATACTCTATGTATGTGGTTATTTAAACGTCTGAACTTTATGTGTGCGGTTATTTGAACATGCGAACTTAAAAAAAAAACAGACCAGATATAAGAGCAACTCCAACGCGCCGACCCATTTCGTCCGCCCGCGTCCGTTTGGGTCGCCGCGGACGAAAACAGGCGCCCAACGCGCCGACCCAGTCCCAAATCGCGTCCGCTTGGCGTCCGCGCCGACCCATTTCAGGCCCAAATTTGGGCCGGATTTGCGTCGGCGCGGACGCCAAGCGGACGCGCCGCGCGTCCCCTCGTGTCCGCCTCGGCCCCACTTGTCGGCCGGCCAACCGCCCCTCGGTCGTATTAAATGCGACCAGCTACCTCCGAGGCCCGCCTGACAGTGGGTGGAAGGTGGGCGCAGGTCGTCTTTTTAATGGAAGCGTGCGGCGGGGCCGGCCTCATCCGCTTCCGTCCACATCTGGCCACGCTTGCTCCCACGCCGGCGACCAGCCAAACCCTAGCCAGCCAAAACCCTAGCCAGCCAGCGCGCCATGGGGTTTTTCAGCCGGAAGGGAGGGAAGGGCAGCGCCGGCGCGAGCTCTTCGCGCGGGCCCGCTGCGCTGCCGCCGCCGCCGCCACGTCGCAGCTCGCCGCCGGAGCGGGACCGGCTGTACATCCCAGTCCACCAGGCGCGGTGGCACTGACAGTACCGCCGGCCGTTGCAATATCCAGATGTCAACCTGCCACACGGTTGGCATCTGGATCCGCAGCGGATCCCCATTCCGGCGGTGCCGCGCACGCCTCGAGCGCACGCCGAGGAGGTTCGCCGGCGGCGTGAGGCCCTCACGCCAGAGCAGCGCGCCATGCGTGCCTACGCGCCGGACTCCCCCAACTGGGAGCGTTGGTTCGCGCTAGAGCACGAGGAGGAGCGGCGCCGGGGCGTGCATGTCGACCACGCCGTCCTTCCTCCGCCACCCGAGGTGCTGCCAGAGGAGGAGGAGGCGGAGCAGACGTACCAGGCCGCCCTCGAGCTAGCCCTCCAGAGCGCTGGGATGGCCTGGACCAGGCCCTCGCCCTCTCGGCTGCGGGGGACTCCGTCCATAGCCCGATCTTCGTCCCGCCGCCGCCGCCTCCTCCTCCGCAGCCGATGCCGCTGTCGCCCGTGGCCGAGCCAAAGGTCAAGGCGGAGCCGGAGCCCATGCCGACGCGGAAGCGCTCGCCGCCTCCTCCCACTTGGACGGAGGAGTCATACACGTGGACCGGCGTGGTCCGCGAGTGGGTCAGCGCGCCTCCGGTCTGGTACACCTCGACGCCGGAGGAGGAGCTGGCCCACCTCGAGCGCTGGAAGACGCACTGGCTCGCCCAGGAGGCAGCCGACGGCCAGCGGCAAATCGAGTGGGAGCACGACGAGGAGGCGCAGCGCCTGGAGGCAGAGGAGGAGGCGCGTGTCCGGCTCGCCGCAATGCCGCCGCCGCAGCAGACGCCGGAGGAGGCTGCCCTGGCGGCCTACCAAGCGGCGTTCGGGTGGGCTGGGCCGCCTCCTGTCTTCATCGACCTCACCGGCGGCGGTGGCGATGGCGACGGCAAGGGCAAGGACAAGGTGGACGACTAGGGGGCAGCGGGCGCGTAGTTTTTTTAGTTTTTTTATGTTTAATTATGTTTTAAGTGGACTTTTGGCCGGCAGTTGACCTTAATTAATGTTTTATTATGTTTATTTTATGCCACGTGTTATTTTTTCGGTGGCAAATTTGGGTCGGCCTCCCGTTGGGCGCACACGCCGACCCATTTCACAAAGCGGACACGGGCATTCGCTTCGCCGACCCAAACGAACAAAAAGCGGACAAAAGCCGCGTCCGTTTGGGTCGGCCGGTTGGAGTTGCTCTAAGCAGAGAGCGTTGAAAGGCTGCCTCTTCCATCTGTGTCCACAAATTGGTTACCCTGTCCACGGATAAATGTGAAAGAAAATTTACAGGTCGTTGCAGATGCCCTAACACGTGTGAAAGGTTGTCAGAAACGTCTGTTAAAATGGGCGCTCAAGCCTTGTGGACGTTGCATGAACATAAGTTGCACCTTTGTAAATCGACATCCAAGATCAGTGTACAGTCTGATTTACATTCTAATCGGTCTCCGTGGCTAACTGAAGTGGAGTGCTAATACTGTGCCCGCAATCAGCCAGTGAACGGTTTTTTTTTTTGCGTAAATCAGCCAATAATGTTGGAAGCATGAATTCCTCCAGAGACAGTGAGCGATTTTTATATACCGCATGCGCGGCTTCTTCGGGATAGGGACGACCCGGTTTGTTCGCTGTCTGAAGGTCGCGGAGCCGTACGGCCGGGCCGGCTGCTGGTGCAGCAGCCGGGGCACATGCAGGCTGCTCCTGCTTGGGCACAGCGGACGGCTGGGGGCTGTGCCCGTGATGCCTACGGCAGGGCCTCCGTTGATTCGCGATGCTCCTGCCAGTGTCCATGTGGGGCTTGCTGGCTCCTCTTCGCTTCTTTCGTCATCGATTACGGGCATGCCGCAGGTGGCGGCGTCCTTGTATCCCTCCGACGGGGAAGCTGAGGTGTTTGGTGGGATCTATCCATGGCCCTGCTTTCGTCAAACGCTCGGGTGCAAGGATTTGAGTCTAACTCGGTATGAGCCGGGGACTATGCGGGCCGCCAAACTCCGTGATATTGAGTCAAAAAGAGTCTACCTCAGTTTTTTCAAAAAAATGAGAGCCTACCTCAGTATGAATTTCGATACAAGTATTTTTTAGTTATTTCTTTCTCTAAAGATTACATTATTCAAAAAGCTCACGGAATTGGGGTATTTTTGGGTAGCAACGGTCACAAAGTTGCCTCTTTGGTGAATGGGTTGTTGAACTCAAAGACCGATTCCATCGCAAAAAAAAAAAAAAAAAAAAAAAAAAAGACCGATTGAGTCCTCGTGATGCTTTGGAAAAAAAAAAAGGCTGTGCCAAATCCCATTGAGGATGATGATCCTCAAGGGCTTTCGATCCCCAACGACGAGACCATCGAGGAGTTGAAAAGGTGGTTGGATGTAATATGCAGTTTATCCGTGTAGGGGTTTCATCGGTTTTGCCGACCTCAGGTTGTACTTTATGTCGACAAAGTATGTGAAGTTGCTACGGAATCCAACTGACGAGGCTGTCTATGAAGAAGGCGATGGTCGGCAATCCAGCATGCTCCCTGATTTTCGATTCGGGAGCGGAAACAAACTACGAGGACGAGGCAATTTTGACAAATTCAACCTAAAGTCGCAACTAATTCACAGAATGAACCGATCGTGGAAAAAATTCATCGGCCTAACCCTTTCGTGTGGCGCCCGACAGGAAGGCGCCACACTGCACTATGTGACGCCTTGGTGTTAGGCGCCATACCATCGGCCACGCTGGCGCCCCGTGGCAAGGGCCCGACCCCACCCACCTGTGTGGCGCCTAAGAGCTAGGCGCCACACATAACAGTGTGGCGCCTAGCTCTTAGGCGCCACACAGGGACTTATCCAGCCGCGGGCCGACCCCCTTCCCCACCCCCACCAGTTCTTCCAGCAGTTACAGAGGGGGGCGGCGGCGGCTCCCTCCTCTCTTCCTCGCAATCCCCTCTCCAAAATCCTTCAGATCTGAGGTTTTCTTCCGTGGATTTCTTTCCCAAATCATTCTACAAGGTAATCTCCTCCGTTCCCCATCTTTCTATCCGATAAATATTGCATTTTTTTCAGATTTGTGTAAGTTAGGATGATAGGCAAGATTTGCTTGGATTCGAAATGAGGATTCGTATATGAGTAGATGATTATTGAAATGAGTCTTCCTATATGATTTCTTCATTTGTGCTACCATTTTGTGGAACATATTAGATGAACATATGTATGAATATATATTAGATGAACATATGTATGAACATATGTGGAACATATGTATGATTGTTTATATGATTTGTTCATTTTGTGATATCATTTTTCAGATGTATGATTTGTCCATTTTGTGGTATCATTTTTCAGATGTATGAACATATGTATGATTTGTCCATTTTGTGGTATCATTTTTCAGATGTATTTGTTGAGATGAATTGTATTGTATAACTCATATAATTATCTTGAAATATGTAGGATGGTGTGGCTTTTGGATGATTACTATGATGTTGAACACCGGTCCTATTTGATGTCGGTGAAGAAAATGGTAATGATAGCATACTAGTTGGTAGTTTATATATTTTGTTTATTTGAAAAGATGAAACCATAATCATATCACGTGTATGTTTGCAGAATCTTGCGCCCCTCAAGATTCGGTCCCACGGGGCGTCGACTTCCATGCCGTACGATGAGCGATACACACCGTACATCGAGAAGACAGGACTCCTTCCTTTCATTCAACTTGTGAGCCGGTCGACGCCGAACCTGAACGCGGCGGCAATCACCGCACTTACGGATCGGTGGAGGCCGGAGACCCACAGTTTCCACCTCCGTACCGGAGAGATGACCATGACTCTTCAGGATCTTTCTATGATCACCGCATTTCCAATCGAGGGGAAGCCTCTTTGTATGAGCACTGATTCAGAGGGATGGCGCCAACAAATGGAGGCCCTTATTGGTATGTCTCCTGCGGAGCCGGAACCAGCAGAGGGAGAGAAGAAAGACCGAGTCCCCGCCGGCGCTCCTTTCAAATGGATCGTAGCCAACTTTGTGAATTGTCCTCAGGGCGCCACTGAAGATGTGATCGAGACTTATGCTCGCGTGTACATGTGGTATGTTATCTCTAGGACTATCTTCGCTGACGCCGGCGGCAAGAATGCTCAATGGATGTGGCTGAAGGAGTTGACGGTCCTCGACCACAAGTTCGGCTGGGGGTCGGCGGCATTGGCCTACTTGTACCGGCAGGTAACTAAATGTTTTTACTTAGTTTTTGTTTAGATTTCTTTATTGTACTTAACTGATACATGTTTGGCTTGGCGTTCAGTTGGACGATGCTTGTCGTAGGTCCTCGAAAGACGGCTGCATTGGTGGTTGTATGCTCCTACTATCTGTATGGAGTTGGGAACGCCTTCCAGTTGGGCGCCCTAGAGAGGTGACGTTCAAGGACTGGAATGACCACGACAACCCCATACGGCTTCCAACTTGGGCTTACAAGTGGGACGTGGTTTCGGAGATGACGAGCGATGTGAACATTATGTACAGGCAGTACACCAACGAGATGGATTCGCTTACCGCCGAGCAGGTAAACATTGACAATACATCAATAACTTGACTCCTCTACATGAAAGGAAAACATGAACATTGTCTTTCTCTGCTGTGTTGCAGGTGGAATGGCAGCCATATGGTGTCGGGGATAGCTTTGGTAATGCATTACAGTTTGAGCTCAATCCAAGATGTTTGCAGGAAAAACATCTTTGGCTTATGCAGTGCCCACTGATATGCAATTGGGCGGTTGAGTTCCATCTCCCCCATCGTGTGTGTCGTCAATTTGGCTTGTTTCAGGCTCACCCGCCGGAGTGGGTGGACACGGACACGCAGCTTCACAGGTAACAAAGCATGAACAATAAACAACTACAATCGTCCAACTTTGAATAGTGTTAATAATGAGCTATTTAACATGCAGGTTGGATAGGAGGAGACAGCGAAAGATCAAGGATTGGGATAAGTATCATAAGAAGTACGTCACCTCGTTTGCGCATTGTGTGGAGCGAGCTAAGAATACGGCACATGCCCAGCTTCGCGAGTATTGTCCACTTGCGTTCAACAACTATGTTCGATGGCTTCAAGAGAATACTCGTTTGGAGATTTGTACGCCGGCTTTTGAGGAGGATGTCTTGGAAGATCCTACTTCATTCGGTGGACTTGCCCAGGACGAATACAACAAGCTTATCCGGGAAGGGTACCAAACCCCTTTTGCTCCAGTTCTCAACTTTGTGGTAAGTGTGCACTCTTTTGTTATCTATGGAGAGTAGTACACATCTTTGCATACCTTACATGTTGTTTTCGTTTCAACCATAGCGCAAGGAGGTCAAAAAACAAGCTGATGAAACCCAGGCCATTCTAGACACAACCCATAGAGGAAAACAGGGAGAATCTGCACTTCGACTTTTCATCAAGGTGCTTGGCCATATTTCAACATCCCTACTTGAGAACTCTTTGCTTAGTTTTAAATCTCATTTATCTGTCAATGTTATAGCGTCAGGGCCAAAGGTTGCGGCGACTGTCCAACATTTTAGGTTGTCGTGACCAAGAATATTCAGAACCGTTGAGATCCGGTTCATCCCATAGGAATGCCAACCTGGACGATTCTACTACCTCCGGAGCTCGTATGGACGACGATGACATTACCTCGGGAGCTAATGTAGAGGATCTCGCTTTGTTCTCTCCAGAGGTATGCCAAGTGAGTACTTTCATATTTCACTACCTCGCCTGCACATGATGATATCAATTTTCTCTTTAGGTTCAGGACAACATGACGTTGGATGCTTTCCAACGCTCCGCTTACATGTTGAAGCCAAGGAGGGGAATAAACCGGTACACACCTGAGGACTTTAATGACAAAGGAAAGAAGGCGGTCGTTGAGGGTTCGCGTATGACAAGAGGGATGACGAGGATGAGAGCTATGGACGATGACGATAACGATGAGGAGGAAATAGAGTTGGAGGAATCGCAGCCGGTTGTGAGGAAGAAGCTACCTACTAAGAGGGGACGAGGCAAGAGTATGCGAGGAAGGAAAGAGTAGTGATGTCGAACTTGTGGTGGTTGTTTTCTTATGAAGTCAAACATGTTGTCGGTGTCTTGAACTAATAGCAATGTTGAACTTGCTGTTTTTTTATCCTTCTTGAACTCGTAGAACCATGAGACTTATTATCCTTGTTGGACTTATTATCCTCTCTGTTTGCTGTATGGATATATGGTGGAGGCTATGTTTGAATTATGTGGCTGTACCCTTTTTTTGGTCTCTGGAAAGCTGCTGGTCTGCTTGGTTTCAATTGTGCGGCGCCTGAGAGCCAGGCGCCACACCGTGTAGTGCGGCGCCTGACCGTCAGGCGCCACACAATGACTTAGGCGCTGGGGGGTCCAAATATTCGGCTGTAGCCTTTTTTTGCTCTCTGGAAAGCTTCTGGAGTGCTTGGTTTCAATTGTGCTTCATCTTGGATCTTCGAAATCGGGGTCAATGTTGGCCTCACTTGTTGGGTCAAAAGAGGTTCAATCATCTCATCTTGGTTCATTCGTGGAGGACTACTATCAACAATCGGAGAGGCAACCCGGTTCAAATCCAAGTGCAAGTTAGCATCAACCTTTTTTGTGGCAAATAACTCTAGAGCCTTGTTTAGTGATTCGGCCACCGTCTCCTTGTATGCAAGCCAACGTTGCTCGTAGTTCACACGCATGGTCTTCCAGCGAATGTGCATTCCAAATCCCACATTATGCCTACCATCAAACTCAACAACATCACTTGGATCCATCCAATTCAAATCTTTTCGGACTTGTTCCAACAACTCCGCAAAGCTAGGACTACACTCAAACACCATGTCAAGCTCATCCGGGTCCGGGTCAATATTGCCTTTCAAAAAGGCATCCTTGTCCACGTGATGAACATAAACACATGTTCTTTCCATCCCTAAAAAATTTAAACAACACAACATACAATAAATTCTATAAGAACTCATCCAAACATTACAACATTTGTGTAATGAAATGGACAACCCTAACCCCATCATAACCCTAACACCAACATAACATAACCCTAACCCTAAGCCTAACCTTAAATATACAAAGAACCCTAATCCTAACATACAAAAAAACATAACCCTAACCCTAACAAAGAACACTAAGCCTAACCCTAGCATACAAACAAGCCTAACCCTACCAAAGTGTAACAAAATCATACACATCCCAAAATTCATGAAGAACTAGGGTTTGCTCAAACTTACAAAAAAGAGACCAAATGGGAGCATTTTCCCTGGATGAAAGAGAGGGGATCGGGGAAGGTTACCTTCAGGGAGGGATTGGGGTGGAAATCCACGGACCAAATCTGCAGATATGCTTGATTTGAGGAGGGATTTGAGAAGGGAGGAGAGGGGAAGTCGTGGGCGCCAAGTTCTCTGTTTGTGCAATGTGGGAGGGTGAATGGGGAGGGAGGTGGGGGAGGGGGTCGGCCCGCGGCTGGATAAGCGGCAGTGTGGCGCCTGACGGCAAGGCGCCACACATTACATGTGTGGCGCCTTGCCCTTAGGCGCCACACTGCGGCGTAGTGGGGTCGGGCCGTGCCACGGGGCGCCAGCGTGGCCGGGGTGTGGCGCCTAACGCCAAGGCGCCATATAGTGCAGTGTGGCGCCTTTCTGTCGGGCGCCACACGAAAGGGTTAGGCCGGTGAATTTTTTCCGCGATCAGTTCACTCTGTGAATTCCTTTCGACTTTAGGTCAAATTTGTCGAAATTGCCTGAGGACGAGTGATTGCGTTTGCAGGCTTGGTCATTCTTAGCGCATTATGAAATAAGTATTTCTTTTAAGAACTCCTAATAATCTACTCCCTCCGTCCGAAAAAGGTTGTCGCGGGTCTAGTTCAATTAGTTTTTTGCAAAAAAAACCTTGGATGTTTAAATCCATTGCTAATCAGCCCATCGGCTTCTTCCTCCCCCGTCGTCCCCCGTCGCCACTGTCCATCCCCGTAGCCACGGGCACTTCGCGCCGCAGCCGCCGTACGGCTCAGCCGTCGACGAAGGCCAGCCTGCGCCGCTGCCCCTGCCCCTACCCCGTTGCTGCGCGCACAAGGGCGAGGTTTGCCGCCGCCTACCTGCTCCTCCGCGGCGGTACCTCGACGTGTGGTGACTCCACGGCTGACGAGCGGCTCCTCCTCGTCGCGCTGCTTGCTTCCCGGTCCCTTCCTCGCGCGAGCCGCGGCCAGCCACTCCGGTGCGGGAGTTGGGCAACTCCCCGGTCGCCACTGCTCCACCGCCGATCACGGAGGTGACAAGCGGATCCGGCGTCTGGACCAGAGGCACCGCCCACCTGCGTAGCTTCCACAGAGGCGACCACCGCCACTCCTCCTCGCCGATTTCATCATCGAGGCAACCCAGCTCCTCGTCGCCGCTTCAGCCGCCGCCGCCGCCGCGCTGGTGTACTTCGGTCGCCGGCAGGTTGTGGTGGTGGTGGGCGAATCCTCTGCTTCCACTGCCGCGTCTAGTGGGAGACGCCGACGCCCTTCGATCCCCGTCCCCGCCCCTGACCCTCTGGTACAGCAGCATAGCATCATATCTCAATCCTCTGCCTCTGTTCTTGCGAATATTCAGAAAGTTCCGTTAGCTTGAACCACTACTTCTGGTTCTATATATTCAGAAATGGTAGCGAATATTCAGAAAGTTCCGTTAGCTAAAGAGGATACTTGTCCCTCAAAATATTCAGATATTTACAGGTAAAATTTTGTTGAAAAGGAAGAAGCTCATCCATTATTTCACCAAATGAAAGCTGGGGAAGGAAGGAAGCAGAGATTGTAACCATCAGAGTAGTTTCTGTTGAAGATCTCCAACATCATCCTCTTGATCTTCGCGATTCCATCATCCATGTCTCCTTGTCTTGGGTTTTGTCTGCAACATTGCCCAACTAGAAAGATAATGCCAGAAACTGAATAAAACAGCAACAAGATCATCAGGCATCTTCTTATCAAAACATGTAGAGTTCCTGGCTGAGTGCAGCAAGTAGGGAATTCTGAATATCTGATGACTGGCAAGATCAAATAGTACTGTATCTCTTTTCCTTGTTTTCTTTTAGCTACTGTTTGTTTTCAACTGTTAGTACATACTGTTAGCAATGTGCTGTCCTACAAACATTAGTTGCTGCTGAGTTTCAACTCTGAATAACTGCAGCAAATGCAGATGAGGAGTTACAGTGAGACGAGCCTGACATTAAGCGTTTTCAGTAACTGCAGCCGCACAAGTCTGTCTGAATGTTCAGTCTTTTAGTTCAGACTTCAAAGGGGCGAAGAATTATCGTCGATGTTTGGGAGAATTCGGCAAACCCAAACCCTCAATTTATACCTGAAAGATTAAGGAGAGAGCTTAATTACTACTCCAAGAAGATGAAGGTGCAACTTCAGAACAACCATGACCAGCAAGTAAAATGAATTTTGTTCATAGGTTATTCAACACAAGTAAAATGGGCTAAACCAGTTAACTTTTCAACACCAGTAAAACTCAATTAACTTTTCAACACAAGTTGAGTGCATTCATATCTCTTGGTGCATTTAGTTAACTTTTTAACACAAGTGTACTAACATTCAGCAACAGCAAAAATATGTGTGCTACATCAGCAAAAATCAATTTGCATAAATTCGCTGCTGCCAATTTGTTATATGTGCACACACATACACCTGTATGCTGAATTTATCTACAGAATTAAGATGCTAAAATATGTCACCAACAGCAAAAATCCCTGGCACCTGCACTAAAATATTGGAAAGTGCTCTCCAGTTTCGGTTCAGTAAAGCAAAAGGGTTAAGAGCAGCACACACTTGTTCCTCACCAGTCGCATTGTCGAGGCGCGGCAGCTGTGGGCTTGGAGCTCCATGGCGGCTTGGAGGTGTTGGAGCTCCATGGCGACTGACGTTTCTGCAACAGGGGAAACTTGAATCCTGGGGCGCCGGCGACGGTACGGGGCTGGCGCGGGGCCGACGCTCACCAAGGTCGAACCTTGACGAGCAGGCGCGGATCTGGCCGCCGAGACGGGGCTGGCGCCGATGGCATACAAGGATGGGGGCAACAGGGAGGAGCTCGTCATGGAGAAGGAAGGAGAATCGTCCGCAAGAAGAGGCAGCAGGGAGGAGCTCGCAATGGCGACGACGAGGGCCCCGAGGAAAGCGGCGGCGAGGGACTCGACGAAGTAGAAAAACTGTTCATTGAGCTTCGCGGAGGAGCTACAGCGCGGCTGATGGCGGATTCCTTGAGCTTCGCGCGGGAGCGGAGGAGGGACTGCACGGGGCACCTGCGGCGCGGCGGAAGGGAGGAGGGACTGTGGGGGAGCTGCGGCGTGGTGGGGCGGAGGCGCCGGCGAGCGGGCGAGCGGGCGTTATCGGGGGAGGGGGGAGGGGACAGGGACCGCGGGTTGTGTCGGGATAACATAAAGGTCATTTCTGCAAAATGTACACGGTGACAACCTTTTTCGGACGGAGGGAGTATTACATGAACATTGACACTCACTAGCATCCTGGGTGGTGCTATCATCATCATCATCACCGATGACATCGTTGCATCTCTCCCTTCACCCACGGCGGGAGTGTTAGTGTCGATGGAATTCCGTCAGTCGACGTCGGCCAAACTCCAGCTGGCCACCATGGATGCCCTTCCACCGACCGGAATTCGGGCTTTCCAAACCAATTTCGACACGAGCATTGAAATTCAATTGGTGGCTAATTTCAATTTGCTTTTAATCGGTGGCTTGGGTGGATTCACCCCAAACCATTGGCGCGGCATAACCCGTGACGTCTCCGAGCCATCATCTAACCATCTTTTCCCCCATGTGTCAACTCTGCGCCGCGGACGTTCCCACGTCTTTCCCGGCCCCGTTAAACTACGGTTGCGCCTCACTTATTCTCCGTCACATGCTTGCTTTCCTGTTCCGGTCAGCTCTGTTGACGCGGACCGGATTAATCCTGTGCGAATTCGGGAGCCGCCTGTTGACCGCTGCTGCCCCGGCCCCACCCGGCAGCCGCGGCGCACCCGGCCCGGTCCATACTCGACGCGTCCGCGCTCCCTCCCTCCCACCAACCCCACCTCACACCACTAAATAAAACCAAAGCGCTATAAAAGCCGCGAAGGAATGGGTGACGACGGCCCATCTCCTCAAGAATCCTCCATCAATTCGTTCAATCAAGAAGAAAAGAAAAAAAGGAAAAGAAAGGAAAAGAGAGAGAGGCGACGGCCGCCCGGCGCACGCAAATATCCTTCCTTCCTTCCTTCCTCTGTCATCACCTGAGACCAGACGTCGAGACGCGTCCAACCATCCTCTCCTCCTATCCCACTACGACTAGCACATCCGACGCGAAATCCACCGGCGGCGAGCCAGGGACGGCGGCCATGCATAACAGGGCGGGCGGCGGGGCGGGGGAGATCGTGGAGGCGGGAGAGAGGATCGTGCCGCACAGCGGGCCCCTGGGGAAGCGCTCCGCCATGCGCAAGAGCGCGCGGTTCGCGGAGTCCGTGTCGGCGCCGCTCACGGCGCCGCACGGGGCGCCGGCGCCGCGCGGCGGGGGCGGGAACAGCAGCAGCAGCAACAACGACGACGACGATTACGTGGAGATCACCCTCGACGTGCGGGACGACTCGGTGGCGGTGCACAGCGTGAAGCCGGCGGCGGGCGGCGAGGACTCGGACGTGAAGTTGCTGGCGCAGACGCTGGAGAAGCGCTCCTCCTCGTACGGCCAGGGCGTGCTCCGCAACGCCTCCACGCGGATCAAGCAGGTGTCGCAGGAGCTGCGGCGGCTCGCCTCCGTCAACCGCCGGGGGGCCGGTCCCAGCCGCGTCGACAAGTCCAAGTCCGCCGCGGCCCACGCGCTCAAGGGGCTCAAGTTCATCAGCCGGACCGACGGCTCCGCCGGCTGGCCCGCCGTCGAGAAGCGCTTCGACGACCTCGCCGAGGACGGCCTCCTCCACCGCTCCAAGTTCGGCAAGTGCATCGGTAAGCACCTCGCCGGCCCACAACTCAACTGCTTCGTCTTGGTCGTCCTGTATCAATCAATCAAAATCATACTACTACAAGCCTTCGTTCATGGCTGATTAATACAGTAAGTAATTAATTGTGTATTGAACAACGATTTTGCAGGGATGAAGGAGCTGGCGTTCGCCGGCGAGCTGTTCGACGCGCTGGCGAGGCGGCGGAACATCTCCGGGGACAGCATCAGCAAGGCGGAGCTGCTCGAGTTCTGGGACCAGATCTCCGACACCAGCTTCGACAGCCGCCTGCAGACCTTCTTCGACATGTAAGCATCTGTTCATAAGTTCATTAATCTCTTGATGAGTAGTACCAGCATTTATTACCAAAAACCTCTTGATTATTCGACGAATTAACGGAGCTAACTAATTAATCGACTAACAGGGTGGACAAGGACGCTGATGGCAGGATCACGGAGGAGGAGGTCAAAGAGGTTAGTCAGATTCATTCCCACTCGTACTCCTTCACCGCTTCCTTCAGGTTCAGGTTCAGTCAAAGAGCTGGCCGCAGTGACCGATTTTTCGACGATAAGTGACTGTACTTGAATAGTACTTTACTTACGACTTCCTCCTTTACCTGATTGCCATTGCTCGTCGGTGTCATCCACTACCACACGCTATGCTGACTTGGACGTGTCCTTGTCCTGCAAGCTCCCACTGACCAAACCAATCATCGCTGAATATTATTTCGTGCTTTCAAATAATATTATTTCGACATGCCTTCTCGTTGGACTATAGTTCGTATTATTTATTATGGTAGGATATCATGGTATAATATCAAAAAATTGTTTAATTGTATATCACCTCAATAAGATTGTTAGTTGACATGCATGACGCTTGCTACGATACCCCCACTACATGAGGTCTGATTAATTGCCGATGATTGACCTTCTAATCTGCGGTTATTCTGGCAATGTGGTGTGGATGCAGATCATCACGCTGAGCGCGACGGCCAACAACCTTACAAAGGTCAAGGACCAGTCGGAAGAGTACGCCCGGCTCATCATGGAGGAGCTCGACCCCAACAACCTCGGCTACATCGAGGTAATTAAAGATCGACAATGGCGTGGTTCTCTTGTTTGATGGCATGATTCTTGATTCATATATGCAACATTGGTCACCTGCTCTGTTTCGTTGATGGTGCTGCTGCATGAAGCTAATTACAATGTTGCCGATCAATTCGCAGCTGTACAACCTGGAGATGCTGCTGCTGCAGGCGCCGAGCCAGTCCATGGCGATCGGGACGACCAACAGCCGAAACCTGAGCCAGATGCTGAGCCAGCACCTCCGGCCGACGGCGGAGCCCAACCCGCTCCGGCGGTGGTACCGCCGTGCCAGCTACTTCCTGGAGGACAACTGGCGCCGCTGCTGGGTGATCCTCCTCTGGCTCTCCATCTGCGTGGGCCTCTTCACCTGGAAGTTCATGCAGTACCGGGAGCGCGCCGTGTTCAAGGTGATGGGCTACTGCGTGTGCGTGGCCAAGGGCGGCGCCGAGACGCTCAAGTTCAACATGGCGCTCATCCTGCTCCCCGTGTGCCGCAACACCATCACGTGGTTCCGCAACCGCACTGCCGCGGGCCGGTTCGTGCCGTTCGACGACAACATCAACTTCCACAAGGTGATCGCGGTGGGGATCTCGGTCGGCGCCGGGCTGCACATCATCTCCCATTTGACGTGCGACTTCCCGCGGCTGCTGCGCGCCACCGAGGAGGAGTACAAGCCCATGATACCATTCTTCGGCGAGGAGCAGCCGCCCAACTACTGGTGGTTCGTGAAGGGCACGGAGGGGTGGACGGGGCTGGTGATGCTGGTGCTCATGGCCATCGCCTTCACACTCGCCACGCCATGGTTCCGCCGCGGCAGGCTCAGCCTCCCGAAGCCGTTCAACCGGCTCACCGGGTTCAACGCCTTCTGGTACTCGCACCACCTCTTCGTCATCGTCTACGCGCTGCTCATCGTTCACGGGCACTTCCTCTACCTCACCCACAAGTGGCAAAAGAAGTCGGTACGTATCCATCAGTCGATCAATCTATTAGCATCCTTTATTATCTTCCAGTGCTCCACCTTGAACTAGCATATCTCAAGTCATGACACCTGACACGTGTAAAAATGCAATGTGGAACTGCAGACGTGGATGTATCTGGCGGTGCCGATGATCCTGTACGCGGGCGAGCGGCTGACGCGGGCGCTGCGGTCGAGCGTGCGGCCGGTGAAGATACTCAAGGTGGCCGTGTACCCTGGCAACGTGCTGTCGCTGCACTTCTCCAAGCCACAAGGGTTCAGGTACAAGAGCGGGCAGTACATCTTCGTCAACTGCGCCGCCGTCTCGCCATTCCAATGGTAATTACTAAGCCATCACTAACAGCTCTAGTTCTTCAGTAGATTAGATCATCAAGCTCTTATTAGCCACCTGATGAACCGAATAATAATAAGTAAATTAACGGACGTGCAGGCACCCGTTCTCCATCACGTCGGCGCCGCAGGACGACTACGTGAGCGTGCACATCAGGACGCTGGGCGACTGGACCCGGGAGCTCAAGAACGTCTTCTCCAAGGTCTGCCGGCCGCCGACGGAGGGCAAGAGCGGCCTGCTCCGGGCTGAGTACGACCGCGACGGCGCCATGTCCAACCCGAGGTGTGTACGTACGGCCCCTTGTGTTTTTCTCTTGAGTTGAAACGGTTTCCGGCTGGAAATTTTGTTCTATGTGCGGCGGTACGGGTCGGTCCCTCCGCGTGGTCCAATCTGGCCAGCCTAACGTGTGGGCGGAAAGGGACGTGCATTGCTGGGTCGGGTCGGGTCGGGTCGGAAGGCCCAAACTGGTCTCTGCCTCTCTGGCAGTGGCCAGGCGGTAGGTGGTGGTGGATGACCACGAACGCCTCCACACACGTGTGTGAAAGCATTTTACTCCGTCGGTGCTCCTCCGTACGGATTGTTTTAAGAGTCAAGCAAGTTCCCAAAACTTCTACAAATGAGCTCATATAGAGAGAGGAAAATATTCTTATAGTATCGAGTAAAATAAAGTATCATGGTAAATATATTCGGTATCGTACATGTAGTCATTTTTCTTCGTAAATACAGTCAAAATATATGAAATTTGACTTTTGAAAGAAAAATCTGTATGCACTCTACATTTTGTAGGGAGTAGTCTTTGGTAGTACTAGTCGATACTCGTTAGCCGCCTCCTTGGACTTTTTATTCTTTATTTTATTTTTGTCGGAAGTACTCGGAACAGAGGAGGAAATTTTGCACCAAGTAACATAATAAAACTATGATAGTACTTCTATTGTTTCTTACGTCAAACATCCACACATACAGTCGAGACCGGAGTCGGTTATTTCACATGGCAAAGTCTCACATGGCAAAGTCTCTGCATAGGAGTTTTGACCTCTACAAGATCGATGCATGATCTCTGTCGTCGTTGTGCATAGCAGCCATATTATGGCTGATTCAGTTTTGGTTAGGATAAGGCGCAACTGACGGGTGGGTGGAGAAGTGACTGGCAATGCCAACATTATCTTGGGGAAGTGACTGGCAAAGTGGCAACACCCACTTGATTAGTGGAGGATTGCCGGCCATCAGTTGAGGATAGAATAAGAACAATCATGTGAACGGAAAGAACATTCTCCCTTCCGGCTGTTGCATCATTGCTTAAACAATTTTTTTGGGGGAAATGGAGGATCAGTCCCCCGAATCGTTGCTTAAACAAACATGTCTGCTGTTTCCCCATGTGATTGGTGTCTTGGTCTTGTCAATCGGTCTTTGCTGAATTAAACTACTAGCCTGATTACTGCAACTTGATGTAATCTTACAAAATGTGATTTTGATGCAGCTTCCCCAAGGTGCTCATCGACGGGCCGTACGGTGCACCAGCGCAGGACTACAAGCAGTACGACATCGTGTTGCTGGTGGGGCTGGGCATCGGGGCCACGCCCATGATCTCCATCATCAAGGACATCATCAACAACATGAAGCGGCTCGAAGGCGACGTTGAGTCCGGCAACCCCGGGGACGCAAGCACTTCGGCGTCGTTCCGGACCCGGCGCGCCTACTTCTACTGGGTGACACGGGAGCAAGGCTCCTTTGAGTGGTTCCGCGGCGTCATGGATGAGATAGCTGAATCGGACAAGAAGGGTGTCATCGAGCTCCATAACTACTGCACTAGTGTCTACGAGGATGGGGACGCCCGGTCCGCGCTCATCGCAATGCTCCAGTCCCTCAACCATGCCAAGAACGGCGTCGACATCGTGTCTGGCACCCGTGTCAAGACCCACTTTGCCCGACCAAATTGGCGCAACGTCTACAAGCGTATCGCCCTCAACCACCGTGAACAGCGTGTCGGTAAGTACCAAACTCACTTTGTTTCACACATGCATACTCAATTTGTTGGCAGCATAATTGGTATGCTCGGGAAGTTGCATATCATGGACACCATGTTAAGTTTCATGCTTTCTCGGTAGTTTCTTGACACGTGCATGGTCAGAATTGGGTCTGAGAGACCATGAAAGTCGATATCGATTTGGTTTACGCTTGTACGACTTCTCCTCCCGTGGGTCGCTGTGAGAGGAACTTCCTGCCAGACTTGGTGCTAGACTGAACCTCAAGCATATAGCGATGGCCTAACTTTCTATGGAGAACCCGGGTTGACAAGGACATGCATGATCCTTGTCAGGATTGGAGGTATATGTGTTCAACTTGAACTGGCATGGATAGGGAGTAGCCAAGGTTGAACAAACCAATTACTGTTGCTTGCTGATAGCTACACCCAACAGTAAATGCTGAGCACATAAAGCCATTCCATTGTAGAACCAAATTTTGGGAGTGGTATGCAAAATTGAGTAGCGGATAGGTATGCCACATGTTAGGTGTGAACCGATCATTGTTACTTGCTGATGGCTGCAAGCACTAAAGAAATTTTGAGCAGTCTAAAGTCTAGATAGAACTATCAATTAATATATGCATGAGGTATCTCAAATTCCTCACCATAAATTAATTGACATCAGTATATACACATAAGATTCTTATAATCCATCGATGAGCCCATGCTCATCTACTCCCTGATGTACAGTAACTTCAATTTTTCCATAAAATTTGCATGCTTGTAGCGCACTTGAGCATCTTCGGTGTAAAAAAAAATCAGCATTTTTTAAAAATTACTGCCTATGTCGGGTGTAGACGAGCTTGGGCGCCAAAACGTCATCCTCAAATATTCTCCCTTATCTAACTTGGTCATATTAGGCAAGGCATGATCTTAAAGCCTCAACCTTTACCGCACAAGTTTAACAGCAAACATGATAGGGTTATGTTAGAAGGCTATAGGAGTAGCCATATCGTATGTGTGTTGAGGGTGAGGAGAAAGGAAAGGAGAGAGAAGAGAAATGGGTTGTAGATAGCCATTTGCAGCACCACCGCAGCAGTCTCGAGAAACTTCGTGAGAGAATGAGGTGGGCAAGATATTAATGGCTAATACATTTCTGTAGCTAACAATTGTATAGGTGAGCTATTAGATTGACTATAGATGACATATCAATGTGATATAGCCAGCAGCCGGCTCTGTTTTTCTTTTTCTTTTCGTGCTCTAAGAATTACATAATCGATCAATCAACACTTTGTTATGCACACACATAACATTACTTCTCTGAATTGGCATTTACTCTATGATTCTTGGATATCACAGGAGTATTCTACTGCGGTGCACCGGTGCTAACAAAGGAGCTTCGTGAGCTTGCGCAAGATTTCTCAAGAAAGACGAACACAAAATTCGAGTTCCACAAGGAGAATTTTTAACTTCTGTAGACAACCCAGCCACAAGAAGTTCCCCTTTTTGCGGAAAGTGTGTTAATTCAGTACATAGCAAGTTCTTATACTCATGAGTAGAGCTACTAGATCAAAGGAGGTATTGAATGTGTTGTTTTAGTACATAGCAAGCCTTGTACTTATGAAAAGTAGAGGGACTAGATCAAAGTAGGTATTGGTTGATTATAACAAGTTTGATCAGATTTCGTCCACTTTTGCCTAGAAGAATAATATATAATACACTTAAGCAGTGTGGAAGTTGCATGCACATAATTTGCACCTTTCTTAATCAACATCCGTGATCAGTATACAGTCTGATCAATGTTCTAATCAATCTCCGTGCCTAACTTAAGTGCAGTGCGAATTTTGTGCTAATTGCTGTGCAAATCAGCGAGCGAATGCTGGAACCAGGAATTCCTTCGGAGTTCCAAAGAAATGCCAGTGCGAATTTTGTGCTAATTGCTCTGCAAATCAGCGAGCGAATGTTGGAAGCAGGAATTCCTTCAGAGTTCCAACCAACGAAATGCCTGTTCTGCTCTTCCAAATTAAAGCCAAACAGAGTTTTTTTAAAAGTAATTAAGGTTGAACCTCAAACGTGTTGGTCTCGTGTAACTTTTTACGAACGGAGACCCGCTTCGGTACACCCCCCTACAAACTGTATAAAGGGTAATATGGACCTTTCACACTTTCGTATGTATGATGAGTCGTCCGTCGGTATGTTTATACATATAGGCCTGTATGTTTATCTTTTTTTTTTCTCTTCACATAAAGTTTGACCTTTTTTTTAAGTGTAAAAAATAATGCAGCCAACAAGGTTCGATCTAGAGACCTCACGCTAGACTATACACCAAGGTGACCAACAGGCCACGTTACTAGTGGTGACATTTATAGGTATGACAGCTCTCTTAGTTATAAGGCCGAGTTTTCATCTGTTTTTTTCTTTTTTTATTTTTAAAAATTCGTGAACTTTTATTAAATTTACGAAATTTTTCCCAAATCTGCGAACTTTCATTGAATCCTTAATTTTTTTTAAAAAAATCCGTGAACTTTTTTTGAAAGCGTGAACCTTTTTCAAAACATGTGAAAAAAATTCAAAATTGATGAACTTTTTTTCACATACGATGATTTTTTTTTTCACATACGATGATTTTTTTGTTTGGGACTAAAGGCTTTGTTGTTGTTGTTGTTGTTGTATACGATGATTTTTTTTTCAAAATTGATGATTTTTTTCAAAAATCGGCTGGTAAGCTGAGGTTCCCAAAACCGGGAACATTTTTTTTGCAACTTTATTTAGTGAACTTTTTTTTTTGAAAATCTGTGAAAATTTTCAAATTTGTGAACATTTTTCTAAAAATCGATGAACTTTTTAAAATCCGCGAACGCTTAGGCCGGCCTAACACGCGCCTGACAGGAGCAATGCTGTCGCCTAGTTGGGCCAAAGCCTAAGCATTTTTCTTTAATTTTTTTTTTCTTCTCTTTTTCTGTTAATTCATTTTTCTCCTTTTTGAACTTTATTATTGTTTTAAAACTTGGTAAATTTTTTAGATAATAATTTTAAATACTTTTTTACTTCAAACCTAGAATGGATGCCTATCATGGGCATGCCCACCTGCTAGCAAAAGTTAAGACCATTTCATGAATGACAAAAAAACAACATTTTCAACGGAGGGTGTTCGGGTGGCCACAAGGCTCCATCTGAGAGCACGCTGTATCCCGACATCCTTGAAATGGCCCAAATTTTCCATGGCCTTGTATGATCAATTCAAGGTACCATGCCAAGTTATTTTGGTTCTCGATTTTTTTTTACATTTCCTGGAATTTTCTCGGTCAAAAAAGACTGATAAATGGTAGGACGTGTCGTAACTTGCATACGGTGTCGAAAGTCGTTCAACCCTGACATGGATGCCTACCATTGGCATGCCCACCTACTTACAAAAGTTGGGGTCATTTGAAGAATGTCCAAACATAGACCATGTTTAATGGATGGTGTTCGGTTAGGCCAGAAGGCTCCGCCTGAGAGCACGTTGTTTCCCAACATCCTTGAAATGACCCCAATTTTTCCATGAACTTGTACGACCAATTCAAGGCATCATGTCAAGTTGTTTTGGTTTCGATAAATTTTGCCTTTTCTGGAGTTTTCTCGGTCAAAAAAGGCCGGTGAATGGTCGGGCGTGTCGCAACTTCCATACGGTGTAGGAAATCATTCAAATCTGGCATGGATGACTACCATGGGCATACCCGCCTCCTTGAAGAAGTTGGTAACATTTCAAGAATGTCCAAAACTAGGCCATGTTCAATGGAGGGTGTTTAGGTTGTCCAGAAGCCTCCGTCTGAGAGCACATTGTTTCTCGACATCATTCAAATGGCCCCAATTTTTTTCCACCATCTTCTATGACCAATTCAAGGCACCATGCCAAGTTGTTTTGGTTTTCGACAAATTTTGCATTTTTTGGACTTTTCTCAGTCAAAAAAGGCAGATAAATGGCCGAACGTGTCGCAACCTGCATACGGTGTTAGAAATCGTTCAAACCTGGCATGGATGACTACCATGGGCATGCACACCTTATTGAAAAAGTTGGGGTCATTTCAAAAATGTCCAAAACTAGACCATGTTTAATGAAGGGTGTCTGAGTTGCCCAGAAGGCTTCGTTTGTGAGCACGTTGTATCTCGACATCCTTCAAATGGGCCCAAAAAAATTTCCACCATCTGCTATGACCAATTCAAGGCACAATGCCAAGTTGTTTCAGTTTTCGACTTTTTTTGCATCTTCTGGAGTTTTCTCAGTAAAAAAAGCAGATAAATGACCGAACGTGTCGCAATTTGCATACAGTTTTCTCAGTTATTTGCAGTTTCCGCCATTATCAATTAACATGAACATTTTCTCATATCGTAACCATTTCTTGAATTTTGTCAATATTTTTGAAATTTTAAATTGTGTATGAAAATTTTATAAAATTGAACATTCTTTTTCAAAATTGTTAACAAATTCCCAATAATTTATGTTGAACACAAATTGCATACTATGTACTTTTTTTAAAATTTATCAACTTTTTTAAAAACGCAAACATTTCTTAAATTTGGGGAAAAAATCAAAAATGGGAACATATACATACATGATACAATGGCTGTTTGGAGACACATACACATACACTAGACTACATGCATGAATCTACCACAAAGAAATAAGCAGAAATGACATGTGCGCACACACGCGTACAAGCATAGCTTGCACAAATCGATTTGAGAATTGCACATGCATCCACGTGGGTACTTACTATGTTCCTTCACACAAAACAAATATACACACACAGAACCGTTGAACAACTTGAGTAGTACAAAGATTCTCAAAAAAAACCTTGAGTAGTACAAAGTACAAACTACTCCCTCCGTTCCATAATGTAGTGCATATAGATTTTTAGGAAAGTCAAACTTTACAAACTTTGACCAAATTTATAGAGAAAACTATTTATATCTATAATACCAAATATATACAATATGAAAGTATGTCTTGTGATGTATCTAAGGATATATATTTGATATTCTAGATGTATATACTTTTCCCTACAAACTTGGTCAAAGTTTATAAAGTTTGACTTCTTAAAAAATCTATATGCACTACATTGTGGAACAGAGGGAGTACAGAGCAACGATGACCCGCGAGATCTACAGGGAACAACTAATTGTAAATTTCGTGATTTATATTGTCAGTAGCATCGGCGTAGTACAGTGGCTAGCTCCTCTAAACAGGAGGACGAGGTTATGAGTTCAATCCCTCGTGCTAACTTTCTTATTTTTCCAGGATTTTTACCTCGTGCCTGGTGGGCCGGCCCAGTTGTGCACCGTATCCGCGCGCTCGGTACTTAGTTACTAAAAATAAATAGGAGGTGATGTACTTTCAAAATGACCATCATGCCCTTTATTATGAAGGGGTACGGGGTAATCTCAACCGTTAATGTGTTTAGGGGGGGGGGGGTACCGAAGCAGAAGTGTTACGAAAGGCGTGGAAATCTATGGCTACTTTCGCGTGGTTCCATCGGCTTAACTGCAATCCTTCCAAGTTGAAGTAAATAAGAAACAAAAAGACTTGCACATTATGATGATTTCACTTTGTTCACTCATTTTGAACTTACATTACAGATTTACAAGGACATCCTCCTTACACGTAGTCCGAATTTCGGGAACTAAAAACTCATCCCATCGTTGAACCCAGCGTCATAGGCGGCGTCAGACTCCAAGTCACCGAGCATCATCCCGCCAACCACACCACCGAGGAGCCCGAGGCCTAGGCCCATTCCCATTCCCGCCCCTCCTGCATGCCTTGCCGGTGCAGCCATAGTTGCTGCTGGTGCATACCCATACATTGTTGCCGGTGCTGGAGCGGTGTTATACATGTACGGCGGTGGAGGCGCACACCCATATGGCTGTGGTGGATACACCGCATTTGGGTACGAAAATGTGGCTTGTGGTTGTGGGTATGCGGTGACGGGCACCATGGGTTTGGGCATTGCCACCCCAGAGCCCCCAGAGTACTTCTCTGTAGCGCTTGCAGAAGAAGCTTTGATGTCGATGAACCTGTAGCTGAAGTAGAGGACGCCGTGGGCACGACCGGACATTGGTCGCCGCACTTGGTAGCTCATGGTCTTTAGGTCATTAGTGTTGTCTGTGCCTGCCAAAAGATCATTGAGGGGCACAAATACTTCGCCAACGTCACGGTGGCCGAAGAAGAGCGCCTCCGAGCGTAGCAACACATGGACGGCGAGCCCGCGAGTATCAACAGATGCAGGGATCGGCAAGTGGAGCATGGCATTCCATGTGGGATTTTGGCCATTGTCGTGGTCGACTTGGGTGCCATGGGTAGGCATGAGGGAGTTAGCCCCGGAGATGGAGGCAACGGCATAAACGCGCATCCGGGAGAAGAATGACACCTTCTTGAGATCGCTCGCCGAGATCAACGTCAGCTCAAGGATCTGGCATGCCATGGCCGACGTCGCCGGAATCAAGATGGCCGAGGGATGTATGACTAGGAGGAGGAGGAGGGGGGACTTTTTTTTTCTGAAAGTGGCCCCTCAACTTGGAAAATTGGTGTGATGTGACTACTTAAAGAGGAGTGGATATGTTAGGAATTGTCGTTGAAATCGGCGCTAACAATAGATTAGATTTGTGGCTTGAGACTCTTTTAGAAGTGTCTTTTTGTGTGGCCAGGCGTTGATCTCGCACCTCAAAATGCCACGTCGCTGGGTGTGTTTCTTTGTTTCCGATTCAGGTCTAGTTTTTCATATATTATATTAGAGGTGTTTTACGGTGATTGGATTAGTACTCGGAGTACTAACCAGTACTTACTCCTCCGATTTTTATTAGCCGTCCGATCTGGTGGGTATTAAAAATGATTAAATTTAATATGTTAATCTGACAAGGGCATAATGGTTCAGGACGAAATATCTTTTCGTCAACCGATCACCTAAGGACCAGATCCACGTCTACTCGATCCAGTTCAAGGTCTTCGTCCGATCTACTCCTCGCCGTCGTGCTCCTGACCTTCACTGTCCCCGACGTGCCCGGCGAGAGGAATAAATTCATCGTCCTCGTCCTCCACCCCACCAACCCCCTACCCCCCCCCCCCCCACTCCCCACGCCTTCACTGTCCTCGACGTGCCCGACGAGGAGAAAAAGAATAAGGCCGCATCTCTTCCCGCCTACCATCCTTAAGGTATGAATCCGGCTTGGATCCGTAGGATCGTTCTGCTCGTTCTCTTGGCTCTTGCGCCCATCCACCATGCATGCAGTAGCACCTCAACCCTACATGATTATGTAATTTAGCAGTATTTGCCATGCGAGATTTGTACGGACAAGAACAACGAATGGAAAGCTCATCGTGGCATAGTTTCCCTAGAGCTAATCACATCATGTGTGTTTAACTAACATGCTGAGGCCATTGTTTACTACCTTTAGTATCGAAGAAAAAAAGTGACTTACTTGACGTTTGAGATGAAAGCTTCATCATGGCGTTGCAGACTTGCTTGCATATGGAAAGAAGATGAGATACTGGTTCCTTCCTACTTAGTTTAGTTTATTCTAGCCATTATCACTTTAGGTTTCCATAGTGCATGCAATATAATTCAGGTTTTCAATCATCCATCCTAGGATAGTACTTCTTGGACGTTGATGATCGGTTGCCCTCACACGTCACGTCAAACGAGCAAAGTCTTTTCCATGCACTTGTCTTTGCCTTTGAGCTATTTTACACCTGCAACATTGATAAACATCAACTATTAATTTTGTATGTTATATGCAGGAAGACATGGCGGATGTAAGTGATGAGTGTATGTTTGAGTACCATTCTGTTGTCAGCAAGATGTTTAATAGTGAGGCTGAAGGCTATGAATTCTACAACAAATATGCTCTTGAAAAATATTTTAGTGTGAGGAAAAGCTAAGTTGAGTGGGATGGATCCAAGAATTACATAATTTTGAGGAAATTTGTGTGTAGTCGTCAAGGGTTTCGCGAAGAGAAGCACATGCAAAGAAAGGTGGAAGATAGAAAGAGGAGGCCACGAAGTTTAACTCGTGTTGGGTGTAATGCTAAATTGGTCATTGCGAGACAGGAGGAAACAAGTCGGTGGTTTGTCAAGGATTTCATCGATGAGCACAACCATCCACTAGCCCCACGGGGTCTTTCTTGTCTGTTGCGTTCGCACAGATGAATTAGCGATGAGCAGAAAGTGGACATTGCGGACATGGAATAACCTGGGATCCGCAAATACCGTATTATGGATATTTTGTGCATCCAATACGGTGGATTTGATAAGGTTGGATGCATAAAGAGGGTCATTTACAATTTCTGCCATGCTAATAAGCAGGAGACAATCAGTGCCGGTGATGCTAAAATGGTGATCATGCACATGATGGCGCGGCGAGAGCGAGATCCGGATTTTTTCTTCAGGTACTTGGTTGACGAACTTGGCCATCTGAAGGGACTATTCTGGGCTAATAGTCAATCCCGACTTGACTACGAGGCTTTCGGAGACGTCATTGTTTTTGATAGCACATACAGAACCAATAAATACAATCTGCCATTTGTGCCGTTTGTCGGGTTGAATCGCCACCGCAGCACTATTATTTTTGGCTGTGGTATAATTTCTCATGAAACAAGCCAGGCATACGACTAGATGTTGCGGACCTTTTCTGATTGCATGGCACAGAAGCATCCGATATCTATGATCACAGATGGGGACCTTGCAATGCAGAGAGCAATCAGGGTAGTCTGGCCTTACTCAAACCATAGGCTATGTATATGGCACATTCAGCAGAACATTGTACGCAATCTGCATGATGACGACGTAAAGGAGGAATTCAGATCTTTCATATATGATACTTCTTCCATTGAAGAGCATGAGATAAGATGGATACAATTCTTACAACGGAATAAAGTAACCACTGAGGATTCTTGGTTGCATCAGATATATCAGATGAGAAAGTTGTGGTGTGCTCCATATCTTGAGGGGCGTTGTTTCCTAGGATTGAGCAGCAATCAGAGGAGTGAGAGCTTGAACTCTGTGCTACATACACATCTTGAGGGTAAGATGTCGTTGTTTGAAATGCTAGAGCACTATGAGCGTTGCCTTGTGACGCGACGGATTAACAAAGCTCTCCATGACGTCGAAGCCTTACAGTCCCTTCCGTTTACAGAGGAAAATGCTTCGCCTCTTGAGAAACACGCCGCAACAATTTTCACTCCAGCTGTCTTTAAGATGGTCTTATGGAGCATAAATGTTGTCAGCAAATGTGAGATCAGAGAGGTACTAGATGCAACAGAAGTTTCCACCTATGTTGTGTCTAAGAAGGAAAAAATGGATAAAAAGTTTGGAGTGCGCATTGAGGAGCATGGAGGTCTTTTGCACAGGGTTAGTTGTTCTTGCCGTAAGCTGGAATGCGCAGGCACACCATGTTCCCACATTTTTTACATATTGGAGATTTTACATGAAAAAAATCTGCCCAGTTGTTGTGTTCCCACTAGGTGGACTATGAATGCAAAATGTGCATACGCACCGACCAGAAAAAACCAGATGTATGACTATTTGGCAAGCCTGCAGAGGTACCGCGAGTTGCGGAATTCTAGTCACGCCGCATGTTTCAAGGCATGCCACTCTGATGAGGACTATTGGCGTCTAAAGATGCTTTTGGAGGCACAACATCATGGCAAGCAATCAACTATTGAACAAGCTCACAACAAGGAGTCAACTAATGCTCAACATAACAGCATTAGGTTTGGCCCGTTAATGCCGCAATCGGAGAACGTTGATAAGGTTCTGGATCCCATGCATGTGCCATGCCGAGGTGCACCGAAGAAAAGGTACAGGCAAAGACGAAGAAGTCAAGATCACAGGGTAAATGTGGTTATTGCAAGGAGCCAGGTCACAATCGTCGTAGATGCCTTAAATTGTTAGAGGTACCAAATATGTTCCTATTTTTTTTTGCATGTGTTTTAGTCATTATTGATGTGCATGTGATTTATTATATTCTTCTGAGTAGGATCTCGAAGCAGAACTATGATGGCTACATACAGTTTGAATCGACGATGAACCAGACACAGTCATGTGCCATTCAGCTTTGTGTGACGTGGTCTTTACATTCCATTTCATCGTGACAATTAGTTAGTCAATTGTGGATTTTTTTGTATGACTCGGTGAATTGGGGCTCTACTGCCATGTCACCGTATTAGTTCGACATCTTTCGTTTCCATTTTCTGGTCGATCATATGATGTCCAACTTTAAGAATCACGACGTTTTTCAAACACGAAAAAGGGCCAACATGGAATTATTGTCGAGTAGAATATTTATATCCGATTTACTCGAGGGAAATTATACTCAATGAGACAAAAATGGGCCCATATTGCATGTTGTCCCAGAATAGGGAGCAGGCCCACACGTCGAGGCGGATCTGCAGGCAGACCGTGCGATCGCTCGATGGAGGGGATCCACCTGGGATCGTGCGCGCGTAAAGACGAAATTGTCGGTAGGCCTTGTCCCTAGGTGACGACGCGCGCGCGTGGGACGGCGTGACGTGCTTGGTGGGAATACGACGACACGCGCGTGGGACGACAGCGTGACGCGCTTGGCGGGGTGGGGGCGCCTGCTTAGACTGCACTCCTGACGCCATACCAATCCTGGAACGGATCTAGTCGGACTGCGCGAATATCGAGGACGATTCTGCGGCAGGAATTTCACGTTCTGGAGGTCACATAAAATGACAGTTTCAAAATATTTCAACGTCTTGCACCAAAAAATTTCACTTTCTCGGAATTAGCTAAAATTTTGCGTGGATCACTGGGGTCTACTTGCCCACTAGCTGGAAAAATTTGGTGTCATTCTGAAGATAACCAAAATTTGACCTTCTTCATCGGAGGCCATTCGGGTAGGAGCGAAGGGTCCGTCTCGAAGGACGGGTTTTTTCGACATGCTTCAAATGGACAAAAAAAATTTCTATAGCGTTGTACCAAGATGAGAAGCATCCATGCCAAATTTCATTGTTATTCGATGTTCTATCGATTTTCTAGGGTATGAGGATTATGCACGTGTAGATGGGGGCACGGAAAAACACTTTCAACAACTCAGAAACAACTGTATGGTTGGCCATAAAAAACACATGCATAATTCTCGATACAATGTTGTTCAAAAACCTGTCTCACGAATAAATTGTACGATAATTGCGAACATAGTGTGAAACAAAAAAAATCCTGGTTTGAAGCTTAAACTAGTTGAAAAACCATTGAACCTACTATATATGGTCTTCTCCGCTGCCAAAATCCAGTGACCTCTTGCGTTTGCTCATTGGAGTTGGATTTGGGCTTGGCGAGGACTCATGTTCTTCAATGTTTCGCCCCTTAACATCAATGTAACCAAACAACTCAAGTTGTTCTTTTTCACTCTCCGACATGTCTCTAGCAAGGCCCTTGGTCTACTCCATTTCTCAGATTCGCTCTTCCTCTAAAAAAGCATAGGAACGGTATTAGGAATAACTCAAAAATGATGTAGCCATAAACTTGATGTAACATGTACAATTTTAACCTCTGGATCAAAGTCATCCTCGGGATAAGGGCCCATTGTTCTATTGTACACAATGTACAAGTGACATGTCTTTCCGCTGTTCAGATCAGAAAGCATTTTTGCTACATCATCTGGTCCTGCAATCAAGATCATTCCTTCCGGCAGCTTCCACGCAGACCCGGGTGAGAAGTAGTACAATTCTACTTCCATTTTACAACCAACAAAAGTTCTCATTTCACGCATAATGAGATCATAGGTCACTTTGCCGGGTTCAAAAACTCTCACTTCCGCCGGTCTATCCTCGAAGTATGATCTCAGGACATGAGACATCTCATCATCCCTATGAACAAAAAATTTCATGACTAGCACCTACATACGAGTATCTCACATCAGAGTTAATACATTCAATGAGGAAAGGGGCAAACATAATTTTTGATGTGCATGACAACATTGCGATGCTGTTACCTTGTTATGTGGAATGTATCCTTCATGTGTAGTGACCGGGGATTGTGCCATCTCAGGATTCTTATCCTGCGTATGAATCGCCGACAGTGGGTTTTACACACAAATTTTGAAAGGTCATACCATATCTTGGCTATGAATGTATAGCATCGTTGCGAGGTACTTACAAGGGGAGAATTGAAGATATGTTATTGGGATGGAGTGATGTGGCATTGAATGGGTGACTCTATCGCAAGGTCTCGAGTGAATGGGGATTGTGCCATCTCATGATGCTTAGCCTACTTATGAATCGCCGACCTAAAGTTAGCCACAAATTTAAGATGTTCATAAAATATGTAGGTCCTGAATATATAGAATCAGTGCGAGATACTTACATGGGGAGCATTGAAGACATGTTGTTGGGGTGGATTATTGTGGCATTGAAGTTGTGGCCGTAAGATCGCACGGTCTTCCAACATCTGTCCTTCCAAATGGACCTGCTCCAGCATGGCCTTATAATCCATGTCCGACCGCTCCTGTAGCAGCCTACTGTCCATATCCGCACGTGCCCGCAACACATTGGCATCCATCCTGACTCGCTCTGTCTGTATAATATTGTCCACAAGCTTCCGGTCCTTTTGCAACGTTTGTTGCATGTCCTTGTAGGCTAGAAAAAAACTTCTTTTCCATGTCCTCACGGCCCCGCTTACACTTTTCTTCAATCTCATCACGCATCGTCTTCATCTTACGGGAGAACTCCTCACGCTCCTCCTTTATCATCCTGTCCGCGTATGAACGTTCTTGTTTGAGTTTCTTATCTACCTCAACGCGATCCTTTTGCACCTTCAAGTCGATGTCCCGACGCGCTTCCTGCAAAGACTTGTCGTACTCCACACGGTTGTTATGCGCCTGTGAGACCATGGTCCCTACAACAACAGACACAACAATGCTATTAATCAGTTGTACATTGTCAAAATATACCCATAGAATGGTATGTGAGACAAACTGACTGCTGATGTTCCTGCAAAGCTCATATGTCATGTCATTCATATTCGTAATATGCTATCAACAAACTCATCTGTGTAAGGCACATCTAAGTGACTAAATCAAACTATGAAAGAAAGAATAAAATGAAAGAAAATTTCTTCACTAATGTGCACGTAAAATCAATGACATGTGACTTAGATGTACATGTGCATTAGCAAAACTGTATCCACAACCTCATCCAAATAATTCCTAGTCTACTAAAGTAACTCCACCGAGAAAATATATCCATAACCAGTTCGTACGATCATCTACTCCCAACTATCAATCTAAAAGCTCTTGCATGACATCCTGTACTCCAATTATATCGACGACCACCTTGAATCTTACAAACAGTACCACAACACCATAACTACTCAACTATGGCACAAACTGGCTTTTCGAATCTCATCGGAACTGACTTCTTGGTCGAATCAATGGAAAAAAGAATCAACACTGCAAGCGAGGATGGGAGGAGCCGTGGAGGAGACCTTTTTACTCCGGCGTCGGCGTGGACGACTGCGAAGCGATGGTGCGATCCCGGCGATGGCTAGGTCAGGAGAAACAAAGTAGATGGGGCGGTTAAGATAGGGTAGATATGCGCTACAATGGAATGGTATATATCCATGATTGTAGGGTGAATTAGTTATTTCGAAGTAATGCGCTTCGATGCATGATTTTTTATTTTTTTTGAACGAGCGCGATCTGTTGGGGGCTTCCAAAACTTGTCCACTGACCGCGGGACCCACCACATATCACAGCAGCCCGAGCCATCGCCGCGCCCGTTGGTCTTGTCAAAATGATTACAAGTTCACACAAGAGGACTTAGAGACAGCCGTTTTCATCCGCGGAACATACAACCCCGTTGAAGTTGCTAAAATCGGAGACATTTCCCTCACAGCTGAAAAACTGAAGCGAAATTTCAACAAGGAATACATTTATGATGATGTAAGCCCCTTGTACTCCAGTCTACATCAGTATTGCAACTACTGTCTTATTATTGTATGATTGAAAATTTGGCAGGTTATTATGGCATATGCTCACATTAGCCAAATTGAGAATGATACTACCTCAATTATATGCCCGACCGAATCCGAAAAGCTGTTATGAATGAAGGGGGTGGTTCCTGATGGACGTGGAGCCTCATGGGTTTCTCGTGTAGCACAAAAATTTGTAGGGCGACAAAAGGTACACGTTTTCCTCACTTTCAGAGTTTCTTTACGCACTGTACACAAAAAATTTCGGTTGTCAACCCAACTCAAATTTTACTGCAGGTGCATGTCCCACTGAATGTACACCAAAACCACTGGATGCTAATGATGTTTAATTTTGACAAAGAAGAGATTCAGATTCTAAACTCCTTGAAAGATAATTTTTACAAGACCAAGGAAGATTTTCTTGTAAGTGTTCTCTTGCTGGCTCTTTTGATCCGCATGACACATGAGCTCCCAAAATACCGTAACCCTATGTATAACTCGCCGTACACTAGGTGGAGTCGATTCAGTTGTGCATCGACGAAGCGGTCAAGAATGGGTTGATATCACCAGCTAAGCCCATCAATTTTGCCGAATGGACCAAAGCACGCTATGATAACATACCACAAACAGACTGACGAGTACGCACGGCATCCTAAATTATTCTTTGGCTACACGTACAAGATTACTGATCTTTAACTAAACATTGCAGGAGTTCCTGTGCGGTTTGTACACTGCAGTACATGTTGTCATGGAACGGGGATAAAATGATTGATACTTTCAACCACGTCATTGAATGCCTAAATTAAATTTGAACTTTGTTTGGCTTGAAAGCTATGCTGACGTATGTGTCGGTTATCAAATGTAGGGAAAGATAGATATTTTCAGGTGGAAAATATGTACAACCTTACTGCATTCAAATTGCAACGCGCTTCGCCTCAAATCATACAACTTCCCCATAACGGTTAGCGCTACATCAAGGATATTTCATTTATTTCATGACCTGTATTATTTCACATGTCTCAGGATTTGAACTAATGCACCGCTCTCTGTTCTAGAGAAGGAGGTGTACGATGCCTAGCAAGCAGGGCAACCCAAGGGTTCAGAAGACGACGTACAACTAATCAACGATCCCGATGGTTCCAATGAAACCGACTCATCCAACACCCAAAAGGATACCGGTACACCCAGATCCCCCAAAAGGAAGAGAGCACGTGGACGCCCGAGGAAGATTGTCGATCCCGAGGAATCATTAAAAACAAAAAGTCTTACAGAACTGAAACTTAAATTTGATAGCAAGATGATACGTCTCCAACTTATCTATAATTTTTGCTTGTTCCATGCTGTTATATTATCATTCTTGGATGTTTTACAATCACTTTATAGCAACTTTATACCATTTTTTGGGACTAACCTATTGACATAGTGCCAAAGTGCCAGTTGTTGTTTTTGCTTGTTTTTTACTTCGCAGAATATCAGTACCAAACGGAGTCCAATCGCGACGAAACTTTTTGGAGATTTTTTTGGACCAGAAGACACCCAGTGGGCCAAAGAAGAGCCAGGATGGTGGGCTGTGGAGAGCACAACCCACCAGGGCGCGGCAGGGGGCCCCCGATGCGCCCTGATGGGTTGTGCCCTCCACGGGCCCCCCCTCCACCGCCTCTGATGCCTATAAATACCCAAATATTCAGAAAACCCTAGGGGAGTCGACGAAAAACACATCCAGCTGCCGCAAGTTCCAGAGCCTCAAGATCCAATCTAACACCATCACGGAGGGCCGGGGTTCATCTTCTTCATAGGTGCCTCTCCGATGATGCGTGAGTAGTCCACCATAGACCTACGGGTCCATATGCAGTAGCTAGATGGCTTCCTCTCTCTCTTTTGATTCTCAATACAATGGTCTCTTGGCGATCTATTTGATGTAAACTTTTGTGGTGTGTTTGTTGGGTTCCGATGAATTTTGAGTTCATGATCAGTTTCTATCCATGAATATTATTTGAGTCTTCTTTGATCTCTTGTATGCATGATTACTTATAGCCTCGTATTTCTTATTCGAATCTTTGGTTTAGTTAGGCCGACTAGATCGATTTTTCTTGCCATGGGAAGAAGTGCTTTGTGATGGGTTCGATCTTGCGGTGTCCTTTCCCAGTGACAGAAGGGGCAGCAAGGCACGCATGTATCGATGCCATTAAGGATAACAAGATGGGGTCTATTCCTACATTAATAGATCTTGTCTACATCATGTCATCGTTCTTATTGCATTACTCCGTTTTTCCATGAACTTAATACACTAGATGCATGCTGGATAGCGGTCGATGTGTGGAGTAATAGTGGTAGATGCAGGCAGGAGTCGGTCTACTTATCTTGGACGTGATGCCTATATAATGATCATCGCCTTGGATATCGTCATGATTATTTGATCTTCTATCAATTGCCCAACAGTAATTTGTTCACCCACCGTGTGCTATACTCATGAGAGAAGCCACTAGTGAAACCTACGCCCCCCGGGTATACTTTTCCAACATATTGCTTTCCGATCTATCTTTTTGCCTCTTTTGTTTTCAGATCTACTATTCCAAAAACCCAAAAATATATTGCTGCATTTTTATTTGCCCTTTTTATTTTGTGTTCTTGAGAGATCTATCTCTCCAATCTATCATTAGCTAATCTATCTTTTTTTCGTAGAGAGATTGACAACCTCTCTTTCGCGTCGGGTTGCAAGTATTTGTTATTTGTGTGCAGGTGCTGCTTATTAGGTGGTGGTGATCCTCCTACTGGTTCTATACCTTGGTTTCATAACTGAGGTAAATACTTACCGTCGCTGTGCTGCATAATCCCTTCCTCTTTGGGGAAATACCGACGCAGTCTCAAGCCACGTCAAAGGAATTTCTGGCGCCGTTGCCGGGGAGGAAGAGGTCTCTTCTACGTGCCAATCTCTGGCGCCGAGGAGACAACATCATCATCTACCAGGTTCCTAATCACAAATATCATCTCCTTGCAATTACATTATTTGCCATTTGCCTCTCGTTTTCCTCTCCCCCACTTCACAAATTTGCCGTTTTATTCGCCCCCTTTTTCGTTCGCCATTTTCTCACCGGATCTCTTTTTGTTTGCTTGTTTGCTATCTTTGCTTGTGTTGCCATGGGCCTTCTATTTGCTTGCATCTTCGCTTGCTAAAAATCCATTGATATGGATCCTCATCCACTTGCTAATCTTTTCAAAAGACCAAATTATGATGAACCAATTGCTAGTGAGTTGAGTGCATTTGATTATCTTTATGAAGTTTTGCTTGAAAAATATGAATCCAAATTTTTTGATGAAGTGTTGAAAGAAGAAATTTATAAGGTGATTCATGATAGCTCCTTGATTTAAAAGTATGATTACAATGTTGCTAGTATGAATTCTCTAAATATCCATGATGCTAATGATATGCAAATCCACAATCTTGGGGATGCTATGTTTGATGAAGATGATATTTTTAGTCCCCCAAGTTTTGATGAGCAAATTTATTATGATGATTGCATGCCTTCTATTCATGATGATGGTGGTGACACATATGCTATAATGAGTAATGATAACCATGAAACTTATCATCATGGTTTTAATTTGCAATCTGGTTATGTCAATCAAGTGTCTCATGATAGTTATTTTGTTGAGTTTGCTCCCACTACCATGGATGAAAAGGAATTTGCTTATGTGGAGAGTAATGAAAATTTTATGCTTGTGCATCATGAAGAGAATGATTTATGTGATAGTTATATTGTTGAATTCCGTCATGATGCTACTGAAATTTATTATGAGGGAGGAACATATGCTTGTAGGAATTGCAATAATATCAAGTTTCCTCTCTATGTGTTCAAAGTTTTGAAGTTATGCTTGTTTTGCCTTCCTATGCTAGTTGATTCTTGTTCCCATAATAGGAAGTGGGTTAGACTTAAATGTGCTTGTCATGAGATTCATGATGCTCTCTTGCATATTCCAATTACTACTTTTTATGTGAGCATCATTGAAATCATCATGCCTAGCTAGGGGTGTAAAACGATAGCGCTTGTTGGGAGGCAACCCAATGAATAAATTTGTTTTCATCTTTTTATTTCTGTTTTTGAGTGTTGACACAATTATGCCTCTGTTATGATTGTGTTTTTATGTTTTATTTAATGTTTGTGCCAAGTAGAGCCTTTAGGATGATTCATAAGATGAGTAGAAACAATGCTGAATCTGAAACAGAAACTTTGTGTCCAGTGTTCGAATTTTCATTTTTTACCGGAACGTGATCTTGAGCTGAAATTTTCACAAAGTGTTGCTATACAAATTCTATACGTTGTACTTATTTTCCAGAATTGTTAAAGTTACAGAAGTATTGTTACAGTACACATTACTATAGACTGTTCTGTTTAAGACAGATTCTGTTTTCGTTGCATTGTGTGCTTGTTTTGATGAATCTATGGGTTATATTGAAGGGTATGAGCCATGGTAAAGTTAAAATACAGTAGGTATAATGCAATAATAAAATATGAATGGGTTTGCAACAACACCTAAAGTAGTGATTTGCTTTATTATACTAACGGATCTCACGAAGATTTTGTTGAGTTTTGTGTGATTGAAGTTTTCAAGTTTTGGGTGAGATCACGTTGGATGAAGGAATAAGGAGTGAAATGAGCCTAAGCTTGGGTATGCTACAGCACCCCCAAGATATATCCAAAGAGAAACAAGCAACTAAGCTTGGGGATGCCCCCGAGTGGCATCCCCTCTTTCTTGTAACGACCATCGGTATTTTACTTGGAACTATATTTTTATTCGTCACATATCATGAGTTTTGCTTGGAGCGTCTTGTATCATTTGAGTCTTTTATTGCTTTGCTTGTTAGTTTGTCACTTGTATCCTTGCTGGACACACCTATTTTAGAGAGCCAAAATTAGGCTATGATTTGTTAGAATTGCTCTTTATGCTTCACTTAAACTTTTTGAGCTATAGAATTGCTCTAGTGCTTCACTTATATCTTTTCTAGCACGGTGTGCTTGGAATTTTTTTGTAGAAATACTCTCATGCTTCACTTAGATTAATTTTAGAGTTAGTAAATTTTGAAGAAATCCTCTCATGCTTCACTTATACCTTTTTGAGAGACGAAAATTCTATGCTCATGTGCTTCACTTAAATTTGTTTGAGCTTGTCAAAAGCAATGGCAATATATGAAACTAGTCCCAAAGTGATAGATATCCAAGGAGGATATAATAAAAACTTTCATGAAGATCATTGGACAAATTAAACTTGATTCTTTGTAATAGTTTTGAAACATGATGATAGTAATATGTGAGTCATGTTAGTGAGTAATTATGCTTTAGTAAGAATATTGGTGTTAAGGTTTGTGATTCCCTATGCAAGTACGAAAGTCAATAGTTATTCAATGAAATTACATCCTACTTATGGTGCATTATTCGGTGTTAGTTATGCTCAATGCTCGCTTATGTGAATTTTTGTTTCTTGGTTTGGTTGCTTCTCAATCTATTTGCTAGCCTCCATTTGTACTAAGTAGAAATACTACTTGTGCATCCAAAATCCTTAAACCAAGTTTTGCCTTATGAGTCCACCATACCTACCTATATGCGGTATTTCCATGCCGTTCCAAGCAAATTTGTATGTGCCATCTCTAATTTTCAAAGTAAATTTCCCTTTTGTGTGCTCGTACCGCTCCTGAAACGGTAGGGAGTGTCCAATATTTTTCCATGCTAGATGTGTTATTCTCAAGATGAGTGTCTATTCACTTGTCATTGCACGAGAGTACGGCGGCAATAGGGATGCCCATTCCCGAAATGAAAAAGAAATAAAATATTTACTTTATGTTGTCAAATAATAAATTCCTTGGAAAGTGTTGGTATGGAAGGCAACCGTGGATACGGCCCGCCATGGAATGTGAAAGAATGGTGGAAAAAGGAATAAACTTTATTTTCTGTTTGGGAACCGCCTATGATATATCTAGCATGGAAAGTATTGTGAACTACTTTGTCGTTTTCGTTGACAGGAAAGGCATGCCACCCAAAATATTTTTCTCTCTCAATTTAAACTTTGAGCTCTGGCACCTTACAAATCCCTACTTCCCTCTGCGAAGGGCCTATCTATTTAATTTATGCAATTTTTATTTTTACTTTGAGTCTCCATCTTCTCTTATAAAGCACCAACTAGTGGGCACTATGATCATACTTGAGCATTGGGTATAACTAATATTTGAGTGTGTTTCATGAATGGATCAATGATTGAGCATGATGGACTAGGGATAACTATCTTTAGTGTTGATATTTTGAAAGACATGGTTGCTTGTTTGCATGCTTGAGTATTGAAGTCATTATGTTAAAACTAGACTATTGCTTTGAATCATCTAAAAGTCCAAATGTCCATGCTACAAAAGAAAAGGAAAATGAGATGAACATGTTAGGCAGCATTCCACATCAAAAATTCTGTTTTTATTGTTTACCTACTCGAGGACGAGTAGGAATTAAGCTTGGGGATGCTGATACGTCTCCAACCTATCTATAATTTTTGCTTGTTCCATGCTGTTATATTATCATTCTTGGATGTTTTACAATCACTTTATAGAAACTTTATATAATTTTTTGGGACTAACCTATTGACATAGTGCCAAAGCGCCACTTGCTGTTTTTGCTTGTTTTTTACTTCGCGGAATATCAGTACCAAACGGAGTCCAATCGCGACGAAACTTTTTGGAGATTTTTTTTGGACCAGAAGACACCCAATGGGCCAAAGAAGTGTCAGGATGGTGGGCTGTGGAGAGCACAACCCACCAGGGCGCGCCAGGGGCCCCGCGGTGCGCCCTGATTGGTTGTGCCCTCCACGCCCCCCTCCACCGCCTCTGATGCCTATAAATAAACAAATATTCAGAAAACCCTAGGGAAGTCGACGAAAAACACATCCAGCCACCGCAAGTTCCAGAGCCTCGAGATCCAATCTAACACCATCACGGAGGGGTTCATCTTCTTCATAGGTGCCTCTCCGATGATGCGTGAGTAGTCCACCATAGACCTACGGGTCTGTAGGCAGTAGCTAGATGGCTTCCTCTCTCTCTTTTGATTCTCAATACAATGGTCTCTTGGAGATCTATTTGATGTAAACTTTTGCGGTGTGTTTGTTGGGATCCGATGAATTTTGAGTTCATGATCAGTTTCTATCCATGAATAATATTTGAGTCTTCTTTGATCTCTTATATGCATGATTACTTATAGCCTCGTATTTCTTCTTCAAATCTTTGGTTTAGTTAGGCCGACTAGATCGATTTTTCTTGCCATGGGAAGAGGTGCTTTGTGATGGGTTCGATCTTGCGGTGTCCTTTCCCAGTGACACAAGGGGCAGCAAGGCACGCATGTATCGTTGCCTTTAAGGATAACAAGATGGGGTCTATTCCTACATGAATAGATCTTGTCTACATCATGTCATCGTTCTTATTGCATTACTCCGTTTTTCCACGAACTTAATACACTAGATGCATGCTGGATAGCGGTCGATGTGTGGAGTAATAGTGGTAGATGCAGGCAGGAGTCGGTCTACTTATCTTGGATGTGATGCCTATATAATGATTATCGCCTTGGATATCGTCATGATTATTTGATCTTCTATCAATTTCCCAACAGTAATTTGTTCACCCACCGTGTGCTATACTCATGAGAGAAGCCACTAGTGAAACCTACGGCCCCCGGGTCTACTTTTCCAACATATTGCTTTTCGATCTATCCTTTTGCCTCTTTTATTTTTAGATCTACTATTCCAAAAACCCAAAAATATATTGCTGCACTTTTATTCGCCCTTTTAATTTTGTGTTCTTGAGAGATCTATCTCTCCAATCTATCATTACCTAATCTATCTTTTTACCGTAGAGAGATTGACAACCTCTCTTTCGCGTCGGGTTGCAAGTATTTGTTATTTGTGTGTAGGTGCTGCTTATTAGGTGGTGGTGATCCTCCTACTGGTTCGATACCTTGGTTTCATAACTGAGGGAAATACTTATCATCGATGTGCTGCATCATCCCTTCCTCTTTGGGGAAGTACCGACGCAGTCTCAAGCCACGTCATAAGACCATAGCTAAACAAGTGTCTTCGTTAACATCACGGTAACGCAGAGAGCCTAAACCATCACTAGCTTTGTTGAGCCCATTCAAGTTAGGCAAGAGGTGATATTTTAGGATTTCATGTTCATTTGCATGCTCTACTTTTGGCAACAACTCATACATGCTCATGTCTTATCAGAAACTACCCATCTAACCAGACTTTTGGCAATCATGTGTGTGCTCTACTTTTGGCAATGACTAAGACATGCTCACTTTTTTTCCTTGAACTAGCAATGAAACTTCTGTCAATCATGTACATGCTCAGTTCTTTTGCTTGGACCGGCAATAGAAATTCTAGCAATCATGTACATGCTCTACTTTTGGCATCAATTGATACATGTTCAGTTCTTATCAGAAAGTGGAAATAGGTATTTTTGGCAATCATGAGCATCCTCTACGTGTTGCAAAAACTAATGCATCCTCAATACAAAGCTTTAACTGGCAATAGGTAGTATTGGCAATCATTTGCATGCTTTACTTTTGGCAACAAGTAATGCATGATCAATTCTACTGATATAACTGGTCATAGATATGGCTTGAACATGTTGATTTATACATTGAACATAATCAGTACAAGCTATACCTTTAACATCCTCATAGTAGTAGAGTTCCTAACATGCATCACCGTACGATAGTAAAATGGAAGATTAACATAGCAAACATAACATAGACCACCTTGAAAACTCTCAACACTGCCTTGGTTACCTCTTCCCCACACACATCCCAATGCCGCTGATAAAAGTGTGCGGGAAAGCCATCCGGACCGGGAGATTTCGTGGGGAACATTTGAAATGTGCCACTTTCACCTCATCACCCGTGTATGGAGCACAAAGAGTGTTGTTCATGTCAGCCGTGACCGTTCGAGGTACATGTTCTAGCACCGCTTCCATATTTGTTACACCCTCTAAAGTGTACAGATCTTTGTAAAAATTAGAGACAAGTATTTTGAGCTCCGTCGGATCATCCACCATAATCCCCAAAGCATTGGACAGAGCCTTGATCATGTTTTTCCTCCTTCCCATACTTGCCCTCATATGAAAGAATTCTGTGTTCTTGTCTCCCGCTGCTAGCCACTCGATCCTAGATCTTTGGCGCCACAGTACTTCCTCTCTGTGGTACAATTCAACCAGCCGCTCATGGATCTTCTGCTCGCGGTGGCATGGACCGGTGCGCAAAGGGTCATCCCTCAGCCTCCCCAACTCGCACTTCAACTGTTTTATCTCGGTCCGAACCAAACCGAAAGTGCACTTGTCCCACTGCCTCAAGCTCTGAGACAACGTTAACAACTTCTGTTTAACATCATCCACCCGCATGCTAGGGTGTCCAGCCGACCAAACCCCTTGGATTTCCTCTTTCAAACCATCATGAGAATCCCATGCTACTTCATATCTAATTTTTTTCCCTGTAGTTCTTGGTAGATTAGGTGCATCGATGAGTTGAAGGTGTATTGGGCAGTGATCAGAAGTGGCTGATAACCCACAAGTGTAGGGGATCGTTTGTAGCCTTTTTCGATAAGTAAGAGTGTCTAACCCAACGAGGAGCTAAAGGTAGAACACATATTCCCTCAAGTTCTATCAACCACCGATACAACTCTACGCACACTTTAACGTTTGCTTTAACTAGAACAAGTATGAAACAATTTTGTAGGTGATAGGATAGTTTGCACGAATAAAACTAGGAGTACTTAGCGGGAATCAAACTACGAGTAAAAAGCAAGATAATAAAAGTTAGTTGTTTAGTAGAAAGCTTTGGTCAAACAAGAAGGTTATTTGTCCCTAGGCAATTGATAACTAGACCGGTAATCATTCTTGCAATTTTATATGAGGGAGAGGCATGAGCTAACATACTTTCCGTACTTGGATCATATGCACTTATGATTGGAACTCTAGCAAGCATTCGCAACTAACAAAGATCATTAAGGTAAAACCCAACCATAGCATTAAGTATCAAGTCCTCTTTACTTCCATATGCAACAACCCACCTACTCGGGTCTGTGTATTCTGTCACTCATGCCACCCACCATAGGCAAATCATGAACACATTGCAACACCCTGCAATGAGGATCCCTCACGTTTGCGCGAGACGGAGGGCACCGTAGGACAGCACCATAATAAAATATACAATCATACCAACCACGATCATCAATTAGCCCATAGGACAAAACGGATCTACTCAAACATCATAGGATAGCCACATATCATTGGGAAATAGTATATGGAGTTGAGCACCATGTTTAAGTAGGATCACAGTGGGGAAAAGGGGAGTTACACCGCTGCATAGAGGGGGAGAGAGTTGGTGTTAACGGCGGCGAAGTTGTTGGAGTAGATCGCCGTCACGATGCTTGCCCCGGCGGAGTTTCGGCGCCACCGGGAGAGAGGGGGAGAGAGCCCCCCTCCTTCTTCTTCTTCCTTGGCCTCCCCCCTAGATGGGAGGAGAGTTCCCCCTCTGGTCCATGGCCGCCATGGCGGCAGAGGGACAGGAGCCCCTCCTAGATTGGATCTCCCTCTCTGTTCTCTTCTGTTTCACGTTCCTGTTTTCTGGCCGAAAACCGTTTCTTATATTCCCGGAGATCCATAACTCCGACCGGGCTGAAATTTTCAGGGGATTTTTATCCAAAAATTAGCTTCCTTGCGCCCTAAGGAGAGCTCCAACCGACTTACGAGCTGGGCACAACCCACCAGGGCACGCCTGGGCCCTAGGGCGCGCCCTGGTGTCTCGTGGGCGGCTGTGGGCCTCCGTTTGCGTTCATTCCACTTCTCAAAATTCACAATTTTTTCAAAAAAAATATCCGTAAATTTTTATCGCATCTGGACTTCGTTTGATATGGATATTCTGCGAAAAAAACAACATGCAACAAACAGGAACTGGTACTGGGCACTGGATCAATAGTTAGTCCAATAAATCATATAAAATGTTGCCAAAAATATGTGAAAGTTGTATAATAATGGCATGAAACAATCAAAAACTATAGATACGACGGAGACGTATCAGCATCCCCAAGCTTAATTCCTGCTCGTCCTCGAGTAGGTAAATGATAAAAAACATAATTTTAGATGTGGAATGCTACCTAGCATAATCTTGATCATATATCTAATCATGGCATGAATATTAAGACACAAGTGATTCAAAGCAATAGTCTAGTTTTGACATAAAGACATTAATACTCACGCATCCCAACAAACAATCATGTCTTTCAAAATATCAAGGAACGTTATCCCTACAAAATCATATAGCCTTGTCATGCTCTGTCTTCTTAACACAAAATATAAATCATGTACTACCCCGGTGTCAGCCAAGCAATTGGTTCGTACTTTTTAACGCGCTTCAGCATTTTCAACTCTCATGCAATACATGAGCGCAAGCCATGGATATAGCACTATGGGTGGAATAGAATATGGTGGTAGGTTTCAAAGGGGTAAAAGTAGAGAAGAAAGTCTCGCATCAACTCAGCGTATCAACGGGCTATGGAGATGCCCATCAATAGATATCAATGCGAGGAGTAGGGATTGCCATGCAACGGATGCACTAAGAGCTATAAGTGTATGAAAGCTCAATATGAAAACTAAGTGGGTGTGTATCTAACTCTATAATGAAAAATTCCCACTAGTATATGAAAGTGACAACACAGGAGACTCTCTATATGAAAAACATGGTGCTACTTTGAAGCACAAGTGTGGAATTAGCATGTCCCTATTCCTTCTTCTTTCATTTTTTTTATTTCTTTTCTTTTATTTCTTTTTCTCTTTTCTTTTTCTATTTTTTCCTTTTTCTATTTTCTTTCTTTCTTTGTCCGGAGCCTCATCCCGACTTGTGGGGGAATCATAGTTTCCATCATCCTTTCATCACTGGGGCATGCTCTAATAATGAATAATGATGATCATCACACTTCTATTTACCTACAACTCAATACTACAACGATAGTAGAACAAAGTATGACCCTATATGAATGCAATGATCTAGCGTAGCAAAGATATCAAAAAACGGACAAGCCATGAAAACATCATGCTAGCTATCTTACGATCATGTAATGCAATATGACAATGAATGCTCAAGTCATCAAAACGGAGGCGGTGGAAGTTGCATGGCAATATATCTCGGAATGGCTATGGAAATCCCATAATAGGTAGGTATGGTGGCTGTTTTGAGGAAGATATAATAAGGCTTATGTGTGGTAGAGCGTATCATATCACGGGGTTTGGACGCACCGGCGAAGTTTGCACCGACTCTCGAGGTGAGAAAGGGCAATGCACGGTACCGTAGAGGCTAACAAATTGCGGAAAGGTAAGAGTGCGTATAATCCATGGACTCACATTAGTCATAAAGAACTCACATACTTATTGCAAGAGTTTTATTAGCTCTCTCGAAGCAAAGTATTACTACGCATGTGATACGTCTCCGTCGTATCTATAATTTTTGATTGGTTCATGCCAATATTATACAACTTTCACATATTTTTGGCAACATTTTATATGATTTATTGGACTAACCTATTGATCCAGTGCCCAGTGCCAGTTCCTGTTTGTTGCATGTTTTTTGTTTCGCAGAATTACCATATCAAACGAAGTCCAAACGGGCTAAAAATTTACGGAGATTTTTTTTGGAATATTTTTGAATTTTGAGAAGTGGAATCAACGCAAACGGAGGCCCACATCCCCCACGATACACCAGGGCGTGCCACCAGGGCCCAGGCGCGCCCTGGTGGGTGCTGCTCACCTCGTACGTCGGTTGGAGCTCTCGTTCGGGCGCAAGGAAGCTATTTTTTGGATAAAAAATTCCCTCAAAATTTCAGCCCGATCGGAGTTACGGATCTCTGGGAATATAAGAAACGGTTTTCGGCCAGAAAAGAGGAACGAGAAACAGAAGAGAACAGAGAGGGAGATCCAATATAGGAGGGGCTCCTGCCCCTCCGCCGCCATGGAGGCCATGGATCAGAGGGGGAACTCTCCTCCCATCTAGGGGGGAGGCCAAGGAAGAAGAAGAAGGAGTGGGGCTCTCTCCCCCTCTCTCCCGGTGGCGCGGAAAGGCCGCCGGGGCAAGCATCGTGACGGCGATCTACTCCAACAACTTCGCCGCCGTCAACACCAACTCTCTCCCCCTCTATGCAGCAGTGTAACTCCCCTTCTCCCCGCTGTAATATCTACTTAAACATGGTGCTCAACTCCATATACTATTTCCCAATGATATATGGCTATCCTATGGTGTTTGAGTAGATCCGCTTTATCCTATGGGCTAATTGATGATCGTGGTTGGTATGATTGTATATTTTATTATGGTGCTATCCTACGGTGCCCTCCGTCTTGCGCAAACGTGAGGGATCCTCGCTGTAGGGTGTTGCAATGTGTTCATGATTTGCCTATGGTGGGTTGCTTGAGTGACAGAAGCATAAACCCGAGTAGGTGGGTTGTTGCATATGGGAGTAAAGAGGACTTGATACTTAATGCTATGGTTGGGTTTTACCTTAATGATCTTTAGTAGTTGCGGATGCTTGCTAGAGTTCCAATCATAAGTGCATATGATCCAAGTAGAGAAAGTATGTTAGCTCATGCCACTCCCTCATGTAAAATTGCAAGAATGATTACCGGTCTAGTTATCAATTGCCTAGGGACAAATAACCTTCTTGTTTGACAAAAGCTTTCTACTAAACAACTAACTTTTATTATCTTGCTTTTTACTCGTAGTTTTATTCCCGCTAAGTACTCCTAGTTTTATTCATGCAAACTATCTTATCACCTACAAAATAGTTTCATACTTGTTCTAGGTAAAGCAAACGTTAAAGTGTGCATAGAGTTGTATCGGTGGTCGATAGAACTTGAGGGAATATTTGTTCTACCTTTAGCTCCTCGTTGGGTTCGACACTCTTACTTATCGAAAAAGGCTACAAACGATCCCCTACACTTGTGGGTTATCAAGACCTTTTTCTGGTGCCGTTGCCGGGGAGCAATAGCGTGGGGTGAATATTCTCGTGTGTGCTTGTTTGCTTTATCACTAAGTAATTTTTTTTTTGTTATTAGTTGTTTTATATCTTTAGTTATGGATATGGAACACGAAACACCAAAAAAATTAGTGGTATTTGGTACTCATGGAGATGGGGAACCTCCTAAAACCCTCGATGCTAGTTATGTGGGACACGTTAATTACTCCTTTGATAATCCTGAAAATCATCATTAAACTTTATAATGGGAGACACGTTGGATCAATGTGAGTACTTTAGGGATTATCGCTTGTCTCAAAAAGGGGAACACTTATGGGATCAAATTAGAATATTAAAATGGTTTGCTTGGGATGCATGCTCGAGATGTGACTTTACTTGTTGCTCTAAGATAGAAGCTCGACACCTTCCCTTTCAATGTAAATTTAATGATAATGAAACCTTGGCTTCTTATGCTAAAGGTATTTATGATTACTATGATGTGGAACGAATAGAATAATTTTTTGTTTTTAAAGGTGCTTATGAAATTGCTTCTTTGCTTGAAAAGTATGATGATGATGTTCCTTACGAATCTGAAATTTTATCCATACTTAAATATTGCTATGCAAATTATGATTGCAATGCTGATATTATTGAATTTATTGAAAGAATGACCACTGCCTTGGAAGATACTAATATTTTGCAGGAATCTATGGAAGAAGAAATTGCTGAAACTGCGAGCTCATTAGATGAAAAAGATGAGGAGGAGAGCGAAGAACAAAAGGAGGAAGAGCGGATTAGCTACCCATGCCCACCTTCTAATGAGAGTAACTCTTCAACTCATACATTGTTTAATTACCCTTTGTGCTTACCGAAGGATGAATGCCATGATGAATGCTATGATGATTGCTATGATCCCGTGGATTCATTTGAAATATCCCTTTTTGATGAACTTGATGCTTGCTATGCTTGTGGCCACGATGCCAATATAAATTATGCTTATGAAGATGAACTTGCTATAGTTCCTTATGTTAAGCATGAAATTGTTGCTATTGCACCCACACATGATAGTCCTATTATCTTTTTGAATTCTCCCAACTACACTATATCGAAGAAGTTTGCTCTTATCAAGGATTATATAGATGGGTTGCGTTTAGCTACTACAAATGATGATTTTGATGAATATAATATGCATGTGCTTGCTGCTCCTACTTGCAATTATTATGAGAGAGGAACCAAATCTTCACCTCTCTATGTTTCCAATACTACAAAATTGCAAGAAACTACTTATGCTATGTATTGGCCTTTACTTAATGTGCATGAATTGTTCTTGTATGACATGCCAATGCATAGGAAGAGAGTTAGACTTCGTTGTCACATGATACATATCACTTTGTGCTCACTACTAAATTACAAATCATTGCTAATTAAAATTGGCTTTGATATACCTTGGGATCCGGGTGGATCCATTACTTGAGCACTTTATGCCTAGCTTAATGGCTTTAAAAAAAGCGCTGCCAGGGAGACAACCCAGAAGTTTTAGAGAGTCATTTTATTCTGTTGTGTGCTTTTATAAAGTTTAAAAACAAAAAAATATAGAGGGGAACCTAAAACTTCACAAAAGGAAAGGTGAAAGTGAGAAGAGATGATGAGCATCGTTGAAGTGGGGGACGTCCTTGAACTTTTCTTCATGCCCATGGAAACTTTGTGAATCTTGAATCACAGAAACTTTTGCAACAAAAATAATTATCCCCTTGTACAAATCCATTGTATTATAAAAATAATGTGCCAAGATTTGCCTTTAGGATGATTAGATTGCTTGTTGGTATGTGCGGTGTAAAAACAGAAACTTTGGCTGTAGTGCGTGAATTTTCATTTTTACTAGAATGTCAAAAGTTTCTCAAAATTTTACACAGTATTTATATCAAAAATGTTTAATTTTTCCTAATTTTGCAGAATTTTTGGAGTCACAGAAGTATGGTCAAAGTTCAGATAACTACAGACTGTCCTGTTTAAGACAGATTCTGTTTTTTATGCATTGTTTTGCTTGTTTTGATGAAACTATCGATTTTATCGGTGGTGTAAGCCATAGAAAAGTTATAATACAGCAGGGATAATGCAAATATAAAATATGAATTGGGTTTCAACATTACTTAAAGTAGTATTTTGCTTTATTATACTAACGGATCTTACCATTCTTCTGTTAAGTTTTGTGTGGATGAAGTGTTCGAAGATCGAGGAGGTCTCGATATGAGGAGAAGAAGGAGAGGCAAGAGTTCAAGCTTGGGGATGCCCAAGGCACCCCAAGTAAATATCCAAGGAGACTCAAGCGTCTAAGCTTGGGGATTCCCCAGAAGGCATCCCATCTTTCTTCAACAAGTATCGGTATGTTTTCGGATTCGTTTCATTCATGTGATATGTGCAAATCTTGGAGCGTCTTTTGCGTTTAGTTTTCACTTTTCTTTTATGCACCATGCTGGTATGAGATAGTCCATGGTTGATTTATAGAATGCTCATTGCACTTCACTTATATCCTTTGAGTATGCCTTTATAGAATGCTTCATGTCCTTCACTTATATCATTTGAAGTTTGGATTGCCTGTTTCTCTTCACGTAAAAAACCGTTATTTGAAGAATGCTCTTTTGCTTCACTTATATTTATTAGAGCATGGTCTTTTGTAGAAAGAATTAAACTCTCTTGCTTCACTTATATCTATTTAGAGAGTCAACAGGAATTGGTCATTTGCATGGTTAGTCATAAAATCCTACATAAAACTTAGGGATCACTGAATATGACATGTTTGATTCCTTGCAATAGTTTTGTGATATAAAGATGATAATATGTGGGAGGTACTAGTGGATGATTGTGTTTAGTAAGATATTGGTGTTAAGGTTTGTGATTCCCGAAGCATGCACGTATAGTCTCCCGTTATGCTAGGAAGTTGGAGCACAATTTATTCTTGATTGTCTATCTTTGCGTGAAGGTCGGGGGCGCGCGATGGTTAACTCCTACCAACCTCCCCCCTAGGAGCATGCGTAGTAATACTTTGCTTTGAGAGAGATAATAAAACTTTTGCAATAAGTATGTGAGTTCTTTATGACTAATGTGAGTCCATGGATTATACGCACTCTTACCTTTCCGCAATTTGCTAGCCTCTATGGTACCGTGCATTGCCCTTTCTCACCTCGAGAGTCAGTGCAAACTTCGCCGGTGCATCCAAACCCCGTGATATGATACGCTCTATCACACATAAGCCTTATTATATCTTCCTCAAAACAGCCACCATACCTACCTATTATGGCATTTCCTTAGCCATTCCGAGATATATTGCCATGCAAATTCCACCACCTCCGTTTTGATGACTTGAGCATTCATTGTCATATTGCATTACTTGATCGTAGGATAGCTAGCATGATGTTTTCATGGCTTGTCCGTTTTTTGATATCTTTGCTACGCTAGATCATTGCATTCATATAGGGTCATACTTTGTTCTACTATCGTTGTAATATTGAGTTGTAAGTAAATAGAAGTGTGATGATCATCATTATTCATTATTAGAGCATGCTCCAGTGATGAAAGGATGATGGAAACTATGGTTCCCCCGCAAGTTGGGATGAGGCTCCGGACAAAGAAAGAAAAAAAAGGAAAAGAAAAACAAATAGGAAAAAAGGAAAAGAATAAAAAGAAAGAACAAAAATGAAAGAAGAAGGAATAGGGGCATGCTAATTCCACACTTGTGCTCAAAGTAGCACCATGTTTTTCATTTAGAGAGTCTCCTGTGTTGTCACTTTCATATACTAGTGGGAATTTTTCATATAGAGTTAGATGCATACCCACTTAGTTTCATATTGAGCTTTCATACACTTATAGCTCTTAGTGCATCCGTTGCATGGCAATCCCTACTCCTCGCATTGATATCTATTGATGGGCATCTCCATAGCCAGTTGATACGCTGAGTTGATGCGAGACTTTCTTCTCTACTTTTACCCTTTTGAAACCTACCACCGCATTCTATTCCACCCATAGTGCTATATCCATGGCTAGCGCTCATGTATTGCGTGAGAGTTGAAAATGCTGAAGCGCGTTAAGAAGTATGAATCAATTGCTTGGCTGACACCGGGGTAGTACATGATTTATACTTTGTGTTGAGAAGACAGAGCATGGCAAGGCTATATGATTTTGTAGGGATAGGGTTCTTTAGCCTTGATATTTTAAAAGACATGATTGTTTGTTGGGATCCTGAGTATTAATGTCTTTATGTCAAAACTAGAATATTGCTTTGAATCACTTGTGTCTTAATATTCATGCCATGATTAGATATATGATCAAGATTATGCTAGGTAGCATTCCACAAATAAAAATTATTTTTTTATCATTTACCTACTCGAGGACGAGCAGGAATTAAGCTTGGGGATGCTGATACGTCTCCGTCGTATCAATAATTTTTGATTGTTTCATGCCAATATTATACAACTTTCACATATTTTTGGCAACATTTTATATGATTTATTGGACTAACCTATTGATCCAGTGCCCAGTGCCAGTTCCTGTTTGTTGCATGTTTTTTATTTCGCAGAATTACCATATCAAACAAAGTCCAAATGCGATAAAAATTTACGGAGATTTTTTTTGGAATATTTGTGAATTTTGAGAAGTGGAATCAATGCAAACGGAGGCCCACAGCCCCGACGATACACCAGGGCGCGCCACTAGGGCCCACGCGCGCCTTGGTGGGTGCTGCTCACCTAATACGTCGGTTGGAGCTCTCCTTCGGGCGCAAGGAAGCTAATTTTTGGATAAAAATCCCTTCAAAATTTCAGCCCGATCGGAGTTACGGATCTCCAGGAATATAAGAAACGGTTTTCGGCCAGAAAAGAGGAACGAGAAACAGAAGAGAACAGAGAGGGAGATCCAAACTAGGAGGGGCTCCTGCGCCTCCGCCGCCATGGCAGCCATGGACCAGAGGGGGAACTCTCCTCCCATCTAGGGGGGAGGCCAAGGAAGAATAAGAAGTAGGGGGGCTCTCCCCCCTCTCTCCCGGTGGCACCGGAACGCCGCCGGGGCAAGCATCGTGACGGCGATCTACTCCAACAACTTCGCCGCCGTCGACACCAACTCTCTCCCCCTCTATGCAGTGGTGCTACTCCCCTTCTCCCCGCTGTAATCTCTACTTAAACATGGTGCTCAACTCCATATACTATTTCCCAATGATGTATGGCTATCCTATGATGTTTGAGTAGATCCGCTTTGTCCTATGGGCTAATTGATGATCGTGGTTGGTATGATTTTATATTTTATTATAGTGCTATCCTATGGTGCCCTCCATCTCGCGCAAACGTGAGGGATCCTCGCTGTAGGGTGTTGCAATGTGTTCATGATTTGCCTATGGTGGGTTGCTTGAGTGACAGAAGCATAAACCCGAGTAGGTGGGTTGTTGCATATGGGAATAAAGAGGACTTGATACTTAATGCTATGGTTGGGTTTTACCTTAATGATCTTTAGTAGTTGCGGATGCTTGCTAGAGTTCCAATCATAAGTGCATATGATCCAAGTAGAGAAAGTATGTTAGCTCATGCCTCTCCCTCATGTAAAATTGCAAGAATGATTACCGGTCTAGTTATCAATTGCCTAGCGACAAATAACCTTCTTGTTTGACAAAAGCTTTCTACTAAACAACTAACTTTTATTATCTTGCTTTTTACTCATAGTTTTATTCCCGCTAAGTACTCCTAGTTTTATTCGTGCAAACTATCCTATCACCTACAAAATAGTTTCATACTTGTTCTAGGTAAAGCAAACGTTAAAGTGTGCGTAGAGTTGTATCGGTGGTCGATAGAACTTGAGGGAATATTTGTTCTACCTTTAGCTCCTCGTTGGGTTCGACACTCTTACTTATCGAAAAAGGCTACAAACGATCCCCTACACTTGTGGGTTATCAGCATGCTCCTAGGGGGGAGGTTGGTAGGAGTTAACCATCGCGCGCCCCCGACCTTCACACAAAGATAGACAATCAAGAATAAATTGTGCTCCAACTTCCTAGCATAACGGGAGACTATACGTGCATGCTTCGGGAATCACAAACCTTAACAGCAATACCTTACTAAACACGATCATCCACTAGTACCTCCCACATATTATCATCTCTATATCGCAAAACTATTGCAAGGAATCAAACATATCATATTCAGTGATCCATAAGTTTTATGTAGGATTTTATGACTAACCATGTGAATGACCAATTCCTGTTGACTCTCTAAATAGATATAAGTGAAGCAAGAGAGTTTAATTCTTTCTACAAAATACCATGCTCTAATAAATATAAGTGAAGCAAAAGAGCATTCTATGAATAACGGTTTTCTATGTGAAGAGAAACAGGCAATCCAAACTTCAAATGATATAAGTGAAGCACATGAAGCATTCTATAAAGCCATACTCAATAGATATAAGTTAACTACAATGAGCATTCTATAAATCAACCATGGACTATCTCATACCAGCATGGTGCATAAAAGAAAAGTGAAAACTAAACACAAAAGACGCTCCAAGATTTTGCGCATATCATGTGATGAATAAAAATATAGCTCCAAGTGACATACCGATGATTTGGAATAAAAGAGGGGATGCCTTCCTGGGGCATCCCCAAGCTTAGACGCTTGAGTCTTCCTAGAATATTACCTTGGGGTGCCTTGGGCATCCCCAAGCTTAGGCTCTTGCAGCTCCTTATTCCTTCTCATCGTGATAACACCCAAAACTTGAAAACTTCAATCACACAAAACTTAACAGAAAATTCATGAGATCCGTTAGTACACATAACACCAAATCCCATCATGTCTTGCCATAACATTATTGCATAATTATAATATAACATTACCCACTGTATGCTATCACAATTCTATGGCTCCCAAGTCAATGAGGATCAACAAGAATTCAAACATAAGCACGCAAAGCAGCTATAACAACAATCTGTGAAAAACTGGACAGTCTGTAAAGATTTGTAGACACGTATACTTCTGTAGCTCAAACAATTCTGAAAAATTAGGACATGAGAAATGATTTGCATAACAGTACTGTGTAATAATTTCAGAATTTTTGCGCACTCCAGTAAAATCCGAAAATTCAAACACTATGGCAAAAGTTTCTGTTTTTGCACAGCACACATCAAACAAGCAATTCAAACATACTAAAGGCAAATCTTGGCACATTATTTTTATAATACAATGGATTTGTACAAGGGGATAATTATTTTTGTTGGAAAATTTTCCGTGATTCAAGATTCACAAAGTTTCCATGGGCATGAACAAAAGTTCAATGCTAGCCCCCACTTCAACGATGCTCATCATCTCTTCTCACTTTCACCTTTCCTTTTGTGAAGTTTTAGGTTCCCCTCTATATTTTTTTTGTTTTTAAACTTTATAAAAGCACACAACAGAAATAAATGACTCTCTAAAACTTCCGGGTTGTCTCCCTGGCAGCGCTTTCTTTAAAGCCATTAAGCAGCATAAAGTGCTCAAGTAATGGATCCACCCGGATCCCAAGGTATATCAAAGCCAATTTTAATCAACAATGATTTGTAATTTAGTAGTGAGCACAAAGTGATATATATCATGTGACAACGAAGTCTAACTCTCTTCCTTGGCATCGGCATGTCATACAAGAACAATTCATGCACACCAAGTAAAGGCCAGTACATAGCATAAGTAGTTTCTTGCAATTTTATAGTATTGAAAACATAAAGAGGTGAAGATGTAGTTCCCCTCTCATAATAATTTGCAAGTAGGAGCAGCAAGCACATGCATATTATATTCATCAAAATCATCATGTGTAGTAGCTAAACGCAACCCATCTATATAATCCTTAATAAGAGCAAACTTCTCCGATATAGTGTAGTTGGGAGAATTCAAAAAGATAATAGGACTATCATGTGTGGGTGCAATAGCAACAATTTCATGCTTAACATAAGGAACTATAGCAAGTTCATCTTCATAAGCATAATTTATATTGGCATCATGGCCACAAGCATCGCAAGCATCAAGTTCATCAAAAAGGGATATTTCAAATGAATCCAAGGGATCATAGGAATTATCATAGCAGTCATCATAGCATTCATCCTTCAGTAAGCACGAAGGGTAATTAAACAATGTATGCGTTGAAGAGTTACTCTCATTAGAAGGTGGGCACGGGTAGTGTTGGGGATATAACCCCGGGGTATGACCCACCCAAGGAGAGGGCATGTTAGGAAGTTGGCGACTCTTACAGTGAGGCCTTAAGCAGACCGGAAGATCAAGACAAGGCTTAGAAGTAACTTGCCAGATGAGCCGGGCGGAGGCCCAGAGCTGGAAGGCAACGTGTGACCCGAAGGTGTAAGCCACCGGGAGACAGCTTGCCAGACAAGGCAAGGTGATTTAGAGATTAGGTCGGTTACTAGATGTAACCCGGCCCGGACTCTTGTAAGCCCAGGGCCTCGATCTGTGTATATAAAGGCGGGTTCCCTAGGCGGCTTAGGACACGAAACCTTTGATCGAGTGCTAGGTCAAGCGTATTCCGCTCCCGTGTAATCAATACCCAATCAATACTACTCAAAGCAGGACGTAGGCTATTACCTCCTTCGAGAGGGGCCGAACCTGGGTCAACCTGTGTCTTTCGTCCCAATCAACCCCTTCGAGTTAACCACCATAGCGATGGCTTCACCCCTAAGTCCTTGCACTAGGACATCTGCCGTGATAAAACCACGATAGTTGGCGCTCACCGTGGGGCAGATGCGCGGTGGTTTGGAGTACTCGAAGGGCTCTCTCCCAGGTATCGAGGGATACGCCGTTGGCAGGATGACTAAGAGTCGCCGCGGCAAGCTCTACATCGACGACGCTGGCTGGGGCCCCGAGGCCGACTGAATCGAGTACGGGTACCGGGTCCCCTTCGGCGGAATTCACGTTTTCATCAGCAAGATCGGTGGATCTAAGCCCGGGCCGGACATCTGCACCAACCTCGTCGAGTCGGCCTGGCGCGTGCAACCCGCCCGGATTAAGCCGGGCCGGAAGCACGTCTTCGTCGGCTTCACCCAAGGCGCGGAGCTTGAGGAAGGCTCCATGTCACGAGAAGAAACCCTAATCTCCTCAGAGGATGGATCCTCGAGCGAAGAGGCGGAATCAATCTACCAGCTTCATTACGGCGGGCTTGGGGGCTACTTCGATCGTGACAGTATTCCGGAGCCCTATGAGCCGCCGAGCCAAGCCGCCGTCTTCATGGCTGGATCGGCGCCGGCTTCTGGCAGCACGACGGCCGGGGCAGCGGCGGCCGGCGCGGTAGGGTCCAGGTCAGCCAGGCCCCCAGCTCAAGTTTTGCTGGATCTGATGAACGAGCTAACGACTCTGATGGGAATCGAGGTCACAACGGAAAACCAAGTAAATCGTAATGCAGAGATCGCGAGGCTGAAGGACTAGATGACCAGGGCCCAGGAGGAGATCAATGCGTTACAGGCTCAGATGGATGCTGAGTCGGAGCGTCTCAGGGCTGAAGCTTTTCGCCTTAGTTTGGATCAACAAGCCTCAGAGGTAGTTCTTCGGATGAGGCATCAGTCCCGCCTGCCTAATAAGTATGAGCCCAGAAATCTTTTTAACACGCCGGGGGCAGGTCCGAACGCGCCTTTGACCATGACCCGAACGGCAGAAGTGCCTGGGAATAGGGCGGCGACTCAGCATCGGCAGCCAGACCCGCCCCACAGGAATCAGACCCCGCCGGAGCATTTTCTGACACCACCTGGTCATTACTCTAACCCGGTGGAGAACATGATAGCAACAGCTGCCAGGCTCAATGCGCTCCCGCTCGTTGAAGGGACGCTGATACGTCTCCAACGTATCTATAATTTTTGCTTGTTCCATGCTGTTATATTATCATTCTTGGATGTTTTACAATCATTTTATTACAACTTTATATCATTTTTTAGGACTAACCTATTAACATAGTGCCAAAGTGCCAGTTGCTGTTTTGCTTGTTTTTTACTTCGCAGGAAATCAGTACCATACAGAGATGAAACGCCGCGGGGATTTTTGTGGATTTTCTACGGACCAGAAGAAACCAGATGGGCCAAAGAACACCAGAAGAGGGGCCCCAGGGTGGCTAGCACCCACATGGGCGCGCCAGAGGCCCCCTGGCGCGCCCTGGTGTGTGCTGGGCACCTCCGGCACCCCCTCAACCGACTATTGTGCCTATAAATTCCCAGGAAATCCAAAAACCCTAAGGGAGTTGCCGAAACACAATTCTGGCCTCCGCAAGTTCCAGAACCTCGAGAGCCAATCTAAACACCATCACGGAGGGGTTCATCTTCCTCATAGGTGCCTCTTCGATGATGCATGAGTAGTCCACCATAGACCTATGGGTCCGTAGGCAGTAGCTAGATGGCTTCTTCTCTCTCTCTTATGATTCTCAATACAATTGTCTCTTGGAGATCTATTTGATGTAAACTTTTGCGGTGTGTTTGTTGGGATCCGATGAATTTTGAGTTCATGATCAGTTTCTATCCATGAATATTATTTGAGTCTTCTTTGATCTCTTATATGCATGATTGCTTATAGCATCGTATTTCTTCTTCGAATCTTTGGTTTAGTTAGGACGACTAGATCGATTTTTCTTGCCATGGGAAGAGGTGCTTTGTGATGGGTTCGATCTTGCGGTGTTCTTTCCCAGTGACAGAAGGGGCAACAAGACACGCATGTATCGTTGCTATTAAGGATAACAAGATGGGGTCTATTCCTACATGAATAGATCTTGTCTACATCATGTCATCGTTCTTATTGCATTACTCCGTTTTTCCATGAACTTAATACACTAGATGCATGCTGGATAGCGGTCGATGTGTGGAGTAATAGAGGTAGATGCAGGCAGGAGTCGGTCTATCTATCTTGGACGTGATGCCTATATAATGATCATCGCCTTGGATATCGTCATGACTATTCAATTTTCTATCAATTGCCCAACAGTAATTTGTTCACCCACCGTGCGCTATACTCATGAGATAAGCCACTAGTGAACCCTACGGCCCCCGGGTCTACTTTTCCTATCATATTGCTTTCCGATCTACGTATTTTGCAATCTTTGTTTTCAGATCTACAAAACTAAAAACCCAAAAATACCTTGCTGCATATTTACTCTTTTTATTTGTGTTCTTGAGAGATCTATCTCTCCAATCTATCACTACCTAATCTATCTCATTACCGTAGAGAGATTGACAACCTCTCTTTCGCGTCGGGTTGCAAGTATTTGTTGTTTGTGTGCAGGTGCTACTTATTGGGTGGTGGTGATCCTCCTACTGGTTCGATAACCTTGGTTTCATAACTGAGGGAAACACTTACCATCGCTATGCTGCATCATCCCTTTCTCTTTGGGGAAATACCGACGCAGTCCACGCCACGTCAGATGCCTTTCACGGAAGAAGCATGTAATGCCATTGGATATCTGCAGACGGTGGTGGCTCAACAGCAGAAGTACACGTAAAGCCGGAGTCGTGTGCATTCAACCCCCATTCCAAGCCGCAGTTATAGCCGGCGTTTGGAGTCGCCGACTGTCTCCAGCAGCGAGCAACGTCGAAACCCGCCCTGTGATGACCCGCCCGTTGTCGATGCTCAGGCGATTGTGGATAATGCTAGAGCTCAGCGGGAGGCGGCGGCCGCAGCAGCTTACCAGGAGCCGCCCCCGATGACCCCCTCAGTTTCGGTGGGAGCCGGAGTCACTTCTAGAGCTGTGGGAGTGTCGTGTTTAGCACCGGCTCTGCGGAACGAGCGCCTGCCTAAGGACTTTAAGGGTCCGCGTAAAGTGCCTAATTATACAGCTGATTTGCCTCCAGAAGCCTGGATCGAGAGTTATGAGCTGGAATGGAGATGTTAGATGTCAGTGATGCAGTCTGTGCTAAGTACTTCATCATGATGTTGGAAGGACCGGCTCGTACATGATTAATGGGTTTGCCACCCAATACCATTAATTCCTGGGCCGAGTTGAAAGCAAAGGTCATCAAGAATTTTCAAGGGACGTGCAAGAACCCTATGACGATCGTTGATTTGGATCATTGTGTGCAGCGTGAGGATGGGTCCGGCGGGTATCAACCATTATTCACTCGTCTGACAATATCACGGCGGCTCAGGCGGTTCTAATTCTGGAAAAGAATTGTCATTTTTTGCCCCTTAAGCAGAAGCTTGGGCGGCTTAAGCGCTCTTGCCAGGACATGGGTGAGCTCATGGCGGCTCTCACCAAATATGCAGATTCTGATAGCACGAAGGATCCTGGGTCTGATGACGAGAAATCGGCTAAGGGTAAGAAGAATGGCGGCAAGGGTCAGCAGCAGAATGGGTCAGGAAATAATAATCCAGGCAATGGCGGTAAACGGAAGCATCCAGACGGTGGGTCAGATCTGGTAGCCAATACCAACACTGGGAACAACCACGGCAAGGGCAACGGTAAACCGCCTTTCGGCAAAAATAAGCCTTTGAACATGGAAGCGATGCTTAACGACCCCTGCCCGAAGCATAGTCTTCCCAACAAGCCATCCACTCATGCTTGGAAGGATTGCTATATCATGCGGGAGTTCCGGAACTACAGCCTTAACCAGCATCACGGTATTGGCAATGGACCGCCCGACGGGTCAGGATCTGGCTCTCATGGGTCACATTTTGGTGCCGGCGGCTCAAACTCTGGTTATCAGGGTCAAGGTAACCACAGAGGTCATAATCAGCAGCCTGGCAATGGTGGTCAGCAGCAAAATAATCAGTCAGGGTATCAGAGTAACCCAAAGCAGCTTAATGGAGGTCAGTATCACGTCTTCACAACAAGCCTTGATAAGCGTGATCAGAAGGTGCGCAAGCGGGCGGTTAACGCAGCCATGCCGGCTCTTCCGCAATACTTAAAGTGGTCTGAGCACACGATATCATGGAGCTGGGAAGATCACCCGCCGCGCGTTGATAACCCGGGGCACTTGGCCCTTGTGGTAGCCCCTCAAGTAGGAGGCTGCATGTTCACCAAGGTGCTGATGGATGGTGGCAGCAACATCAACATCCTTTACTATGACACTTTCCGTCGGATGAACCTGGTTGACAAGGATCTCAAGCCGTCATCCACAGTTTTTCACGGTGTGGTGCCCGGAAAATCGGCTTACCCAGTTGGAAAAATTGCCCATGAGGTCGCTTTTGGTGATGAATTCAACTACAGAGTGGAGACTCTATGGTTTGAGGTGGTTAAAATCAAGAGCCCATATCATGCTCTGTTTGGACGACCAGCTTATGCCAAGTTCATGGCTCGGCCCTGTTATGTTTACTTACAGCTCAAGATGCCTGGTCTGAAGGGGACGATTACAGTGCATTGTGATCGGAAGATTGCTCTTGAGTGCGAAGAAGGTGATGCTGCATATGCGGAGTCGAGTTGTGCTGAGGCAGAGCTTAAGTTTTATAAAGACAATGTTGACCTGGCGGATATGACCCCGCTGAAGAAGCCCAACATGGAATCTGACCCGCCCCTGAAATTTATGGCAGAGGATACCAAGCTGGTGGACTTTGTTCCTGGCGACTCATCGCAGCAGTTCACTATCGGGGCCAATATGGACCCCAAATAGGAAAGCGCGCTCATCGAATTCATCCGTGAGAATTGGGACATCTTTGCATGGAAGCCTTCTGACATGCCGGTGTACCGAGAGAATTCGCTGAGCACCACCTTAATGTAGATCCTAAGTTTAAGCCGGTCAAACAGTTCCTCCGTCGTTTCAATGAAGAGCGGCGTAAAGCTATTGGGGAAGAGGTAGCCCGGCTTTTAGCAGCAGGGTTTATCGTGGAAGTTTTTCACCCGGAGTGGTTGGCCAATCCCGTGCTTGTACTTAAGAAGAACGGCACGTGGCGCATGTGTGTAGATTACACAGATCTCAACAAGGCATGTCCGGTTGATCCATTTGCTCTCCCCCGCATCGACCAGATCATTGATGCAATGGCAGGTTGTGAGAGTTTAGTTTCCTGGACGCTTATTCGGGTTATCATCAGATCACGATGGCATTCAAAGACCAAGAGAAGACGTCTTTCATCACGCCTTTTGGAGCTTTCTGCTATGTGTCTATGCCTTTTGGACTCAAAAGTGCGCAGGCGACTTACCAACGCTGTGTGCAGAACTGTCTTCATAGCCAAATTGGACGCAATGTTCATGCTTATGTGGATGGTATTGTGGTCAAGTCAAGGAAGAAGGAGACTCTTCTTGACGATTTGAAGGAAATCTTTGATAACCTGCGGGTTTATAAGATGATGCTTAATCCGGCTAAGTGCGTTTTTGGTGTACCTGCAGGCAAGCTCCTGGGATTTTTGGTTTCAGAGCGGGGCATTGAAGCTAACCCGGATAAAATAAAGGCCATCACCTCATTATCTAAGCTGGCGTGCATTAATGATGTCCAGCGCTTGGCGGGTTGTATTGCCTCTTTAAGCCGGTTCATAAGCCGCCTGGGCAAGAAGGCTATTCCTTTGTATCAGATGATGAAGAAGACAGATGATTTTGTCTGGAGTGATGCTGCCAATGATGCGTTTGAGGCGCTCAAAAAACAGTTTGTTGAGCGGCCTGTCTTGGCTGCTCCCATGGAAAAAGAGCCTTTGCTCCTGTACGTGGCGGCTAATAATAAAGCTGTCAGTGCTGCAGTTGTGGTGGAGCGCAAGGAGGCAGGCAAAGAGTACCCAGTCCAGCGGCCGGTTTATTATGTCAGCGAGGTTTTGACAGAGTCCAAGCAAAGGTACTCGCATTGGCAAAAGCTGGTGTTTGGAGTGTTCATGGCAAACCGCAAGTTGAAGCATTATTTCCTTGGACATCCAATCACGGTGGTCAGCTCTGCTCCTTTGGGAGATATTATTCAGAATAGAGAAGCCACCGGCAGGATTGCTAAGTGGGCAATTGAGCTTGGGCCTCTTAATTTGAAGTATGTGCCTCGAACAGCTGTCAAGTCTCAGGCCCTGGTGGATTTTATCAATGACTGGACGAAGTATCAAGCACCTGAAGAGAAGCCGGACAATACTTATTGGACTATTCATTTTGATGGGTCCAGGCAGTTGGAAGGCTCGGGGGCTGGAGTTGTTTTGACTTCCCCTAGAGGTGACAAATTTTGTTATGTATTAAGGTAATGTTTCCTTGTACTAACAATGCAGCTGAGTATGAAGCCTTGCTTCATGGGCTCCGTGTGGCCAAGGAGATGAATTTGAGCCGGGTCATATGTATCGGCGACTCAGACCTTGTGGCCCAGCAAGTCTCGGGCACGTGGGATTCCAAGGACCCTCGTATGGCGGCTTATCGCAAGGCGGTTGATGTCATCGCTGGTCACTTTAAGGGTTATCAGGTGGATCATATTGAACGTCGGAAGAATGAGGCGGCTGATGCATTATCACGTTTGGGGTCTCAACGTAAGACGGTGCCACCTAATGTGTTTCTGGCTGTCCTACATCACCCGTCCGTCAAATTGCCTTCTGAGGAGGATCTTGCTATACCTGACCCGGAGGAACAATTGGTGGCGGGTCTCCGTGCTATTCCTGATTGGACGCTGCCTTATCTGGCGTATCTGACTCACGGCGAGTTACCCGTGGACGAGACTTTGGCACGGAAAATCATAAGGGGATCTAAGTCCATGACTATTGTTAATGGCGAGTTGCACAGATGCAGCGTGACTGGTGTTTTTCAACGATGTGTTTCTCCTGAGGAGGGCTGTGAAATCTTGCAAGAGATACATGCCGGCGATTGTGGTCATCACGCCGGGTCAAAATCCTTGGTGGCCAAAGCCTTTCGGCACGGTTTTTACTGGTTGACCGCTCATGTAGATGCAGAGTATTTGGTCAGCAGATGTGATGGGTGTCAGAAATTTGGACGACGTGCCCATGTGCCGACTCAAGAATTGCGGATGATTCAAATAACCTGGCCATTCGCGGTCTGGGGGCTTGACATGGTTGGACCGTTTAAGAGGTCTAAAGATAAGAAGACCCACCTCTTGGTGGCGGTTGATAAATTTACTAAGTGGGTGGAGGCAGAGCCGGTCAGTAAGTGCGACGCAGCAACAGCAGTTCAGTTCATCAAAAAACTGATTTTTCGGTTTGGTTACCCTCACAGTATCATTACTGACAATGGTACGAATCTGTCCATGGGGGCTATGAAAGAGTTCTGCGACAGTGAACACATCCGCCTTGATGTCTCCTCCGTGGCTCATCCACAGTCTAATGGTCAAGCAGAGCGAGCTAACTAGGAAATTCTGAGAGGGATAAAACCCCGGCTTATGGTTCCTTTGGAACGAACACCGGGTTGTTGGGTGGAGGAATTACCTTATGTTCTTTGGAGCATCAGAAGCACCCCCAACAGATCAACATGCTACACGCCTTTCTTCATGGTTTATGGCGCAGAAGCTGTTCTCCCCAGTGATATCCGTCATGACTCGCCCAGGGTGGCGGCTTACGTTGAAACTGACAATGAGATGGCGTGTCAGGACACGTTGGATGCCTTGGATGAAGAGCGAGACCTTGCAGCCGCACGTTCGGTGATTTATCAACAAGATTTGCATCGCTATCATAGCTGCAGAGTCAAGACCCGGCCGTTCTAAGAAGGCGACTTAGTGCTTCGTCTGATTCAAGACCAGACAGATATGCATAAGTTATCACCCCCCTGGGAAGGACCTTTTGTGATCAGCAGAAATCTCAACAATGGTTCCTATTATCTCATTGATATACGGGAGAGCGACAAGTCACGCACTTCTGGGGAAGAGACTGCCAGGCCGTGGAACATTGCTCATCTTCGGCCTTACTACACTTGAGCCACCGGCTCTCATCAATGTACATACTTCTGTCATTGTATATACCACCATTTGTAATATAATAAAGCCGGCATCCCCATAATTCGGGGCCTCTGTCGTTTTCATGCAACAGTTGATGGTGCAAAGAATTGATTATTCATATGGTCACTTGGGGGCTTCCAACCCACTGGGTTTAGCTTTCATACCCTCTTGACCGGCTTAAAAGCCATATTTGAGTTAAACCTGCCTGTTTGCAACTTGCTACTCCACCAGTTGACCCGCCGAACGTTTGACAGTCAATCTTTTTTAAGACCCTGAACTTGTCAAAGTTAAAACGGTGGCTTATGTCACGAGAGAGCCGGCTTACAGAGAGCTAGGTTAAAACGACGGATTTATGTCACGTGAGAGCCGGCTTATGAGATTTTGCACGCTTATGCCTAGCTTCTTTGAAGCAAAAAACTTGAATTTTCTCGAAAATATATATAGAAAGGGTTGATCTCTTTTGGGCTGTGCCTTCAAAGCCGCCTAAACTTTATTACAAGATATACATATATTTTCTGCTTGTTATTTGGCAGGAGTTTTTTCATGATAAGATTCTAAGTCTTTGGGTAATATCTTATCCCGGCTTAGCATTGCTCATGGATTATAACCCGCCAGTGGGAATTGATGAATTGATATTGAGGCATATGATCATATCAAGACATTCACACTGTGGAAATTTTTTGAAGCGCCGGAATATGAGTTGTTCAAGCTCAAAACGTGCACGAAGGCACGTCACAGGCAATCAACTTTTTACTACGGCTATTACAAGGCTCCAGAGGGCCCAAAATGTGCGGACTTAAGTTTTTCGCACAACTTATAACCTGGCGGCTCAGCATGCCCGGGTTAACTTCATCCGAGGCCGGCTCCTCGCTTAACTCGTTGACGGGTCATCCTGCGCCGGGTCTTCGTTTTCCTGGATTTGAAGGTTGTCCACATCCCAGTTGCAATTGAGTAAGGCTTCGAATTCGGCTTCGTCATGCAAGATTGGAGACGGGTCAACATCAGGGGCAAAGATGTGCTTACGGCATTGGGGAGTCAGGTTCTTCGCCTCAAAAGTGGGTGCCCAAACTCGCACGTTGTTGTCATCATAAGCCGCCTGATACACTGTCAGATCAGCCTCGGCAGCCAGCCGGCTAGCCAATGCTCGCGATGCTTTGATGCAACGGGCATAGTCTTCTTGAGTGAACTCTGACCTGTCATCCTTCAGCTGTAGAAAGCCGCCACTCATCTCTTCTGGGCTAAGCTCGGGTGCGTAAGCCAACGCCCGGCTCAAAGCAGCTACTGCGCCTTTCCGAGCGGCTGATTTCTTCAGTTCTTCAAATTGCTGGGGGATGGTGGAGAGGCACTTCAACACATCCTTGATCAGTTTGGGCGTGCCCTTCTCGCCCATGAAGGCTCTAATGGTGAAGAGGCTTCCGGCATACAGCTGCTCAGTGAAGGCATATAAAGCCTTCAGCTTCAGCAAACTGTTATCTGGCAGCTGGCGAGTTCGTTGGCCTACAAACAGATCAAATTCGTAAGTCGTCGGGTGAGTCTTTATAAGACTTTGAAAAACAATGCTCATAACATAATCGGTAAATACTTACCAAAGACGGCCTCAGTCATTCGAGCCACATGGCGTTTCAGACTGGTCAGCTCTTCCACAACGGGCTTAAGCCGGCCCTCGGCGTCTTCTACACGTTTGGTCAGGGCGGCTTGGTTAGCTTCAGCAGATTTTTTGTACGCCTCAAAATCTGTTTTGATCTTTTCCAGTTCTGTCGTGGAGAGCCGCCACTTTGTGTCAGCTTCCCTTTGGGCGTCTTGTTGCAAGGCCAGATTTTTCTTCAGGTCGGTCAAATTAGACTCTGCCGCATTTAAAGCCTCCTGCACAGGACAATTGTCAATAGCAAGTTTATCAATTTTAAGCCGCCAGTCCAGGTGTATAATAGAACTTGGAGGCAATACAGACGGTTGTTACAAGTCTCAAGCAGATTGCAAGCAATATACTTGATACTTGGGGGCTAATGTGTCTCAGTTCTTTCAAATTCTACAATACAAACAAGACCCGGATCATCTTCACGAAGATAACCCGACTCTTGGGGGCTACACATTGCTCCTCAAGTTTATATGATCAGATCTACAAGAAGCCGGCTCATTATTTACATAATGACCCGGCCCTTGGGGGCTACACATGGCATTTTGTTTCTATCAATGCGATAAGTGCCGGCTCATTATTTACATAATGACCCGGCCCTTGGGGGCTACATGTTGGTCTATTGAAATCTACATATTACTGAAGACCCGACTTATCTTCAAGAAAATAAGCCGGCCCTTGGGGGCTATGTAAGGATATATGGAGGACAAGGAAGGTTGAATACCTCGTATTTCTTCTTCATCATGCCAACTAAGTTGGCCTCCATGTCCCGGCTTGCGGCAAGGCGGCTTAGATAGCCAGAGTGCAGCTCATCAGCGGTAAGCTTCTCTAGATTGGGCAAATCAAGCTTGGCCTTCTCCTTCTCACGTGAAGGCGCATCATCCTTGCTGATGTGTTTGGGCAGCACGTTGGAAGGGGCTGGAGCTGTGAAAGCCGTCCCAGTGATAGTAACCTCTTCCTCATGAGAAGTCATGTCAGCAGTTATTGGCAAAGGGCTGGGCGGCTTAGGATCCGTTTCCAGATTAGCCTCAGGAATCATAATATCGGCATCTGCCGGCTCAGTAGGTTGGGGAGTGTCGTCATGGGCGCCTTGGTCGGCTTCGGAGGGCTCAACCTGAATTTCAGGAGTGCTAAGTTTCGGGTTCTCCGGCTCTAAGACATCCGGACGGGAAGATGGCCCGCTTAATTTCCTCTTCTTAGCTTGGGCTCTACGAACAAAGATTTCATTATTAGTCATATGCAAGGATAGAGTATTAGTAAGCAGTAAGGGGATGCAAAGAAATTTACCCCGGGTTGATAACAAGAGGAGGCAGTTTGGAGGCGGTCGAGTCGCCAGACGAAGGAGGTGTTTCCTGACAAGGTTAAATTGAGCAATATGAGCAAATTACAGCACAAGACTAATATACAGAAGAAGTGAAAATATAAGTTATGAAATACCTCGTTACGGCGTTTCCGAGGAGCTAGAGCATCAGGTAAGCCAGCCACTAGATCTTCAGAGCCGCCGCTCCGGGTCTGACGCCAAGAGTCGTGTTGCTGCTTCTTCAAAAGAAAGTTGGGATCCAAGTGAGCAAGGGGGTGTGAAAACTTTACTTTCCGGATGACCCACCGTATTTTCTCTCTTGGCAAGGGTTCTGAGTCGGAGGAGATGATAGTTACCTCTACTGCGCCGGCTTAGCTTGCCTCCGCGTCACCCTGAGATGAGTCAGTGTCAATAAGTTGTATAAAAAGAAGGCCAAGGGAGTCAAGTTCTACTTCCGAGTCATCCAGCCCAAGTAGCTCCTCAGCTGATTGTTTCTTTTTACGAGCCGGAGCCTGGGTCTTAGTCGCCTTTGACTTCTTTTTGGAAGTGGAGGCTGTGTTTAGTCTTTTCTTCCAGAAGGAAGAGCCGGACTGCATATAATAAATGGATTTGCAGAAAGATTAAATAAGGCATATGAAATACAGTATCTAAAGGAAGAAGAGCGAAGATTGAAATAGAAAGTTTCACCTCAGGAGCCGGGTTAAGAGCATAAAAGGGTCTTAACCCCGTCTTGTTACAATCTTCTTGAGGCTTTCCCAGCAGTGACTTGACGATTGCATTAAGGTCCTTGTGTGTCAGGGGAGTCTGGTTGAAGCGCTGAGGGTCATTTACCTCACCAGTATATTCACACATTAAGCCGCCGCGTCAGCTCAATGGTAAGATCCTCCAAGAAACCCAGCAGTGGGTTAGATCAATGCCAGTTAGCCCATTGGCCAATAAGGCTCTTATCTTTGAGAACGTTTGAGCGTATTGGGCGCGCTCTACGGCAGACAGCCGGTCTGGGAGCTCGGTGTTGGTGATGAGCCGGTAAGGACGATAACCCGGCAGTGGATTTTCTCCTTCTGGAGAAGTGTCCTTGCAATAGAACCAGGTATGATTCCAGTCCTTGGGATGGCTAGGCAGAGTCGCCGAAGGAAAAGACACGTCTCTCCGCCTCTGAATTGAAACACCTCCAAGTTCAAGGCTGGGTCCATCTGCGATCTCCGTTTGGCGGTTGATTTAGAAAAAAAATCTCTGAAGAGGTCAACGGTGGGCTCTTGTTACAGATATGCTTCGCAGAAAATTTGGAACTGGCACAAATTGGTAACAGAGTTGGGGCCAATATCTTGAGGATACAGCTTGTAGAAATGCAGGGCGTCCCGGAAAAACTTTGATCCGGGCGGTGAGAAGCCATGGAGAAGATGGTCTGTAAAGACAATAATTTCCCCATCTTTGGGTTCAGGGGTGATCTCATCACCGGGGACCCGCCACTGGATGACGTCCTGAGCCGGTAAAACTCCCATGACTACAAAGTCATTGAGAATCTCCTTGGTGACCCCCAAGCCTACCCAATCGCAAGAGGCGGGGGCTTTAGCCATAATGGCGGGTTAAACGTTGTGGAAAGGCATGGAGACACGACGGGTTAAAAACGTTGCATGACCAAAACATCTATGACTCTAAAGCAATGGTGCTACTTGGCGAGTCATTACTAAGTTATGAGCCGCCGCCAACTATTGGAATGAGGCGGATTACATCGCTACATGGAGAACCGGCAGCATGATGGCGGGTCAAATAGATAGTAAATGTTGAAAATATTACTAAGTGTGGACAAACAGGTTTCACCAATTGCAGCTACCGTTTTAAGATCCACGGGAGGAAACAATAGGGAAACATTTTCTAAACCTAAAAGTGCCCGTGGAAGAACAGACAGTTCGTGTATGAATTCCCGTGAAGGGATGATCTGTGATGAATATGGAAAACGCATTTAGCAGAGCGCCGCGGGTTTTGGCTAGCGGTTGAAGACCTAAGGGTGTTTCCTTTTCCATCTACGGCAAGAACTTCGATGAACGGCGGCGAACTCAGAAGAACACCGGTGAGCTAATGCAGATCTAGGAGGAAAACGAATGGAACCTGAGAGGTGCAGGAGATGCGGGCGCGCGCCGGTGAGTTCTGGACACAGTCAGGGCGATGCAACGGCCTTGTTGACGACGATGGAGAGGTCCGGACGGCGCGGTGGAGTTTCAGTCGCACGAGCGTCGGGAGGAAGAAGAAGAGAGAAGCGGCGGCAGGGGGAAAAGTGAAAAGAATAAACCCCCCCCCCCCCCGTGCGCCTATTTATAAGGGGGATGTAACAGCAACAGTCCGGCGCGGGAATCGAGGGGACAAAATGATGATTGACCAAGAAAATGCCTCGATTCTCGGGTTGACTAGTTAATGCAAAGATCCGTTGTGATGTCATTGAGATCTTTTTGGATTTATCAGAGATGACGTCATCCGTTTTTCACATGGCGGGTCACGAAGATTTATTTCAGGTCAGGTGATTATGAAGAATGCAAGACTCGCCAACCAGAAGACTTGAAGATTGACATGAACAGGTTCAAATCAATCTGGGGCCTAATGTTGGGGATATAACCCCGGGGTATGACCCTCCCAAGGAAAGGGCGTGTAAGCCGCCGGGAGACAGCTTGCCAGACAAGGCAAGGTGATTTAGAGATAAGGTCGGTTACAAGATGTAACCCGGCTTGTACTCTTGTAAGCCCACGGCCTCGATCTGTGTATATAAAGGCAGGTTCCCTGGGCGGCTTAGGACATGAAACCTTTGATCGAGTGCTAGGTCAAGTGTATTCCGTTCCCTTGTAATCAATACCCAATCAATACTACTCAAAGCAGGACATAGGCTATTACCTCCTTCGAGAGGGGCCGAACCTGGGTAAACCTATGTCTTTCGTCCCGATCAACACCTTCGAGTTAACCACCGTAGCGATGGCTTCACCCCTAAGTCCTTGCACTAGGACATCTGCCGTGATAAAACCACGACAGGTAGCTAATCCGCTCTTCCTCCTTTTGTTCTTTGCTCTCCTCCTCATCTTCTTCATCTAATGAGCTCACAGTTTCAGCAACTTCTTCTTCCATAGGTCCCTGCAAAATATTAGTCTCTTCCAAGGCAGTGGACATTCTTTCAATAAATTCAATAATATCAGCATTGCAATCATAATTCTCATAGCAATATTTAAGTATGGCAAGATTTTCAGATTCGTAAGAAACATCATCATACTTTTCCATCAAAGAAGCAACTTCATAAGCACCTTTAAAAGCAACAAATTCTTCTATTCGTTCCACATCATAGTAATTATAAATACCTTTAGCATAAGAACCTAAGGTTTCATTATCATTAAATTTGCATGAAAAGGGAAGGTGTGGAGCGTTCATCCTAGAGCAACAAGTAATATCATATCTCACGCATAGCTCCCGAGCATACCAATGCAACATATGAATTTGATCCCATAACAATTTCCCGTTTTGAGTCAAGCGATAATCTCTAAAGTATTCACGTTGATCCAACATTACTCCCATTATCAAGTTGAATGGGGTATTCTCAGGATTATCAAAGTAGTATTTAATACTTTGCACATAACTAGCATCGAGGGTTTTAGGAGGTTCCCCATCTCCATGAGTAGCAAGTACCACTAATTTTTTTGGTGTTTCATGTTCCATATCCATAACTAAAGATATAAAACAACTAATAATAGAAAATAAAAATTACTTAGTGATAAAGCAAAGAAGCACACACGAGAATATTCACCCCACGCTATTGCTCCCCGGCAACGGCGCCAGAAAAGGGTCTTGATAACCCACAAGTGTAGGGGATCGTTTGTAGCCTTTTTCGATAAGTAAGAGTGTCGAACCAAAGTTCTATCGACCGCCGATACAACTCTACGCACACTTTAACGTTTGCTTTACCTAGAACAAGTATGAAACTATTTTGTAGGTGATAGGATAGTTTGCACGAATAAAACTAGGAGTACATAGCGGGAATCAAACTACGAGTAAAAAGCAAGATAATAAAAGTTAGTTGTTTAGTAGAAAGCTTTGGTCAAACAAGAAGGTTATTTGTCCCTAGGCAATTGATAACTAGACCGGTAATCATTCTTGCAATTTTATATGAGGGAGAGGCATGAGCTAACATACTTTCCGTACTGGGATCATATGCACTTATGATTGGAACTCTAGCAAGCATCCGCAATTACCAAAGATCATTAATGTAAAACCCAACCATAGCATTAAGTATCAAGTCCTCTTTACTCCCATATGCAACAACCCACCTACTCGGGTCTATGTATTCTGTCACTCACGCCACCCACCATAGGCAAATCATGAACACATTGCAACACCCTATAGCGAGGATCCCTCACGTTTGCGCGAGACGGAGGGCACCGTAGGACAGCACCATAATAAAATATACAATCATACCAACCACGATCATCAATTAGCCCATAGGACAAAGCGAATCTACTCAAACATCATAGGATAGCCATATATCATTGGGAAATAGTATATGGAGTTGAGCACCATGTTTAAGTAGAGATTACAGCGGGGAAAGGGGAGTTACACCGCTGCGTAGAGGGGGAGAGAGTTGGTGTTGACGGCGGCGAAGTTGTTGGAGTAGATCGCTGTCACGATGCTTGCCCCGGCGGCGTTCGGCGCCACCGGGAGAGAGCCCCCTCCTTCTTCTTCTTCCTTTGCCTCCCCCCTAGACTGGAGGAGAGTTCCCCCTCTGGTCCATGGCCGCCATGGCGGCGGAGGGGCAGGAGCCCCTCCTAGATTGGATCTCCCTCTCTGTTCTCTTCTGTTTCACGTTGCTGTTTTCTGGCCGAAAACCGTTTCTTATATTACCGGAGATCCATAACTCCGACCGGGCTGAAATTTTGAGGGGATTTTTATCCAAAAATTAGCTTTCTTGCGCCCGAAGGAGAGCTCCAACCAACTTACGAGCTGGGCACAACCCACCAGGGCGCGCCCTGGTGTCTCGTGGGGGTTATGGGCCTCTGTTTGCATTGATTCCACTTCTCAAAATTCACAAATATTCCAAAAAAAATCTCCGTAAATTTTTATCGCATTTGGACTTCGTTTGATATGGATATTCTGCGAAACAAAAAACATGCAACAAACAGGAACTGGCACTGGGCACTGGATCAATAGGTTAGTCCAATAAATCATATAAAATGTTGCCAAAAATGTGAAAGTTGTATAATAATGGCATGAAACAATCAAAAATTATAGATACGATGGAGACGTATCAGTGGCCGCCACCAAATGAGTCAAACTTGAATTGGGAAACATGGAACTTGTAAGTGCATCTAGTGCCACCCTTTGTTGGTTTTGGAGTATTGAAGACAAACGTGGTTGAGGAACTAATGTGTTTGTGAGAGTTCACAGGTTAACACAGATAGTAGTCCCTGGAGTTTCGGTTTAGCTGTCGAAAACGACCCCCAAAAATGTCCGAAGACATTGATGACGGCTGAAGCCATTGGTGGTATGCGAAGACATTCATCCGAAGACAATGAAATGCGAAGACGAAGTCTTTTGGTAGTTTTGTTTCTTCTTTCCTGAGTCATATGAACCACCGTACTGTTAAGTGGGGTCGATGTGATCGAAGTCAGATGCTGACGTGATGCCCAACCCATACCTATGTCTTCGAGCGAAGACAATGAGAGGAAATCTCTTCCAGAGTTGGTTGAGTCAGCTTTACTTGTAGCCCAAGTAAAGCTGCCGCGTGTGTTTGAAATCCGACCGTTGTGACACGTGTCGGTTGGCCAGTGACCCAGGGTCATTTCGGTCATATCAGGTCGGGTTGCCCGCTGGCTATAAATAGCCCATCCCCTCCACCGTGAGAAGGTGGCTGCTCAGAGAGAGATACGGCTGTTGTCGTTTTGGAGCAACCCACCTTGAAGACATTGAGAGAGACACATCCTGCAAGGATACACCTAAACACCTAGAGCTAGTGTGTTTGAGCATCACCGAAGTCATTCTGTTCTAAGAGAACTAAAGACTTATTACACTTGAAGACTGTGATCTTCCAGACGGTTAGGCGTCTGGGTCTAGAGCAATCCAAGAGTCATTGTGGATCGCCGGGTGACCAAGTTTGTACGGGTTTCGGAAGTCTCCCCTGAAGACTTACCAGAGTGATTGAGCACTGTCTAAGTGACTTCGGCTCAAGGGGAATAAGGTGAAGACGAGGTCTTCTGAGTTCAATCTCAGCCTCCCCAACCAAACGTACAGTTGTCACAGGAACTGGAACTGGTCCAACAAATCCTGTGTCTTTGTCAAGCAACTGGTTCTATCCTTCACTTTCTTACATTCCTGTTCTGTATCGTGAAGCCTTTGCTTTCTAAGTGGTTGAAGACCTATCCTGAAGACATTCATATCTGCTGTTTATCTTCATTCTATCTAAGTTTGTCTTCGACTCATCTTAGTGTGCATGATGATAATGCTTAACCTGCCTGTATGTCTTCACTGCATTGCATGCCTTGACTAGATCATTGGTTACTATCCCTACCTGATCCTGTTTCGCTTCCACATACTTCGAATACATTCATTGTTTCGAAGCCTTTCATAAAAAATGCCTATTCACCCCCCCTCTAGTCGATAACCAGCACTTTCAATTGGTATCAGAGCAAGGTACTCCCTTGTTCTGTGTTTCGGTTTAACCACCGTGGAGTTTTAGCTATGTCAACTGCAGGGATAATCAAGGTCTCCGCTGCGTCCCAGTCTTCGATGGCACTGACTACCCCTACTGGAAGAACAAGATGCGCATGCATCTCGATGCCATTGACAACGACCTATGGTATGTCGTCATGGCAGGCATTCCTGAGGTTGGCGAATGTGTTACTGCTGCTGATGTGAAGAGGTTCGCACAACTGGACTCCACCGCCAAGAACATCATCTGTGGTCATCTGACCAAAGGACAGTATGGCCGTGTGAGTGCACTTAACACTGCTAAGCAAATCTGGGAATGGCTGTCCAGAGTGAATGAAGGTGTCTCATCTCAAAGAGACTCTCGTGTTGATGTGCTTCGCAACCTGTTCAACCGCTTCAAGAGACTCGACAACGAAAACGTTCAGCTCACATTTGATCGACTCACCGACATCTCAAATGAGCTGAATGCACTTGGCGCCACTGATATCACCAAACATGAAGTCGTGAAGAAGCTACTCAGATCACTTGACAGTTCCTTTGATACTCTCACACTCATGATCCAAGAGCGCCCTGACTTCAAGAGTTTGGATCCCGCTGATATCCTCGAGAGATTAAACACGCATGAGTTCCAAGAAGCTGAGAAGAGGGATATCTACGGTCCCAGTTACAGTCGTTCTCATGCCTTGAAGGCCAAGGCTGTGTCGTCATCCGAAGACAACTCTGAATGCAGTTCTGATGGTGCTGAAGACTTTGGAAAAGAACTCGCTCTTCTTGTCAGGAAGTTTTGAAAGTTTGCCAAGTCAAAGCGCTACGCAAAATCTTCAAAGCGTGATTCCAAGAGGTCTGGTGAAATGTCTTCAAGAGACAGCAAGAAGCAAACCTGTCACAAGTGCAAGAAAGTTGGCCATTTCATCGCTGATTGTCCTCGATGGGAGAAGGAATCCAAGAAGAAGAGCAAGGACTATGGCTCCGATGAGAAGAAGAAGAAGAAGTATGCAAAGTCTTCATCACACAAGAAGAGTTCATCTGGCAAAGCACATGCTTTCATCGGAAAGGAGATGGATTCACAGTCTGAATCTAGTTCAGAAGTTGAGGAAGCATCTGAGGAGGAATCTGACGCTGAAGTAGCTGGACTAGCAATGGCTTCAGAATATCTCTCCACCTCTGTCTTCGAACCCGAAGACAATGGTCCCTTCTTCAACACCGAAGCCAGTGATGATGATGCCACTCCAGCCTGCTGCTTCATGGCGAAAGCCTCCAAGGAAGACAAATCCAATGCCACTGAATGGATTATGGACAGTGGATGCACAAGTCATATGACTGGTGATCGAAGCCTATTGATGTAGCAAACTCTTCGACCTCCAACAAAAGATCACATCGTCTTTGCTGACAAAAGCAGCAGCAAAGTATTGGGGCTAGGTAGACTTGCTATCTCAAGGGGCCGGCACATGGAAAATGTCATGCTTATCGAATCCCATGGTTACAACTTGATGTTTGTCTCAATGCTCTGTGACTTAGATATGCTCGTCATATTCGGAAAATTTCGATGTGTGGTACTGATGGCTTCTGACAAAACCAAAGTCTTTGAAGGTTTTCAAAGAGGTGATCTATACATGGTAGACTTCTCTGCAGGACCACAGGTTGCCTCATGTCTTCTAGCAAAGGCTTCGGAATGCTGGTTATGGCACAGAAGGCTAGGACATGCTGGGATGAGGAACTTGCACACACTCGCCAAGAAGAAGCTAATCATTGGCGTCGAGGTTGTCAAGTTTAAGAAGGACCACCTCTGTGGCGCATGTGAAGCCGGGAAGATGACTAGAGCCAAACATCCCTCGAAGACAATCATGACGACCTCACGTCCCTTCGAGCTGCTACACATGGACTTATTTGGCCCTACTCACTATTCCACCTTCTCTACCACTTCAAATCTATATGGCTTCGTGATTGTTGATGACTATTCTAGATTCACATGGGTGCATATTATTCTTTACAAAACTGAAGTGCAGGATGTCTTCAGGCGCTTCGCAAATAGGTGTATGAACAACTACGACATCAAGATCAAGCACATCAGGAGTGACAATGGCACTGAATTCAAGAACACAGGCCTGGACACCTATCTTGATACTCTTGGCATCACTCATGAGTTCTCTGCTCCATATACTCCTCAGCAGAATGGTGTCATAGAGCGCAAGAATAGGACTCTTATTGAGATGGCTCGCACCATGCTTGATGAATACAAGACACCACAGAAGCTATGGCCTGAAGCCATTGATACTGCATGTCACATTATCAACATAGTATATCTTCACAAGTTCTTCAAGAAAACATCATATGAGCTTCTCACTGGTAAGAAACCCAATGTAAGTTTTTTCAAAGTCTTCGGTGCAAGATGTTGGATAAGGGATCCACACCACACTTCTAAATTTGCACCGAAAGCACATGAGGGTTTCATGCTTGGTTATGGAAAGGATTCACACACCCACAGGGTCTTCAACATCCTTCACAACAAGGTTGTTGAAACTGTAGATGTGCAATTCGATGAAACTAATGGCTCGCAAAGAGAGCACCTGCCTCCTGTGCTAGATGAACTACCTCCCGATGAAGCTATTAGACTGGTTGGCACTGGAGAAATTGTGCCTGAAGAACATGTGGTTGAAGAAGAAGTCGTCATTCCTCCATCCACTCAGCGCGAAGACAATGCTGAACCCGAAGACAATGCTGCTGATGAAGACAATGCTCAGCAGCCTGAACAGAGTCTTCGCCCTGCACATCCACGCGTGGCAAATGAACTCCAAATTGTGTGGCACCCCGGCTCAGAGAACCGGATTACCAGAGTTTCCAGCCCAGAGATCATGTCCTCTGGAAACACACAACAACTTGGAACAGAACAGAACTGAACTTTATTGATAGATTTCGGGTACAAGCTCATATTTTACAAAGATAGCGAGGCCAAAGGCACACTCGGTGCTATGACAGTATCTACATTATTTATGAAACATAGCAGGGCCTCGGAACTACTAAGTAATTCTACGGCGTAGCGGAACATAGCGGAAACTCCATCCACAGGGACACTGCTGAGGACACAGCCTAGTTAGCATAGCACGAACCATCGGGACCTCCGTCCTCGGCTTTTCCTGCATCTGGCATGATACGCCAGGTGAGTACTTTGAATGTACTCGCAAGCTCACGACAACCAAGTAATGCAGCAAACAATAGCATGGCAATCAACATGTTAAATACTTAAGCAATTCACTTACTGTTACTGGTTATCAACTTACTCTCTTCCGGGTTGTCCCACAACTCTCGGAATACTCATAAGCCATCGATTACTTCCGATCATACGACATGTTCTTCCATCATTATTATCACGGTTACGGTTGACCACCTAGTGAGGTCTGGACGGGCTGTCCAATACCGTGGACGCGGCTATTCGAATAGATTTTACACTCTGCAGAGGTTGCGCACTTTACCCACACCATGGAGCATCTGACCTCGTGATCCCATTCGGGTGGACCAGCGTTGCTCCAACGAAACCTGCCTGACCCGTGACTCTTCCATAGTACCACCGGCATTCATCCTCCCCCGGAGTCCTGCCCTGGGTGGCCCCTGTGTCACCTCGTGACACCTGCCATCGTCGTGGCCAAACTAAACTGTCCCAAACGGGGACGCCGGCACAAAACTCAACTGGGCTCACAGGGTTATCGCCGCCTACCTGATCAGGGTAGCACGCACGCACGCATAACCCTCCCTGTCTGGAGGTACCGGTGAAAGAGCACGGGGCCAGACCAAGTCAAGGTCGTCCCATACCGGCAAATGTGGTTGCACGGATAAGCCCGGACATGTGACTCTAGATCAACCAACTAAGTTCATCTAGCAAACATAGTGGTTCATCACAATACTTAGGTATTTAAATTAAATTACTATAAATTATCATATAGTAAATAAAAAAACATAATGCATTTAAATATGCAATGCTATTGAAATGCTTCATGAAATGGGTGTCCTGGCTTGCCCTGTTGGGTTGCCCAAGAACTCCTGGTCTTCAAATCCACAAAGATTTCCTTCTGAAAATATTTTTAAATGGCAAAAGGAAATGTCACATAAAGCCTTTTTGTTAACCAGCAATTCTATGAATATTGGAAAAATACCAACTTTGGTCAGAAAATAAAGGAGTTCAATACAAACTCAATGCAAAAAGAATCAACTGAATTGGACATATAAATAAAAAGTTATTCAAGGTCAAAGTTACTGGTCAAATCTGATTAAAAATAGAAAATCAGAAAATCAGCAGAGGGCCACGTCGAAGGCGTAAAGTGGAGGGGCGCCTCCACTTATACCGCTTCGGGCACGGGCTTGGGCCGCTGACAGGTGGGGTCGGGCCGGGTTTAAACAGAGGGGGAGAGGGGAGCAGAGACGAGGCGGCTCACCGGCGGGGCTCGCCGGCGATAGGGACGGCGGCGGTGCTGGGAGTTGGGGGGAATGGATCGGGCAGTCGACGGCAAGCACGCACGTACCCGCAGATCCTCCGGAGATGGTCGGACGGCGTCGCCCCCTTCTTCTCCGGCGGGTGGCGGCTACGGGTGTCGTCGGCGGCGACGATTCCGGCAGCAATTCGGTCGGCCAAGGGCTCAAGGAGGGCTAGGGGATCGAGCTGGTCTCGACGGAGGGCTCAGGCAGATCTGGGGCTGGCCGGAATGGGCTGGCGACAGGAGGGGATCGGGTGGCGGAGCCTTCACCGGAGCTGAGGGAGACGAGCTCCCGGCTCTTGCTGGGGTGCTCTGGAGGCGATTGAGTGATGGTGAGGTGAGGTGGTGAGGAGAGGAGGAGCTGGGCAGGGCTATTTATAGGCCGGAGGTGAGCGCGGGCGAGCTCTCCCGAAGCGGCGAGGCTCGGGACACGTCGCCGGCGCAAGGACAGCGAGCTGGCTGTCGCAAGGCGGAGCGAAGTGATGGAGGAGGGCAGAGGAGTTAATGCGCGCAGTGGCGGCACGCGGAGGAAGACGACGACGGCTCAGCCACTGTGACCGCACGGGTGCCACAGTGCAGCGTTGCGGTGGCGGCCGGAGAGAGTGATTCCGGCGAGGGGAAAGGTCTAGGGCATCCAAGTGGACGGAGGGGGGCTTGTCGGCGCAAGCGGACACCGTACGGCTACGCGGTCGTCGGCCTCCGACGAGACCCGAGCCTGCCGGCGACCAGAGCACGGTTTTGGCAGGGCTAGCTACACGGTCACCGTGTGCACAGGCACACACGGCGCGAGCTGGCCTGCCAGGCCGTGTCTGGTGCGTCGTCCTTGCACCCTGGAACCCTCTCGTGGCACTAGATCGCCCAGAGACCCACTGTGATGAAGCGTAGCATCATCAACAGATTGCTGTCAGAAACTTGGTGAGGTTCTAGAGAAGAGATGAGCTAGAGATGAAGCCAGAACACTTGTCTGGGAGATTCTAGGTTGGAAGGAGTAAAAACTGGTGGAGTTTGAGAAGTTTTTGCAAAGATTTGGATGTAGTTCCTGTGTAAACCACAATCTGGTCCAGAAACTTGATGAACTTGTGGCACTCACATAGATGATCTCCTGATGATGAAACTTGGTGGAAGGAGGTCATTTGATAGTGCCCACATGCCATAAAAATTTCAAAGCAATCGGGCATCTTTAGCTAGTACTTCCTTCACAGAGGTTTAGAATGAGCAGAAACTTGTCAGAATTTTGCTGCTGAAAATTTGTACTAGACAAGAAGATATTTTTGGATATTGTGGCAATATAGGATCCCTAGCATCTCAGGGAATTTATTGGGAATTTTTTGAGCTAGGAAAATGGGAGTTGCTTCACAATTGACAAATTCTGACCAGAGAGAAAATAATTATTCTGGCCAAAATTTTGTATTGGACAATGAAATGTTTTTGAAGATTATGAGGTTATATGATGATAAGAAGGTGTGACAAAAGTTTGGGAATTTTCTGATCATCAGAGCTATAGGTTGCTTCACAACCCATAGTGATGTCATATTTTCCCAAAGGAAGAAAATGAATAATTGGAAAAGACTAAATATTGGAAACTGATCCAGGAGAGGTGTGGAAAGGTTTTGGCAAAGTGCTGAGTGTTTTGGGTTACTTGAGAAAAGATTCAAAAGTTTCCAAGGTCCAAAGTCAATAGGAAAGCTTCAAACACCATCAAAATTGCAATTAAAACCAAAAGGATTTCGAAAAGAAAAAGTTGCCAAAAATCAGGGTGTCACAAACTGAGAGGATGCTTGACAGCATAAATGCACCAGGTCCACTTACTCGCTCAAGAGCTACTCAGTTGGCTAACTTTTGTGTGCACTTTGCTTTTGTATCCATCACAGAGCCCACCAAAGTAGATGAAACTTTCAAGGAACCAGAATGGATTCAAGCCATGCAGGAAGAGCTTCACCAGTTCGAGCTGAACAATGTGTGGGAGCTCGTAAAGCATCCTGATCCAAGGAAGCACAACATCATCGGTACCAAGTGGATCTTCCGCAACAAGCAAGATGAGTCCGGTCAAGTCGTCAGAAACAAGGCCAGACTTGTGGCCCAAGGTTACACACATGTCGAGGGTATTGACTTCGGTGAAACCTTTGCACCTGTCGCTAGACTCGAAGCCATTCGTATACTGCTTGCTTATGCTAACCATCATGACATATGCTTATATCAAATGGATGTCAAAAGTGCATTCCTCAATGGTAAGATTGAGGAAGAAGTATATGTTGCTCAACCACCAGGGTTTGAAGATCCAAAGCATCCTGACAAAGTCTTCAAGCTCAACAAGGCACTCTATGGCCTCAAGCAAGCACCAAGAGCTTGGTATGACACACTCAAGGAATTCCTCAAGAAGAAAGGCTTCAAACCTGGTTCACTCGATCCCACTCTCTTCACTAAATCCTATGATGATGAACTGTTTGTATGCCAAATATATGTGGACGACATTATCTTCGGCTGTACTAACAACAAATACAGTGATGAGTTTGCTTATATGATGCAAGAGAAGTATCAAATGTCGATGATGGGAGAACTGAAATTCTTCCTAGGGCTTCAAATTCGACAACAATCCAACGTCATCTTCATATCTCACGAGAAGTAGCTCAAAGATTGCCTCAAGAAATTTGGCATGAATGAAGCCAAAGGCTACAAGATGCCTATGCCTACAAATGGTCACCTCTGCACTGACGAAAATGGTAAAGATTTCGATCAGAAGGTATATCGCTCCATGATTGGGTCTTTATTGTACTTATGTGCATCTAGGCCAGATATAATGCTTAGCGTTTGCATGTGCGCCCGATTTTAAGCGGCACCAAAGGAGTCGCATCACCTAGCTGTGAAGCAAATACTTAGATATTTGGCTCACACCCCAACGCTAGGATTATGGTATCCAAAGGGTTCGAAGTTTGAGCTGATTGGCTATTCAGATTCTGACTTTGCCGGCGACAAAGTTGATCGCAAGTCTACATCAGCCACTTGTCACTTTCTGGGACGATCTATTGTATGTTGGTCTTCATAGAAGAAGAACTGTGTTTCACTCTCCACTGCCGAAGCCGAATACATTGCTGCTGGCGCATGCTGCACTCAGCTTCTATGGATGAAGCAGACTCTCAAGGCCTATGGCATCAACCTGAAGCATGTACCTCTCTACTGCGACAACGAGAGTGCAATCAAGATCTCCCACAACCCCGTACAGCATTCGAAGACAAAGCACATTCAGATACGACATCATTTTCTTCGGGATCATGTGATGAAGGGCGACATCAACATCAAGCATGCTGACACTGAAGATCAACTGGCAGATATCTTCACGAAGCCTTTGGATGAGAAGAGGTTTTGCAAGTTGCGGTGTGAGCTAAATATCTTAGAATCCTCGAATGTCCTTTGAATGGGAATACATCCAAACGCTTATGCATGTTGATGACTTTGATGCACAACACACGATGTAACATATGTCTTCAATTCATGAAGACTTACAATCTGAGTGTGAATACATTAACGAAGAATATGACTTCGGAGCGCCACGATAATTGTGCGCCGTGTCTGAGTCTAACATTCTTATACGGTGGGTAATACCACCAACCAAACTCGAAGACATTGTTTTTATTTCAATCTTCTTCACATGTCGTCGAGAGTTGAATGTCTTCGGAACAAAATTTATACTTGCATATGTGTTTCAGTTGAAAACTATTTGCAGATCTACATTTGGATTAGAGCTTTGTCCTATACAGCATTTGTCCTATAGCTTTGTCGTCAATTTTTTCCTAGGCAAATGTGATCGGACCCGACATTCTCTTATGTTCTTACCTCGTCCAAGTCTGTTCTAATCCAGTCATATGCATTCTATATTGACACATGTTGACTGTCTTCACTGTGTCCTTGACAGTTGAAGATAAATCAACCACATATTTAATTCTCAAATCTCAACTGTCTCTGCATTATTAGCAACAGTTCCCGCGTCGCCGCTTCGATTATGGTAGTGGGTTGTCAGGTGGGTTGCATGTATGCCACGTGTCCACTTAAACTTAGGAGTCAGGGGCACATCAGTCCAGCCGGTTCGGATGTTTCCACCCCCTATCAATACAAGTTACCCCCCTTTCATTATTACTTTCCTCTTCCTCCGCCACCCACATGCTCAGACCCTAGCGTCGTCGCTGGATTTCATCGCCGCCGGAGACGAAGTGCTTAGCTGCCACGCCTTCTCCGACGACGTATTCACGCCGGCCGCGCACATCTCCTTCACGCCGCCGCTGTAGCTGTCTGTCTCCACCAAGTTAGGGTGAGGCGGATTGAACGTCTTGGCCTCTCCGTCTTGTCAAGTTGTTCATCGCGTTCTTCATTGTGGTAAATAAAAAAGTTATTTTTACCGCATGTTTGATCTGAAATTTCTACTGAAAATAGTCAGTTGTTGTTTATTCACTTTCCACTCAACCGCATCTAGATCTAGATCTCTATTTTGCCCAATACTTTCACTTTTTGGTCTGAAGATTGGTTTGATTCCTCACTTGTACGAATCCTTGGACTTGTACAAATCTGAAATCACCACATATGCTATAAAAGTGAATGTCTTCGGTAAAAGGTCAATGTCTTCTAAACACAGTGCTATCTTCCAAATCTTCTGAGAATGCATATGACCTCTCCTCTTCCCTCGCGTCTCTAACTCCTTCACAGGTACATGTCTGCAGCAAAATCGCTTGGATCTCATAGTCTGAATTCGTTTGCAAACTACTTGCAGATACATCTGGAATCGCCTGGTACTTGTTCTTATCTGCGCACTCCTGTGAAGCCTTTGTCGAAGCCAATGGCAGATGATAAACCAGTCAAGAAGGGAGGGAAGCAGAGACGAAAGAATACTGCTAAGGATCTTCCCCCAGATCTATATGAGCAATACAAGTCAGATGAAGGGGAAACTTATCATCAGCGCAAGACTCGAATCCAATGGATTCGAAGATATTGGAGTGTGGAGTGGTTCAACTACCACTTTGTGACTAAGGAGTATGCTGAAAAAGCACCATGGACGGACATTGTCTACAGAAATCTTCATCTGAAGACTAAGGCAGAAGCCATCAATATGTGGTTCTATCCATGCATGTTCAGGCCCCCAATGCCTAGCAATCCACATCCATCAAGTATACTTGGCTGCCCAGATGCTACACTGTCTGACACTGATGATGATGATGAAGAGCATCCACCAGCTCCTAGGCCGAAGCCTCTGAAGAAGTCACTGGCTTCAAAGCCCAAGGCTTCAAAGCCTCCCAAGCCGTCTGTCCCCTCACCTCAAGCTTCGCGCTCTCCCTCTGTTAATCCTGAAGAGCCTGAGGAAGAAGATCGCCTTCATAGGCGTATGAAAAGGAAAGTTGTTGCCTCCAGAGGTCCAAAGCCCACTCTGTCATTAATGGACGCCGCAAATATGATTGAACTGTCTGACGACGAGTTCGACGATGAAGCCTTAGCTAGGCTCATCCAACAGAAAGAAGAGGAAGCCAAGCTGCTCGAAGACTTACCTCTCATTGATCATGTCATCTTTGAACACTTCATTGATGAATGGTTCGCAGATCCCTCTCTCACCATTGATGCTCTTTAGCTCCCAATTGGCCTGAGCCTCACGTTCCAAGGACTTGTGAACGAGGAAATGACTGTGGCTCAGAAGGCCAAGCAAATGAAGGCCAAGATCAGTCATGAAAAGGAGCTCTTCAAGCAAAATGTGCACAGACTCTCTGCTGAACAGATAAAGGGATATCAGTTAATGATGGCAGACCTCAAAGCTGTGTTTGAGAAGAGATGTGAAGCTATCAAAGGCGCCCTTACGCGCCTCAAGAGAAAGACTACAATCATGGTCCAAGCACACAACGACATGCTGCGAAGAAAGGCTCTTGGTCAGCCTGCTCTTGCTCCCGAAATCATTGCCCGCTCTCGGCAAGCGTCAATGTCTTCGGATGTGCCTTCTCCTACACCGTCTGTGCACCGTGACATTGAGTTTCCAGCTGGTTTCTCTGGCACTCGTGCACCTCCGTCTTCCTCTGCAGCTGATAGCAAGAAGACCAAGAAGGCCAAAGCTGTAGCCAAGAAGCGCAAGGCTGCTGCCTCCGAAGCCCAACCTCCGAAGAGGTTGAAGACAAGAAAATCCAAGTCTTCGGAGCCAGCACAAGCACCAGTTCGCCCTACTGCTCCGGCATCACCTCCCGCTCCTCAACAAGAACCTCTGCTCATTAAGCCAATCTTAGTGGCTCCTCCCGCCTCAGAAAACTTGGAGAGACAAGTTGTTCTGCATGAGTCTGCTTCCACAGAGACTCAGAAACCAGAAGATATCCCAGCTGCTGAAGACAATGCAGCAGCTGAAGACTTTGCTCATGATGACATTGGTGCTGAAAACAATGTTGAGCCAGAACAAGTTCCACAGATGGATGCCCCAATGGTCTCCTCCCCACAGCCAACGAGTGAATTTGTGGACATTGGTACACCTCTCCGGCCAGAAGTACCTGAAGCTGAGCCCGGTACACCATCACCTCCATTCTTCCCACCTGTGTCAACCTCTCCAGAATCTCCGTTTGCCCCAATGGAGATTGAAACCACCACCAGCACTTCTCCACTCAAACGTCTTCGTCGAGGCCCTCGAGCTATCATGTCTCCAATTCCTGAAGATGAAGTACGTGTTTCACCGACTGCATTAGTCGAAGAAGTGCTGAGGATTGAAGATGTTCCTCTCAGCCAATCCGCACCAGGAGGCATGGCAGCCAAAGATAGTGTTGCCGATGCCACCATGGGCGAAGCCATTGCTCCATCACCTGATGGACCTCCTGTCCCAGCCACACCATCCACTGAAGACAATGAAGATAACGTTGTGATGGCTCGCAATCGGGCAGGCGAGATGGTTCCTACAAGATGGCCTCGCCTTGTTGCACCACCAAGAATGGGACCACAGTATGAGTTCCACCTTGATCGACGCCCCAATGTCATGAACTCCATGCCACGTCTTCCAAGTCTTCGCCAGTCTGGCCCTGCAAGACCCTTGGTCTTCGAGTTGGAAAGGTTCAGGCGGAACAACACCTTCTTTGACTCTGACCGCAATCCATACAAGCGTGAAAGAATACAGTCTGACAGGTTCTGGAGTGCTCCACAACGTCAGTACTACATGTGTGTGTTCCATGGTCAGAACAGGATCTTTCCCCACAAACATCTCAGCTTTGAAGCTATGAAATGTCTTCCCTGTTTTGATCAAGCACTGGATTGTCATCGAGATGTGGGCCTACTGCCTTTTTGCATTAACCATGAAGACTGGAATGAGGAACTCATCCTCTAGTTCTACGCAACTCTCCACATCTTTGGCTTCGGTCGTGACTTGAATACTTGGCAGATGGAGTTTATGATAAGGGATAAACATATCATTGCTTCACCACTGGAATTCTTTCCTGTAACACCACTTGCTGCCTCTGGTGAAGAGTTGGATCCTCACTCTGAAGCCTAGGCGGCTGCCACTCGAAGCCTATTCCAAATGTGAGAGCCCAACATGACTGAGATGCTCACAATGATGCAACCGTTGGCTCAAGATGCAGAATTGCCCACTTCATTCTTCGTGGATGATCTTGAGTATTTGCCCCGGACTCTCTACCACATTCTTCGGCACACCATTTGGCCAATCAAAGGGCACAACTCATCTCGCAAAATTGAAGGGCCTCTGAAGCCATTGCTCTACAACATTGTGTATGGCATCAGGTTCAATCTTCAAGACTTATTTCTTCGCAACCTTGCTGCCAATGGTTTCAATGTCCTCGAGCCGAAGATATATGCTCCCTGGATCATGCGCTTCATCAAGTACAGAACCAACACCAGGTTTCTTCCTTCTGCTCGCAACCATGGCGTTTATCTTCCAGATATTGAAGTTGTGCCAGCAGATCTGTATCCATTCAAGAGCAAGAATCCTATTGTCGAAGGCACTGCTGATATTGAAGGTCTTCACATTCCTTCTGATCCATCAAGGGCAAGACTTATTGGTGCTTTTCGACAACCAAGATCCGGTGCTACCAACACCGAAGCCACTGCCAGCACCCTACCTCGTCAACGCCTATCAAGAAGAGAACGTGCACTCACTGATCGTGAACTTCTTGTTTCATTGATCCAATGGCAAGATAGGCACCATGAATGGACTCGGCGCCAGATGCATTCCATGATGCAAGATGTCAATCATGTTCGCAACCTCGCCACCAAAAATGCATCTGTGGCTTATGAAATCAGTCGCCGCTCATGGAGGACTCTGACTATGCTGGCTCCTGAGGACGAGCTTCGACAAGATGGATTTCACCCTCACTACAGATTTGGTGCACCACCTCCCAGTGCGGAGAAATGGCGCAAGACTCCATCCCTCGAAGACAGTGATTTCTCCTCTTCAGCTCCCTCCGCCAACGTCAGGCTTGCAGATGAAGCTGATGATGCCACCTCCCTCCCTCCATCGACTCGGCATCGCGACACTGCACCAAGCTCAACTTGTAAGTGCATCTAGTGCCACCCTTTGTTGTTTTGGAGTATTGAAGACAAACGTGGTTGAGGGACTAATGTGTTTGTGAGAGTTCACAGGTTAACACAGATAGAAGTCTCTGGAGTTTTGGTTTAGCCGTCGAAGACGACCCCCAAAAATGTCCGAAGACATTGATGACGGCTGAAGCCATTGGTGGTATGCGAAGACATTCGTCCGAAGACGATGAAACGCGAAGACGAAGTCTTTTGGTAGTTTTGTTTCTTCTTTCCTGAGTCATAGGAACCACCGTACTGTTAAGTGGGGTCGATGTGATCGAAGTCAGATGCTGACGTGATGCTCAACCCATACCTATGTCTTCGAGCGAAGACAATGAGAGGAAATCTCTTCCAGAGTTGGTTGAGTCAGCTTTACTTGTAGCCCAAGTAAAGCTGTCGCGTGTGTTTGAAATCCGACAGTTGTGACACGTGTCGGTTGGCCATTGACCCAGGGTCATTTCGGTCATATCAGATCGGGTTGCCCGCTGGCTATAAATAGCCCACCCCCTCCACCATGAGAAGGTGGCTGCTTAGAGAGAGATACGGCTGTTGTCGTTTTGGAGCAACCCACCTCGAAGACATTGAGAGAGACACATCCTGCGAGGATACACCTAAACACCTAGAGCTAGTGTGTTTGAGCATCACCGAAGTCATTCTGTTCTGAGAGAACTGAAGACTTATTACACTTGAAGACTGTGATCTTCCAGACGGTTAGGCATCTGGGTCTAGAGCAATCCAAGAGTCATTGTGGATCGCCGGGTGACCAAGTTTGTACGGGTTTCGGAAGTCTCCCCTGAAGACTTACCAGAGTGATTGAGCGTTGTCTAAGTGACTTCGGCTCAAGGGGAATAAGGTGAAGACGAGGTCTTCTGAGTTCAATCTCAGCCTCCCCAACCAGACGTACAGTTGTCACAGCAACTGGAACTGGTCCAACAAATCCTGTGTCTTCGTCAAGCAACTGGTTATATCCTTCACTTTCTTACATTCCTGTTCTATATCGTGAAGCCTTTGCTTTCTCAGTGGTTGAAGACCTATCCTGAAGACATTCATATCTGCTGTTTATCTTCATTCTATCTAAGTTTGTCTTCGACTCATCTTAGTGCGCATGATGATAATGCTTAACCTGCCTGTATGTCTTCACTGCATTGCATGCCTTGACTAGATCATTGATTACTATCCCTACCTGATCCTGTTTCGCTTCCGCATACTTCGAATACATTCATTGTTTCGAAGCCTTTCATAAAAATTGCCTATTCACCCCCCCTCTAGTCGATAACCAGCACTTTCAGAACTCCACTCTGCCGATGCTAAAGCACGCTCCAACCGCACTCTCGTAAAGGAGTCGTCCGTTACCTTCTTCTCAAAAGTCCAAAATCTGCCCTTGAAGCCTAAGTCTAGGAGCATGCATACGTCAACCATGTCCCTAAACGCTTGAAATTGGGCATTACTTCGTTCTCCTACTCCTTCATGCTCATCCGGACAAAGTACTTCATTGAAGTCGCCTATACACAGCCAAGGGGGGCTGCTGGAAGAGCTTATATTGTTCAAAGTGTCCCATGTTTGGTGGCGCAAGTGAGTTTGAGCCTCATCATACACATCCGTCATTCTCCACGGATCCCAACCTGGGTCAAGAACCTTCACATCCACATGGTAATCCGAGTAGCCCGAAATATCAACTTTTATTGAATTATTCCAAAAGAGGCTTATACCTTCACTCCTCCCCACACTATTAATAACATAAGCATGATCAAAGCCTATAGAACTTGCTAAATTCTCTACTCTTGACTTGTCGATCTGAGTTTCTTGAATACAAAGCATAGTAGGGGCATAGTTCTTCGCTAAATCGCGAAGTTTGCGAACTGTCGAGGCCCTGCCCGCGCCCTGGCATTTCCAAAATATGTAACTCATTATGCCCGACGGCGCTCTCCGAAGGAGCCCGCCAATATTGCTTTGGTTGTATCAGTTGTAACATATTCCCCTTCTCCTTTTTGCCGTGTTATCCCCTTCTTTGGTCGCTTGACATTCTTACGTGGCAAGACATAAACCAGAGGGAGTGGAGGCACCCCCGTTGGAATCTCAGCCAAAGCAATCACAACCCCACTCGTTTCTGAAACAGGAGCAACGAGGCCAGGGGAAGCGATCTGGGCATTATCCTGAGACAATCTTTTGTTGTTGTTTCTTCCCTCCTGCTCCTTTGATGTTGCCCCCGTCTCCAACACGACCACCCGAGTGCTCCCACTGCCCCCAAATTTCTCAGCAAATGTAGCAGAATGTGTATTAAAATCACTTTCATTGACAGTTCCAGATGGTGTAGCGGATGCAGCGTTCAGATTCGACATGTTAGCTGCGTCCTCCGCCTCCTTGACGATATTCTCTTCCCGGATAGTTGGCCCATCGTTCCTGCCCCCTCGGTGTGAGTCCCACCTATTGGTGCTCCTCGATGCTCATTGCCCTCACCTCGTCCTCGCGCTGGGGCGAAGCCGCGACCTGCAGTGCCTCCACTACCTCTCCCTCTTCCACCCCGGGCGGGGTACCTACTCCCCGTAGGCTGCGAGTAAGCCACTGTGCGGCGTTGAGCGATCATCCAGCCACCCCACTTCTTGTCCTTGTCCTTCCAGACTCCATTACCACATTCCTCGTACCCATGGCCCATCATACCACACAACTTGCAGAAAACGGAATTTTCTCATACTTGACGACCAGCATCCGAGTGCCTTCCCCTGCCATCGTCAGCGGTGTGAATCGAGTCAGGGGCTTGGTCGTCAGAATCATTGCCCGAACACGAACATAAACCCCCTCATAGTAGAGGGTGGGTTGCAACTGAACCTCCCAAACCTTGCCGATTCTGCGGGCTAGTTGATCAACCACCGTCACCTGACGATAGAGCTCCGGAATCCTATGAATTTGAGCCCAAACATACAAACCATCTAGCACCACTGCCTCCGGATCCGTCTTGCCATCATAATCCTCAATTATCACTCCGAGACCTCTGAAGTGCCAAGGGCCTCCATGCACAACCCTCTTCCAGTCACCAAGACAGAAGAATTGAACGATGAACAAATTCTCGCCCGCCTCTTGGAACTTTGGAGTTCGAGACAATCCCCATATGAATTTCATGTTATCATAAAATGTCGTGGCGCTAAAGGGCCTATCTATGTTTACCCGAGAAATCGTCATCCATCTAGCCTCTGTTGCGAACCTCTGGGCGTCCACCTCCCCGATGATGACCTCGTCCAATTCCTCCCCCATAAGTTCCATGTTTTTCATCATCTCCTCTAGATCGATCCCAGACTTTTGCTTGGACTGCGAAGAAGAACTCCCTGACGCGGCCATGACACCAACCAAGGGCCCTTGGCTTCCCGACCGAGCCAACTGACAACTCCCATGACGCCCCTTAGTGGGACGGCGGCTCGGTATCGAAGAGAAACATCGAAACCTCCCCGGCGATAGAAGATCGTCAGAGGCGGCGCTGCAAACCCTAAGCGAGAGGGTAGTACCCGTTTTGCAACCAGTACAACAATTGATCCCGCATGAGTGTACCTGGGCATTTTCGGGCTGGGCCGGGCCAAAAAAAGCCCGATGCTGAACACCCAGGCCCGAGCCCAGCCTGGCCCGACCATCGGGCCTAAAAATCGGGCCCGAGCCCGAGAAAGACCGACCAGGACCGACCGGCCTGGCCTGACTACGGCTAAAATCATGTTTTTTCCAAGCCCGAGCCCGGACCGGCCCGATCATCGGGCTGAATTTCTAAGCCCGAGCCCGGCCCGATGGGACAATTAGGCCCGGCCCGGCCCGAAATTTTCGGGCCGGGTCGGGTCGGGCCGTCCGGACCGGGCTGCCCTTGGCCAGGTCTACGCATGAGTATTTGAGTTTTCTTTCCAGCGTCGTCGTTTCCATTTCCATGTGCTGCTATGTAGCCCTATATCTAGGCCTCCCTAGCTTTATCATTTTCAGCCCATGATCATCACTCATTCCGCAACTGGGTCTTTGACTGAGCTTCCTTGTTGGACACCCACTAAAAAGGACGATTACTTGGAGAAATACCATGGAGAACCTCCTCACGCCCCTCCCTGAAATCCCACCCTTCATTATTCATCTGCAGCCATCCGCCTTTAGTACACCCACCCTATTTCTTCGTATATTTTCCATCCTCATCCGTAGTGACATAAGTATTCCTAGCAAATTAAAAATGCAGCTGGCATCATTCTGCCCATAGGGTCACAAAGCAAGCTCTATTGACTACTAGCATGACTCGGGCATTCAACTCCCCAACTACATTATATTAAATATAAAAAATCAATAGTTTATACATAATGAATGTTATAACCATCATGATGATCCTATCAGCCAAATCTTAGTTTAGCCTTCTTATATCTTATAGACCAATTATGGCTAGGTTTAACCATTTCAGGTAGTTCCACTAGTTAACCAAAAGATATTTACCAATTGTCAGTATTATCCTCGTTGCAATGTGCTACCTATGTAATGTGACTCAATCGTCATTAATTGAATTATATTTTGCTGCAAAGTTATGCTTAGTTTGAAGCAGTGATTGTAGTTCAACTTCTAAGCTTGCTGCTATTAATTTTTTAATAATCCACTATTTGCAATTTCTTAAATACGTAACATCAAGGAATCATCAATAATTTAAGTCTATATATATTGAGTTATGCCTAGGCATATGCTAAATCATTTAACATGTTGTCAATGAGTATTTTTCAACAATTTATGTCTAGATCCATTCGGTAATGTCACTGGTGTAATTTGGTGACTACCCGTTGTTACTCAATCGTCAGTAGCCCCATTGTATTTTTTTTAATTTTCTGCTAAGCTATGTATCATAAAGTCAACACTATCCTTCAATGGGAATTTAATCCCTGCAATATATTTAATGAGCTTGACAAGCCCATATTGTATTCCTTCTGTGTATGCCTCAATCAAACCAAAATCTCATTTACTAAACCAAATACCACTACCTTAAGTACACATCACAAAGTGCTGCAACGCCGTCCAGAGTCCAGGGGCACGCTGCCAGAAGCCAAAAATCTGCGTCCTGATATCTTGTCACTTTTTCATAGAGCGATTGTGTCGTGTTTACAATGGGTTGCACGACGGTTCCTATTTGGTGCATAGGTATTTATATAGGGATCTAGCGCATACCACCCTCACGCGACATATAGGCCGACACAGTCTGGTATTTTTGTTCTTCCGGATTTGGGAACATTATAGAAACTTACCTCAACCGGTTTCTTTCTTTCTTTCTTTCTTTTTTCTTCCCGCTTTTCTTTCTTTTCTCTTTTTCCGTTTGCCCTTTTTATTTCTGTTTTTTTTTCATCTTTTTTTTCTTTTTTTATGTTTTTCTTTTTAATTTTCCATTATTTTTCTAAATTTTTTTACTTTTTCATTTTCATTTTGCAAACATCTTTAAAACTCGAGAACATTAAGAATCGCAAACTTTTTTGAATTCTGAAATATTTTTAAAATTCGTGAACACTTTTACATATTGCTGATTTGTTTGAAATTGTGAACATCTTATAAAAGTTCATGAACGTTGTTTTGAAAAACGTAAACATTTTTTGAGTCTATGCATTATTTTTTTTGAAATTTTGGAACACATTTCGAAATTCACGAATATTATTTGTTTTTAATGGATACATTTTTTGAATCAGCATACTGTTTTTGAATCGATGAACTTCCTTTGATATTTGGTAAGAATTTTATAAATTCACGCGTATTTTCAGATTTATTTAACATCTTTAAAAAAATCATGAACACTTTTTAGTATGTGGAATTTTTAAAAAATTTAATAAAATTTATTGATATTATTTTTAAGTTCCCAAACATTTTTCTAAAATCATGGATATTTTTATAGTATGGTATGTGTTCTTCAAAATTACGAACATTCTTTGAATCCGCGTACATTTCATGTTTTCACGGACATTTCTAAATATTATGAACATTTTATAATTTCAGAAACATTATTGTACAATTTTTCATATTTTAAGAAATTGGGATATTTTTGAAATACCAAATTATTGAAATAAGAAAAAATAAAAGAAGAAAAATTAAAAACAAAAAAGCAAAAAAAGAAAATGGAAAACAGGAGTGTCCCGCCTCCCACATGGCCAGCCCAAGAAAGCTTGTGGGGGTGGGGGGGGGGGGGGGGGTTGCGTGTTTCCTCGCGCAGGTCGCCAAATAGCACGTCCCGTGACGCACAATCTGTCGAAAGGGATTTCTCTTAAGCACCCGTTAATGTATGTTTTGGAAACCGGCGCACAGCTTCCTCCCCGCTTGGGCTGGCCATTTCCGTTTGTTTCTAGTTCTATTAGAACAGCAAAAAAGGGAGCGGCGTGACAGAATCAAACTTGGCACCTCAATCTTCATAGTGCACGCTTCAACCACTGGATACCGCACCACCTGTAACTACAAACTTCGTTTTTTCTGTTTTTATTATTTCTCCGGTTTGCAAAGCCCCCAGTTTTGGGACGCATCCCAACCCGTTTTTCTTTTTTCTTTTTTCGAGCTGCTTGTTCGGTTTTTTTCTATTTCTTTTTTGTTATCATATTTTTTAAAATACATGAACTTTTTTAAAATTCATGAGACTTTTTAAAATTGTTGAAATGATTTTAAATTTATGAACTTTTATTCAATGTCGACGATCTTTTTTTCAAATTGGTGAACTTTTTTAAAAATCGGTGCAATTTTTAAATATTAATGAACTTTTTATTACAAAATCGTTGAATTTTTCAAAATCGATGAACTTTTTTCAAGTTTATGAACTTTTCTTAAAAATCGATGAAATTTTATCATAATAATTGAACTATTTTCAAATTCATGCACCTTTTTTTTCAAATTCGTGATTTTTTTCAAGTTTTGATGAACATTTTTTAAAATTAGTGAACTTTCTTCGAATTCAATGAACATTTTCAAACTTTCAAACTTTTCATGCTCGTGAACATTTTTATTGCAAACCTGTGATTTTTTTAGAAAAAAGAAATATGATTTATTTTTTCAAATTATTGAGAAGAATAGATAATACGCGTATATTAGTGTTGTACTAAAGGAACATTACATAGGGAGCAGAACATGACTTTCCATTACATAGCGTTGTTTTTGTATTGTGTACAACTAAGTGGTCTTGTTGCAGTTGTTATTCTGCTGAGACTACCACGGTTGCCAAGCGGGTTCGAATCCCATCTCTCGCATATTAATTAGGAGAATACATTTTCTTTTCACGTCCGGATTTTGAGATGGTTGCTGGTCCGGCCGGCTAGGCGGCGCGCGCGCCAGCAGTGCGTAAAATGCCGAATAGGAGCTTCCCGTCGAATTGTTGACGCTAAGTACACGGATGAGCGACCAAGTGCGCTGGCCCGTTTCAGCGGTGAGCAGAGTGGATTCAATTCTAGTTCTGGTTTTGTGAACTTGCTAGAAGGTTCGTGGACCATTTTTATTGGTTTTTCATTTTACGTTTTCTTTATTTTTCTGTTTCTAGTTCGTGAGGTTGATGCTGGGCCGGCCTGCTAGGTGGCGCGTGCGAGCGCCATGAGTGCTAAGTGGCACTGAAAGCGCCGAAGAGGAGATCCCCCGTCAAATTGTTGACGCTTAGTACACCTACGAGCAACCGATCGACCAAGTGTGCCGGCCCGTTTCTGCGGTAAGCAGAGGGGATTTGATTCTATTTCTGGTTTCGCGAACCTGCTAGAAGGTTCCTGGACCATTTTTATTGGTTTTTCATTTTTCGTTTTTTGCTTATCTTTTATCTTTTTATTTGTATTTTTTCTGTTTCTTTTATAAGTTATTTCTTTTATTTTTCCTTTTTCGATAAATTTACAAATTTCAGAAAATGTGGAAAATCTTAAAAAAATGTTCAGGATTTAAAACAGTGTTCCATTTTCCAAAGAATGTTCGAAATTCCCAAGAGTGTTTGGTATTGTCAAAAACTATTTGAGTTTTATTTTTTAATATCAGAATTTCAAACACAATGTATTCCAAATTAGTTCAGAGATTAAAAAATATTCTTGTTTGCAAAAATGTACAACTATTAAAAAATTGTTCTTGTTTCCAAAATTATTTAAAATTTGGAAAAACCATCAGAAAGTCAAACATGTTAGTTGTCTCAAAGTTTGTTCCCAATTAAAAAAATTGTCTATTTGAAAAATATTCAAATTATGTTCTCATTTTATTAAATAATCACCTGTAAAAATAATAAATTTTCGAAAATGTTGGACTAAAAATACAACTGAAACCGGTTATAACGGTAACAAGTTTGAAAACAAAAAAGGAATCGTGCAACAGGGAATATATTAGATGGGCCAGCTCGCTCGAGCTCTCCCATGCAAATGCTCGACTATTTGCCGCAGCAAGGAGGTCTCCGGTCACGCTGCCCTTGGTAGCGGGGCTATTCGAGGATTTTCTCAACAACAAAACAGTTAGAGCTAAGCATCTCCAATCCCTTTTTAGGATGAATTAAGCATCTCCATCCGGGATCTCCGTACTACGCTAGGTGACGCGGTACGACGCTAGGTGACGCGGAAACGCGCAACCACATAACAGTTTGAGAGCCCGTACGACGCTAGGTGACGCGGAAACGCGCAACCACATAACCAGCACGGCATCCATTTGGGCAGCTCATCCATGTGTTTGCAAATTATTTTCTGTCCGTTTGACGGTACATCATTTGAATGGTTTCTTATCCGTTCTTATTTCTATTTTTCAAAAACTTTAGGAATCAAAAAAATGTTCATGAATATGAAAAATACTTATGGATTTATAAATATTCACAAGATTGTGAAAGGTTTATAAATTTGAAAAATGTTCGAAAAATTCAACAAAAATTTCATGAATTCAATAAATGTTCGAGAAATTGATTTTTTTTCTTGAATTCAAACAATGTTCTTGAAAATGAAATTGAAAAAATGTATGCAAAATTTAAAAGTTGTTCAAAAAATGTTCGTCAATTTAAAGAAATGTTTGTAAATTCAAATAATATTATTGAAATCAATTTTTTTTGCAAAATTTATTTATTTTTCCATGATTTTGAAAAAGTAAAATGAAAAATAAGAAACAAAAACTCAATAGAAAACATAGAAAAATATGGGAGCTGGGCCAACCCAAAGATTTGTCACGGTACTACAACACGTTAAATAAGATTCCCCTCTCCAACCGAACCCATTGCCCCCTTAACGCCGGATGGATAGCCCGAACACCGTTTGAACGAAAACAAGCCATCCAATCGGACCCTCAAACTTTGCCATATGTCTGGGTTGTCCAACACTCCTCATATCCAACCCATAAGTTGGATGGATTTGGGGCCGCATGGCGGACTCGCCATGTTGGATCTGATATCCCGGACCCACTTCAAATCTCGCCAAATTGACTAATTCCACCAAATCGACCTGCCCACTTTCCCGGGACCATCCTCCCTTTCCCGAGTCCGCGCCGTCGACCTCCTCTGCTCTTGATACACTCCACGCCGTCGACATCCTCCTCCGCCCTAGGTTTCGTTGCACGCTCCGTCGTCCGCCAACGCCATGAAAGATGGCTTTACAGATACCAGGGTCCCTAACGTCACAAAAGGTGGAGGCCATCAATTAGAGGGAGCAGTGTGCGTGATAGCGCATCTGAAGAAGGCGAAGGAGGAAGGTGCGGACAAGGTGTAGAAGGAAGTTCTGAAGAAGGGGGTGAAGGACTCCGTCCAGACGGAGTTTGCTTTGTCCGCTCCACCCGCCACGCCTATGAGAATGTTTGTGCCCTCGGCCACACTCGCGCCTAATGTCGTTCCGCCTTTGCAACGGGTGGGCATCCCAGACGACTTCATGTACGAAGAGCATGCCTCTCCGCTGGAGGGACGGCGACAACGGCGGCGGCAGCACGGACGGCGACAACGGTGCGACCGGGCAAGGCGGCCAGACGTACGAGGTGGTTGTTGGATACAAGCTGTAGCTTTTCTAGTTTTCAACAAAACGGACGAAATATCAGTCGTTTGTGTAAATTATGAACGGACTTGAATGAATTCCGTCGTGATTAAATTTTGTACAGTTTGTTCATACCTGGTTTGAAATGTCTTCCGCATCAGTGTCTGCGGACTGGTCCCTTGATCCGTGGACGAATACTGTGTCCGGTTTGTAGTCCACGTTGAAGATGCTCTGAAGCGGAAATGGCGACAACAGCAAGGTGCGCAAGAAGGGGGTGGGGATTCCCCTTGCAGGCCAATCCCAGTCACTCGACGGGGCCTAAAATTTTAGTTGGCACAGCAGTCGGCAACACTAGCGTTTGTTCCATCATTCGTCTGAAAAATGGACGACGATAGATTCGTTATCCCGTCCAAATCATCAACCCCATGGTACGAACACCTTAATGACCAATGCTCTGAACTCTGCTAGTAAATCAGAGTACTAGCGTTGGGTTGCAGGTGTCCCGTACCAAAGCCGACGCCGGTTCAGATATCATATGCACCGAAGTGTGGGGATCCTAACTTGGACTGCGACCTCCCAGCTGTATCTATCACTAGCTGCTTAGCTGCATAGACTACGTGCTTCATTAGAAATGGATTAGAAAGGGACTACAACTAGAAAGTGCACGCGCGGCGCTTTTCTTAAATGACAATCTTGCTGCCAAGCCGCTTTCGCGTTCAGGTACACTGTGATCAATCTGTTTTGGGGGGAATACACTGTGATCAATCTTGGTGCGCCACACTTCCACTGATCTGATAGCTCAGGAACATACCTGTTCTGCAATGTGCTCATTCATTCCCCTTCGTGTGTGTGTGTGTGTGTGTTTTCCCTCTGAGACACGTCGCTAGCTGCTGATCAAGTTCCCGTATGTTCAACTGTATTTTTTTTTCTTTCAAAATGATAGAATTCCAGCATTCATTTAGGAAGAAAAGAGTTGCTCAGTTAATTTGAAAAAAACCGAGCGAAAACCTGATTGTCCACTTAATTATAGAAAACTAGAGCAAAACCATCAGATCCCTCACGCACACCACTCCGAAGAGGATCTCGCCGAGAGAACACGCACGCGTCATCGCCATCACTCCTCCCCTAGAAGGTGCCATCGCCATCCCTAAAAACAGAGCAAACGACCCCGACTTCGTCGCAGGCGATCATCGACTCAACCCACACTACACAGGCCATGTGGAGTTGTATGAAGATCCGCACAAGAACTCAACCATCTACGACCGGACAGCGCAGCTTCGACTCTGACGTAAAACTACGAAGGACAAAACCAAACAGGGACCCCGCGACACCAGCTTCGACTTCACAGCAACAAACAAACCGTGGTAATCCCGCGGACACGTTTGAGAAGAGCCGATTACCACAGCCATTGCCGCGACACCAACATTGGTCCCACAATCATCGTCGCCACAGAAGCCTGGACGCCAAACCGCCTAGCTCCAAAGGCGAAGCCCCCAAGAGGTAAGGCGACATCAAGTTGCCGCCATCGTCTGATCACACAAGATCAAGGGTTTCCCTAGAGAGGTCGCGATGGCCGGGTCCGCACAAGAGGGGTGCGACAATAATGCAATGATGCCTCCAGGCAGGTCAACGCCAGCCGCAACCGTTGCAATCGCTAGTTACAGACTCATGGCACAAGGCCCAGACAAGGTCTTCACCCAAGCTCCTAGCACACCCTCAACCGCATATCAATCTGCACTGGAGCCCACAAGCCCACCAACCACTTCCACCATCAAACCTGCCTGTGGACGAAGAAGCACCAAACTCCGTCGCAGCCGGCCACACCACACGGAGACCACCGAGTACAAAACTCCAGCACCAGGCACCAGATCAATCAAAGGCTGATCGGACACATGATCGTCGGGCACGGCCACCATGCCATGTCGAGCACCAAGCCAGGAAGGAACAAAGGGGCGCTGCCCGAGGCTAGAACTACCATGGCTCCGGGACGCAATCAAACATTTGGCGTGTCGATGGGCACCACACACGCCACTGAGTGCCTGCCAGGGACTAGATTTGTCGCGCCCGCCGCACCCAACCGCTCTTCTATGTCGCATCGGGCCCCGTGCACTCCTCGTCGGAGAACAGGGTTGCCTCGCGGCAACACCCCTTGCACGCCTCATCGAAGAGCAGAGCTGCCTCATAGAAGCACCCCTTGCACGCGCTCGTATCCACCTCTTGCACGCCTTCAGTTCTGCCCGAGAACCTTGGACGCCTTGTCTCCACCCCTTACACGTGTCCACCACTGCACACACCAGGAACCAGAGCAACCGCGCAGCAGCAGCACCATCACGCGACCCCATGCGCCACCCGGGACCACGCCCGTCGCCCCTGCGGCCTTCCTTCATCACCGCCGTGTGAGGGAACTGTCCCGACCGGACCTGACGTCGATCCATGCCTAGGAGACCCGTAGTCGTCGTTGATACCACCAAACAACCGGACCGGCCGCCGCCCTTGCACACCACCCCGCGCGCCCCGCACTGTGTTCACCACGGCAGCGCATCAACCCCACGAATCCACATCAGCTCGCACAGGACAACCCCGCGCATCAACCTCACTTTTGCCGTATCACGTTCCTTGAAAATAATTGTGTCGTCTATGAACTGTAGTATGGAAACCCCACCCTCTACTAAAAGTGGAATGAGCCCACGTACCTGACCGTCCTCTTTGGCTCGACCAATGAGAACCGCCAACATGTCAGCAAGAACATTAAACAGGATAGGAGACATCGGACCCCCCGTCTCAATCCCTTTTACGTATGGAAATAATGATCTATGTCATCATTGACCTTGATCCCTACACCGCCTGCTTGTACAAAGGATTCGATCTGCTTCCTCCGGGACGCATCAAAACCATTCATACCCAAAGAAAGATGCATTTTCAGTGTAGTGTTTAGTATACCTTACAGAGACAATGGTCGTTCTCCTGATTGATCGCACGCTGGAAGATTCTGCTCAAGCATAACTGAGCGCAAAAAAGAGAGCATAACCGAGCGCAACAAAGATTTGTCTTGAATACGACAAAGCATGGATCGGAGACGTTGGACGTCAACGTCAGTGCGGAGAGACGTTTAAGTTGGTAGGTCTGTCCGGCTCCAACCAACGTTCATGACACCTCAACTCCTTGATCCTCCGGTCCCTTATCGCAATCTATTTAAGCACCCGCTGGTTCGACACTTGGTCTCCCCTGTGTCGGATCATGCAACCTTGCATGTAAGTTGCAAAAAATTTGTGGACTTGCATGTAAAAAAGAAATTTAGGCAGTATGAAGTGACGTGGGAGAGGGAGCCAACTCTTCACGAAGTAATCGCGTGTGCATGGGCGGAGTCAGGGCAGAAAAGTTGTCTCGGTGATGTACATGTTGCACTTTGATCCATGATGTGCAAAAATTATTCCTTGAGCAAAGAGAACTTTGGCAATGTGACTAAGGAGATAGAAAATCAAGAAGCTTGAAGAGTTGATGCTAATGAATGCGGACAGGTGCGAGATCCATATTGCTACTGATAAGTTGAATGAATTGTTATATAGGGAAGAGATGATGTGGTTGCAACGTTCCCGTGTGGACTAGTTGAAAGAGGGTGATCACAATACTATTTTTTTTCCATGCAAGACCTATATGGAGAGCTAGAAAGAATAGAATCAAAAAACTAGAAGATGTGCATGGTGTTATTCATACGGGAGTCAAGGAGATGGGGTTGTGGCCCCTTCTTATTTTGAAAACATTTTCAAGGAAGATCCTTCGCTTGATCCTTCACCCATTACAGATTTGTTTAGCACAGTGGCCACACAAAAAATAAATGGTGGATTATGTGCAAATTTTTCTGATAGAGACCTTTCATGCCCTTTTCGGATAGACCCCTTAAAGGCACCGGGTCCTGACGGTTTCCCTACACATTTCTTTCAAAGAAACCGGGTGACTACGAAAGCAAGTATAATCACTGCAGTAAAGGAGTTTTTTCGCACAGGTATCATGCCCCCAAATGTTAATGATTCTATTATTGTAATGATTATGAAAGTGGATAATCCGGTAATGATTATGGATTTCCGGACCATTAGTTGATGTAACGTTGTATACAAAGTGGTATCGAAGTGCTTGGTGAATCTCTTGAGACCTTCATTAGATGATATTATTTTTCCTGCCCAGAGTGCATTCATTCCTAGGCGTATGATTACTGATAATGTTTTCATAGCTTTTGAATGCATTCATCAAATAAAACAAGAGAAGGTCCCCACTAAAAGTTATTGTGCTTATAAACTGGATCTCTTAAAGGCATACGATAGAGTGGATTCGAATTACCTTAAGCATATGATGCAAAAGCTTGGCTTCGCCCACCGGTGGGTTGACTGGATAATGTCGTGTGTGACCTCAGTGAGATACTCCGTAAAATTTAATGAATCCATCTTGGATTCGTTTGCACCGACATGGTGGTCTTCGGCAAGGTGATCCACTATCCCCCTATTTGTTCCTATTTGTTGCTTATGGTCCCTCTGCTCTTATCGGTAAGGGTATTGATTCTTGAAATTTGTCCTCGCTGAAAATCATGAGGAGGTCCCCGGGAATATCTCATCTCTTATTCTCTGATGGCACAATATTGTTCTTTAAAGCTTGTGATGATGAAGCTAATCACATTAGGGGCATTCCGGAGACATCGGCTGCTACATGGCAGCTCCTGAAGCCCACAAGATGCTCTATGTTGTTTGGGAGCTCTTGTCTTGATGTGACTATGAAAAGTGTAAAGAACTTGTTGCAGGTTACTTCATTGGTGTTCGAGGAGAAGTATTTGGGCCTACCCACTCCAGATGGCAGGATGTCGAAACGGAAATACCAAAATCTGCAGGTTAAGATGACTAAGCGTTTGTTTGTGTATGATGTCCATCCCACACAAGCTGGTAAAGAAGTTCTTATTAGGGAGGTTGCGCAGTCCATCCCAACATACATTATGAGTGTGTTTAAGCTCCATATAAAACTTTGTGATGGCTTAAACCGTATGATCAGAAACTATTATTGGGTGCAGAGAAGGGGAAGAGGAAGACTCATTGGTTTGCCAGGAATAAAACTACTCAGCCAAAGAAACAAGGTGGGCTTGGATTCAAAGATTTTTGCTTGTTTAATCAAGCTCTATTGGCTCGCCAAGCCTGGAGGATTCTTGAGTTTCCTAATAGTTTATGTGTAATATTACTAAAGGCAAAATATTTCCCCAATGGACGCTTCTTGGATACATTTTTTCAGGAAATCCATCGCCTACTTGGTAAGCGATCGTCCATGGTTTAGCTCTCGTAAAAAAAGGCATGGTATGGAGGATTAGGACGGACCAGAACATGCGTATTTGGAGGGATCGGTGGATTGTTTGTGAGTCCTCGGGTGGACTGATTTCTCCACGTGGGAGATGCCACCTAAAGTGGGTTTACAATCTTATAAAGATCCATGGAAATTGGGACATGGACAAGCTAAAGCAGTATTTTCTTCCGGTGGATATTATTAAAATTCTAAAAATTCGTTTGTCTACTCGTTACGGGGATGATTTTGCGCATGGGCGCTTGAAAAGAACGGCATATTCTCAATCTGGAGTGCGTATAAGCTTGCTAGTGATCAAATTTCATACTCCAGGGAGCAATCTTCAAGCTCCCGATCGGTTGGTATGCGGAACAGTTGGAACCACATATAGTGCAATGTGGCTCGCCCAAAAGTACACAGTTTTGCCTAGAGATTGGCCACTGATTCTTTGGCAAACTGGACTAACAAAGTCAAACAGAGCTTAGAAGGTTTCATGGTTATGCCTAGTGTGCGGTAGGGAAGAGGAGGATCCTTTCCATGTTTTCTGTGGTTGTAATCATGTTGTGCTTGTCTAGAAATTGATGGCAAAGGAGTGGGATCTCCCACCAAGATCAAAGTTAAAACCCTTCGGCCCTGACGGGTTCATTCATCTTTTTGTCTGAGTTAAATGAGGAAGGAAGAGTGTATGTGATGATGTTATTCTGAAGAGTCTAGTTCGATCGAAACAAGAAAATACATTCCAAGCAACCACCTCCAATGGATGTTTCAGTGCGGTTTCTGGCTAGCTATCTGTCCTCATGCCATTAAGTATTATGCTAATGACGATCCTGTCAAAGGAAAGGCAGTAGCAGTACCAGGTTTGAAGGAAATTCATTCTACAAGTAGTTCTGCGGATGCTGCTACAGATGTTCAATGGGGTAGATCGGGCGTTGGTCTGGTGAAGTTAAACACACATGCTTCGGTCTTTGGTGAGGAAACATGAGTATGTATGATTCTGAGGGACCACGAGGGGTCCATCATCTTCAGCTCTTGCAGACACATACATGGTTGTAACGATGTTCTGGAAGCCGAAATCCTAGCTCTAAGGAAGGGTATATCGTTGGTCGTTGGCACTGCAATGGAGCAAATTACTGTAGATATCGAGTCCGATTGTCTAGAAGCTGTCAAGAACTCAAGATGATCAATGGAGGCATTAGCAACAAGTCAAAGTATGTTTTCATTGTTAGAGATTATCAGTAGTATGGGGGGACGGAGTACTTGCGTTACTAATGCTCGTCGGAGCTGTAATACGACTAGTCATTCCTTGGCTAATTTTGATAGGTTGCATCGCCGAATTGTGGTTTGGTTAGGCTTTGGCCCGGAGGAAGTTCTGGGAATTATTGAACGAGATTGTAACATGTAAACCTTTTGAGTAATGCAAGAATTTAGTTCGCAAAAAAAAAGATTTGTCTGAATAAATACTACAAAGTCTGGATCGGACACGCTGGACGTCAACCTCAGCGCAGAGCCACGTTTAAGTTAGTCAGTCAGTCCGGCTCCAACCAACGTGCATGACACCTCAACTCTTGACCCGCCGATCTGCTGCACATCTCCATGTGACGCCAAACCGACAGAATCACGACCTACGCAATTTTAACACAGATTCTGCGATTGAGGAGGCCTCACATGTATACGCTCGGTCGGCTTAACAGCAGACTTTACTTTTAGAGTAGTGGTTCAGAGCCAAACCTTGCATGGCTAATGGCTTCATATCGCTGGAATGGAATCTAGAACCGAACTACAGGCGTGCGTGTGGGTGGGTATTTGAGGCAGATGTGCTCACATGTGGATCAAAGTCTAGTATATAGCCGTGTAATTTGATTCCGGTTCCTAATCGAACTGAGCAGGATCCATTCGTAACTGGAGTACAGTACTACGTGGTTCATAGTGGGGAAAAAAGGGCAGTACGATTTTCCTCTTGTGATAGTAACCCCTGACATGACCCGCAAAAAAAAAAATAGTAACCACTGACATGTTACGATTTTCTTTTTGTGATAGTAATCTGAAGATATCAGGCATGAAGTTCGCGACCTTTTTCTTTTTCTTTTCCAAATGGAGGCAAAAGATTTACCCCAACTATTGAGTACGAAAAAATGGCAGACCATCTTACACGATAGGTTCGAAAAGAAAAGAAAAAGGGTAAAATGGATATTACTCTCACGGCATATGTTTCTCAAATGTTACATGCCCGCTATTGTACGAACTTTGGCCTTGCTCTTGATGTTTCCCATGAGGAAATGAGGTGACATGGTCTCTCAATTCACGGTAATTTTGGAGCCATGGGAGAAAGAAGGTGGCACAGTGGCGACGGCGACGCAGATGGAAGGGACGCGCGAAAGAGGAAATGTTAATGGCACCAAATTTTTCAGGGATGTAGGGCACAGTAAAATCTTCCCTTTCCACTAAATATAAAGCTAGGTTAGGTCCAAATTTTAAAGTGCGCCTTAAAAATTTGACCCTGGTAACGCCTGAATGTTTGATCTGGGAGACCCCCGGACCGAACGAATCGTTGGCTAAGGAGGGACCAAACTATCGAATGAAATCGTTTGATAGCAGATCCCCCACATCCTGAACACTCTCCCTCATCGCCCCTACAGGCCTTTCCCCTGTGAAAAACAAAAAGGGGGAATGAAGCACAGTAGTGAAACAAAAGAAAGGCCCATATTTTTGTTGTGACTAATAAAGTTTCATTTTTGCTCTGCTATGAAAAAATTTAATCATCTTTCAAAGCTGAAAATTTCCATGTGTAATATTTTCTTTGCAATGATCCAAAGGAATAAGTTATGGCAATTTCCATCTCTACATACATGGTGGCAAAAAAAATGTAGATTAAAGTTTGTAAGGGCATCTCCAACGCCGACCTGCAAACCTCCTTCATACGTCCAAATCATGTTGTCCAGACCGCGAAAGCCATCCAACGCGGTCCTGTATCGGTCCGCGGAGCGATCCGAACAAAATTTCTCCCGCAAACTGGAGACAAACGTGGATGAACTTTGCGGGAGTCCGGACCGCTGCTTCACCTCATTCTGACCGCCCTGGCCCACCAAAAACCCATCCCCCCTCCCGCGCGCGCCACCCTCCCGACGCCAGCTGCCCACATTCATGCAGCTGTAGAGCGGCCGCTCCCCATTGAAGAGCGAATGTGATCTCTCACTCGCGCCGACATTGAAGCGGCTCGTCGGCCGAGGGCGCCGCCCGCGACGTGTCTCCGTTGTTAGCGCCTGTTCAATTTCGGAGACGCGTGACTAGATGGGACGGGACGGATATCTACTACGCCCGTTCAATGCCCCGTCCGTCCGTACGCCCGCCATTAAGCAGGCTCGTCGATCTAGAAACCCACTCCGGCGTCCCGCATTGACGCCTGACCTCACCGGAATCCACTATTTAAGGGCGGCCCACCCGGCTATCTCCACAACACAACACATCCGCTCCATATTCTCCTCCTTTCCTCCACATCCGCCATGACTATCAGCGGGAAAGCACCGTGGGACAGTGTCGCAGGAGATGAAGCACATGGTGGCCGCCCTTGCCGCCGCCTAGCAGATCCGCCGTGCTAGGCGGATCTGTTGGGGAACGTTGCATGGGAAACAAAAAATTTCCTACGCACACGCAAGATCTATCCATGGTGATGAGCATCTACGAGAGGGAGAGTGGATCTACATACCCTTGTAGATCGCTAAGCGGGAAGCGTTAAGAAACGCGGTTAATGTAGTCGAACGTCTTCGCGATCCAAATCGCTAGCCGTCCCGTGATCCAATCACGATCTAGCGCCGAACGGACGGCACCTCCGCGTTCAGCACACGTACAGCTCGATGACGATCTCCGCCTTCTTGATCCAGCAAGAGGGAGCAGAGAGGTAGATGAGTTCTCCGGCAGCGCGACGGCGCGGCAACGGTGGTGGTGGAACTATTCCGGCAGGGCTTCGCCTAAGCACCGTCGGAATCTATTTGGTGGAGGAACTAGGGAATAGAGAACTAGCACGTGAACTTGTGTCTTTGGGGCCTCTATTCCTCTAGTATATATAGGAGGGAGGGGAGGAGGCAGCCTCCCTAGGTTTTCCCCTAGGGGTTCGGCCGAAGGAGGTGGAGGTTGAGCTTCCCACCAATCCTACTCCTAGTAGGATTCCTTCTTCCTACTTGGAAACCTTCTCCACTTGGGTTCTTTTCCTTTCCCACCTTTCCTAGCCGCATGGGCCTTGTGGGGCTGGTTTGCCCAGCCCACTAAGGGCTGGTGCACCCCCCCTAAGGCCCATGTGGCCTCCCGGCGTGGGTGGCCCCTCCCGATGGCCCTCCGGCACTCCCGGTACACTACCGGAAATACCCAAAACTTTTCCGGTGACCAAAACGGGACTTCCTATATATCAATCTTTACCTCCGGACCATTCCGGAGCTCCTCGTGACGTCCGAGATCTCATCCGGGACTCCGAACAACCTTCGGTCATCATCATACATAACTCAATACTACCGAAACGTCACCGAACATTAAGTGTGCAGACCCTGCGGGTTCGAGAACTATGTAGACATGACCGAGACACCTCTATGGTCAATAACCAATAGCGGGACCTGGATGCCCATATTGGTTCCTACATATTCTACGAAGATCTTTATCGGTTCAACCTCTATGTCAAGGATTCAGTTAATCCCGTACGCTGTTCTCTTTGTTCTTCGGTATGTTACTTGCCCGAGATTCGATCGTCGGTATCTCTATACCTAGTTCAATCTCGTTACCGGCAAGTCTCTTTACTCGTTCCGTAATACAAGATCCCGTGGCTAACACTTTAGTCACATTGCTTGCAAGGCTTATTGTGATGTTGTATTACCGAGTGGGCCCTGAGATACCTCTCCGTCATACGGAGTAACAAATCCCAGTCTCGATCCATGCCAGCTCAACAGACACCTTCGGAGATACCTGTAGAGCATCTTTATAGTCACCCAGTTACGTTGTGACGTTTGATACACACAAGGTATTCCTCCGGTGTCAGTGAGTTGCATGATCTCATGGTCATAGGAACAGATACTTGACATACAGAAAACAATAGCAATAAACTGACACGATCATATGCTACGTTCATAGTTTGGGTCTTGTCCATCACATCATTCTCCTAATGATGTGATCCTGTTATCAAATGACATCTCATGTCTATGGCTAGGAAACCTGGACCATCTTCGATCAACAAGCTAGTCTACTAGAGGCATACTAGGGACACAGTGTTGTCTATGTATCCACACATGTATCAGTGTTTCCAATCAATACAATTATAGCATGGATAATAAACGATTATCATGAACAAGGAAATATAATAATAACTACTTTTATTATTGCCTCTAGGGCATATTTCTAACAGTCTCCCACTTGCACTAGAGTCAATAATCTAGCTCACATCACTATGTGATTTACATTGTAATGAATCTAACACCCATACAGTTCTGGTGTTGATCATGTTTAGCCCTTGGAAGAGGTTTAGTCATCGGATCTGCAACATTCAGATCCGTGTGCACTTTACAAATATTTATGTCGTCCTCCATGATGTAATCGCGGATGGAATTGAAACGTCCCTTTATGTGTCTGGTCCTCTTGTGAAACCTTGGTTCCTTGGCTAGAGCAATGGCACCAGTGTTGTCACAGAACAGAGTCATTGGGTTTAGTGCACTAGGCACTACTCCAAGATCTGTCATGAACTCCTTCATCCAGACACCTTTCCTTCGCCGCCTCCGAGGCAGCGATGTACTCCACTTCGCATGTAGAATCAGCTACCACGCTCTGCTTGGAACTGCATCAGCTTACGGCACCCCCATTAAGAATAAATACGTATCCGGTTTGAGACTTAGAGTCATCCGGATAAGTGTCAAAGCTTGCATCGACAGAACCCTTTACGACGAGCTCTTGATCACCTCCATAAACGAGAAACATGTCCTTAGTCCTTTTCAGGTACTTAAGGATATTCTTGACCGCCGTCCAGTGTTCCATTCCTGGATCACTTTGAAACCTTCCAGCCATACTTATGGCAAGGCTGACATCGGGTCTTGTGCACAGCATTGCATACATGATAGAGCCTATGGCCGAAGCATAGGGGACGGCACTCATCTTTTCTCTATCTTCTGCAGTCACTGGGCATTGAGTCTTACTCAACTTCACACCTTGCAATACAGGCAAGAACCCCTTCTTGGACTGATCCATTTTGAACTTCTTCAAAACTTTGTCAAGGTATGTGCTCTGTGAAAGTCCTATTAAGCTTCTCGATCTATCTCTATAGATCTTGATGCCTAATATGAAAGCAGCTTCTCCTAGGTCCTTCATTGAAAAACTCTTGTTCAAATATTCCTTCACGCTTTCCAACATTTCTATATTGTTTGCAATCAGCAATATGTCATCCACATATAATATTAGAAACGCTATAGAGCTCCCGCTCATTTTTTTATAAATACAAGCTTCTCCGTAAACTTGTATAAACCCGAATGCTTTGATCACCTCATCAAAGCGAAGATTCCAACTCCGAGATGCTTGCACCAGTCCATAAATGGATCACTGGAGTTTGCAAACTTTCTCAGCATTCTCTGGATCGACAAAACCTTCTGGTTGCATCATATACAACTCTTCCTTAAGGGAACCATTAAGGAACGCTGTTTTGACATCCATCTGCCAAATTTCATAATCGAAAAATGCAGCTATTGCTAACATGATTCTGACGGACTTAAGCATCGCTACGGGTGAGAAGGTCTCATCGTAGTCAACTCCTTGAACTTGTGAAAAACCCTTTGTCACAAGTCGAGCTTTATAGACGGTGACATTACCGTCCGCGTCCGTCTTCCTCTTAAAGATCCATTTGTTCTGAATGGCCTTTCGCCCTTCAGGTAATACTTCCAAAGCCCATACTTTGTTTTCATACATGGATCCCATCTCGGATTTCATGGCCTCTAACCATTTCTCAGAATCCGGGCCCATCATCGCTTCTCCATAGCTCGTAGGTTCATCGTTGTCCAACAACATGACCTCTAAGACAGGGTTGTCGTACCACTCAGGAGCAGTACGCGTCCTTGTCGACCTACGAGGTTCGATAGTAACTTGATCCGAAGCTTCATGATCATCATTATTAGCTTCCTCTTCAACTGACATAGGATCCACAGAAACAACTTTCTGCGTTGCGCTACTCTTAGGTTGAAGTAAAGGTTCAACAACCTCATCAAGTTCTATTTTCCTCCCACTCAATTCTTTCGAGAGAAACTCTTTCTCAAGAAATGTTCCGTTTTTAGCGACAAACACTTTGCCTTCGGATCTGAGATAGAAGGTATACCCAACTGTCTCTTTTGGGTATTCTATGAAGACGCATTTCTCAGCTTTGGGTTCCAGCTTTTCAGGCTGAAGCTTTTTGACATAAGCATCACATCCCCAAACTTTAAGAAACGACAACTTTGGCTTCTTGCCAAACCATAGTTCATATGGCGTTGTCTCAACGGATTTCGATGGTGCCCTATTTAAAGTGAATGCAGTTGTCTCTAATGCATAACCCCAAAACGATAGTGGCAAAACGGCAAGAGACATCATAGAACGCACCATATCCAATAAGGTTCGATTACGACGTTCGGACACACCATTACGCTGTGGTGTTCCAGGCGGTGTCAATTGTGAAACTATTCCACACTGTCTTAAGTGACTACCAAACTCATAACTCAGATATTCTCCTCCCCGATCAGATCGCAGGAATTTAATCTTCTTGTTACGATGATTCTCAACTTCACTCTGAAATTGCTTGAACTTTTCAAACGTTTCACACTTGTGTTTCATTAAGTAAATATACCCATATCTACTTAAATCATCAGTGAAGGTGAGAAAATAACGATATCCACCACGCGCCTCAATGCTCATCGGACCGCACACATCAGTATGTATGATTTCCAATAAGTCACTTGCCCGTTCCATTGTTCCAGAGAACGGGGTCTTAGTCATCTTGCCCATGAGGCATGGTTCACATGTGTCAAGTGATTCAAAATCAAGTGACTCCAAAAGTCCATCAGCATGGAGCTTCTTCATGCGTTTTACACCAATATGGCCTAAACGGCAGTGCCACAAGAAAGTGGTATTATCATTATCAACTCTACATCTTTTGGCATCAATGTTATGAACATGTGTATCATCACTATCGAGATTCAATAAGAATAAACCCCTCACATTGGGTACATGACCATAAAAGATATTACTCATATAAATAGAACAACCATTATTCTCTGATTTAAATGAGTAACCGTCTCGCAATAAACAAGATCCAGATATAATGTTCATGCTTAACGCAGGCACTAAATAACAATTATTCAGGTTCATCACTAATCCCGATGGTAATCGAAGAGCGAGCGTGCCGACGGTGATCACATCAACCTTGGAACCATTTCCCACGCGCATCGTCACTTCGTCCTTCGCCAGCCTCTATCCATTCCACAGTTCCTGTTTTGAGTTGCAAATGTGAGCAACCAAACCGGTATCAAATACCTAGGCACCACAACGAGAGCTGGTAAGGTACACATCAATAACATGTATATCATATATACCTTGTTTGGTGTTGGCCGCCTTCTTGTCAGCCAGATACTTGGGGCAGTTCCGCTTCCAGTGACCAGTTCCCTTGCAATGAAAGTACTCAGTTTCTGGCTTGGGTCCAGCCTTGGGTTTCTTTATGGGAGGGGCAATTGCTTTGCCACTCTTTTTGGAGTTACCCTTCTTACCCTTGCCATTCTTCTTGAAACTAGTGGTTTTATTGACCATCAACACTTGATGCTCCTTCTGAATCTCAGACTTAGCGACTTTCAACATCGCAAACAGCTCGGCGACTGACTTGTTCATCCCGTGCATGTTATAGTTCAACACGAAGCTCTTGTAGCTAGGTGGCAATGATTGAAGAACTCTACAGTGATCACCTCTGGCGGAAGGGGCATCCCCAATTCAGCCAGACGGGTGGAATACCCAGACATTCTGAGTATGTGTTCACTGACAGACCCGTTCTCCTCCATCTTGCAGGCATAGAACTTATCGGAGGTCTCATACCTCTCGATCCGGGCATTCTTCTGAAAGATAAACTTCAACTCCAGGAACATATCATATGCTCCATGACGTTCAAAACGTCTTTGAAGTCCCGGTTCAAAGCCATACAAAATTGCACATTGAACCATTGAGTAATCATCAGAACGTGCCTGCCAGGCGTTCGCAACATCTGCAGACTCTACTGGAGCGGGTGGATCACCAAGCGGTGCATCAAGGACATAAGCCTTTTGGGAAGCCGTAAGGATAATCCTTAGATTACAGGCCCAGTCCATAAAGTTACTTCCATCATATTTCAACTTAGCTTTCTTTAGGAACGCATTAAAATTCAGGGGTGCTACTGCGCGAGCCATTGATCTACAACATAAATTTTGCAAAAATAACTTAGACTATTGTTCAAGATAATGAGTTTAGTTAATCATATTACTTAAAAACTCCCACTCAAATTGACATCACTCCGGTCATTTGAGTGTCACATGATCCAAATCCACCAACTCAAGTCCGATCATCACATGAGATGAGGTGGTTTCAATGGTGAACATCTTCATGTTGATCATATCTACTATATGACTCATGCTCGACCTTTCGGTCTCTTGTGTTCCGAGGCCATGTCTAAACATGCTAGGCTCGTCAAGTTTAACCAGAGTGTTCCGCTTGTGCAACATTGGCTTGCACCCGTTGTATGCGAACGTAGAGTCTATCACACCCGATCATCACGTGGTGTCTCGAAACGACGAACTTTCGCAACGGTGCACACTCGGGGAGAACACAATTTTATCTTGAAATTTTAGTGAGGGATCACCTTATAATGCTACCGTCGTCCTACGCAAAATAAGATGCATAAAAGGATTAACATCACATGCAAATCATAAGTGACATGATATGGCCATGAACTTATGCTTTTGATCTCCATCTCCAAAGCACCGGCATGATCTCCATCGTCACCGGCATGACACCATGATCTCCATCAACGTGTCGCCATGACGTTGCCGCGCCAACTGTTGCTTCTACGACTATTGCTAACTCATAGCGATAAAGTAAATCAAAACGGCGAAAATAAATTAAAGACAACCGTATGGCTCCTGCCGGTTGCCGTACTCATCGACATGCAAGTCGTGATATTCTATTGTGACGCCCTGGATTTGCAGCTACAGTAATCTCTTTAATCAAGCTACAGTAATCTGAGGATTATGCTAATCCATTTTGCTAATCCATGTGTGATCACTGTTGGAATCAAACTCTCGTCCAAATCCCTATGCAATTCAAAATTATTTGAAAAGTGAAATTAAAAGTTTTGCAAACCTCAAATTAAAATTCATGAATAGGTTTCAAATATTCTCTAAGCTATTCTAAAATTGCAACACACATTTTAACATGTACTTAAGTGCCTCTAAAACATTTTATTAGGGGCCAAAACAATTATTAAATGCCTTTTTGAATTTTGCAGATTTTAAATAAATTCAAAAGGTCCTAAATCTTTTGTGGCCATTCCAGATATTGCATTACAAATATTGGGTCAGTGGCATGTTTTGCAAAAGTGTTTTTGGTGCTAAAATAATAAAAAAAAAACAGAAACTAGTAAAAAGAAAAACAAAAAAATAAAATTAAAGGAAAACACCCCCCCGGCCCAACTGGGCCTCGGCCCACTTGGCCAGCCAGCCCACCTCTGGCCTATACTAACCCACCCCGAAACCCTAGCCTCTCCCCTATCCCCATTTCCCCCCCACCAGATCGAGCCCCCGCTCGATCCAGCGCCGCCCCGCCGACGCCGGCCCTCCCCGCCGGCGCTGCACCACCGCCGCGCCGCCTCTCCAACCCTCCTCGATCCCGCTGCTTCTTCCCGACGCCGTCGCCTCGCCTCTCCCCCACCGGCGCCTCCTCACCGTCATTGCACACCGCCGGCCGCCGCCCCTCCCCGAGCTAGCTGCCGTCCCCTGCACGCCGCTGTGAGCTCCGAGCCTCCTCCCTCCCCTTTTCCCCGGCCACGCCCGCGCCCGCTCTCTCCGGTGCCCTCCCCCGCCGCTAGCGCCGCGCGCATCCACGCCCGCACGCCGCGCGCACCGCGTCCGCCCCGCTCCCGCGTGGCTCGCTCGCCGCACGCGTCGGCCCCGCGCGCGCCCTCCCGTACGCACCTCGCCGCGCGCCCGTGCTAGTCGCGCCGCTAGCCGCCCTCCCCATCACCGCTAGCCCTCCTCGCCGTCGCTAGCCACCACCAACGCCCCCCCCCCCCGTGCGGCCCACTGGCCCCGCTCGCCTCCGGCGCCGGCCCCGCCGTTGCCTTGCTCCCGTATGAGCCCCAGCCGGCCAGGCCCGATTCGGTTAAACGGGGATAACCCCCCTGGGTCACTTACAGGAAGGGCCCACGCCCTTTAAAAAAATGTTTAGAGATAAATAAAATAATAAATAGATAATTACTTAACTAATTAATTGATTAGTTAATTAGTTAGTTAACTTAAAGCCTAATTAGACTAATTAGGTTCTATTAAATTAATTAGAGACAATGACAGTGGGACCCGCATGTCAGTTTGACCAGGTCAACAGCACTGTTGACTGCTGACATCAGCATGATGTCATGCTGATGTCATAAATGCCTTTTTCGAATTAAATAAATCTGTTTAATTTCAGAATACTAATAAATCTTTAAAAATTAATATAAAATAAACCGTAAGTCAGATGGAAATAAATTATACATGAGAGATGATCAGAAAAATCCCACGAATCTGATTATGCCATCCGTTCATCTGTCACATGCTCCTAGCATGATGAACATGGAACTTTTCCCCTCCGGATCGTCTGTCCGATAAATCCAAAGACCCGGGAAATATCGTCAGATATTCTCCCGTTCCGTCTGATACATGTAGTACTGCGTTAAACTACCCCTAGCACTGCGTATTGCCATGTCATGCATCGTGTTGCATTTGTCTACTTTATATTTATTGTTTCTCCCCCCTCTTCTTACCGGTAGACCCCGAGACTGACGGTGCTGCCGGGTACGACTACGCCGTTGACGATCAGGCCTTTGCAGCAGAGCAGCAAGGCAAGCAAACCCCCCTTGAGCATTCCGATATCGCCTATTCCTTTCCCTCTTATTCTTGCATTAGATTTTGCTACTGTATTAGTTAGCTCCTATTCTGATGCATTGCCTGTTTTTGATAAACTGCTATCATACCCGCAATCATATCAACTGCTTAGTATAGGTTGATCAATGAATCCCCTGAGACCCCCCCCCTTAGTCCCAGTTGCCCCTGCTTCTTCATCGACGACTCGAAGACCCGAAGACTCGGTCAACCGACCGACGAGCCAGACCCCTCACATCACCGCACACCCCTTAAGTATGGCACTGCAGAGCTACTATCGAGTGCCGAGGGTGATACCTCACTTAGCACTCCCGATGTTAATTCTGTAGCGTAGCTAATCGATCGTGGGTATCGAGGGTGGTTCCTCCTTCCCATTTATCGATAGCGACTCTTGTCATACACATACCTCGAGTGGGATCCATCGAGGGTGATTCCTCGGATATCCACTTGGTGTATAGACACACAGTTACTTTAACTTGACTTTGTTCACATGTGAAAGACGGGACTGGAGGGACAGGCGGTACCACCCTGGTTGAGGTGGACCTGAGTTCCCGACAGTCTTGAGACGGGTCGGCCCCAAGGGTACCCGTGTGTGAGATGTGGTGGGATGCGCCGGTAAGGCATCCAAAGGGTTATGTTGAGGCGTGGACGGGCAGGAAAGGCCCTTGCCACACATCCTCGAGACGGGGTGATGGGACCGCACTTTATGGGTCGCGCTTGCCCCGCATTAATAAAATGCTAATGGGTTGGGTATTTGATCTGAGTTGGTCGTTGGCCTTATTGCGCACCAAACCATCACGTGGGAAAGTTGTGGGCACTCAGCGTCGTTGTATCAGCCAAAGCTCTTTGGACGTCAGCAATTGAGCGGCGCGCGCCGGATTGGACTGGATGGTACAGCTCTTGGACTGGAGTGTACTAGGTCTGCTTCCGGCCACGTTCGCATCGTGCAGGAGTGCAAGGGCAAGTGGGCCCATGAACCTGCGCGCTTAGGATTTAGACCGGCGGGCTGGCCTCTTCGTTGAGCCTAGGTGGGGCGACGACGTGCTGCTATCCCGAGGCCGGGCATGACCAGGAAAGTGTGTCCGGCCGGAGGTGATCAGACGTGTTGGATATGCGGTGCACCCCTGCAGGGATGATTAATCTATTCAAATAGTCGTGTCCACGGTAACAGGACGACTTGGAGTTGTACCTTGACCTTATACAACTATAATTGTGACTTTAATTTGAAATGAATGTGGCTCCGAGATTGCTTCCTCGCAGGGAGTCGGGGAAGAATCTCTGGGCATGGTTACTTAATAAAATTGCTACAATAATATGACTATGTATGAGATACAGGTCTACTCTCTTCTAATGCTGCAAGATGCTGAAGATGCTAGTCTTCGATAGGCCTTCCCCTTATTCTTGCTTTCTGCAGTCAGTCCAGATATAAACCCTCCCCTTGATAATGATGCATACTTAGCATAGTTCTAATGTCAGTCTTGCGAGTACTTTGGATGAGTACTCACCGCTGCCTTGCTTTCCCTTTCCCCCTCGATACGATGCCGCGTTCAGACGATGGAGCCCAGGAGATGGAGTACGCCGGAGACGACTACTACACCACCGCTGGAGCCTACTACTACGTGGAGAACGCCGCCGCTCAGGAGTAGTTAGGAGGTTCCCAGGCAGGAGGCCTCGCCTCTTTCGATCCGTTGTTATGTTTGTGCTAGCCTTCTTAAGGCAAAACTTGTCTAACTTATGTCTGTACTCAGATATTATTTTCTTCCGCTGACTCACGCTTTGTCGAGCTTTATATTCGAGCCCTCGAGGCCCCTGGCTTGTAATATGAAGCTGTATGACTTTAATTGTGTCTAGTGTTGTGTTGTGATATCAATCAGTGAGTCCCTAATCTTGGTCGTACGCATTGTGTGTATGATTAGCGTACGGTCGAGAATGGGGGCGTCACATCTATACAATACATAATCATCTCATACATCACATATATTTCATCATGTAATTGGCCATATCACATCACAACATACCCTGCAAAAACAAGTTTAGACGTCCTCTAATTGTTGTTGCATGTTTTACGTGGCTGCTACGGGTATCTAGCAAGAACGATTCTTACCTACGCATAAACCACAACGGTGATACACAAATTGCTATTCAACCTTCTCAAGGACCGCCTTTGTCGAATCCGATCCAACTAAAGTGGGAGAGACAGACACCCGCCAGCCATCTTTATGCAACAAAGTTACATGTAAGTTGATGGAACCGGTCTCTCGTAAGTGTACGAGTAAGGTTGGTTTGGGCCGCTTCATCCCACAATACCGCTGAATCAAGAAAAGACCAAGGGAGGAAGCAATCTGAGCATCAACGCCCACAAACTCCTTTGTGATCTACTCGTGATCTCATCTACACATAGACCTAGCTCATGATGCCACTGTTGGGGAACGTTGCATGGGAAACAAAAAATTTCCTACGCACACGCAAGATCTATCCATGGTGATGAGCATCTACGAGAGGGAGAGTGGATCTACATACCCTTGTAGATCGCTATGCGGGAAGCGTTAAGAAACGCAGTTGATGTAGTCGAACGTCTTCTCGATCCAAATCGCTAGCCGTCCCGCGATCCAATCACGATCTAGCGCCGAACGGACGGCACCTCCGCGTTCAGCACACGTACAGCTCGATGACGATCTCCGCCTTCTTGATCCAGCAAGAGGGAGCGGAGAGGTAGATGAGTTCTCCGGCAGCGCGATGGCGTGGCGACGGTGGTGGTGGAACTATTCCGGCAGGGCTTCGCCTAAGCACCGTCGGAATCTATTTGGTGGAGGAACTAGGGAATAGAGAACTAGCACGTGAACTTGTGTCTTTGGGGCCTCTATTCCTCTAGTATATATAGGAGGGAGGGGAGGAGGCAGCCTCCCTAGGGTTTCCCCTAGGGGTTCGGCCGAAGGAGGTGGAGGTGGAGCCTCCCACCAATCCTACTCCTAGTAGGATTCCTTCTTCCAACTTGGAAACCTTCTCCACTGGTTTTTTTTCCTTTCCCACCTTTCCTAGCCGCATGGGCCTTGTGGGGCTGGTTTGCCCAGCCCACTAAGGGCTGGTGCACCCCCCCCCTTCAGGCCCATGTGGCCTCCCGGCGTGGGTGGCCCCTCCCGATGGCCCTCCGGCACTCCCAGTACACTACCGGAAATACCCGAAACTTTTCCGGTGACCAAAACGGGACTTCCTATATATCAATCTTTACCTCCGGACCATTCCGGAGCTCCTCGTGACGTCCGGGGTCTCATCCGGGACTCTGAACAACCTTCGGTCACCATCATACATAACTCAATACTACCGAAACGTCACCGAACGTTAAGTGTGCAGACCCTGCGGGTTCGAGAACTATGTAGACATGACCGAGACACCTCTACGATCAATAACCAATAGCGGGACCTGGATGCCCATATTGGTTCGTACATATTCTATGAAGATATTTATCGGTTGAACCTCTATGTCAAGGATTCAGTTAATCCCGTACGTTGTTCTCTTTGTTCTTCGGTATGTTACTTGCCCGAGATTCGATCGTCGGTATCTCTATACCTAGTTCAATCTCGTTACCGGCAAGTCTCTTTACTCGTTCTGTAATACAAGATCCCGTGGCTAACACTTTAGTCACATTGCTTGCAAGGCTTATTGTGATCTTGTATTACCGAGTGGGCCCTGAGATACCTCTCCGTCATACGGAGTAACAAATCCCAGTCTCGATCCATGCCAGCTCAACAGACACCTTCGGAGATACCTGTAGAGCATCTTTATAGTCACCCAGTTACGTTGTGACGTTTGATACACACAAGGTATTCCTCCGGTGTCAGTGAGTTGCATGATCTCATGGTCATAGGAACAGATACTTGACATGCAGAAAACAATAGCAATAAACTGACACGATCATATGCTACGTTCATAGTTTGGGTCTTGTCCATCACATCATTCTCCTAAGGATGTGATCCTGTTATCAAATGACATCTCATGTCTATGGCTAGGAAGCCTTGACCATCTTCGATCAACAAGCTAGTCTACTAGAGGCATACTAGGGACACAGTGTTGTCTATGTATCCACACATGTATCAGTGTTTCCAATCAATACAATTATAGCATGGATAATAAACGATTATCATGAACAAGGAAATATAATAATAACTACTTTGATTATTGCCTCTAGGGCATATTTCCAACAGGATCGAGGCCGGCTTGCCGGCCAGCTCGCCCGAGATCTCCGACGACGAGGACGACACCACGATGGAGACGGGCTCCGATGACGACTCCGTCCCGGCTCCCGCGCCTTCTGTGCACGTCGGCTTCATAATGGAGCAGGCGCAGGCGCACTACAACGCCTCCATGGCGGAGGTTCAGCCTGCACCGAAGCTTCTGTCGGCGTTCGAGCAGGCGTAGGAGGAACATCGGTATAACCGGTTCCTCCTGGAGTAAGACCGGCTGGCGTAGGCCGGGCCAGTGTCTACGACGAGCGCGCGAGCGAGGTGGCCGTGGTGGCCATGGCCAGGCGAACCCCAACTTCGTCGTGGAGCAGCGTGCCATCTACGATGCCATCCGCGCTCAAGCCGCCGCTCGCCAGGAAGCGATTGTCGTGGAAGCACAGCTACAGGCGATCGCGGAGGAGAACAACGTCGGCTATACCTCCTACGCACCGCCGACGAACCATCAGTTGGCCCGGTGGGACGAAGACAGCGCCGACGCCACCATTTCCATCATGGACCTCACGTCCACCAGCGACGGACAGGTCGCGGACTCCTCCGCGGATGAGTAGTCCACGGGAGGCGGTGGTGCTTTGTGTCCCATGTGGGCCAATTCGTCTCCCATGTTTTACTTTTCCTCGCGGGAGACCGCACCTTCACTTCATCGGTCTTATCACCGGTGCTCATGGAGACGATGGGTGTGAAGACAACACAGGCTTGGATGGTTCAACCAAACATTATATTTTTTAAAATAAAAAAATCGTTTGTTAAAAACAATTTCCTTTCCCCAAAGTTAACGGGGGGCTCTTAAGTTTATATGAGCCGTTTTATAATAAATGTATTTTTTCTTGGTCGTTGCAAAGTCTTTTTCTACTACTACTTTTTCTGACACTAGTGTGTGGTCAATAGCCGGATAGCCTGGTTTCTTTCTAAAGTCGCTCGAGTTTAGTTCGCTAAACAGGCCTCGAAGAAACACTCCGCCTTCGGGATATGGATGTTGAAGCCAAAGGCTGACCCGCTTGAAGTCCGGAGATCGGATGTATCATGTTAAAGCACGACCGAAGCACAAATTAAATTTTAGACCAATTTCAGATTGGCACAGTTTTCTTTTATAAAGTTTTTTGCATAAGTTTTTTGGTATTTTCGAGCATAACTCTCGCAGTACAACGCCAGATGCATTTCACACATCGGCAATATTAAAAGGGGTCTGCGATTAGCACCGAACCCACCAAAAACTGAGGTACTCCATGCAGTCCTCGGCAAAATGTCCTCGGTATTTCGCATTTATATGCATTGATTTCGAGTTGTGTCTTTGGTCTATAGCTGGATTGCCCTGCTCCTGTGCTTACCCCTTACGTTTCTGCTTTGTTCGGCTAAGGGGTAAAGGGAGAACCACTGCGATTGTCACTTCCGGTTTAACTGGTTAAGTGCCTCAGTTGGAGAAAGTCGAAAGCTGACTGTCACAACAAGCGTAAATCAGTCAGCGGGCCGCAGGTGGTGTTCAACCAAATATAGCTGATCGAGGTTATCCGAGTAAAACAAAGGGCCTCTCTTTCTTGAAAAGGCCAAGCTGTGGGTGGTTCGACCTCGAATAATCCGAGGAGTCGATGTATACCGAGGGCTATTAAGTTGCCCCACAACATATATAAGCTCCTATGACTAAGTGAAAGTTATAAAGCCCGAATATCTGATTGCCTCGTTTCCACTAACACAACCGCCTCCGGGCACCGAGACGACGGCTAAGGGTTGTCTTGTTTGTACGGAAACACCCTACATAGCATCTACAAAGGGGTGGAAGCCGACGATAGGCCACTTTCAGATTATAAAAAGTCGCGACGGAGTCAAAATAAACTATACCGAGGGTTCCTTGTGGCACCTCGGCATAGATACATCAGGATTCCTGGAGAGCCCAACATATCATCAGCGCTTGTATTTAATATACGAAAACTGGCTTCCGTAGTGATCGTTATAAAGCCATAGATATGCATCAATTTAACTTAAGATTTTAGCCAAGCTGGGTTGCCTGGCTTCTGTTCTTACCCCCTATGTTCCCGATTGTTCGGCTGGGGGTAAAGGGAGCACCTCTGTGATTGTTATTTCCGGTTCATCCGGGTTAGTATCTCAGACTGGGTGAAGCCAAAAGCTAGCCATCTTAAGAATATAATTGATCGGCAACGACGGAAGTGAAGATTTCGGTTCATTAAAAGACCAAACAGTTCGGGAACATTCCCCAAACTAAATCCTCAATATTTTCCTCCCACATTGATCGGAGTTGAGGTTTCTCGATCATGGTCAACATAATATCCTGGGAAAAGGAACTTATAAATGAACTATTTTTTCCAGAAGATGTTTCTTACATTAAATAGTAATATATAACATATCTCTCCGCGTACCTTTGTCTATAAAACCGTATGGCCGGATTACCTTGTTTGCCGTAAATCTTTGCCCTTATAAAGGCTTTATAAAGTAGGACAAACACTCCTTGGCTACTGGCCGAGGAGCTTGAAGCCGATGGTCGATCAACAAAGTCTTGTACAATGCGGATCCGAGCAGTAATGATGTAAAAGTACTTGGATACATAGAATCATTACACATAAATTGTGTCAAACGAAACAAAGTTTGTGTCAAACAAATATCGATCCTTAACTCGACCACCCGTGACCAAATTAAGGCTCGGGGGCTATTGCATTGCCTATTCAATGCAGCAAAACCAAAGTGCAATACGGTTTCCGAGGAGATTCGATCCTCAGGTTGGTCGGCCGCACCCAACCTCAGTCTCGGGAACTACTGCACACCGCGTTTTGTCCCTAAAGTATGCTGCCGAGCAAGAACTCGATCCTTAGGCCGATTTCGCAAATCGACCTAAGTCTCAGAGGCTACTGGGATCAGCAGTTTTATTTTTATCCTTCAGGTGCATCTCGGGTTTTAGACCGACACACACCTTGAGGGCTACTGGTTATACAGCTCGTCAGAGAATAAATTACACCAATCGGAATTAAATTCCACAAAAAACAGCTCGAGGCCGAGGTGGTGCACCAACTTGGAAGCAGTCCGACATAAAGCTCGGCTGCAGTTCGGTGTTGGAGCTCGGCTGCAGAAAGACACTTCGAAAGCAGTCCGGCATAAAGCTCGGATGCAATTCAGCGTTGGAGCTCGACTGTAAAAAAACACCTCGGAAGCAGTCCGGCATAAAGCCCGAATGTAAATGGCTGGCTCCATAAAAGACTATTCCGGCATTTAAGCTCGAATGGACTCCTTCAAATATTCAGAGACCAAGGTAATATATGACACCTTGGATGTCGACCTGCGTTGGAGCTCGGCTGCAAAATGACACCTCAGATGCAGTTCGGCGTTGGAGCTCAGATGCAAGAGGGCACCGCCTCACAGGAAACACTTCGAACCCGAGGTGTGGCGTAAAAAATAACAAGGCATTGATAAAGGCCGAGAAATTAAAGGGGCTCCTCGGATGCCCAACGTGTGAACTCTTCGGATACACTTTGACAATCCTCAAGAACGAAGGTGGAAAGATTTGTTGAACCAGTTTTCAAGACCGACGACCGAAGACAAATAACTGTTCGGAAGAACCGAGGAGCATCCTCAACTTTAAGACCGGTTCAGGGGGCTACTGACGGTGTCCTGGACTAGGGGGTACTCACCACGTCGTCTCCCGACGAGTGGGTCGGGCCGAGGACCCCCAGGATGATTAACTAATGGGCCACTTCGGGCAGCCCATGATGCATACAAGGGAGATTCCACAAGACTTGGCGCATAAGACAAGGACTCCTCTAAACCCTAGGCCTACGGTACATTATATAAACCGAGGCCAGGCTAGTCGATAGATAATCTCATTCATTACAACAATCTCGTAGTAGATACATGTACTATGTACTATCCTCATATCAATACAATCAAAAGCAGGACGTAGGGTATTATCTCCTTGAGAGAGCCCGAACCTGGGTAAAATCCCGTGTCCATGTTACCATCGCTCCAAGACGCCTAGCTTAGGACCCCTACTACGAGATATGTCGGATTTGACACCGACACCGGGCGCCGCCGCCGTGGGATAGGTTTAGGGGCGGGTCTTTTTCTGTTCTAGATGTTCAAAATGTAATGAAATCTTCCATGTTTGCATTAAATCCGTCATGTTTGCATGAAATCCGGACGTGTTTGCATAAATTTCACCCGGTTTGTTGAAAAAGAGTTTGAAATATATGCAGCTAGCGCTGGATGGTGTCCTCCCGCATCCGTGTCTACGGACTGGTCCCCCTGCCCGTGGACGAATGCGGGAGGAAATTTACGGGTTGCCGTTGGAGATGCCCTAAGATATTGTTAGTATATAAGTGAAGACACAAAAAAGTGGATAAAAAGTTGCCAGCATGTAGAACACAAAAAGAGAAAAAAAATATTGTTAAGCGGTAATTGCCATGTTTGATAAGTAAATATACCATGGTCCCATGAAAGCAAAAAAATTCCTTGAACAACTAAGATTTGCCTTACATGTATATTAAATTTTCCATTGTCCATAAAAATAAATTTGTCTTGCAAACATGAAAAGCAAAAATGTCCATGACAGTTTAAATTAAATTTGCAATGTATATTAAAGTAAAATTGCCAGGGCAAAATGAAGGTAAATTTTCCATGGGAAATAAAAAATAATTTTTCCATGGTTGAAAAGCAATGAAATTTGCCATGGTCCAAAAAAGTGAAAATGCCATGTTGTCTAAACTAAGTTGTCCAATGTCCCTATAAGTAAATTTTTCTTGGCAAAATAAAAAGTAAAAATTGACATGAGCGTTTAAAATTAAATTTGCCATGTATGTTGAAGTAAAATTGCCATGGCAATATAGGTCAATTTGCCATGGCAAATAAAGGTAAACTTGCGATGGGAAAAAAGTAAATTTTGCCACGGTTGAAAAACAATCAAAATTTCCATGGTCCAAAAAGTGAAAATTCCCATGTTGTATAAACTACTTTTGCCCTGATCCATAAAACTAAAATTGCCATGCGCACATGGTATTTTTTTTGCACATGTTGCAAGGAAAATGATGATGTAAAAAAACAAAAAGATAATTATGCATGTCATGTACAAAATTGCCATGATGACAAAAAAACAGTATCAAGTTTTCCATGATGCACACAAAGATGCTTGCCGTGATGGTTAGAAAAAGAAGTTCATTAGTAGGAAAATATGTATAAGTTTGCCATGATGGCAAAGTTAGCGTACATTTCCCATGATGAAAAAAATAGAGTAAAATTACCGCGATTTTTTTTTAAATAATACATTTTTTTTATAAATTACAGAAATAATATACAAATTTGAAAATTTTCAAAAATATGACCCAGTCGGCTGGGGCTAAGCCGACAGGACCTAATCGGTCTAGCCGTGGCCGACTGGGCCCAATCGGCCTAGGCAGAGCCGACTGCATGGCCTGCCAGCCGACTGCATGTGGCATGGCCCCTGTCGGCCACGGCTAAGCCGACAGGCCAGTCGGCTGGGGCTAAGCCGACAGGCTGCCACCTTTCTCCTTTCTCCCTGCCGACCAGCCCTTTCTCTTTTCTCCTTGCCCATACGCTGATTTAGATGGCGCTGTTTCCGAGACTTACGGCGCTGATTCCCACGATGCTCATTCTGAGGCCTGCTGCGCGGGAAACGGCTGCACGCGCGACAACGCTGCTTTTTTAAAGGATGCTGATTCCCGCTGCTGGTTCGAGACAGCGTTGCTGTTGCTGCGGCGGACGCGAGAGCAAATTCTAACGCGGTGTGCCGACACTACAGTGCCCGTATTCTTTTTATACACGATGCCAGCTCTCTCTCGCAGACACAGCCTGTCTGCTCTCTCGCACACACACCCTGTCTGCTCTCTCGCACAGACACATTGTCTACTCTCTCGCGCGCAGACACTGCTCCCTCTCCTATCTTCGTCCATCGTTAATCCTCGGCGGTTTGACACTGATTGCGCTAACTCCGAGGAGAGCATCTGCACTGATTACGAGTGAGGTGACTGGAAAACAGCAGCGCACTGAGCCTCGGCGGTTCTATAAAAAGAGCTCTTCTCTGCCTCTTGTCCTCACAACATTTCTCCTCACTGCCTCTTCTCCTCACTGCTTGTTGTGGTAGCATTAACAATTCCGCAGTGATGGGTGATCCTCGTCCATTTTCACGAGAGGCATCTTGTGATGTCTTGATGGGTGCGGTTTCCATGAAGTCCGGGCTTCATGGAACTGCAGGTGTATCTTTCGATGAATTAGTTAGCAGTGAGAGTAATTTGCGGAGGTTGAGACAAACAGCTTGTCATAGTAGAAACACAGCGGACATTCGACTAGAACTTTTTCGGTTGCGTGCAAGGTGGGAAAGACTTTGTGAACTAATATATGAATCAGCGCGATTCATACGATCATTTGATGATTTAGATCATCATGTGATACATTTGCCAGTTGATGAATATATTGCGTTTCAAAAGGTAATTTAAATTTCGTATTTGATTTACATATTTAATATGTTTGTCGTTTTAATTCATTTTTGTTCATTTTGTGGTTTGTAGAGATACAATGTGGACGCTAAAGAAATGAACCACGATGTCAGTATGTTGGCATGGTTCAAGCTTTTATTTGGGTCTGTTCCGCCGCCGAAATATGTATCAACTCATGATGGCTCAAGCTCGAAGAAGAAGAAATGCAGCGACGCATCACCAAAGCCCGGTGATGATGGTTACTCTTCCAGCGATGAGTTTATGTCAGCCCCGAAAAAATCAAAGTCGAAGAAACTTGTTAGTGAGAATAGTGATGATGACTTTATGTAGTGTTAGAGAGAAGCACGATGTTGTCTTCATGTAGTTTGTGTGCAGTATTATTTAAGGTCAGTCGTACCGTTTACTTCAGATGTACTTGTATCTTAATTATCTGTAGCACTCTCTCTGGAAATGTAACTCGATTAACAATGCGAATTAATAGAAATATGTCTCTCGCATACATAGGCAGAATATGTCTCTCGCATACATAGGCAGATATATGTCTATCGCATACATAGCTAGATATAAGTGATACACAAGCATCAGCCACGTCGTCCGCCTCGTCGTGGAGGTGGTGTCTCCGGCGTCGGCCACATATACCTGTGGGGTGGCCGGACGTTACGGGGAGGAAGCTCGGACCCGTCCTGGTCATACTGTGTTTCCTGTGTGGGAGGTGGTGCAGGAGTCGAATACATGTCCATCCACTCGTTGTGCTGCGACAAGTATTCCTGTGTGTTATGCCCATCTTCATGGTCACTATCCCACCTGGATTCAGACATAGACGCGTCATGTCCGGACATAGACGCCATATATCCGTAGCCTGCTGCGGGAGGGATGGAACATAAGTAATGACGAAATACGTAGTCCCAATCGATATTGAAAAGAATTAATATGAAGAAACATACCTGTAGGAGGGGGTTGCATCACGTAGCCTGGCGTGGGACCCTGTTGGTGATGCCATGCCGAACTACCAGCCTGGTCAGGACGTGGTGGCCTGGGCGTCCACTGCTCTGCTAGACGTGGACGCGGGTCATGTCGGTGATGTGTGGGGTCTACCTGACCAGTCGAGTGACGCGGCTGCTGCTGCTGCGTGGAGTGACGCGGGGGGCGTTGTACGGGCTGCTGATGAAGAACGTCCGAAGTGCGTGTGCACGTGATAGCCCGATACACAGATCGTAGCCTCCCCTCAATGCGCGCCATCCAGTTCTGCATCTGAGGCCGAGGAACGAGTAGTGGTGCATCCGAAAGTGAACGCCGATAGTTGGACACCTCCTCGCCAAGTCCGTAAGTCAACTCAGCCTGAAATTGTCACGACGATTATTAAGTATGCACGGCAAAGTATGTAACAACTAGATGCATTACATAAAGAGAATATATCTTACCGCGTACTGCCTAGAGCCCGAAATATCATAGCTCGGGTACATATCGGACGTACTAGGGGCAGGTATATCATCTGGGTGAGTGTGTTGAACGATGCATAACCGTGTTCTGGTCATGTACCGCTGCAAATAGAGATTGAATTCATCGAGATCAAACTCGACATTCTCCTGCCACACATGTGTGTTCGCGGTCTCCCATTGTGTAACGTACGGCTGAACCCTAAGTAGCCACCACGCAGCAGTCCTGTTAAGCCCCTTCCTTGTGATCCTAAAATTATGGTGTTTGTTAAACAATTAACTAATGCTTCACTATGGACAATTGTGAAAGACAATTCAATATTGAATAACAAGACAATACCTGTGGATGTGTCCTGGCACCGGGTCCTCTGTAGGGGGAGGCTCCTCCAACTGCTGAAGACCAAATTGCCTCATAACCCTCTGGTGGGCCATCTCCTCGACGAAGACATCGAATATGATCTTCGATTTCGTCATCCAGTAATTAGTATCTCTGAAGCATAGCTCAGACATACCGCCGGGGTATCTTGCATTCATGACTTCTTGCGTGTACGGCTGCCAGATCACCCCAGTGTACAAATCAAACTGCTCGTTTAATGCCCTGTATGCTCGCCTAGTCTGATCACCAGCATAGCGTCTCTGCGGCAAACACAAGTTAGTTTCAGCCATAGTGTACACAAAGAAGAGAATTATAACACGAGACATACCTTGCGACGTGTCCAACACAGACCGAAAGTAGGCATGTCGATGCCTTCAGCATCAAACATTACGGGCATAGGCTCATGAATACGTATGTCCGGTCGTCCTATAGAGAACCTCTCCCACGACCACAGTTGTAGAAATAGATGGCATCCAAGAAGGGCTGACTTGGGTGCCGTAAGCTGGCAGGCGTTGCACATACCTCGATATGTAGCCGCTAAGACCGCCGAACCCCAACTCCTCTGTGTGATCTGAGCCGGCGTCTCAGCGCTCGCGATCTCTAGTGCAATAGGGATGTAGAGCGCGCTTATAGTGGTGACATGGTTCTCTGTGAACATCACCTTACCGAGAAGCCACAGTACATATGCCTCCAGACTGCGAGTGATCTGTGTCGCATTCAACGGGACCTGTGGATACCCCGGGAACTTCTGGATCTGTATTGAGCAAAGATAAAGCATTTAGTACATAGCGAAGGTATCTTCTGTAAAACTAGATGCACGACAACTTAAAGATATGAGGCAGGGGAACTAACCTGGAAATGGAGCAACCAATCATACTTAGGTCCGTGATGCTCCGATGCCAGAGCCGGAGCACCGTCATAAAGACCCGCGAAACGTTGTGCAAAACCTTGCTGCCAACCAGCCGGTGCCTCCAACGGTCCTATGGCATGACCTGCCAACGGTAGTCCCAGCAAAAGTGACACATCCTGCAGAGTAGGAGCCATCTCTCCCCAGCGGAAGTGAAACGTGTGGGTCTCAGGCCTCCACCGGTCCACTAAGCACGTGAGCAAAGAGGTGTCGATGGCGACGCGTCTGGAGGTATCCGTGCGCTCAACCAGCCGCGCGAAAGGTAATAGGCCAGCCCATTTCAACCTGCATGTCAGGGCAATTCAGTTAGTGTGTCCCATCAATATAAATGATTGAAACAAATAAATAAACCACGTACCGTTCAACCCATCCCTGGTGTATCTTCCAGTCTTCCCTTTGAGTGAGAGTGGACAGGGGCTCAAGCTCGCGCTGATAACCTATCGCCGCACGATGTTTACTATCAATTTCCGGATTAAGCAACGACATTCCCGCCATTCCTGCACATACAAATTTCAAACATAGTGACACAATTAATACAAATTTCAAACTTAGTGCCACATTTAATACAAATTTTAAACATAGTCCACACTTAATACAAATTTCAACATAGTGCCACAATTAATACAAATTTCAAACATAGTGCCACACTTAATACAAAGTTCAACATAGTTCCACACTGAATACAAATTTAGAACTTAGTGTCACACGGAATACAAATTTAGAACTTAGTGCCACGCAGCCTAGCTTCTTCCTCTCCCTCTTCCTCCTCTTCCTCCTCTGCCTCCTCTGCCTCCTCGTCCCCGGTTGCCTCGTCCACGCCCAGTACCACTGGCAGTGACGAAAGTGGGACAATTAGTGTCCCTATGGCCAAATTCATTGCATAAAATGCATTGCATAGTGGGGCCTCCCGCTTCAGATTCATCCATATCATCCCGGATGCGCTGACATTGTCGTCTACCTCTACTTGTACGCATATTCTCTGGGTCTGGAATGTACCGCCTTTCAACAGGATTAACGGTGCTGAAGTTACCCATTGAGCGAAATCCCAGCAACTCACCTGTCCAGGTATTGAGGACGGACTCTCTCAGAAAATATGGAGACACAAACGAGATTGCGTCCATTCCAAGCTGCCTGCAAGCAGCAAGTACATGGGAGCATGGTAGGTGAAGCAACTTCGGTTTGTTGCATGTGCACTCACACGTTGGCCAGACTTCATTTCCAATTTTCACCTCATGCGTCCTCAGCTCATTTGCACAGCCGAATTTGTTGTTAGCTAAGCGGACCTCAAACCTTCTTTCTTGATTACCAATGGGGACTACAGTGTGTGACCTGGCTTTTTCCATCTTTTCTTCCATGTACTTCATAATCCTTTCACAGTAACGTGTGCTTGGGTTGTTCAAGATATGTTGCTCTGCTTTTTGACGTCTATCTCTGAAGTACTTCACGGTGCCATAGAAAATACCCTCAACGATGGCTGTAAGTGGCAATGCCCGGTTTCCTCTGAGGACAAAGTTGTATGTTTCTGCAAGGTTGGTAGTCATGACACTGTACCTTGCTCCATGTGTGTCCTGCAGCAAAGACCACCTCTCCAGAGGCTCATGCTCTATCCACTGCTCGAAGGTTTTAATCGACCTCCCGAGCCTTCTCCTAGTACCAGGTGGGTCAAATCCTGGCAAGTCACAAAGCCCAACAGGCTCCTCCTCCACGGCCGCTGTTCCTGTTGCTAACTGTGCTGCTACTGCTTCAACATGTGCCCTCACCGCTGCATCTCTTGCAGCTTTCCTGTCCCTAACGTGTCTCTGTGTGCACACATTAAGTCTGTCACGTATCAAATTGTACTTCCATAGCTGGTTCTGCTTGCAGAGTTTTTTGAATAGATTCATCAGGCTCTTATTTCTGAACTGCGAGAAGAAATTAGCCCCCAGATGGCGCGTGCACCAACGGCTCTGCAAGTCCTGCCATTGAGTTTGTTCCTCAGGGCCAGGGTTTGTCAGTGTCTTTATCGCACTGAGTATACCTGCATGCCTGTCGTGAAGGATGCACACATTGGGCTTATCCTTCACAACTGATATTTTCAGTTGCCTGAAGAACCATGTCCAACTTCCAATGTTCTCACTCTCAACAAAAGCAAATGCGAGTGGGACTACTTGATTTTGGCCGTCTTGACCAATGGCTGTCAGGATCTGACCCTTGTACTTGCCAGTGAGAAAAGTGCCATCTACACATATCACCGGTCGACAGTGCCTGAAAGCTTCGATGCATACACAGAAAGAGAACAACAGTCGATGCAGCACCCTCACAGTTGGGAACTCTGGCATGAAGAGGTCTTCGATGTCGACATAGGTGCCCGGATTCCGGTCCTTCAGCGTGTGGAGGAGCCGGACAACTGAGTCATATGCATCGAAATAAGAACCAAATCTGCTCTCAAGCGCCCTTTGCTTAGCCCTCCAAGCCTTGCCGTAAGAAATTCTGTACTTGAACCTGACGAATACTTTTGTCTGGATAGCCTTAACTTCCATCGCTTTGCTCTCCACTATCTCACTGTAAAACAACCTCGCAATAAGCGTGGATGAAAGGTTGGGATGATCTTGAGGGATGCAGGGAATAAGACATGTGTGATGAACTAGGTCACTAATCACCCAACTTGTGCCATACTTAGGGAGATAGCCGTGCACCCTGGCAGGACAACCTGCATTCTTGCATACCATTGTCAAGTATTTCTGACTGGACACCTCAGCTACGAAAACCCTTTGCGTGGACATTGCCCAATTTATTATTGCATCCTTCAGAGCTTCTTTGTTGGGATACATAGCACCCGTCGCAATGTTGTTTTGGTGATATTGCCAGGCAGAATCATGACCATTGTTCACGGTCATTGCAGATGAGAAGTCATGATTCCAAGAAGCAGGAATCGGGACCTCCTCTGCATTTTCTTCTTCATCTGACTCGTCAGAATTATCTGCATGACCACTATCAATATCGGTGTCTTCTTCTTCCATGATGTTCTGCATGTGCCCATCTACCTCGTCAGCGTCCGCCTCGCCACTGTAATAACCATCGGCATTTCCTCCTTCTACCTGACTACTCTGCCCTTGTTCGTAACCATCATCTCCAGCATTTGACATAGATAACATCATCCCGTCACTGCTTTGCCCAGGATCGTTACCACCCTGGCCTTCAGGCGCAATTACCTCCTTCACAACGGGAAGCACTAAGGCACAAGGATTGCATCCCCTACTTTCGCAACCTTGTAACCAGCGCACCCACTGAGAATCCCGCTCTACTGGCCTCAAATAGAAGAAAACATTCGAACTTGACCGGGTCCACAATGCATGAACACCCACGGTGTGCGTATCACTATTCAGCCCTAAACATGCTGTCACCCATTCTTTCAACTGACTAAGAGACCATGTTTGAGGGTCGGTCAGTGCCACCTCTATGTGCTCAAATTCACTCAGATCAACCCCAATCTCATATGTTTGGACATTACCAGGACCGTAGAAAAATATGAACTTCACTGAATCAGACATCTCGGCTCACCTATAAAATTATTTAACATGGACAGACAACGAATATTAACGACATGGCAAACTACAAATATTCGCACTCCTAAATATTTGACAAGTACATATATTACGGAATATTAACGAAGCTAAATATTGAAACAACTTAATATATTATGGATATTACCGGAGCAACTAAAAATACCAACAGACCTAAATATTTGACATGCACATATAACACGGAATATTACCGGAGCAACTAAAATTACTGACAGACCTAAATATTTGACATGCACATATAATACGGAATATTACCGGAGCAACTAAAAATACTGACAGACCTAAACATTAATTTTTTAAAATATCTACAACTAAGAGACATTTCTTGACGACATAGTTATACCTTCGACGCGAGTGCCACTGCTTCTTGCTCCTCTCTTCAACTCAGCCGCACCTCCTCCTCCTCCTCACCACCTCTTCCTCCCCAGCAGCACCTCCTCCTCACCACCACCTCCACCATGGCTGAACCACCTCCACCATGGCTCCTCCTCCTCACCACCTCCACCATGGCTGAACCACCTCCACCATGGCTCCTCCTCACCTCACTTGTACGAGAAAAAAAACTATCCTATTGGAAAAAAAAATACCGTAGGCCGCTGGGGTTGGCTATGATCTACTCTTTCTGTGGGTTGGATGCAAAAATGGATGGACCAGCGAGGAGATCGACGCGGGGTTGCGAGAGACAGAGAGAGAAACAAGAGAGAGAGCATGCACGAAGAGGAAGAAGAAGAGCTCACGGGCAGGGAAGGAGAGAAGGAGAAGAGCAGGGAAGGGAGAAAAGCGCCCCGGCCGATTGGACGGCCTGTCGGCTGCGCCGGGGCCGACTGGAGCCCTGTCGGCTGCGCCGGGGCCGACTGCAGCTCCCCAGGCCGACTGACGAATCCAATGCGAGGGGCGACGTGTTCGGGCGAATCACAGGCTGCCACGTGGCCTGTCGGCTTAGCTCCAGCCGACTGAAACCTGTCGGCTTAGCCCCAGCCGACTGGGTCATATTTTTGAAAATTGTCAAATTTGTATATTATTTCTGTAATTTATAAAAAAAATGTATTATTTAAAAATTTTTAGCAAAATTACCATGATACATACAAACCTAATTCCCATGATGCTCAAACCAAAAAACATCAGCTAAAAAATGCCATGTTCCAATCATGTACAAAATATCATGTTTTGTATGATAATTGATAAATTTGGTGTGCATGTAAAAACACATAAAATCAATTGCGATCGCAAATTCATATTAAGATTTGCCATGGTGTTTAATTATAATTGTGAAGCTTTGTGTGAACAAAAAATGTCATTTATGTATGCATAAAGTAAAAATGCCATGACCCATAACCTACATTTGCCATGCTCCCTTAACTTAAACTGCCATGGTTACATTAAAAGTATTTGTTTTTCCCATATTCCCAAAATATGAAGAATTTGTGATTCTCCATGAACTTAAGTGGCCATGCTCCATTAGGTTAATCAATGGTGTCACTCCGTACAAATTTGTCGTGGGATGAATTCCATAAAATTGCTAGGAAAAGCATGACACAATGGACCTAATATCAACCATATAGCTTAGACATCATATTTTCCACACCCAATATTAATTGTAGGAATTTGGTATGATAAGTTCAAGAAAAACTGCCATATTGCATAGGCTATATTTTGCATGGACACGAGGCAAATTTGGCATAAGACGTAGGAAAGAATTACCACGTTATGTTAGATTGCCATATTATAAATAGTAGATTTTCCATGACTTATGAAACATATTACCCTAAATTTTCCGTGCAAGAAAACAACATGGCAAAAAGATCATAAGTTTTGCCATGTAAACATAAAGATATAAGATCAAAATTGTGATGTTCTCAAACAAATTGTAATTGCCATGACAATATTCATCAGATAGATAGGGCAAAAGACACAACAAATGTTGTCATGATGGCAACATAAGCTTTAATTGCCATGGCAAACACATCTATAAAAAACATGGAAACATAATCTTGTAGTTACCATGGCAAAACACATCTACAAAATTAGAAAAATTATAGGCGGCGCACCATAAATATACATTGCAACAGATCGTTGTTATGGTTCCATGGCAATACCAAAAACACAAGAATCGTTGGATCGGGTCCATATACACCAAATTTTGCAACACAAAACATGGTTGATTCCCCTAACAAAACAAACATGGCAAAAAATATAGTGGGGATACATATCTACTTGCCATCACTGCATAAATGGATTTACCCATGACAACTACAGATTGTATCTACAATGCTAAACCAAACCTACAGACTGAAATTTACCATGGTGGGGTTGAAAATTGCAATGACATCTCTACCCATTGTAAAAGATGACTTAACCAAAAATATCTTCAATGCAGTGGTAGAAAAAACGTGTGAATTTTCCTATGGCCAAAAAAATTGGTCTTCCTATTAAAAATGACAAAATTGAAGTGGAGACGCATTGTCAACTTGCCAGCACTGCATATTGCCCCATGGCAGCTATAGATTATCCCTACTATTTTCTAACGAGAGCAAAAAGTACAGATGCAAAATTTACACTCAGTAACATTCACATTCAGGTTAAAAAAACACAATTCACAAAGTATTTAACAAAAAAAATGACACATGGTTTCCCTCGGTTTGGCATTTTTGCCATATCTATCAAAAGGACAGTAACATTCAACAAAATTCACATACGGGAGGGCAAAAGCATATTCATTTTATCAAGATTGAGAAAACTGAACATCTGACAAAGCATGCCAAGTCTTTGTTTCACATCATTCAGAATTGGGCAAGAAGAACACCTGAGCAACAAAACAAACCTTTGTGAATGAATTTACACATCAGAAATTTTGCGAGACTAGATGGACACCACGGTACGGGTCTCCCGCGTGCCCTAGTCGGACAGCATGAACATCAGCCACCCTTATCGTTCATGGGCGCACGCTGATGCAAGCCATGCCATTAGTCGCGATGCATGATCCTCGCCGGCCATAAGCTCCTCACCACACCACGGCCCCCCTCCCACGAGCCCTGGTAGGGAGCCTTAGCACCCGCCACGCCGCAACAACCTCCCCAATCCGCTAGCCGTTAACCTCATCATCGGCTACTACTTCTCCACACTGCCAGATCCAGACGTTCGGGTTGCTTGCAGGGGTATGGATGGACCAGCTGGGACTGTGACATAGGCGACAACCAGCACATCGGTGTGGTCGCCATCGTCCCCATGGACCAACGCCTCGATCTCCTTGGCTGCTCCAACTCCGAAAGCCCTGGCGACCCGTCCATCGCGCATCCTCGACGAACACCGTCACACAACACTGGCCACCATCAAATCAACATGTCCGACCACCTTCCCCGCCGCGGCTCGTCTCCAGCATTGCTGTCGTGCACTCCCCGTGTCATCAGATCCCCGATGTGTAGTCAATCGCCGGATCCATGGGACGTCATCGCATCGTCGTCTCCGCCTCTCCAGGAATCGCCAGGAAAAACATCGAGGGAAGTGGGTGGACGGCGAGGAGGGGATGAGAGAGACAGTGAGATGTGTGTGAGCGTGTGAGTATACCTGGCCATGGGATACCCGGCACGACCTGACCCGGCACTCGCGGGCCAGGCCTGGGCCTAGGTTTTAAGCCCGAAGGCCGGGCCGGGCCCGCCATATTTACATTTTAATGAAGAGGCTTAGCCCGAGGCCCGAGGCCCGGCGGGCTTTTACGTTGATGGGCCCGGCTTGGGCCTGATTTCTAGGCCCGACGTCCAGGCCGGGCCGGGGGCTCGGATCTGGGTTTTCTACACTTGGGCCGCCCAACCGAACGACTGAAAAAGTGACATGGTGCGCCCTAGGCCAAGATCCGTGCTCTGTAATCCAACGGTAGATAAAGCGTCCAGGCTTAGATCGTTACAAACCGACTTTCAGGAATTATATTTTCCGTAAAATTTCAGGAATGGATGGAGATCTAGGGAATCTGCCTGTGTGAGAATTTCCCGTCCATTCCTTTTCTTTTTTCGAATCCTGGACTGCTAGTTCTATGTGATCTAAGTTTTGCCAAGAAGTATACGACGCCACCATCATATGTCGGAGCAAGCGACCAAAATCCAAACAGTTACGATCCGACCACCATGTCGGCCTATGATATTCAACGGACCAGAAAATATCTAAACAGTTTAGACGGTGCAAGAGTCCAAATGTAAACAGTCACCTACACTCGCCAATAGTTGAAGATGGCATAACTAACTTATCCACACGCAAATAATTGGCTTATGCCACCGTCTAACTAAACTTTAGCCGTAACGGCAATTGAAGCAAATAAGCTCACATGTAAATCAGAAGCCAAGAACATAAGTAGAGCCTAACAGAGAGAACAACTGCAAACTTTTGATGAGACGTTTTCAGGTCAAGAACACAAAATTTACTGGACATTTCGAATAGTTACAATCTCGTTTCATTTTGAAACGATCTCTATATGTACATCATGTATACAAGCTAGAGAAAACTAAGAAAGATCAATGGAATCAAATTAATCCACACTGTCCAATCAGGCCGTCAAAAGCAGGGCGTGAGGACGTTGAGCAGCGACACCCTCGCGTTCACGAGCGCGCGGTAGACCTGCTCGCAGCCGTCCTCTGCGGCGATTACGCACTCCTCGAGGCTCCGCAGCCGTTCCATGGCCGCCGTCCTCTCGTCCTCCTCCTCGTCGCAGCATACTTCAGAAGGTATCTCCTTGGTGCCGCCCGGCGATCCGGAGGACTCGCTGGCAGCGGCGACGGATACTGTGCGGCGCCGCCAGCGCAGGAGGTCGGCCACCCACCACACCGGCGCGGCCTTCGCGGGGGATGAGGCCGATGTCGGGGAAGTCAATGCGCGCGATGCGGAGGAGGCGGATGCGGAGGCGAGACCGGCGAAGATTGCGGCGGAGGCGGCCGCCGCCGCGCACGTGGCGGCCGCGACGGCCTCGGCGAGCGCGGCCTCGCTGGAGTCGGACGTCGACGTGGCGGAGGAGCAAGAACGGTGGGAAAGCGCGCGCAATGTGGAGGCGAGGCGGGAGATGTCGCGGTCGGACCGGCGGCGAGCGCGCAGCGCGGCCGCGAGGCGCGCGGCGTCGCGGCGACGGACCGCGGCGTGGGCCTCAGCGAGCAGCTGCCTCAGGGACAGGAGCGCCTCGCGGAAGCAGCCGTGCGCGTCGGCGAGGAGGAGGAGGTCGTCCAGCAGCCGTTCCGCCCACGGAGCGGCCGTCTTGCCGCCCGGCCGCCGCGAGTGCCGGAGCGGGTCCTGCGCCTGCGGGTGGTGGAGCAGGTCGGTGAGCCCCGCCAGGAGCCGGCCGAGGTGTCCCACGCCGTCGCCGATCCACTCCGTGCGAGCCAGTGCATTCGCCGGCGCCTCGGTCCACCCGAGGAGCTCGTTTGCTGCGTCGTGGAGGCCGGCGACGACCGGGTGGAAGCGGCCGGGGAGGCTGGCGGAGCGGGCGCGGGCGTAGGAGAGCTTCTTGTGCCGCGTGCGGCGGAGGTAGGAGGAGGCCCTGGGGGCGGTGAGACAGGCGAGCCGCCGGCGAAACCCCACCGCCATCTGCGTCCGGCCGGCTTGCTGTTGGTGGAGATGATCCCGGCGTACGTCGTCGCGGTCTGCTCGAGCTGGTGCCGTGGACCGTGGTGTGGCAAGTGGCGCGCGGCGAGCCGTTTTTATAGGGTGGCATCATGTGGCTCGGCAGAGCCCGCACGGGTGCGCATGGGGCAGGAGTGGATACCGGATAGTGTGGCAGGCAAGGCGGCAGCTGGCTCCATGGACACGTTGGATTACTTTTTCACTTTGGAGACTGAGCTTGCAGAGCAAGGAGCCCAGGCCCGGGCACATCATCTTCCCATGGAAGACACTGGCTAAAGTACGTACGTACACGAGCACTTTTGTACGTGTACAATACCTTTTGTTGGTTGGTTGGTTGGGTTGACCATCCTGCCCGTGACCCTGCAAAGCGGACAGCTCAGTCAAACTCAAGCACTAGTAGTAGCGGATCAAGTTGGACAATGTGAGCATGATCACCACGCAGTTGACTTGTGTGCGTGCTCAGCCCGGCAGCAGGACGAACTTGACACTCCACCGTGGCAGTAAAACTACAATCTTTTTGACCACCTCCAGGTGTCAGAGCATCTCTAGCACACCCCGTAAACTGGTCAAACCTGTAAAAAAACGAGGTGTTTACAGTTTCGGTCGAAAAAACGGCGCCGAGCAGACCCGTAAAACTTGTTCGACCCTTAAACTTTTTAAGGGGCACGGTAAACTCATCCGCGAAAACCTTATATGTGCAGTTTCAAAGGCAATATACAGTTCAACCCGTAAACCGGTCAAACCTCATCGGAGCAGACGCGCCGCCGCGGAACTGGCTGGAATGTACCTGGAACTCACCGGAATCCGCCGCCGCACGTCAGAAGAAGCCGTTGCACGCCGGAATTTGCCGCCACCAGTCAGAATTGCGGCCGGTTCGACCTCCACTGCCGAGGCAAGGCTGTCCACTGGCAGGGCGGAGCAGGCCACTAGCGGCCCGAATCAAGGCGGAGCGGCACCGGAGAAGAGCGGGGCAGGGGTGGGGGAGCTTGCGCGTCCACGATGGCGAACGCGCGCGCGGCGACAGGCAGTGCCGGGCTCAATCGGGGACGGGCGGGCGCGCCAGGGAGCGCGCGGTCGGGGCGGGCGGCGCAGGGCTCCTCCACTGCATGCGTGGCCCGAAACGGGCGGTGCCGGGACGAGGCGGGGGCGAGGCGGGCGGCGCTGGGGTGAGCCGGGGCGCCAGGGCGAGGCACGTCGTGGCCGGAGACGGACTCGCCGGGACGGGAGGAAAAAAGAAAAAAAGGGCTATAGTGGGATACAGTTTTATTTACGGGGTCTGTTCTGTCCGGAGCAATTTCGCACCGTAAAAATGGTTTACAGTGCCCTTATACACGTTTTTAAGGGTCGACTTTTACGGGGTCTGCTAGAGATGCTCTCACGGACGGGAGCCGAAGAGTAGGAGTGGCGCCCGGCCCGGCCGCGACGCCCGGCGGGGACACGTGCAGTCGGCGCGCGCCGGCCCACCTCGCGCACAGCTCACGGCCCCATTCAATGCCGGCATGGCCGCGCGCGTCGGCGGTGATCGCGCGCTCGCTCTCGCTTGCGCAGTGGGCACCACCCACCAAAACGCTACCCCACGCCAGTGGCTGGCCCCGGCCAGCCTCGCGCGCTCGCTCGCCCATCGCCGTTGCCATCACGTATTCACGCACGTATCGCCGTGCACTGTGCCGTGGGGGCGCGACGCGGATGGGCGGCCCTTGCGCCGTACGCAGGGCAGCGCACTCCTCCGTCGATCGGACGGGTGACGACGGGGACACCTGCCTTTCTTCTCTGGCGCCACCGCCACCGTGGGCTGCAACTGCAAGGTAGCGATCTGCTCCATCCATGGCCGTGTCGACCTCAAGCTTTCAATGTTGATCTATCTGTCAATCGGCTTGCTGCTGGTGCTGTATCTGGACCGGAGAAATCATTGGAACTCCATGCCAGCCGCGGCCCCACGCCGATCCGCGGGTCGATGTGGGGTTCCTATTTACGTCGATGGATCGGATGAGCGAAATCATTGGGTTGGTGCCCGTCCTTTCAGTCCCTGCGTCGATGGACCGACCGATCGATGCGCTCTCCTGCGCGTTGCCATTCTTGTTGCCCCGTCACTCCGCCCGGATCCTTTCCATTGCTGCCTTGCTTCGTTTCCACGGTTGGTCACGTCGCTCATCGATAGATAGACGACAAAGTCCGATCGACGGGCTGAAATGCTGATGCAGGCATGTTATTCCCATGTTCCAACGGCAGATAAGTAGTCAGAATGGATCATGAAACAGCGCTATATATGAATATTTCACTGTGCCCTATGCTTGAGGTTTACTAGGCATTGCTCCTTGGATGTTTCTTTACGAGTTCCTAAAAGATACTCCAGATATGCGCACGGATCCACACATGAATGCGTGCGACTAAAGAACGCAACCCCATGACCTACCAGAGACAATTCATCAAGAGCACAGCAGGCGGTACAATCAGATGCATTGCACCAGTGCCGCGGATAATTTAATGATGGAGACTAGCTGTTTACGTGCTCCCGTTAACCCACAAATTAATCTCAAGCTGATTATGTACAGTCGTACGAGCAGAGGACGGACGTGTTCATCTGTCTTCAGCGATCGAGTACCATCAATCTTTGTCACTTGGCAGGCGACAGTGTTGATGCATTATCGCCGATCACTTGTAGTAGTTAGTTTTCACTGACAGTATTTTACAAGGAACGCGTCATATCTCATCCTTGATTAGGCGATGATTTGCCCAACCATTTTTGCTCTGGGGTCTTCATGAACCAAAAATAAACATGCACCCTCTCTTTCAGTTTGCATTTTTGTCGATAAAAGACATTTTCATTCAACTTTAATATTAAGATGATACAACTACACTGCGCAAATGCCTGACAGACAAGACGCACACAACCAACATGTTTACAAGTAAAAAATAAACCATATTACAACAAATATAAAAATAAAAATAGAGAAACGACCTAAGATGGAAGAAATCATATCCAAAAACTACACCGTCATTCATGATTGGACAAAACCTATCTAGATTTAGGCCCAAGTCGGATGGACACCATTATAAAAATGTACTGTCCTCCGAATATGAGGGCTAACCTACACATAAGTCGAAACAGATTTTCATCGTTGAAAACAACATCATCTCTGGAAAGCAGCAGAGCCCCGCATATGTTTGTCGTCCGTTGAGAATATGTGAATGGATTTTTTTTATCAATACTTGTAAACCAGTTGTTGATCATATTTCAAGGGCTTCGGGGAGGGCAAATGTTAGAAACCATGTGGACTATGGCTTTAGTGTTACCGGATTACAATGTGTATTAGGAAACAGAGGTGCAATGGCCCAATGCATGAATAACTGTTAGAATAATTTGAGACGCATATCAAATCGTGGAGGACAAGTAATCACACAAGGACGGGCACGCCATCATGATTTGTTAACGAGGCTCACCAACATGGATGCATCATTGGGGCATGACTACATGCGCTCCTCCCAATGTACTAAATCAACATAGTACAACCGGTGACATGCCGCCGAGCCCATAAGACAGGTTTTTGACCATCTGCCATGGCCAGTCCGCCCACCCCTACCACGAGCGTCGGATCGTTCCTCTCGTGATCTATGTCTAGCCTATCACTTATGTCTAGTATTGGCTATCCACGGTGTCCTTATATAATAGGCCCAAGTTACAGAGCTCGACTCAAACACATAACCTTCTGCTAATTACAAGTCCAGTTGTAGCACAACTCGTACACATAATTTTTAACATTAAGCATTATAACAACCTCATCATGAATCAATGTAGGATAGGTTTACACTGTTCTTCTTAGTTTCTTCTTCGTATTCGTAAATTTTCCAACATGCAAAGTAAAATGAAGCGGATGAACTATATCCAACTGTATGCATTGGCTTCTATCATGGTTAACTTTGTAGGACTATATGCTTGAGAATGGTTGCATTGGCTTGTCAATCCTGGTCATTACATGGATAGATTGTTTTTTCAACATGGGTTGTTTTGCTTCGAATGTGCTACATTACACATTCAGCTAGCTAGACCACTAAACATGAATTTTGTCAAAGCAGTCGATTCTCTAGTTTAAGTAAGAAATTAAACCTGGGATTACTCTTCATTCTTATGACCCGCACCCGCTTCGTGCATCTATAGGTCAAAGAGATTATCATTGTAATGAAGAATTTTTTTCACTCGAGTAGGGGGCTCCAAACTGTCTCGAGTAAACAAGTCCAAATACAAGGAAACAAAGAAATCGAAGGTATAAAAAGGAAAGTGAAGTCTCAAGTCAAAGCAACCCAATGGGCGAGAAGCAATTGAAGGAGGATGAAGCTTATCAAACCTAGGGTAACCACACCCCTTGGAATAACTACATGTAGGAAATAAGGCAAGTTGGCCTTGTTTTTTTGTTTGGTAAGATGTACTTTGGACTTTCTTATAATATATCATTATACACATCTCCTCCTCTCCAACAAGGGTATCAGTGGTATTTGTACAAGACCAAGTTCCTATAAAAGGCACACATGGTTCACTTGTAAACCATTCATGGAGCAAGAGCTTACTCAAAGTGTGGCCTATATTTTGCAAATCACGCGCATGTGAATTTTTCTTTGAGCGTCTATGTCGGATGAGAAGATCCCTAAGGAAGTCATTTCCTGTTAACGGATTGGGTGCCATCACAGTTTTAGGCTGGCCATTTGTACCTGAGGTTACACCCCTTAGCGGGACTATATGCCACGCCCCACTAGAAGTCAATGCCAAACCCGGTTAAAAAATATCGTTGCATGAGTCCCACAAGTATACGTTCACCCGCTTGCGGGATCTTTGTATAGTCCCATTGTTACATTGCCAGTTGTGCACACTTTCTAGCATGGTAGGATGTCCTCCCAATCATTTACAGATGCACAATCCTACCTAATGCTATAGTTTGACTCTGCAAGAGAGTGCTTATTGTACCATTGGTATAAATAGGACCCACTTTCCCTCCCTTCGACCGTTTTGACCATGAGAAGGGAAGGGGATGAGAGTTTCTAACGACGGAGTGTAGTAGGAGTGCTTCATGTAGCACGAGACAGGACCGCTGGGTCGAAACAAGATGACATTTGGAGTATCAACAATATTTACTTCATAGATTTTTTGTAGGATGTTGCATTAGTACAAAAAATGAGCATTAGCAGCGGCCACCGAAGGCGGTTGTGACTAAGCTGACCAAAGATGTCTCTAATAATCCAATGGAGGCTGTTATTTTGCTTTGGAGGCGGATGACATTTGATACCACTCGTAATATCCTACACACGTAGTTTCAAATTCCTCACCCTAATAGAGGCGACTTTGTAATTAGAACCACCCGTGTGGTCGATCACTTACTGATATTTACCTCTTTTCACCGCTCATCCCACTCTTGGTCACCCCTAGATGTCATATCTCTAGCGATGCCAAGCCTCAAAGCACTTGCCGTGCTGTGCATTACCATTGTATGTGGTCGTGCTCGCCACTGTGCCGCGACTTCCGATGGCCGTGGCCACCACCGAGCTGATCTCCGTGAGTAAGGGTAGTTACTGGAATCCCATCTTCTCCAAATCGCCCCCACCCCCACCCCACATGCACAAAATTAAATCTAGATAGATTGCAATGCTGAATTATACAATAGGTAGATAGCATTCCTGAGTACTACACCTATTGCTTCATTAGTACTATATCTAAAATTTGCACAAGATTACCTAGATAAACTGATGTACTACTCATCGTCAGAAGAGATTTCAGTGACCCTAGGGCCAGTTTCCTTGGGGTCATGGGTGACGGCATGCATTCCCCCATCGGGTGGTTGGCATCATCGTCGGTGTCGTCGAGGTCGCAAAGCAACTCCTCCGTATCGTGCCTTGCGTTGGCCAAAAGGAGAAGGTTGGTGGCGACCTCACACTCGTCGATGATCGTTTTGATGATGGCGTGATTCTATGCCACCACCTCGGTGTTAGTGAGGAGGCGCCAATGACAGCGGAGTATGCCAGCTCGGTAATGATTTGGTCCTCGGTGGCGACGTGCTCCGCCAGCGCCGCCGCCATCCGACAGACGTCGTCGCCATCCACCTCAACCTTCACCCCTCCTCTGCCACCTCCATATCCTCTTCTTGCTCTTGGTTCGGCAGCCATCGCGGTGGCCACCTCTCTAGCGGCGACCTCCGCAGCTACCTTCGCGTTAATTTGGGCTCGGTGGGTGGGGGTAAGTTGTGTGTAGTACATCGGATGATGGCGAGGGAAGCGATGGACCTAGATCGCCTTTTTGTTCTCTGACGGCTAGGGTTAGGGTGCGAGGCGGCGACGGCTTTCATTTATAGCCGGACGACTGTGTGGGGATTGGGTGGTGCGGTCTACGAGGCCATTAGTGCTGGTGGTGCTTTACGTTTCGTCTTCTCTGTAAAATGCAAACTGGTTCCAAGTCTATTTACAATGGAAAGCAACAACTTCTCTGTAAAATGCTAAATGGACTGACTAATTGGATACTATGAAAACTGATACAACTTCTCTGTAAAATGCAAACTGACAATGCAAATTGCTAGAACTTCTTTGCTTTATCTTCTCTATGAAGCACTAGCGTACATATACCTGCTACATAGATTTAGCTCACATTACATTACGAATAACCTTCTCATCTTTTATACATTTAGCTTGATTTTAGTTGCATTGCACAAGAAGAACATATTGTTAGTTGTGTGCTTTACAGATACAAATGGCACGAGCTAATGACATCTGAAGGCGCTACCGGTAGAGCCCGAAGCAGGCCATGAACCATGACCGGTGAGCTACAACCGGTGCACTCGGAGCCCCTCTCGAGACAACCCACATAAAGGAACATAGGATGAGTTTGGGCTTGTAAAACCTTTCTACTATTTCAATATCTTTGATTCAACTGGATTTGTAAAAGATTTTTACTATTGATACTGCAATGAATGATATGTTTTCTTTGTACTTTTGTATTATAGTGTCTCATCAGATTAGCATGGATAGGTAACTATCACTAATAAATTAGATCCCTGACATACAAAATTGGAGGCGGTTATTGGTATGAAACCGCCTGCAACACGCAGACTATTGCAAGCAGTTATACGTTAACCGCTTGCGCTATTTGAGGTATTGGAGGTGGTTTCCAAAATCGCATCTGCTGGATTGAGTGTTAGCGACACAAGCTTTGAGGCGAAATGGGAAATTGCCGCCACTCCATCTACTAAAACCGCCTGCAAAGCCCAAGTCTCTATTAGTGTCGATGAACATTTTATTTTCCTTGACGTGCATGCTGGTTGACTCGGTGTCACCGTACAAGCTCTTCGAGAGCGGTGAACATAGGTGCATAGGCCAGCGCATCAACAAACTAGGGTTATGACCCCACCGGTGTTCAATATATGTTGTTTTTGTATCGTCCCTAGGCGCGGGTTTTGATGGTGGTCGGTAAAAGGCCATCAGGCAATTAAAGTTTATTTGGTGCTTATTTGTGGATGCTGCTTGTTTTCTTTTAATCTTTCAGCCCCGACCGCATATTATTAAGGGAGATCTGCGACCAATGTTCCATGATTTGTATAACGGTAATTTACAATTGTTTCATCTTAACTTTGGAACGATAACGTTGTTGCCGAAGAAGGTGGAGGCAATTCGCATTGAGCAGTTCAGACCGATTTGTCTGCTCAATGTCAGTTTCAAAATATTCACCAAGGTAGGCACGAATAGGTTGACGAGGATAGCCCATTCGATTGTCCAACCTACGCAGACAGCTTTCATGCCGGGCAGACACATCCTAGAAGGGGTGGTGGTCTTGCATGAAACTTTGCACGAAATTCATAATAAGAAACTTGATGGGGTTATCTTTAAAGTGGATTTCGAGAAGGCGTATGATAAGGTCAAATGGCAGTTCCTACAGCCGACCTTACGTATGAAGGGGTTCAACGACTCTTGGAGGTATCAAGTGGATTCCTTCATTCAGAAAGGTAGTGTAGGGATTAAGGTTAATGATGACATAGGTCATTATTTTCAGACCCACAAGGGACTGAGACAGGGTGACTCCATGTCCCCCGTGTTGTTCAACATAGTAGTGGATATGTTGGCAGTCCTTATTGGTCGTGCCAAAGAACATGGCCACGTAGGAGGACTCGTCCCACATCTTATAGAGGGGGGAGTGTCCATCTTACAGTACGCAGATGATACAATCTTATTCATGGAACATGACATCGCAAAAGCAAGGAATATGAAACTCGTATTATGCCTTTTTGAGCAACTGTCTGGGTTAAAAATAAATTTTAACAAAAGTGAATTGTTCTGCTTTGGGAGAGCCAAGGAAGAACAAGACACGTACAGACAACTCTTCGGATGTGAGATGGGAGCTTTACCATTTAACTACCTTGGGATTCCAATTCATCACAGACGTTTGACGAATAAGGAATGGAAATGTATTGAAGATAGATTCGAAAAGAGATTAAGTTGCTGGAAGGGTAAGCATATGTCTTATGGGGGTAGACTTGTTTTGATAAATTCAGTCCTGACAAGTCTACCGATGTTTTTACTGTCTTTCTTTCAAATACCTATAGGGGTAGGCAAAAGATTAGACTTCTACCGATCACGTTTCTTTTGGCAAAATGATGAGGGTAAGAAGAAATATCGGTTGGCAAGGTGGGATATTATATGCAGACCAAAGGACCAAGGTGGCCTAGGGATTGAAAACTTAGAAGTGAAGAATAGATGTTTACTTAGCAAATGGCTTTACAGGTTAGCTACTGAGACCGACGGGATGTGGGTACAGATTTTGAGGAATAAGTACCTCCAGTCTAAGACTTTGGCTCAGGTTAAAGCTAGACCTACAGTTCACCTTTCTGGAAAGGGTTGATGAAGGTGAAGGTAACGTTTTCCCAACGGGTGAAATTTTTAGTTGGCAATGGTAGCACGACCAGATTTTGGGAGGACACATGGCTCGGGGATACGCCCTTAGCTATCCAATATCCTTCTTTATATAATATTGTACAACGTAAGAAGGATTACGTTGCTACAGTATTACAGTCGGTACCTTTGAATATTCAATTCAGGCGATCTCTAGTGGGAGAACGTTGGAATTCCTAGTTACACTTGGTCAGAAGACTGATGGATGTTCAACTTTCTGACCAGGACGATAATTTTCACTGAAAGCTATCGACGAATGGTAGGTTTTCAGTGAAATCAATGTACTTGGACCTAATCGACTCGGGGCCACTTTCCAGGTCTATGCATATTTGGAAGATCAAAATCCCGCTTAGAATTAAGATTTTCTTATGGTTTGTACACAAGGGTGTTGTACTAACCAAGGATAATTTGATAAAACGAAATTGGGGAGGCAGCCCTAGATGTTGCTATTGTGATCAAAATGAAACAATTAAACACCTCTTTCTCGATTGCCCTCTAGCAAAAGTTTTATGGCGTACGGTTCATATAGCTTTTAACATTAATCCACCGACGAGTATCAATGTGCTATTTGGGACGTGGCTCAATGGAGTTGACGGAACAATAGCGAATTATATTCGGATTGGCATCAATGCTTTATTATGGGCTATCTGGACTACTAGAAACGATATGATTTTTAATGGCAAGATTTTCAACAACTTTTTGCAGGTTATATACAGAGCCACGGCGTGGATCCGTACGTGGTCCTTACTCACTCATGTGGACTCCAGGGAGCTTATGGATATTGGGTGCAACCGGTGGGAGACGGTCGCACGGACTATCTTCAGCCGATTTGGATGGCGAGCTAATAATAGGCTAGGTGTATAGGCATTGTAGCCTACTTTTAGTTTCGCAGGATGTGGCAGTTTTTTATCACTCTTTTGGATGTTTTATTGCTCAGTTTTGTGAGCTTTGCTGGATCTCAGCTTTTGTTAGCGTACCTTTTAATAAAATGGCTGCATGCATCAATTGATGCAGAGGCCGGGGGCTCCGTTCCTCCTTCTCCAAAAAAAAATCGAATGTGAAATGATTTGGGGTGTTTTCTCTTAAAAAGGAACACATAATATTACTATTTGTGGCCATAGTTGTTTCTTAAAAGTGAGTCGAGGGTAATACCTTAGAAATAAGAGTTTTGCTAGATATATGGACTTATTGTTACGGGAATTAACTTACAGGCTGAGGTGTCAATCTTTGATACTCCCTCCGTTCCTAAATATTTGTATTTTTAGAGATTTCACTATGAACTACATACGGATGTATATAGACATAATTTAAAGTATATATTCATTCATTTTGCTTTGTATGTAGTCTATAGTTGAATCTCTAAAAAGACAAATATTTAGGAACGGATGGAGTAGGAAATAAGGGAGAGGGGGGGGGGGGGGGGATAGAGTAGGAAATAAGGGAGAGGGGGGGGGGGGATACCCAGTGAAATTCAAGGGGTGGGGGTGGAGGCTCCGTAGGATACCTGTAATCAACCCGTAGGTTTACCCTTTTTGTCAAAAAATAATGTCAAGAAACTACTATTATTTCATTGTAGACCTTGTTTCTTAACATGTGTCTTCTCATTTTCTACGTGTTGGGAGTGCATGTGCTCAAGTTGGAGCCTCGAAGGAAATGTTCATGTAAAATACTCCCTCCGTTCCTAAATATATGTCTTTGTAGACATTTCAATAGGGGACTACATACGGAGCAAAATGAATGAACCAACGCTCTAAAATATGTCTACATACATCTGTATGTAGTCCAATGATGAAATCTCTAAAAAGACTTATATTTAGGAACGGAGGGAGTACAAGATTTAAGTTACTGATAAAACCAAGGAAAGATTCAGACATTAGCACCGCTGTTCATTAGATCAGTTCAACAGGGGTGCAGGAATGTGCATGTACCTAGGAGTTTGAAGGTTTAGGAACTCGAAATAGTCAGATCGAATCCAATCATATCTTTCTCTCGTTCCCCGTTGGATCAGATGCATATAGGAAGAAGAGCAAATGGACAGGTTAATTGGGCACCGGCCGGTATCATACTCAACCATGATTCCCAAGTGGCCGGTCTAGTTTAAGAAAGCAGTATATACTCCATACTAGTTTAGTTAAGTAGCCACACTGGGCTGATACTCTATATATTGTTTAGTTATGTACTAGTTTAGTATATTGTTTTGTCTCAAGCGCCACCGGCCGCCGCTTTGGTCGGCAAACTCAAGCACATGGTTCTGGAATCATGAATGTAGAAAATGTGGTTCCGTGCACGTTCGGCTCCTTAGAAATCTAGCGATGAATGTAGGCATGTGCCGTAGCTACCAAGAGGTAACTCTAATCGACAGCTAAAACCTAATCTAAAATAAAAAACAAAATTTTAAATTCCAAAAATCATGGGTATTGGAAGGGTGATATCTGTCCGATTTCCAATGATTAATCCCCAGAAGCACATAACTCGCTGTGTATTCGTATGAACATACACCACTTGATCATTTCAAATAAACAATCATTTGGATGTACGCAGTTTCAATGTCTCAACTAGAGGAAAAAGAACATTGCCCCGCTTTATATATAAAGCACCAACCGACATTCGAACCGATACAAGCGCAACACAACACAATACAACACAACACAACACCCTAACACCCACACACACCCAAGACCAGATACGTACGTGCCAAAGGGCTACACCATAACACATCGAGCGGCTCACGTAGACTAGCTCTTGATATATTGTTATTAAGCCACGAAGAAAAACTGACCCCTGATTCCCGTGTCGCCAGCCCTTGGTGACCTAGGAGAACCCCCGCCGCCACACCTAGATCCCCCCACATCGATCCCTCCTCGTCGCCGGCCTTTGCCGCGGCGGCGGCAAGCCGGCGCCAAATGCTGTGGGACGCGTGGTGTCGGTGCACTAAGGATTGGGTCCTTTAGTACCCCGTACTTGTGCACGGACAGTTGTAGCCGCACCTGCGGCAAGGCCTGCCGGGAGACAACCGAATGCATGTTCATAAAGTCAAGGAGACATCCAAGACAAGGCAATAATCAGAAGATAGAAGACTGGAGGCTGGAACCCCGGCAAGATCTTGCCGGGATGGCTCGCAGCCCCGGCAAGGCTCGCGCCCGGCAAGCCCCTGCTGCCCTGTCACCGCTCCAGTGCGGTCACCAGCTTGTCTTTTAGCTGTTGTCCTCCTGGTAACGTGTCAGGTGCTAGCGGTGGATGGGTTTAAGCGGTGCGATGGGACGGCCCCTTTTTCCAGCCCGAAGACGCTAAGGGACACCTCAACGGAGCATTAAATGCATTTGTCCTAAGCCGTCAGTGTTAGGTATGATAACACTGTAGCTACTTTTACACCTCATGTATGCACTGTACGCCACTGTTGGTGACCCCTTCGAACGTATAAAAGGAGGCCCAAGGCGTAGCTACAGGGGGATCTTTTTAGCCCTTTCTGCATGTGTAGCCGCTGAGTACTGTAGCGCTCCCAGAACTTGAGCTAGAACACACCTAATATAACCAAGCAGGAGTAGGGTTTTACGCATCTTTGCAGCCCGAACCTGGGTAAAATTCCCGCGTGTTGATCATCAGATCTGCTCTCTGTACAAACCCTTCCCCTTGCCGAATCGTTAAGGGATCCTCGCGATCCCATAGGTGTTGCTTTCCCGACATCTTTGGCGCGCCAGGTAGGGGAAGTAGAGTTTGTGCGGACCTGATCTGGTGACTAGCGCGCCAGTTCTTCATCATCTTCGTCGCCATGGCCCCCAAGAGGAAGGGTTTCACGGCGGTTGGTCCATCCACGTCCGCTGCGCCTGTGCTTACACGCACGGGCGACGGCGTCGACGCGGGTGGAGGAGGAAGTAGAGATCCAGAGCTTCCACGACGCTCTGGTGATCGTAGCCAGGCGAGCGGCGTCGTTCGCGCCGCTGGATCCAGGGATGGAGTTGTGCTGCCAGCAGGCGGTGCAGCGAACTCCAGAGATGGAAGGGTGCCTTCCAAGACACCCACACCGGCGCACGTGCCGCGACCTTCTCAGGGCGCGCGCGATGAAAGTCGCCGTGATGTTGGTGGGTCCCAGCGTCCCCATGGAAAGTCTCCTGAGCATCAACCTCGGGATGTGTGAGACCAGCATGCACGTCCGCATGCCGGTGCAAGCGGTGTACGGTCGCGGGACCGTGATGTAGCTCCTTCCAACATAGTTGGGAGTTAGAGCACATCACGTTCCTCGCACCTGTCGCCGCCGCCTACACGAGCAGAAGCGCTAGCACGTGCACAACTGCTTCTAAACTTCCCTCCTGCTGCGGACAAGCTCGACGAATGGAGAGCTGCCATTCAGAGCCTCGTCGGCCTCGCCAACGAAGATAAGCCGGAGCAGGCAGAGCCCTCGCGGCGGCGGTCCATCGAGCCGGCACGCGTCGGCGGTGATAAGACTGTGGGCGGTACAACTACGGTGTACTCTCCCCCACAGCGGCAACAGCGGACGCCGACTCGACGGGTCGACACCCGTGATGACGATTCCACGGCGTCGTCCGATCCCGCGAACTCGCCGCGATCAACGTCAAGTTCTTCGGGAGCGAGGCAAGGAAGACGCTCGAACTACCATCGAGCGCCGTCGGGAAGCGCGCCATCAATCTGACAAGCGTGCAGGACCTACTGTAGATAAGCCAGCGCCAGGGTATCCTGTCGATCTACCTTACGAGGTGGGTTGTCCAGCGTTTACCCGCGAGCTGCGGCGAGTCCAGTGGCCCAATTCCCGCACGTTCAAGCCGGAGGTCCCGGAGAAATACGACGGCAAGACCCACCCTTCGGAGTTCCTGAGCATCTACACCATTGCGGTGCAGGCTGCCGGGGCTCGCGACGACAAGATACTCGCCAACTACTTCCCGTTGGTGCTTAAGCCCAACGTCAGGTCGTGGTTGATGCACCTACCGGAGAATTCCATCTCTTCTTGGGCAGACCTGTGCCATGAGTTTGTTGGCGCCTTCACTGGAGGCCACCAAGCTCCTGGCCAGGAAAGCGATCTGCATCTCATCCCCCAGAAGGAAGGCGAAACTTTGCGCAAGTACATCCAGAGGTTCAGCCGCATACATCACAACATTCCAGACGTTCACCCTGCCGCTGTTATCAACGCGTTCCATCAGAACGTGCGCAACCGCAGGATGCGGGAAGAGCTGGCGATGAACAAGATCAGGGATGTTGCCGAGCTTTATGCTCTGGCAGATAAGTGTGCTCGAGCTGAAGAAGGTAGGAGACTCCCCGGCGAAGATGTTGGTGCAGGGGTCGACTCTGGAGATGATGACACCGCCGCTCCGGCAAAGAAGGGCCTGCGGCGTAACAGGAAGCGCAAGGGCAAGGCTGTGCTTGCCGTTGAGGGATCCGGCAACCCCGGTACCGCCAAGAAGGCCATGGTTGACGACCCCGGCAAGGATGTTGCCGGGTGCGCCTCCTGCCAAGCCTTGGCGGCTGCCGACAAGCCAGACGGTTCCGGCAAGCAGTATTGCAAGATCCACCGCACCAAGGGCCACGATCTCCAAGACTGCCGGCAAGTTGAGCAGCTTGTCGAGAAGCAAAAAGCCGAGTACGAGAGGCGAGACAAGGAGAAGGGCCAGGGTGGCACGGAGGGGTCCGGCAAGAAGCGTGGTGGCCGAGGAGGTCGCCGCGGCAAGGCCAAGCAACAGAAGGACCGGCCCGCTCGAGGCCGCGACAAGCAAGAGGGGGGTGATGATGACATGGAGGAGGACGATGAATCCAGTGAGCAAGAGTTCCAGAAAGCTACGGACGCCATGTGCGTTGACGGAGGTGCCTCGTTGCATTCTTCCCACCACCAACTTAAACAGTGGGCGCGTGAGGTTAATGCGACTGAGCCATCTGTCGGCGCCCGGAAGCCTTTGAAATGGTCCAACACGCCTATCATTTTCGACGTTGAGGATCACCCTGATCGTGTAACTGCGGTTGGGTGTTTGCCGTTGTTGGTCTCACCAACGATTCGCAACCTCAAGGTGACGAAAATGTTAGTTGACGGTGGGGCCGGTCTGAACTTAATCTCACCCGAGGTAATCAAGAGATTGCAAATTCCCGATGGAGATCTCGAGGAGACGGGTTCGTTTCAAGGGGTCAATCCAGGAAGGAGTTAGCCCAAGGGAAAGATCACGCTGCCGGTGACATTTGGCAGTGACCTGAACTTCAGAACTGAGAAGATCGTGTTTGACGTCGCCAAGATTCCGTTGCCATATAATGGGATCCTTGGCCGCCCAGCGCTGGCCAAGTTTATGGCGGCATCGCACTACACCTACAATGTGCTGAAGATGCCTGGGCCGATGAGCGTTATCACTGTCGGCTCCGACAAGAAAGACGCGCTTATCTGCACCGATCAACTCTACCGAGAGGCAGTTGCAGCATCTGCTGCCAAGGCACTTGCTCCTGCCGCTGAAGCTCCCGGGGGGAAGAAGACCGGCAAGGCCTCTCGCGCACTCTCTGGCAAGCGCACCTCCTCGGAGTGCTGCGCTCCCGTTGAGGACGTGCCTGAGAGTTCCACCGGCAAGAGCAAGAAGTCCAAGGCTGCTCCGCCAGAGACCAAGAAGGTGCCCGCCAAGGAAGATGGCTCGGGAGGAACTTTCACCATAAGTTCCACCCTCGACAGTAAATAGGAAAGCGCGCTCGTTGCCTTCCTGCGGGCGAATGTCGATGTGTTTGCATGGCAACCATCTGATATCCCCGGTGTTCCCAGGGAGGTGATTGAGCACCACCTTGTCGTCTGTCCACACGCGCGGCCCGTCAAGCAAAAGGTCAGGAAGCAAGCTTTGGAGCGGCAACAGTTTATTGCCGAAGAAATTAAGAAGTTAGAAGCAGCAGGCTTGGTTAGAGGAGTACTTCATCCAACATGGTTGGCCAATCCAGTTGTAGTGCGCAAGGCGAATGGAAAATGGAGGCTATGTATTGACTATACAGATATCAATAAAGCCTGTCCAAAAGATCCTTTTCCCTTGCCGCGCATCGACCAGATTGTGGACTCCACTGCCGGCTGCGACTTGCTGTCATTCCTTGACGCCTATTCAGGCTATCATCAGATTTTCATGGCCAAGGAAGATGAAGAGAAGACCGCATTTATCACCCCATGATGGTACGTACTGCTTCTTGCGTATGCCTTTCGGGTTGAAAAGTGATGGTTCTACATTTGCAAGAGCGGTCCAGATTGGTTTTGAGCCCCAGCTACATAGAAATATGGAAGCTTACATGGATGATATAGTGGTCAAAACCAAGGATAAGGCGACGCTCATATCGGATTTAGAAGAAACATTTGCAAATCTGCGCAAGATCAACTTGAAACTCAACCCTGAGAAGTGTGTGTTTGGTGTCCCATTCGGCAAGCTTCTCGGATTCTTTGTATCTCAGCGTGGAATTGAAGCGAATCCCAACAAGATCAAAGCAATTGAGCAAATTGAAGCGCCAAGACGTGTCAAGGATGTGCGTCGTCTTGCCAGCTGCGTTGCTGCTCTGAGTAGGTTTATCTCAAAATCTGCTGAGCGCGCCCTGCCCTTTTTCAAAATCTTGAAGAAGGCGGGTCCAATGAAATGGACTCCGAAAGCGGAGGCAGCGCTGCAGGATTTGAAGAAGTACCTCTCCTCTCCGCCAGTACTAGTCGCGCCAAAACCACAAGAGCCATTGCTGCTATATCTAGCGGCAACGAATCAAGTGGTAAGTGCTGCGCTAGTGGCAGAGAGAGAAGCTGATGAAGAAGCAGCGCCAGCGGCAGGACCGCCGAATGACGAGCTGGGATCTTCCCCGGCAGAGCCTGGTGCCGACAAGGTTGAATCTGCGCAGTCAAGTCAAGCAATACAGAAGAAGAAGATGGTGCAGCGCCCAGTCTATTTTGTCAGCTCCCTTTTGCAGGGGACTAGGTCAAGATATTCTGGTGTGCAAAAGTTGCTCTTCGTCCTCCTTATGGCCTCGAGGAAGCTGCGCCATTACTTTCAAGCACATGAGATCACCGTTATCACTCGCTTTCCATTATAGCGGATTTTGCGGAACCCAGATGCTACCGGCAGGATTGTGGAGTGGGCTTTGGAGCTGTCAAGCTTTGGTCTCAAGTTTGAAAGTACTTCGACCATCCAGAGCAGGGCCTTGGCGGAGTTCATTACAGAATGGACCCCAATGCCAGATGAAGAAGTTCTAGAGTCAACTCTCCCCGGCAAGGAAACGAATCAAGAGTGGATCATGTATTTTGATGGGGCTTTCTCGCTGCAAGGCGCCGGTGCTGGCGTGCTACTTGTCGCACCCACCGGAGAGCACCTCAAATACGTGGTTCAGATGCATTTTCCCCGGGAGAGGTCAACGAACAATACTGCGGAGTATGAAGGGTTGCTTGCCGGTCTCAGGATCGTGGCAGACCTTGGAATCTAGAAGCTTATTGTCAGAGGTGATTCTCAACTTGTCGTCAAGCAAGTCAACAAGGATTATCAGAGCCCGTTGATGGAAGCTTATGTAGATGAAGTGAGGAAGTTGGAAGAGCATTTTGACGGCCTGCAAATGGAGCACGTTCCTCGTGCAGAAAACAGCATTGCTGATGGCCTGTCAAAATGCGCTGCTCTCAAGTTACCTGTGGAACCAGGAACTTTTGTGCTTCGACTGACTCAGCCATCCGTGACACCATCAATGGGACAATAGAAGAGAAGAAAGTTGAGTTCCGGCAAGTACTTCCCGGCAGAGCTACCAGAAGCCGCCGGCAAGAAAGTTGCCGGGAACAACGCCAAGCTTGCCGGTGAGCGACAGGCTCCGGCAGGGCTTCAGGCTCTTGCCGTCGAGACAAACGCTCCCGCCAAGCTTGCCGGGGAACAGCAAGCTCCGGCAGGGTCTCAGGCCCTTGCTGTCGAGACGACTGCTCCCGCGGCAGAAGATTTGCCTTTAGTCCTTGCCGTCGAGCCTCAGGCTCCAGTATGGGCACCGCACATCGTCCATTTCCTTCAGACAGGAGAACTCCCCGAAGAGCAGGAAGAAGCAGAGAAAGTAGCCCGTCGGTCTAAAATGTACTAGTTTGTGGACAATGTCCTGTATAGAAAGAGGCCAAATGGTGTGAAATTGAAATGCATTCCTCGGGAGGATGGACTGGAGCTGTTGGCAGAGATACATGGAGGCATATGTGGCTCCCACATAGGATCAAGAGCTCTTGCCGGCAAGGCATTCCGGCAAGGTTTCTTTTGGCCCACTGCTCTCCAGGATGCAACTGCGCTAGTAACCAAGTGTGAAGCATGCCAGTTTCATTCGAAGAAATTGCATCAACCAGCTCAAGCTCTTCAGACAATCCCTCTCTCCTGGCCATTCTCGGTCTGGGGGCTCGACATCTTGGGCCCTTTTCCCCGTGCTACCGGGGGCTTTGAATACTTGTACGTTGCAATCGACAAGTTTACAAAGTGGCCGGAAGTGGAAGCAGTGAGGAAGGTGACAGCACAGTCAGCCGTCAAGTTCTTCAAAGGAATAGTTTGCCGCTTTGGTGTACCAAACAGGATTATCACCGACAACGGCACACAGTTCACGAGCCGCACCTTCATGCAGTATGTCCAAGACCTTGGCGGCAAGATTTGTATTGCTTCTGTTGCCCACCCAAGGAGCAACGGCCAGGCGGAAAGGGCTAATGCTGAAGTGTTACGAGGCCTCAAGACGAGGACTTTCGACAGGCTGCGCAAGTGTGGAAGGCGCTGGGTTGATGAGTTGCCGGTGGTTCTTTGGTCAATCAGGACGACACCGAATCGAGCTACCGGCCAGACACCCTTCTCCCTAGTATATGGGGCGGAAGCAGTTCTCCCCACGGAACTCACATACGGGTCACCTCGAGTGCTGGCTTATGATGAGTTCGAGCAAGAGCAGCTGCGGCAAGATGACGCTGTGCTCCTTGAGGAGGATCGTCTCCAGGCTGCTGTGCGAGCTGCACGCTACCAGCAAGCTTTGCGCCGCTACCATAGCCGCAAGGTTCATGCCCGGAGTCTTGAGGAAGGCGACCTTGTTCTTCGGCGCGTTCAGTCGGCCAAGAATTCCAACAAGTTGACGCCGAAGTGGGAAGGCCCTTATCGGGTAGTACGAGTCACCAGGCCTGGCGCAGTCCGCCTGGAGACCGAAGACGGTATTCCGGTGAGCAACTCCTGGAATATCGAGCATCTTCGTAAGTTCTACCCATGAGGCGCGGTTGCCGGGCCCCCCGGCAACCACCTTTTGTACAAGTCTTGCCGCTGTAGCATGTGATCCTTTGTACAAAGCCAGGCGCCGACCCTGTGCATAGTTAAATAAAGCCTAAGTATTTTACAATTCTTGTCGATTTTCATGTTTCCTTACGTGCATGTTTATCTGAGATATTGTATTACACTCATCTCCAGCAAGTGCTAACGAACCGCCAAGGTTCCATATCTCTATTTTCTCTTCTTTCTTTTTCTCAAAGGACAGAAGGTTCCCTCGCATGCAAGTTTGCCGGGGGGATAGGATGGTATGGATACCGACAGGCGACGTTCAAGGTTGACATCTTGCCGGAAGAAGTACTGCGACGGAAAGCTAAGTTGCAGAAACTTTGAACAAATTTTTGTTTGTAAGGTTATTCTCCTTGAACGATTTCGACTCTTGTATGGAAAACCTGCACGCGAAGGAACCTTGTTGTGATTGGTTGCGCCCTTATCCTGTTTCGAGTCCGCTCAACAGTTTAGGTGGCTGCACTGAAAACACCAAGGTCTCTTGCCGGTAGCGGCACCGCCAACAGGCTACTAAAGTCCTGCACCTAGCGCTCGCGGCAAGGGTGCGCGCGCCGGCAAGTTTCCGACCAAGCGTAGGGCGAATACATACGGAAAGAAATTAAACAAGGGAATAGCATAGCATTCATCCAGAACATAGCGAGTTATATTACATCAATCTTGCCGCAATTCTAACATAAGATAAATTGTTCTTGGCATGGATGGCGGCGGGAAGTAAGGCAGCTAATCCCGGCGATCGCCTTCAACTCTCTTGACTTGGCTTACCCTGTCGACGATGGGCGCGACAAGCTCCTCAAGTGCCTTGACGTCCACGTCCTTCGGCAGGCGGTCGAAGATGCTGAGGTTGATGCCGGGGTTTTTATGCACCATCTTGACGAGCACCTTCTGGAGGACGGCCTGGCAGAGTTTGCGCGACTCACTGGCCAGATGAGCTTTTCGGTCTGAATGGAGCTGCTCCAGGGCTACAAGCACACGGTCGAAGAACATGGTCAACTTGGCGCTCGGGGACACCCTGTCGTCAAGAGGACGCCTGTGATCTTGCAGGCCCATGGTAGACAGTTGTGCGGCGAGCTTCTCTGCTACATCGGCAAGCTTCTCAGTCCAGATTTGCACTCCCTGCACATAGTCATTGTGAGTGGCGGCGGCGCTCTTGACCAACTCTTCCTCATCCCGGAGACTTTTGACTAGGGTCTTCTCGCGAGCCTTGGCGGTCTCCAGTGTCTCATCCAGTGTGGACAGTTTCAGCTTCAGATTAGCGATGGATTCGTTGGCTGTGGAGAGCTCCTTGGTCTTGTCGGATACGGCAACTTGCGTCTCCATCAAGCTGTGGAGAGCTTTGTCTCTCTCGGTCTTGAGTGTTGAGATCTGCTTGCCGTGTTCCTCAAGATCTGCTTCCAGCTTCTTCACTCCATCGGCAAGCTTGTCCTTGGCGGCCTCTGCAGCTTTGGCGGCATCGACGACCTCCTTCAGCTTGCCAGCATGATCTGCAGTCAGAGCCTCGAGGGCCTCTTTGTGCTTCAGCTCCAGATCCTGGGTCCGTTGCGCGAAAAGCCTTTCAATCTCCTCGTCCTTGGCGCGGAGCTTGTCGGCAAGAGCCTTCTCGCGGGCGGTGAGGTCATCATCATCCGCTTCAAGCCCGACGCGAAGTTCCCTCAAGTGTGCTTCCTCTGTGGCAGCCTGTTGCTTGGCATCCTCCTGTGCCTTCTCCACGTCAGACTGCTTCATGAGGAGATCGTTCCATCTCTGACTCAGCTGCTCTAGGCCAGTCCTCAACTCCTGGAAAGCTTCGGCAAACCAGGCCTGCGTCTCCTCAACGCGTTTCTGGAGATCTGCCTCAATCTTGTCGGCAACCGCGGCCCTGGAGTCTAGTTTCTCCTTCCGGACGCGGTGGAGTGCTTGGAGCTTCTGGTAGTTGTCATGCATGGCCTTGAGGAGCTTCTCTTCTTCAGATTTGCTGCTGCTGGCGCTTGGTTCATCGACGACCTCGAGCCCGGCGGTGGCAATGGCGTCTTCATCGAAGACTTCCCCTTCAGTTGGCGCCCTAGTGCTTGCCGTGCCTGGGATGCTGACGAACGAGTTGTCGCCAATCTTGAGGTACTTGCTTGACGACGGAGCTTCGGATGTTGGTGGCTGTTCCTCAACAGCCGCCTCCCCGGCGGCTAGGGGCTCTGTGTCCGGCGTAGCGCCTGGCGCTCCTGCGGCAGGGATGCCGTCAGTACGGCCACTAGCCTCCTCGCCGGCCCTCTCGGCAGATTCCTTGGCGGCCTCTTCCTCTGCAACCCTGGCAGCTTCGGCGCTGGCGTCCTTGGCGGCCTCGGCAGCAGCGTTCTTGGCAGCTTCGGCGGCTTCGGCGGCAGCATTCTTGGTGGCCTCCTCGGCGGCAAGCCTGCCGGCCTCGGCGGCAGCATCCCTGGCGGTCTCCTTGATGACGGTGTCAACGTCCATTTGCTCTGCCGAGGGAATGTCTGGGGGCCAAGAGAGCAAAACAAGATGAGATTGAGATGGAAGTTCAAGAAGACAAAAAAGAAGGAAAACAGAATAACAAGTACCTGTGACAATATTGGTTGCCGGCGTAGAGCTGCCGGTGCCCATGCTTGCCGGCTCTTCCTCGTCGCGGTAGAGCACGCTAGAGGAAGTCCTTGCCGGCGATCCATCTCTGGGCGGTGTGGTTGACGGAGGCGGCATATCAGGGGTGGCCTCTGATGGTTCTCCTTGTCGCTGCTCTCCTCCTGCACGCCTAGCGATGTCAGCAGTAAAGATGCACACCCCGGCACTTGCCAGCAGAAAGTGAGTAATAGACTCACGCTGGGGGCTGCGCCGGGGGCTGAGTCGAGGGCTGCGTCGCGGGCTGGGCTCCAGGCTGATGGTGATCGTCTCCGGCGCACCTGAGGTGCTTGCCGACGGTTCCTCGCCCGTCGAGGTCTTCGCCCTCTTCGCCATCCTCTGCACCAGAGTTTCCATATCCCTGCGGAGACAGGCCAAAGCAAGACAAATGGGTCAAGTAAAATCAAAAACTCAGAAAATAAGGGACGCGGCAAGATCCTTACTCTTCTTCTTCTTCTCCCGAGCTAAAGGCAGAGAGGTCGAAGTCAACTTCCGCCACGGGAGGAGGTGGAGGGGTGCTCCTGGGTCGCTTGGCTGCGGCAGGCGCAGGTTGCTGATGAGCCTCTTGCCGCTGCGTCGCCTTGCCGGCTACCCCTTTGTCGGGGGCTCCGCCGCTTGAGGAAGCTTGGCGGACCGAGGTCCCAGAGGTGGCACTCCGAAGGACACGCCTCTTCCTTGTTTCAAGGGTCGGGGCTTCCTCGTGCAGTTCCTCCTCGGCGGCATCTCCAGTAGAAGGGCCTTCGGCTGACGTGCCGCCCTGCCCTTCTGCGGTCTCGTCCTGTCCGGCAAGATCCTCATCCGGCAGCGCATCTTCTTCGCTGGTTCCCTCTCTCACGAAGCCAGCGCTGCCGGCCTCCGCGGCAAGATTTGCTTCCTCCGCCCTGCTGGCAATGTATGCCACTTCTTCCTCAGTAGTGGCGCGGACGAGGCCCTCTTCTTCGCGGATGGGCCTCTCCGTCAGATTGTCAAAGAATTGCTACACTTGCTCTTCAGATGGCTCAATCCAAGATCCGTCAAGGCTGTGAGCGTCAAACGCCGGCATCATGGCGATGATTGGGCCTAGAGAAGAGTTGTTGCATAGAGGGACTATGCTTGCCGGCAACTTGCATACTACGTCGCCCCTGAACAGTTTCTGGCAGAGAGCTGCGTGTTGCATAAATGTCAGATTGCCATTCAGCCTAGGGAATTGCCAGGCTGGTCTCCCTTTGTTCTGCAAAGGGGCGATGCGCCGGCGAAGGAAATCGGCGCCTATCATATCTATCGTGAGCCCGGCAGCTCTGAGGCGGTGAATCCTGGTGGTAGCGACTGTGAGCTTCTTGTCGTCAGGATCGAAGGCGCTCCAGTCGTTGCTGCGCGCTATCTTCGTCTGCCGCGGCAAGCAGAAAGGTTGGACTTCGGATTTTTCTGTCTCCCAAACCCAGCACCATCTGGCCCGCCATTCATCCCACTTCTCGCGGAAGGCCCCGTCTGGATAGACCTCCTTGGTTCCTGGCCGTGGGATCCAAGCGATGGAGCCAGAAAGGGCCTCGCCTTTTTGGATGCGGGGAATGAAGTAATGGCGAAAAAGAGCGGTGCTAGGAACTACTCCGGCAAAGTTTTTGCAAAGGTGAGCGAAAACGGACATGCAAGTTACGGCATTCGGCGTGAAATCCAAAAGTTGGAAGCCGTAGGTGAGCATGATGTCATTGAAGAAATCAGAGAAAGGGGGGTAGAGTCCGCAATAGAAGTAATCGGCAAAGAAGTGATATTTATTTGGGCCGCCCCTAGAAGAACCTGGACTCACGGCGGTGGCCGGATGCGCTGTCGTCTCTGTCGCCCACATGAACTGATATCGCTCCCTCAGTGCGGCCGCATCAAGCGCCGGGGGGAAGACGACGTGCTCCTTCCGCATCTTCGCCATCTTGTCCTCCGAGGCAGCGGCATCCACCTCCTTGCCCCTGCTTGCTTTGGGCGGCATGGCAGCTATGGGAGACGGAGGCTGAGGGCGGAGAGGGCGTGGAGGCGGCGGATGAGAGGGGGAGGCTCTGTTTCGAATCAAGGAAGAAGACGGCGGCGATTCCCAGATTGGAAGAGACAAGAGGTAAATGAGCAGCGCCTCTACGGATTCCTTTTTATGGGAAGAACGCGAGGCCGCCTCTTTACTAAAACAATATTGAAACGCTTCGCGAGCGCGCTGCTGTAACGGCCACGCTGCGCACGTCCCCCACGTCCCGCATTCAATGGGCGTCATGGGCGGCACTGTAAATGGAATGATTACGGTGGATAACTCCTGCCACGCGTGCCCGTGCACTATTTGGGCCTGGCCCAACAACGCCTCGCACCCGTGTATGGCCCAGGCCCGGGGGCTGTTGTCGGTGCACTAAGGATTGGGTCCTTTAGTACCCCGTACTTGTGCACGGACAGTTATAGCCGCACCTGCGGCAAGGCCTACCGGGAGACAACCGAATGCATGTTCATAAAGTCAAGGAGGCATCCAAGACAAGGCAATAATCAGAACATAGAAGACTGGAGGCTGGAACCCCGGCAAGATCTTGCCGGGATGGCTCGCAGCCCCGACAAGGCTCGCGCCCGGCAAGCCCCCGCTGCCCTGTCACCGCTCCAGTGCGGTCACCAGCTTGTCTTTTAGCTGTTGTCCTCCTGGTAACGTGTCAGGTGCTAGCGGTGCATGGGTTTAAGTGGTGCGATGGGACGGCCCCTTTTTCCAGCCCGAAGACACTAAGGGACACCTCAACGGAGCATTAAATGCATTTGTCCTAAGCCGTCAGTGTTAGGTATGATAACACTGTAGCTACTTTTACACCTCATGTATGCACTGTACGCCACTGTTGGTGACCCCTTCGAACGTATAAAAGGAGGCCCAAGGCGTAGCTACAGGGGGATCTTTTCAGCCCTTTCTGCATGTGTAGCCGCTGAGTACTGTAGCGCTCCCAGAACTTGAGCTAGAACACACCTAATATAACCAAGCAGGAGTAGGGTTTTACGCATCTTTGCGGCCCGAACCTGGGTAAAATTCCCGCGTGTTGATCATCAGATCTGCTCTCTGTACAAACCCTTCCCCTTGCCGAATCGTTAAGGGATCCTCGCGATCCCATAGGTGTCGTTTCCCCGACACGTGGTTGGTGCCCGGTGGCTGTCCCTTCACGTGGTTTGTTGGTCCGTCCAGTTGTGGGTTGACCTTTGATCCCGATGACCAACGTCGATAGTTGTCGCCTTGTTGCTCGAATCCTTGCGCTAGAGACGCACGGACCTAGTCTGTTCCAGTGCAGGAGAGACTCCCGTTTCTGTGATGCTAAGATCCGGCGGCTCCTATAAGGTTTCGATCCGAGGCCATGGCCACAAAGGTTTGGCTCGACCGTGGCTGGCATGATTCGGTGTCGGTCTCGTTTGGATGTGGTGCTAACTCTGGCGGCCGGCTGCGCGGCTGCATGATGTGTGTTTCGTGCTCCAGTTCCTTGCCATGTTGGCCTTTAGGTTGATGGGCATGAGTAGGACTCTCTCTGGTGAGGTGGTAGTAAGCGATGGTGTGCTTCGCCGTTGGTGATGTGTTGGGGAACGCAGCAGAAAACAAAAATTTTCCGACCTACGCACCAGCCCAGGACCACTATGGAGACTGCATACAAGGTTTGATCATTATCGTTACCGACTCGTAGCGCAGCGGAAGTAGAGTCGATGACGATTGGCGGTGCAGATCCCCGCAGCTAGGATTTTACAACCTCCCAACCGCGAGGATGTATACCCTCATCTGCCCCGCGGACAGCCCTCCGGGAGGTGGTCACACAGTCCCCCGGACAGTGTCGCGGACAGCCCTTCGGGAGGACCTCCGAAACTCGGACTGTCACTCGGACAGCCCTTCGGGACGACCTCCAAAACTAGGACGGTCACACGGACAGCCCTTCGGGAGGCACTCTCGAACTAAGACCGAAACTACGATCTCTCTACAGAGTTGCACACATACGGTGTCATCTATCCGGCAGGGCTTCGCCGTCCAGAACTAGTTCCTGCCGGAACCCAGACAGCCTTTCGGCTCTACGAAACTATTTCGCTGGGAGGGAGAGAAGAATGCCAGATCATGCATGGCTTTGTGTATGAGAGCAAGAGTGTGTCTTATGGCAGCCCACACACCTCCTATTTATAGGAAACCCAAGGGGTAGGGTGGTTTTACAAGAAAACCCAAAACCCACATGGAAAGGAGTCCTTCCCAAGGACCTAAAAGGTGAAACCAAGGAACAAGGGGGACTCCATGAAGGAGTCCACCATGTGGCCGGCCACACCCTCATGTGGGGCCCCAAAATTGGCCCCTATCCATCCATGTCATCCCCAAGATCTTTTGGAGCAAAGCCCCAAAAGGTGGCTTTCCAAAAATATCCCAAAAAGCACTTTCACTATTCACGACGACATTTTTCAGCGTCTGATCGAACTGAAAATATTCATGTGGGCTTAGAACATTTCTAGTACCCACCAAAATAATTTTCAACGCGAGCCGGAACAATTCCGGTTTAGTGATTTCATCTGCGAAAAGCATCTGAAGCGGTTTCGACAGCTCCGGAACATTTCCGGTTTTCATCCCGGAAAATTCCAGAAAGTTTCCAGAATGATTCTGGCACCCTCCAAGAATTATCAGGCATGTGCCAAAACCAATTTGACTTTATGGTATCCTCTGAAACAACTTTTCAGTTTCACCGGAACTCATCCGGTGACCTCTCTGCGGAACTTTTCCGCTGTCCGAAACTTTTCCGGCGTCCGAAACTTTTTCGGTGATTTTCTTTCAGACTCCCTGTCTAGTATTCAGCAGATAGATGACCCTTAAGCATGTGACCCTATAGGTTCGGTGAAGCATAGACATGACCCGGAACCCCTTCCGATCAATGATCAACATCGGAGCCGTGGACACCCATATTGATCCCTATACCCACACGAATGAATATTCGAGTGAACCTCCAGTTGCCATGTGCTATTCCTGTTGCTTCGCGATATGTTACAAATACCCGAGGTGAGAAACACCGGCATCCTCGTGGATCAACACTTGTCCACAATGCCAGTTACCTCGTTGTCGGTTTTTGTTCTCTTTTCTCGTTTCTATGTTCCGGTATCCCTGTGATCAAATCACACTTGTGTCTGGCCAGACGATGATGGATACCATAACATCGAGAGGGCCCAGAGATATCTCTCCATCATCGGAGGAGCAAATCCCAATCTTGAGCTATCAAGTTACTTAACATACTTTTCCATGAACCCGTAAGCCGCCGTAATAGCCACCCATTTACGGATGACGTTTAACAAACCCCAAAGTTCATGAAGCAAGCATGAAGAAACTCGACACTCTCATGGTCTAAGGAATTATGCAAACATTAACTTCTCTGTGTTATTAACCATTAACTTATGACGAATGAATCTCATAGCATAACATCAATCGGGTCGATTCAACACAAGTGTTCTACTAACATTGTGCCCTCAAAGTTGCCGGCATAGACATGCCCATGATCAGGAAAACAGAACCATCATGCAACACTTGAGCTAGTCTTAGAGGCCAGACTAGGAATACATTTTACCGTTTATTATTCCACACGTGCATATGAGTCTTCCTCCGAGCCTCGTGGTTATTGCAGACTCGAGAACCATAGCAGTTATAGCATGGAACATAAACCTAATTCTGAACAGGGAGATAATCAATAACATTTATTATTTCCTCTAGGGCATATCTCCTACAGACTCCCACTTGCACTAGAGTCAATAATCTAGTCAATGCTAATGCACTTTACACCTATGGCATACTGGTGTAAAAAATGCTTCGCATGTGGTATAGCCTGATGTCCAACGGATCTGACGACTTCAGCTCCGTGTGTAACTTTGCATATCCTCGCGTTTTCACGCTTTCACAAAATTCATATTTTGTGTGGACTTGGCTTTGCATATGTGTGAATCATTGGTCGAAACCTGATTCCTCAGACTGAGCTATGGAGCAACTATCTGCAATAGTGTCCCATAGACCAAAGCCATCTTGGAACCATACTAAGTTCATGAATGAACTATATGATTCAACAACTTCTTTGTCGCTTCTTAAGCGTCAACATACTTAGCCTTTGTTATAGAATTCGCCACAGTATCTTGTTTGTAACAATTTCCAACTACCGTGCCATCATATTGTGTATTACACAAAACCCTTAACTTAAATCGAAAATCGCATGGAGCATTGATGAAGACTGTATCGATGTAATTACTTACAACGAGCACTTCATAATCTCTGCTTGCAAGAAAACATGTCATCACTACTACTCTTGTACTCAATGACATCTTTCACTGTTGTCCTATGATCAGTACTTTGATCACTTTGGTATCCATACTTGCAACAACTTTTGGAGTATCGGACATATCTGGTTGTTTTACATACCATGGAATACATGATTAATCCAAACACAAGAGTGTGTGGAATCTCCATCATGTATTTTACTCATCAGTGTTTTGGGACACTGAGTCTTGCAAAAACTCTTTCCATGTGACTTCGGCAAGAATCACTCCTTGGCGTTTTAAATGCTAAAAAGTTTTAGCATCTTGTCAATATGTATTCATTGCTTAGCCCCATTAGGTAAATCTATCTCCATAGATCATCATGCCTAATATTGAGGCTATTTAGCCTAAGCACTTCATTGAAAAACTATTTTCAAATGAAGTCCTAATTCATGTCAAGAAATTTATTTCCAATTAACAATGTGTTAAGTACACAAGGTTTTTAGAAATATTATTATGCTCCCACTTACTTTCTTGAATCACAAGCATCTTCGATACCATTTGATGAAGTCAAACCCCCTTGACCATTTCATCAAAAACGAAGATTCCAACTCCACTTTGCTCTCTTCTGTCCATCGCTGGAACTCTGAAGTTTGCATACTTACTAGCATCCTCTGGATCGACAAATTACTTTGGACTGTATCACATACAAGTCCTAGGTTTCATTTCCATCAGATGGAAATCTTTTTGTCATCCATGTTTCATATCTCATGATTGAAATATGTATTAATTGCTAGTTCAACCCGAACCGACTTCAAGCATCGCTACGGTGAGACAATCTCATCGTAGTCAACTCCTTGAACTTGTTATGGCAACAAGTCGAGCTTTATGGATAAAACATTTTATCCGTATCAGTTTTTAGTTCCATAAATATTCGTTAGACTCTAAGTCTTCCAAAAGGTGTATCAAGATTTTAATCTCGAATCACTTATATGGAAACTATCTCGGATTGTATTGGCATTTAGCCAATTCCGGAGTCAGGGCCCATCAATGCTTCCTTGTGTATTGTAGGTATACTGTTGTCTAACAACAATATCTCGTTTGTGCACCTGATAGGTTTGCACGAGCTTTGCCTACGTGGTTCAGCTGCAAGTTCGACCGAAGTCCATACATCTCATGTAGAGGCTTCCGTATCAGTCGCAGTAGGAAACTCCGGAATCACTTCCAAGGTTCCTTTCCTTTGACCTGATGACGAAGATACTGGTTATCTCGTCGAGTTGCACTGTCCTCCCACTCACCTTTTTGAAAGAACCATTTTCTTCAAAAAAGCATACCGTTCTTTGTGGCAAACCTATTTGCCTCGGTATTGTGGTGGGGAAATACCCAATGACTTGGGATAACCTACAAAGTAGCACTTGTCTGATTTGGAATAGGTTTGTAACCTTTTACACAAGCCCCATATTCCAAATGTTAAGAAAAGATATAATATGGTTGGGCGTACCATACCATGGCGTCATTTCAACAGACCCGATGGAGCTCTTTTCAGTGTAAAAGCCGCAGTCTCTAAAGCATCACTTTAAAAGGGATAATGGCAAATTTATTTATGTCATCTTTGATCTTACCATGTCATGAATGGTTCGATTACATCTACACGGACTCTCCACTTGCAGTGGTGCTCCGGGAGGTGCAAGTTATGAAACCCCTTTCACAACTCATCAGACATTCGCTAAACTTGTAACTCAAATATTCCTTTCTGCAATCGAATTGTAGAAACATAATTTTCTTGTTACAACAACTTCTACTTCATTTTTGAAAACCTTATGAATGAATTCAAAAGATCCAGACTTACGTCTCATCAAGTAAATATCAATATATCTACTTGAGTCATTTCTGAAGATAGATAAATCCACTACTTGCAACAACATTTATTGAACTACACACATCAAAATGTATGATCACCAATAAGTTTGTTGCTCGTTCCTTATGGCCTGTGAACGGTATTTCAGTCACTTCACTTTTCGGAGGAAAGTTGCAAGTGTCAGATGATTCAAAATCAAATGACTTTAAAATCCATCATAATGGAATTTTCCATGCGGGTTTCTCCAATGTGACCAAATGCAGTGCCACACATATGTGGTATTCTTTTAGTCTTGCGACATTTAGCGTTAGTGTTATGGATATATCATATTACCATCAATATTCATAACATACATCCCATCCTGGATGGAAGCATGGCCCTTCATGTTATTCATAACACCGAACATCAAAAGTTCTCTTATGAATAACCTCCTTGCAAGATACCTTATGCGAAGGGCTAGAGTGTATGAAACTCTAAATGAATTATGAAAGTAAATACAGAGGTAATGTATTATTATCAATATTCATAACATACTTCTCATTCATAATGAAAGTATGGCCCTTTTGTTATTCATAACTCCGAACATTAAAAGTTCTCTTATGAACAACCTTCTTGCAAGATACTTTATGCAATGGGCTAGAGTGTGTAAAACTCTAAAATGATTTATGAAAGTAAATACATAGGGAATACACCTATGGAAGGCATAGTAACATTTACTATGTTCCCTGCGTGTATCTAAACCTCATTCCTGGCTAGTCTTTCAGGCCATAGTAGTTCTTACATCGAGTTGCAACAGAATGCAATCGAGTGGATATCTTTGTGATTAACTCACAATACCCAAGAATTAGTGATTAACATGTTTAACCATAATTCCCAAGAACTATATCTTTGACCAGCCTTCTATACATCAAAAACCTGTATGACATTCATACATGAGCTGGATATTCCAGTCTTCTTTCCTTTTGCCTTTATACTTCTAACAGTTTAACTTTCGGTATTTCTCCTACTCTCAGAAGAAGCACCCAACTTAAGAGTGGCGATAGCCCCGGACTTCCTAGGCGTGAAAGTTTCACTAACACCCTTCGGACACTTCCTTTCTCTTTAAGTTGTTTGTTTTATTCACCATCATCATATGACAGGCGTTCTTCTGGATCCCTCTCTTATCAGTCTAATGCATAGTAAACTCCTTTACTAATAGTTTGCAAACAAACATTGCTTTGGATATCTCATATCTTTTAGCCTTTGTCTGTCTCTGAAAATGATTTTCAGATTCCATGAATATCACATAACTATCCAAACTTTCGAAGTTCGGGTCTCATGGAAGCAAACATATTGCACTTGACTGAAACGGAATTCTAGCTTTTGGATCGATGGACGAGAGTCACATGATCCATAACATTAGCGGGAGAATACCGAAAGCAAGCGATAGGACAAGTCCTTCTCGGCACTCTGGAGGACAATCCTCTCATTACGTTACCAACCGTAAAGTTTTAACCAGATATTTAACAGCTATTCAATTTTAATTGGGAAGGTGGAAACGCGAGCCATTATTCTACAACTATTATGCAAATAACACTTAGACAGTGTTCATAATTATTTGCACTGAGAATTAAAAGAATTAATTCTACAATGCGCTCCCATTCAAATCAATATCTCTCATAATTGATTGTGAGTGATACAAGACCCCCATTTTAATTGTTCGCCATTGGTGTAACACCACTGATGACGAAAATCTCAACCGGTAGGCCAACTTGCCAATCACATCTCTATGTGATTCTTGTTCATCTTTCGATGCGCGTGTTCCGAGCTCATGACGGTCATGCCTGAACGTCAAGACAACCAAGTGATCTTGCTGCGAGGTCTCAACTCACCCGCCTCACACTTCCCTAATCGTTTGTACCCGTGTGACACGGCGCACTCCGAGAAGTTAGGTGCCGTGACGGTGCTACACTTGGGAGAACACTAACCACTTGATATTTTTGTGAGAGATCACCCTAATAAAAAGCGACTACCGCGCAATCAAGAAGGGTGCATCATAAGGGATAAACATCTCAGGCAATTCATAATAGCATGATATGGCATAGCCCTTTCTGACGGAGAAGTCTTTCATTTCTTCGTCTTCGGCATTCGCGTTGGTGTTCACCTTCGCGAAGATTGCCACCACCTTGTCGATGCACCAGATAATATTGCTATCTCTATAGCTAATAAAATAAGTGCATTACTGAAGGTTGACACGTAGGTCATTAAAGTGACAATCATATGGCTCCAGCCATCATGCCGAATCATGACACGCAGGTCATGTTAATCAATTTACATTATATAGTCATCTCATACATAATCAAATTATAATGAGCACTGCTATACCACATCACATGCACATGCAAACCATCCTGCAAAACCAAGTTAGACGCCTCTAATCGGTTCATGCAAAATTTTATTTTACGTGGCTTCTAAGGTTTCGAAACAAACCGAAGCTACCAACGTCCATCATCAAGCATGATAATCCAAGTCGCTAGATTAACATTGCGGGGTGTATGAAACACGAGATAATAAAATCTCGAGCCCCATACTAAACTTCGTCATACGCGTGACCCCCGTGCGGATCATATCTGCATTGCCCTTTCGTCTGCGAAATTTCATCTTTCTTTTTAACTACGGTGGAATTCAATGAACTGTTAGCACTTCGTTGATCAATCAGGATCGCGGATTGCCAGAACATTGAAACTCCACCATACTGTTATCAAGATCAGAAATATGCAAATTCCAGGGAAGCAACAAGAACATCGGGTAACAGATTTCATCTGCTACCCGCACAAATAATTTTCAGTAATAGAACTCATCTACTACCTAATTATATTGTGCAATACCCATACATCTCTATGTATTCTAGATCGCAACCTGCATCTACGCATAGCACGGCTCTTGATGCCACTGTAGGGGAACGCAGCAGAAAACAAAAATTTTCCGACCTACGCACCAGCCCAGGACCACTATGGAGACTGCATACAAGGTTTGATCATTATCGTTACCGACTCGTAGCGCAGCGGAAGTAGAGTCGATGACGATTGGCGGTGCAGATCCCCGCAGCTAGGATTTTACAACCTCCCAACCGCGAGGATGTATACCCTCATCTGCCCCGCGGACAGCCCTCCGGGAGGTGGTCACACAGTCCCCCGGACGGTGTCGCGGACAGCCCTTCGGGAGGACCTCCGAAACTCGGACTGTCACTCGGACAGCCCTTCGGGACGACCTCCAAAACTCGGACGGTCACACGGACAGCCCTTCGGGAGGCACTCTCGAACTAAGACCGAAACTACGATCTCTCTACAGAGTTGCACACATACGGTGTCATCTATCCGGCAGGGCTTCGCCGTCCAGAACTAGTTCCTGCCGGAACCCAGACAGCCTTTCGGCTCTACGAAACTATTTCGCTGGGAGGGAGAGAAGAATGCCAGATCATGCATGGCTTTGTGTATGAGAGCAAGAGTGTGTCTTATGGCAGCCCACACACCTCCTATTTATAGGAAACCCAAGGGGTAGGGTGGTTTTACAAGAAAACCCAAAACCCACATGGAAAGGAGTCCTTCCCAAGGACCTAAAAGGTGAAACCAAGGAACAAGGGGGACTCCATGAAGGAGTCCACCATGTGGCCGGCCACACCCTCATGTGGGGCCCCAAAATTGGCCCCTATCCATCCATGTCATCCCCAAGATCTTTTGGAGCAAAGCCCCAAAAGGTGGCTTTCCAAAAATATCCCAAAAAGCACTTTCACTATTCACGACGACATTTTTCAGCGTCTGATCGAACTGAAAATATTCATGTGGGCTTAGAACAATTCTAGTACCCACCAAAATAATTTTCAACGCGAGCCGGAACAATTCCGGTTTAGTGATTTCATCTGCGAAAAGCATCTGAAGCGGTTTCGACAGCTCCGGAACATTTCCGGTTTTCATCCCGGAAAATTCCAGAAAGTTTCCAGAATGATTCTGGCACCCTCCAAGAATTATCAGGCATGTGCCAAAACCAATTTGACTTTATGGTATCCTCTGAAACAACTTTTCAGTTTCACCGGAACTCATCCGGTGACCTCTCTGCGGAACTTTTCCGCTGTCCGAAACTTTTCCGGCGTCCGAAACTTTTTCGGTGATTTTCTCTCAGACTCCCTGTCTAGTATTCAGCAGATAGATGACCCTTAAGCATGTGACCCTATAGGTTCGGTGAAGCATAGACATGACCCGGAACCCCTTCCGATCAATGATCAACATCGGAGCCGTGGACACCCATATTGATCCCTATACCCACACGAATGAATATTCGAGTGAACCTCCAGTTGCCATGTGCTATTCCTGTTGCTTCGCGATATGTTACAAATACCCGAGGTGAGAAACATCGGCATCCTCGTGGATCAACACTTGTCCACAATGCCAGTTACCTCGTTGCCGGTTTTTGTTCTCTTTTCTCGTTTCTGTGTTCCGGTATCCCTGTGATCAAATCACACTTGTGTCTGGCCAGACGATGATGGATACCATAACACCGAGAGGGCCCAGAGATATCTCTCCATCGTCGGAGGAGCAAATCCCAATCATGAGCTATCAAGTTACTTAACATACTTTTCCATGAACCCGTAAGACGCCGTAATAGCCACCCATTTACGGATGACGTTTAACAAACCCCAAAGTTCATGAAGCAAGCATGAAGAAACTCGACACTCTCATGGTCTAAGTAATTATGCAAACATTAACTTCTCTGTGTTATTAACCATTAACTTATGACGAATGAATCTCATAGCATAACATCAATCGGGTCGATTCAACACAAGTGTTCTACTAACATTGTGCCCTCAAAGTTGCCGGCATAGACATGCCCATGATCAGGAAAACAGAACCATCATGCAACACTTGAGCTAGTCTTAGAGGCCAGACTAGGAATACATTTTACCGTTTATTATTCCACACGTGCATATGAGTCTTCCTCCGAGCCTCGTGGTTATTGCAGACTCGAGAACCATAGCAGTTATAGCATGGAACATAAACCTAATTCTGAATAGGGAGATAATCAATAACATTTATTATTTCCTCTAGGGCATATCTCCTACATGATGGTCATGATGGTGACCTCTTCGGCCTGCGGCGGTGGCCTCACTGCGGATTACGGTGGCCACCAAAAGGTCTTCGTGAGGTTCCTTCCCCTAGATCAAGTGGTTAAATTCAGTGAGATGCAAATTATGGACGACGACTTGACGCAGAGGGATGATCGTGCAGGGGCGGCAGCAGCGTCGCATGTAGCTGTTGGGATCGCAGAAAAGTGGGTCAACAACACCTAGCGACTCTGATGGTGGTGCGACTTGGGCACCCGGTGCGAGCTCCAGGTGAAAGCTAGGTCTGATCCGAGTTGGTTGTAATGTCGATGTATTTATGTTGTTACCTTGTTGAAGACATTGCTCGGATTGATTCTTCACAGTGAAAACCTAGATTTTGTCCTTGGTGGTTGGATCCGGTGACGACGATGCTTGAGTGTCGGTCCCTTCTTGAAGGCGTTGTTGTTAAAGAATCTCGTCGTCTATGCTGTGTCATGAGATGATTGGTGCGGATATAGTCATTGTTGTGATTTATTGATCATGGATCTAATTGCTTTAGATTTTTTTTTCCTCACCTACGCATAGCTTTGGTCTTATATGAATTTCCTATTTGTGGGCGTGTTTGTGTGTGTGTGTGTGTGTGTGTGTGTGTGTGTGTGTGTGTTAGCTGTGTGCATCCTAACTATATAGAGGTCGGGTGTGTGCTCTTTCGGTTTGTATCCTCTTGATGCTGCTTTTGAGTCGATGAAATCCACCCTTTGTTGAAAAACATATCAGATCTAATTAATGTTATTGGTAGGTGAGCATTCTGCGATACATGATCTCGAAGGCCTTGATTGTGCGGTGCTCCGCGACGCGATATGACTTCACAGAGGTGAAAAGGACAATGTTTTCCCGCATCACCTTGTCCTTCTCCCCTCCAACTCACGCTCAAGCTACTCATAGTACCTGCGTTTCGGGGTAGACTCGGAGGCGGAGACCGCGGCCATGGCTAGGTCATTACGGTTGACCTCGATGGACGTCAAGCTCAACAATGCAGGCGTGACCGAGTTTGCAAACGACGTTGACGCTCAGGAGCAATCAGCCGCCATGGGTGTGGTGGACCTCGATGGTCCTTGCCCACACAACCACTAAGCCACCACTTAATTTGTGCAAATATGGTATGGATGTGGCGCACCATCAGGTCCGACTCGATTGAGGGTGGGGATTGGTTCTAGTTGTTGCACATTGTGATAGGATGCGGTAAAATTGACGGTGGAGCCGTCGATAGTTGGGTGTTGAAATGTCGTGTAAAAACTAGAGTTTTGTGTATGGGGTTTGATGGTTGGACATAGACAAAACAGTCCGAGGGTTTATAGACCTTTGAGCACGGATTAAAGATTTTTTTAGATCAATTACAAGTGCTTTAAGCTTGTCCATCGCATATATGCTCCTTTTGTTTTCTTTGCCAAATAAAGCAAAAAAAGTATTTTTAGTCCTTATAAAAATAAAATGGATTCTTGAACCTGTTTCACTCTTATGTCACGTCGAGGTACTGAGAAAAGAACTTCTTTAGAAGCACAGTAGAAACACAGACAATCACATACATGCAGATATACTCACATTTATGAAGACATATCCTATCCATGTGAACACTTCGGTTGAGGAAGTCACCGCAAGTGCCTTTTAGTTGACGGGAAATTTTCATCTCCCTCTAAAACTAACATTACCGAAGATCAAAATAAATTCAAAAAAATGCAACCACACATGCTAAGTCTACAACTTGTATCCGTGTTGGCTCGTTCCACCACAAAGAAACTAACAATCAGAGCTACGTTCAATTCACAACAAATCTCCTTAGAGCAACTCTAGCATAGTCATATTGGGAAAATTGCCATAATCAACAATACAGTGATTCTAGCAATAAAAAACCCACTAGTAGATTCGTCATCCCATACCACATTAGTGTAATTAATGGAAAACCCTCCATATTTGACCTCACAACTTCCATATATGGAATCTCGGAGCTTCCTTCTGGAGCGCGCTTCATATGGCAGTTGTTTGTGGCGGGAAGAAAACTTCCTGTTGTCCCTCACCTCACGTGGGAACAATGGTGGATCTACCATAGGGGCAAACAGGGGCAGCCACCGCGGGTCACCATAGGCGGAGAAGGGTGCCCCTGCAAGCCCCTTAGCCTCATATCTCAATGGTGCTTCACCTCAGGTCGTTGCACGTTCTGCCTTCGTCGAATCATTATGAGGAGAAAGAAAGGAGAAAACAAATGGTATTAAATGAGCTCATGCAGTACTGGGCCTTGTAACGATGCAGTGGTAAACATGTTGTAGCATAGGCCCAGCCCAATAGGAGGAGCTGCTTCACACCGGGAGAAAAATAGATCGATCCCACCCATTCGACAAGACCTAGCGCCGCCGTCGTGAGCAGCTGCTCGATGTATCCACCTCTACCCTCACCGCTGATAGACACCTTCTCGGCTCATCCTCCATGGACCATGACTCCACCTTCCATGCCTCCTCCTCATCTCCTCCTTCATGAACATGTTGTTGGGTATTCTTCCACCAGTTGCTTGCTACTCATCGCCGTGTTTCACCTTCACATTTGGATGTCGGTGATGGACCCAGAGGAGGCCCAATGGATTGCGTAGGAGAAAGCCGCGTCGGTATGTTTGCTGACGGCTACACGAGACGGTGCCACACCACAAGCGCAAAGCGCCCACACGACAACAACAACGATTAGTAGCAGCATTCCAACGACATGTCTTTCTTCACCCTGATCTTCCTCTGTTTCATCTTGTTTTTCTGCACCAAACCATGTTTGAGTTCAACGTTTACAGTACAAATTTTTTAAAAGACACTAAAATTTAGTATCTACTTCGATATTGTAGGTACATTTCATGCCTTGATGGACCTTCGAGGTCATCTACCTCGACAACCCCGTGTTCCTTGTTAAACTACATCTTATAGATGTACTAACATCTTATCAAAAGCTATAATTGTTAACACACTGGTGCTAAGATTTACTTTCATAATTTTTTGGTTCCAGGCGTCATTTACTATTGTGGGGTCATATGGTGGCATCAAGTGAACATTACAAGAAAAATAACTAATAGTTTATAAGATCTTTTTTGTGTTTTCCCATGTTTTAATAGTTGAATCTCATGATTTTTGGTCGAGTGAACTTGCATTTGTACCTTCATATATTTAGACCTTAAATATTTCGCCCTGGCTAAATTAAGTTCCTAGACCCCCCATCGCGTGGGATGGCAAGGAAGTTGGGAAAAAGATGCCCCGGTGACAAATGGGTCTTATAATATGAAGGCAGCTAAACATGGCGACTGTGACTTTATATGCTTTGCCTCGACGGCCTTCAGCTCCATATGAAATGCAGGTTGCCAATATGGCTCGTCTGCTAGAGTTGGTATTATGTTTTACATTTCCATGAAATTTTACTGGAATGAGACACGTCATTGGCATTAACACATCGTGTGCATAGTTGTTTTCTTTTTCTGGAAACGTCATGTGCATAGATAAATGAACGAAACAGCAAACTTGCACCCTATTATCAGGCCCGACCCTAAGCATGAGGGAAGCGCTTTGTTGCACCTGCGGTGAGATAGAAGAAGGTCTCGCCTCAAGTGCTATTGGGCCAACACAGTAGCTTCGGTCTTCACATCTTAGTTCATTCTTTCTTCTTTGCTTCTTGTTTGTTTGTTTTTTTAATATTTTTGAAATATTATAAACATATATATTTTAAACCTTCATTTAATAAATTTTCCAAAACATTTTTATCATGAATATGAAACATGTTAAAACAGTATAAAAATTTATTTGCAAAATTTTAAAAAATTGTTGTTCCATTAAAAAAAATGACCGTCACACTTAAAGTATGCTCACACGCTTCCAAAAATGTTTCTATAGTGTAAAAACATATTCACGTAGTTTTTAAATTGTACAATTAAAAACAATTTATTTTCACGCAAGTTTCCGAAAATAATTCATGCATTATAAAAATCTGTATACAATTTTAAAAAGTGTTCACAAAACTAAAATGTTTTTTAATATTCCAAACAATATTCGTGACATTTAAAAAATCGTCATACATTTTTAAAAAACGCATGGGAATTGTTTTCATGTATACCATGTAAGAAAATCAAACATGTATTTGAAAGATCCTACCGTTTAGTTAAATTCTCAACATGCATTTGAAAATATTTAATATGTACTAAAATAATTAAAATATGTATTTCAAAATAATTTTTCTAATGTTGTATTTTTTTTCATGTATCAAAAAATCTTTCACGTGTTCTACCGAAAATATACGATGTGTATTGGACAAGTTGACATGTATTGAGAAAATAGAAAATAAAAAAAGAAAAAGTGGAAAAGGACAATTTGTTTCGCAAGAAACCGATAAGGAAACCCAACAAAACCAAAAAAATATGTAAACAAAAAACAATAAAACTGCTAAGAATAACACCGAAAATAATATAAAAATCCATGTGAGGATCCTTCCCGAAACCAACGGAAGGTTCCATGTTATTCGGCCGGTCCATCCTACTACAACATTTTTTGAGGGTTCAACCAAGTCTTTATTCACTCAAATTTCACAAGTTGTGGGATACAAAACGGATCGTGCGGGACCGACATCCACATGTGCCTCCCCTGATCCAAAGAGCGAGCAAACTTGGCTAGTCTATCGGCGTCATGGTTCGCCGCTCTACTTTCGAACATAAAATTACAAGTAAATTGAAAAGCCCTAAGGTTTATTTCAGTAATAACAGCTCCATATTTCGCACTGCTTCCTCGGTGGATATCGCTTATGACCTGCTTGCAGTCAGAAGCGATGATGAAATTCTGAAGAAGGGCATCTGTCGCAAGTGATAGGCCTTCTCTGCATGCTAGCACTTCCAAAGTAGCCACATCAGTGATGCCATTGATTACTAGCGCTGAACTGCCAAGGAAGTTACCTGTCCCATCTCGACATACAGCCACCGCTGCTGCCCTTTTGTGCACCTTTGAAATTGCTGCATCTACATGAATTTTGACGAATCCCGAAGGGGGCGCCTTTGGCTTGACAACCGATGGTCTGGGGGCTACCTGTTTCTTCTTCCCCTGAGATGGTAGAAGATCGAGTTCGTGGATGAACCTCGAGATGAACTGGTGAGTTGCCGCGGGACTTTGAAAGATCTGTTCATGGATCGCCTTCCTCCTTGCCCACCATATAGCCCAGAGTGTGACTGCTAGGCGGATGAATGCCTCATGAGATAGAGTGTCAATCATAGCGAAAAGCCATTGTTTTGCATCCGGTTCAGTCGTCGCACAAAGATGTTCCGCTAGTTCTCCATCCACCATGGCCCAAATGCATCGGGACATCGAGCACTCCAACAAGGAATGTCGCCAAGAATCTGGCGCACCGCAAAGCCCACACGCGCATGAAGTCGCCATGTTTATATGTGCGCGGACATCTTCCGTTGGGATGGATTGCTTAGCTAGTCTCCAAAGAAACATTCTAATCTCTCCAGGAACTTGAGTCTGCCACAATTTCTTCCATGAATCAGCATCTCTGGCCGAACTTGATGATCCTGTCGATCCATCCAGCCATGCACCTCTTCTGTACTTGGTTTCTATCATCATTCTATATGCTGATCTTATAGAGAAATAGCCGTTCTTCTCAAAGAACCATGTCCACGTATCCGGGATATTACTAGTGCACAAGGGTATCTCCAATATTGCTATTATATTAATTGGAAGACAAACTTCTTCCATCCTGGTGATATTCCATGTAGCCGATGTGGCATCAATCAGCTCAGCGACCATCTAGGGAGGGTTGTCTGTTCGAGCACCATAGGGCCGCATCATCTCCTTCCTAGGTATCCAATTCTCATTCCAGTTGTGAGTGGAGTTGCCATTGCCAATAGTCCTGATCAATCTTGTTTTAATATGTCTCGGCCTTCAACTATAGATCTCCAAACCTGGCTCGGATGGCTGCCTAGCTCGGCTGATAGGATAGAACTCCGGAAAATATATGCTTTTAAGAATCCGAGCACTTAACGACTCCGGGTGTTGAAGGATCCTCCATGCTTGTTTTGCCAAAAGTGCCAAATTGAATAATTCAAAATCCTTGAATCCCAAGCCTCCTATGCTCTTTGGTTGTGTCATCGCTTCCCACGAGATCCAATTAGGTTTGCGATTTCCATCTTTGCTCCCCCACCAGAACTTCCGAATAAGCATATTTAGATGTTCACACAGTCCCCTAGGCAACTTGAAGCATGACATAGAGAAAACTGGAACCGCCCGGGCCACTGATTTAACTAACACCTCCTTGCCTGCTGTTGACATCGTTTTCTCAATCCAGCCTTGCACTTTACTCCACAAGTAGCCCTTCAAGTACTTGAACGCACCATTCTTGGAGGATCCCACATCAGACGGAATCCCTAAATATTTTGCACTTAAGGTTTCATTTGGAACTAGCAGCAAAGCCTTTACCTCCTGTTTTATAATGTCAGGGCATTTCTTACTGAAGAAAATCGATGACTTCTCATGATTAATCCTTTGTCCTGAAGCCTGACAATATGTGTTCAACAACTGGTGTACCTCATTCGCTCCCTCTGCACTAGCCTTAGAAAACAAGAGGCTGTCATCAGCAAAAAAAAGTGATTAACTGGTGGTGCTGAAGCTGCCACCTATATCCCACCAATGTTGGATGACTCGTCAATAGATTTTAGGAGGCACGAAAGGCCCTCTGCTGCAATCAAGAATAGATATGGGGAAATAAGGTCTCCCTGTCGAATTCCACGAGAAGGTTTAAACTCATCTAACTTCCTGCCATTAAATAGAACTGAGAATTTCACCGATCGTACCATGCTCATGACTATGTTAACCCACCGTTCAGTGAATCCCAGTTTCAACATGATTCCCTGGAGATAATCCCACTCAACTCTGTCATATGCCTTCATCATGTCAAGTTTAAGTGCACAGTGACTGTTTCTCTTGGATTTGTTACGCTTCATAAAGTGAAGACACTCATAAGAAGTAATAATATTGTCAGTGATAAGCCTGCCAGGAACAAAGGCAGACTGTTCCTCTGAGATGATGTCAGGAAGCACTAGCTTGAGCCTATTTGATATAACCTTGGACGCTATCTTGTAAAGTGCATTGCAAAGTGAGATAGGTCTAAACTGTGTCAACGAAGTGGGGTTCTTTACCTTCGGTATTAGGACAAGGATTGTATCATTTATGCACTCTGCAGATTCAGTTCCATTGATAATGCGAAGAACAATATCTGTCACCTCTGTCCCACAAACTTCCCAATGTCACTGAAAAAAATGTGCTGGAAATCCATCTGGGCCCGGTGCCTTCGTGGGGAACATCTAGAAAAGTGCCATTTTGACTTCCTCTTGCGTATATTCTGCTTCTAGAATCTGGTTCATAGCTGGGGTGACCTTTAGGGGTACTGAATCAAGCCCCCGGTTAATATCATGTACCCCTTCAGACAAGTACAAGGTGCTGTAAAAATTTGTAGCATGCTCTTCCATCTCGGCTACAACCTCGGTCACCCTCCCATCTGGCAGACATAGAGCCTTGATCTGATTCTTTTTCCTCCGTCTACTTGCCCTTAAGTGGAAGAAGTAAGTGTTCTTATCACCATGTATTAACCACTCCACCCGTTCCCTTTGACGCCAGAGATCTCTTCTCTATTGAACAATTCAACCAGCCGGTCACATGTTTTAATTTCTACCCGAGAAGGCTCGGTTCTCCCTGGGACCGCGCGCAACAGAGCCAGCTGATTCAGTAGGCTTCGGATCTCGCGCCTGACATTACCAAAGACATTTCGATCCCAAGCAGCTAGATCTTCTGAAAGCGACCCGAGCTTTTCTTTAATCCCTTGAACAGTTCCCTCCTGTCGCTGTCCCCAGCTTTGCGCCACTGTAGCAGCTAGATTCTCATGTGACTCCCACATCAATTCATATCTAAAAGACCTGGGTCCACCTGTGCATGCATGCACGTCGATCAAGCGTAGCACCAAAGGTGCATGATCGGAGGAAGCTACTATTTCATGGCTCAACTCAGCTTGTGGCATAGCAAGAACCCAACCTGCCGAGGCTACACATCTGTCCAACCTGACACGAGTGAAAGTCCCACCTGCCACCTTCTTCTCGAAAGTCCACGGATTCCCCTTGTACCCTATGTCCGAAAGGCCACAGGTTTCCATGGCATCTCTAAATGCATCCATCTGAGCCTGGCTACGGCTGCCAACTCCGTCATTAAAATCGCCCATAGCTACCCACGGGAGCGTACTTGCTGTCACAATGCCTCTCATCGTGTCCCAAGTTTTATACCACTCAGGAACTTGAGCCTCGCCATAAACAAAGGTGATGCGGAAGGGAATAGCTGCCAGATCCTCAACTTCCATGTCTATGTGATACTGAGAGTAACCAATAACTTTTGGTTTTATTGAATCTTTCCAAAATACACCAAGACCACCACTCCTACCTGAACTACCAACTGCAAAACTTTTATTGAACCCAAGTGTGTCTACCAAACTTTCTACTCTTGATCCCTCTATCTGAGTTTCAAGGATACATAATATAGAGGGGGAAAAACGCCTCGTTAAATCACGAAGCTCTCGAACTGTCGCGGGTTTGCCAGCACCGCGACAGTTCCAAGTAATGATACTCATTGAGCCCGACGGCGCCCATCTAGTGAGCCCGCCAAGTTTTTTGTTACTATTTTCAAATTCTCTTTAGCATCAACACTTGCCCTTGATCGGGTCCCTCTTCGGTGGTGGACTGGCCATTGAGGAGCCATGGGGGATTATAGCTAGTTGGTTGTTATGTTGGTCCTTCCCAATCTGCTCCGTGCTAGCTCCATCCCCTCCGATCACATTGCTGCTATCTCTTTTCCTGTTGTTATCCTCCATGTCGATATCGTTCAGGTCATCCGCCGGGTCCTCCTCCTTATCCTCCTTTCTTGCATTGTCCCAACCACCACTGTGCCCTCCTCGGCGGCCTCCCCTACGGCCACGCCCCCTGCCTAGGCCGCGTCCTGTCCTCATAAACCATTCTGCTCTGAGTTTCTTGAAAATCAAGGCCGACGGGGGGTGAATGCCATTGTCGTGTTCCTTATAGAGATGCCCTAGCATACCGCACACAGCGCACCAGTCAGGCAATTTTTCATACTTCACTTTATAAATTTGACGCTTCGAATCACGTATCATGGACACCGCGTTCTTGAGTGGCTTCGTGACATTGATTCGGACCCACACACGGTAGAAGTCACCCGTGAAATCTTGGGATGGGGGTTCAGAGAACAACCCCTCTCCCACCTTGGCCGCCAGGGCAGGAACTAGATGGGCATAGAGGTCAGGGACGTCATGGATCTGAATCCATATCTCTATGGTGTCCAAATTGATCGTCGATGGCTTGGTCACCCCATCATATTCCTTGATGATAACATCATCGCCTCGGAAGTTCGATGGTCCATCTTGCATCACTCTTTCCCAATCCCCCAAGCATGAGAACTGGATGGTATATAGATTTTCTTCTAGCGGTCTGAACTTTACCTCCTGCGCCAGATCCCAGGCAGCGCGCATGTTTCTAAAAAACCGTGTCTGGCTATAGGTTTTTCAAAGTGAACCCTAGCCAGAGCTATCCAACGTGCGGCCGCTAGTGGAGCATCCTTCTCGTCGAAGACGACGTCATCCAGATCCTCTTCGCGCAGCCCCAATTCCTTCATCATCCTATCGACGTCGCTGATCTCAGCTGATCCCGATGCGTCTCCCGAAGCCATTTGAATTCCTAACCCGATGTAGATCGACCGGGTTTTTGTGGTGGAACCCTAAGTCCATCGCTACCCAGGCAGACCAGCCAGGTCCCGTCGCGATCGCAAGATCAACTGCGAAAAGCAGGGCTGCGAACTGTGGGAGATCGGCGACAGGGAAGCTCAAAACCTCATCGGCGGCGCCATGGCCTCCGGAGGAAAGAAAACCCTAGCGTGAGGGAAAAATAGGAAACCTACTCGCATCCTACTACAGCTAGCAAGGCGAGATTTTGTCTTGCAAAGACTGGACACAGTCGTCATGGACGCATAGGGCCCCCAAACGTTTGGGGCCAAGCCCAGGTCTAAATCCTGTTGGGCTCTCATTGCATTAAACAGTCGACCGAACGCGATAGCGAATTGCCGGCGTGAACTAGGAAGGCCCAATTAGCGTTAGGTAGAACAGATTGTTGTTCCGGATTTGGAAACCTTCTCGAATGTTCCTGGCCTGTTTTGGAAATCTTCTAGAACTTTCTTGACCTATTATTCGTTCCTTTTTTTCCCTTTGCAGGTTTCTTTCAGGATTTCTTTTCTTTTATTTTCAATTTAAAATAAGGAGATATTAATACTTGTTTAAAAATGTTCAGAATTTGAAGAAAATGAATAAATGTTCAAAAATTTCAATAAAATATTCAAGTTTTTCATATATTTTTTCAGAGTTATAAAAAATATTCACTTTTTCAAAAAAAAGTTAGAAATTTTGAATAATTCTGCACAACTAGAAAAATGTTCACTTTACATCTGAGACAAGTTTCTCGGGGAAATGGAAGAAACAAGTTAGCCCTTCATGACTTTACGCAACCAACAAAGTGAGCCAGCCACTGAATAATCAGCTGAAGTAACCAATAGCGCTGCTGAGAAGTCATGGGTTACACTTTGGAAAGTACTTGTAGCTGCCAAACTGAAGGTCTTTTTGTGGAAGACTAGCACAACACTCGTTGCTGACTGAAGATGTCATGATGCACAGAAAAATGGTGACACCTAATGCATATCCAGTCTGCGACATAACTCGATTAATGGGAGTTATTTACCCAAAACCATCACACTTGACGTTAGGATAACAACTTGGTACCACATTTGAAGCAAGGCACAAAAAACCATCAAACATGCGCCTAATGCGTAACGCGGAGCACTGACGCACGAATTTGGTCGCAAAACAGCGAAACCGACAGGTGGGGCCCGCCTGTCGGGCTGACGTGGCAAAGACCAAGCACAAAAAAAGTGTTGACCAGGTGAGGTGGCAGATGAGATGCGGGCCCCGCCTGTCATTGACTACGTGTTCATCTTCATCCCATCTTTATTTCTTTGAAGCATTGCATAAGGCAGCTTGTGGGCGGTTGAGCCATCTCTGCCCATGCGAGTCGAGAGCCCCATGGCCATGGCGGCCGAACCCCTTCTCAAGCTAGCATCGGGCCGCCTCAGCCTGTGCGTGCGCTATGAACCCTCGAAGCCCGCCGCCGCCTCCGCCTGGATGGACGGCCGAGCTGATAGCTCCATGGCCAAGGCAGTCGAGCCCTGCTCGCGCTAGCCTCGGGCCGCGTCAGCCAGTGTGCGCGCTATGAACCCTCGAAGCCCGCCGCCGCCCCCGTTGGCATGGAAGGCCGAGCCGAGAGCTCCATGGTCATGGCAGTCGCTTCATGGCCACGGCAGCCGAGCCCTGCTCGCGCTCGCCCAGGGCTGCCTCATGCCTGGCATCGGCGTGCTAGCCTGCGGGCATGTGCAGAAAGGAGGCGCAGCTCCCGCGCTGCCTCCTGGACGCGGCGACAACGGCGGGCGGCGCGAAGGAGTTCGCTGGCGAGTCCGCCATGGGCGGCGACGGTCATCTTCTTGGCGCGTCCGAACACGCATACGTGCTCGAGGTTAGCTACTCGCCCCTTCCTCGCGCGGCCAAAGCTTGGCGACCGGCACCTTGCCCACGGCCTTCGCAGGCGACGTAGCTCGTGCCATAGTCGGCGGTGGCGCACGCGAGGCGGTCGGTGTCCTTGTCGACGGGGCAGCCGGTTCACACGCAGAAGTTGCCGGACCAAGCGCCGGAGGACGAGGCGGCGAGCGAAGAAGCCGCGCCCGGGGCGAGGTAGAAGCCGGTGCGGGGCAGCTGCGGCAAGGTGTGTGGCCATGGCATGTTGTGCATTCTTTAGTGGCCAGAGGATTAACGCACATAAGGTGCTCGATAGAATGCGCCATAGAAAAAATGTTGTGAAGAAGAAAACTTTCAAGTCATTGACAGGTGGGGCCCGTATGTCATTTGCCACATCAGTCGGTCAAACCTTTTGGTCTTTGCCACGTCAGCCGGACAGGCGGCCCCACCTGTCAGTTTCGCTGTTCTTGGGACCAAATTCGAGCATCAGTGCTCCGCGTTACGCATTAGACGCAAGTTCGGTGGTTTTTTGTGCCCTGGTTCAAATGTGGTACCAAGCTGTTACCCTATCTCCAAATGTGGTGGTTTTGGATAAATAACTCGATTAATGAAGATATAGCTTTTTAGAGTGAACAATGGCTATGTGTGGGCACTCGTGCACCAAAACCTTAGAGCATCTATAGCCATAATATACTAATATGAGCCCACAAACATCCGCAGACGCGATTGGTCAATGCCCGGGCGCGTTTGCTCAGATCCCTCGTTTGCTTTTGTGCACAGTCATGCTTCTCAAATATTTCTCCATCGTTCAGAAAGTCTATGTGCGGCATCTTTGGCCGGCTAGAGCACGCACATATGCTGAAGAGCAGAAAAGAAGAGCACCCACATACGGGCGGAGTAGTGCCTCCGGCTCCAAGCGAGGCGCTGGAGCATGCCTCGTAGTGCCGGCCATGACGCGTGGCCATGGCAGGCCCAAGCTGGCTCGGTCGCGAGGCGCGGCCATGGCTGGCGAGCTCCGGCTCGGCCGCGACGCACGGCCATGACAGGTGCGAGCCTCGGCTCGGCTGCGACGCCCGCGATCTCCGGTGCGTACGCATTCCATCCCCAACGCGCACACGCTTCATCCCCGGTGGGCGCAAGCTCTGGCCTGGGCACCGCAGAGCTCTAGAGCGCGCGAGCTCCGGCTCCACGGCGACGCGCGAGCTCCGGCCCCAATGCGGTGTTGGATATTTCAGCTGCGCGAATAAGCTAGGTGTTAGTTTCCTTTCAGAAGTTCAGTAGTTTCAGAAACTTTCAGTTTTCGTTTTTCTTCAGTCAAAGTTTTTGCTTTCTGTTAGTGCACGAGGGCACGATCGCTGTGTGCTCCGTGCGAGTAGGGAGTAAGCAAGCAGCACGACTCCGTCCGTGGGATGGCGCGGGCACGACGGGGTTGTTGCGAGTCTTACGGCAACACGATTGAATCACTGAATAAAAGGATCAGGAAACCGAAAAGCAGCTGATTAAGCGCTGCACAAAACTTGTCTCTGTATTCTGCCTGTGTGTGTTCAGGGAGAGCGAGAGCGAGAGCACGGTCGGGAGGTGTTCCGACGAGCATCTCCGGCCAACATGCGGCACGACGACCCCGGCGCGCACAAGCTCCATCCCCGACGGGCGTGAGCTCCACCCGCCTCCTCCGCCCACGTCGTCACTACCACGAGACCGTGAACTCCGGCTGTGCCGTTGCCACGATAGAGAGATGAGAAAGTAAGGAGTGTGTAGCTACAGGTGGGACTGCCTGGGATGGCTATGACGTGTAGTGGGGTGTCCGGGCAACCTCATACCGTTCCCAGATTTAAGATGGGTTTGAGGTACGCCGGTCAGTCCGGACGTTTAGGGATAAAGTGAGGGACCGGTTGGGTCATTTTTTGACTGGAGACTGGCCGGACGGGCGTTTCAGACATTTAGGGATCAAATAGGGGGTCCGGTTGTAGATGCTCTTTCGGAATACATGATGGCAACAACACAACCCTATGGTAAAAACTGATCATTTTCAATGATGAATGTGTTGCATGAAGCCTTTACTCACATGACAGTAACCTTTGGGCTATCTAGACCGCAAGGAGGAAGCTTATTCACGAAGGAATTAATCAAAGTGCTTTGTCAACTCACATTTTTGCAGTGGATATGGGCAGAGATCCAAATGGAGTACATTTGGGATAGTCAGCTCACGTCATTCATGATATGTTGGAGCCTCCTTCGTTGGAAGCCATTGCTTGTCAGAAATCCTTGTCCTTTGCTGAAGATTGGGGTATTCAACCCCTCTTGGTCGCATAGGATTGCAAGACAGTTATCAAGCATATTCATGAAGGATAAGGAGGAAACTACAGGGAGTTATCAAGGAGATCAAAGATGGAATGAACTCGCCCTCCTCGCACGTCATCGGCTGGCGGAGGGTCAAATTTATAGCGAGTTTGGGAGCACGGAAGCCATGGCGTTTATGGTCGTAGAGGACCCAAACTTCGTCGAGGAGCAGCAGGCACTCTACGAATCCGCGTGCACCGCTCACGCAGCGGAATCGAACGCGGAGGTGGTGTAGGCGATCACAGATGGGAATGCCAACAATTGTGCTCTGTTCGCGATGTTTCGATCACGAGTCCGACTCGTCCACGTCCATCGTGCACCTCACCTCCACCGACGACATCCAGGCCGCAGACTCCGACGAGGAAGAGTAGGACATGGGAAATGCGGTGCCTCGTGTCCCATGTGGGCCATGTCCGTGACCCATGTCTTACTTAGACCTGAGCATGGGCAGCCCGGCCCGACTCGACCAGCTAGAAAATTCCGGGCCGGGTTGGGCCTGATCATGGCTTCGGGCCGGTCTCGGGCCTGTAAACTGAGCCCGACGGTCGGGCAGGGCCGGGCTCGGGCTTGCAAAAAGTTAGTTTTTAGGCGTTGACAGGCCGGGTCGGGCTTTTTCGGGCTCGGGCTGGGTTCGGGCCCAATTTATTAGGCCCGATGGTTGGGCGGGGCTGCCCTCAGGCCTGGGTTTTCAGCACCGGGTTTTTTTTGGCCCGGCCCGACATATGCCCAGGTCTAGTCTTACTCTTCCTCGTTGGCAACCCGCAACTTCACTTACCGGGCCTCATGGCCGGAAGATGTCGGACATGAAGAACAACAAGGATTTGGAGAACGGACGCGGGCGAGGATTAAGGCTAGGTTAACTTCCGAATACTTTTGTTTAGTGAAATATGTCGAAAATGTAATGAATGCGTTTTGGTTTGCATAAAAATCGTCCGGTTTGTTCAGATTATGTTTGAAATGTATGCGGCCGTTGAGGTACATGATTCGATGGCCGGCTTCCGTAACCTCGTATCACTGTTCATATCGTGTTCGTTTTTGGGTCCGCGTTGAAGATGCCTTTATGTGTAGTTTTACGGGGGAGGTTTTATGTATAGATAGTGCTCACTGACGGTAAGAGCAGGAATCACATGGCATCTTATTACACTACTTTGTAACCTACGGAGTACAACGTACATTAAATTTGTAGACGAATCTACTTACCTAGGCGTTTAGATTTTCTGGTTGGTGCGATGCTAAGCCATGCGAGTCGGCAGTCGCTTTACGTCCAGGGTCGATCTCCCAGACGTACAGATGCATCGTGTGGGATGCGCGCAACGGTGAGCAACTTTTCCAGCTTCGATCGTCACCTCTTCCCGCGCGTCCTATAAATTCCCATGCAACACAGCTATTCACACCATCAAACTCACAGCCAGCTGCCCACATACATATCATCCACAGTTACTGAACACAGATCAGCCAATTAAGTTAGCACAGGCAGCCCTCAGATACGTAGCAATGGCCAGGCCGGCGTCGTGCATGGGAGCGGTCGCCATCGTGGTGGTGGTGCTGTGCGCTGCAGTGTCCTCTGCGGCTGCGCAGCCGCGCCGCCCGCTGCCGCCGAACTCCGAGGTGATCCACCCTGGACGGTTCGGCAAGAGGACGCAGACTATCACCTGCGACAACACCAAGGACAAGAAAAAACCCTGCGTCGCCACCTGCGACAAGCGCTGTCCCAACGAGTGCCTCGTCCTCTGCTCCAGCTGCAAGACATACTGCTGTAAGCATATGTACATCTTTATCTTTCCCAGTTTTAGGACACATGCCTTTCTTTTTTGAGTGATGCAATGTCGATGACAATTCAATCCTTGACCTCTCTATTATAATGGTCTAGACCTGTAGACCAGCAGTGACCTCCTTTTTGATGATACTAATGACAAAACCTTCTTGAAGTGTGTGACTTCTATCCTGGGACGTCCTGCGGCGACCCCCGTTTCACCGGCGCCGATGGCAACAACTTCTACTTCCACGGCAAGAAGGACCAGGACTTCTGTGTCGTCTCTGACGCCGACCTCCATATCAACGCCCACTTCATCGGTAAACGTAACCCCTCCATGAGTCGCGACTTCACATGGATCCAAGCCTTGGGCATCCGCTTCGCGGACCACCGCCTCTACTTGGGTGCCCAGAAGACCTCCAAGTGGAACAATGACATTGATCGCCTCGAGTTGGCCTTCAACGGAGCACAGATCAACATCTCTACCGACATTGGCGCACATTGGCAATCCACCGTCGTGCCTGGCCTGACCGTCACAAGGACTTCCATGACCAATGGCGTGAGAGTCGAGCTTAAGGGTGTGTTTGACATCATGACTAAAGTGGTGCCCATCACAGAGGATGACTCCCGCGCCCACAACTACGGTGTGACAGAGGATGACAGTCTTGCGCATTTGGACATTGGCTTCAAGTTTTATGACCTCACAGATGATGTTCATGGAGTTCTGGGCCAAACCTACCGCTCTGACTACGTCAACAAGCTCAACGTGAGTTCTAGCATGCCGGTGATGGGTGGTGTAGCAAGATATGTCTCCTCTGACATCTTCGCCACCGACTGCAAGGTCACTAGGTTCGGCCATAATGGCGCCATCTCCATGGTCACAACCAAAGCCAATTAAACTATTGCTCCAGACAACATCGGTTAATGTAATCAGCCTACTGATTGGCCAGAAATAATATGTGAGAATTGTAACGTTTAACACTATTTTGAATAAAAAATTGCTGGCCTTCTTAAAACAAAATGCAATTAAGCAACTATAATGGTCATGCGTTCCCTGTTTATCCGGTTTTATATTAACATGTTATGTGCAAAAGTTCTATTTTTTCTTCTCTCAATTTGTACCTCTATAGTTGCTGAATTATAGTTACACATAACATACAACGGCATCCTCGCGAGCGCCTCCACCCACTGCTCAACGACATCCTCGCGAGCGCCTTCCGGTGAACGCTCGACGAGGCTTGCAACCTTGTAATATCTTTCCCTTTTATCAATGGAATGATACGCACTATGCGTATTCGTGAAAAAAATTGTTCCTCTATATGGAAAATTCCTCACAAAAATTGTCAAAACTGAAGACGATGGCCCTTGTAGTTACAGTAGCTCCGCCGGTGAAGGGACTATTAATTAGTAATTAATGATGAGTCATAAGAGCATGGTTAATAGTATAGCCTAGAGCCGGCTATATGAAGTTGCCATGTCACTTGTAGTCAACCTAATAGCCCGTTCATATAATAGTTAGTCATACTAGTATGCTATACAATTAATATATGATACATTTCTTTCTCTCACAAAGGTTGTTGGGGCTCGTGTTACAGCCGGATGTAAGCTTCTAGCTCATTTCCCCCCCTCTTTTCTCTCCTCCAACTAGTCACAAATCTGATGTGCCATCTCTTATAACTCGCCTACGTCATTCTATTGTACCTGCTCTAAGTTGACAAAGTTAAAACTGACTAGTGCAAGTGTGCAAGTGTGTTCGGACTCTCGTAACCCCCCCTCCCCTCACTTTGCTTATAATTTGTGGAAAAAGAGTCTACACTGGTCGACGGACCGATACAGACTCACGTTGAATGTTGAATAACACAACACGTCCAGACCGCATGGTTCAAACGGATGCAGACAGTTTGGGGGTTCGCTTTGGAGATGCACCAAAGTGTGCCTAAGACAGTGGTGGAGCTAGGCAGGATATTACAGGGATTGAGCTACAGTATTGGCCTGGGGTCAATTGAACCTGATGACCTCGGCCCAAAACCCTTTACATGCATATAGCCCAGGAAGAGAAAAGACCCATTCACAAAAATATTTGCCCCCAGTCCAGCAGCAATGAGCCTACAAACCACTACTTGTAATGGCCCAAAACGCAGCAACACATAGGCCCAGTGCCCACCACCGATCCATACAGAGGCCGGACCCAAATAAACAAGTAAAATTTATTTAAGGGGTGTTTAGAGGAAAATCCTATGTGACGCTCGTTGCGTCAAGATGTCGTGGCTTCGCACAGGGCAGCGACGCGATCTGGGCCGGCCCATTACCGGTTTTGGGAACCTTGTAGGCTTTCCCAGGCAGTTTCTTCCGGTTTTGGGAACTTTCTAGAAGGTTCCCTGAACCGGTTTTTTTTTTCGTTTTCTTTTTTCTGTTTCTCTTTTTTCTGTTTCTGTTTCAAAAAAAATTCTGGATTTTCCAAAAATGTTCGGGAGTTTCAAAAATTATTCTTCAAATTCGAAAAATGTTTTTTGCTTTTTAGAAAAATGTTCTGGATTTTCAAAAAATGTTCTTCAAATTCGGAAAATGTTTCTGTTTTTCAAAAAAAATGTTCTAGATTTTCAAAAATTGTTCTGGATTTTCAAATAATGTTCGGGATTTTCAAAAATTGCTCTGCAAATTCGAAAAATGTTTTTGCTTTTTAGAAAAATGTTCTGGATTTTCAAAAAAAATGTTCTAGATTTTTGAAAATGTTTTTCAAAAAATGTTCTTATTTTTCGAAATTTGTTCTCAAAATTCAAAAAATGTTCGTTTTTTCGAAAATTGTTCATGTTTATGAATTTGTTCAGGATTTTTCAAAATTTGTTCTCAAGATTCAAAAAATGTTCGGGCTTTTAAAAAATTCTTCACACTTCCAAATTTGTTCCGGGTTTTCAAAATTGTTCTCCGTTTCAAAATTTTGTTCTTACGATTCAAAAAATGTTCGTGCTTTAAAAATTTGTTCGCGGTCACAAATTTGTTCAGGATTTTTCAAAATTATTCTTTGTTTTAAAATTTGTTCTCAAGATTCAAAAATTGCGTGCTTTAAAAAATTGTTCGTGTTTTCAAATTTGTTCTCTGTTTTAAAGAACGTTCATGTTTTAAAAAATGATGAGAAATTTAACGTTTGTTTATTTTGATTTTCAAAAAAGAAAAAAAGGAAATAAGCAGAAAAGGAAAAATGTTTTTCAAAAAATGTTTTTCAAAAAATGTTCTTGTTTTTCGAAATTTGTTCTCAAGATTCGAAAAATATTCGTGTTTTCAGAAATTGTTCACGTTTATTAATTTGTTCAGGATTTTTCAAAATTGTTCTTGGTTTAAAATTTTGTTCTCAAGATTTAAAAAATGTTCGTCCTTTAAAAAATTGTTCGCGATTTCAAATCTGTTCTCTGTTTTAAAAAACGTTCATGTTTTCAAAAAATGATTGAGAAATTCAACGTTTGTTCGTTTTGATAAAAAAAGAAAAAAAAAAGGGGGAAGAAAAACGACCCAAAAAAGAAATAAGCAGAAAAGTATAAAAGCAACAAAAAAAAATTGTCGCGCGCATACTGGGCCGGCCCAGTCGGGGGTCGCCCTGTGCGAAGCCCCGACTGGGTGCCGCAGCGAGCGGCGTATAGGTGCTCCCGTGTTTAGATTACAAATCACTACTTGTACAGGCCCAAAAAGCAGCAACACATAAGCCCAGTGCCCACCACCGATGCATACAGAGGCCGGACACAATAGCTCCTTGATCGCTAGGTGTTTTTTTTTTATTGTTTGAGTTGATTGATCGCTAGGCTGATCGTAATCGCAGATCGCTCCATATATTTTCTACCACAAAAAAAAAAAAAAACTGATCATTCGATGATCTCGTCTCCCACGTCTGGTGTCGCCAGTTCGCCTGAATCGCCGCCGACCGCGCCAAATCTCTAATCCTCTCCATCCGGTCTGCAGATTCAATTTGTAAGTGACTGTAAAGTTGATTTATTCATCTTATTTATCTCAGGAAGCGAGATTTAACATCCTAAATTCCTATTCTCCTATTATCTTAGGGTTTGCTTGATGTGTGGATTTTTCTTATAATTACTTGAAGGTATAGGTGGGTAATCACGTGGATTACGCAATCTAGATTAGGACTCGAGTCACACTCCAATCACAACGTCAAGTAAGCTAGCAAAATAAAGAGGTACCTGCTTTTGTATTCGGAGTTTATTTTGTTATGATATATTGGCAACTATGTGAGGTTACTAAAAAATATTGTAGAGATGTTAGTTAATAAAAATTACACATTTTTAGCCGTATAGTTTTTTTGGCGAATACGCTCGAAGGCGTAATATTCCATTGTTAGATGTGGAAGAGAGTACAAAGTTGTCGGTCCCAAAATACCATACACACAGAGAGACGGCTTTGGGAAACCTTTGAGCCGGAGAAGGGGGGTTGCTCAGCTCCAGTACAGAAAGATCATGCTACGGGAATGATCATATATAGTCCTTTGGCGCCCGCTCGCGCCCAACGCTTGGCCTCGGCCTTGATCGATCTCCAACAGCTCGCCATTGGAGGGCTGGGCGCCGTCAAAGATGATGGCATTTCTATGCTTCCAGATGGCCCAAGCTATGATGATAGTGCGCAAAGCGAAGCCCTTACGGAGGCATGAGAGGGCTGCAAGGGTACTATCCGACCACAAGTCGAAGAACTCAATCGTGCCGTCTGGTGGCGTGATCTGCAATCTGCACGAAGAGAGAACCTCATGCCAAGTGATGCGAGAGAAGATGCAACCGGCAAGGATGTGGTGGAGAGTTTCGTCGTCCTGTGAACATAGCCCGCAGGCAGGGAAGTGCTGCAGGCCTCTACGCTAGCCGGTCGGCAGTCTAGCAACGATTCTACAACACAAGCTAGAGGAAGAACTTAACGTTGAGTGGCTCCTGCTATTGAGCCAACAAAGAGGGCTGAATAGCAGGAGCTAACAGTGTACGTACCCTTGGAAGACCAGCGCCAGGATAAGGTGTCCGGCGCAGATGAGAGGGAGACCTGCTGGATGCGGCGCCATAGGTCAATATACTCGATCGTTGCAAGCGGGCGCAAACGCCGGCAATGTCGGAGATCCAGTTCCGATCGAGAAGGTCGTCAAAGACAAGACGCATGCGTCTCCTTCTCCGCTTGACCACGGCGATGACCGACAGAGCGATCTCGGAGATAGAATGGTCGTCCAACTAGTGATCAATCCAGAACCTACATGTCCGGCCGTGGCGGAGGGTCCAAGTAGTGGAGGCTCGGAACATTTGTTGGACCTCGGGGTCGTGTGGCAACTGGAGGTGGCGCCAAGGGCGGTCGGGGTCTATGGCCTGAAGCCACAGCCATCTGGTGCGCAATGCGATACCGGCACGATGCAAGTCGCGGACGCCCAGGCCACCAAGTTCAAGGGGGCGGCAAACCTTTGCCCAGCTAACAAGGCAACATCTAGCTGGTGCATCCTTACATCCCTGCCAAAGGAAGTCCCAGATGATTCTCGTAATCCTCTTCAAGATCGGTGGGGAGATTGCCATGGCCATAAGAATGTGAGCAGGCATTGCGGTGAGCACATGGCGTACAAGAGCAAGGCGCCCGCTAGGGTTCAGCAGGGATGCCTTCCAAGTAGCAAGCTTAAGGAGGAGCTTGTCAACAAGGGGCATCAGATCGGAGGTGGAAGCTTTGTGCACCAAGAGTGGAAGTCCCATGTACTTGATAGGGAACTGCGCGACTGGGCAGGATAGCGCGATGCCGATGCCGGTCGTCATCTCAGCTGAACAGCGGATCAACGTCGTTGAGCACTTGGAAAAAATTGATACGAAGGCCCGATGCCTTTCCATAAGTGGCAAGAAGATCGCGAATGACATGGAGCTCAGTAGGGTCGGGGTGGCAGAACATGACGACGTCTAGGCAAAGAGGGAGACACTCGAAGCGGCATGCCTAGTGGTGAGCCGGTGCAGGATGCCGTTTTGCACCGTATATTGAAGCAAGGTGTTGAGCGTGTCGATGACGATTGCAAAGAGCATGGGAGACATGGGGTCGCCTTGCCGCAGGCCATGCTCATGATGGATGGGAGCCCGGGGTTGCCATTGACCATGACACGCGTGGACGCGGTCGAGAGCAGCATGTAGATCCATGCGCACCAACGGCGCCCGCAGCCGAGGTGCATCAGCGTCTCAAGAAGAAACGACCAAGGAACTATGTCGAAGGCGCGTGCGATGTCGAGCTTAAGGAGGACTCGGGGGGGGGGGGGGGGGGGCTTGAGGTTGTGGAGCAGCCTTGCAGTTTATTGCACGGGCATGAAGTTGTCATGGACGCCCCGCCCGGCAATGAAGGCGCTTTGATTGGTGGAGACGATGCTTCCCATCCTCGGTGCTAGACGCAAGGAGAGGACCTTGGCGAAGAGCTTGGTGATCAGGTGGATCAAGCTGATAGGGCGGCAGTCAAACAACGCCGAGGCATCGGCTTTCTTCGGAAGGAGTGTGATTAGCGCTTGGTTGAGCTTCTGTAATCCGCAGCCATTCAAGGCGAAGATTTTGTCAAAAGCCGCGCAAATGTCACCCAAGACCCAACATGCCCAAGGAACTCGGCCGTGAAACCCTCCGGTCCGGGCGCCTTGCCAAGGGGCAGCAACTTCACCGCAGTCCAGATCTCCTCCTCGATAAATGTCTAGTCGAGCTCAGATAGGTCAAAGCGGCGAGGGTCCATGGCTCGCAGGTTAAGACTGAATTCACTGGCCTCTGCACAACCGATGATGGAGGTGCAATGATCAAAGACTGCCCGCGCCATGGCCTCATCGTCGGAAACAATCGAGTCCCCAATGCACAGACTAGAGATGCGGTTCTTCTTACTGCGGTGAGACGCATGAATTTTGAAGAACGCGGTGTTTGTGTCTCCTTCCTTAGCCAACAGAAACGAGCGCGCTCGCGGGCGATCAAGCGGTCTAGAGAGGCGAGCTCCAAGTATGTACGCTTGAGCTCGCGCCGGAGTAACGCCTCGGAGAGGGAGAGGGGGCGTTTATCCTGAGCGGTGTCTAGCCGGAGGATTAGTTCACGGGCTAGCATGAGCTTACTGGAAATTTGTCCAAGAGTGAGCGCGCCCGAGCCCTGCAGCCGGCGTGCGGTGGACTTGAGTCGGAAGTAGATGGTGCGGAAGGGGTCGGCATCAGGTGTGACAGAGTTCCAAGCCTCGTCGACGAGCTGGTGAAAGCCTTCCAACTTCACCCAGAATCTCTCGAACTGGAACCTTCGTTTGCCTGGGGTGTGGGGCGAGCAGTCTAGGAATAGCGGACAATGATAGGAGACGGTGGAGACCTCGAGGCAACGTAGCGAGCTCTGCGGGTATAGAACTTCCCAGGAGGTAGTGCACATAATTCGGTCATTCCTGACCAAAGTAGGGTTCGCCTGTTCAAGTGTTCATTGGACCACGTGTAGCGTCGGCCGTGGAGGTAGATATCACAAAGTGCCAGGGCGGAGATAAGACGGCGGACACATTAGGTTTTGAGGGACACACTAGCGCCGGAAAGCGCAGCGCACGCCGCGCCCGTGTCAGTGCTCGTTACGCGTTTTTGTTTTTGTAGCTTTTGAGTGTAGACCTCAACATATGTTTTCGTTGACTCTGCATTATCTTTTATGCATAATTAGAGCGTCAATAAAAGACCATGGAGTGGATATATAGAGAAAGATATTTTATATGAAGCAGTGGTTTATGAGAACAAATATTAGTTAGTACAACCAGGAGAACAATATTCTAAAAGATACGATAAGCAAAGAGGCACTATGGTCACAAAATAGACCGCATCAACATGGTAGCTGCGGCTCTTCTCTTCGATAGACTTCTCCTCCTTTATTTGAAAGGGCGAGATGTTTACTACGATTCAGTAATTTTCAGATTCCTTGTGGTTGCTAGCTAAAAAGAGTTCCTTTGTTACGTGGCTGCAAAGATGGGTACCGTGTTATGAACTCAAGAGAGGCCACTGGTTTTTAACTATAGCAGTTGGTCCATACTAACCTTCGTTTTGGCTTAACATGTGCTGATGGATCATCTTCAGTTTCTCTTTCCAGCCCTTATCCTGCCTTGGTGGCATCCGATGGCTGAAGATGGTTCCCAAGGGAGCTACTTCCAGGCAAATCATTTGGAGGTGGCGTAGAAGAAGAAAATTGGTCTTTTGATAGTGGCAGCGGGGCCAGCAATGCCCTGTTTTGCACATGCTCTGTTGCTTGCACTTGGAAATAATAGAAATCGGCATCGAGCGATCTGCTGTTTGGAGTGACTGTGACAACAAATTTCTTGCCAGGGAGGTCCAATATCTCCGGCGGCACATACCCAATTCGTCCCTTTGCATGCCTTGCAACTCATGTACAACCAGTCATTAGTTGAAATTACTTCAGTTATCTTTATTTTCAGTGTATAGCATTGATTCTGTAAAAAAGTGGTAAAACAGATCAATAGACAGCCTTAGTCCAGTAAACAGGATTGTTATTTAGTATCATGGCTTATTGGCTAATAAGAATCATAATTTTATTCAATGGAAGGCGTTTGCACGGTTTGTTTTAAATCGATACTAAATTGTAACAATGAATCATAATTTTTATCCATTTAGTAAGAATGAATTGATACTAAATTGTCAAGAAGGATATCTATGGTCATAATTTGAAGCTCATTTGCTATAGTAATTTTATTCAGTCCAATAGAAACATCCGGTGAATTAAAGCGTGGTTGCATTCATGAGCAAGTAGTTTGATACCATAATGTCAGTTGGCTCCAGAGTAGCCAAACCTGCAATAGTTGACTCAGTTGGGTGACGTCGACTGTTGTCCGTGTCTCATAATTCGATTTGGTAAGGTACCTTGCCAACTCTGCAAAGTTGCAGTACAGCGATTAGCATATTAGTGCAGCAGAACAAAATAGTTAACAAATTTTGTAATATTTGCAATACCTTTCTAGTATAGTATAGCTTTCATATTGGGGATTGCAACATTAATATGCCACTTTGTTGATGAAGTAGACTTGAAGGCCTACGTGCCTGCATGACAGGATAGATTCTAGATTAATTTGCCATAATCTGTAAAAACAGTACTTACCATGTAATAGATTCAAGAATAATTTTAGAAATATCTCAAGGCAAATCAAAATGCATATGACTGTGCATATCTTTTTCTGCCAACTATAAACATCGAAGTATCAGGATAGCATGGTTTCAAACTGGTAATGGCAATGTAAATTCAATGTATATGTTAATGTAATTTACTTATGTACACGGTGTATATTCACTATTTTCCAGAATAAATTTTGAAAACAATACGAGCACCAAAAAGTTGCTAAGTAAGCATTTCATTAAGAATTTATATCCTTTACTTTTGTTCAGAATATGACCAATATTGTAGTATTGGATGATGCCAGTGACAAAAAGTTACCCATCTTCGGTCTAGGATAATAGCTAAACAACAATGCGAACAGAAGTAATACATAGAAGGAACGATTCATTTGGGTAAAATTTGTATCCCCGAAATGTTAGTGAGAACATCCTATTTGAGTATATGATTGATGAAAATTGGAAAATGCTAATAGAAAGGGAAAAGAATAGCATACCATTGTGGTTTAACTAAGGCTTACACTTGAAAACAATAACAGTTAAATAGATGTTCTGGGTATTCCAAAAAGTACTGTATTCTATATTGATTCACTTAACTGAAGACTATGATCAGATAGTACATGCCGATCAGATTTTTTTTACAGGAAACACCAATCAGAATTTAATCTTTGTACCTGAAAAACACAAAGATATATTGTTAAGAAAAACAGAAAGGGACATCGAAGAATATATCATTGTCATGTCCTAACAGAGAACATTCTATCAAACATCATAGGAAAGACACTCCTATATAGAACTGGAAACATCTGGGACATGAGAGAATACCTTTGGATATTGGGAACAACATCTCGAACATTTAACCTGAACAACATAAATTAAGCGCAATTAGCATTGTTTTGTATTGGTCAGCTTGCAAAAAAAGATGTTTGTTCATTAACAAACAGGAGATGGTGACAACAATGAGATTATTTCAAGACAGAAGATGTTAGTGATGTGTACAGAGACCCAACACCTAAGTAGCAAGATTTAAAGTAACTGACATATTGACCTAATCACTACCAGTCTGCTTTCATATAAACTAATATATTGACAAACACTCGAGTAGACCACATATACCACTTTATCACAGCTTCCTGGAACAATCAATTGTCCTTTTAGAGAATTTATTAGGCTGGATGATGTCTGAAGGAAGCGCAAACAAATAAGAACTGTGGGCATTCCCCAAGCACCATGGTATATGCAAAAAAAAAAAAAGGATTGAACGGTACTGGGAAGTATGTTACCGAGGGGTAGGCTCGCTGGGCAGGGCCGTGGCTGCGTCGTCGTCCTCCTCTTGGTACAGGACTTTGTGGTGGCGCTGCTACTGCTACTGTGGCGGCCGCTTGTCGTCCTTGTCCATGACCTTGATGAGCTCACCCTCTTCCTCCTCATGTCCGTTGCCTGTGGTCGCCTCCGACGTCGCGGATGGGAGTGGACGAAGAGATCGGGGGCGCCAACGGGAGGGAATCGAGAGAGAAAAGGGTGCCGCCGATTGGGGCAAATGAGGGGATGGGGAGTAGTCGGAGAGGACATGTAGGGAGGCTCCTCGCGCGATGCTCCCGCACGACGGACGGCGTCCCTCCACCCGCTGCTGATCTCCGCCGCGAGAGGCGTCCCGTGCCGGTCGCGGCTCCTCGAACGATGGTCGTCGGCGGCCGGTCCCACTTGCTAGCGGCTTCTCCCGCGGCGTCGCCACCTGCGCAAGAAAGGGGAGTGAGCCGTGAGAGGAGGAGAAGCAAGGAGAGCGAGGAAAAGAAGATGCTACCGCTAGAAGTCGGGAGAGAGGATGCGGTGGAGAGGGCGTGGCGCTGCCGCTGCGCCGCCGTTATAGATAGGCTGCTGATGCGCCGCCCTCATCGCTGCCGCTGCCGTCGATGCATTTTTTTTCCTTTTGACTGGCTGAGAAGCTGAGAGAGACAGAAACGTTTTCTAGAGGAGCGCATTTTCTACATGAGACTGATGCTTCGGGAACCCTCTCTAGATTGGTTTAAGAGCCCTCCACGTAACCCCCATCGAGATATTTCTGGAGCCTAACCAATCCACCACATCTGTAAAACACCCCACGTAATTCCCAACAGTAGATAGTAAAAAAAAAGTCAAAAAAAAAGGAGAAAAATCAAACCTCTCCCGGTTTAGTAATGTTACTTATTAGTTTTACTTGTTTTTTAGGCTATATTTTTTTAATCTAAACACCCCTTAAGTTTCTTCACGTTTTAATCAAGGCTGGGCGGGCCATGGCCATGCAGCTCATAACGTAGCTCCGCCTTAGGCTAAGAGCAACCTAATTGTTGCCTTTTCGAACAGATAAATTTGTAGACGAATCTGCTTACGCAGGCGTTCAATCTTCTGGTTGGTCCGATGCTAAGCGATGCCCGTCGCTTTGCGTCCAGGATCGATCTCCGAGACGTACATAAGTTGTCAATCACATGTGCATCATGGGTTGCGCGCAATCATGAGTGAACGACCAGCTTTCCCTGCTTCGTTAAATCACTTCCTCCCGCGCATCCTATAAATTCCCATGCAACGCAACCATACATCTTATCAAACTCACAATGAGCTCCCCACATGCATACTAGCCACACTTGCTGAACAAAGATCAGCCAATTAAGCTAGCACAGGCAGGCCCCACGCACGTAGCAATGGCCAGGCCAGCGTCGTGCATGGGAACAGTCGCCACCGTGCTGGTGGTGTTGTGCGCCGCCGTGTCCTTTGCGGCCGCGCAGCCGCGCCGCCCGCTGCCGCCGAACTCCATCGTGATCCACCCTGGACGGTTCGGCAAGAGGGCGAAGACCGTCACCTGCGACTTCGACCCCTGCGTGGCCACCTGCGACAAACGCTGTCCCGACGAGTGCCTTGTCGTCTGCAAAACCTGCAAGACATACTGCTGTAATTTCATGACATTGAGGTCACTACATGTATGTAATTTCATGACATTGAGGTCACTACAGGTCACTACAAGTATTAGGATTAGGACCGCTAAAAAATTTCATGATGAAAAATAAAAGGGATCTTTTGGAATAGCAGAGTTCTGACGGACTTGGCTAAACGGAGGTTCTTGGCGGATGCATCGATAGAACACAAGTTAGATTTTATCGCCCTCTCTGAAACTGGTAGGGATAATTTTACCTCTCAGTTTCTTGGTACGTTGACGGGAGGAGTCGATTTTGATTGGCATTGCTTACCCCCAAGAGGAAGATCTGGTGGGATTTTACTTGGGGTTAAGTGCGAGACCTTGGAGGTTCGCAACGTTGTTCTAGGGGACTTTGCAGTTAAATTTCGAGTTAGGTCTAAGGTTGATGGTTTCCAATGGGCACTGGTGGCAGTGTATGGAGCCGCGCAACCGGAGTTAAAACCAGATTTTTGGGCGGACCTAGTTCGGATTTGCGGTGATGAAAGACTCCCAATTTTGGTTGGGGGTGATTTCAATATTATCAGAAGGCGAGACGAAAAGAACAATGATAACTTTGACGGCAGATGGTCGTTCATGTTTAATACTATTATCGAAAGCTTGGATCTCAGGGAGATAGAGCTTTCCGGTAGAAAATACACTTGGGCCAATTCATTGCCAAATCCAACATATGAGAAGTTGGATCGCGTACTCACCAGCGTGGACTGGGAGCAGAAGTTTCCTATGGTGACAGTACAGGCAATGTCTCGATCGGTCTCAGACCATACCCCACTGCTTGTTGACTCTGGGGAGGCGACACACGTGGGGAATAAGAATATCTTTTCCTTTGAACTAGCATGGTTCGAGAGAGAAGGTTTTTTGGATCTGGTTGCACGGGAGTGGGCAAAAGATTCAGGAGGGAGATCGAACGTAGAAAGATGGCAGAATAAGATTAGGCATTTACGAAAGTTCTTGCGCGGTTGGGCCAAGCATTTGAGTGGTGTGTATAAGGCCGAGAAGGAAAGACTCCTTCACCTTATAGATGCATTAGATGTGAAGGCTGAGTCCTCCATTTTAGACTCTAGCGAACTAGATGCTAAAGTGAGTGCGGAATTGAGACTGAAAGAATTGTTACGTGAAGAAGAATTGAAGTGGGCACTTCGAGCTAAGGTGCGACAAGTGGTCCAAGGAGATGATAACACGCAATTCTTTCATTTGATAGCCAATGGCAAGCACCGCAAGAAAAGAATCTTTCAGCTAGAGCAGGATGAGGGGACGATTTTAGGGCAGGAGAACCTAAAATTATATATCACAAACTATTATAAGCAGCTTTTTGGGGTTCCTGAGGAGAGTTTTGTGTCCTTAGATGAGTCTCGGGTTGAGGATATTCCTCAACTCGCGGCGGATGAGAATGAGATCTTATCCGCCCCGTTCTCGGAGAAAGAGGTGTTTGAGGCGATTTCACAGATGAAGAATAATAAAGCTCCTGGACCGGATGGTTTTCCGGCTGAGTTTTATAAAAGGTGCTGGCATATTATTAAGGGTGATCTGCTGCCGATGTTCAACGATCTGTTCGCTGGGCATTTGCAGTTATTTCACTTAAACTTTGGCACGATAACCTTACTTCCTAAGAAGTCAGAAGCGGTTCGGATTGAGCAGTTCCGACCCATATGTCTTCTTAATGTCAGCTTTAAAATCTTTACAAAGGTAGGGATGAATAGGCTGACGCAGATTGCGCACAGTGTGGTGCAGCCCTCTCAATCAGCTTTTATGCCGGACAGAAACATCCTTGAAGGGGTTGTGGTCCTTCATGAAACGCTCCATGAGATCCACAAGAAAAAACTAGATGGGGTGGTTTTTAAGGTGGATTTTGAGAAAGCGTACGATAAGGTTAAATGGCCTTTTCTTCAGCAAGCCTTAAGGATGAAAGGTTTCGATCAATCCTGGAGAAATCAGGTACAATCTTTCATGCAAAAAGGCAGTGTCGGGATAAAGGTGAATGATGATATTGGTCACTATTTCCAGACACACAAGGGTTTAAGACAGGGAGACCCGATGTCACCTATCTTCTTCAACATAGTGGTAGACATGTTGACGATTCTGATAGGAAGAGCTAAAGAGAATGGCCATGTAGGTGGACTTGCTCCGCATCTAGTAGATGGTGGACTGTCCATTCTACAGTACGCTGATGATACTATCATCTTCATGGAGCATGATTTGGCGAAAGCAAGAAATATGAAGCTTGTGTTATGCTTATTTGAACAGTTGTCGGGGTCAAAGATTAACTTCCATAAAAGTGAATTGTTTTGCTTTGGGAGAGCTAAAGATGAACAAGAAGCTTACAAGCAACTGTTTGGATGTGAGATAGGCTCGTTGCCCTTCACATACCTAGGCATACCGATTCACCATCGCAAGCTTTCTAATAAAGAGTGGAAGTGCATTGAAGATCGATTTGAGAAGAAACTAAGTTGCTGGAAGGGCAAGCTCATGTCATACGGAGGTCGACTAATTCTCATTAATTTGGTGCTCACGAGTATGCCAATGTTTCTTCTATCCTTCTTTGAGATCCCAGTAGGGGTACGAAAAAGATTGGACTTCTATCGATCGCGTTTCTTTTGGCAGAGTGACGAGTTAAAGCGGAAATACCGACTCGCTAGGTGGGATGTTATTTGTAGGCCTAAAGATCAAGGTGGTCTTGGAATCGAAAATCTTGAGGTGAAGGACAGATGCTTACTCAGCAAGTGGCTTTTTAAGTTATCTGCAAAGACCCAAGCCACATGGGCCCAGATTCTTCGTAATAAGTACCTTCACTCTAAGACCTTAGCAGATGTGACGGTCCGACCAACTGATTCACCTTTTTGGAAAGGACTAATGAGAGTGAAAATAGCCTTTTTCAATAGGACAAAGTTTATCGTTGGTAATGGTAATTCCACGAGATTCTGGGAGGATACATGGCTAGGGGAGACGCCTCTTGCTATACAATATCCTTCTCTCTATAATATTGTTCAGCGTAGAGATGCATATGTTGCAACAGTATTACAGTCAAACCCTCTAAACATTCAATTCCGAAGGACGCTAGCGGGAAACCGTTGGGAAGCGTGGCTCCATCTTGTGAGACGGTTGATGGATGTTAACCTTTCTCAACAGCCAGATCAGTTACATTGGAAACTAACCAAGAATGGGGTGTTTTCAGTGAAATCCATGTACTTGGATTTGATCAATTCGGTTTCCCTCCCTCGATCTTTGCATATCTGGAAGGTCAAAGTACCCTTACGGATTAAAGTATTCATGTGGTTTGTCCACAAGCAAGTGATTCTTACTAAGGACAACTTAGCCAAGCGTAACTGGACTGGATCTAGAAGATGTAGCTTCTGTAACCAGGACGAATCTATCAAACACCTCTTTCTCGTTTGTCCGATGGCCAAAGTTTTATGGCGGTCCATACATGTAGCCTTTAATATTGCTCCTCCTAGTAGCATTAACACGTTGTTTGGGACGTGGCTAAGTGGAGTTGAGATAGAGACAGCGAGACACATCCGTGTAGGCGTATGTGCTTTATTATGGGCTATATGGAATTGCAGGAATGATATGGTTTTTAACAGAGCAACAAATGTTCATTTTTTGCAGGTTATCTTTCGGGCCACTTCACTAATCCGTATGTGGTCGCTACTTACTCCGACGGATGCCAGGGAGCGTATGGTTATTGGGTCTATCCGGTGGGAGACGGTAGCTCGGGCTATCTTCAACCGGTTTGGATGGCGGTCATGTAATAGGATAGGAGTTTAGTTTCCTGTCCTCTCTTTACACCGCCGGTTGTGGCTATCCCGCTTTCTTTATTTTTGAGCTCTTTGTGAGCACTTGTTTTCGAAGACTTGGAGACTTTGTTACACTTTTTACTTTTTAATGATATGGCCGTATGCATCAGTTTGATGCAGAGGTCGGGGGGTGACCTCCTTTTCTAAAAAAAAATAAAAAATACTGCTGTAAGGCATCCCAATCTTAGATCGAGGACAATTCGATCTTAGACCTCATCATTTATCTGAAGATGCACGACGTTTAATTATTGCAATGGTAATGCTCTAGACCGGTAGTGACGTCCTTTTTGATGATGATACTAACGAAAAAACCTTCTTGAAGTGTGTGACCTCTATCCTGGGTTTATCTGCGGCGACCCCCGCTTCACTGGCGGTGACGGCAATAACTTCTACTTCCACGGCAAGAAGGACCAGGATTTCTGCATCGTCTCTGAGGCCAACCTCCATATCAACGCACACTTCATCGGCAAACGCGACCCTTCCATGAGCCGTGACTTCACATGGATCCAGGCTGTAGGTGTCCGCTTTGCGGACGACCGCCTCTACGTAGGTGCCAAGAAGACCGCCAAATGGAACAATGACGTTGATCGCCTCGAGTTGGCCTTCGACGGAGCACTGATTGACGTCGCTGGTGGCATCGGTGCACAGTGGCAGTCCACTGATGTGCCTGGCCTTACCGTCACAAGGATCTCCATGACCAACAACGTGAGGGTCGAGCTTAAGGGTGTGTTCGACATCATGACTAAAGTGGTGCCCATCACGAAGGAAGACTCATGTGTTCACAACTACGGTGTGACAGAGGATGATAGTCTCGCACATCTGGACATTGGGTTCAAGTTCTACGACCTGACTGCCGATGTTCATGGTGTTCTCGGCCAAACCTACCGCCTCGACTATGTAAACAAGTTCAACGTGAGTTCTAGCATGCCGGTGATGGGGGGTGTAGCAAGCTTTGTCTCATCCGACATCTTCGCCACTGACTGCAAGGTCGCTAGGTTCGCTCATAATGCCGACATCTCCATGGTCACTGCCAGGGCCAACTAAACTATTGCTCAAGACTATATATCAGCTAATGTAACCGGCATAATGATTGGCCTAGAAATAATATGTGAAAACTGTATTGTTTAGCATCATTTTGTGTCTAAAGCTGCTGGCCTTCTGGAAAAACAATGGAATTAACTATGACGTAACAAACTGTAATGGTGCTTCGATGTGTTGTCTAGGTTTTATGTTAATGTGATGACATGGGCAAATTAATCTTTAGTTTTTCGTTTGTCCTCCTACTCTATCTAGCAATTCCTCTGTATCACAATGGCTTGTTGTCTAAAAAAGTCGGAGTGGATACCTATTTGTTGTTGTGGTCGATTAGGAGCTACCACAATTGCTTCATCCGGAGCAGCTGTCGGTATTGGAAGCACCCACAGTTCCTCGATGTATTCTCTCGGGTGATATATATATAGTCTTGGTTCGGGACACAATCATTACAGTTTTGCAGCCGAGAAGACCAAAAAAGATATGAATAAAGAATGTCATATATCTCAGAAGCTGGATCACTTCACAGTGAACAAGTCAGAAACTGACTCAACAAAAAGCAAAGCAAATGGACCAATAAATCCATTAAGCTTCAGTGCCGATTAGGTATCAAGGGCGGCATCAAGATGGATGAATGAACTACGTATCAGATCGATCAAGTTAAACAAATGGTAGCGCAAGATCACATTGTTCAGAGTTAAGAAATGTCGAGAATGACATGTATAGTAATGCGCCACTGAGTCTAGAATGCTAAACCGTCTGAGCGGTGGATACAAGTCCTAATTGTAGTTAATATATAATGTAGCCGACTAGCAGTAAAGACCAAGTTCGAGTATTTGTTTTTTTTTTCACGAATAAGCAAAAGCTTTGCATTATTTTCTTTGGTAGGAAGAGCGAAGTACAAGTATAGGTTGCAAAGGATCAAATTACAACAATCGGCCTACAAGCATGTGCGCATGCAGGGATGGCATAAGCAGACTGAGGGCCTTATTGATTCGTAGGATTTTGAGAACGCTGGAATAGGAAAAGTATAGGATTGGAGTGGCATGTGCATTTGAACTCTATAAAATTAGCAAGAAGTGTTTGATTTCACAGAAAAAACAAAGAAACTGTAAAAAGAGGTTGGAGAGGAAAATATGGCAAGCCCCTCCCCTCCCCTCCCGCTCGCGGGAGGGGGGGGGGGGGGGGGGCTTACCCTAGCACCGCCGTCGGGCCGACCTCCCTCCCCTCGCCGCCGCCGGTTCGCACCACCGGGCAAAGCCTGGTCGGCGTCGGCATCGGCAGGGTTTCTCACCCCTCCTTCGGAGACGGCTGACGCGGGCCGCGGGGCTTCGGATGGCGGCGATGCGCGGGCGCAGGGCACGTCGGCGTGGTGGCGGGCGTCTGGCGGCAGCGTCGCGGACGTGTGGCCCAACGCGGTGGGCTGCGTGGTGGTGGCGCCCGTCGCGGCCGCGACGGCCCGATCTGGTCCGGTCCGGGGTCGATTCGGGCGGCGGTGGCGGCGGATGACTTGGTGGCTTCTCCTGCCGCTCCTGGAGGTCTCCCTCTTACCTCCATGGGTGGGTGGGGTGGCTGATGCGCGGCTGCGGGGCGGGTGGCGACGTGTTCGTCCTTGATATGGTGCTGGGATCCGGGTGGGCGGCGCGGGTGGGGCAGTGACCTGGCATGGCTGTTGCTCCGGCCGTGGGCGGCGGCGTGCGGAGGTCCGACACATGGCGGTGGTCTCCCGGGGGCGCGACGGCTACACGGTGGCTCTGCCCGCGGTGACGGCCGGCTTTACTCTGGCGTCCGCTCGTCTGCGGTCGGACAGTTTTGACCTTCGCTCCATCTCCTCGTCGTCCGGTCAATACTTCAGTCTAAGGGTTGGCCCTCTCTCAGCTGCGGTCCATCGCTCGTCTCGCGCCCGGGGTTGCAGGCCCGAGCTCGTCTCGCGCCCGGGGCTGCAGGACGGAGCGATGGAAGCCAGTTTTGGCCAGCCTATTGGGTCTCGGCGCTGCGGCCGTCCAGGGGTGCGAAAGGTGGGGCCTTTCCGCTCGTCTCTTCGGTTAGAGTAGCGGCGGGTCTCGGGTCAGGTGGTGCCTAGGTCTTGGATGCCGTGGCGGCGGCCCTGGTGGTGGTTGCGTGGTGCTTTTGGGCAGAGCCCGCAACGTGGTGCTGCCCGGTGGCCATGGCCGTGTGGGCGGCGTGGCAGCAGGGGTGTGGCGTTCGGTGGCGGTGAGTGTTGGCTGGGATGAAAATCTATTCTTTCTTCGGACAGACCGGCGACGGCGAAGCTCGTTCCCTTCTTGAAGGCGTCCTCGCGGCTGTCATCGCCCATTGTGTTGCTCCAGGGGAAACTCTGATCCTCGGATCGGGCGGTGGCGGCGCTCCGGTGTCGTATCCTTCCTGAAGGCGCCGCCTTGGAGTCCACGGATCGTCGTATGCGGTTTCATCTCTTTGTAGCTAGGGGTGGTGTTATGCGCTCAGCGCGTGTGTATCATGCCTTGGGTGTGTACGTTTGTTATGGTGGCGCGCGTTTGTATCGGGATGTTGGTGATCATTGCTTTATATATAAAGCGGGCGGAAGCCTTTTTCGACGAAAAGAGGTTGGAGTAGATGTTAGATTTCTTAGAAAAAAATCTTATGAGATACAATCCTATGAATCAAAAGACCAATATAAAAAAAATTCTTAAGGATTTCAATCCTCAGAAAACCCTATAAAATTCCTTTGAATCAAAGAAGCCCTAAGAGGACACAAGAAAGAGCAAGGCCTATAGCTACGTATAGCTACATACGATGATGAAATGAACGACCGTCCCCAGCCCATATGGACAGCCGGGATGCACAACTAATTAGCTACGTACGTACGTTTGTTCCACGATGTAATCCACATGCATGCGCATTGCAGCTTTGGAAGGCTAGTCACGTTATGTTGCGTGAGACGACTTTAACGCAGGGTTGCTGTAGGTCAACGCATCTTTCTCGCGCGCGCGGCGGGTCAGACCTCTATATCAAGTACTACCCCCTAAGACGAATACTCAATGCTGAATGCATGCTGCATGCTGCATGCTGCATGCTGGCTTAGTACCAGCAATATATAAGGCAAACAAACTTGTAATCGAATGGTTAGAAGGACATTGGTATCCTCAGCCTATCAGAGTTTAAGTCCTAGACTTTTGACATCGGTGCTCATATTTTTCTAGATTTATTTCAGGTTTTTTGGAGATGTATGTTTTGTGGGATATGTTTTTATCGATTATCAAGGCGTCTGTGACGATTTCGTCAATCTTAAAATAACATGTGGGCTCAGTCTGTCAAATGTGCTCATAGGATAAACTATGCATAAATGCATTCATAGGGTGAATGTATGTATTTATGTACGAGCGTCTATGGCTGTACTATGTTAAAGAAATCATATAAGAGGTAGCTATGTGTCTACGCCAATTCACCTCCACTTCACTTCCGGCTCCAGCCATTCGTCCTCAAAGTCGCACCCATCCATCCTTCTATAAACCTCCCGTAAGAATCGATGCACCGGTGCAGAGCGACGCCCGACCTGGCCCGTATCCTGTTAGAAACTTAGAAATAGACTAGTAAGTGTGCACGTGCAACGCACGTATAATCCTAGAAAAAAAAAATCTCCGTCATCCTAGTTAGGAACGATTATTTCAAATCTTAATTTGTACTACATATAGATTTTGCAGATATAGTTTTTTCATGAGCACCATGTCTCAGTGAACTTCTCGACCATACAGACTTAACAAAAACACATTACATACCTTAAGTCAATTTCGTCCCACAGATTGACACTTAAGTAACACATATATAGACAACATCGTCACCGACTCTGGATCCATATAGAACAAAAATGTGAAAGTAAGTTAGCGATTGAGCATATTTCGCCTAATATAGACTCTCGAGCATACGAAACGGCTCACACGACTATGAAGAATAAATCTATGAGATAGTCTGGAAGGTCTACTAATGTACCCAAAAAAATTCCGTGTGACTTGCACCCAAAATGTAGGTGAACAAATTTATCATCTTGAGCTCTCGTGTAGGTATCATTTTCTAGCTAGAAAAATAAATCAAAACTTGTCAGTGGAGCAGTGTCCATGTCGGTTTAGTTAGATATAATCAAAAGTTGGCGAGCAATTGGTATTTTCAAGCAATCATGTACGCTTAATGCACACATGAAGTAATGAACAAATATTTACAATCAAATCCTCTTTGACAGAATGCGCGCACCATAATACAATTCACGCAAAAACACGTACACAAACTCTTCTCTTGTTCTTCGATCCCATTTTGATGTACCTCAATATCACACATCTTCACCTTTGTCGACAATAGTCAACATGAGTTTATTAAGTGACCATGAGCTGATGTATTTTTATAACAAAAAACATAGGAGCAATTTTAATGAAACTGTATATATATTGTAAATACAACATGGGCAAGTTGACTGAACACTGTTAAGAAAAACCTTGCTGCCAACTACAGATTGTTCAGACACAAGATCTCGAAGTCATTCTCACTAAGGACAATTTGGCAAAACGTAACTGGACAGGATCTCGAAGATGTAGCTTCTGTGATCATGATGAATCTATCAAATACCTCTTTCTTGATTGCCCAATGGCCAAAATTTTATGGCGGTCTGTCCATATAGCGTTTAACATTTCTCCTCCAAATAGCATTCACACGTTATTTGGGACGTGGCTAAATGGAGTTGACACAGAAACAGCGAAACATATCCGTGTAGGAGTATGTGCTTTATTATGGGCTATATGGAATTGCAGGAACGATTTGGTTTTTAACAGAACAACACATATTCATTTCTTGCAGGTTATCTTCCGGGCCACTACATTGATCCGTATGTGGTCACTACTCACTCCGATGGATGCCAGGGAGCGTATGGCTACTGGGTCTATCCGTTGGGAGACGGTAGCGCGGGCTATCTTCAACCGGTTTGGATGGCGGTCATGTAATAGGATAGGTGTTTAGTTTCCTATCTATCTTTATTCCGCCGGTTGTGGCTATCCCGTTTCCATGTTTTTAGCTCTATGTGAGCATTTTCGCTTTTTGAGACCTGGAGACTTTGTTGAACTGTTTGCTTATTAATAAAATGGCCGCATGCATCGATCTGATGCAGAAGCCGGGGGATAACCTCCTTTTCGAAAAAAAAAGATTGTTCAGACACAAGAGTAGAACATCTAGTCTTCACCTTCGATGGCAACACACCTTTAAAAATCTGATTACGTATAACAGAGTATACACAACGGGAAAATGATCACAATTATCTCTCCTATAATGTAACGGCTGTGCGTACACATCTATTCCTCCCAAAGCATAGTATCTTAATTTCAAAAACTAATGACATCAGAAAGTCGTCACCAAACCGGCAATCGGATAGAAGGGAGAAATGAATTGGTCATGCATCAGACCCTCACTGGAGAAAATAAAATACAAAATATCAGAAGAGGTTTTATTGAGCGGTTAGTCACAAAGTGTAAGCTTAAGCTAAAAGAATACAAGAAAAGAGGAGGGAGAATTACTTCAATATTTACACTTCATAGTGCCGCTAATATCACCTCATTCTCAAATTGGTACTACAGCAAAATCAAACTAACTGTTGCCATGTAATATATTTTTTAGAAGAGAATCGAAATACCCTAGATCTGATGCTTATACAAGTTTCAATTAAAAAAATGATTGTACAAGTATGCAGACTGAAAATATTTTAACTATTTACATAACAAAAATTGTGGGATTTCACATCAACTCGTAATATATAGTAGCGAATACATCTGGAGCATATGCCTAGATAACAAGATTGGAGGATTTCACATCAAGTTTCCGTAGTGGTACCACAAGTAGCTCCTGAAACAATACACTACAGAATCAAACAATAATGTTTAGTTTGCAAAGCAGAGTCCAGTGAATAGTCATGAAGAGTACATTGCATCAATAAGCATAACTTGAAAATGCGGAATTGCTAAAATAATCAAATTCAACAAGCAAGGCAAGGGTACAAGTTAACTCACTGTATGGGCATGGATCCTATTGACTTCAGCAAGGTCTTATGCACATTACCCTGACTAACATGGTCAATACAATAGTCATCTACCAAATATTTTAGGGATGGAAGTTAAACAGTACAAAAGCATAACAACTCATCTGATAAGGATCAAACAAAGAGAATTGCTACACAGACGATGGGCTGTGCCCGATTTCTACACGACAATATATAGCAGCCATCGACCACCTCACTTCACGTGGGCAGCAGCCATTGATCACAAGGTCGTGTGCAAATCGTCCTGCAAAAATTAACACTCTGCATTCACAATAGCCAATAGTTCATTAACTAACAAAAGAACCGTAGGTGAGGATCCTCTGTTGTTCTGTATTTCTGCACGGGATGCAAAATTGCTACTTAACTTCCTCATCTATGCCCTGAGTATCCTTTTCTCGCTGCATAAATTTTTTTGGGGCATTTACTAACAAAGACTATACAACAAAAGAATGGTAGAAGAAAACAGTACACGGACTGTAAGTAATAGTAGACATACAAAAAAAGCAAGGACATAGCTAAGATGTGCAACTGAACATGGAAAAATGAGAGGAGTTGCTGCAGGTGGGTGTACATGCAGAGATAAGATGTGCAACTGAACATGGAAATCACCTGTGACGCCGTTCTCCTCGCCTCCTAGTTGTCCACTCCTTGCTGTTCAGTTTGTGTGGATAATCCTGAGCTTCCTTGGCGACCCTCGGTCACGGCACCAGGCCTCGATGGCGTGCAGCAGAGCGCGCGACGCAGGCCGCGATGGCGCTGCACGGGACCCGACGATGCCCAACTTCCTGATGCTTCCGTCATCTTCTGATTCCCGGTGCTCGAGCGACTCGACGTCTCGCTGACCTCGCTATGGGGCCATCCATTGCTCTTCTTGGCCTCGCGAATCACGGGGGCGCCCGCCTCCTCCTCCTCCGACCACCTCCCGCTCCACTTTGAAGAGATCGCCGAGCAGAACGCCATCGTTGCAGCGCACCACACCGCCTACTTCCCCGTCGTGTCCAACCTCGCCTTCTACAGCCGGGACCCCTCCACGGTCGCCAACCTTCCGTCCCGCTAACGGCCAAGCTCCGCATCGTCGATCTCCCCGGCGGCACGATCTCGAGCCACTGCTCCAAGCCTGCCCTGCAATCACCACGCTCGACCTCTCCAAGTTCTACTGCTGGACTGAGGATGCCATGTCGGCGCTTGACGGGCACCCGGCCTCGACCTCAGCCTCGGCCTCGCCGGCGCCTCCAATGGCTTCCACTCCGCCGATCTAGGGGCCATCGCGGCCGTGTGCCCCGGCCTCCGATGGCCATGTCGTCCTGCAGTGTGGGAATGGAGAGAGGGAGAGAGATTAGTGAGGAGAGGAGAGAAAAGGAAAGAGGGCGTTGGGTGCGCCTGACCGGCACAGGAGGTCGGCGGCGGCTTGCAGGAGCGCTGGCGGCCACCAGAGGCACGGTCGACTCGGGTGGATCGGGAAGCGCACGGAAGGAGGGGGAGGGAGGAGCGGCGGCGCAACATTGCCGCGAATCCGTATTTCTCGATCCATCGACCCAGGGAGAGAAAGAAGGATCGGATAGGCACGATTCAGGTGTAATCGACCCGAAAATCAAGGAGCTGTGGACGGGGCGGCCGGGATCGGGGACGCGGAGCGAAAGAACAATCGGCAGACCACGGGTCTGCTCGGCAGAACATTTCATCCCAGACGTCGATATGGATGCCAGATCACCGATGTAATATGGGCAGTGGGATGTGTTTAAGTTAATTTGATCTGACGGTTCTGGTTATCCTGTGTACAGTTTGTTGTGTGGCTTTGAAAGAATTTATGTTTGCTCTTTTAATAGTAGTATAGAGTATAGATGAAACTTGGCTGTAGCTGGAGTCCTGGAGAGTAGCGTGTTAGTTCAATTTGTGAAATTCTACACGACCCCCACGCGCACACCAGCAGTTCAAGTCGCACACAAGTAATTCGTATATCGTTCTCGTGCGTGTAGTCACGTGCTGATCATCATGTTGTCGTCACTGTACAACGACTTTATATTCTGGCGCGTACAACAGCTTTATAGTTGGATATGTATGTATACAACTTTTTCCAAAAGGTATGTATGTCTTTTTAGAAACCCATGGATATGCGAACCAACCTGTGGTTGGATGGTTAGAGGGACTATGGTATCTCCAGCCTACCAGGGTTCAAATCCTGATGCTCACATTTATTCCTGGAATTATTTCAGGATTTCCGGCGATGCGCATTCAGTGGGAGGAGACGTTCCCGTCGACGACGAGGTGCCTACGGTGACTTCGTAAATTTCAAGATGATATGCCGGCTCAGTCTCTCGGAGGTGCTCATAGGGGTAGGGTGTGCGTGTGTGCGTTCATAGGGGTGAGTGTATGCGCGTGTATATGAGTGTTTAAAAAAAAACCATGGATATTTTATCCGTACATAAAACATTTTTTGTATATGAGATAAATATTTATTTCAAACTATAATCATATATATTTAAGTACATGAACATTTTTCATATATTTTTTTGAAAAAAGATGCATCTCATATCTGATATTTATCAAGAAAAGTAGTAGACAGTACAATCGAAGGACAACAAGGGCATCTCCAAAGCGGACCCTCAGACCGGATGCAACCGTTCGGACTACGTGGTCCGGTCGTGTTTAGTCATCCAACACGATCCTTTATCGGTCTGCCGAGCGGTCCGGGCGTACTTTTTTCGACATATGCGAGATAAACTGTGTGTGGTGGTGGTGGGGGGGGGAGGGGGTTGCGGGAGTCCGGACAACAGCGATGTAGGACCCAGATACCCCCGGCCCACCCGAAACCCCACCCAAAACTCCTCCTGGACCTCGTGCCACAACGCTGCCCCACAACCACAGCCGCCATGCCACACCCCTGCCGGAAGTCGACGAGTCTGTCATCTTCAACAGTACACCTGGGCTTTGATGTCTACTACGCAACCTTCTTCTTGTAGACTCGTGTTGGGCCTCCAAGCACAGAGTTTTGTAGGACAGTAGCAAATTTCCCTCAAGTGGATGACCTAAGGTTTATCAATCCGTGGGAGGCGTAGGATGAAGATGGTCTCTCTCAAACAACCCTGCAACCAAATAACAAAGAGTCTCTTGTGTCCCCAACACACCCAATACAATGGTAAATTGTATAGGTGCACTAGTTCGGCGAAAAAAATGGTGATATAAGTGTAATATGGATGGTAGATATAGGTTTTTGTAATCTGAAAATATAAAAACAGCAAGGTAGCAAGTAACAAAAGTGAGCAAAAAGGTATTGCAATGCTTGAAAACAAGGCCTAGGGTTCATACTTTCACTAGTGCAAGTTCTCTTAACAATATTAACATAGTTGAATCATATGTAAATCCCTCACGTGCGACAAAGATTTCACTCCAAAGTCACAAATAGCGGAGAACAAACGAAGAAATTATTGTAGGGTACGAAACCACCTCAAAGTTATCTTTTCCGATCAATCGTATGAGCTATCCCTATAAGTGTCACGAACAGCCCTAGAGTTCGTACTAAAATAACACCTTAAGATACACATCAACCAAAACCCTAATGTCACCTAGATACTCCAATGTCACCACGAGTACCCATGGGCTTGATTATACGATATGCATCACACAATTTCAGATTCATCATGTTCAATCCAACACAAAGAACTTCAAAGAGTGCCCCAAAGTTTCTACCGGAGAGTCAAGACGAAAACGTGTGCCAACCCCTATGCATAGATTCCCAAGGTCACGGAACCCACAAGTTGATCACCAAAACATACATCAAGTGGATCAATAGAACATCCCATTGTCACCACGGATATCCCATCGCAAGACATACATCAAGTGTTCTCAAATCCTTTAAAGACTCAATCCGATAAGAAAACTTCAAAGGAAAAACTCAATTCATCACAAGAAGATAGAGAGGGAAAACTCCATATGATTCATCTATATTAATAAAGCTCGCAGTACATCAAGATTGTGTCATCTCAAGAACACGAGAGAGAGAGAGATCAAACACATAGCTACTGGTACATACCCTCAGCCCCGAGGGTGAACTACTCCCTCCTCGTCATGGAGACCGCCGGGATGATGAAGATGGCCTCCGGTGATGGTTTCCCCCTTCGGCAAGGTGCCGGAACGGGCTCCCGATTGTTTTTTCGTGGCAACAGAGGCTTGCGGCGGCGGAACTCCCGATCTCGGTTTCTTTCTGGGGGTTTTGGTATTTATAGGAATACTTGGCGTTGGAATCAAGTCAGGGGGACTCCCGAGGGACCCACAAGCCAGGGGGGCGTGCCCCCTAGGCTTGTGACTGCCTCGGGACTCCTCTCCGGTATATTTTTGCTCCAGTATTTTTTATATTTTTCAAAAATATTTTTCGTAAATTTTCAGCCCATTCCGAGAACTTTTATTTCTGCACAAAAAAACGACACCATGGTAGTTCTGCTGAAAACAGCGTCAGTCCGGGTTAGTTCTAATAAAATCATACCAAAATCATATAGAATTATTGTAAACATGGCATGAATACTTCATAAATTATAGATACGTTGGAGACGTATCAGGCTTCGCGTCGCTTCTCCTCCGCTGTCGGTTCAGAAGTCTCCTACGACCAGGCGTAGGTACCATCCGCTCCTACAATGTTCACCTTGCCCAGTAACTGTTCGGTGAATTGCCCAAGCAAAAAAAATCCCTTCTTTTTTGAATCAATGGATTCGGATATGGAGTACATATACGAGCACTATGTTGAGTCGTACGACGAGAAGAACTACGCGGATGAGACGACAATGATGCATGTGCTCGCAGACGCGGAGCGTGCGGAGGAGCATGTTCTCAATTTCAAGGATATCGAAAGCATATACCTGATAGAACCAACTATGGTACACACTGATAGGCTCTTGACAAATCTCGGAAGCAAGAGGGTTGCCAGGTTTGCTCGGATCTCTTGACTGCATGCATTGAAAATGGAAGAACTGCCTACCCGAAGGCTTTACAAGGGCAATATCAGGGTCATGTTAGGAAGCCCACCATCATTCATTGGTGCAGAAAAGCCTAGTGTCGGCATTCTAAAAAGGGCATTGCTGACGTAGACACCCGACACCACCAATATGGCGCCATTGTTAACAAAATACCGATGGCGTTCATGCCGCCACACCATCGGTATTTCACATACTGGTGGCGTGGCACTGTTCACTCACACCACCACTATTTATAATAGCAATGGCGTTGATATTTATACATGTCGGTACTATTAACTACTAGTAGTGACGTGAGCAAAACCAACCAACGCGAGCACTATGTATTTATGGATTTAAAAAAATAGTTATACAATTTACTCATGCATCCAAATATGTATACATTCATCCATATATTCATATATATCAGTTGTATAATTCATACATTCATCCATATGGTGCACACACACTGTGTGAACGAAGGAAGGAAGATAATTTTATTTTGAGGTGGTGTACACACATCTACACCTACATGAACATCAACATGGCAATGCGCAGAACTACACGGTATACACACACTACCAGAGAACGAAGGAAGGAGAGGAGCTCATCATGGCAATTTTCTAGCAGATGTCGTGCACAACCGCCGTCAGAGAGGAGCCGCCAGGGGCACCGAAGCCAAGCCGACGACGAAGGCGATGCCGTGCCCGAAATCCTAGCTGCGTGGAGGGGTTGGGCACGAGCACTGGAGGTTGTGTGTGGTGGATCTAGCCGGAGACAAGGACACATCGAGGCAGGCGAGGTCCACGCCGAGCTGCGCACCGGCCGTAGCCATCGAGGCTCGTCGGAATCAGCCGGCCTTGGTGGCTGCAGCGAGGGGCTGCGGGAGAGATAAAGAAGGCTTGCAAGGAGAAAGTTGGTGAGGTGCTTGGTGTGGATGGCTTGTGCGACTAATTAAAGTTGTGGCTAGCCATTTCTCTACTAGTGATTCTTGAAGAAGTTGCATCAGATGATCTTTGGATTTGCCACACTTTATTTGGCATGCCCGGGTCTCACAATGACACCAATGTGCTACAACAATCATCATTGTTTGCGAGGCCGACTGAAGAAAAAGACCCTCCGTGCCACTATACTGTCAATGAGCATGACTACAACATGGGCAACTATCTAGTCAATATCTATCCTCCGTGGGCTACCTTCATCGACACCATCTCTAACCTAATTGGCCATAAATAGTCTCAGTTTGCCCCAGAACAAGAAGCGGCTAGAGAAGATATTGAGAGGGCATTTGGAGTTTTTCAGGTATATTTTTTGGTTGTTCGTGGACCTGCTAAACAATAGGATCTAGAGACCTTGTGGGAGGTGATGACTTGTTATATGATCATGCACAACGTGATCGTGGAGAATGAGGATGAGGATGATGCCACGGGTCTTGAGTTTGAGAACATGGATGATCCTATCAAACTTCCCTATCAAAATCCGGCCACGTTTGAAGAGTTTGTTCAAATGCATCAACAAATTCGGCATCGAGCAACTGAAGGAAGATCTGATTGAGCATATGTGGGTGGTTAGGGGGGACAACAACGTTGGAGTGTAATATTTAAACCTTTTTAATTAGAACTACTGCTGCATTTGAAATATTTAAGACTATATATGGGCGGCTATTTGAACGTGTGGACCTTTACAAAAAATTGGTATCGACTGTATGCGGGGAGCGTTGGATGGCCACCTCCGGCATCCGTGTCCGCGGACTAGCCTCTCTCTGTCCGCGGATGGATGCGGGAGAGAATTTACGGGTCAACGTTATCCCATCAAAATGAGATCTAAGAGCCATCGAAATATCAGTTGGGACATTACCCCCACGCAACACGGGCTTCCAATCATTCACCATCAATCCAGAGGATTGTAGAAACCAAACCTTTCCGCAGGACAAAACAAAGGAAAAGGTCGAAGTCGCCGCGTAACTAGCCAAATGCTTCCCATGATAGACACACAACCAATATTTAAAGAGAACCAACAGATCTATATACACCTATCTTCATAAGCCCTTCGTTAACGTCTAGTTGGATGACATCGGGGTCGGGACAGGTCTGACAGACCTTGTTTTACGGCGTCTTCTGCTTGCCACCTTGCCGATGCCGCTTCTTCCTTTTACATAAATTAGAGTAAAAATTCATATATTTTAAAAGAAGTTCATCTCATATTTAAAAACTTTCACAGTGTGCGGAAAAATAATCAATTTATACAAAAATAGTTCATACATTTGAGAAAAAAGTAATCATGTGTGCTTGAATGTAGGTTAATATAACTTATAAAAATATTCACATATTTTCCTAAAAAAAAAGAGATGAAGAAACAGAAAAGAAATAACAAAAAAAATATACAATAAAAGAAAAGAAAAAGGAATACATGTTGCAACTATTGGCCGGCGCACAGAGAAAATAATTTTCGCATAGCAGCTCCCCTCGCCTAAAGAATATTCGCTTCGCTATAGTATGAGACGGCCCATATAAAGATTGCTGTACAGCGGCTTTCGACTGCGGGTATTTTCTGAACATTTTCTGTGTGTGTGTGTATTTTGCACTACTTTTTCTTCGGTTTTCCAGCTTTTTCTTCACTTTTTATTCGATTTTGTGTGTTTCTTCCTCAGTTTTCTCTTTTTATTCGTTATTATTGTTTAGTTTTCTTCCATTTCTTATTTGTTTTTTTCGTGTTTTCTTTTCTTTTTCTTTGTGGTTCTCTTTGTTTCTTCACGGTTTTCTTATGTTTTTTATACCTTTTTTAGTCTCTTTCGCGTTTTTCATGGTTATGTCTTTTTTTTCTTTTTTCTTTTATTATTTCTTTGATTTTCTTTGTTTGTTTGTCCTTCGTCATGTTTCATCATTTTTATGGTTTTTCTTCGTTTCCTTGGAACATTTTCCGTATGCATTTATACAATCAAGTTTAACATTTTATAAATACATGATTCTTTTGTAACTTATATTGCTTTAACGTTTTTGGTAAACACCAAGGACATTTTTATGTACATGTTTAACATTTACTTGATTATCGTTTTGTAAAAAATATATTTTTGATGTCTATTTTTTTCCATACACATTTCATATTTTTGGGTTACATCAGGAACATTTTTATATACATGTCTAACATTTTGAAGATACATTATTAACATTTATAAAGCATGTAATATTCATGTCTTCTTTTTTCATAAATATTGTACTTTTTGTATACAGAAGGAGCATTTTCTATATACATGTTTAACATTTTTAAATGCATGACTAAAAATTAAACATACATATTTTGATGTCTAAATTTTTCATAAACATTGTATATTTTTATATACATTTAACATTTTCTGCATACATGTATTTTTTGTAAAATTTATTTTATGTCTATTTTATCTATACGCATTGTACATTTTTTGTATACACCGGAAACGTTTTTCTATACACATTTAACATTTTCCAAAGCGATAGCTTCCGAACGTTCGGACATTAGGAACAGATCCGAACGATGATTCCTGCCTTCTTTAATCGCTAATCTCACTTGCTAATCCCACTCTAGCGTTACTTTCGCACTATTTTATTGAATAAAATGCGGTGGAGGAGAGTTTGCATGCATAAACATGCATGCATGCATATAAGACAGGAATGGTGATGTCAGCACATATTTCTTCTATTTTGAAACTTAAAAATGTTTTGTAGTTCAAAGTGTCGCTCCGCTACAAAATTCGTTTTCACGAAAAAAGTCGTCGCGACGAGATCTTCGAAACTAGATCCCATGTTGGTATGTTTCGACGACATTTTTTTCAGGTCAGAAGTTACCATCCCTGTAGTACTAACTTATCATGGTGTTTACACTGAAGTTACCGGGGGTGTTTAAACTACTCCCTTTTTTTTTGCTTGGGGCGAAAAGTTACCATGATGTTTGTAAGTAAATTATCATGTCTGCAATACCGCCTACCATCGATGACGTTCCTCGGGCGTGGGGTGAGGTTCACATGCCGACATGGCATGACTCGTTTATAAACGGAACTTTGTAGGTCGTGCCAGTCCAGGCCCGTTTAGGCGTGTGCCGGGTTGTGCCGTACCCTTGTCGGCCTATTGGCCAACTATAATCAGGCATGTCAAGCGTAAAATACCATGCTATTTACGCAAAAATTATCGGATGTATGTTATTCATCTACTTATTTTCTCTGTGTCAAAAGTTACCGCGGTGTTTGTATGTCAGTTATCAGGTCTGCGATAAAAAAATACCATATTATTTACACAAAGAATTATTGTAGTTATGTTTGTCAAACAAAAAATTCACCTAGTGAAAAGTTACTGTGGTGTTTATACGTGATTTATCAGCTCTGTTGTGCCTATATTATCATGTTATTTACACAAAAGTTAGCATGCTATTCACACAAAAGTTACTGAGGGGATATTTCATCAACTCCCCCTCTCCCCCCCCCCCCCCCCCCGCACCCTCGCTGCCAAAGTTACCAGGACCAGGGTGCATAAATTATCAGGTCTGCGATGTGTGAGTTACCATGCTATTCACAAAAAAGTTCATCACCCCCCACCCTTGTCTCCAAAGTTACCAGGACCGGGGTGCATAAGTTATCAGGTCTGCAATGTGTGAGTTACCATGCTATTCACACAAAAGTTGCTGAGGGGATATTTCATCAAGTCCCCCCACCCACGTTGCCAAAGTTATCAGGACTGGGGTACATAAGTTATCAGGTCTCCGATGTGTTAGTTACCATGATATTCACGTAAAAGTTACAGAGGGTATATTTCGTCAACTCCCCCCCCCCCTCCACCCTCGTTGCCAAAGTTATCAGGACCGAGGTGCATAAGTTATCAGGTCTACGATGTGTGAGTTACTATGCTATTCACAAAAAGGTTCATCAACCCCCCTCCCCCCCGGCACCCTCGTCGCCAAAGTTACCAGGACCGGGGTACATAAGTTATCAGGTCTGTGATGTGTGAGTTACCATGCCATTCACAAAAAAAGTTCATCAACTCCCCTCCCCCCCCCGGCACCCTCGTCGCCAAAGTTACCAGGACCGGGGTACATAAGTTATCAGGTCTGCGATGCGTGAGTTACCATGCCATTCACAAAAAAAGTTCATCAACTCCCCTCCCCCCTCGGCACCCTCGTCGCCAAAGTTACCAGGACCGGGGTACATAAGTTATCAGGTCTGCGATGTGTGAGTTACCATGCCATTCACAAAAAAAGTTCATCAACTCCCCTCCCCCCCTCCCCCCGGCACCCTCGTCGCCAAAGTTACCAGGACCGGGGTACATAAGTTATCAGGTCTGCGATGTGTGAGTTACCATGCCATTCACAAAAAAAGTTCATCAACTCCCCTCCCCCCCCCCCCCCCGGCACCCTCGTCGCCAAAGTTACCAGGACCGGGGTACATAAGTTATCAGATCTGCGATGTGTGAGTTACCATGCCATTCACAAAAAAAGTTCATCAACTCCCCTCCCCCCTCCCCCCCAGCACCCTCGTCGCCAAAGTTACCAGGACCGGGGTACATAAGTTATTAGATCTGCGATGTGTGAGTTACCAAACTACAGTAGCCGTGGCCATCGCCGACGCGGCCATGAGCAGAGCCGCCGTGGCCGATCATGTAGATAAGAAATAAAATGAAACAAAAAAATATGAAAAACAACGTGCTCGTGCTTGATCATGTTGATTCGAACCAAAAAACAGCTATGCTTGCCCACGTAGGATGTAGCCAAAAGGCGAGGTATCAATAGTGTTTAGACTAAAAACAGCTAGGCATCAACGGCACGAGATTCAAACACATTAGCTTGCTTTATTTTCTGGAGTATGTTCTGGCTGAGAGGTCAAATAGCAGTGTGTTCATACATTTGGACAAAAGAGTCATACAGATGAGTTGGTTAATAGGGCCACGTCTCATCCCATCAGCCAGGGATCGAATCCCACTAGGCACTTTAATTTTTACTCGTTCTATGCGAGAAAAGAAACAGCGGACAACAGCGACGTGCGAATGACAACGACGTTCAGCGGGAGCGACAGCGACGTTCGGATCTGTTCCTAAATACCGAACGTTCGGAAGTTACATTTTATTATTGAATGAGTTGGTTAGTAGGCACGGATGAATCCCAGACTAGAAAGCCCAAGCTCGACTCCTCTTACACGCATTCGCAGCTGTTTCATTTTCGCACAGGAAAAAAATCGAATAAAGGGAACAAACCATGCATGCAAGCAGTTGAATTTTGTCAAGCCATGAGTACTGCAGAGTACTCCGATGGCAATTTCAAAAGATGTTTGCCTAGCATGACCACCACACGGGTCTTGGCCTGGTGGTTGCTTTTACGAGGCTGCAGCCAGCCATAAGGTCGCAGGTTCGACTCCATGGCGGGCTCTTTTTTGCGAGATTAAAACCAGCGGAAAGATAGGAGTGCAAGCATCGTCCGATGGCGATCCAAGGGCGCATGACTCGTTCGGATCTCTTGAAAAAGTCAGAACGTAAATTACAATTCTCGATATATATGTGTGTGTGTGTGTTATGTCTATTTTTCATAGAGATTATACATTTCGTATACATTAGAAACATTTCTCTTTACATTTTTAACATTTTTCTAATGCGTGATTGAAAAAATTCTGGTTTTGTATATAAAATTATTTTTAATATACTTATTTTAAAAATATATCGAAATACAAGTAAAATTAAAGAAGTAAAACATAACTTTAATGAAAAATGGGAAGAAAAAACGAAAACAATCGCCGAAGGCCTGTGGTTTGCTTGGCCGGCCCAATATGGAAGCTGCGTGCGATGCGAACTTGTGTCTCGCTTGAAGCGAGATATATGTGTGCCCCACATAGCCGGCCACATTGACTACTCGTGCTTAGGTGCAATCTCTACCAAGGCCCACAAATGCTAGAAGGCCGAACGAGTGAACATGCTGCTAGGTGTTCGACTCGCTTTGTGGCTTGAGTTCATGGATGAGCTCCGACTGAAGCTCTCTTTGCCATGCTTGTGCAGGCCATGAAGCGAAATCACTACTGCAATGGTCACTCTTATCTTTTACGATGGTGACAAATGGTGTGTTGTATATTTGCCATTTGTCACATCTAGAAGTTTTGGTTTCCTTGCGTGGGAGGGATTGGCGAGTCTAGATCTTTTTTTAAGCAAATATCTTTTGATCATGCATTCATATTACTAATTGTTTTCATTATTGAGTTCTTCACGTCGAAATATTCAAAACTAGGTTACGATAAAAAAAAATCAGCAAATATGTGCTCTTAGTACTATGTGCTCTCAACATAAGTTAACATGTGCTTTCTGACGTGAACTAACATGTGCTTCCCAACGTGTGCTTTCAACTAGCACTAACATGTGTGCTCATAACATATCTCCCTACCTGCAGTGCTCCCAAGTGAAGCGTGGATTAAGCAAAAAATGTGGTTCACAACGAATCACAATCCTATAATACTCCCCACAGGAGCACATATGTGCTCTCAAATGAACTAGCTTGTGCTTTTGTGTGAAGCACACCCACGGTCCATAAAGAGCACAACTTGCACTGATAAAACCCCGAAAAGAAGAAAAAAAATCGAGGAAAAAAACAGAAAGTAGAAACAAACAGAAACTAGGAAAAAAAACTCTCGTGATGGGTATGTCCAACACGCGACACATGGCGACACTGAGATGCATCACTTAAAGCATTGGCATGGTCTCGTGTCTAGGAAAGTATCCCACAAGCATACCCGCTAACTAATTGCTCCAAGAAGGTACTATGATGTAATGACAATGTGATAATGATGTGTGAAAGATGTACATGTATGCATATGAATGACCTTTCAGGACGCCTTGCATACAGTGTAGCCGTGCCAAGAATCTATTACCAGCCCATTTTTTACAAGCTGCACAAGAAGTCTAGGGGGTGGAACAAGCTGCACATATCGATTGTTGATCGGGATACCCTGATCAGATCGGTCATATATACTATCCCCACATTCCAGTTGTTGGCGATCGACCCGAATCCGTGGATGGTCAAGAAGATTGACAAGCTCTGCCGTGGGTTCCTCTGGGCCAACAAAGATGAAGCCCGTGGTGGGAAATATCTGAGAAATTGGAAGGAGGTATGATTTTGCCACGTGCCATGGGAGTCCTGGGCGTGCCTAGCCTAGGATGCAAGAGCAAGAGTTTGGCCCTAAGATGGAGATGGCTTTCGTTATCTTGGATGGATCGATCCAAGCCATGGCTTGGGCTTCCCCTGCCTGTCAACCGGACTGTGCGACGACAACTTTGCGGTGTCGGTGGACTTCTCAATTGGGGATAGCACGATCACACAATTCTGGACTGACCCATGGCTGCGGCATCAAAGTCTATGCACAACTTACCCGACTTTTTTTGGCCAGTGCTCCCTCCGGCGCATAACCATTGTTGTGGCTTTGCATGATGACAATTGGTTGAGACATTTCAAGGTCAATATGACTGCTGACGCGCTCCTCTCCAGTTCACAAATCTGTGGTACAACCATCAAGCGGTGCACCTCAACCTGGATCAGCAGGACTCAAACTCATGGAAATGGACGACAAATGGTGTTTATGGCACATCATATGCGAACAAACTTCTCTTTGTTGCAACCATCAAGCAGGACTTTGCCAAAATGGCCTGGAACTCTGAGGCTCCGCCGAAGTGCCAGTTCATCATATGGCTAACGATTCAGGGACGCCACCGTACGGATGATAACCTTGCCAAGCGTGGGTGGCCTCACAACCCAACCTGTTTGCTATGCCAACAAACTCTAGACGGTGATGCAAATGTTGGCAACTTTCCCACTTGCGCAAAGGTTGTGAGTTCGAGTGCTTGACTTGTTGATGATGCCGAGTGACATGGCGCCGCTGCCCATAGATGACACCCTCCTGGGCTGGATGACGCGCACTTCAGGCAGGCTCATGTGTGACGCCAAAAAACTTGGAGATCGCTCAATGCGCTCATTTGGTGGTTAGTATGGAAGGAGCAAGACGCCCGTGTCTTCAGTCAACGAGCCTCTACGATTGGCCAGGTTCTTTCCGACATACATGGGGAAGCAAAGATATGGATTGATGTTGTGAGATTTCGGGTGTTAGCACTGATTCAAAGGCCAAGGGGACCTGATTGAGATCTAGCATAGAAACAACACCACCACTATTGTATTCCCCAACACCAACCCCAGCACTCTTTGTTTACTTTCTGGTTACCAATTTGTAACCTTTTATTCCTTCTAATCGCAAAGAAAGCAGCCAAGCCGCATTTTGTCACCAAGGAACCTAAAATCAGGGGATCATGCATGTATTCTTGCAACAGACACTCGATACTTTTCCGACAACGGTAGTCGGTATCACTCGATCAAGCTATGAACATCGAAAAGGGTCCGAACATAAAACCACCGCGGGGTCACACATGTTGCCACAACAATGGTTTGAGAAACAAGAAAACTTCAAAAGGGGAAATGTTATACATTTTTCAAACTTGCGTTTTCGTTTCTTATGAATCATCGTGTCCTTTTCTCGGTTTGCTGAAGCTGACATAGTAGTACTTTGTTCCCGTGTTGTTATATATTCTTGTTCTCCTACCAGGTTGGTTTGTTAAACATTCACAATAAAAGAAAAAGGTCCGCTCGTTAAACACAGTAGCCACCAACTTATTGTTCTTGGAAGAATAGTGACTTGTGGTATGTACATTGTGTCCTTCAAAAAGATACATCAGTGCTCTCCTTTTCTTTTATACTAGCTTATTTACCCCGTGCATTGTTGTGGGATTTTGTAAAGTAATTTTGGATACATTTTGTATAACTAAAATTATCTAAATAAAAAGCTAGTATTTTTGGAAGTAATTGTGTGTGAATAAAGAGTATGCATGTATGTTGGACCATTAGAGATGAAACAATTAAATTGTTGTATGCTTTTGCTATAAATTAGTTTTAGTGGATGATGTCATGACACATTTGATGATGCGCAGGGCTACATGTTGAGAGAATCAAAATTAGTGGGGATCAACTATTTAGGTATTATAGATATCAAATCAATCCCTTCAATAGTCTAACCAATAAAGTAACGTTGTTATCATACCCTTACTCCATTTAGCATCTTGGTAAACTTGTGCCTGAATACTATAACCACGTTTGCAGGCACACTAAATTACTTTTTCCATTCAAATGTATAAGGCGCACACGCTTCCCAAAATTCAACTTTAAGCATAAATAAGATTAATAATATATAGTTTTGTGACTTTAAAATTGTACCCTCCAAAAACTTCTTTTTGATACGAGTTCGACGGTATAATTTTCGTTACATATAATCACACATTTGGTTGGTCTAGTTTACAGTCAAAGTTAAATTTTAGAATGCGTGTATGCCTTAATACATTGGAATGGAGGGAGTATGTATAGATTGCTTGTGCAGAAAAAAAAGATCTTGGAACTATATATTGTCTTACTATTTTAGTAGTTCCCCCGTGAAAAAAAATCCTCTGTTTTAGTAGTTGATTTATATGATTTCTGCAAATCTAATATAGACCATGAACTAAGGTAGTACTATCAGCACTCACGATTCGGCGTTGGCGGGACCATTGGGTTTAGGGTTGGCCACCAAGAGGGAGATCACGCCTCTCGAATAAATCAACTCATGATCGAGGCTGATGGATTGTACTTGGTCCCCACTATTTCAGTTAGATGTTTGTGTTAACAGATAAGAGGTAGGGAGATCTGCACATATAACACTCGTGACTCTGACCCTAAGCATATCTACTTATCAAAAACAAAATCAGGGGCATTGATCAGCAATGCGTTTTTTTTTCTGGTTCCATCTTCTCAAATGTTTGAAAGCATGGAGGACAAGGCATCACCCACAATGTCGAAAAGGAGGGGAGAGACAGGTTTTCCTTGACGAAGCCCTCTTCTGTTACTGAAGAACTGTCTGATTTTTCCATTGATGCATGTTTGAATATTTCGCTCCCACTTGGATATTCTTTTTTATGGATGTTCTTTTATTAGTAGAAGAGGTGCATTTCTTTATGAGAGAAAGAGACTCATAGTCCTATCTCGTCTGAAGTCTAAAACGTGGGGAGAAGGGGGGAGCCTATCATCTGTCTAGCTTCCTAGTCCAATAAGCCTGGGCATGATCCAACGAGTTCTAACACGGAAAGCCATTGAGCTAACTCAACATCTTATTAATGTGGAATTTGAATCTTTAGGGTGAGCTCTTGCATCTCTCTTGTTTTAGCCAGTTTCTTCTACTTGACCTAAAGCCCATTAGCAGTCTTGGTTGTGGTTCCTTCCAAATAAAGGACCTAAATGCCCTTGTCTTTGAAAAAATAAACTGTTTTTATTGGGTTGTCTCCACTTCTCCACAGAGCTCAGTGCGTTAATATCTCATATAGAAATTCAAATAGGCACTTACATATATGATTAACGACTGTTAATCCGAATTCCCATTTTCTTTGAGGAACCGAAAAACAAGCAACGGATAGCGCGAAAGCCATTGCCCCAAATTCTTGGCATCCCTTCAAGGACGTCAAAACTTGGTGGATCGACCTGGTATGGAAAACAATGTTGAGTATTGGTGGGCAAGCCGAACTGGTGTTCTTATGTGCAATATAAAGGCAATGGCTCTCTCACTATGCTCGTTTTGGGGGTCATATGGAATAAGCGGAATGCACGGGTGTTCCGGCACAAGAGCGCGCCCCAACGATCTTGCTAAACATCATCTTGAATGTGGCAAAACTTTGGATCATCCGCGGTGCAAAGAATCTAGGGTCAATTGTTTTGCGAGCATAATCATTCATGTCACATTTATGGGTGAATACTATCCTCTCACTAATTAACATATAAGGCAAATATTTTGCCTTCGTTTAAGAAAAAACTCGGTGGATCGACATGGTGCACGACAGCCACAGCGGATGACTTATGTAAGTACACCGCATCCTTTGGAAAGTGACATGACAATTATTTTTCTTCTTTTCTTCCTGTGAATCATCTATCGTTTCGTTAGTCTAATATAGTATTATGTTGCTATCATATCCTTACATCATTTAGCATCTCGGCAAACTTATGCCCGAATACTACAACCACGTCGGCGGGCAGAGATGATTGTACACAGTAAAGTATACACATATTGCATGTGAATGCGTTTGTGACTCGTCTGCCCAAAGAAAGTGAACAACCAACAGTCCAAAAGATCTTGGAACTATGTTACTGTCTTGCTATGTCTGTTAGTACTTAACTCATTTGATTCTGCTGCTAAGCATGACGCGCAATAGCAAGACCGTTGGGTTTAGGGTTGGTCACCAAGATGGAGCTCACGTCTCCCAAACAAACAAATCAACCCATCATCGAGTCTGACCCCTCCGTTTAGTTAGCTGCCCTGTCCCAACGGATAAGAGTCTGGGAGATATAATAAGTCTACATAAAATACACACACGACCACGACCTTAAGCATATCTGCTTATCTAAACAAAAAACTCGAATCAGGACATTGATGATCAGCTGTGCTGTGCAGTTGGGGGCAGCGAACCCGCAGACACGTACGTACGCCCTCGATTAGTTTTCGTTGTGGCGCCATCTTCTCGAACGTCTCAGGTCTGAACTCGTGATGTGACCCAGGGAAAACACTTTGCAACTGCCCTTAATTTAGCAGGTTGCATGCGCAACCGTTTCACTGGACTACCTACCGGAGCTACATTTGTGCATCAACATATACTCTCTGCGTGCTTTTGGGAACAACAAGAGTACAAGTACATATATAATCTACTCGTGGTGGATTAAAGTTTGGTTGTACATTCGGATCACTCGTGAGACACGATGGGGTCACTGTCGTGGCGCATACGGTAATAATATACTAGTAGTAGTATACAGTACATCGATGGTGAAGCCACGGCGAATTACGCCGCCGGGCCGGCCGGCGCCCCTAAAGCTGGCTCCATCGGTGTCTCACTCAGAGCATCTACAACTGCACATGACAAATCCGGCCCCTCAAAGACGCGTCCGCGGGCATTGACCGGGCACGCCTCAAATCCGCTCGTCCACATCCGTCTTCCTCATATCCGAACCCCTATTTCCATACTACCCATGCAATGTGGATCAAATTACGTCGATCAAACGCAGGACATATGAATCCGGACACATTGCAACAAAAGTTCCACCAGTTCATACATACGACGGACAAATTTAAAACTAAGCTAATCTAACTAGTACTTGCGGGCCGGACCTTTCCCCTTGCGGTCGCCGGTGTAGCTGTAGCCGTCGGCGGCGGGGGGCTGGTCGTCGTCGTCGGAGGAGGAGGAGGAGCCGTCGTCGGAGGAGGAGGAGGAGTCGGAGACGATCACGAGGCCCTTCAGCCGCTCCGCCGCCCGGTCCTGTCGGCGCTTGAGCTTGGCCAGCTTGGCCGCTCCTTCGCCGTAACCGCCGCGAGCCGCTCGGACTCCTCAATGGCGATGCGGAGGGCCTTGGCGTTCTTGCGGCGGAGCCTCCTCGCGTCCGACTCCGCCGTCGTGAGCGACCGGCGGCAGACCCACGCAAGGAGGTGATCCTCATCCAGATCCGCCAGAGCCCGCGCCCGCTCCTTCGCCGTCTCCGCGGCCTCCCTCTCCCTCCGCCGCTGCCTCTCGCGGCGGGCGGCGCGCGCCTCCGACTCCGGCGTGCGCGTCCGGGCCGGAGGGGCGGGCACAAGCACCCATCACTGCCCCACAGGGGGAGCAGCGGCGAGCGGAGGGAGGGCACGGCGGGAGGGAGCTCGCCCCGCTGGCGCGGACTGGGCTGGCCGTCGGTCGCCACTGCCCATGGCACGGGACGGGCCAGCGCCGGCGTCCAAAATGCGCCGAGGGGGAATGGGCGGCTGCGAGGACGCTCCAGATCCGGAGCTGCCTCCGGTCTCCGCCTTGGACCGCTCCAAGGCGATGCGGAGAGCCAGCTTGAACTCCGGATCGGAGTCGCCGGAGGCGCTGCCGGAGCTCAACATGCTCGTCGGCGGGGGGAGAGGAGCGGGCGGAGAGGGGAGAGGAGCGGGCGGAGAGGGAAGAGGAGCGGACGGAGCGAGAGTGAGTGAGCTAGGGTTTCGCCGGACGGGGGTTTTTAGTGGGACAGGGTGGGGTCGGGGTGGGCCGGGCTTGTCAGGCGGACACGCCCGGGCGTGCCCGGACCACCCCATATCCGCCCCATATTTGGGCTGGATATGGGGGGTGCCGGTCAGTCCGGGCGTTTGAGGCCCGTTTGAGGATCTGTCTGGGTCAACTTTTTTTGACCGGACAGCCCGCCTGGGCGTACGAGGCGTGTTTGAGAGGTCCGGTTGTAGATGCTCTCACCCTCCATTCCTGCAGCCTCGTTTCGCCCGACTTTCATCAATTAGCACCGCACCGCGCCGATCGATCGCACTGCGCGGCTACACATCTTGCACCCTCGATCGGCCGGAGTGATCGATCAGTTGTACGTCGATTCGTTGATGCAAGCCAAGGTATAGGGCTTAATTTAGCATGCACGCACCTAATCTTTCAGGCCGCTGCAAAGTTGCTCACAACTTTCGTTTCAGTTAAGCGTCATGTTTGCTTTCGTTACGCATTAATCATGTATCCTGGTAAGTATCTGACGTGTGGCACGAGCACATGACAATTCTAAACGTTTTTATGATAAGTTTAGTTTTGCGAGGATGACAAATTTAGTTGTCAAGTATGAAAACTTTCGTGCTTAGTTTATTTTCGATAAAAACTTGCCGTGTGTCACTGGAATTTGTCATCTTTGTGTTATTGAAATTATCATCGAAAAACGTCAAGCTAGAGTGCCACACACCTGATGTGTTGCAATTATCATTTAGGTTAATCTTTACGCGGTCCTGAAAAAGAACAGTACATACCAGAACGGGTGTTGATCAAGATCAGAGTGGTCTAATTTGCGTCCACCCAACTAAAATGTTAGGGCTATTTTTTTTTTTTTGCGAGAAACTTCCAATCTATTCATTTTCAATCATGGCAGTACAAAGAACAATAGAGGTAATAAAAATTACAACCATGTCCGTGGACCACCTAGCGACGACTACAAGCACTGGAGCGAGCCGAAGGCGCGCCGCCGTCATCGCCCCTCCCTCACCGGAGCCGGGCAAACCTTGTTGTAGTAGACAGTCGGAAAGTCGTCGTGCTAAGGCCCCATAGGACCAGCGCACCAAAGTAGCAACCATCGCCGATGAAGAAAGTCGTAGATCAGAAGGATCAAACCTGTAAACACCCAAACAAAGACGAACGAAGACCGGATCCAAACAGATCCACCGAAGACCAGCACCGACCGAATCCCGCGAGATCCGACGGAGACAAACCTCCACACGCCCTCCGACGATGCTAGACACACCATCGGGACGGGGATAGAACGTGGGAGACATTATTCCTACTAAGGGATATCGCCGCCGCCACACAGCCCCAACCAAGACGCTGAATCTAACAAGAACGAGAACGGGGTCCCTCCCGCCGGCGGGGGGCCGAGATCCTCCGCACCTCCATGGCCTAGAGGCCATCGGAGATGGGGCGGACCGGCGGCGGCGCCGACGGGAGGAGAAGAGCTTTTCTTGTGGAGGAGGAAAGAGATACGTCGATAGCTTTTCAATGTTAGGGCTAATTAACTACACCAGCCTGAATTTTGGGCACTGTGCTGTGTTCGAAAATTGAATGGATAATTTACACGGTGCGACGGCGTCGCCCCTGGTTGGCGGTGGCGGACAGACGTACAGTGCACTCTCCGAGAGAATCTCGGCCGGCTTTCACCGGCCAGCACCACGCGCATATTAGCCGGTACACACACTACTCTCGAAACAGGCTTTCGCCCCGCTTTATAGATAAAGCACAATTCCATACACCCAACACACACTACCACTGGTTCCACTGGCCATCATTATCATCAATTCCTCATTGATAAGAGCATCTCCAGCCGCGGCCCCAAAGGACCCCCCAGGCCCCTTTTTCATCGCCGGCGCGCGAAAAAATTCCCAGCCGTGGCCCCAAGACGCCGATTTTCGCCGGTTGGGGCCTTTTTTTGGGCCGGCGAACCCAGGCCGAACCCAGGGCGCTGGGGGTCTCCTGGGCGCGCCAGCTGAAGCGAAAAGGCGGGTGGGGCCGAGGTGTCGGCGAGACCGGCTGCCACTTCCCCCTCCTTTTCCCTCTATCCTGCCGTTTCGCCCCCGGTCCTTCTCCATTTCCCTCCATTTCCCTTCCTTGGCCGCCATGCCGCCGAAGAAGTACGCCGCCCCTTGCCAAGCCACCGCCCCCGCCGCCGCCAAGCCGCGCAGGGCCCGTGCGCCGATGGCAAGACCGCCGGGGTTGAGAAACGACGAGTGGAAGGCCGACGTCAAGCGGAGGGAAGCGGTGACCACCGATCGCCGCAACAGGCTCCTCATGAAGAAAGCCCGGGACGCGGCGGCGGCGGCGGTTGAGCAGGAGGTGTCGTCTCAAAACGTCGGCGGGCCCGTTCCCCCAAGGCGCCGGCCATCAAAATGTCGCTCCAGGCGACCCGCACTTTCCTTCGCCGACCTTCCCTTCGCCGGCGTGGGGGTACGTGCCCTCGCCGGAGTACGTCGACGGCGACGCCCTTGGCGGATTCAACCCCAACATTACCTTCCCGCGCACGCCCTCCGCCTTCTCCGCCGGCCACCCCAACGCCCAGTACGGCTACGTGCCCTCGCCGACGTACTCCGTCTCATCCGCTACGGCTCGGCGTGGCCCTCTTCCTTTCGCTTCCGGCGCGGCGCCACAGTACGGCAACGCCGAGGCCGAGATGGAGGACATCATCAACACCGCCCACGCCGCCACCGAGCCCCCCACCCGCGTCTCCGACGTTGGACGTGCCCGCTACGCCGACCTCGCCCACGCCGGCCGCTACGCCGACCAAACCCACGCCGACAGCTCCGGCAGACGACGGGGAGCTGGCTGTTTGAGGAGTTCTATGCTCACGTCCCCCCCCCCCCCCCCCCCCCGCATTTTTTGTACGCCGGACTATTGGCATGTTTTGATCGCCGAACCTGTGGCGATCGCCGGCCGATGGCATGATCGCCGAACCCGCGTCGTTTTGTGGACAACGGGAAATGGAATGTTTAAAATTTGCATACGCTATGGACCGAACCCCGGGGGCGCGACTAGGAAGCCGAGCCCCCCAGGCCGATTTTAGCGCCGGCTCGCCCCCAGGCGGCGCTATTTCGGGCCCCTGGGGGGCAACGGCTGGAGATGCTGTAAGTGATGGTTTCGTGAGGCCGGGAGGAGTAGATGGTTGCAGTTGCACCGATGATGAGTGGCTGCCGTTTATGGCGCACCCAGCTACTAGCTACTCACCAAGCGTGTGTGCTCTGCTCAGCTCAGTGCATCCATGTCTGAATTCAACGTGCTTTCTACGTACTCATTACAGTATTGTACTCTTCGGTTTCAAAAAAAAACAGTATTGTACTCCCTTCGTTTCATTTTAGTCTGCATATAACTTTTGTCTAAAGTTAAAGTATCTCTACTTTGATCAAACTTACAGAAAAATATATCAATATTAACAATACCAAATCAATATCATTAGATTCTTCATAGAATGTACTTTCATATTATAGATGTTGATATTTCTTCGTTCTTTAATATAAATTTGATCAATTTTTTAAAATTTGACTTGACACAAATTTTATATGCGGAGTAAAAAAAAGAAACGAAGGCACCACTACCTTAATTTCCTGCCCGGCTCCGGCTCGTTCAGTGAATCCTGGAAGACCAGTGACTAGTTTTAAACGTTGGTCGTCCAACAAATTATAAATCTCGCCACCAACCCATTCAATTTCAAACGGGACGATCGAGCTCGGCGCCGATGAATGAAAATCGTTTGTTAAAGCCAGCAGAGAACATCGTTGCCGAAAGCAAGCAACGGTGCATGAATCCTGCGGTGCGGCGCGGCGACTTTCGACGCTGCCCACCGGGAAAAGTCGCCGGATTTTGTACGTAGTACTATTTTGTAGCACGTCCGGCGATTCAGGCAACGGCCTCGCCGTCGTCGTCTGCTCATTATCGCTTCATGGTTGTTACTTCTACAACATAATCTCACACGTCAGCTGCAGCTCATGCACATATGTCCACAAGAGTTGGATAAGCAACAAGGACTCTACGTGTCACTGCGTCAGTTACTAATCTCTATCGTTCCTTCCAATTTCCAGGCCCAGCCGAAACTCTGGCAGTAGCAGCAGCAGCGACGAGGTGCCTCTGACCGTTAGTTCGATGCCCAGCCACGATTTCGGAGCTTAGCTCTTCCTCTTGGCTTGCCTCGTCGGCGGTCACCTCCACTCCTGGGTGTCGCAGGGGAAGCAGGCTTCTTGGACGATGTCGGTGATCTGCACGCCCGTGTCGTAGACCTCGCCGGCGCGCCACTGGCGAGGCAGGACCTCGCGGTCGGCCCACACCCACTTCCCGTCGTACCCGCCGGTCACCACCGCCCTGAGCTGCAGCGGCCCCGGCGGCGCCAGGCTCGTGCTCCACGCCGGCCCGTGGTCGCGTGTCAGGGACCTCCAGCTCGACGACGAACCGACCCGCGCGACGTCCACGGCGACGATGTCGGTCTGGCCGCCCTGGTAGAGGATCGTGACGACCAGCTCGCTCGGCGCGCGGCTCCTCTGCTCCACCCGCAACGAGAGGTTCTTGCCCTTGTACTCGCACGCCACCCTGCACATGCGCATCAGCGTTGACAATCGTGAGCACAGAGAGCTTCCAAATTCTACCAGCTCGACACAACTGGAGTCACATATATGTATGGCAGGCATGCTCGGCCGGCGCTGTTTTTGTTCTTATGCCGCACATGGCGCGCGCGGTTGGTGAAAGAAAAAACAGAGAGGGGGGCGTTGGATTACCTCTTGTACTCGACGTCGACGGCGCCGAGCTTGGCGAGGCGCGCGGCCATGCCGGGGCGGGCCATGGCGGCGAACGCCGGGCTGCTGAGCACGAGGTCCGTGCCGTTCTCCTTCGTCCTCGCGCGGTCCGTGACGACGACCCTCACGCCGGCGGTGCCGCAGAGCTCGTCGTCCTTGCACCGCACCTGGAAGCACGCGCCGCAGCCGACGCCTTGTCTGTACAGGGCCGGGCCCGCCGCGGCGAGCAGGCCGCCGTTGAGGGACGCGGCCGCCGTGCCGTACCCGCAGGAACCGGCTGCGAAACAAGACAATCGAACAATCAGAATCGATCGATCGGTGAGAACAACGAACACGAATCGATCGACGGGACGTACCGGCGAGGGTGAGCGAGGAGGTGCAGTAGGCGGCTCTGGAGCGGTGCACGCAGCGGTCGCAGGCGGAGGCGAGCGACGGGAGGGAGGAGAGGAAGAGGAAGAGGAGCGGGAGCAGAAGAATGGATGAGGAAGAGACGTCCATCTTGCTTTCCTTTTCTTCCGAGCAGAGCAAGCGGTGGGTCATTCGCTGGCTCAGAGGAGGAGGATCCTTGTGCCTGACGACGCCTTATATACTACTCCACACGAACTGACAGAGTTCACACCGAGTACTACTTTGTTAAAAGGAAGCTAATCCCTGCAAAACAGGGGAGCTTTGAGACAGGGAAAAAAATGTTAAGGTGCTCCTATGCTCCAATCCCTAAAATGTCAATTTTAAATATTTTTAGAATAAATGGAAAATATCATGAATGTTCACAAGACATGTATGTGCAACCCCTAAAAACTTCCGACCCAAACTTGAAATATGCCATGAGAAACAAAAATGATAAATCATTATGTGAATAGCGACATTTTAGCTTTTGTCTTCCCGTGACACTATTTATGTTGAATTTGTATATATTTTTTGTTTCTAAGTGTGTGTTTCAGTTTGGATCTGAATTTTGTAGAGGTCATGCACACATGTCTTGTGAACATTCATAAATGTTTTCAATTTTTTTTTGAAATATCCGAATTTGACTTTTAGACATTGAAGCATGAGAGCACTTAAGGGTTGGGAGCATTGGATATTCTCTCTTTGATATAGATGACTAGTAATGTTGGACTTACTTGGTTCATTTATAACGGGTACATTTAATTAACTCAAAATGAAGCATCCACGTGATACAAACATAATGAGCACATACCCGGCCTCTGCACGACTAGGAGCCGCGCGCACACACACGCACACAGAATCACATCGGCAAGGAGCAAAGTCATACAAGACCGAAGCTCTGCCTACACGGGCGGGGGGGGGGGGGGGGGGGGAGAAAAATTATAAAGTGATACAAACAACGATCGACAAACTACAACAATGACCATTTGCACCAACCATGTTTTGACATCACAAAACAATGAGAAATGTTCTCCGGCAATAACACCTCCCGAACGGAAACGACGATGAAGCGCCACAGTTGCCAGATCCAACCATCATAGGTCAAATCCTGGGTTTTCATCCTAAAGACAAGGACCGAGCAAATCCGAGCAATGCTTTCAACAAGATAATGGTGTAAAAACACCGAAATTGCCAGGTATAATCAATTAGGGCCAGACCTTGGCTTTTCACCCCGGAGAGCTCGAGACCGGGTACTCCAGAAGCGCCACCGAAATCGAAGTCATCATGTGTAGTCGCCACCACTTTCCGCTATTCCAACAGCCAGATATGTAGCATCATCTTGACGTTGAGATACCATGCAAGTGAAGGCCATGCTCGCATAAGCACACGGTGAAGCTGCAACAAGTGCCAGCTGCTACCAAAGGTTCGAAATGTAGAAGGCCACCGTCGCACATGGGACCAAAATTGGTGAGGGGGGAAGGCCCCCGGCATCGTCAATATCCCAATTGGGGACACTCCGGTAGTCTTGCACCGTCCTCATGCTTCGTCATCCGTGGCTATGGTGCCAGATTTGGTTGAAAAAACATACTTGTTGCTGCCGCCATATATGAAGGTCCACGACCCTTTTGCATATTGCGACAACCACCAAGTAGCGTAGGAACAAGGTGACATCCACGTGCCCGAGCGAAGGCCTGGATGGGATGCAGAAGGTCATTATTGATGCCCGCATCTATAATATTTGTTTGTTTCATGCTACAGTTATATTACTTTGGCATAGTTTTGGCACCATTTTTCGTTGTTTTTAGACTAACCTATTAATTCAGTGCCCATATGAGATGTTGTTTTCTGCTGGTTGGTGAATTTTTTAGGAAAAACAATTTTACGAAGACCAAAAAAATCCTAGAAAATTCCAAAAACGTTTTGAATCAGGAAGCTTCTTGAGGCACCTGGCCCTGCAGAGGGGATGTGGGCCCCACACGGCCAGGCAGCATGGCTAGGGGTGGTCGCGTGGGCCCCACAGGACACCACTTCATCACCTCTTTCTTCCATCAACTTTATATTTCTATGAAAACCTTGGATAAAGAATCAGGCGTCTACGGGGCTTGTGAGGCACAAGGCGCGCGAGACAAGGAGGCGGGCCAATGCACCGTCAACGGCCACTGGAGGAACTCCGTTGCTAGAGAGTGCACACGACCTTGCATGGGAAGCCTTACCACATCTACGTTGTGTCGACGAGTGCGAGGAACGAGGCTAGGCAGGTCCGGAAGGCGCATGTGATGGCTTTTGCCATTGGTGGCAGAGCGCGCTTGAGGGTGAGAAGGCGAGATGGAGGAAGGAGGAGGCTGACATGGTGGAGTGTCACAGATACGAAGGGGAGGTTAGTGACGAGTGAAGGTGGCTCGAGGAGCTATGGGTGCTCGGAGTGGGGGCCGCTACAGTGCCTTGGTGCATTGTGGCTCGCTCTAGAGCACGCAATGGCCGTCGTGGCCATAGAAAATGCAAGGAAGCTTTTTCTTTTTATTCCTGATGTTAAACAAAGTTTTAAGGGAAGGGCATGAACTATGGGGCTAGGCAGAACAAGATATGGCAAGAGAGAGGGGATGCAAAGCTTAGGGTAGAAGTAGAAATGGCAGATTTTCACCCTCAAATGATTGATCTCGGCGAATTACTCGAGGGAAGTGAGGTGAAAGGAGAGGCTCCAGTAAGTATTTGTGAACTTTGGAGATTTTTAAATAGGACTAAGCTTAAAACCTAGAAATGTACATAAGGTGGTTGATCGGTTTTTACCCTATCTCTACCAAGCTCTTCTCAGTGAAACATGATTGGGGTGAAGAGGGAATGAAGGTTGATATGGTAATTTTATGAAGATTTTAGCAGGAGCTTCAATGTAGGAAAAAATAAATTAAAACCCTAGTTTGAACTAGTAGGTGTTTGATGCATGTTTGAGTAGATGATCCACAATAACATGTGGTGAAAAGTTTATGTGGAGACCAAAAATGGTCATAGGATGCTTGGGTAAATTTTTGGAAATTTTGAAACAACATCAGTATTTTACCTATTTAGAAGTCATTTCTAGAATATTTAAATTACTTTCAAACTAAGATTAGGGAATAGTGGTTGTGTGTATAGTAGACCCAAAAAATGATTTCTAATGAATTTTTATTTTGGAAACATAAATACTTTTATTTCAAAGCTCTATTTTGAAATTTTGTGAGAGAAAATGTACGTAATTTCTTTTTGGCCAAAAAATGTAATAAAAATATTTTTAGGGTTTACCCACATGGTGTGATCATTGGGAGGAATTGGACACATATGATTGTAATATAATAACTATAGAGATTCATTTTAAATTATGAGTACTCAAACAACAAGACCAACCCATTGCTATTACAAGATGCTTGATGTTGCTTGTGATTAGATCTATCAATTACGAAAACATATGCGGTTGTACCAGCGCCAATGCCCCCTTCGTCAAACCATGACATGCAAAACACACCACTTTTGTAGGTAGCTCCAACCTATTTGGTTATCCCGCATTAAGAGATTTCTGAAGAATTAAAATATGTTTTGTGCTGGTTTCTTAGGATCATTCTGAATATCTTGCTGAAGAATTCAAGCTATCGGTGAAAAAGCAGGTCACTCACTTCCTTTTAGACTAAAATATAATACCAAAGACAAAGGAAGTAAACTTGTAAGGACCATGGAGAAAATTACCACTATATTGTGTTCCAAGAAAATAAACTCTTTTGTAACATTCATACTAATATGTATTTGTAATTTACCACTGTTTAAAATAGATCAAACCTATTACTAGCACACTAAACAATGTTATTCTATAAAATTATGGTTCAGCTATGTATTTAATTTCTTATGACAGATTGTGGTATGTGAATTATGAGAGTGGCTACGTGCAATTGCCTTTACATATGAATTATTTACGTGTGATTACCCTTGGGGTATTTCTATTATCCCAAATGTTATCTAAAACTTTGCTATAAGAGAAATGTGGGATATGAAATTAAATCTAGATTTAAATCGGGTATTTGCATCATTTGGCACAACGACTCAGGCTAGCTATAAAAATGTAAACTCTTTTGCAACATTTGTGCTAATATGTGTCTTGTGATTTACCACTATTTAAAATAGATCACACATATTACCAACACGCTAATTGGTGTTATTTTATGAAATTATGGTTTAGTCATATGTATTTAATTTCCCATGCCAAATTGTGGTATGTTAATTATGGGACGGGCTATGTGCAATTTTATTTTGGAAGTGCATCTAATCCCCAAGGTGGATTTTGGTAATTCATGCCAACACATCTTGAGAACTAACTATATCTTAAGTTTATTTTAGGAAAAGTTCTTCATAGGAACGACATTGAAACACAAGGTGAACCCTAAAAATACTCAAAGACAAGTGTTGGTTAAGCCATGGGATTCTTAATTTTTATTTTAGTGATCCAAGATCACATTCAGTCCATAGGCATGGCAATACCATCAAAAAGGGGTGATAATGTGACAATGAGTTCGTTGCTCCATGTGCTTAAGATCAAACTCCTTCAAGAAATTCCACTATACCTACTATTCACTTTCACCTTGGTGCGACCAAACCATATTCTTCCAGAGCCATCGAGACATTCTTTTACCAAACCATAGTTTGTTCGCAGCGTCCAACACTCCATTTGGAGTCACCAAAAGCATCATGGAAAACCTTCTGCTATTATGTCAAAAATTCTGAGTCAAACCGTTCAAAATTTCCGAATTGACCACAGAGAGTGTACCGCTATCAAGGTACTCACTTCGGATCCACCGATCGAAATCAATCAAACCTACTGATTGCATCTAAAGTTGACACTTTTGTTCAACTAGGAGCCATTAAGCAATTCCAGTCGGAGCCTCCAAGTTGTGCGTAAAATGAAAAGTTGGAGTCTCGTGACCGGTTCAGATTGACTCGGTCTTTTTTGTCGATTCGAGATGGACTTGAAAATAATTGAGGTGAGTATGAGTATTTTTTTTGAAAAACAATGAAAGCTTTATTAATTAGAAATAATTGTTACGTCGTCTATTAGAAGAGATACAATATTTTCCATGGGCTCCTCGATCCAATCCCTAGTCATTGAGCATTTTGCTAATCTAGCAAACTCATGAGCTACCTTATTCGCTTCTCTATTACAATGTTCAAATCTACTAAGAGAAAAATCACAAGCCATATAATAAAAATCTTCAAAGATAGCAGCCGCAGTTCCTGCCGAATGTCCTTCGTTCAACATTGTGTCGATGACTTTCATATTGTCAGAATTGATAATGAGACGATTGCATCCCGCCTTTTGTGCCAGCAATAGTCTAAACCTAAGTGCTAACGCTTCCGCCGTCAGCACGTCCGCACAACACTCAATCTTCCAATTTCCTCCTACAATGAAATTTCCTTTATCGTCCCTGATAACAGCACCCGCTGTGCCCCTTAGTTGGTCATGATCAAAAGAAGCATCCACATTCACTTTTACAAACCCCCTTGGAGGTTTTGTCCATCCTCCATTTTTTCCCTTTGCCTTTGGAGAGTAGGCATTTACATAGTTTGTCGTTATAGCCCGAATCACCATTGTAGTTTGTGATGCTTCTTGAGACTTTCCTTCATGAACTAGCTTCCGTCTATTCTATCATAAATACCACGCAGTTATAGCCATCAGCTCCCGTACATTCTGTGGGCCCAATATTGGGAGCTCTTGATCAGCCATAAGGAGTAATAATTCAAGAACCGCCTCTCCTGCATGGTCCACGATGCAATTTTTTTAACTGTTTGGTACATGCCCAAGTGTTCCCACACTTCTTTTGCCTTTTGGCATAGGAACAACATGTGTTTGGTGTCTTCTGGCCCGTTCGAACATGCTGGGCAAATGGGCAAAAAATTTATGTGTCTATTGGCCAGTGTCACACGACACGGCAGAATCCCATGAAGCGTGCGCTAGATAAATTTTTTTACCTTCGCTGGACAAGTTAATCTCCAAATCCTACCCCAAATAGGGTTGACCATGCTTCTACCCATACAATTTTTGTACTCCAATTTTCCCCCGTGTTGTTTCCTCCATTCCTCCACATAGGCTGATCGTACAGCGAACACACCATTTTTATTATAGCTCCAAGCAATGAAGTCCTGCATATCATGCATAGGAAGATGGATTGCCAGTATTCTTTGTGCATCAATTGTCCACATTATTTGTCTCACCAAATACTCATCCCAAGAATTCGTGACTCGATCAGTAAGATCACAAACTTTCATCAAGAGATTCCCTCTTCTAGGTGTGATAATTTTCCTATTTGCACAATTTGGAATCCAAGCATCTCTCCATATATCAATATTTTCTCCATTTCCAACTCTCCATATATAACCATTACTGATAGAATCTACTCCTGCCATAATGCTTTGCCAGGTAAAAGAAGCACCCCTTTTCAATCTTGCATTCATCAGATCGCCCTCTGGGAATTACTTTGCTCTTAAAATTGTGGCACCAGGCTTGTTTAGCTAACAGTGCCAAGTTAAAACAGTGTATGTCCCGGAAACCCATTCCTCCTTGGTCCTTTGGAACACACATCTTCCACCACGCCATCCAATGCATCCTTTTTTGATTGTCCTCATCACCCCACCAGAATTGCGACATCGCGTCAATAATTCCTTTGCAAACAAAATTAGGAATTTTAAAGACGGACATGTCATATGTTGGGATAGCTTGGATGACAGATTTAATCAAGAACTGAAAACAATCGCTTTTATCCATCCCCACATTGGCAGGTAACCCCAAATATTTAACAGTTAGTGCCTCGGTCATAATATTCAATATCATACATATTTGCACTTTGTCTTCCACTTTTGTGTTTTGGCTAAAAAATATGCTGGATTTCTCCACACTCACCATTTGCCTGGAGGCGGCATAATAAGATTGCAGAACCGCCTTCAAAGTCTCCGCATTCGTATTATTAGCTTGCATGAGGATCAATGAATCATCCGCAAAGGGCGGATTGGAAATTGATGGAGCATTTCTGCTAACCTTTACACCAGAAATTTTACATGTTTCCTCTGTGTTTGCTAGGAGAGCTATCAGACCCTCCGTACATAACAAGAACAAATACGGGGATAGAGGGTCCCCCTGCCTTATGTTGGGGAACGTTGCATGGAAAACAAAAAAATTCCAACGAACACCCAAGATCTATCTATGGAGATCAACAGCTACGAGAGGGGGAGTGCATCTACATACCCCACTACAAGAAATATGTCAACTTGTGGCCTTCTCTTAGTGACCCCAGCTGAATTGGTCGTAAATCCATGACCATTTCGCTAGGAAGGGCTCAAACCCTGAAATTGACTTACACCAAATGGTCATAAAGCAGACAACAGTGGTCGACGACCTTATTTCTACCTGATTACGACCAATATAAATGGTCATGAGATTGTGAACGTGGATAAGGCCACCTCCTTTTTATATGTATACAAAAAATGTACAATGTTTAAAACCAAATATAGACATCAAAACATATGCCTGAAAAGATGTTTTTTTGTTGGGAATATATGAAAAGATGTAAATCACGTATTTGAAAAATGTTAAACATATATAAACAATCCATGTGAGCTCACAATCCAATCTTTGTTTCAGGTAATATTTTCAGTCTGTGAAGCAACTATATTTTATATTGCTTTATAATTGCTAAAAATTTACCAAGACATGACCTTGCCCATAGAACCTCCCTCCACCAAATTTTAGCTCATTTAATTTATCCAATTTCCCTCAATATTTTTCCTAATTTTCTGTTCAGTGGAGAGCATTGTGAAGGAAGTACCATTTTTATTTATCCAAATGGTATGAAATTTTTAAAGTGCCTTCATATGCCCAAATTATCATCCTTCTCCAAATTGCAGCTCAATCCAATCATCTATTTGAGCCCAGCATCAATTTCTATTTTTTGTCCAGATTGGCACATTGCAAAGAAAGTGCTATCTAGACCACTCCTATTTCCCTCAAACTTTTTGGGCTCTCTTCCATATTCAAATCATTGCCACATGTCAATATTCAGCTCCATTTGCCTAGTAAATCTTCATCAGCAAATTTCCAAAGTTTCTATCCAGAGAGAAGCTTTGTGAAGAAAGTACTGGATAGGATTATCTAAATGACCTGAGATTTTTCTAAATGTTTCACATACTCAAATAATCACTCTGCGCAAAATTTGAGATTTATCTAGTAAACGATGTGAGCTCATCATCCAATCTTTTATTCTGGTCACATTTTCAGTTTGTGAACTAACTATATTTTATATTGCTTAATTATTTCTTAAACTTTACCATGGAATGTTTCTACCTATATAACTTGCCTCCACCAAATTTGAGCTCATTTCATTTAGCCAATTTCTCTCAATAATTTTCCCAAGTTTCTGTCTAGAGAAGAGCATTGTGAAGGAAGTACCACTTTGGCATGTCGAAATGGTATCAAATTTTTACAGTGCCTTCCTATGCACAAATAACCATTCTTCACAAAATTTAAGCTCAATACATTCATTCATTTGAGCCCAGATTCAACATTCATATTTCTATCCAGTGTGGTACTTTGCAAAGAAAATGCCACCTAGGTCCTCCATTTGAGCTGAAAAATTTTGGGCACTCTTTTCTATCCAAATAATTGCCTCATGACAAAATTCAGCTCCATTTTCCTATTAAATCTTCCTCAGCAAATTTCCAAAGTTTCTGTTCAGCTAGAAGCTTTGTGAAGTAAGTACTAGCTAGGCATCTCCTAATGATCTGGATTTTTTCCACATATTCTATATGCCCAAATCATAGCTCTCCAAAAAATTTGATCCCCATCTAATAATCCATGTGTGCTCACCATCCAATCTTTGTTTCTGGTAATATTTTCAATTTGTGAAGCAACTATATTTTATATTGCTTTATAATTGCTGAAAATTTACCAGGACATGACCATGCCCATACAACCTCCCTACACCAAATTTTATCTGATTTTAATGTAGCCAATTTTCCTCAATATTTTTCCCAATTTTTTGTTCATTGGATAGAATTGTGAAGGAAGTGCCATTTTTATTTATCCAAATGGTATTAAATTTGTACAGTTTCTTAATATGCCCATATTATCATCCTCCTCCAAATTGCAGCTCAATCCAATCATCTATGTGGGCCCAGCATCAATTTCTATTTTCTCTCCAGAGAAGAGCATTGTGAAGGAAGTACCACTTTGGCATGTCCAAATGGTATCAAATTTTGACAGTGCCGTCCTACACCCAAATGACTATCCTCCACCAAATTGTAGCTCAATCCATTCATTAATTTGAGCCCAACTTCAACATTCATATTTCTGTCTAGTGTGGTACTTTGCAAAGCAAGTGCCACCTAGGATCCTCCATTTGAGATGAAAATTTGCAAAGACAGTATCCTTAGTATATTATAATCCTCAGCCAAAACTCAGGCCCATTGGCCATGTTCGTTTCCCTCACCGCTAATCAAACACTTGGCTGCTAATTCATGTTTGAACTTAGTTCAGTCTCCTCGTGAGATTCTTCTGTTGTATTCTTCTTCCTAACACCCATCGGGGGGGGTACCCAACCCATCAGACATGCCTAGGCCGCCCAGAACGCGTGGCAACGCTAAGGTCACGCGGTGACCACGCGGCTGACATGCTAGTTTGCGCGCTCTGGAGTTGGGGCCATCGTCCACCGTCCAAACCTCAATGTCCCACCACCAAACCATGTATCTATGATTAAATAGATACTTATGTACCTAAAAATGATTTTTGGAAAAAACCATGAGCAAACTATAAGGCAGCTGCAGTTCAAATTTAACGCGCTTCCTACTGAATCGGGGGAAAATTGTCTTTTTCACGAGAGGTGGCTCAAAGCTTTTGACGTGCAACCATTTAGTCAATTATACATTAAATATGTCCTAATATTTTAGAAAATTGATTTGGTCCAATTTTGCAACAAATATATGGTAGGTCCTTCACAAAAAAACTCATTTTGGGCACTCGAAAAATGGAAAATGAATTTTCCGTCCAAAGAAAATGAAAACTTCCTTAGGCAACATTGTTTGTCATTCCAATATGCACCCTTGTGCACAATATGATATCATTTGAGGAAACTATGCCATGAATGTTGCCATAACAGCGGTCATTTGCCTTGAATGCCATGGATCTTCATACATGATAGTTCATTTCTGAGAACACTTTTTCAAGACATTTGCCGTAGTTCAAGATTGTTATTTTTCCTGGATACTAGGTCACATATAATGACACAATGTGAAAATTTTCAATTTTTTCAATTTTTTTGAATTACTTATGCCGGTTTCAAATGCGGTCAAGTTTGTCGGTATGACCGTTCTTATCTAGGGGTTGAATCTTGTGAAACTTCTCGTGTTTCTATGACGAAATAGATACTTGTGTACCTAAAAATGATTTTTGGAAAAAATCATGAGCAAACTATAAGGCAGCCGCAGTTCAAATTTGACCCGCTTCCTACTGAATCGGCAGGAATTTGTCTTTTTCACGATAGGTGCATCAAAGCTTTTGACACCCAACCATTTGGTCAATTGTACATTAAATATGTCCTAATATTTGAGAAAATTTATTTGGTCCAATTTTGCAACAAATATATGGTATGTTCTTCAGAAAAAAACTCATATTGCGCACTCGAAAAATGGAAAATGAATTTTCCGTCCAAAGAAAATGAAAACTTCCCTAGGCAACATTGTTTGTCATTCCAATATGCACCCTTGTGCGCAATACGATATCATTTGAGCAAACTATGCCATGAATGTTGCCATAACAGTGGTCATTTGCCTTGAAAGCCATGGATCTTCATACATGATAGCTCATTTCTGAGCACACTTTTTCAAGACATTTGGCATAGTTTAAGATTGTTATTTTTCCTGGATACTAGGTCACATATAATGACACAATGCGAAGGTTTTCAATTTTTTTGAACTTTTCATGTCCGCTTCAAAATGCAGTCAAAACGACGGGCATGACCGTTCCTAGCCAGTGGTTGAACCTTGGAAAACTTTTGGTGTTTCTCCGATTAAATAGATACTTATGTACCTAGAAATGATTTTTGGAAAAAAATAAAGAGCAAACTATAAGGCAGCTGCAGTTCAAATTTGACCCGCTTCCAACTGAATCGGCGGAAATTTGTCTTTTTCACGAGAGGTGGATAAAATCTTTTGAAACCCAACCATTTGTTCAATTGTACATTAAATATGGCCTAATATTTTAGAAAATTGATTTGGTCCAATTTTGCAACAAATATATGGTAGGCCATTCACAAAAAAACTCATTTTTGGCACTCGAAAAATGGAAAATGAATTTTTCGTCCAAGAAAATGAAAACACTTTTCTAAAATAATTGCCGTAGTCCAAGCTTGTTATTTTGCAATAAAATGGTGCCATTTTGCAATAAATATTTGATAGGTTCTTTACATTGATGAAAAAAATATAAGAAAAACTAAAGAAGAAACACATTTACATGCGCTTAATTCTCATTGGTGGAGACGTTTGTGCCATGGATCGATGACATGGCACATATCCATCCATCCATTTATCTCCTCATCCCACATCCATCCATGCATCCACCCATCCACCCCTAAAAAAATCCATCCATTCCCCACCGCAAACCACTCTCTATCTCCACCCCACCGCAAACCCCTCTCTGTCTCCACCCCTCCTCCCTTCCCCTTCCAGATCGCCGCCACCGCTGCCTCCCCATCAGCTCCACTGCCGAGCCCCCGCATCCATGGCCTCCCTGCATCGCCACCCCGACCCCCTCCCTTCCTCACCGCATCGCCACCCCAAGCCACCCCCTTCATTCTCCACCGATGGAACCCTAACCCTACCCCCGTACCTCAACCTGCGCCGCAACCCGTCGGATCCCCCTTCTCCATGGCGGCGTGCCTCCTTCCCCGAGCTGTTCCCGACCCCGCTGCTATCTGCTCCCACCGGCGACGACCATGGCGTCGCGGCTGGCTTACTCGCCGGCGCGCGCGTGCATCACACGATGCGCGGCACACTGTCGAGCTCTCCGGACCGCGTCGCACATCGAGCTCTCCGGACCGTGTTGACTCGAAGATCTCGCCCGCGCGCCCGCCCGCCGACCATGGACGCCGTCGACTCTGTCGTCGACCCCCTCCGCGAGTTCGCCAAGGACGGTGTCCGCCTCGTCAAGCGATGCCAGAAGCCCGACCACAAGGGTAAGGACGCGCTCGCCCGCTCTCCTCGATCCGGTCCGGTTTGTTTTCCTCTTTCGCTAGATCTGACGTTGATTTGGCGCGCAGAGTTCACCATGGTGGCGGCGCGGATGGCGATCGGGTTCGTCGTCATGGGATTCGTCTGCTTATCCGTCAAGCTCATCTTCATCCCCATCAACAACATCCTCGTCGGCTCCGGCTAGGTATGCCCGCGTCTCTGATCTCGTCTCCCTCTTGCTTGCATGGCTTAGACTTGGATCATGTTGTCTCGTGATGTAATCTGTTGGATCTGCGTCTGGCTCGTGATTGCTTAGTTTTGGTGGAATAAAGGGGCTTGATTTCTAGTTAAGGTCTATATATAATGCTTCCTGTGTAGACATCGGTAGAATCTAGACGGCAGATTCATTTTCATCTATGCATACATCTTGTTTGATTAATTCATACCATCTGATTATATGCCATAATTGATCTGTTGGCTCCATCTAATATGCTTGTAAATATGATCTACAATCTCTTGGAACTCTAACCTGTTTTTAAAGAGGGTGATTATTACTGTATTAGAAAACAAAATTGATCATCACATAGTCTAATTTATTGGAACATGCACACACAAGCATGAATTTTTATATTTGTAACCAACAACACCTTTCATTAGATACACTTTGATGCTATTTCTAGCATGGATTTTTATTTCAAACTTAAAACTAAAATTATGTAAGTTAGGTCAAAATACATATAGTTATATCAGTTTAATAGCCATAGTTGCATACATAATGAAAAACTTGTTTGTTTGCAAGGTAGTGTTAGCTACTGCCACTTTGAGCTGTTGTAGGCTTGTAGTTATCCACTGCAGCTAGGCTTATATATTGCATTTCTGGACCAGTATGCTGCTGATGTTGCTGTTGATGCCATGTTTTTTGTCTTGTCATGCGCTGAAATGAAGTTGTAGCATCATATGCGAATTTATGTGTGATGCTCCATAGCTGACAACTACTGATTTTAATATGCAAACAAAAACAGTGTTAGAGATGCTACATTATATTTAAGCTATACTTTGTTGTAAGTTCTTGCTTATATTAGTGTCTTTCATTTCTGTTCTAATTAATGTGGAACTGAGAATAAACACATTTCTCTCTTTTTAGACTGCTAGATTGTAAAATTTGAACAATGTGCTCTAGTTTAAACAAGTTGGGATCCATCAATACAATACGATTTTGTTTGCGTTTCACCTTGCTTGTAATCAATATCCTTACTGCTAATTTACCTCAAGTTTATCTGAACATGGTTGAAATGAACACTACAAAGTTTCTTGTCTAAAATCAATTTTTACCCCAAGTCCTTAAGTAATTATTTTGATTACATCATACTTGGCTGAGAATATTAACTTGAATATTTTGTGTATGCCCTGATGCATGTACACTCACGGTTGAGGAAATACCAAGCTGCAGCGGAACAACCGGAAGCTAGAGAACTTTAAGGACAAGATCAAGGAGGTTCTTGCCTTGTTGGCAACATTGTGAGGTCCGTGCCTCATTTGGATTGCTCGAGTGATCTCGGTACTGTCATTGTGATGTTCCATACATGCTCTATTTGATGTTCCTCCTCTCCCTCTTTTCTCTATCCAGATCATGACCAAGCATGACAAGAAGGAAGGCTCGTCAACCCATCCCAACACACCTATCATGAACGATGATGAGACGCTGAAGAAGGTGCGCTTCTTGTTTGTGCATTCTTTGCTTGGTTGGTGTCATGGAGATATGTATGTGCCATGTGTTGTACAACCTCTCTGCTCTCGTTTCTTGTCATCTTTACTTATCTGTTTTCTTGTCCCTGATGTAATACCTACATGGAATATCATATTGGTGGTAGGCTAACGAATTGAATTGGAAATATATTGTTCTTCATTGCCTAATGCTTTTGGTTGGCGACAACATGACGTTTAGTTAGTAAACCTTCAATTATCAAGTTATTTTTTTATGGTCTATCGTGCTGAAATAGAGAAAATGCTTTGTGTCACATGCTTAGCACACTTTGAACTATATACCTGGTTCAGTTTTAGAGAAAAATGCACCTGGTTGTTTAACACACTTACTGAACTAATCAGCCTACCAGCTCAAACTACCATCAGTATCCACCAAACGGCTGTGGAAATAACTTTTGCCGATAATCCTTTGTTTTAAACAAGTACTAGTATTTTGGTAGGACAAGAAGTTTCAAATTCTTATGCTAGTTTATGTTCTCTTTTTAGGTTATGAGATATGCTGCTGGAGAGATGCCCTTAGCAAACTGGAAGGGCTGCAACCAAATCCAATCTATAACATGGCAGTGGTCTCTGAGATATGCTGCTGGAGAGATGCCCTTAGGTTATGATGATCTTTTCTGTTGGCTGGCTGGCGTTTGTTATAGATGATAATCTTTTAGTTGCAGCTTCTTATGTATAGATAATGTGATGAAGATGTAACTGCAACAAATGATGTACGATTGTACGGCGAAACAAATGTTGCTTTGATAGCAAAATTAAAAAAAAACTCAACCGTTTCTCTGTCATCCAGTCCTTTCAATTAGTGGGCTGAAAATATTGATGGGCTGGAAGAGGCCTTGGCCCAAACAATGATGGACAAAAAATGAAACGAAAAAAGTCTTAAAAAATAAAAAAATAAATGGACCGCAAAAAGGCTAAGGCCCAGAAAAATGGAAGAAGCTCAGAAAACAAAAAAGGACGAATTGCTGGGCTAGGCCCATGTAGCTAGCGAAAATTAATAGTAAAAAAATATATTAAAATGGTTGAATTAATGGGCTCGGCCCATATAGACACCGTATTGGATCGGGCTGATTCTTATCAACGACCAATTCAGTTGGTCGCAATTTTGCCACGTCAGCTTGCCACGTTGGATCCGACGTGGCCCGGGGAGACAACCAACGACCAAAACAATTGGTCGTAGGACCAACGACCTTTTATTTTGGTCGTTAAGTTTCATTAAAGACGGTCAGCTTTTGACCAACTGTTTTTGGTCACAAAAAGGTCGCAAATGAAATATAATGATCATTCAGTGACCAATATTGATGGTCGCAAGTTGACATATTTCTTGTAGTGCCCTTGTAGATCGCTAAGCGGGAAGCGTTAAGAAACGCGGTTGGAGTAGTTGAACGTCTTCGCGATCCAATCACGATCCGTCCCGCGATCCAATCTTGTTTCGTTCGGATCTAGTGCTGAACGGACGACACCTCCGCGTTCAGCACACGTACAGCTCGATGTACGTCTCCACCTCCTTGATCCAACAAGCGAGGGCGGAGAGGTAGATAAGATCTTCGGCAGCACGACAGCGTGGTGGCGGTGGTGGTGGAGCTGTTCCGGCAGGGCTTCGCCAAGCACTACCGAAACCGATCTAGAGGAGAAAAATGATCTAGGGGAGAGGGAGGGCTGCGCCGTGGCTTGTGGTGCGGCTGCCCTCCCTCTCCTCTCATATATATATAGGGGAAGGGGGGAGAGGGCCGACGCCCTAGGGTTCCCACCCTAGGGGGGTGGCGGCCCTAGGAGGTGGCTTACCACCCAAGTGAGGGTGGCGCCACTGAGGGAGTCCGGGACTAAGTGATCCTCGGACCGTTGGTTCACCTCTGGTGGGCCAACATGGTGGGCCGCTCTGTGGCAATTACTAGAAGGCTGAACTACAGAACAATCCCGTGTTCGAAAGGCAAGGCCCCGAAGACTTGGTGTGACCTCAAAGACTAGATAGAGAAAATGGGCGTATCTATGCCCGGAAGGAAATCTACCATGTGTAACCCTAGGTACCCCTGGTGTCTATATAAACCAGGGGGCTTAGTTCGTAGGGGGACAAGTCAACTCATCTAGGGTTTAGCTCATTTGATCTCGAGGTAGATCAACTCTGTAACCATCATATTTATCAATACAATCAAGCAGGACGTAGGGTTTTACCTCCTCATGAGGGCCCGAACCTGGGTAAACATCGTCTCCTTCATCCCTAGTTAACCATCGATCCTAGATTCATAGTTCGGGACCCCCTACCCGAGATCTGCCTATTTTGACACCGACATTGGTGCTTTCATTGAGAGTTTCGCTATGAATCGCCAAAGGATCGATGGCTCGCTTAATCATTGGCGATGAAGTCTGTAACAAGGACGTCTTCATTCCTAGTCAGGTCTTCGCTTTCGGAAGCATCATGCTTCATGCCGATCCCGCCGGCCGCCTTGGCCAGATCAGAAGTTCTGCCCCTGGTCTAGAAGTCAGGTTCGGGAACCTAGAGTTCACCGCCAACTCCCGGGGAGATCTTGTTTTGACAAAGACCTCTGCCCTCCTTGAAGGGCCCACGAGCACAGACACCCTAACCTTGGGAGCAGGAAACCCCACCACTAAGATGACCTCGGACTCTAGTTCAGTCTTAAAACCTAACTTGGTCGATACGCCCGAGTCAGCTATGGCCGCGCACAACCCGGGAGCGTCTTCGAACGAACCCGGGGCGGCGGCTCCGCAAACCAGCCCCGGGCGCGCTTGTAGCGTTGACCCGGCCAAGGCCCCATCGCTGGACAAACTGCTCGGTCGGATTCTAGCCTTGGGCATGACCGATCGCCAACCTTCGGTTTACGACCAGATCGGGCTTAGGCCCGACGACAGGGAAATTCGTGTCCCCCCGATCACACACTTGGTCGCCACCGTAGAGTGCCCGACCGGAAGTATGCCCCACCAACCGACAACATTAAAAACGGTTTATGTCCCGATCTCTGATCACCTGGCCCTACTCACAGCCCGGAAGCCGGACTCTCCCCGGATATTGATTCAAGGCCGGCTGCCGACCTAGCGCTTAATTCGGGGTCCGCACAGCAAAGCGCCACCAGTGCCGCATGCTCCAAGCCAGTCGCGCTTAACCCTGCAACGACGCAAAACCCGGCCGTCAGTACGCCGGACGCACACCTCGCCGGGGCGTGAAACTTTTCCCCGCCCACAACCCAGATCGAGCGCTTTCCAAGCGCAGGAGAGCTCGGCACAATGGGCTTACGGGAGGTCAAGCAGCAGCCAGGGGAATCGGCCCATCATTTTTGGGCCAGATTCCTCCTCAACAAAGATAGGATGAAGGGCCGTAATGACCAGGAAATGATTGCAGCCTTCCAGCACAATTGCCATGATGAAGGAATACTCAATGCCCTTGCCCGTCATCGCATCCAAAACTTCTCCGAGCTGATGGACTTGGTGGGAAAGTACTACGCCATGGAGAACACGTGGAAAGAACAACAATTTTACACAGAGCCTGTCCACACCGAACAACCTAGAGGAGTTCGGAAAAGGCTCGTCCCCCCGCAACGCCCGGCCAGGCACGAGCCTGCCGAAAAGAGGAACAAATATCCCATGAAAGAAAAAACAGTCCTTGATGGACTACTGGATAGTCCATGCCCCATACACTCCGCCTCGCTAAACGCAAGCCTGACTCACAGCCTTCGAGCATGCTGGGTCGTTAGGAAAGTCACGAAGAGCGAAGAGGCCATCCTCGTGGCCTCACCCCTAGGCTGACGTTCAACGACGCCACCCAAAAACCACGCCGAGGTCCTAACGATCTACGAGACGTTCTCCTCCAAAGGTCAGAGGAAGACAGCTCTTCGAGAGCTCGATCAGATACACCAGGTGGAATCAAGGAAATCATGGGCATATATACCGATAAATTTCGACAAGGATGACCAACCGATAACCCGCACAGAGTGAGCACCTACCGCCCTGGTCCTTAACCCAATAGTAGATGGCTTCAGGTTGGAAAAAGTACTAATGGATGGCGGCAGTGGTCTAAACCTCATCTATGAGGGTACATTGGACAAGATGCAGTTCGATAGATCTCGAATCGAACGAAGCAGCACAACTTTTCGAGGAATCATCCCTGGAAGAGAGGCACACTGTACAGGACGAGTAACCCTTGACGTAGTGTTCGGTACCCCCGACAACTACAAATCGAGGAACTTCTTTTTCATATCGTGCCCTTCCACAGCGGTTATCATGCCCTCTTAGGGCGTGATGCCTTCACAAGATTTCAGGCCATACCACATTATGGTTATATGAAGCTTAAAATGCCAGGATCCAACGATGTGATCACAGTTACAAGTGACCCGGATAGAGCCCTTCGAGCTGAAAATAAAACAGCATCGCTTGCCCTCGAGGCACTAGCTGAGACCCTTGCTGCAGAAGAACTGACCACACTCGGTTCTGTCGTAGATAAGGACGACATAATCCTCGGCAAAAGGCCAAAGTCCACATCGTTCAAACCTGCAGATAGAATCATTAAATTTCAGGTACACCCAACGGACCACAATAAAACGACGTCCATCGGAGCTCAGCTGGATCCCACGATCGCCGAAGCACTGCGCGCATTTTTGTGCGAAAACTGGGACATATTCGCCTGGCACCCATCAGATATGCCCAGAATCCCGCGAAGGCTGACGGAACACAGCCTGAATATAATCAGAGGCTTCAAGCCGGTCAAACAGGCCTTACGCCGATTTTCCGAACCCAAGCATCAAGCTATGGGCGAAGAACTCACCAAACTACTTGAAGCCGAATTCATCAGAGAAATTAAACACCCTGAATGGCTTGCAAATCTAGTCAAGGTACCGAAGAAAGACAAATCATGGCGGCTTTGCGTCGATTTCAAAGACCTCAACAAAGCCTGCCCCAAGGACCCTTTCCCTTTACCACGCATCGACCAGATCATCGACGCCAGCGTCGGACATGACTCACTTTGCATTCTTGACGCCTATTCCGAATATCATCAGATTAAGATGAAGGAGTCCGATCAAGCCGCAACCTCCTTCATCATCCCCTATGGGCCATTCTGCTTTAACACAATGCCTTTCGGGTTAAAAAATGCAGGCACCACATACCAGCGCATGACCCAGACATGTCTGGAAAAACAAATCGGCAAAACAGTCGAGGCATACGTAGACGATGTGGTCATCAAGACTAAACACGTGAGTCAGTTGGTGGAGGACGTCGGTCAAATCTTCACTAGCCTGCGGGAGTATGATATACGGCTCAACCCGGACAAGTGTGTCTTCGGAGTCCCTACCGGTAAACTACTCGGATTCATTGTCTCCCACATGGGAATAGAGGCCAATCCGGCCAAGATCCGAGCCCTGTCACAACTAGCAATCCCCATGGAGCTAAGACATGTTCAAAGACAAGCAGGTTGCGTGGCAGCGCTAAGCCGCTTTATCTCCCACCTCGGCGAAAAGGCTCTGCCACTCTACAGGCTATTGAAACGAACCAAAGACTTCGAGTGGACCGATGAGGCAGCAGCCGCGATGGAGGAAATCAAGACGCTGCTAGCTAGTAACCCCATACTGACAGCACCAGGCACGGGTGAGCCGATGTGGCTATACATTTCAGCCACCAACCAGGTCGTCAGTGCGGTCCTGGTGGTAGAACGGGAGGCCGAGGGCCACAAATTCCGGGTACATAAACCAGTCTACTACGTATCGGAAGTGCTTACTCCGTGCAAGTCCAGATACCCGCATTATCAGAAGATAGCCTACACAGTGTTCATGGCATCACGCAAGCTCAGGCACTATTTTCAAGAGTGTTCAGTCACGGTGGCCTCCGAGGCACCCCTGAACGATATAATCAATAACAGGGATGCCACCGGCCGCATAGACAAATGGGCCATCAAACTCCTCCCATTCGAGATCAATTACAAGCCACACCGAGCTATTAAATCTCAGGTGTTGGATGATTTTCTCGCCGAATGGACGGAGGCCGAGCTCCCAAGAGAATATAGCACATACTCACACTGGACAATGTACTTCGACGGATCCAAGACACTCGCCAGATTGGGGGCTGGAGTTATCCTCACATCCCCCACCGGAGACAACATCCGATACGTCCTCCAGATCATGTACACCGACTCAAATTATGCGGCCGAGTAGGAAGCTCTGTTGCACGGACTCCGGATGGTAGCATCGATGGGTGTACAACGGCTCGAAGTACGGGGAGACTCTAATCTCGCCATCTCACAAATCAATGGCAAATTCGACGCTAAAAACCCAAAAATGGCAGCTTACAGAAATGCCGTCCTCAAGATATCCGCACGGTTCGAAGGGCTAGAATTCCACCATGTCTCAAGAGACAGCAATCAAGCTGCCGACATCCTCGCCCGCATGGGCGCCAAGCGCGACCCCGTCCGTAAGAACACCTTCCTAGAGAAGCTCTTCAAGCCCTCTGTGGTGTGGCAGGACGACGGCAAGGACGCTATAACTAATGGAACAGAACATATCATCCCTCCCACCGTCGAACCAGACGAGTAAATCATCGGCGGTTCCGCAATCGAAGAAACACCCTCGGCCCACGAGGTCATGGCAGTAATCACACCATGGACAGAACCCTTCCTTGCCTACCTTCTACGCAAAGAACTCCCCGACAATCAGACGGAGGCGAGACGCATAATCTGGCGATCAAAAGCCTACAAGGTCCATGAAGGGGAATTATACAAAAAGAGCACTACGGGGGTCCTCCAACGGTGCTTATCCGAAGAAAAAGGAAGGCATCTCTTGGCAGAAATACATGCGGGCTTGGGTGGCCACCACGCAACAACGAGGGCCCTGGTAAGCAAGGCCTTTCGAGCCAGGTTCTTCTAGCCCACCGCCCGAGCGGACGCCCACACACTTGTGCAACATTGTGTCGGCTGTCAGCTCTTTGCAAATCAAAGCCACGTGCCTCCTACGGCTCTTCAAACGATACCCATTACATGGCCTTTTGCGGTCTGGGGTTTAGACATGGTCGGACCAATTAAAGGGGGGACCAAGAAAAATAAATACCTACTGGTCATGGTCGACAAGTTCACTAAATGGATTGAAACAAAACCAGTATGTTCGGCAAAGTCGGGACCGGTCATCGACTTCATATCCGGCGTAGTGCACCGTTACGGTGTCCCGCACAGTATAATAACAGACAATGGATCCAACTTTACCGCCCAGGAGGTAAAAGACTGGTGTGCTAACTTGGGCATTAAACTTGATTATGCCTCGGTGTATCATCCGCAGACCAATGGACAAGTCGAATGGGCCAGTGGTCTCATTATGAGTGCTATCAAACCTCGTCTGGTCCGATCCCTTCAAGAATCTGACTGTCATTGGGTGGAGGAACTTGATTCCGTGTTGTGGGGTTTGCGTACCACCCCGAACCGATCAACGGGATACACACCATTCTTTATGGTGTACGGGGCCGAAGCGGTCCTTCCCTGTGATATCATCCACGACGCACCTAGGGTGCGCATGTATGAAGAAAAAGAAGCCGAGCTAGATCGGTAGGACGACCCCGACGCCTTGGAAGGAGAGCGCGATATAGCTCGGGCCCGATCTACTTTCTATCAACAGCAGGCTCGGCGCTACCAGAGCAGGAAGGTTCGAGCAAAAGTATATAATGTGGGAGAGTTGGTCTTGCGCCTCCCAGAGAAACAGAAGCATAAACTCAAACCCAAGTGGGAGGGCCTTTTCATAATTGATGAAGTACTGACAGGAGGAGCTTATCGCCTCCGTAACCCGTAGGACCACCACCTCGAACCAAACCCATGGAACGCAGCTCGCCTTCGACGCTTCTACGGCTAGACCGGCATCGTCAATGCTTCTAAAACCCTTGTATTTTCTTCCCTTCTTTTTTTTCTTTTCTTGCTTTTGTAAGGATCAGTTAGATTTTCTCAGGCTATGTTCGGTTAAACAAAACTATGTTAAGACTTCACCGGCTTTCATTCTCAAACGTTTTACCCGGTGACACCTAGGGGCTTCTTTACGAAGCCAAGCTATATAATTTTCTCTGGCTATTTTGTCATGTATGCACTTTCCGCGCATTGTTTTGTGCCGTTTTATGCACCAATTGGGCTTAAGATTTAGCCAAGTTGGGTTGCCTCGCTCCTGTGCTTACCCCTTACGTTCCCGATTGTTTGGCTAAGGGGTAAAGGGAGCACCTCTGCGATTGCTACGACCGGATTACCCTGATACGTACCTCAGACGGGTGAAGCCGAAGGCTGGCATTCTTAAGAAACAAATTGGCCAGCCACACAGAACGAAAATATAGCTGACGCTTTTCGCCGTAAACGGGGGCTACCCCCCCAAAGTAGCAAAATTATCCGAATAGTATGGATACATGGCTATGACATCTATGATCTACGTAGTAACCTGAAGAAAGGAACCCATAGAGGAACTATTTTCTTTGGAAGATGTTTCTTACGTTCAACAGTAATATAACATACCTCCCTATGCGCGGTTTGTCTGTTCGCACCAGAAGGCCGGATTGCCTAGTTCTCCAAAATTATTCCCTGTTATCGCAAGATGCATAGTATGGAACACTCCCTAGCTATCGGCGACGGAGGCAGAGGCCGATGGCCGGTTAAGACAACGTTTACAACACGGGTGGAGACGGTTTGATAAAAAGTACATAGTTACATAGATTCAAAACATTAGGCTATCATTCCAGTTGGTCTATTATGGTGTCCAGGGCGCAATCCTCTTGTGACATACGAGCCACGGGCATCACTTGGTCATTAACCGTCCGGCCCTACCGGCCCAACCCAAGCCAAGTGCTCTGGGTTGAGTTTGGTAAAGTGGGTCTTCACCATGGCCCATGCCTCCCACACTCCCTCTCGACAAGCCGAAGTCTTCCATAGCTCAAGATGACTCCGAGCTCCTATAAATTTATCGGTTAGTTCTGCCATCCCTTCCGGAGGCGTCTGAGCTAGCCAAAGTGCCTTGATCATGCTCTTCATAGCCTTCCGAGCCCGCTCGTGCACAACGGATAGTTCCTTTAATAGGTCCCCTCCGTATGAGCTGACTTCTTCCTCGGGACGCCCAGTCAAGAGACCTAGGTAGGAGATCAACGATGCTCCTTACACTCGACACGACAAAAACACTTTACGGAGTTAAAGGTTAGAATTTCGCTTACAGAACATGCCACCCTTTAATCTCCGGTTCTCTTCGCGGGTTTGTGTCAATTGAGTTTTCAAGCTCTCAATTTCTTCGGCTTGTCGCTGATTTTCTGCTTTGAGCTGGTTCTTATCCTCCAGACTTCGAGTCAATACGCGATGCCCGGCCTCAAGCTATGACTCAGCATACCTTTGAGATTTTCAGGAAGCGTCCAAATCCTTCTGCAGCTGCCCTATGGATTTGGCTGCTATGAAACAATCTTTCGTCAGCAAGATATGTCCTCAACAACTCCCGCACAATAAGCAATACTTTGTACTCACCGTGCGCCTCTCTGGTGAACTTTTTCACCTGCTCAAGCTCAGCCTTAATATCCTGCAGCTCTGCTCGACTCGACTTGAGGTCCGCAGACAGCTTCTCGTTTTGTTGCTTTGAAGCCTACAGATGCACGAAAACAATATTTAGACCCTTGAATTCGATCGTCCCACCCGAATTAAGGCTCGAGGGCTACTGGGTTAGGAATTATGTTCGGCTGTCAAAAGCCGACCACTTACCTGCATGCTGGTGGATATTATTCTAGCAGCTCCATCGAGTCCCGCTCGAGCGGCTCCGAGGTATGAGTCCACGGAATTAAGAGCATTAAACTCTTGGTCAGAAAATATGGGGTGGCGCGGTGACTCCCTCCACCGTCGATGATTCATCGCACTCTCAACCTGAGAATTGGTAACCGAGACATCCCCTGAGTCCTCGGGAGGCTGGCCAGTAACAGGAGCTCCCGCATCCACTTTGGCGTGTGCCGAAGACCTTGGACGAGGACTGTCTGACGCCTTCTCAACATCTTCGGATGGAGGTGGTTCTACTCGCTTCCTCTGTAAGTCAGTCCGAGACCGTGAGTGTTTGAAACGGATAAAACAAAGATCAGATTACAAGATTAAGTACCTCTTGGTAGGGGGTGCGGTCAGTGCAACTCCCGCTGAAGTCGCTTGCTCGGGAGTCCTGCCGCTGTCTGGCGTGGACCTTTCCAGGGTGGCCCCCGAGGATGTCCGGCGCGTAGACCGGCGACCCTTGGGGACAGAGGTTGATGAGATCGGAATGACGAGAGGCGCATGTCTTTTCCGAGAAGAAGCCTTCTTTTTGCTTGTCGTGGAGGAAGGAAGCGATCCGGGGTAATCAGCCTGAAGGGCCACCTTGGACTCGTCGACGCTCCTTTGGTAAAAGGTCCCGTCCTCACATTCAATTGAAATCTCCGGATCATCATGAAATCCGGGGCCGTCGCTACGTGAATAATCCTCCGGTTGTGGGGCGGGACATCTAACTGTCCTGACCCAATGCCTCCATTGCTGTTTGGAGAGACACGTAATTCCGATCAGTAAACTCAAAAATTAATGATCTAAGCTAGGGAAGGGTGAACGGACTTACCCATTCAATGGGGTTATGAGTTGAGTAGCCTTCCCTGATCTTCAGGCGAACAAAATCTTCTTTTTCTCCTTTGAAGAGATCGGCTAATATGGCCGCCAACGCTGCTTGGTCGGTAGGCCCCTGTCGTCGGGAACGGGTCATGACACTCGTCCCATTATAGCACCACAGGGGATGGATCCTCTGTTGCAAAGGTTGGACACAACGGGTAATGGCAGCAGCCATCACTTCGATGATGATTAGCTTGCTGTGACCTAGCAGCTTCACGTGGGCGGCTAGGCACTTTACCTCAGCGCTCTCCTCTTGGGAAGAGCTCTTCGGGCGCCAATTGAATCTCTTCTTTAAAGGAGCCTCGGAGTATTCGGGCAGACCCCTTCGAGCTGGGTCGAATAAGGGGACGTCCTCGATATAAAACCACTCTGAAGCCCATTCTTCGGATTCCTTCTTCGGGGTCCCGATGAGATACCCCGTCCCGGCTATACGCCAAACTTCGGCTCTGCCCACTTCCCGGATTGACCCTCCCCGAGTGCGGGGGATGAGGCAGAAATACTTTCTCCATAGATCGAAGTGGGGCTTGCAGCCTAGAAATATCTCGCAGAGGGCGACGAAGCCCGGGATGTGCAGAATGGACCCAGGGGTGAGGTTGTGGAGTTGGTTCGCGTAGAACTCCAATAGACCCCTCAAGAAGGGGTAAATGGGGAAGCCCAGGCCTCGTAGGAGGATGGAGGTGAAGCATACCCTCTCGTCCGGGCGGGGAGCGGGGAAGTTTTCCGCAAAGGCCATGCCGTTCGCGGAAGTCAATCCCGCACGAGTGGGTGCCAGATCCGAAGCAGGGAGATATCCCTGTGTCTCAAGATTGCGTAGCCGGAGGAGGGACACGGAACAGCTTGTCCAGTCACCTGGAAGGGGGCCATGAGGGCGCGAGGAAGAACCTGGGGCGCTCGCCATATCTTCAAGTTCGTTCATGCTAGAATCTCTTGGAGGCGAAGGGGGAAGAAGCGTTGCCTATGACAAGTTTAACTTGTAGAAATAGGCATTTATACCTCGGCTTGTTGAGGGCGGTTCCGTAAAAAACTGTTGAGATGCCTGCCTTCTATTGGTGCACGAGAATCGAGGGGTTTCATTGAACCTTGGGCAGAGAAATTAATGTTGTGGGCCCGTGTCGTTTCCGGCAGTTGAAGATTTTTCCCATGGCCAGGTTATCGTCCGACGGATCAGAGAAGAAGAGAACTCGCGTCGCAAGCCGAAGACCCTGGGCGAACGAAGCTGCCGAATACGGAGTGTCTCAGCATTGGAGGTAAGTTCGGGGGCTACTAAGGGAGTCCGGGACTAAGGGGTCCTCAGACCGTTGGTTCACCTCTGGTAGGCCAACATGGTGGGCCACTCTGTGGCAATTACTAGAAGGCTGAACTACAGAACAACCCCGTGTTCGGAAGGCAAGGCCCCGAAGACTTGGCATGACCTCCAAGACTAGATAGAGAAAATGGGCGTAGGGTCAAACGTAGTTCGGCGGTTAGATGGACGAAACCCTAGAGAGGGAGGGCTGCGCCGTGGCTTGTGGTGCGGCTGCCCTCCCTCTCCTCTCATATATATAGGGGAAGGGGGGAGAGGGCCGGCGCCCTAGGGTTCCCACCCTAGGGGAGTGACGGCCAAGGGGGGGCGGCGGCCCTAGGAGGTGGCTTGCCACCCAAGTCAGGGTGGCGCCACCCCTAGGGTTAGCCCCCCACCAGCCCAGCCGCATGAGCCTAGGTGGGGAGGTGCGTCCAGCCCACCAGGGGCTGGTGCGCACCCCTCTCAGCCCATGTGGCCCCTCTTGGGCTGGTGGGCCCCTTCCGGTGGACCCTCGGAACCCTTCGACACCCCCGGTACACTGCCGGTGACGCCCGAATTCTTTCCGGTGACCAACACGGAACTTCCCATATATCAATCTTTACCTCTGAACCATTCTGGAACTCCTCGTGACGTCCGGGATCTCACCCGGGACTCCGAACAACTATCGGTCACCAACATATACATCTCAACAATACCAAATCATCACCGAACGTTAAGTGTGCAGACCCCGTGGGTTCGAGAACTATGCAGGCATGACCGAGACACCTCTATGGTCAATAACCAATAGTGGGACCTGGATGCCCATATTGTTTCCCACATATTCTATGAAGATCTTTATCGGGCGAACCACGATGTCAAGGATTCTATCAATCCCGTATACAGTTCCCTTTGTCCATCGGTATGTTACCTGCTCGAGATTTGATCGTCGGTATCTCCATACCTAGTTCAATCTCGTTACCGGCAAGTCTCTTTACTCGTTCCGTAATACAAGATCTCGTGACTTAGTTCTTAGTCACATTGCTTGCAAGCTTCTTGTGATGTTGTATTACCGAGTGGGCCCAGAGATACCTCTCCGTCATACAGAGTGACAAATCCCAGTCTCGATCCACGCCAACCCAACAGACACCCTCGGAGATACCTGTAGAGCACCTTTATAGTCACCCAGTTACATTGTGACGTTTGATACACACAAGGCATACCTCCGGTGTCCGGGAGTTGCATGATCTCATGATCGTAGGAACATATACTTGACATGGATAAAGCAGTAGCAATAAACTGACACGATCAACTGCTATGCTTACGGTTGGGTCTTTGCCATCACATCATTCTTCTAATGATGTGATACCGTTATCAAATGACAACTCATGTCCATGGTCAGGAAAGGTTGACCATCTTTCATCAACGAGCTACTCTTGTAGAGGCTCACTAGGGACACATGTTGTCTATGTATCCACACATGTATCTGAGTTTCCAATCAATACAATTATAGCATGGATAATAAACGATTATCATGAAGAAGGAAATATGATAATAACTATTTTATTATTGCCTCTAGGGTATATTTCCAACAATCTCCCACTTGCACTAGAGTCAGTAATCTAGTTCACATCGCTGTGTGATTTACATCGTAATGAATCTAACACCCATGCAGTTCTGGTGATGATCATGTTTTGCTCGTGGAAGAGGCTTAGTCAACGGGTCTGCAATATTCAGATCCGTATGTACTTTGCAAATCTTTATGTCTTCCTCCTTGATATAATCGCGGATGGAATTGAAAAGGCGCTTTATGTGTCTGGTTCTTTTGTGAAACCTGGGCTCCTTGGCTAGAGCAATGGCACCAGTGTTGTCACAGAAGAGGGTCATTGGGTCCAGTGCACTGGGCACAACTCCAAGATCCATCATGAAGTGCTTCATCCAGACACCTTCTTTCGCTGCTTCCAAAGCAGCTATGTACTCCGCTTCACATGTAGAATCTGCTACCACGCTTTGCTTGGAACTGCACCTGCTTACCGCTCCACGTTTCAGAATAAATATGTATCCGGCTTGAGACTTAGAGTCACCCGGATCTATGTCAAAGCTAGCATCGACGTAACCCTTTACGACGAGCTCTTGATCACCTCCATAAACGAGAAACATTTCCTTAGTCCTTTTCAGGTACTTAAGGATATTCTTGACCGCTGTCCAGTGCTCCATTCCAGGATTACTTTGAAACCTTCCGTCCATAATTACGGCAAGGCTGACATCTGGTCTTGTGCACAGCATCGCATACATTATAGAGCCTATGGATGAAGCATAGGGGATGACACTCATCTTTTGTCTATCCTCTGTAGTCGCTGGGCATTGAGTCTTACTCAACTTCACACCTTGTAAGACAGGCAAGAACCCTTTCTTGGACTGATCCATTTTGAACTTCTTCAAAACCTTATCAAGATATGTGCTTTGTGAAAGTCCTATTAAGCGTCTTGACCTATCTCTATAGATCTTGATGCCTAATATGTAAGCAGTTCTCCGAGGTCTTTCATTGAAAAACTCTTGTTCAAATATATCTTCATGCTTTCTAAAAGTAATATATTGTTTCCAATCAGCAATATGTCATCCACATATAATATTAGAAACACAATAGAGCTCCCACTCACTTTCTTGTAAATACAAGCTTCTCCATAAACTTGTATGAACCCAAACGATTTGATCACCTCATCAAAGCGGCGATTCCAACTCCGAGATGCCTGCACTAGTCCATAAATGGATCTCTGGAGCTTGCACACTTTGTCAGCATTTTCAGGATCAACCAAACCTTCTGGTTGCATCATATACAACTCTTCCTTAAGGAAACCATTAAGGAGCGTTGTTTTGACATCCATCTGCCAGATCTCATAATCGAAAAATGCAGCTATTGCTAACATAATCCTGACGGACATAAGCATCACTATGGGAGAGAAAGTCTCATCGTAGTCAACTCCTTGAACTTGTGAAAGCCCATTTGCAACAAGTCAAGCTTTATAGACGGTTACATTACCGTCCGCGTCCGTATTTTTCTTAAAGATCCATTTATTCTATATGGCCTTACGATCATATGGTAAGTCCTCCAAAGTCCACACTTTGTTCTCATACATGGATCCTATCTCAGATTTCACGGCCTCTAGCCATTCATTGGAATCCGGGCCCACCATCGCTTCTCCATAGCTCGTAGGTTCACTGTTGTCTAACAACATGACCTCCAAGACAGGACTGCCATACCACTCAGGGGCGGTACGATTCCTTGTCGACCTACGAGGCTCAGTAGTAACTTTATCTGAAGTTTCATGATCATCATCATTAGCTTCCTCTTCATTTGGTGTAGGTGCTGCAGAAACATCTTTCTGCGTCGCGCTACCATCCAACTGAAGTGACGGTTCAATAACCTCATCAAGTTCTACCTTCCTCCCACCCAATTCTTTCGAGAGAAACTCTTTCTCGAGCAAGGACCCATTCTTAGCAACAAACACTTTGCCCTCGGATCTGAGATAGAAGGTATACAAACTGTTTCCTTAGGGTAACCTATGAAGACGCATTTGTCCGCTTCGGGTTCGAGCTTATCAGGTTGAAGCCTTTTCACAAAAGCGTCGCAGCCCCAAACTTTAAGAAACGACAGCTTAGGTTTCTTGCAAAACCATAATTCATACGGTGTCGTCTCAACGGACTTTGATGGTGCCCTATTTAAAGTGAATGCAGCTGTCTCTAATGCATAACCCCAAAACGATAGTGGCAGATCAGTGAGAGACATCATATATTGCACCATATCCAATAGAGTATGATTACAACGCTCGGACACACCATTATGCTGTGGTGTTCCAGGTGGCGTTAGTTGTGAAACAATTCCACACTGTCTCAAATGCATGCCAAACTCATAACTCAGATATTCTCCACCACAATCAGATCGTAGAAACTTTATCTTCTTGTTACGATGATTTTCTACCTCACTCTGAAATTCTTTGAACTGTTCAAATGTTTCAGACTTGTGCTTCATCAAGTAAATATACCCATATCTACTTAAATCATCAGTGAAGGTAAGAAAGTAACGATATCCACCGCGCGCGTCAACACTCATCGGACCGCACACATCAGTATGTATGATTTCCAACAAGTCACTTGCCCGCTCCATTGTACCGGAGAACGGGGTTTTCGTCATCTTGCCCAAGAGGCATGGTTTGCATGTATCAAGCGATTCAAAATCGAGTGATTCTAAAAGTCCATCAGCATGGAGCTTCTTCATGCGTTTTACACCAATATGACCTAAGCGGCAGTGCCACAAGAAAGTGGTACTATCATTATTAACTTTGCATCTTTTGGCATCAATGTTATGAATGTGTGTATCACTACTATCGAGATTCAACAAGAATAAACCATTCACATTGGGTGCATGACCATAAAAGATGTTACTCATATAAATAGAACAACCATTATTCTCTGATTTAAATGAATAACCGTCTCGCAATAAACAAGATCCAGATATAATGTTCATGCTCAACGCAGGCACCAAATAACAATTATTTAGGTTTACTACTAATCCCGATGGTAATTGAAGAGCGAGTGTGCCGACGGCGATCACATCAACCTTGGAACCATTTCCGACGCGCATCGTCACTTCATCCTTCACCAGCCTCCGTTTATACCACAGTTCCTGTTTCGAATTACAAATATGAGCAACCGAACCGGTATCAAACACCCAGGCACTATTACGAGAGCTAGTGAGGTACACATCAATAACATGTATATTGAATATACCTTTGTTGACGTTGCCAGCCTTCTTATCAGCCAGGTACTTGGGGCAATTCCTCTTCCAGTGGCCAGTCCCCTTGCAATAGAAGCACTCAGTCTCAGGCTTGGGTCCAGTGACGTGGCTTGAGACTGCGTCGGTATTTCCCCAAAGAGGAAGGGATGATGCAGCACAGCGACGGTAAGTATTTCCCCCAGTTATGAAACCAAGGTGTCGAACCAGTAGGAGGATCACCACCACCTAATAAGCAGCACATGCACACAAATAACAAATACTTGCAACCCGACGCGAAAGAGAGGTTGTCAATCTCTCTACGGTAAAAAGATAGATTAGGATATGATAGATAGGAGAGATAGATCTCTCAAGAACACAAAATAAAAAGGGCAAATAAAAAGTGCAACAATATATTTTTGGGTTTTTGGTATAGTAGATCTGAAAACAAAGAGGCAAAAAGATAGATCGGAAAGCAATATGTTGGAAAAGGAGACCCGGGGGCCGTAGGTTTCACTAGTGGCTTCTCTCATGAGTATAGCACACGGTGGGTGAACAAATTACTGTTGGGCAATTGATAGAAGATCAAATAATCATGACGATATCCAAGTCGATGATCATTATATAGGCATCACGTCCAAGATAGGTAGACCGACTCCTGCCTGCATCTACCACTATTACTACACACATCGACCGCTATCCAGCATGCATCTAGTGTATTAAGTTCATGGAAAAATGGAGTAATGCAATAAGAACGATGACATGATGTAGACAAGATCTATTCATGTAGGAATAGACCCCATCTTGTTATCCTTAATGGCAACGATACATGGGTGCCTTACTGCCCCTTCTGTCACTTGGAAAGGACACCGCAAGATCGAACCCATCACAAAGCACCTCTTCCCATGGCAAGAAAAATCGATCTAGTCAGCCTAACTAAACCAAAGATTCGAAGAAGAAATACGAGGCTATAAGTAATCATGCATATAAGAGATCAAAGAAGACTCAAATAATATTCATGGATAGAAACTGATCATGAACACAAAATTCATCGGATCCCAACAAACACACCGCAAAAGTTTACATCAAATAGATCTCCAAGAGACCATTGTATTGAGAATCAAAAGAGAGAGAGGAAGCTATCTAGCTACTGCCTACGGACCCGTAGGTCTATGGTGGACTACTCATGCATCATCGGAGAGGCACCTATGAAGAAGATGAACCCCTCTGTGATGGTGTTAGATTGGATCTTGAGGCTCTGGAACTTGCGGCGGCTGGATGTGGTTTTCGTCGACTCCCCTAGGGTTTTCTAAATATTGGGGTATTTATAGGCGTCAGAGGCGGTGGAGGGGGGCCCCGTGGAGGGCACAACCCATCAGGGCGCGCCGGGGGCCCCCTGGCACGCCCTGGTGGGTTGTGGCCTCCATAGCCCACCTCTCTAGCACTTCTTTGGCCCACTGGGTGTCTTCTGGTCCAAAAAAATCTCCAAAAAGTTTCGTTACGATTGGACTCCGTTTGGTACTGATATTCTGCGAAGGAAAAGCAAGCAAAAACAGTAACTGGCACTTTGGCACTATGTCAATAGGTTAGTCCCAAAAAATGATATAAAGTTGCTATAAAGTAATTGTAAAACATCCAAGAATGATAATATAACAGCATGGAACAAGCAAAAATTATAGATACGTTGGAGACGTATCATTCAGCCTTGGGTTTCTTCACGGGAGCGGCAACTTGCTTGCCACCCTTCTTGAAGTTTCCCTTCTTTCCCTTGCCTTTCTTGAAACTAGTGGTTTTATTCGCCATCAACACTTGATGCTCCTTTTTGATTTCTACCTCCGCGACTTTCAGCATCGCGAACAGCTCGGAGACAGACTTTTCCATCCCTTGCATATTATAGTTCATCGCGAAGCCATTGAAGCTAGGTGGCAGTGACTGGAGAATTCTGTCAGTGACCGTTTTGGGCAGAAGCTGGACTCCCAAATCATTCAAACGGTTGTAGTACCCAGACATTCTGAGTAGGTGCTCACTGACAGAACTATTCTCCTCCATCTTGCAGGCGAAGAACTTATCAGAGGTCTCATACCTCTCGATCCAGGCATTTGCTTGAAATATTAACTTCAACTCCTGGCACATCTCATATGCTCCATGGCGTTCAAAACGCTTTTGAAGTCCCGATTCTAAGCCGTACAGCATGGCGCACTGAACTATAGAGTAGTCATTAGAACGTGCCTGCCAGGCGTTCACAACGTCCACAGCCGACGCTGGAGGGAGTGGCACACCAAGTGGCGCATCAAGGACATAAGCCTTTGCCGAAGCCGTGAGGATAATCCTTAGATTACGGACCCAGTCCGCATAGTTACTTCCATCATCTTTCAACTAAGCTTTTTCTAGGAACGCATTAAAATTCAGGGGAGCTACTGTGCGAGCCATTGATCTACAACATAAATTTGAAAAGACAACTTAGACCATGTTCATGATAATGAGTTCAATTAATCATATTACTAAAGAACTCCCACTAAAATCAACATCCCTCAGGTTGTCTAAGTGTAACATGATCCAAATCCACCAACCCAAGTCCGATCATCACGTGAGATGAGGTGGTTTCAATGGTGAACATCTCCATGTTGATCATATCTACTATATGACTCATGTTCGACCTTTCGGTCTCCTGTGTTCCGAGGCCATGTCTGTACATGCTAGGCTCGTCAAGTTTAACCCAAGTATTCTGCGTGTGTAAATCTGGCTTACACCCGTTGTATGCGAACGTAGAGTCTATCACACCCGATCATCACGAGGTGCTTCGAAACGACGAACCTTCGCAATGGTGCATACTCGGGGAGAACACAATTTATCTTGAAATTTTAGTGAAGGATCATCTTATAATGCTACTGTCGTTTTAAGCAAAATAAGATGCATAAATAGGATAAACATCACATGCAAATCATATAAGTGACATGATATGGCCATCATCGTCTTGGGCTTTTGATCTCCATCTCCAAAGCATCGGCATGATCTCCATCGTCACCGGCATGACACCATGATCTCCATCATCGTGTCGTCATGTGGTTGTCGCGCCAACTATTTTTTCGACAACTACTAACTCATAGCGATAAAGTAAAGCAAAAAAGGCGAAAATAATTAAAGACAACCCTATGGCTCCTGCCGGTTGCCGTACTCATCGACATGCAAGTCGTGATAATCTGTACAAAAACATGATCATCTCATACATCACATATATCATATCATCTCTTTGGCCATATATCACATCACAACATGCCCTGCAAAAACAAGTTAGACGTCCTCTACTTTGTTGTTGCAAGTTTTACGTGGCTGCTATGGGCAACTAGTAAGAACCGTTCTTACCTACGCAAAGCCACAACGGTGATATTCAAGTTACTATTTAACCTTCTACAAGGACTGCCTCTGTCAAATCCGATTCAACTAAAGTGGGAGAGACAGACACCCCCCAGCCATCTTTATGCAACAAGTGCATGTCGATCGATGGAACCGGTCTCTCGTGCGTGGACGAGTAAGGTTGGTCCGAGCCGCTTCATCCCACAATACCGCCGGATCAAGATAAGACTAAGGAAGTGAGCAATCTGAACATCAACGCCCACAAACACTTTTGTGTTCTACTCGTGCATGTTATCTACGCATAGACCTAGCTCATGATGCCACTGTTGGGGAACGTTGCATGGGAAACAAAAAAATTCCTACGAACACCCAAGATCTATCTATGGATATCAACAAATACGAGAGGGGGAGTGCATCTACATACCCTTGTAGATAGCTAAGCGGGAAGCGTTAAGAAACGCGGTTGGTGTAGTCGAACGTCTTCACGATCCAATCACAATCTGTCCCGCGATCCAATCTTGGTCCGTTCCGATTTAGCGCTGAACGGACGACACCTCCGCGTTCAGCACACGTACAACTCGATGACGTCTCCGCCTCCTTGATACAGCAAGCGAGGGCGGAGAGGTAGATAAGATCTCCGGCAGCACGAAGGCATGGTGGCGGTGGTGGTGGAGCTGTTCCGGCAGGGCTTCGACAAGCACTACCGAAACCGATCTAGAGGAGAAAAACGATCTAGGGGAGAGGGAGGGCTACACCGTGGCTTGTGGTGCGGCTGCCATCCCTCTCCTCTCATATATATAGGGGAAGGGGGGAGAGGGCTGGTGCCCTAGGGTTCCCACCCTAGGGGGCGGTGGCCAAGGGGTGGGGCGGCAGCCCTAGGAGGTGGCTTGCCACCCAAGTCACGGTGGCGCCACCCCTAGGGTTGGCCCTCCACCAGCCCAGCCGCATGGGCCTAGGTGGGGAGGTGCGGCCAGCCCACCAGGGGCTGGTGCGCACCCCTCTCAGCCCATGTGGCCCCGTCGGGGCTGGTGGGCCCCTTCCGGTGGACCCTCGGAACCCTTCGGCACCCCCGGTACACTGCCGGTGACGCCCGAATTCATTCCGGTGAGCAACACGGAACTTCCCATATATCAATCTTTACCTCCGGAACTCCTCATGACTTCCAGGATCTCATCCGAGACTCCGAACAACTTTTGGTCACCAACATATATATCTCAACAATACCAAATCGTCACCGAACGTTAAGTGTGCAGACCCCGTGGGTTCGAGAACTATGCAGGCATGACCGAGACACCTCTACAGTCAATAACGAATAGGGGGACCTGGATGCCCATATTGGTTCCCACATATTCTATGAAGATCTTTATCAGTCGAACCACGATGTAAAGGATTCAATTAATCCCGTATACAGTTCCCTTTGTCCATCGGTATGTTACCTGCCCGAGATTTGATCATCGGTATCTCCATACCTAGTTCAATCTCGTTACCAGCAAGTCTCTTTACTCGTTTCGTAATACAAGATCCCGTGACTAACTCCTTAGTCACATTGCTTGCAAGCTTCTTGTGATGTTGTATTACCGAGTGGGCCCAGAGATACCTCTCCGTCATACGGAGTGACAAGTCCCAGTCTCGATCCATGCCAACCCAACAGACACCCTCGGAGATACCTGTAGAGCACCTTTATAGTCACCCAGTTACGTTGTGACGTTTGATACACACAAGGCATTCCTCCGGTGTCCGGGAATTGCATGATCTCATGGTCGTAGGAACAGATACTTGACATGGAAAAAGCAGTAGCAATAAACTGACACGATCAATTGCTATGCTAACGGTTGGGTCTTTGTCCATCACATCATTCTTCTAATGATGTGATCCCGTTGTCAAATGACAACTCATGTCCATGGTTAGGAAACCTTGACCATCTTTGATCAACAAGCTAGTCTAGTAGAGGCTCACAAGGGACACAGTGTTGTCTATGTATCCACACATGTATCTGAGTTTCCAATCAATACAATTATAGCATGGATAATAAACGATTATCATGAACAAGGAAATATGATAATAACTATTTTATTATTGCCTCTAGGGCATATTTCCAACACTTTAGTCCTCTTGTGGGCTTGAAGCTATCAGTTTCGTCGGCGTTAAAACGAACCTTGTACTCCACCGAGGACATACATTTCATAATCAAGTTTGCCCAGTTCTCCCTAAAACCTAGTTTCAACAAGATTGCTTTTAAGAAAGACCATTCTAGTCGGTCAAAAGCTTTATGCATGTCCAGTTTGATGGCACACAAACCCTCCCTACCCGTTCATTTTTGTTTTTGTGAAAACATTCATATGCTACTAAAATATTGTCTATGATCATTCTTCCAGGAACAAAAGCACTCTGAGTTGGACTGATGATATCTAATAAAATTATTTTCAAACATGTAACAATCATTTTTGAGATGACCTTATACACCTCATTGCATAAACTAATTGGTCTAAACTGGGTAACCTTTTCCGGAGAGTTAACCTTTGGGATCATAACAATTGTGGTATCATTCCATCCTCCTGGTATTGAACATGTATTCACCGCCTGTAAGACCTGTTCTGTCAGATCTTCCCCTAACATAGGCCAATATCTCTTATAAAAAATAGCGTGTAAACCATCTGGACCCGGAGCTTTTAAATCACCAATATCAAATAAAGCCTTCCTAACTTACTCAGTTGTGTGAGCTGTGAGGGCATTATTCATTTCATCACTCACTTTCCTTCTAACAAGAGAGAGAACTTCTGGGTTTGGTTGATCAACTTCGGACGTAAAGAGGTTTGAAAAATACCCTCTAATGTGATCCTTCATGTCCGTACCTCGCACCCAAACCCCATTATCCCCAAGTAATTTTTTAATTTCATTCCTTTTCTTTCTAGCTGTTGTAACATTATGAAAGAAAGAAGTGTTACGGTCCCCATGTAGTAGCCAACTTGCCTGCCCACGTTGTATCCAGTATATCTCCTCTTGTTCCAGTAAGTTTTCAATAAGAACTAAAATCTCCTTGTGCCATACTTGGGAGTCCACGTTCATAGGTCCCCTCTTTAGCTTCTCCAACTCTTTTTTCAGCTTTTTAATTCTCTATTTCGGTCCTCTCAAAGTCTCACGATCCCAGTTATGCAAATCCACCTGTATCGCTCGAGTATGATCAACAAGCGATGGCCCAATACCCATATTCTTTGCCTTTTGCCATGTTGTACGTACAATTTCTTCAACCGTTTCCTCTTTGAGGCATCGAGCTACAAACTTCTTCACTCGTTCCCTTTGGGTATTAAAAATTTTATCGTCAAAATATTATGTATCTAGGACGAGTGGACGATGATCGAAGTGAACAAGTTCCTCATGAATGATCGCAGCCCTCAGGAATTTGTTCGCTCATTCCAGATTGCACACTGCACGGTCAAGTCTCTCCCAAGTATCGCTCCTCCTCCAAGTGAAAGGATCACCAATGTAACCCATATCCTCAAGGCCGCATTCTGTTAAACAATTACGGAATTCTCTCATCATAGCATTCGGTCTCGCATTTCCACCCTCTTTATCCGATGAGATTAGGATTTCATTAAAATCCCCTAGGACCACCCAGGGGTGATCGCCCTTATTATGTAAATTTTGAATATTATCCCAAGATAAATTACATTCACTCCAAACTGGAAGACATTAGAAACCCGTGAACCGCCAATGTACATAATCATCGTTCATGAAAAGAATGTCAATAAAATGAGACGACACATAGTTTGAAATAACTTTATTCAATTTATGATAAAACAAGACTAGGCCACCGGCCCGACCCTCACTCTCCATTACAATCATCGAATCAAAAGATAAAATACGATCCAACTCATCAGCTTTACATTTATTCAAGTGTGACTAAGAAAGAAAAAGCAAATCTTCCTTGATCCGCCCTTGTAGCTCCAAAAGCTCGTGAACTGCCATGGGGGCGAGCATACCACGACAATTCCATCCTATGATCTTCATTTGGCCCGGTGGACCCCCTCGTAGGAGGCCGCCGATGCGCCATCATCTCCAACCGACTCCCTCCTCTGTTGCATGTATGCTTCTTCCTCCTCTATTTCCCTTGCTACATGTGTGACTACACCATCCACATCCCTCACCGTTTCTACTCTACCCCTACAGATTCTCTTGGAGGAAACACTCATCTCACCATACATCATGTGTTCATATCTCTCTAGCTCTCTCTCAAAAGAAAAGTTTAAATCACTTCCTGTAGGTGGGACACCAAATGGATTACTCCTCTCTTTTCCTATGATTTCTTTTCTACCGTTCTCAGATTTCTCTTTCCCTCCCTTCTTTCTCACCTTCCTCTGCTTTCTCTTTGTCTGGCCCAACCTGGTATCTTTTGTAGTATTAAAAATAAACATACCAGAGTCACTTGCCATGGCAGGGCCAGCTAACCTCGCAGCCACTGCCCCAGTCAAAGCCTCCAACACACCCGGCTTAAATAACAGTTGCTCCTCGACTTGTGTATTAGCAGCCACAATAGGTATACTGCTGGCTGCACCCATCACTTGGCTCCCCTGGCCCTCCTGGCCGGTAAGACACTTCAGGTGACCAGCAACATGTGCCAGGGCATGCTGAGTTGAGGAAGACTCCAGGCGCATCATCACATGGCCCTCCTGGTCATGCCTAGCATCCTGGAGGGAAGAGACCCGACCCGCCATCCCCTGGCCCTCCTGGCCAGAGTCAGCGAGCGCCTTTAGAGGCAACGACTGGTCCTCCCCACTAGTTCCAGCGCCCGGAGGAGCCGGCGATGGGGCCACCTGTACCCAGCCCTCCTGGCTGAGTGGTTGGCCCTCCTGGCTTGGCACCCCGCTCGCCACTGAGGTTAGCCACAGCTTTGGTCACCTTCATCACACTTCCCTCCATGGCCTTGGAGGAATTGTTGTTGCTGGAGCCGGCAAACAGGAAAGCTCTTTTACTTGCTCCTATTCATTTCCAGTATGCATCTACACTAAGATTCTTTGGAACAAAGGCTACTCTTTTTTCTTTTGGTATGCTACAATAGCGCTCTGAGGTATGACCTACAATCCCACAACACTCACAGTACAATGGAAGTTTTTCGTACCGGACATCATACTTAATTTTCTCAGAACTACCCAACGGAGTGAACTCTACCGCTGACTTTAGAGGCTTATGCAGCGGGATTTCTACCCGTAGACGCAAATACTTCTCTACTATCATGTGGTTTCTATGGGATACAAAAATCACATCACCAAGTTGCACCCCAAAGGACCAACCCATACTCTCTGTTTTGAGTTCAAATGGGAGATCACGAACCTGCACCCAAATTGCCATTGCGCCAAGGTCAACCTCCGCCGAGTTTCCCTTGCCGTAGAACTCGGCAAAGATGAATCCATCGCGCTTATAGTGCCATGGCTGGGCCTTCAAGACAAACCGCCGATCCTCCTTGGCGGAAAAGTTGAGGATGAACCTCCCGTCGCCGCTGGCCACGTCTTGGACAGCGGTCGTTCCTTGCAGCCTCCACGTCGAAGATGCCCGCAGGTCGTCGACGATGATCCACGGGCTTACTTGGAAGAGTGACAAGAGCCGCCCCACCACCAGGAAGCCACTGATCGCCCTCCTCGCGTCCTCCATGTCGATTATCAGGGCCGAGCCATCACCCCGGGGGCACCTCGACGTTGACTTCCCCTTACTATCAGGGGTCTTGGCCGGAGCAGGAGCCTTCCCACCTTGATTTTTTGCTGGTGACTGCAACCCTGCTTGCTGGGTCGCCCCTCCCAGCACTACCTCCCCCCTCTCTAAACCCTCCAGCCCGCTCCCAACCCCTACTATCCTATTCGCCATGAACACGATCCCCAATTGCAAGTATAGAAAAGTTGTGGTGGCAAAGGATGTGTAGCAAAGATTCCTCACCCTTCACTTGTTATAGCTCCCTCTGTCCCCCTCCAAAGGCATAAACGGACGGCAGATGACATTGAAATTTGAGAGTAAATGGTCATGAATGATCAGTTTCCAAACAAAAAATCGCACTAATTTCTCCCCCTCTCCTAATTTCACCAATCCTCTCACCCCCATGTACCCCTTTCCTTTCCCAATCAATGGAAAGTTTTCCAATCTAGATTGAATTGCCATCCCTCCCTTAGCAGAACACTTCTCCCCCCCCCCCCCCAAAAAAAATTCCCTGGAATTTATTCCAGAATTGTTGCCTGTCAATCCCTTCCCCTCCGGATCAGAAGGGATCTCACATGAAATCCCGCAGATGAGCTCCTTCTCGCGCCTTTTGATCCACTCCCGGATTCTCTCCCGATCCGGAGAGCGCCTGAGCAGTTGCCTCGACCTCTCCTTGATGTCACTCCACCTCCTGGCGCTAATCACTCCCTCGCGAACGCCCTCCCCCAGGTTGGTTGATCTCTCCGCGGAAGGACCCGCCAGGCTTGCCGCCGAGGACCCCGCTGGACTTGCCGCTTCCATCTCTCCTAGTACTCTGTTTCTCCGTCGCCGCTAGGGTTGTGGGAGCTCTTTTTTTTGTGTCCCCCTACACATGTGGGTGCTTGTTTATAGGTCATTAGGAGGTGGTTACGAGTATTGTATGAAGCACGGTCAGAAATATGTTGATCTTGAACTAACACTAGATCGCTCAATTTTAGCTCGATAGCTGGATATGATATAATTATATCAAATAATCCTGATATCTATTAAAAATAAACACGACACTTTATGACCATCTATGTTGTGTTTGATTTTTCTCTATTTTATCTACTAACAAACATGCAATATTAATTAAGCATGAAAAATGGTACATGGTCAGCCTTGTGTTAAATACCCTATTACCTTTGGCCAAAGTTTGAGAGTAGACGCACCTTCATTTTGTTCTCTTGTTAGTTTATCCACGATATCTTGCTTGCTCGTTCACGATGAGCTCTCGCGAGCATGACGAGACTATTGTACCTTTGGTCGGAGTATGCCATTTTTCTACTTATTTAGCTTGAAACTAGCTCAAGATCGACTCGAGATCATTACAGGCTGAGCACGAGCCACTTTTCATGCCTCGACCTTGAGCTTTGCTCAGTTTGAGCTCGATTGAATTCTAGTATAGGTTATTTTTTCGGTGTAGAATTCTAGTATAAGTTGAACAGAGCCTACTCCAGCTCGCACGAACTAGACTCGTATACAGTCCTACTTGTACATCAATGTATACTCTGGGTTTTATAAAAGGGTAACAACAAGAGTGCAAGATGCAATAGTAAGAGACTAAGGGCCAGTTCTTTTGTAGCTTATTTTGGGCTTCTAGAATAAGCTGCCCTCCACCTAGCTTATTCTAGAAGCCCAAACATAAATTTTATTTTAGAAGCCTACTAGTTAACCTTTAATTAGTAGGCTTCTAAATAAAATTTTAGTTTGGGCTTCTAGAATAAGCTGGGTAAGGGGCAGCTTATTTCCACAGCTCCAAATAAGCTATAAAAGAACTGGCCCTAAGAACCAGCCAAGCTACGGACACAAACTATTCTTAGCTCGAGCACAAATGAGTTATTTGATGGTACAATAAAATTGTTAAAAAAAGAAAAATTCACCATTCAATGAAATCATAAAAAACTAGATTTTTAAATTGAAAAAATCAGTCTAATTTTTCTGAATTTCTTACAAAATTTCAAAAAAAAATTCATTAAATTTGTGTTTAAAAAACAGTTTTTAAATAAAGTTTTTTTTACAATAGTAAGCACGAAGAATAGTGAAATCATAAAAAAATCCTGATTTTTTTTTGTGAAACATTAACAAACGTTATAACAGCTAGCAAAATTTCATCATGAAATTACATAAGTGGAAGTCGTGTTCAAAAAACCAAAATCGTTGCTCCGAAAGTGCTATTTTCAAAAGCATTTTTGAATGCTATTTTTTTTGCCACACCTTTTAGGAATGTCTTTTCAAAATGAAATTTTGCAAACTTTGAAAACATTTGTTAAAGTTTACCAAAAAAGATATCAGATTTTTTGAAATTTATTGCCATTGGGTTTCGAAATTACTGTTCATCACGAGCTCATTTGAGCCCGTGAGCAGTTGGGGACTTTCCCCAAGCTAGTGAAGTAAAATTCAGTTGTCCACTTGGATCAGTCGTGAGACGTAACACATGTTACAGAAGGAGTACTCCCTCCATTTTTTTTAGTCTGCATATAAGTGTTGTCTGAAGTCAAAGTATCTCTACTTTGACCAAACTCATAGAGAAAAGTATCAACATTTACAATGCCAAATTAATATTGTTAGATTCATTATGAAATGTAGTTTCATAATATATATATATATATATATATATATATATATATATATATATATATATATATATATATATATATATATATATATATATATATATATATAGGACAGCACTATTCTAATCCCAGGATTAGAATAGTTATTTGGATCACAGCCAGCCCTATAAGGGCCCGACAGAGATCCTCCTGAACTTCCCGAACTGCCGGCCCACCCCGACAGGATCCACCTGGATCGATCCCGATCGAGGCCGCCCCAGCCCCGCTCCCTCGAAGCTCCTCGCCCCAGCCCCCCTCCTCGCCGCTCCTCCCCTCGATTCGCCGCCGGCCTCCGCCGCGATTGGCCGCCGGCCTCCGCGGATCCAGCTCTTCCCCTCCGTCTCCAGCTCCCGGCGGACAGGATTCGGCGCCTCCCCTCCGTCTCCACCTCCCGTCCGACCGCCGACGCAGGCGAGCGAGCGACGGCGGACGCCGGCGCGAGGGAGCCCGCGTCGCCTGCAGGCGGCGAAGCCGCCGGAATTTCTGCAACGAAGCCGCCCGCCATGGACTTTCGGAAACCTCCTCCTCCCTCCATCCTCACGTCCTCCCGACGGCTTAGCAGAAGTAATGACGGCCAAGGCGCAAGGTACGGCGAACGGCGCGGCCAAGGGAGCATCTCAGCGGCGGAGGGCGCATCGGCGGCGCCTTCAAATCTAGCAACGAACGCGGCACCACAGGTACCTGAACTTCCTCCTTCTTCTTGGCTCCTCCTTCAATCTTGCCTCACCTGAACTTCTGGCATCATGCAGATGAACTTCGCGCCCTCTGCAAGACATGGAATGCCATGGGATATCTCTCCCAACTCTTCGACGAATTGCTCTCAAGGTGGCCTATCTACTGCTGGAAAAAGGCTGGCCGAACTTCTATCCAAGGTATGGTTGAACTTCCTGTTGTCTGCTATTTTCTTTCAGCCATGTGAAGTTCTGGTAGTTTGTGAGCCTCAGTCCAGGCTGCAAAAATTAAAAAATCTCCCTGCATTCATATGTAAAAAACCATGTGAAGTTCAACAAGTCAGTGGGCTAGAGTTCAGGTTGGTATGTATCTGGTTGTGTGCAAAAAAAAAGGAAAGTAAAACAAACATGTGATCAATTGAAGTTCAGGTTGGAATGTACTAGGAAGTTCAACCATTCAAAGTCATGAAGGTCAGGTTTTTGACTGTATACAGTAGTTCCCCTTTGCAAACCATGTAAAACACATAAAGTTCAGGATGGTGTGTACTAGTAAGTTCAACCATGGAAAACACATGAAGGTCAGGTTGGTATGCACTAGTAAGTTCAACCATGGAAAACACATGAAGGTCAGGTTTAACTGTACACAGTATTTCCCCTTTGCAAACCAGAAGTTCAGTCTGTGGAGAGTGCTCAGTTCAGGTACAGAAAAAAAACAAATAGTGTAGAATTCATAATGTGAGGTTCATTCTGTGTGATACCTGTCCTTGGAAAAATATGTACATGAACAACACTTTTATGAGAAGTTCAGGCTGTGAATAATGCTCAGTTCAGCAACACCAGTATATGCAGATGTGACTTGTGTGCTAACACATTCTTTTTTTTATGCCAGCAGGACGAGAGACGCAGAAAGAAGGTTAGAACTTTCCAGCAGCAAGTACACAACCCTAAGCCTGTACGCGTTGTGCCACCCCCTCAATGGGTCACACCTCAAACGCACCAACAACATTCCCAATCTGCTCCACACCAGAATTGGGTGACACCGGAAACACATGCATACTTCCAAGATGCTGGGTCACAGCCCGATCCGCACCATTTTGTGCCTCCACCTAATTGGGTGACGCCGGAAATCCCCCGCGGATTCTTGGTATCCACCAGCAGACTTCCAAGCACACCGATGGAGGAGGGTGTTAGCTCAGGTCCTGCGTATAACTCTGGAGGTTATCCTGGTGTGGCTCGTCAATGTGAAAGGGCAGCAAGTAAACCGGATGCCAGGACAAATCCAACAGGAACACACACACGGAAGAGAGTGCTCTGCACACTACCGCCGTTGGATGCTGCTGCTGCTGCTGCTACAACTCAGGATCGTACGGGACATGAGGTAGATGGATTGCTTCACAGAACAAAAGAGCAAACTAAAACCAGGATCGCCATGCCTCCACAACCACCACAAGAAAAAAGGACGCAAACAAGAGAGAGGCCAACTTCAGCCCTCCTTCCTCCCCGTGACCCACTCCTGCACCCTGCTATGATAACTCCGCCGTGCCCCATCCCAGAGGGCCGGCAGCAGACTCCGGTGGAGTTGCGATCATACACGCACGTAAGTGAACAAAATTTAAGTATTTATATATGCATCTTGTATGATCTGCAATTTTTCTGCTCCCTCCAAGATAACAAATTTATAAACTGCATTTTAACGTACCGTTTGGATTTGTTTTCTTTTTCTGCAGATGCCGGATCTCCCACATTATCTAATACCAAGACTAAAGATGCCATTCAAGAATGTAGAGAAAGCCAGGGAATTTTACAACAGATACGCCAGACACGCTGGTTTTGGCATCAGGAAGACGGGAGGGAATGACAATCACAAGTATTTTGTTTGCGCGTTCCAAGGGAAACACAGAACTTCTGTTTCGGAAGCTGAAAGGAAGAGAAACAAAACATCGCAGAGGACAGGCTGCAATGCAAGAATGAGGGTGAAGGTGCAAGAGGATAACACATGTGTGGTAGTGGACATTGAGTACAATCATAATCACCACCTCATCCAAACTGCTGACATGTTGGTATTCTTGCACTCACACAAGAATTATGACCCCACTATTTTGGAGTACGTAAAGCTCTTGCAGTACCATGTTGTCAAACATACAACAATTATGTCCATGCTATCCGAAAATGAAGATGGAAGCTACTTCCTAAGCATGACCGGACGAGACCTACTAAACCAGTAAGTATTGAAAAATGCACATACTGCAATGTACATAGCATCCTAAGTGACCACCCTTGCTATTAGCAAAAATAACGAATGCATGTTTGCATATAATTTGCAGGAAAGCTATGAATGCGAGGAAAGATGATTTGGATGATGTATTGAAACTTGTATCTTTCTTTAAAGACATGAAGGCAATCAATGACGAGTTTTTCTATGACATACAAGTGGACAGCGACAATGTAATTAAAAACATTTTCTGGTCCAATGCAAGCTGCCGGGGAGCATATCAAGATTTTGGCGATTGCGTAACATTCGACACAACTTATAAGACTAACAGATTTCATATGCCTCTGGGAGTGTTTGTTGGAACAAACCACCATTTGCAGTCAACGATATTTGCTGTTGCCCTGATCAGAGACGAGGATGCAAAGTCATTCAAGTGGCTGTTCGATACATTTGTACGGTGCATGAACAACAAACACCCAACTTGCATTCTAACAGGTAAGTTCAAAAAAACTCTACAAGTTTCATCATCTTTTCAGCTCCACGTGTATATCGGGTATACTGGTTTTAACTGAAAAATATTATAAACCAAGCAGTTCAAACACTGGTAGCACAGAAGTCCAACAAACAGTACATGAAGCAAAATATGGTTATGTCTGTGAAGTTCAAATACAGGAATCATAGAAGTTCAAGAACACTGCTGTAAGAAAAACAATATGTATCAGGTTCAGAAAAATATGGTTATGTTTGTGAAGTTCAATCACTGGTACCACAGAAGTTCAACAACACTACTATAAGAAAAAAATATGGGGGACATTATTAGATAGTCCTGCTGCTGCATGTGAAGTTCAACTACTTGTATCACATAGGTTCACCATCAATGCAAGAAGCAAGTTTCATTTTTTTAATTCATGCAGACCAGTGCCCGTCAATGGCGAAAGCTATACCACAATCATTCCCAAATACCGTCCACAAGCTATGCCGTTGGCACATCATGAAGAAGTTCAAGGAATACCTCGCGTTGCTGTACAAAAAGTATCCAACATTCAAAGAGGAGTTCACAGCAATCTTAAACTGGCCGCTAATGCCAACAGAGTTTGAAGCTGCCTGGGCTGCACTCGTGCAGAAGTACAACCTGCAGAATGACCAGATGATGATGCAGCTGTGGAGTGATAGGACAATGTGGATATCTACATATTACAAGAACATTTTCTGTGCTAGAATGACTTCTACACAACGAAGCGAGAGCATGAATCACGTCCTCAAGAGAGGGTTTGTCAAGGGGACACAGAACCTACACAAGTTTGCTAGGCGGGTAAATGCTTGCATACAAACTCGGCTGCAGAAGGAGAATGAGCAAACAATGGCCAGCATGGTATTGTGACTTCCTTGAACATGTGCACTTGGTATTTAAATGAAACCCATGACTCTGCTCGACTAACATTTTATTTTTTGACATGTGCAGAGCAATCCTGTCACAAAAACAAATTACGGCTACGAGGAAGACATGGCTATCAAGTACACGAGAGCCGTGTACAGCGAGATGAGGGATAGGATGAGAAAGAGCACGCTATTTTGTGCAAAAAAGACAGCAGAGGCCACTAAGTACCTTGTGTACTACCACAACAAGGGTGGCCATGATGATGAAGAAAGGTTTGCCTGGTCAAAACATGAATTCCAGGTTGTAGCTGACCCAGAGAATGAAATATATGAGTGCGAATGCAAGCTTTGGACACACACAAGTGAGCGGAAAAACAAACTCATTAAATAGCTAAACTAGTAGTATCATATCAATATATGAAACTCATTGCTGGCTCACAAACAATGTATTCTGCATTCATCACAAATTCAGGTCTGTTCTACCTTCACATAATGAACATACTGGACTACCTGAGGGCTGACAAATTTCCAGACAAGTATATCCTGAAACGGTACACAAAGACTGCAAAATCACAACCAACATTTGATACGAGGGACTACAACACAATTGCATCAGATGGCAGCTCAAAACTCTCAAAGCAAGACATCCTGCTGCAGCTAAATTTGATGGTTAACAAGAAAGCAATGAGATGTGAACTGCAATATGACAAAGCCTTCTATGTTCTCAAGAGGCTCGTGGAAGAACTTGATGCAATACATTCAGCAAATCAAGCAGATGCCGACGAAAGGATGGCTGAAGAGGATGCTGAAATTGAAGATGACCTTCATTATTATGAAGCTGAAAAGCTCCAGACCGCTGCTCAAGCCGACCGATGCAAGGAGGATGTTGGCCAATTGATGCAGCAGCAGCAGCAAGAGATGATTAAACTACCGCTGTACTCTGAAACAAAGGGTAGGAAGAAACTTTCTGCAGCAAAGAAAAGTGACCAGAGAGCTCAAATAAAGGCACCATCTACAGATAGAGTCGTCGTGCTGGATGGCAATGGAGTTCCACTTGGACACAGGCAATGTAGTCTGTGCAAAAAGGTTGCAGGACACAACAAACTCACTTGTCCAACACTCTTAGAAAGAAACGATGCCGAGGAGGTCAAGCAACCAAAAGCTCAAAAACAGCAGCCCAAAGTTCAAAAACAAAACAAGGGACCACACCTAGAGAAAGCTAGCAGCAGGCTTTGTAGCATATGCAAGGAATATGCTCCACACAATGAACGAACATGTCCGAAGCGCGCAGAGGCTGAAAAGACAAGTCAAAAGCCAGAAAAGAAAAAGAAAGCAAAACCTAGAGCCAGCACCAAGAAAGTGGTGGAAGATGAAGAGGAGGATGAGGAAGACGAAGATGAAGACATCAACGGAGAAGAGGAAGACGAAGAGGAAGACGAAGACGAAGACGAAGAGGAAGATGAAGAGGAAGAGGAAGAGGTACATGTCAAACAAAAACCACTACCAGCAAAGCCTAGCAGGAGCGCAAGGCTGATGAACAATTAGACTAGGTCAATTAAACAAAAGCAAACTTATGTCATGTCAGTGTATATTATACAGTAGAAGTTCAAGTATATATTAATTTAGAAGTTCTGGTATATTATGAGAGGAGGTGCAGGTGCTGTATTCCATAAAAGAGAAAGCAGGAATAAAGAATAAACCATGAAGTTCAAGTGCTCTTACTATAGAAGTTCTGGTATATTATGAGAGGAGGTGCAGGTGCTGTATTCCATAAAAGAGAAAGCAGGAATAAAGAATAAACCATGAAGTTCAAGTGCTCTTACTATAGAAGTTCTGGTATATTATGAGAGGAGGTGCAGGTGCTGTATTCCATAAAAGAGAAAGAAGGAATAAAGAATAAACCATGAAGTTCAAGTGCTCTTACTATAGAAGTTCTGGTATATTATGAGAGGAGGTACAGGTGCTGTATTCCATAAAAGAGAAAGCAGGAATAAATGAATATGCACTGAGAAGTTCAAGTACTCTTACTTTAGAAGTTCTGGAATATTACGAGAGGGGTCGCTGGTGATGTATTCCATAAAAGAGAAATCAGGAATAAAGAATAAACTATGAAGTTCAAGTAAGCTTACAGAAGGAGTTCTGGTATAATAATTAATGTAGGAAAAATATGCTTGACAAATAAGTATTACCGCTAGTAATCCGAAGACGCTCGCGTGGACATATGAAGTTCTGTTTGGATACCTGGAGAAGTTCACGTAGAAACCCGACAAGATCAAGAAACGTAAAGGAGTGTATGAGAATATTTTTACATGAAGTCCTAGTTGAAAACTATTTGCAGTTAAAAAATTACAAAAATAGGACAACACAAAAATTACAAAAGGCTACATCTCAAACCAGCAGCCCAGCCAGAACTCAAGCAGAAGTTCAAGTTCACATGTTGGGGCCAAAATTAACAAAATACTGGATTTGTGAACAAAAAACACTGTCCACAAAAAACCAGCAGTTCAGGCAGAACCCAGGCAGAAGTTCAAGATCATAAGTTGGGGAAAAACAAAAACTCTGGAATACTGAAACAGTGCAATACATTTAAATTCACAAGACGATCATTCTTCAATACAGATACATTTGTCCTCAATAACATAAAAAACAGTGCTGCAGATATAGATATACAAATTACTAAACCATTCTTACAACCAAGTCTTTACGAAATCGTTCCAATCATTATCAAACCAAGTCTTTACGAAATCAAATCTACACTAGAACCAATGTTTCTACACGCAGAATTTACGGGCCCAACGACTGGATCTCAACAGGAAGCTCTCCACGCACAATTTCATTCTTCTCGCTGAAGACTAGAGTGTGCATGAACTCGGCCTTCCAGTCATCTACAGCAGCCTGCAAACAAAAAGAATGAAGAATTAAAAAAACAGTAAAGCATAACTAAAAGCACAGCAGGAGCGTGTCGGCAAAAACAAAAAAAAACATGAAAGGATGATGAGACAAAGGAACAAGGACAAAACATACTTTCACATCACCAAAATCTTCAACAAGCTCATCACCATCATATGTAGAGCAGAGCTTCAAGGCGAAGAAACCACACTCGTTATCCAGTTGCTTTGGGACATCAACAAAAGTCGGCCTCTTTGCAATAGTCACCCAATTTGGCTGCTTGCTCGCTTTGTACTCAGCCTTGCCGTACATCTCCTCCAGCAACCCAACGAATCTCTTGATCTGCCAGACATGACAAATACGATAAAATCAAGAACATCTTAAACAAAAAGCTAAGTTCAGGTACATAAAAGCGACACTTGCATAAAATCCAACTAAACAATACCAGAAGTTCAACTGTCAAATGATAGTCAGTTCAGGCACACAACTTTGAAGCAGCATTACCAAACAGAGATAAAAATGTTTTGTCAACGGAAGGTAGAATAAAATTCATGTCAAAAAGAGAATATGACGGGAGGTTCAGACTAAGAAACACTTACGATATTTTGGCAGTCTCCGTGGAAACTTGTTCGTGAAAGTCCCTTATTAGAGTAAGGGAGTGAATCAAGGATGTCAATGCTCCCACGATATCTATTCAGCACATACACACTGTAGTGCGCTATTTTGCCAATTGGCTTGAAAAGTATCAAGAAAACCTGCCAAGATTGAAAAAATGGTTAACACAAACTACAAACAATAAGTATTGAACAACCGAGATGAACAAAAACTTATTGACAAACTCAACAAAAGGATGTACATAATAAAAAAAGGAAGAGTTATGAAAACCTAACCAGCTTTGCGTTAAGAAGGTCTTCTTCCTTACGAACAAACATTGGGAGGAGTGAAGCCGATTTTTTACATCGAATTTTGGAACTGATGCACCGAAATAATCATACTCCAGGCAGTACTGCATTCACAAACAGACCATCAACAAAGATCAAGAACACGAAATAATAACGACAAATAAAAACAACTCCCAATGCCACTTCACCAAAACTAGCGCAAAAAAAGAAGATAGGGATACAAGAACAAAAACCTGTATGAAGTAGGGACTCAGAACAACCCTCTCAGCACAAGAGAAGATCTCAGAGGTCTTCGGCTTATCCTTCCACAAGTTTATGAGAAAGTCCATTATGTCTCCTTCCATCTGCTGCCCTTCGCCGAAAAGAGTATGAAGCACACGTCCTGTGAGGTCAATCACATTTCCAGGGACGGTAAACATGCAGTAGCTTGTCCTGCAGATTTAAAAGGATGGGAAAAATATTAGAAGCGCAACTCCAAGAAAAGGAGAATGAATAGAAGTCCACATACTATAACATCAGAAGTTCACAAAAAATAGCATTTCTGGTAGCAAAAACATGAGAAGAATACTCACTCAGAATACTTCTTCAGACCATCTTCACTAAGCACAATCTGTTTCAACCTCCGGGCCTCAGATAGATGAGGGTAATTGTATTTCTTTAGGGGAGCGACAGGAGAACGCCACTTCACAGGCAATCTTGCTGCTCTCTTCGAGGAAGTTATGTTGCCAGACTCAACTGCCGGATTCCTCCTGGTGATGACAGCATTCTTCCCACCTCTCCCAACAACAGTAGCAGCAGCAGATTTACCCTTCTTCGGGTAAGCAATCTTCTCAAAATCATCATCCGACGAAATCACCTCTGCTTGGACTGCACCAACCTTCCCGGAGCAAGGGGTACTTGGAGCAGCACCAATACCGACAGGCTGCTTCCCCAACCTGGAAGGAATAAGGGTTCGAGAGCTCTCATATTCTCTCGGAGTTGTACTCATCGATTCCTCCCTAGGCTGGTATTCCTGTGACCCGAGGAATGAGTAGTGGTAATCGGTCAAGTCCAACGGCTCCACTTTAAAAAAAAGACCATTAAATATAACTGAAGTTCTGATACAACACAATGTACATTCCAACAAATATAGATGTGTCATGATTACTACTCAAAGATGACCTAAAAAATTTGTTGCACTTAAAAACTAATGAAGTTCAGGCACAACCCAAGGCACAGTTCAAGATAAACTGATGAAATGGAAAACATTCAACTACAACTAAAAAAAGCATAAAAAGGTATCATCTCTGAAGTTCATGTAGAATAAAAGCTGTAGTCCAAGTAAGCAATGACAGGAAAAAATACTGAAACAAAAAACACAAGCAAGTAAAAGACAATGAAGTTCATGTAGAACAAAAGCTGCAGTCCAAGTAAGCAGTCCAAGTTTCAAGACTTACATGAATAGTAGCCAAACAGACCATGGAAGTCTGTTTCAAACAAGTTAGAAGAAGCAATTGAGTACAACCATGTCTTCCTGATATCCAAGATATTCTCATGGGAATAGTTTGCAAGAACCCCATCATGATACGAATTAACATTCGTAAGCATGAAGAATCCGCAGTCGATACTGCCATCAAACAAAGAGAACAGTGTCAAAACAAAAGAAAGCCAAAAGCATAACAAGACGTTGCAGCTTACGTACAACTACAATTAAACAGAAAGTGATAGAGAGAAAAGTGGAACTCATACTTGTTAGTCTGTTGGGGGACATCAATCCAATCCAAAGGGAAATGGTCAATAGAAGGTGGACTGAACGGTGTCTCCCTGTCATTGCTGGCATCGCTCCAAAGCTTCTTGATGTTATCAGTCATCCGCCGATACAGGCGTACCGCACAGTCATCATTTGGTCCATAGTAGGAGTCGAGAAGCTGGAACCTTGAATTCTTCATGTCAAGAAATATGGAAACCCAATGACCAACACCACCCAAGTGAGCAGGAATTTCAGGTGGGTCAAAAGTGGGGAAAATAACCTGACGCAAGATAAACACACAAATCATTAAAACTGAAAATTAATATCAAGAGCACAGAAAAATAAACAAATATAAACAGAGAGGATCACAGTGGAAACAAATACAGAGACAAAGAAACAAATATTCCGTGGCTTACAGAATCATGCGCATCCATAATATCTGGACCAGTCGCTAAGAAGTACTTCCTCGCACGGGAATCAAAATTCCCTCTGTAAATCTTGTCCTAATATAATGCAGATAACAACAACATATGAAAATACAATGAGACAAACAAGTTTTAACTAATATGGGTAAAGAACAACAGAAAAGAAATTACTATAGGGTTGACTTACACAAATCCAATACGGCTGGATGAGTTTTCCTGAGTCCTGGTATTTGGCACGTAGACAATACAGTGCAACCTCAGCTGCATTAGATCGAAGCATTCCGCGAGGAGAAAAAGACTCTGCGACATCTTCAACAGTAGCTTCACACTCATTGTTTTGGAACATAATCTTTGATCTAAAACAAACAAAAGAAAGTAAAGAAGTTCAGCATCAGAAACTCAAGAAGTTCATCACACAGAAAGCAAGAGAAGTTCAGCTACATAACAACAGGCATCAGAAAGTAAAGTTAGATGTTCAGCATCAGAAAGTAAAGAAGTTCAGCAACAGAAAGTAAAGAAGTTCGGGTATAAAACCACAGGCAGTACACAAGTTAGATGCATATAAAATCTGACCAGCTGCACTCACCTCTTAGAACGATCACTCTTAAGCCTAGTTACACTGAAATAAAAGTCATCAACCTTCTTTCGGACGACAGCAAGTTCACTATCTGCTCAGCAAAAGAATAGAAATTAAGAGCAACATACAAACACAAAGATCAAGACAGGAGCAACAAAAAAAACACAAGCACATCTCAGTTGCTACACCGAAAGATAAACCACAGGATTAAAAACATCACAACCCATGCATTACAAACCTTCCCCCACATAAAAACAGCTTCAATTCACTTTATTTACAAACCACATGACAAACCACAAACCAGAAGTTCAACTTGGACCACACAGACAGTACATAGGGATATCAAAGACTCAAACCAACAACAAAAGGGATGGGGATGGGGATGGGGAAAGAAGAGAGAAGCATGCTCCTCTCTTTATGGATTCTTGCCTAGACCAGTTGCAGCACTCGAAAGATCATCCTCCTTTCCCAAGCTATCACTTTCAGTCTCTTCATCATCATCTCCAGTAGACATTGCAGTGTCGTCGGCAAGCACACCAGTAGCAGCTGGAGCAGCTGGAGAATCTGAAACAGCAAAAACTGTTGGTTGTGCTGCAGCAGGAAGAGCTGGAGAACCAGCATCAACAGCAAATGATGGCTCTGCTGCAGGAGACTTCTCCGTGCCTACACGAGCACTACGAGTATCAATAGCAGCCTCGATGGGATCTTTCTCTGAAATGATATATTCAGCTATCTTGCCCTGCTCAGCATCAGAAACCCCAGCACCGATGGACGACTGAGGTTCAGTTCGATCCAGCCCATCGGAGCAGCCAGTGCCTGATACAGCCTTGTCTGCAACCTTCTCTGGAGGAACACTAGCATCGTCATTCTGCAGCAAAGAATGGACAAGAAAAAATATACTTTAGGATCACTGCCATGAACCTCAGCAAAGATCTGATGCGGCTAAACCACCTATTATTCCTTTGACTGTATTTGCTGAGGGCTAAACCACCTATTATTCCTTTGACTGTATTTGCTGAGGTTGCTTTGAGCCTTGAGAAAAATTTAAGCCTCACGGATCTTGCTTCTGCAGCTCTTGCATCACCCAGTATGTGCAACTCCTTTTTTTTTAATTCTTGAGCCATGTTTTTGAACTTGGTTCTTGTCGTTTGTTTTGTATTTGTTCTTGACTCTTTTCCTTTTGTTATGTTTTTGTGTTCTTGCAGATGTTTCCACAGAGGAGGAAGCTGTGAACACCATCAACGATGTACTATCTGACTTGGGTGCGCCAGATAACACTGCTGCAGCCGAGCAGGGGGCTCCATCAGTTGAAGGTTGTGATTCCGTTTCGGAGCCTTTGTGCTCTCTTCAGATGTCAGAGACGCAGTCCCAGTCTGTTGATGGCACTGAACCTGTCACGCAAGATGAGGATGTGCCCCTTTAGCTTCTTCTAGAGGATCTACCCAAGAGGAAGAAGCAAGAAGATTTTCAAGAGAAGATGGCGGCCCGCCTTCAGAAAGGTTCTCATGTTTCTGAATCTGGTGATATTGCTGAGCCCACAGTTGGCCATGGCTCTATTGCTGAAGAAGATGTGCCGCGTGCCACTGATGGCATGGCTGCCCCTGTGAAGAAGAAATTTAAGAAGACCGTGGCTAGGAAGCATTTAGTTGGTGAAGTTACTCCTCGGAGGAGCCCACGTGTTTCAAATGCTGCAGGACCAAGTGTGGTTGAACTTCCTGAAGTGGAAGGCCAAGCCCGCGGTGGTACGCCACGTCGTAGTCCTCGTGTGCTTGCCACTGCGGCGCCTACACCTTCTCCGCTTGGTGCTGGTGCATCTGGTAAGGGCAAGAAATGCGGCGTTAAGCGCAAGGTTGCGCCGGCAAAGGTTAACAAGGGTTGCAAGAAGCGTTCTCGTGTTGATCGAGATGACCAGGGTGATGCTGATTTCAACGCTGATGACGAGGATGACGACGACGATGCTGCTGCTGCTGACCAGGTATGAATCTCTCATGTTTACTGTTTTTGAGAACATTGTAGAATTGTTGTTTTATTTTGTGTATGTAGTACTGCCTTGGTGTGCATAGCTGACCTTCTGCTTATATACATTTAGAGGTTAGCTGAACTGCTTGGTTTATATGGTATTACTGCCTTTGTGTACATAGCTGAACTTCTGCTTATATACATGAAGATATTAGCTGAACTTCTTGGTATACATGGTTTTAATGCCTCGGTGTACCTAGTTGAACTTCTGCTTTGTAATGTTCTAACATTTAGAAAGCAGCTTAACTTGTGGTCATATGTGGTTGTACTGCCTATGTAGTCATAGTTGAACTTCTGAAATGTACATTGCTAACATGGAGATAGCAGCTGTACTTCTGGTCATACATGGTTGTACTGCCTATGTAGACATAGTTGAACTTCTGAAATGTACACTGCTAACATGGAGAAAGCAGCTATACTTCTTGTTTTTTAATGGTTGAACTTCTGCTATATAATTTTTTTTTGTCCATGCTCTATTTGCTTATGTAGTTTTTCCAATTCAGCATTAGTGAACTTTTGGTTTAGTTTGTCTGACTCATTATTCTGCCTTTTTTTCCTGTCATTGCCTTTTTTGCAGTATCAGCTTGTGAAGCGGCCTATTCTGAGGAAGAGAGGAGGCAAATCAGTGGAAGAAGGTGGTGAAGGAGGAGATGATGCGAAACGTTTTAACAAGACGGTTTGCTGTTCACTTAAAGAGGTCAAGTTGTGCGCAAAATTGCTACAACCTAGGCACAAGGCGAGGGTTATCAAGTCTGGTTTTGGTTCTGTGTTTGATTTGACGATTGATTCCAACATCTCTCGTCCTTTGACGGGCCACATCTACACCAAGATTGACCCTTTTACTATGGTTCTGGACATGGGTGAGGCGAACAAGGTTTTGCGTATTACAAGTGATGCTATTCACCATCTTTTTGGATTCCCTCAAGGTGATCGTACCCCTCCTAGGCCCTCGGAGGATGGGTTTGATGATGTTGTTATGAGGCTGAAGGCCAAACTTGGCTACAAGAGGAGTGATGATATCAAGACAAAGGATCTGCGGAAGATCCTCGAGGAACTTGTGAAGGATGAGAAGAATGATGACCTGGCTCTGCATGTCTTTTACCTGATTCTTTTCATGAAGGTTATTATTCCTGGTACGTCTACACGAGTGTCCAGGGAGGCAGCAATGGCTGAGAATCTTGTCTCTGAAGATATGGCAAATATGAACTATTGTCAGTTGGTTGTTGATGATCTTCGAAGGGCTGTTACTAGGTATCAGGAAGGGACTAGCAGAGGAAAAGCTGTTACAGGCTGCGGCATCGCGCCGCTACTTATGTATCTGGGCTGCCTTATCCTTGGCAAGATGTCTGTTGTTGATTTGAGGACCCCTCGCATCAACTACATGGACCAGGCCAAGATGACTGAGCTTGCTACTGCTGACTTGGTTAGGAAGGGGGATGAGGACCCAGCCAACTGGGTGTTTGGGAAACTGCCTGTGAGTGTTTCTATGCATCATTCTTTCCTGTACAGTTTAACTTGAACTTCTGGTACTGTCTTCAATATTTGTTCCATGTTCCTCCATTGTTTTTTGACGCGTTGACTTTTGTTTTGTATGTAGTGGAAGACACGGGCTGAGGTTGTGTTCTTTAGGGTTATCGAACGTCCTGTTCTTACTATGCCTCATGCCACCGGCCTAGGGAGTGGAGGTGCCCCAAGATTTGAATTCTCCCGGGATGTCAATACTGGTGCCCCCCTGTAGATCCTGGAGGTTCTTCTGCCCATGTGAGTGCTGCAGGTGGCGTTTCTTCTGAGGGTTTCTTTGATGCTGCCAATGTTTCCCTTCTTAGGATTGATGGTCTTCTGGAAACTGTTTGTGGGGAGATGGCTCATGTTCCGACAACTCTTGAGCGTCTTAGTCGCGTCGACGGGATTCTTCCTTCCGGCCATGGTTTTGACGCTGAGTCTTAGAAGGAGGTTTTGTCAATTGAAGCTAGAATTCTTGTTGAGCTTCGTCAGAGCAATTCCCACCTCCGTACTAGCTTTGGGCTGTTCAAGGAAATGCAGGATGCTCGTTGCAAGCCTTTTGAAGTTGAGGCTAGTGTTGTTGTCAGTCAGATACAGAGGCAAGATTATTCTGTTCGTTTGGGTCGTGAAGGAAGGAACGAGGAGCGTACTTTAGAGGTTTGTTTATGTTGGCTTTTTCTTAGTTCTTTGAATTAATGTTCATTGTTAGCTTTATAGTTATTACTGTTTTTTGTCATAGGTGACCCTTCCTGATTTCATGTGTTCTGAACTTCCTTTTTCAGTATTTGTGTTTCATTTTTGACCTTCTCTGTTTACAGTATCTGGACTTCCAGCCCTACAGTATCTGAACTTATTTGCTTTCCTTATCTGGCTTTTTTTCCTTTGTGTGATAGTAGTTTGATATCTGACCTTCTATGTTTACTGTCTTTGGACTTCCTCCATGTGTCAGTGGTCATAGTTGTCCTTCTTTAGTTATATTATGTGGACTTCACCTGATTAGACATCGTGTTCTATATGATTTTTGTAGGCTGTTGATGATGGCGCTAGGGTTGATGAGGATGTTTTACCTGAAAGTGCAACTGTCCCTGTGCATGAATCTGCTCCCGCGAGTTATTTATTTGTTGATGAGGTTCATGGCAGTGATCCTAAATTATATTTTTTCTTGTCCATTCGTTTCCTTTTTATTTAACTTCTTGTACATTTTTTTTCTATGTGCCCATTTTTATTGACTTTTTGTTCTTTGCTACAGAATGACGATGCTAGTGTTCCTTCAGAGAAGGTTGCAGACAAGGCTATATCAGGCACTGGCTGCTCCGATGGGCTGGAACGAACTGAACCTCAGTCGTCCATCGGTGCTGGGGTTTCTGATGCTGAGTAGGGCAAGACAGCTGAAGATATCATTTCAGAGAAAGATCCCATCGAGGCTGCTGTTGATACTGGTAGTGCTCGTGCAGGCACGGAGAAGTCTCCTGCAGCAGAGCCATCATTTGCTATTGATGCTGGTTCTCCAGCTCTTACTGCTGCAGCACAACCAACAGTTTTTGCTGTTTCAGATTCTCCAGCTGCTCCGGCTGCTACTGGTGTGCTTGCCGACGACACTGCAATGTCTACTGGAGATGATGATGAAGAGACTGAAAGTGATAGCTTGGGAAAGGAGGATGATCTTTCGAGTGCTGCAACTGGTCTAGGCAAGAATCCATAAAGAGAGGAGCATGCTTCTCTCTTCTTTCCCCATCCCCATCCCTTTTGTTGTTGGTTTGAGTCTTTGATATCCCTATGTACTGTCTGTGTGGTCCAAGTTGAACTTCTGGTTTGTGGTTTGTCATGTGGTTTATAAATAAAGTGAATTGAAGCTGTTTTTATGTGGGGGAAGGTTTGTAATGCATGGGTTGTGATGTTTTTAATCCTGTGGTTTATCTTTCGGTGTAGCAGCTGAGATGTGCTTGTGTTTTTTTTTGTTGCTCCTGTCTTGATCTTTGTGTTTGTATGTTGCTCTTAATTTCTATTCTTTTGCTGAGCAGATAGTGAACTTGCTGTCGTCCGAAAGAAGGTTGATGACTTTTATTTCAGTGTAACTAGGCTTAAGAGTGATCGTTCTAAGAGGTGAGTGCAGCTGGTCAGATTTTATATGCATCTAACTTGTGTACTGCCTGTGGTTTTATACCTGAACTACTTTACTTTCTGTTGCTGAACTTCTTTACTTTCTGATGCTGAACATCTAACTTTACTTTCTGATGCCTGTTGTTATGTAGCTGAACTTCTCTTGCTTTCTGTGTGATGAACTTCTTGAGTTTCTGATGCTGAACTTCTTTACTTTCTTTTGTTTGTTTTAGATCAAAGATTATGTTCCAAAACAATGAGTGTGAAGCTACTGTTGAAGATGTCGCAGAGTCTTTTTCTCCTCGCGGAATGCTTCGATCTAATGTAGCTGAGGTTGCACTGTATTGTCTACGTGCCAAATACCAGGACTCGGGAAAACTCATCCTGCCGTATTGGATTTGTGTAAGTCAACCCTATAGTAATTTCTTTTCTGTTGTTCTTTACCCATATTAGTTAAAACTTGTTTGTCTCATTGTATTTTCATATGTTGCTGTTATCTGCATTATATTAGGACAAGATTTACAGAGGGAATTTTGATTCCCATGCGAGGAAGTACTTCTTAGCGACTGGTCCAGATAGCATGGATGCGCATGATTCTGTAAGCCACGGCATATTTGTTTCTTTGTCTCTGTATTTGTTTCCACTGTGATCCTCTCTGTTTATATTTGTTTATTTTTCTGTGCTCTTGATATTAATTTTCAGTTTTAATGATTTGTGTGTTTATCTTGCGTCAGGTTATTTTCCCCACTTCTGACCCACCTGAACTTCCTGCTCACTTGGGTGGTGTTGGTCATTGGGTTTCCATATTTCTTGACATGAAGAATTCAAGGTTCCAGCTTCTCGACTCCTACTATGGACCAAATGATGACTGTGCGGTACACCTGTATCGGCGGATGACTGATAACATCAAGAAGCTTTGGAGCGATGCCAGCAATGACAGGGAGACACCGTTCAGTCCACCTTCTATTGACCATTTCCCTTTGGATTGGATTGATGTCCCCCAACAGACTAACAAGTATGAGTTCCACTTTTCTCTCTATCACTTTCTGTTTAATTGTAGTTGTACGTAAGCTGCAACGTCTTGTTATGCTTTTGGCTTTCTTTTGTTTTGACACTGTTCTCTTTGTTTGATGGCAGTATCGACTGCGGATTCTTCATGCTTACGAATGTTAATTCGTATCATGATGGGGTTCTTGCAAACTATTCCCATGAGAATATCTTGGATATCAGGAAGACATGGTTGTACTCAATTGCTTCTTCTAACTTGTTTGAAACAGACTTCCATGGTCTGTTTGGCTACTATTCATGTAAGTCTTGAAACTTGGACTGCTTACTTGGACTGCAGCTTTTGTTCTACATGAACTTCATTGTCTTTTACTTGCTTGTGTTTTTTGTTTCAGTATTTTTTCCTGTCATTGCTTACTTGGACTGCAGCTTTTATTCTACATGAACTTCAGAGATGATACCTTTTTATGCTTTTGTTAGTTGTAGTTGAATGTTTTCCATTTCATCAGTTTATCTTGAACTGTGCCTTGGGTTGTGCCTGAACTTCATTAGTTTTTAAGTGCAACAAATTTTTTAGGTCATCTTTGAGTAGTAATCATGACACATCTATATTTGTTGGAATGTACATTGTGTTGTATCAGAACTTCAGTTATATTTAATGGTCTTTTTTTTTACAGTGGAGCCATTGGACTTGACCGATTACCACTACTCATTCCTCGGGTCACAGGAATACCAGCCTAGGGAGGAATCGATGAGTACAACTCCGAGAGAATATGAGAGCTCTCGAACCCTTATTCCTTCCAGGTTGGGGAAGCAGCCTGTCGGTATTGGTGCTGCTCCAAGTGCCCCTTGCTCCGGGAAGGTTGGTGCAGTCCAAGCAGAGGTGATTTCGTCGGATGATGATTTTGAGAAGATTGCTTACCCGAAGAAGGGTAAATCTGCTGCTGCTACTGTTGTTGGGAAAGGTGGGAAGAATGCTGTCATCACCAGGAGGAATCCGGCAGTTGAGTCTGGCAACATAACTTCCTCGAAGAGAGCAGCAAGATTGCCTGTGAAGTGGTGTTCTCCTGTCGCTCCCCTAAAGAAATACAGTTACCCTCATCTATCTGAGGCCCGGAGGTTGAAACAGATTGTGCTTAGTGAAGATGGTCTGAAGAAGTATTCTGAGTGAGTATTCTTCTCATGTTTTTGCTACCAGAAATGCTATTTTTTGTGAACTTCTGATGTTATAGTATGTGGACTTATATTCATTCTCCTTTTCTTGGAGTTGCGCTTCTAATATTTTTCCCATCCTTTTAAATCTGCACGACAAGCTATTGCATGTTTACCGTCCCTGGAAATGTGATTGACCTCACAGGACGTGTGCTTCATACTCTTTTCGGCGAAGGGCAGCAGATGGAAGGAGACATAATGGACTTTCTCATAAGCTTGTGGAAGGATAAGCCGGAGACCTCTGAGATCTTCTCTTGTGCTGACAGGGTTGTTCTGAGTCCCTAATTCATACAGGTTTTTGTTCTTGTATCCCTATCTTCTTTTTTTGCGCTAGTTTTGGTGAAGTGGCATTGGGAGTTGTTTTTATTTGTCGTTATTATTTCGTGTTCTTGATCTTTGTTGATGGTCTGTTTGTGAATGCAGTACTGCCTGGAGTATGATTATTTCGGTGCATCAGTTCCAAAATTCGATGTAAAAAATTCGGCTTCACTCCTCCCAATGTTTGTTCGTAAGGAAGAAGACCTTCTTAACGCAAAGCTGGTTAGGTTTTCATAACTCTTCCTTTTTTTATTATGTACATCGTTTTGCTGAGTTTGTCAATAAGTTTTTGTTCATCTCGGCTGTTCAATACTTATTGTTTGTAGTTTGTGTTAACCATTTTTCCAATCTTGGCAGGTTTTCTTGATACTTTTCAAGCCAATTGGCAAAATAGTGCACTACAGTGTGTATGTGCTGAATAGATATCGTGGGAGCATTGACATCCTTGATTCACTCCCTTACTCTAATAAGGGACTTTCACGAACAAGTTTCCACGGAGACTGCCAAAATATCGTGAGTGTTTCTTAGTCTGAACCTCCCGTCATATTCTCTTTTTGATATGAATTTTATTCTGCCTTCCGTTGACAAAACATTTTTATCTCTGTTTGGTAATGCTGCTTCAAAGTTGTGTGCCTGAACTGACTATCATTTGACAGTTGAACTTCTGGTATCGTTTAGTTGGATTTTATGCTAGTGTCGCTTTTAATTACCTGAACTTAGCTTTTTGTTTAAGATGTTCTTGATTTTATCATATTTTTCATGTCTGGCAGATCAAGAGATTCGTTGGGTTGCTGGAGGAGATGTACGGCAAGGCTGAGTACAAAGCGAGCAAGCAGCCAAATTGGGTGACTATTGCAAAGAGACCGACTTTTGTTGATGTCCCAAAGCAACTGGATAACGAGTGTGGTTTCTTCGCCTTGAAGCTCTGCTCTACATATGATGGCGATGAGCTTGTTGAAGATTTTGGTGATGTGAAAGTATGTTTTGTCCTTGTTCCTTTGTCTCATCATCCTTTCATGTTTTTTTGTTTTTGCCGACCCGCTCCTGCTGTGCTTTTAGTTATGCTTTACTGTTTTTTTAATTACTCATTCTTTTTGTTTGCAGGCTGCTGTAGATGACTGGAAGGCCGAGTTCATGCACACTCTAGTCTTCAGCGAGAAGAATGAAATTGTGCGTGGTGAGCTTCCTGTTGAGATCCAGTCGTTGGGCCCGTGAATTCTGCGTGTAGAAACATTGGTTCTAGTGTAGATTTGATTTCGTAAAGACTTGATTTGATAATGATTGGAACGATTTCGTAAAGACTTGGTTGTAAGAATGGTTTAGTAATTTGTATATCTATAGTTGCAGCACTGTTTTTTATGTTATTGAGGACAAATGTATCTGTATTGAAGAATGATCGTCTTGTGAATTTAAATGTATTGCACTATTTCAGTATTCCAGAGTTTTTGTTTTTCCCCAACTTATGATCTTGAACTTCTGCCTGGGTTCTGGCTGAACTGCTGGTTTTTTGTGGACAGTGTTTTTTGCTCACAAATCCAGTGTTTTGTTAATTTTGGCATCAACATGTGAACTTGAACTTCTGCTTGAGTTCTGGCTGGGCTGCTGGTTTGAGATGGAGAGAATTTTTTTGTTGTAGAATGTATTATTATGTTTCAACTCAATCGAGATGTAGCCTTTTGTAATTTTTGTGTTGTCCTATTTTTGTAATTTTTTAACTGCAAATAGTTTTCAACTAGGACTTCGTGTAAAAATATTCTCATACACTCCTTTACGTTTCTTGATCTTGTCGGGTTTCTACGTGAACTTCTCCAGGTATCCAAACAGAACTTCATATGTCCAAGCGAGCATCTTCGGATTACTAGCGGCAATACTTATTTGTCAAGCATATTTTTCCTACATTAATTATTATACCAGAACTCCTTCTGTAAGCTTACTTGAACTTCATAGTTTATTCTTTATTCCTGATTGCTCTTTTATGGAATACATCACCAACGACCCCTCTCGTAATATTCCAGAACTTCTAAAGTAAGAGTACTTGAACTTCTCAGTGCATATTCATTTATTCCTGCTTGCTCTTTTATGGAATACAGCACCTGCACCTCCTCTCATAATATACCAGAACTTCTATAGTAAGAGCACTTGAACTTCATGGTTTATTCTTTATTCCTGCTTTCTCTTTTATGGAATACAGCACCTGCACCTCCTCTCAAAATATACCAGAACTTCTATAGTAAGAGCACTTGAACTTCATGGTTTATTCTTTATTCCTGCTTTCTCTTTTATGGAATACAGCACCTGCACCTCCTCTCATAATATACCAGAACTTCTATAGTAAGAGCACTTGAACTTCATGGTTTATTCTTTATTCCTGCTTTCTCTTTTATGGAATACAGCACCTGCACCTCCTCTCATAATATACCAGAACTTCTAAATTAAGAGCACTTGAACTTCATGGTTTATTCTTTATTCCTGCTTTCTATTTTATGGAATACAGCACATGCACCTCCTCTCATAATATACCAGAACTTATAAATTAATATATACTTGAACTTCTACTGTATAATATACACTGACATGACATAAGTTGCTTTTGTTTAATCGACCTAGTCTAATTGTTCATCAGCCTTGCGCTCCTCCTAGGCTTTGCTGGTAGTGGTTTTTGTTTGACATGTACCTCTTCCTCTTGCTCTTCATCTTCCTCTTCGTCTTCCTCTTCGTCTTCCTCTTCGTCTTCCTCTTCTTCGTTGATGTCTTCATCTTCGTCTTCCTCATCGTCCACTTCATCTTCCACCACTTTCTTGGTGCTGGCTCTAGGCTTTGCTTTCTTTTTCTTTTCAGGCTTTTGACTTGTCTTTTCAGCCTCTGCGCGCTTCGGACATGTTCGTGCATTGTGTGGAGCATATTCCTTGCATATGCTACAAAGCCTGCTGCTAGCTTTCTCTAGGTGTGGTCCCTTGCTTTGTTTTTGAACTTTGGGCTGCTGTTTTTGAGCTTCTGGTTGCTTGACCTCCTCGGCATCGTTTCTTTCTAAGAGTGTTGGACAAGTGAGTTTGTTGTGTCCTGCAACTTTTTTGCATAGACTACATTGCCTGTGTCCAAGTGGCACTCCATTGTCATCCAGCACGACGACTCTATCTGCAGATGGTGCCTTTATTTGAGCTCTCTGGTCACTTTTCTTTGCTGCAGAAAGTTTCTTCCTACCCTTTGTTTCAGAGTACAGCGGTAATTTAATCATCTCTTGCTGCTGCTGCTGCATCAATTGGCCAACATCCTCCTTGCATCGGTCGGCTTGAGCAGCGGTCTGGAGCTTTTCAGCTTCATAATAATGAAGGTCATCTTCAATTTCAGCATCCTCTTCAACCATCCTTTCGTCGGCATCTGCTTGATTTGCTGAATGTATTGCATCAAGTTCTTCCACGAGCCTCTTGAGAACATAGAAGGCTTTGTCATATTGCAGTTCACATCTCATTGCTTTCTTGTTAACCATCAAATTTAGCTGCAGCAGGATGTCTTGCTTTGGGAGTTTTGAGCTGCCATCCGATGCAATTGTGTTGTAGTCCCTCGTATCAAATGTTGGTTGTGATTTTGCAGTCTTTGTGTACCGTTTCAGGATATACTTGTCTGGAAATTTGTCAGCCCTCAGGTAGTCCAGTATGTTCATTATGTGAAGGTAGAACAGACCTGAATTTGTGATGAATGCAGAATACATTGTTTGTGAGCCAGCAATGAGTTTCATATATTGATATGATACTACTAGTTTAGCTATTTAATGAGTTTGTTTTTCCGCTCACCTGTGTGTGTCCAAAGCTTGCATTCGCACTCATATATTTCATTCTCTGGGTCAGCTACAACCTGGAATTCATGTTTTGACCAGGCAAACCTTTCTTCATCATCATGGCCACCCTTGTTGTGGTAGTACACAAGGTACTTAGTGGCCTCTGCTGTCTTTTTTGCACAAAATAGCGTGCTCTTTCTCATCCTATCCCTCATCTCGCTGTACACGGCTCTCGTGTACTTGATAGCCATGTCTTCCTCGTAGCCGTAATTTGTTTTTGTGACAGGATTGCTCTGCACATGTCAAAAAATAAGATGTTAGTCGAGCAGAGTCATGGGTTTCATTTAAATACCAAGTGCACATGTTCAAGGAAGTCACAATACCATGCTGGCCATTGTTTGCTCATTCTCCTTCTGCAGCCGAGTTTGTATGCAAGCATTTACCCGCCTAGCAAACTTGTGTAGGTTCTGTGTCCCCTTGACAAACCCTCTCTTGAGGACGTGATTCATGCTCTCGCTTCGTTGTGTAGAAGTCATTCTAGCACAGAAAATGTTCTTGTAATATGCAGATATCCACATTGTCCTATCACTCCACAGCTGCATCATCATCTGGTCATTCTGCAGGTTGTACTTCTGCACGAGTGCAGCCCAGGCAGCTTCAAACTCTGTTGGCATTAGCGGCCAGTTTAAGATTGCTGTGAACTCCTCTTTGAATGTTGGATACTTTTTGTACAGCAACGCGAGGTATTCCTTGAACTTCTTCATGATGTGCCAACGGCATAGCTTGTGGACGGTATTTGGGAATGATTGTGGTATAGCTTTCGCCATTGACGGGCACTGGTCTGCATGAATTAAAAAAATGAAACTTGCTTCTTGCATTGATGGTGAACCTATGTGATACAAGTAGTTGAACTTCACATGCAGCAGCAGGACTATCTAATAATGTCCCCCAAATTTTTTTCTTATAGTAGTGTTGTTGAACTTCTGTGGTACCAGTGATTGAACTTCACAAACATAACCATATTTTTCTGAACCTGATACATATTGTTTTTCTTATAGCAGTGTTCTTGAACTTCTATGATTCCTGTATTTGAACTTCACAGACATAACCATATTTTGCTTCCTGTACTGTTTGTTGGACTTCTGTGCTACCAGTGTTTGAACTACTTGGTTTATAATATTTTTCAGTTAAAACCAGTATACCCGATATACACGTGGAGCTGAAAAGATGATGAAACTTGTAGAGTTTTTTTGAACTTACCTGTTAGAATGCAAGTTGGGTGTTTGTTATTCATGCACCGTACAAATGTATCGAACAGCCACTTGAATGACTTTGCATCTTCGTCTCTGATCAGGGCAACAGCAAATATCGTTGACTGCAAATGGTGGTTTGTTCCAACAAACACTCCCAGAGGCATATGAAATCTGTTAGTCTTATAAGTTGTGTCGAATATTACGCAATCGCCAAAATCTTGATATGCTCCCCGGCAGCTTGCATTGGACCAGAAAATGTTTTTAATTACATTGTCGTTGTCCACTTGTATGTCATAGAAAAACTCGTCATTGATTGCCTTCATGTCTTTAAAGAAAGATACAAGTTTCAATACATCATCCAAATCATCTTTCCTCGCATTCATAGCTTTCCTGCAAATTATATGCAAACATGCATTCGTTATTTTTGCTAATAGCAAGGGTGGTGACTTAGGATGCTATGTACATTGCAGTCTGTGCATTTTTCAATACTTACTGGTTTAGTAGGTCTCGTCCGGTCATGCTTAGGAAGTAGCTTCCATCTTCATTTTCGGATAGCATGGACATAATTGTTGTATGTTTGACATCATGGTACTGCAAGAGCTTTACGTACTCCAAAAAAGTGGGGTCATAATTCTTGTGTGAGTGCAAGAATACCAGCATGTCAGCAGTTTGGATGACGTGGTGATTATGATTGTACTCAATGTCCACTACCACACATGTGTTATCCTCTTGCACCTTCACCCTCATTCTTGCATTGCAGCATGTCCTCTGCGATGTTTCGTTTCTCTTCCTTTCAGCTTCTGAAACAGAAGTTCTGTGTTTCCCTTGGAATGCGCAAACAAAATACTTGTGATTGTCATTCCCTCCCGTCTTCCTGATGCCAAAACCAGCGTATCTGTTGTAAAATTCCCTGGCTTTCTCTACATTCTTGAAGGGCATCTTTAATCTTGGTATTAGATAATGTGGGAGATCCGGCATCTGCAGAAAAAGAAAACAAATCCAAACGGTACGTTAAAATGCAGTTTATAAATTTGTTATCCTGGAGGGAGCTGAAAAATTGCAGATCATACAAGATGCATATATAAATACTTAAATTTTGTTCACTTACGTGCGTGTATGATCGCAACTCCACCGGAGTCTGCTGCTGGCCCTCTGGGATGGGGCACGGAGGAGTTATCATAGCAGGGTGCAGGAGTGGGTCACGGGGAGGAAGGAGGGCTGAAGTTGGCCTCTCTCTTGTTTGCGTCCTTTTTTCTTGTGGTGGTTGTGGAGGCATGGCGATGCTGGTTTTAGTTTGCTCTTTTGTTCTGTGAAGCAATCGATCTACCTCATGTCCCGTACGATCCTGAGTTGTAGCAGCAGCAGCAGCAGCATCCAACGGCGGTAGTGTGCAGAGCACTCTCCTCCGTGTGTGTGTTCCTGTTGGATTTGTCCTGGCATCCGGTTTACTTGCTGCCCTTTCACATTGACGAGCCACACCAGGATAACCTCCAGAGTTATACGCAGGACCTGAGCTAACACCCTCCTCCATCGGTGTGCTTGGAAGTCTGCTGGTGGATACAAAGAATCCGCGAGGGATTTCCAGCGTCACCCAATTAGGTGGAGGCGCAAAATGGTGCGGATCGGGCTGTGACCCAGCATCTTGGAAGTCTGCATGTGTTTCCGGTGTCACCCAATTCTGGTGTGGAGCAGATTGGGAATGTTGTTGGTGCGTTTGAGGTGTGACCCATTGAGGGGGTGGCACAACGCGTACAGGCTTAGGGTTGTGTACTTGCTGCTAGGAAGTTCTAACCTTCTTTCTGCGTCTCTCGTCCTGCTGGCATAAAAAAAAGAATGTGTTAGCACACAAGTCACATCTGCATATACTGGTGTTGCTGAACTGAGCATTATTCACAGCCTGAACTTCTCATAAAAGTGTTGTTCATGTACATATTTTTCCAAGGACATGTATCACACAGAATGAACCTCACATTATGAATTCTACACTACTTGTTTTTTTCTGTACCTGAACTTAGCACTCTCCACAGACTGAACTTCTGGTTTGCAAAGGGGAAATACTGTCTACAGTTAAACCTGACCTTCATGTGTTTTCCATGGTTGAACTTACTAGTGCATACCAACCTGACCTTCATGTGTTTTCCATGGTTGAACTTACTAGTACACACCATCCTGAACTTCATGTGTTTTGCATGGTTTGCAAAGGGGAACTACTGTATACAGTCAAAAACCTGACCTTCATGACTTTGAATGGTTGAACTTCCTAGTACATTCCAACCTGAACTTCAATTGATCACATGTTTGTTTTACTTTCCTTTTTTTTTGCACACAACCAGATACATACCAACCTGAACTCTAGCCCACTGACTTGTTGAACTTCACATGGTTTTTTACATATGAATGCAGGGAGATTTTTTAATTTTTGCAGCCTGGACTGAGGCTCACACACTACCAGAACTTCACATGGCTGAAAGAAAATAGCAGACAGCAGGAAGTTCAACCATACCTTGGATAGAAGTTCGGCCAGCCTTTTTCCTGCAGTAGATAGGCCACCTTGAGAGCAATTCGTCGGAGAGTTGGGAGAGATATCCCATGGCATTCCATGTCTTGCAGAGGGCGCGAAGTTCATCTGCATGAAGCTAGAAGTTCAGGTGAGGCAAGATTGAAGGAGGAGCCAAGAAGGAGGAAGTTCGGGTACCTAAGAGGGACGAAGTTCAGGTACCTGTGGTGCCGCGTTCGTTGCTAGATTTGAAGGCGCCACCGATGCACCCTCCGCCGCTGAGATGCTCCCTTGGCCGCGTTGTTCGCCGTACCTTGCGCCTTGGCCGTCATTACTTCTGCTAAGCCGTCGGGAGGAGGTGAGGATGGAGGGAGGAGGAGGTTTCCGAAAGTCCATGGCGGGCGGCATCATTGCAGAAATTCCGGCGGCTTCGTCGCCTCCAGGAGACGCGGGCTCCCTCGCGCCGGCGTCCGCCGTCGCTCGCTCGCCCGCGCCGGCGGTCGGACGGGAGGTGGAGACGGAGGGGAGGCGCCGGATCCTGTCCGCCGGGAGCTGGAGACGGATGGGAAGAGCTGGATCCAAGGAGGCCGGCGGCGAATCGAGGGGAGGAGCGGCGAGGAGGGGGGCTGGGGCGAGGAGCTTCGAGGGAGCGGGGCTGGGGCGGCCTCGATCAGGATCGATCCAGGTGGATCCTGTCGGGGTGGGCCGGCAGTTCGGGAAGTTCAGGAGGATCTCTGTCGGGCCCTTATAGGGCTGGCTGTGATCCAAATAACTATTCTAATCCTGGGATTAGAATAGTGATGTCCTATATATAGGAAAATGGGCTAGTACTCCTAGGAGTACATACTCCCATCGCTTGGCACCTCATGTGTACGTGCTACCGGGTGCAACCGTTACTTAATTATAAGTAACAACCGAGCGTATCTCTTTGCATGGATAGGTTAAATTTGAAAGTTTGTTCCGTCATAGTAGGGATCTGGGACGTACAATATTTAACCACCTATCAATACGAGGCCATTAGGTGACTCATTCCATCGCGTTGGCCGGCACAATATCTGGCGGCGTCAACGAGATATGGCAGCGTGCACCGTGTACCTCGCCGGGCGACCTTCAACATCTAGAGGAATCCGTTCAGTTGGTTGCTTCTTCCACATCCTTGCAATCGGTAGGCCTTTTTTTGTGAATTCGCAATTGGTAGGCTTGTAATTGCCCATCGTACCTTCTTGCATTAATTGTATTGTATACAACTTGGATCGTTTGTTGCAGGACGTGGTAAGGATGTCCGGTAGCTGGGCGATTCGGCGGCAGAGACGAGATCGACCGATGCATGTGGCAGGCATCGGCTTGACGGTGCAGACGAGATGCGTACATAGGTGGATTGCTGAGAAGGCTAGAACATGGAAGCAAGATAAGGCCGACGACAGCTCGATGATGACAATGGCCGAGATGCGGCCGAACCGCACCATGGTGTTGGACGCGCTTGGGAATCACATGCTGGTAGATGGTCATTGTGCAACACGAAGCCGACCAGAAGCCGTGATGGGGACATGGTCAAAACTCAAACGAGTTCATCCATGACCAGTGATCCAACTTGCCATTGCTGCACCAGGTTCCCTGGTCGAGCTGTTAGGGTGATGAACATGTAAACCAATGTATACACGGCTAATCCAAGTATATGCTTCTTGGGATATAATATATTATCGTAAATAAAAAATACTAGTATATACCTTTCAGGAAGTTGGAGTATATGCCCCTTTTTTGGGTGTACGTATAATCTGCTCTGACGTAACTTTTGATTTGGAACGAGTATACCTTCACGTAAAAAAATAACGAGTATACCTAGTCAGGTTCTAATTGCCTGGTTAATACTAACCATTGAGCACTCCGATTTCAAATACTGGTATGTAAACCAAATAAAAAAACAGTTTATACCACTTGAAAAGACAAGTATATACTACTTTGAAAAGGTATATGTAACCTAAATTAAAAAAACAGTTTATACCACTTGACAAGAGAAGTATATACCACTTCAAAAAAGTATGTAACCCAAATAAAAAACAGTTTATACCACTTTTTGCGAGGGTTTATACCACTGGAAAAGATAAGTATATACCACGTTGAGAAAGCAAACACTATCGACATGTACTGACTTTTCTATGGGCATACTCCTTAATTCTCCCATCATGTATATACTACATCAACGTAACACATGCTTGTATATACTACTCAAAACATGATTTGCTGGTTTCATACTAATGCTAAATATACTATTCGGCACCATGTTATTTTATGTTCAGAAATTGACTAATACTTATCCGGCACGAGTCCCTGGGATATAGGATCTAAGCAGTTGCATGCATCGATGCTGCAGCGCCGAAACTAAAATTAGTTGCATGCACGGCAACTTACTTTCATCGGGTTGTTTGCTACCCGGTATATCCAACCTATAATAACCACTAAAGGGTGGGAGTATGTACTCCTGGGAGTACTGAAGAGGAGTCCTATATATATACTACAAAAAATAAAATTTAAATTAAAAATCATAAATAATTACATAATAAACTAAATAAATATAAATTTAAATAATGTGTACAAAAAATAACTAAACTGAAGATAGCAATGGCGTTGGCCACGTGGGCCAACGCCACCAAACATTACGCTGCCCCCCAAATTGAACCACCCATCCTCACCCCGATTCCCGCACACCCACATCCAAATCCATCCCCACCCCACCGCTGCCACCAACAACCAAGCCCCCGGTCTCCGTCTCCGCCTCCACCGCTGCCGCCAAGGACCCTTCATCTCCGTCACTGATGCGTACTATGTCTCCTTCGCCGCCGCCCCGCCCCCGTGGTCTCCGCCCCCGCCGCCACACCCTTGCCGTGGTCTCCACCTCCACTGCCGCCCCCTCGCCGTGGTCTCCGCCACCGCCGCCTCCGTCAAGGACCTGCCAGCCCCGTCCTCTCTGTCGCTGGGGAGATTTGGGGTAGTCATAGAGTAACATTTTAGAGTAATTGTAGTGTAGAATTTTTAGTGAGATTGTAGTGTAAGATTGTGGTGTAGTTGTAGTGTAGAAATTTTGTGAGATTGTAGTGTAAGATTGTTTTGTAGTCGTAGTGTAGAATTTTTAGTGAGATTATAGTATAAATTTTTAGTGTAGTTGTAGTGTAGAATTTTTAGTGAGATTGTAGTGTAAGATTGTGGTTGTGACGCCCCAATTTTGATCGTACGCTAATCATACACGCAAATGCGCACGATCAAGATTAGGGACTCACGGGAAGATATCACAAAATAACTCTAGACACAAATTAAATTCATACAAGCTTATATTACAAGCCAGGGGCCTCGAGGGCTCGAATACATAAGCTCGAATACAAGCGAGTCAGCAGAAGCAACGATATCTGAGTACAGACATAAGTAAACAAGTTTGCCTTAAGAAGGCTAGCACAAACATAAGCAATGGGTCGAAAAGGCAAGGCCTCCTGCCTGGGAGCCTCCTAACTACTCAGGAGCCTCCACGTAGTAGTACACTCCATCCTGGTAGTAGTAGTCATCGGCGGGATCAGCTGGCTCCTGGGTAACGTCATCTGGTCGTAGCAATCGTATAAAGGGGAAAAGGGGAGCAAAGCAGTGGTGAGTACTCATCCAAAGTACTCGCAAGACTTACATCAAATCTATACTACGTATGCATCAGTATCAAAGGAATGGGGCTATATCTTTGGACTGAACTGCAGAAATGCCAGAAGAGAGAGAAGGCCTAGTCCTATCGAAGACTAGCATCTTCAGTGTCTTGCAACATTAGAAGAGTGTAGATTAGAATATTATAAGTAAGCATATTGTAATTACGCCCAGAGATCCTTTCTCGACTCCCAGCGAGAAAGCAATCTTGGAGCCATCATTTCCATTTCATTTCACAAGTATTTAGTTCTAGTTGTATAGATCAGGATACAACTCTGAGCGTCCGTTACCGTGGACACGGCTATTCGAATAGATATGCTTCCCTGCAGGGGTGCACCAAATTACCCAACACGCTCGATTAACTCCGGTCGGACACACTTTCCAGGTAATTCCCGGCCTCGGCTGATCTACACGCCATAGTCCTACCTAGGCTCAACAGAGAGGTCAGCATGCCGGTCTACATCCTAATCGCGAAGGAGTCATGGGCCAATCATCCTTTGCAATCATGCGCGTTACGTGGACGGCCGGTGTTAGTCCTGACACCTCTTTATACAAAGACAGTGCTTACGCAGGCCACCCGGGCGCGTGCCGCTCAACTATGACGTCTGAAGAGCTTTCGGTCGAATGTACGACGTAGAGTGCCCATACTGATTCCCACGTGGTGGTTAGTGCGAAAAGGCCAGAGGCCTACTCAGATCACATATCCAAACCCGTTAGTGTCTTGGTAGCGCGCGGTGAGGATCAATGATCCACGATATGTGGTCTCGTCGCCCCATCTCCCGGACTTATGACAAGGGCGAAGAATGCCCGACCGTGCCGCGTAATTATCTCGCGGGCACCTTCCTAGTCAACCCGACTACACATCACTCGCGGGTACCCTTGGAGCCGACCCGTCTTTCACATTCCCTTACGGGTACCCTTGGGGCCGACCCATCTTTCACATGGTAACCTAGGAGCAATCACCCTCGAGGGTTCACACTTGAGGTGTTGCACGACAGAGTCGTTATCGGGAGTGGTGAAGGAGGAATCACCCTCCGAAATCCATGGCCAACTAGCTTCGCTACAGAGTTATCATCATGAGTGTGTTAGGCAGTATCACCCTCGGCACTCAATATTAACTATGCAGAGTCGTACAACTAAGGGAGTGTGAGGTGATGTGCCGGACTCAGGGCTTGTCGATCATGTTGATCAAGTCTTCGGGTCTCCGATGATGAAGCAGGGGGCAACAGGGACAAGCTGAGGGGTCATTGGTGGATCACTAACCAACCTATAGTAAGCATATAGGATAACAGATAAAGTAACAACATCAGGTTACAAAACCAGGCTATGCATCAGATTATGAGCTATCAACAACAATAGCAAAATCTAATGCAAGCATGAGAGAGAAGGAATGGGCAATATAGGAATGATCAAGGGGTTTTGCTTGCCTAGATACTCTGCTGAAAGGGGTTGGTCATCAGGTGCTTAGTCGTACAAGACAGTAGCGTCGGTCTCGGTGTCTATCGGAGAGAGGAGGGGAAGAAACAATAAATATAAAGCAAACAAATGCATCACGATGCATGACATGGAAATATGCAGTGGTAGGAGTGAGCTAACGCAGTGCTAAGTGCTATAGATAGAGCGGGAGAACATCTGGAGATATTTCCCGGGTCTTTGGCTTTTATCGGACAGACGAATCGGAGAAGAAAGTCCCATGTTCATCATGCTAGAGGCATGTGACAGATGAACGGACAACGTATTCAGATTCATTATATTTTTCTGGGAAACTTTCATATATAATTATTTTCATCTAAATTATAAATTAATTTATATGATTTTCAAAGTTTTAATAATATTCTGGAATTAACAGATTTATTTTAATTCAAAAAGAATACATTTAATGCGTCATCATGACACCAGGGTGACGTTGGCAGTCAACCCAGCTGTCTCAGGTCAAACCTGACAGCTGGGCCCCACCTATCATAGACAGTGGGCTTAGCAGAGTTTGAATTTAAACTAAACAGATTAATTAGGGGACTGGGCCCACATGTCAGTGACTTATTAATTCAAATTAATTATTTTAATTAACTTAATAGATTAATTAGGGGCTAATGACCGTGGGCCCACATGTCAGTGGCCCAAGGGGGTGTGCCCCACCAGTCAGTGACTAGGGCTGCCTAGTCAGCACGTTTACCGGGGTCAACCCAGACAACAGACCCACCGAGGCCACTGGCAGTGACCCCGGCCTGGCCACGTCGGCGGTGGCCGGCGATTCGCCATCGACGACGCCAAAACGCGGCAGAGGGCCTCGGGCCTCGTCGGGATTCGTCTACAGGGGGTCTTCGGGCTCGAGGCTTGGCGCGTTCGAAAGAGGGGAGCGAACCGCGTCTCATGATGGTGGTGGCAGAGCTGGGGGCGGCAGGAATCATCGACGGCGACGAGCGGGGCGGACCCCGACGTTCGAGGGACGACGGGAACGGGGCTAGGGTGCGGGAGGAGGCGCACATGGGTGTGTTGGGCTGCTAGGAACGTATTGAGAATGTTCCCGTGCTCAGCTGCGCGTGCCAACGGCAGCAGCGATGGCGGCGAGAAACACAGCGGAGCTGCGCTTCGGCGATGGCGGCACAGCAAGCTACGATGGCGGAGAAGAGCGGGGAAGTGAGGGGATCGCCGCGGGTGCTCACCGTGAGCCTGTAGGTGTGCGTACGTGGGTTCGGGGAGGGCTTGCCGGAGCGAATCGAGGCGGCGGAGGTCTGGCTAACCGAGGAGGAAGAAGAGGTCGAGCGGGCACTGCGGTGCTCCCCGACTCGATCCCGTGGGTGAGGAGGATGGAGGCGAGGTCGGCGGAGCTCCCTGGCACGACGGCGAGGCGTGGGGATGACGGTGGCCGTGGCTACGCGTCGGCCATGGCGACGGTGTCGCTCGGCCGAGTCCGAGGGGGGAGGCAGGCGGCGCGAGGGAGTTGAGGGAGAAGGGTCTAGGTTCGTCCGCGGCATCGGGAGGGGTCGAGGGTAGCCTTGTAGCCACCGGCAAGCCGGCGGATGGCTGCCACGGCGTCGGGCGCGGCCGTTGGCGCGCATCCGGCGTGTCCATGCCTCCTCTGATGAACAGAGGAGGACGATGGGAGTCCAGGTGGGCTGGGCCTCACTGTGCACTTGAGGCCCAAGTGCACAGTGGGGCCTTTTCCTTTTTCTTTTCTTTTATAATCTTTTCTGTTTTCTTTTATTAGTTTCTGTTTTATTTTATTTTCAAAACCAAATGACTTTTGTAAAACATGGAAGACATCGTGGACATGGGAGAATTTCGGTGGCAGTTCCAATTTGTAAGCCACATGTACACGTCTTTCGAGAATACGGAAAGGACCAACGTAGCGAGGAGCTAGCTTGCCCTTGACTCCGAACCGATGAGTGCCTCTCAAAGGAGTGACACGCAGATAAGCTTGATCACCGGGTTGATAGGTTGAACCCCAGTGTTTACGATCATAATTACTCTTCAGGCAGGACTAGGCCGCTTTGAGATTATCCCGGACAATGCGAACTTGCTCTTCAGCTTGTTGGATAATGTTTGGACCAATGAGTGCCCGTTCACCAGTTTCTGACCAATTCATAGGGGTTCGGCACTTACGTCCATATAGCACTTCAAAGGGTCCCATCTTCAAGTTGGCTTGATAGCTGTTGTTATAAAAAAAATCAGCATAAGGAAGAGATTCTTCCCACTTCTTGCCGAAAGAGATAACACAAGCCTGAAGCATGTCTTCAAGAATTTGATTGACTCGCTCGACTTGGCCTTGGGATTGGGGATGATAAGCAGTGCTCCGGGTTATATGAGTTCCCATTGCCTCTTGGAAACTATTCCAGAACTTAGAAGTGAAAATACTGTCACGGTCTGAACTGATTTCCTTCTGAATGTCGTAGAGTGAAACAATCCTGGAGGTATACAAGATTGCTAATTAACTAGCAGTTATTGTCTCCTTGACTGGCAGAAAGTGTGCGACTTTCGAGAATTGGTCGATGACGACAAAATAGCATCGTTACCTTTCTGTGACTTGGGAAAGCCAGTGACGAAGTCCATCTGAATCTTATCCCATTTCCATTCAGGAATAAGGAGTGGTTGCAGAAGTCCAGACGGTTTCTGTTGTTCTGCTTTGACGCGACGACAAACGTCACATTCTTCGATATATCGAGCAATGTCTTGCTGTTGGGGAACGTTGCATGGAAAACAAAAAAAATTCTACGCACACGCAAGATCTATCCATGGATATGCATAGCTACGAGAGGGAGAGTGTGTCTACGTACCCTCAAAGACCGTAAGCGGAAGCGTTAGAACTACACGGTTGATGTCGTCGAACAACTTCACGATCCAACCGACCGAGTACCGAACGTACGGTACCTCCGCGTTCAGCACACGTTCAGCTCGGTGACGTCCTCGACTTCTTGATCCAGCAAGACGGCGAGGTAGTGGATGAGTTCCGGCAGCACGACGGTGTGGTGACGGTGATGGTAATGCTATCTCCGCAGGGCTTCACCCAAGCACTGCGAAAATATGACCGAGGGACGGAACTGTGGAGGGGGGCGCCGCACATGGCTAAGACAATGTTGTGTATTCTTTGGGGCGCCCCCTCTCCTCTATTTATATATGTGTAGGGGCTTGGAGTAGAAGGAATAGTGCCACGTGAACAGTAACTGTGAATAGTACACACGTGGACTTGGACTCCAAAGTCCAATCCTATTCCTACTAGGACTCTCCCTTTTTCCTTCCCTAGCTGCGTGGGCTTTTGAGGACTTCGTGCGCCTCGCCCAATAAGGCCAGGGCGCCTCCCCTTAGCCCATACCAGCCCTTGGGACATGGTGGACCCACTTGTGGACTTCCGGACCCCTCCGGAATCCTCCGGAACCATCTGGAAGCTTCCCGGTACAATACCAAAAAAACTGCACTTTTTTCCGGAACCCAAAATATAACTTCCCATATATAAATCTGTACCTCTCGACCATTCCGAGACTCCTCGTGACATCTGGGATCTCATCCGGGACTCCGAACAACATTCGGTTACCAATTCACATAACTCATATAACACTATATCGTCAACGAACGTTAAGCGTGCGGACCCTACGGGTTCGGGAATGATGTAGACATGACCGAGACGCCTCTCCGGTCAATAACCAATAGCGGAACCTGGATGCCCATATTGGTTCCTACATATTCCACGAAGATCTTATCGGTCGAACCGCAATGACAACATATGTAATTCCCTTTGTCCGTCGGTATGTTACTTGCCCGAGATTCGATCGTCGGTATCTCCATACCTAGTTCAATCTCGTTACCGGCAAGTCTCTTTACTCGTTCCGTAATACATCATCCCGTAACTAACTCCTTAGTCACTTTGCTTGCAAACTTCTTATGATGTGATTACCGAGAGGGCCCAGAGATACCTCTCCGAAACATGGAGTGACAAATCCCAGTCTCGATCCATGCCAACTCAACGGACACCTTCGGAGATACCTGTAGAGCATCTTTATGATCACCCAGTTACGTTGTGACGTTTGATAGCACACAAGGTATTCCTCCGGTATCCGGGAGTTGCATGATCTCATGGTCTGAGGAACATGTATTTGACATTCAAGAAAGCAGTAGCAATAAACAGAACGATCATATGCTAAGCTAACGGATGGGTCTTGTCCATCACATCATTCTCCTAATGATGTGATCCCGTTATCAAATGACAACTCATGTCTATGGTTAGGAAACCTTAACCATCTTTGATCAACGAGCTAGTCTAGTAGAGGCTCACTAGGGACACGGTATTTGTTTATGTATTCACACATGTATTTAAGTTTCTGGTCAATACAATTCTAGCATGAATAATAAACCTTTATCATGAACAAGGAAATATAAAATAATAACAACTTTATTATTGCCTGTAGGGCATATTTCCATCAGTCTCCCACTTGCACTAGAGTCAATAATCTAGATTACATAGTAATGAATCTAACACCCATGGAGTCTTGGTGCTGATCATGTTTTGCTCGTGGAAGAGGCTTAGTCAACGGGTCTGCCACATTCAGATCCGTGTGTACTTTGCAAATTTCTATGTCTCCATCCTTGACATATTCACGAATGGAGTTGAAGCGTCTCTTGATGTGTTTGGTCTTCTTGTGAAACCTGGGCTCCTTGGCTATGGCAATTGCTCTAGTGTTGTCACAAAAGATTGTCATTGGACCCGATGCACTAGGTATTACACCTAGATCGGATATGAACTCCTTCATCCAGAATCCTTCATGTGCTGCTTCCGAAGCAGCTATGTATTCCGCTTCACACGTAGATCCCGCCACGACGCTCTGCTTGGAACTGCACCAACTGACAGCTCCACCATTTAATATAAATACGTATCCGGTTTGTGACTTAGAGTCATCCGGATCAGTGTCGAAGCTTGCATCGATGTAACCCTTTATGACGAGCTCTTCGTCACCTCCATAAACGAGAAACATGTCCTTGGTCCTTTTCAGGTACTTCAGGATATTCTTGACCGCTGTCCAGTGATCCACACCTAGATTACTCTGGTACCTCCCTGCCAAACTTATGGCAAGGCACACATCAGGTCTGGTACACAGCATGGCATACATAATAGAACCTATGGCTGAGGCATAGGGAATGGCTTTCATTTTCTCTATATCTTCTGCCGTGGTCGGGCATTGAGTCTGACTCAACTTCACACCTTGCAAGACAGGCAAGAACCCTTTCTTTGACTGATCCATTTTGAACTTCTTCAAAACTTTGTCAAGGTATGTGCTTTGTGAAAGTCCTATCAAGCGTCTTGATCTATCCCTATAGATCTTGATGCCCAATATATAAGCAGCTTCACCGAGGTCTTTCATTGAAAAATTCTTATTCAAGTATCCCTTTATGCCATCCAGAAATTCTATATCATTTCCAATCAACAATATGTCATCCACATATAATATTAGAAATGCTACAGATCTCCCACTCACTTTCTTGCAAATACAGGCTTCACCGTAAGTCTGTACAAAACCATATGCTTTGATCACCTCATTAAAGCGTATATTCCAACTCCGAGATGCTTGCACCAGTCCATAGATGGATCGCTGGAGCTTGCACACTTTGTTAGCACCCTTAGGATCGACAAAACCTTCTGGTTGCATCATATACAACTCTTCTTTGAGAAAACCATTAAGGAATGCAGTTTTGACATCCATTTGCCAGATTTCATAATCATAAAATGCGGCAATTGCTAACATGATTCGGACAGACTTAAGCATTGCTACGGGTGAGAAAGTCTCATCGTAGTCAACCCCTTGAACTTGTCGAAAACCTTTCGCGACAAGTCGAGCTTTGTAGACAGTGGTATTACCATCAGCATCCATCTTCCTCTTAAAAATCCATTTATTCTCAATGGCTTGCCGATCATCGGGCAAGTCCACCAAAGTCCATACTTTGTTCTCATACATGGATCCTATCTCGGATTTCATGGCCTCAAGCCATTTGTCGGAATCCGGGCTTATCTTAGCTTCTTCATAGTTCGTAGGTTCGCCGTTGTCTAACAACATAACTTCCAGAACAGGATTACCGTACCACTCTGGTGCGGAACGTACTCTGGTCGACCTACGAAGTTCAGTAGTAACTTGATCTGAAGTTTCATGATCTTTATCATTATCTTCCTCTCTTATTGGTGTAGGCATCACGGGAACGGTTTTCTCTGATGAGCTACTTTCCAATTCGAGAGAAGGTACAATTACCTCATCAAGTTCTACTTTCCTCCCACTCACTTCTTTTGAGAGAAACTCCTTCTCTAGAAAGGACCAATTCTTGGCAACAAAGACCTTGCCTTCGGATCTGTGGTAGAAGGTGTACCCAATTGTTTCTTTAGGGTATCCTATGAAGACGCACTTCTCCGCTTTGGGTTCGAGCTTATCAGGTTGAAGCTTTTTCACATAAGCATCGCATCCCCAAACTTTAAGAAACGACAGCTTAGGTTTCTTGCCAAACCATAGTTCATATGGTGTCGTCTCAACGGATTTAGACGGTGCCCTATTTAACGTGAATGCAGCTGTCTCTAATGCATAACCCCAAAACGATAGTGGTAAATCGGTAAGAGAGACATCATAGAACGCACCATATCCAATAAAGTACGGTTACGACGTTCGGACACACCATTACGCTGTGGTGTTCCAGGTGGCGTGAGTTGTGAAACAATTCCACATTTTCTTAAATGAAGGCCAAACTCGTAACTCAAATATTCGCATCCGCGATCAGATCATAGAAACTTTATTTTCTTGTTACGATGATTCTCTACTTCACTCTGAAATTCTTTGAACTTTTCAAATGTTTCAGACTTGTGTTTCATCAAGTAGATATACCCATATCTACTCAAATCATCTGTGAAGGTTAGAAAATAACGATTCCCGCCATGCTTCAACATTCATCGGACCGCATACATCGATATGTATTATTTCCAACAAATTAGTAGCTCGTTCCATTGTTCCGGAGAACGGAGTTTTAGTCATCTTGCCCATGAGGCATGGTTCGCAAGTATCAAATGATTCATAATCAAGAGATTCCAAAAGTCCATCCGCATGGAGTTTCTTCATGCGCTTTACACCAATATGACCTAAACGGCAGTGCCACAAGTATGTTGCACTATCATTATCAACTTTGCATCTTTTGGCATGAATATGTGTATCACTACGATCGAGATTCAACAAGAATAGACCATTCACAAAAGGTGCGTGACCATAAAAGATGTTACTCATATAAATAGAACAACCATTATTCTCTGACTTAAATGAATAACCGTCTCGCAATAAACAAGATCCAGATATAATGTTCATGCTCAACGCTGGCACCAAATAACAATTATTGAGGTCTAAAACTAATCCCGAAGGTAGATGTAGAGGTAGCGTGCCGACGGCGATCACATCAACCTTGGAACCATTCCCGACGCGCATCGTCACCTCGTCCTTAGCCAATCTTCGCTTATTTCGTAGCTCCTGTTTCGAGTTACAAATATGAGCAACCGAACCAGTATCAAATACCCAGGCGCTACTGCGAGCATTAGTGAGGAACACATCAATAACATGTATATCAAATATACCTTTGCTCACTTTGCCATCCTTCTTATCCGCCAAATACTTGGGGCGGTTCCACTTCCAGTGACCAGTCCCTTTGCAGTAGAAGCACTCTGTTTCAGGCCTGGGTCCAGCTTTGGGTTTCTTCGTGGGAGCGGCAACTTGCTTGCCGTTCTTCTTGAAGTTCCCCTTCTTTCCCTTGCCCTTTTTTTTGAAACTAGTGGTTTTGTTAACCATCAACACTTGATGCTCCTTCTTGATTTCTACCTCCGCTGATTTCAGCATCGCGAAGAGCTCGGGAATTGTCTTCTCCATCCCTTGCATATTATAGTTCATCACGAAGCCTTTATAGCTTGGTGGCAGTGACTAAAGAACTCTGTCAATAACACTCTCAACCGGAAGATCAATTCCCAGCTGAGTCAAGTGGTTGTGGTACCCAGACATTCTGAGTATGTGTTCACTGACAGAACTGTTCTCCTCCATCTTACAGCTAAAGAACTTGTTGGAGACTTCATATCTCTCAACCTGGGCATTAGCTTGAAATATCAATTTCAGCTCTTGGAACATCTCATATGCTCCGTGGCGTTCAAAACGCTTTTGCAGTCCCGGTTCTAAGCCGTAGAGCATGGCACACTGAACTATCGAGTAGTCATCAGATCGAGCCTGCCAGGCGTTCACAACGTCTGCAGCAGCTCCTGCAGCAGGTCCATCACCTAGCGGTGCATCAAGGACATAATTCTTCTGTGCAGCAATGAGGATAATCCTCAAGTTACGGACCCAGTCCGTGTAGTTGCTACCATCATCTTTCAACTTAGCTTTCTCTAGGAACGCATTAAAATTCAACGGAACAGTAGCACGGGCCATTTATCTACAACATAGATATGCAAAGAAACCATCAAGACTAAGTTCATGATAAATTAAGTTCAATTAATCAAATTACTAATGAACTCCCACTTAAATTAACATCCCTCAAGTTAACTAAGTGATACATGATCCAAATCAACTAGCCCATGTCCGATCATCACGTGAGATGGGATAGTCATCAATGGTGAACATCTCCATGTTGATCATATCTACTATATGACTCATGTTCGACCTTTCGGTCTCCAGTGTTCAGAGACCATGTCTGTACATGCTAGGCTCGTCAAGTTTAACCCAAGTATTCTGCTTGTGTAAAACTAGCTTACACCCGTTGTATGTGAACATAGAATCTATCACACCCGATCATCACGAGGTGCTTCGAAACGATGAACTTTAGCAACGGTGCATACTCGGGGAGAACACTTTTATCTTGAAATTTAGTGAAGGGATCATCTTATAATGCTACCGTCGTTCTAAGCAAAATAAGATGCGTAAAGGATAAACATCACATGCAATCAAAATATGTGACATGATATGGCCATCATCTTGTGCTTTTGATCTCCATCTCCAAAGCATCGTCATGATCTCCATCGTCACCGACTCGACACCTTGATCTCCATCATTGCGTCGTGGTCGTCTCGCCAACTATTGCTTCTACAACTATTGCTAACGCATAGCGATAAAGTAAAGCAATTACATGGCGCTTGCATTTCATACAATAAAGAGACAACCATAAGGCTCCTGCCGGTTGCTGATAATTACAAAACATGATCATCTCATACAATAACGTATATCACATCATGTCTTGACCATATCACATCATAGCATACCCTGCAAAAACAAGTTAGACGTCCTCTACTTTGTTGTTGCAGGTTTTACGTGGCTGCTACGGGCTTCTAGCAAGAACCGTTCTTACCTACGGCACAAAACCACAATGGTGATTTATCAAGTTTGCTGTTTTAACCTTCAACAAGGACCGGCCGCAGTCAAATTCGATTCAACTAAAGTAGGAGAAACAGACACCCGCCAGCCACCTTTATGCAAAACAAGTTGCATGTCTGTCGGTGGAACCGGTCTCATGTACGTGGACATGTAAGGTTAGTCCGGGCCGCTTCATCTTACAATACCGCCGAATCAAAATAAGACGTTGGTGGTAAGCAGTATGACGATCACCGCCCACAACTCTTTGTGTTCTACTCGTGCATATCATCTACGCATAGACCTGGCTCATGATGCCACTGTTGGGAAACGTTGCATGGAAAACAAAACAAAAATCTACGCACACGCAAGATCTATCCATGGAGATGCATAGCTACGAGAGGGGGAGTGTGTCTACGTACCCTCATAGACCGTAAGAGGAAGCGTTAGAACTACACAGTTGATGTCGTCGAACAACTTCACGATCCAACCGACCGAGTACCGAACGTACGGCACCTCCGCGTTCAGCACACGTTCAGCTCGGTGACGTCCTCGACTTCTTGATCCAGCAAGACGGCGAGGTAGTGGATGAGTTCCGGCAGCACGACGGTGTGGTGACGGTGATGGTAATGCTATCTCCGCAGGGCTTCGCCCAAGCACTGCGAAAATATGACCGAGGGACGGAACTGTGGAGGGGGGCGCCGCACACGGCTAAGACAATATTGTGTATTCTTTGGGGCGCCCCCTCTCCTCTATTTATATATGTGTAGGGGCTTGGAGTAGAAGGAATAGTGCCACGTGAACAGTAACCGTGAATAGTACACACGTGGACTTGGACTCCAAAGTCCAATCCTATTCCTACTAGGACTCTCCCTTTTTCCTTCCCTAGCTGCGTGGGCTTTTGAGGACTTGGTGCGCCTGGCCCAATAAGGCCATGGCGTCTCCCCTTAGCCCATACCAGCCCTTGGGACGTGGTGGACCCACTTGTGGACTTCCGGACCCCTCCGGAATCCTCCGGAACCTTCTGGAAGCTTCCCGGTACAATACCAAAAAAACTGCACTTTTTTCCGGAACCCAAAACATAACTTCCCACATATAAATCTTTACCTCTCGACCATTCCGAGACTCCTCGTGACGTCCGGGATCTCATCCGGGACTCCGAACAACATTCGGTTACCAATTCACATAACTCATATAACACTATATCGTCAACGAACGTTAAGCGTGCGGACCCTACGGGTTCGGGAATGATGTAGACATGACCGAGACGCCTCTCTGGTCAATAACCAATAGCGGAACCTGGATGCCCATATTGGTTCCTACATATTCCACGAAGATCTTATCGGTCGAACCGCAATGACAACATACGTAATTCCCTTTGTCCGTCGGTATGTTACTTGCCCGAGATTCGATCGTCGGTATCTCCATACCTAGTTCAATCTCGTTACCGGCAAGTCTCTTTACTCGTTCCGTAATACATCATCCCGTAACTAACTCCTTAGTCACTTTGCTTGCAAGCTTCTTCTGATGTGCATTACCGAGAGGGCCCAGAGATACCTCTCCGAAACACGGAGTGACAAATCCCAGTCTCGATCCATGCCAACTCAACGGACACCTTTGGAGATACCTGTAGAGCATCTTTATGATCACCCAGTTACGTTGTGACGTTTGATAGCACACAAGGTATTCCTCCGGTATCCGGGATTTGCATGATCTCATGGTCTGAGGAACATGTATTTGACATTCAAGAAAGCAGTAGCAATAAACAGAACGATCATATGCTAAGCTAACGGATGGGTCTTGTCCATCACATCATTCTCCTAATGATGTGATCCCGTTATCAAATGACAACTCATGTCTATGGTTAGGAAACCTTAACCATCTTTGATCAACGAGCTAGTCTAGTAGAGGCTCACTAGGGACACGGTATTTGTTTATGTATTCACACATGTATTTAAATTTCCGGTAAATACAATTCTAGCATGAATAATAAACCTTTATCATGAACAAGGAAATATAAAATAATAACAACTTTATTATTGCCTCTAGGGCATATTTCCATCACTTGCTTCATCTTAGACCACCGGTACTTCTAATGAATGTCCAGATATATCTTGGTACTTCCCGGATGGATAGAGAGAGGGGTGTCATGTGCTTCTTTCATCACCTTCTCTGTCATTAGCTTGAATTGGGGTACCACAATGCAATCCTTGAATTACAAGGTTCCATCCTTAGCAAGCGAGAAATCTTTAGATTTCTCTAAGTCATGATCCCTTTTCATCTGGCCAACGTGAGCATCTTTGGCTTGCGCGGACTTAATAGCTCTTAGAAGAGTCGGTTCCAAGACAAGGTCATTCAGAGAACCCTGTGGAACTATTTGAAGGTTCAATTTGCGAAGTTCTTCATGAAGACGGGGTTGAGATTTTTGAACCATGTGGTTGTTGCAATAAGCTTTACGACTCAAGACATCGGCCATGACATTAGCCTTGCCAGGGGTATAAGATATACCGAAGTCATAGTCTGTAACTATTTCCATCCATCACCTCTGACGGAGATTCAGATCTGGTTGAGTAAATAGATACTTCAAACTTTGATGGTCGGTGTAGACCTCGCAACGATTACGGAGAAGGTAATGTCGCCATAGCAACAGTGCATAGATAACTGCAGCAAGTTCGAGGTCATGCACTGGATAGTTCTCTTCATGAGGACGCAACTGTCATGAAGCATAAGCAATCACTCTGCGATCTTGCATTAGAACGCAACCTAATCCTTGACGGGATGCGTCGCAATAAATGATAAAGTCCTTACGAGAATCTGGAGGAGCAAGCACTGGAGCAGATGTCAGTTTGTCCGTGAGTGCCTCGAAACTTTCCTGACATTTTTCTGTCCACTCATACTTAACGCCTTTGTGAAGTAGGTTAGTCAAGGGTTTGGCAATCTTGAAGAAGTTCTCGACAAAACGACGGCAATAGCCGGCGAGTCCGAGGAAACTTCTGACTTGTTTGACATTCTTCGGGGGAGTCCAGTCGAGAATAGCTTGAACTCGTTCGGGGTTGACCGCAATACCATCCTTGGAGATCACATGACCAAGGTAAGTCACTTTGGGTAACCAAAACTCACACTTGGAGTATTTGGCATATAGCTGATGCTCTCGAAGCTTTTCTAGTACAAGACGCAAATGTTCAGCATGTTCTTCTTTATTCTTGGTATACACCAGGATATCATCTACATAAACCATGACAAACTTGTCGAGGTATTCATGAAGATATAATTCATCAGACGAGAGAATGTTGCTGGAGCATTGGTTAAGCCGAAAGACATGACTATGTACTCGTATGAACCATAGCGAGTAACGAATGCAGTCTTTGAAATATCCTCTTCACGAACTCGGATCTAGTGGTAACCCAACCTCAAGTCGAGTTTAGAATACACAGAGGAACCAGCAAGTTGATCATACAGATCGTTGATCCGAGGAAGCGGATATTTATTCTGAATGGTTGCTTGGTTGATGGGACGGTAGTCTTGGACCAAACGATTCGTACCATCCTTCTTCTTGACAAAGAGAGAAGGTGCTCCCCAGGCAGAGGAACTTGGACGAATGAACCCTTAATGAAGTGAATTGTCGATTTCTTCCTTAAGCTCAAGGAGTTCATGAGGAGGCATTTTATAAGGTCGTTTGGCGATAGGAGTGATGACTGGTACTAAGTCGATGACAAACTCGACAGATCTAACAGGGGGAATTCCTGGAAGTTCTTCTGGAAAGACATCTTGGAATTCACGAACAACTGGAATGCCTTCAATCCCTTCAAGAGGTGACGCATTCAATGCATTTAATAAATAAATCCAGGCTTCGGCATCTCGAACAAGATGAGCATGGTAGCTTACTATCTCATTCGAAGGATGAAGGAGATGGACGGCTTTTGTGGCACAAACGATTGAAGCAGTATGTGTTTTCAACCAATCCATTTCCAGAATAAGGTCAATATTGGAAGACTTCAACATAATGGGAGAAACATGGAATTCCAACCCTTCAATTTCAATGGTGACGTCGTGGCTAACCAGGGAGGTTCGACATTGGCCCGCGGGGGTGTTTACCACTAGTGGAGTGTTCATCTCTTCATATTTAATTTTATGCATGTATGCAAAATCTTCTGACATAAAAGAATGCGATGCTCCTGTATCAAACAATACAGAAACTGGTACCGAGTTAATAAGAAGAGTACCCATCACAGTAGCAGGCTGGTCTTGAGCTTGATTCAGTTCATTGTTGTTAGCCTGACCACGACCATAAGAAGGCACAGACACGGGCCGCGCGCGTCCTCGCCGTCGTCGACGGCTTTGCTCTTGGGCTTCCTCCAGCGACGACGAGTGGAGGATGCGGTGGAGGGGTTCTCTTTGGGTGAAGGCGGCGGGGGCCTCCAGAATCACGAAAGCGACCCGGGAGGCAACCTAGAGTTTGTCCCGAACTGACACACTCCAGCCACATTTTCTAAATATATGTTCAATCTTTTTCATAAACACTGGATATTTTTGTATACATGATAAAAAAATCTATACAGGTTTATAAAATGCAAAAAAAATGAAATATTTGATTGACATTTTTCTAAATAAAATGCTATCACTAAATATGATTTAAATGAAAAATGGAAAGTACACACACAGGATCCCAACGCCTAATGTACGTCTATGATTGCCACCACACCAGAATCTACAAGCAAAAGTTTAAAAGGAAAGCAAAAAAAATGAGAAACAAATAAGAAAAAATAAACAGAAAAATTGAGGTTGTGACCTCGTGCCTGGGCCAGCCCAGTGTTGCGGTAGCCTCCAAGCGAGACTGCCCTACGTATCGCTTTAAGCGAGGCATAGGGGCACCAGCGCAAATGAATCAGACACTCTGTCCATGACCAGTTTTTCCTTTGGTTTGTTTAGTCTGCCTTTTAGCCAAAAAACTGGCTGTTCTTTTTGTAGGAGCTAGACTTCTTAAAAAAATTAAAGAGAAAAATATACTCTAGAAAATTATTAAGCATATGTAAATGCTGAATAATAGTGTGTGCTTTATAAGTTCAATGTATATTAAAAATGTTTAGTGTATGCTATAAACATGTTCAAAGTATAACTAAAAAAATCATACATTGAAAAATGTTCAATGTATATGACAAAGACGTTTTCCTCATATATTATGAAAATATTCACAATATTTGAAATAATTTGTCACCATATATTTGAACATGTGCACATTGTATTACTAAAACAGTAAAAAATGATAAAATTAAAAAAACAAAGAAATATCATAATCTGAAAAGCAAACATAGAAAACAAAGAGAGAAAACCGAAACGAAAAAAAGCACATTCAGAGAAAAGAATGAAAAAAATGAATAATGTGCACATGCGTTAAATGCGCTAGCTCATAGTTCCTCGCGCTTCGGCGAAGAACCTCCTATATGACACACGCGTGCTTCATATAAATCTCGCAGCAACCCACGGGGAGCAAAAATAGGAGTAGCTCGTTCGCAGCTCGCACGGGTGGGCTAGCACCGTTGGTGGCAGCACGTGTTGCGTGTTGCTACTTCGTTTTTTCATCTGTTTACGCTGTTATTTGTTTTTCATTTTTTTCTGCTTCTTTTATGTTTTTTCTCTGGTTTTTTGTGCATTTGGTTTTTTCCTTTCCTGTATTTTTCAATTTTTGTTTTCATTTTTCCTATTTATGTTATACACAGTTAAAAAATCGTTAATATATGATAAACACTGTTTTCTTTAATTTTTTAAAACACGATAATAATTCGTTAGAGGTCATCGTATATTAAAAAATGTCCATTGTATATTAAAAAAAGTTACTTGGTTAAAATATATTAAATGTGTATTGAAAAGCATCCAACTTATATTATAAAAGTTAACACGTATAAAAATGTTCACAGTATATTAAAACAATGTTCAGTGTGTATGTAAAATAATGTCCGCTGTTACAAAAATGCTTATAGGATGAAGAAAAATATATAACCGAAGGTGCAAAGTAAAACAACTAGGAAGAAAAGAAAAATACGGAAGTCGCTACCGTGAGCCGACTGCTACAATGTAGTGGTTTCTGCAGTAAACCATCATCTATAGTTTAAATGCCTAGTGGACCAGCCCAATACACTCGTCGCCTGACATGTTTGACACCTGAGGCGTCGAACAAAAGGTCTCCGTTACTCAAAAAAAAAAAAAAACAGGAGGTCTCCGCGCCACCCTACGTGGGTAACATGAGACATTTTTCTCAGTGCCTTAGGCCTTGTACAATGCAATGGGCTTAGGGAAGGTGCTTACAGAAATAAATCAAAATTCTTAAGCATTAATGCTTATTTGTACAGGGCAGACGTTTAATTAGGCTTCTTTCATATAAAAATAGGCACCGGTGCTTTAGAAAAATTCGGTTTATTTTTTAAAAATAGCTAATATTGTACAATGCCTTATGCGCACGCACGGTGCTTGGGTTGCAAGCCATATATTGTCCGCTCGCAGTGGCTCTCTTGCTATATTAGGCTAGCTTGCTCACTAGCGCAACGTTTGGCTCCAGGTTTTCATCAAAAGCGACAATTGGATTCTGTAAAATATATCAAAACTGTTTGCTGATTTAAAAAATGTTCATAGAAGTTTAAAAGTTTCAAAAATGAATAAATGTACATGAACTCAAAATATTTATGAATTTTAAAAAAGATCTTGAAGTTTGATTTTGAAAAAGTGATTGGCAAATTTAGAAAAAAATCAAGGATTTGAAAAATATTTGCGGATTCGATTTTTCTTTAATATTTCAAAAAAATCCACATTTTAAAAAAACTTCCTCGGTTGGAAAAAGTCCCAGAATTTTACGGACTCAAAAAATGTTCATGGATTTTGAAAAAAAAAATCATAACTTTGTTAAAAGTGCATTTCAAAAACGCTCATGACTTTTAGGAAAGTTCATGTATTTTAGAAAATTCAGTACTATAAAAATTGTTGAAAAAATAAATTAATGAAAACAAGAATATTGAAATTTCCAAAATAGGAAAGTAACGAAAAATAAAGAAAAGGAAAAAACGTAAGGAAAATCTAAAGAAAAAATTATTTGAGGAAAAAAACAAGAATGGAAGCATCTAGAATCGTCCCAGAATGAGAATGCACCTATGGCTCGTTAAACCTGACACATGGGCTTCGTATGCTATGTACAGTTGACAACAAACGAGAGAGCGAACCAATCTGTGGTTGGATGGTTAGAGGGACTGTGGTATCCTCAGGCCACTAGGGTTCAAATACTGGTGCTCGCGTTTATTCCTGGATTAATTTCAAGATTTCCGACGATGCGCATTTAGTGGGAGGAGACGTTTCCGTCGACGGCGAAGTGCCTACGATGATTTCTTAAATTTCAAGATGATATGCCGGCTCATTCTCTCGGAGGTGCTCATAGGGGTAGGTTGTGCGTGTGTGTGTGTTCATAGGGGTGAGTGTATGTATATGAACGCTTGCATCAGTATTGTGTTAAAATAAAAAGCAAACGAGAGGAAAAAACACTTTAATATGCAAAAAAATCCAGAACGGATGGGGGGTGTGGCCGAGTTGCAAAAATAGTACGGGACGGCGGGACCTCCTATTATGGGGAGCAACGAGTTAGCGAGCGCTTTTTAGAGAGCCTACGAAGGGTTACTCTCACGCGCCGTCACGTGTCACATTCTGAGCGTTTCCGTCGGATTTTGTCTTTTTTATTTTTCCGCACGCGTTTTTGACTTTTTAGGTGGTTTTTTCGGGGGTTTTCAGCATTTCGGTTTTTCACTGGTCTTTCGTAGCTTTTGATAAAAAAAAATCACAAAAATTTAAGCGTGAAAAAACGTGTTTTCTTTTTTTTGCGAGAGGTGCGGATTTGATTTCCTCTTGAAAACGGAAAAAATGTGTTTTATTTTTTTTCTTTTTCAAGAGGCACAGTTCTGCTTTCACGATAGGCATGACCGTGCCTCTCGAAAACGAAAAAAAACGTGTTTTCTTTCTTTTCCGTTCCTCGATAAGCATGGTTTTGCTTCCGCGAGAGGCACGGCCGGGCCTTTCGGAAACGAAAAAAATGTGTTTTTCTTTTTTTTGTTCCTCTAGAGGAACGGTTTTCCTTCCACGAGAGGCACGGATCTTCTTTCGCGAGAGGCACGGACGTGCCTCTAGGAAAGAAAAACACATTTTTCTTCCACGAGAGGCTCGGTTTTTTCCTCTGGTTTTTTCCTCTAGTTTTGAAGATCTCGACGCGAGGAATCCAACAATGAAAGCGGTTCGAGATTTGACGCACGGTCTAAGGGATAAAATGTTTTGAAAAAAACGGATCTATGAAAAAAAGGAAAAAACCAACCGATTGCAACAGGTGGCATACATGCAGTACGCCACTTGTCGTAACATGAAGAGGTGGAAATGACCTTTAAAAGAAGTACCCCTAAATTAATGATTTTGTCTATTTTGTGTATGGTGTGGCGCTAGTTGCGCAAGCGCACACACCGCGCTCACCCTACAAGCGCTTTTGGGATCACCTAGGTGTATTGTGGAGCGCCCTTTATTAAATTTTGTCTTTATGTTTTAGTTTCTTTGTTCTTACTCTTTCTGCTTTCTTTTTTGCATCTTTAAATTAAACGTGGGGTTTAAAAATCAATATTAAAAATGTGTTTTTTAATTCTAGATAAAAAACTAATTTGATAATTGATTTCGAAAATTTAAAATGCTCAGAATTTTGAAAAATACGTTTAAAATGTTATTGTGTTAAAAACAATCATGAATTGCAAAAGTTATTCCCAAAATAAAAAGTCAATCATAAAATGTTTTCCGATTGCCATTCCAAAAAAATAAATTTTTGCCGAGTAAAAATAAGTTCAAAAATTCAAACTACTGTTCCCAGATTTATTTTATTTTTCCAAATTCCATAATTGTTCGTGAATTTTAAATGATTCCGTATTTTTAAAATAAATCTGAATTTGGAAGTTAGAAAATGAAAAAATAAGAGAAAGAAGAAAAATAGAAAACCAAAAGAGAAAGCACATAAAAAAACGGTTCCAATAATATCCTTCCCAAAACTGACAGGAGAAAAGCACGCGGGGAATCTTTTTTTTTTAGGGTTAATGTTGCCGCTTTATTTAAAATCCAAAGTTCGGGATCTCATCCAAAATTACATCAAGAACGAAGTCGGGGGGGGGGGGGGGGGGGGGGGGCAACCAAACCTTACAAAGTTCATCTCCTACACCTACTTTTGCAAACTTATGCACGACAACATTAGCAGAATGCCTAACCCAAGACACCCTAAACTCTCAAAATGATCTCAATAAAGTCTTTATTTCTTGCACCCATGGCCCAGCACCTGACAGATCTCTTGGTGAATGATTCAACATATGAACCACCCCTTGACAATCAAGCTCCACTTGCACCTTCTCCGCATTGATCTCGCGCGCCACACAGAGAGCTTGCTTGCATGCAAGATTTCTGCCATCTCAGGATCAACAATATTGAGGAAGTGATGGCACATACCAGCTCTAAACGCACCATTGTGATCTCTGAGCACAGCTCCACCTCCACCCTTGTCACCTGATTTTGAAACCGCACCATCCGAATTAATCTTAATCCATCCCTCATCTGGCAGCTCCCACTTCTGCCTTTCTCTTTGCAAAGGGACACGATTCTGTGTTGGATGGGCTTCCTTCCATTGTACCATATGAGTGAGCACCGCCGCAACTATTTCATGGGGGGCCTTGATCCTCTTTTCGTCCCGTGCTTCATTCCGGGCTAACCATAGCCCATAAATTGCTTTCACTGTTGCCTCCCTCTCATCCTCAGACGCAGCAGCGAACCAACCGATCAACCATCGAGCCAAGTCGTTGTGGTCCTCCATCAGTCTTGGCGGGATCGCCGCTACCGCTCCCCTCTCCGCCTGAAATAGCTGCCAAAAAAGGATTGAGTGCTGACACCCCAAAAAGCAATGGTAAATAGTTTCTTCCCTTCCACACGCGCCACAGAAGACACCAGGTTTTATCCTTCGCCGGTGGAGTTCCGAGCCGACCGCCGGCCCATTTCTGATCAGTCTCCACATATGGATCTTTTCCTTGCCCGGCGCACACGCATCCCACAATGCCGTGTACCCCTTGTGTGTGTTTACTGAGGAAGAAAACTCCGGCATCCCTGATCTTGCTCTGATGATGGACATTTTCAGATGATAGGCCGATCTAACAGTGAAGCAACCATTCTTTGTGAAATTCCAAGCGAGGTAATCCTCCGTCCCTATGCCCCCCACTGCTATCTGCTTGATGTCCGCCGCATCATCCACCGAGAACATTGCATCTACTATGGCTCAGTTCCAACTTCTGCCATCCGGTGATAGCAGGTCCGCCACCTTGGTCACTCCGGGTATGAAAGTTTGGCCCAACGGTCTCATAGATCCATTCCTGGGTATCCAATTTGCATGGTGGATATTAACCTTTGAGCCGTCCCCAATACGCCACACTGTGCCTTCGCGAAGTAGATCTCTACCATGCAAGATGCTCCTGAAAGTGAAGGAGGCCGCCGACGGGCAAGTAGCCGTCATGATCGAATCCTCCTTGAAGTACCTCGCTTTAAGTACCTTTGCACACAGAGATGATGGGCACTGCAAAATCCTCCACGCTTGTTTAGCAAGAAGCGCCTGATTAAAGGCTTCTGGATCCCGAAAACCCATCCCACCATCACATTCTGGCGCACACATTTTATGCCATGAGATCCAGTGCACTTTCCGCTCACCATCCCTTGCACCCCACCAGAATTTTGAAGAGATAGATGTCAAATCCCGGCACGTTTTCTTTGTGAGGTGAAAGCAGCTCATAGTGAACGTAGGAACAGCTTGGAGCCCTGACTTAATAAGTACTTCTCTTGCCTTCTTGGAGAGACCTTGCCCTTTCCATCCACTTACCTTGCTCTTTGAACTTTCTGTGACATATTTAAAAGTACCCTCTTTGGACCTCCCAACCAGTGTTGGGAGCCCGAGATACTTCTCACTTAGAGCTTCTGAGGATACACCTAGTATCATTTCTAGTTCCACTTTGGAAGCCTCTTGACATTCTTTACCGAAGAATATGGAAGACTTCTGCAAATTTACTTTTTGTCCTGAGCCCTTTTCATATGTAGCCAGGATTTCCTTCAGTGTCTCTATATTGTCCCGTGAACCTTCAAGGAAAACTATGCTATCCCATATGAGCCAGCCCATATGTGCGGGCGATCGATCGAGGTGCGCGTTTGATGAATATCCTCGACCTACATGGTGAATAAGAGCCACCCGAAACGGTGCCACAAGTGTTGAATAGGAAATGACAAGAATACTAATTAAGGAAAACTCCTTGCAAAGGTCACCCCCACCTTCTGAGATATGGACAAGTGGTGCGCTGCATGTTCACCACTTGTTGCAGCTTGCGAGTTTTCTTTTCTTTTCGTAGATTCGTTTATTTAAAATACTTTATCTCTTAAACCGTGCGTCTAAATCCTCAACCGTATCCATAGTTGGATTTCTCACATCGAGATCTTCGAAAATAAATCCCATTTAGAAGGTTCGAATGAACTTTTTCAAGAAAAAAAAAGGAAATAAGAAAAGAACCGAGCCAAAAGCACCTTTTTCCACCTTTTTCGCTTTATAGAAGCAAAAAAAAAGCACTTTTTTTCTTTTCTAAAAGGTGCACTTGTGCCCTCGTGGAGGTAAATATATGCCTCCACGAGAAGCAAATATGTGACTCTCGCGCAAGTAAATCCGTGTGTCCACAACAAGCAAACATGTGCCTCTCAGAGCATCTACAGCCGGACGCCTCAAACGACCCCTCATACGTCCGCGGACGCACCCGGTCAGTGACCGGACAGGAGAGAGAAGGAAAAAAGTGACCCAACCGGATCCCTCATATCATCCCTATACGCCCGGGCTGTCCGCGAACCCTCGTATCCATCTCAAATATAGGGAGGATATGAGGGCTCGCGGACGCGCCCGGGCGTGCCCGGTCAGTCCGCCACGTAGGACGCGACCCCACCCCGGACCACCTTTTCTTTTTCTTTATTCATTATTTTCTTTCTCTCTCTTCCTCTCCACCAATCACGTGCAAGTGACCGGACATATGAGGAAGAAAATGAGGAGTGTGGCTGCGCGGACGGACAAATAGGGGACACGCCCGGTCACTGACCGGGCGCGTCCGCGGGCGTTTAGGGGGTCATATTTGCTATGTCCGGCTGTAGATGCTCTCATGGAGGCAAAAAAAACATATTTTTTCCATTTTCTAAGAGGCACAACTATGACTCTTGTGAAAGCAATTCTGCACCTACACGAGAAGAAAATCTGTGTGTTCCTTAAAAGAAAAGAAAAATGGCGTTTTTTTCGAGAGGCGCAGATGTGTCTCTCGCGGAAGCAAATTTATGCCTCCACGATAAGCAAATTTGTGTCGCCTCTCATGAAAGGAGAAAATGCATTTATATTTTCTTTTACGAGAGGCATAGCTATGCGTTCTATGAAAAAAAATACGTGCCTTCACGAGAAGTAAATCCGTGCCTCCCTTGAAAGCAAAAAAACATTTTTTACCAAAAAAAAGTTCAATTTTTTTACCTTCAAAGAACTTGGGGAAACCTGGAGAAAACCAAAAAAATAAGAGAAACAGAAACAAACCCATCTAAAGCCAGAAAACACCTGCAAAAAAATAAAAATGCTAAGTAAACGCCAGCAACGACTGAGAGCACGTCAAGTGACGCGCTCTCAGCCCACTAAAATGACCCTTGCACGACTGCTACAAGGTTCACCCCTTGATTGATTGCTCCCAGAAAACTGCGGGAATGTTCTATGAAGAATGAGGGGGGCACTGCCCAGGAACAGGCCGCTGGCGATGATCTCGCAGACTGAGGATTCCTTCCTTGAACTTCTCGCGAAGAACCGCACCATCTCCTAGTCGCGCCCCATTTCGGCGTCGGAGCCAGGGTACCCGAGCTCCCGCGTCGCAGACCTGAGCATCGTCACCCGTAACTGTCTCCCATAGCTGTCATCTCCCGAAAGCCCGCGTCCTGGCCGCCGCCGCGTTGGAGGTCGCCGCGCCTGGCGCCACGACACCGCGCACGAGCTCAAGCTCCTCACGCTCCTCGAGGACATCAACCAGCGGAGACAGCGGTGGACGGGAGAGGTCGCGCAGGAGGCGTCCAACATGGCAGAGGCGCTGCCCCCGCCCTGCCCTGACGGCTGCCTCAGCGATCGTTGGTGGTTGTAGCGGGATGGGTGGGGGGGGGGGGGAGAGGAAAATGAGGAGAGAGATGGGATGGATGGGTGGATAACAGGTGGGCCAGGCCGGACACAGAGTGCGCACGAATGGATGGGGAGGACACATAAAACGTCAGGTTTGTGTCCGCTTTAGACCCAAAACTGACTGAATTTTGGAAAAAAAATAGGTCCGAGCGGACTCACAACAGACAGAAAAATAAAATGACTCTATGCATCGGGCTGTTGTGCATGTTTGGTTTGCGGCCTAAGGTTGTCACGTCTAATCTTAGTCATGCCACAACATTTTAGACATGTGCTTGATTCATTACCACACTTATGGCTTGTCACACTTTTCAAGCTACATGGTCCGCATGTAATAGGCTTATTTTTTTTTATCAAATCTTGTCACACTTGTCATATCCATTTTGTTTGCCACATTTTTTATGACAGCTACATTTTGTCTAAGCTTAGTTGTCGTAAAGTTAATTATGAACCAAACATGCCAGTCGTTTTTGTCAACCCAAACGTACAGGGTCCGACCAAATAGGAGGCTGCGTCGGAGTTGGCCTAAATAGCACGGCGCACCGTGCACGACACTGCCCCGTCGCGTGGTCACATCGCACTGCTGTCGGCCATGGCAGCACGCCCGTATGTCCCTCCGTCCGGCCATCCTACCGACGGCGACACGCGGCGTCGTCTATCTACGGCGTTGTTCCGAGTTGACTTGCTGTCGTACTCTGGCTGCCGTCGTCGGCGTGGGCGTGGCCCATGGGACGGACGCTCCCCCACAAAACCGGGTACGTAAAAGGTGTCAAGCCCAGCGCACCGAGGACGCACGCGATGATCGGAAACCGCCGAGTTCTCAGCGAATCCCGCGTAGACGACGACGGAGCGCCTGGGGCCGTGAATTCACCAACGACCTACATTTGCTACGTCGGTCTACAGCTACGACCAAGTAGCAACACGGCACCAGTTGAGCATGCAATTGCGTGGTTCGGTACACGTCCGTGTCCTGCTACTAGAGTGACTGAGTGAGGATACACCCGGCCGAGGACCGACCCTTTAATTAAGTACTCCCTCCGTCTCAAAATAAGTGTCACAAATTTTGTACTAAACTAGTATAAATTTTATACTAGATCATCGACACTTATTTTGGAACGGAGGGAGTACTTGATTATTCGTGTGCGTGCTTTTCTTTTCCGGTGGCCACTAATCGATCGGTGCAAGGGGGTACGGTGCATGCCGTTTGATTGACTTAATTATTTTGAAAGACGTACGGTGCATGCCTTCTGAAAGAAAAGAAAACAAAGTCTGAACTCTACTGGATCACTACAGTTTGGGAATCAGCGGGTGAACTTTGCGATCTGATATTGAAAACGGCCGGCATCTCACACGCTTTGGTCGTTATTTTTTGCACTACTCCTTAATGCTAGAAGATAATTTCTTATTTGGCCCTTCCTTAAAATCTGCTTCCCTATTTGGTTCTAAAAAAAGATTTTATTTCCTTTACCATACTACATCTTCACTTTGTTCCCTATTTGACACTTTCGTCCATTTTACCCGCTAACGATGTCAACGAGACATGAAAAGACGTTTTTGCCCCTCATGTGATAGCTCATGTATTCGTGTTGTTCTTTGATATATTTATAATATTTAATCAAGCTGATGTATGATGGTTTAGTGGTGGTTAGCACTAATAAAGAATGTGGGGTCTCGAGTCCAAATGAGTCGGTTTTAATTTGTTGAGGATTATCTTAACAAATTAGTTTAGGGATGGGGCTGTTGGTCATGGATTGTTTAGATGCTAGGACTATGCGAAAGAACACAGTAAACCTGAAAAATCTGTCCACCGGCTTACTTCCTGACTTGTATTGGTTTTATAGGGCTAGCTCGTATTCTCCCCAGGAGCAATACTCACGTGCAAGTGCAAAGCTAGCACAAGCAGCTTGATCTCCTGCAGCGGAGGGGTTTCCCCAGTAAATTCAAAGATTGAATCGCGGCCCTCCTTTGCTCATCTTGCTCGAGGATCATCCTAAATGGGATTGCCGGATCACCAATCAAGCATGGGTAGGGCCTTCGGCAAGGGGATCCCATTTCCCCGCTTCTTTTCGTCATCGCCATCGACCCGCTCCAAAAAATCCTTGACGTGGCTACAAGGAAGGGGATCCTCCACAAAATCCTTGGTAGGGGAGCTATGTTGAGGACCTCTCTCTACGCGGATGACGCGGCCGTCTTTTTGGCTCCGATCAAGAGGGATGTTGACAACTTCGCACACATTTTGCGGGGCTTCGGGGAAGTAACAGGTGAGGGAGTTCGGGATTAAGGGGTCCTCGGACTACCGGTCTGATCCTTATGGGCCGGACTCGTGGGCCACTCGTTGGAGGATCAGACTGACCGAATACCCCGTGAGCAGGGAGGAAACCTAAGGAGCCGTGGCGTGCCCTTCAAGCTTAAGATGGTAGAATAGGTAGGTTTACTCCTTCGACAAGCAACCAACTATGTGTAACCCTAGGGACCCCTGGTGTCTATATAAGCCAGAACGTTTAGATTGTAGAAGGCAGAGAAGCTCGTCTAGGGTTTAGCAGCTTGATCTCGAGGTAGATCGACTCTGTAATCTTCATACACATCAATATAATCAAGCAGGACGTAGGGTTTTACCTCCATAAGAGGGCCCGAACCTGGGTAAACATCGTCTCCTTCGTCTGCTGTTACCCATCGATCCTAATCTCACAGCTCGGGACCCCCTACCCGAGATCCGCCGGTTTTGACACCGACATTGGTGCTTTCATTGATAGTTCCGCTGTGGGGTCGCAAGAGGAATCGATGGCTCGCCTCATCATCAGCGATGAAGTCCGTAGCTAGGGCGTTTTCGTTCCTGGTCAGATTTTCGCGTTCGGCAGCATCGTATCGCATGCCGATCCGGCTGGCTATCTTGGCCAGGTCGGAAGTTTCATCCCCGATCAGGAAGTCAGATTCGGGAACCTTGAGTTCATCGCCGACTCCCGGGGAGATCTCGTTTTAACGAAGCTCTCAGCTTTCATGGAGGAGCCCGCTGTTGGAAATATGCCCTAGAGGCAATAATAAAATGGTTATTATTATATTTTCTTGTTCATGATAATCGTTTATTATCCATGCTATAATTTTATTGATTGGAAACTCAAATACATGTGTGGGTACATAGACAACACTGTGTCCCTAGTATGCCTCTAAAGGACTAGCTCGTTGATCAAAGATGGTCAAGGTTTCCTAGCCATAGACATGAGATGTCATTTGATAACGGGATCACATCATTAGGAGAATGATGTGATGCACAAGACCCAAACAATGAACGTAGCATATGATCGTGTCAGTTTATTGCTATTGTTTCTGCATGTCAAAGTATATGTTCCTATGACCATGAGATCATGCAACTCACTGACACCGGATGAGTACCTTGTGTGTATCAAACGTCGCAACGTAATTGGGTGACTATAAAGATGCTCTACAGGTATCTCCGAGGGTGTCTATTGAGTGGGCATGGATCAAGACTGGGATTTGTTACTCCGTGTGACGGAGAGGTATCTCGGGGCCCACTCGGTAATACAACATCACAATAAGCCTTGCAAGCAATGTGACTAAAGAGTTAGCCACGGGATCTTGTATTACGGAACGAGTAAAGAGATTTGCCGGTAACAAGATTGAACTAGGTATAGAGATACCGATGATCAAATCTCGGGCAAGTAACATACCGAAGAACAAAGGGAACATCATACGGGATTAACTGAATCCTTGACATTGAGGTTCAACCGATAAAGATCTTCGTAGAATATGTAGGAGCCAATATGGACATCCAGGTCCCGCTATTGGTTATTGACCGTAGAGGTGTCTCGGTCATGACTGCATAGTTCTAGAACCCGTAGGGTCTGCACACTTAAGGTTCAGTGACGTTTCGGTAGTATTGAGTTATGTATGGTGGTGAACGAAGGTTGTTCGGAGTCTCGGATGAGATCCCAGATGTCACGAGGAGCTCCGGAATGGTCCGGAGGTAAAGATTGATATATAGGAAGTCCCGTTTTGGCCACCAGAAAAGTTTCGGGTATTTCCGGTAGTGTATCGGGAGTGCCGGAGGGCCGTCGGGAGAGGCCACCCACGCCGGGAGGCCACATGGGCCTGAGGTGGGGTGCACCAGCCCTTAGTGGGCTGGGCAAACCAGCCCCACAAGGCCCATGAGGCTAGGAGGTGGGAAATAGGAAAAAGCCCAAAAGGGGGAAGGGTTTCCAAGTGGGGGGGGGGGGGAATCCTACTAGGAGTAGGATTGGAGTTGGACTCCTCCACCTCCCCACTTCGGCCGACTCCTAGGGGGAGCCCTAGGGGCGCCGGCCCCTCCCCTCCCTCCTATATATACTAGAGGGGGAGAGGGCCAAAGACACCCCAAGCCACGGTGCATCCCTCTCTCCCCCGTCTATACAGTTTTTCCTCTAGTCTAGTTTTCGGCGGTGCTTAGGCGAAGCCCTGCCGGAATAGTTCCACCACCATCGCCGCCACGCCGTCGCGGTGCCGGAGAACTCGTCTACCTCTCCGCTCCCTCTTGCTGGATCAAGAAGGCGGAGATCGTCATCGAGCTGTACGTGTGCTGAATGCGGAGGTGCCGTCCGTTCGGCGCTAGATCGGAAGGACCGTGATTGGATCGCGGAATGGTTCGTGATTGGATCGCGGGACGGATCGTGATGGGATCGCAGGACGGCTAGCGATTTGGATCACGAAGACGTTCGACTACATCAACCGCGTTTCTTAACGCTTCCCGCTTAGCGATCTACAAGGGTATGTTGATCCACTCTCCCCTCGTAGATGCTCATCACCATGGATAGATCTTGCGTGTGCGTAGGAAATTTTTTGTTTCCCATGCAACGTTCCCCAACACCCGCAGGCCCCGACGCCTTAACGTCGGAGGCAGCAGGTCCCACCGCCAAGGTGGCCTCTGTCCCTGGATCGGCCATAATGCCCAACCCAGCTGATATGCCCGGATCTGCCGCGGCCGGATACAACACGGGTGCGTCGTCGAGCGACCCCGGGACAACGACGCTACGGATCGACCCCATGCGCTCCAGTGACATGGACCCCGCCGACATCTCGTCATTAAACGAGTTGCTTGGTCGGATTCAAACCATGGGTGTGACCGATGGCCAAACCTCAATCTACGGCCGGATTGGGTTCAAACCCGATGATAGGGAGATTCACACCCCACCGATCACTCACTTAGTCGCCACCGTTGAGTGTCCGGCCGGAGGCCCATCCTCTCAACTACTGGAATTAAAAACAGTTTACGTCCCGGTTTCCGACCGACGGGATCTCTCCTACAATCCGGAACCCGGAAACCACGCCAGAAATAGCCCGGGATCAGCCGCCGATCTAGCGCGCGGCCTAGAACCCACGCAGAGGAGTCCTGTTTATAATATGAACTCCAAACTCACCACGCCGGATCCCGCATTGACACGGGAGGCAAGCGTCGTGAGCCCGAACTCACATCCTGGCGAGAAACTAAAATTTTCCCCGCCCACCACCCAAGTCGAGCACTCCTCAAGCACAGGAGAGCCCAAGTTACCGGGCTTGCGGGAAATTAAACAACAGCCAGGGGAGTCAGTCCGAAATTTTTGGGCTAGACTCCTCCTTGTTAAAGACAGAGTACCAGACTCTACTGGCCAGGAGCTAATAGCAACCTTCAGGCAGAATTGCCACAATGAAGGAATCCTCAATGCCCTAGCCCGCCATCACATTCATGACTTCTCCAAGCTGTCAGACCTGGTACAAAAATATTGCGCCATGGAAAGCACTTGGCAAGCTGAACGTTTATTTTCGGATCCGGTCCCTGCCGAACACCCTAGAGGAGCTCGGAAAAAGCGGATACCCCCGAAACGGCCAGCCGAACACGAACCCGCGGAGAAAAAGAATAGACCCCCTACGGGAGTCACATCTGTCCTTGACGGGCTATTAGACAAGCCATGCCCTATACACTCTGTATTACTGAACACAAGCCCGACTCACAGCCTTAGAGCTTGCTGGGTCGTCAGGCAGGTAGCAAAAAGCGGAGAGGCCATCCTCGAGGCCCTACCTCCAGGCAGAGATTCAGCAGTGCCACAAGAATGCAACGCCGAGGTCCTGATGATCTACGAAATGTTTTCCTCAAGGAATAAGATGAAGAGAGCCCTTCGAGAACTCAAACAAATCTATCAGGTGGCAGCAACGAATTCATGGACAGACACACCGATCACCTTCGGAGAAGCTGATCAGCCAATCACCCGCCCCGCCCGAACACCTGCCGCACTGGTCCTCAACCCCATCGTCGATGATTTCAGGTTACAAAAGGTGCTAATGGACGGTGGCAGTGGTTTAAACCTCATTTACGAGGATACCTTGGAAAAAATGCAGTTCGACCGACCCCGCATCGAACATAGCAACACAACCTTTTGTGAGATTATCCCTGGGAAAGAGGCACGTTGTTCCGTATGCGTTACCCTCGATGTGGTATTCGGCACGCTCGAAAACTACAGATCCGAATAACTTCTCTTTCATATCGTGCTTTTTCACAGTGGTTGCTACGCTCTGTTGGGGCGTGACGCTTTCACAAAATTTCAAGCTATACCACATTATGGGTATATGAAGCTCAAAATGCCGGGCCCAAACGGGGTGATCACAATCGCAAGTGACCCGCATACAGCCCTTCGAGCTGAAAACAGAACAGCAGCGCTCGTCCTCGAGGCACTAGCCGAGACCTTTGCAGCAGAAAAATTGACCGCACTCCGGTCAACTGTAGACAAGGATGATGTGGTCCTTAGCAAGAGGCCCAAACCCACGTCCTTTAAACCTGCAGACAAAATCGTCAAATTTCAGGTACACCCAACGGACCCCAATAAAACAGCGTCCATTGGAGCTCAGCTGGACCCCCTTGTTGATGAAGCACTGTGAACGTTCTTGCGAGAAAACTGGAATATCTTTGCCTGACATCCTTCGGATACGCCAGGAATCCCACGATAGCTAGCAGAACACAGTCTGAACATAATCGCAGGCTTCAAGCTCGTCAAACAGGCTCTACGCCAATTTTCCAAACCCAAGCGACAAGCTATGGGCGAAGAACTAGCAAAATTGCTGGAGGCCGGATTCATAAGAGAAATCAAACACCCCGAGTGGCTGGCGAACCTGGTGATGGTACCAAAGAAAGATAAATCCTGGCGGCTGTGTGTCGATTTAAAAGACCTTAACAAAGCTTGCCCCAAGGACCCTTTTCCCTTACCACGCATAGACCAGATTATTGACGCCACAGCCGGACACGACTCATTGTGCTTCCTCGACGCCTACTCCGGATACCATCAGATCAAAATGAAGGAATCCGATTAAGCTGCAACTGCATTCATCACCCCTTACGGGCCATTATGCTTTAACACAATGCCTTTCGGGCTAAAAAAACACAGGTGCTACATACCAACGTATGATTCAGACATGCCTCGAAAAACAAGTCGGTAAAACAGTCGAGGCATATGTGGACGACGTGGTCATTAAGACCAAACACATCAGCCAGCTGATAGACGACCTCAGGCAGACTTTTGCAAGTCTACGGGAATATGATATACGGCTCAATCCGGACAAATGCGTCTTCTGAGTTCCCGCCGGTAAACTACTCGGATTCATTGTCTCCCATAGAGGAATAGAAGCGAATCCTGCTAAGATCCGCGCCCTATCTCAACTTGCGATTCCTACGGAGCTAAAGCACGTCCAAAAACTGGCGGGATGCGTGGCGGCTTTGAGCCGCTTTATCTCCCACCTTGGTGAAAAGGCTTTACCGCTCTACAGGCTGCTGAAACGGACAAAAAACTTCTAATGGACCGATGAAGCAACGGCTGCACTAGAGGAAATTAAAACACTGCTGGCCAGCAACCCCATACTCACGGCGCCAGGCGCCGGTGAACCAATGTTACTGTACATCTCGGCCACCAATCAAGTGGTTAGTGCGGTGCTCGTCGTCGAATGAGAGGACGAGGGTCACAAATTCCGGGTGCAAAAGCCAGTCTACTATGTGTCAGAAGTGCTAACGCCATGCAAGTCCAGATATCCGCACTACCAGAAGATAGCTTATACAGTGTTTATGGCATCACGAAAGCTCAGACACGACTTTCAAGAATGTTCGGCCACGGTGGCATCCGAAGTACCCCTGAACGATATAATCAATAACAGGGACGCCACCGGCCGCATAGCCAAATGGGCCATCGAACTCCTCCCTTTCAAAATCGCCTATAAGCCACAACGAGCTATTAAATCTCAGGTGTTGGCCGATTTCCTGGCCGAATGGACAGAGGCCGAGCTCCCCAGAGAATATAGTACATACTCCCATTGGACGATGTACTTCGACGGATCCAAGACACTGGCCGGACTGGGGGCTGGAGTTATCCTCACATCTCCCACAGGAGACAACGTCCGATATGTGCTGCAGATCATGTACGCCGATTCCAACAATGCGGCCGAATACGAAGCACTATTGCACGGGCTTCGGATGGCAGCATCGATGGGCATAAAACGGCTTGAAGTATGGGGAGATTCTAATCTCGCCATCTCTCAAATCAACGGCGAATTCGATGCTAAAAACCCAAAGACGGCGGCGTATAGAAATGCTGTTCTTAAAATATCTGCATGGTTCGAGGGACTAGAATTCCACCATGTCGCTAGAGACAGCAATCAGGCTGCGGACATACTCGCCCGTATGGGGGCCAAGCGCGACCCCGTCCCGACAAACACCTTCCTTGAACGGCTTTTCAAGCCATCGGTGGTATGGCAGGACGAGAATAATGGCGCTGGAGCTATAAGTACGGAAGAGGTTGTCCCTCCTATAAACGAACCAGATGCGCAAATCATTGACGGTTCCATAATTGAAGAAACGCCTTTGGCTCATGAGGTCATGGCAGTAATCGCACCGTGGACCGAGCCCTTCCTTTCTTACCTCCTCTGACAAGAACTCCCCGACGACCAGACGGAGGCAAGACGCATAATTCGGCGATCCAAGGCCTATAAGGTCCACGAGGGTGAGTTATATAAGAAAAGCACTACCGGGATACTCGAACGGTGCATACCTAAGGAAGAAGGAAGACAGCTTTTGGCCGAAGTCCACGCAGGCATGGGCGGCCACCACGCCGCAGCACGAGCCTTAGTAAGCAATGCTTTTCGAGCCGGATTGTTTTGGCCCACCGCTCGAGAGGACGCCCAAGAACTCATCCAACGTTGTGTTGGATGTCAACTATTCGCAAATCAAAGCCACATGCCCCCGATAGCTCTTCGGACCATTCCGATCACATGGCCTTTCGCGGTCTGGGGGCTAGATATGGTCGGACCACTTAAAGGGGGGACCAAGAAAAATAAATATCTACTGGTCATGGTCAACAAGTTCACCAAATGGATCGAAGCAAACCAGTAAGATCAGCTAAGTCCGGACCGGTAGTAGACTTTATATCCGGCGTGGTACACCGTTATGGTGTCCCGCACAGCATAATAACGGACAATGGATCCAACTTCATCGCCCAGGAGGTGAAGGACTGGTGCGAAAACATGGGCATTAAGCTTGATTACGCCTCAATGTATCACCCACAGACCAATGGACAAGTCGAACGGGCCAACGGCCTCATCATGAGTGGCATCAAACCACGACTGGTCCGATCTCTTCATGAATCCGACTGCAATTGGGTAGAGGAGCTTGACTCCGTTCTGTGGGGTCTGCGTACCACCCCAAATCGATCAACGGGATACACACCGTTTTTTATGGTCTACGGGGCAGAAGCAGTCCTTCCCTACGATATCATTCACGACGCACCTAGGGTGCGCATGTACGAAGAAAAGGAGGCCGAGTTAGATCGGCAGGACGACTTAGACGCCTTGGAAGGAGAGCGCGATATAGCTCGGGCCCGCTCTACTTTCTATCAACAGGAGGCTCGGCGCTACCAAAGCAGGGAGGTTAGAGCGAAGGCATATAATGTGGGCGAACTCATCTTACGACTCCCAGAGAAGCAGAAGCATAAACTCAATCCTAAGTGGGAGGGCCCTTTCATAATTGACGAAGTACTTACATGAGGGGCTTATCGCCTCCGCAAGCCGCCGGACAATCGCCTCGAACCAAACCCATGGAACACAGCTCGTCTTCGGTGCTTTACGGCTAGATCGGTGTCGTCGTATTTCTTACAATTTCTTTTTCTTTTCCCTTTTTCTTTCATATTCTTTCCTTTCCCTCTTAGCTTTGCAGGATCGGATATCATCTTCCAGCCATGTGTTCGGCTAAACCGAGCTTGTGTTAAGTTTTTCGGTATACATCTTTAAATGTCCTATCCGAAAAAACACCTGGGGGCTTCTTCTAGGAAGCCGATTATTATATATTTTGTGCACTGACTCACATGTATCGTGCATGCACACTTCCCTTATCGTTTTAAAGCCAATATATGCATCAATTGGACCTAAGATTTTGGCCAAGCTGGGTTGCCTCGCTCCTGTGCTTACCCTCTACGTTCCCGATTGTTCGGCTAGAGGGTAAAGGGAGCACCTCTGCGATTGTTACGACCGGATCACCCGGATACGTACCTCAGACGGGTGAAGCCGAAAGCTAGCTATCTTAAGAAGAAAATTGGTCGGCCACGACGGAAGTCAAAAACTAGTGGTGGTTATCACCATTGCCTGGGATTATTTTTCCCAAGGAAGCCATTATCCGCATACTAGTAGTATACGGTCATGATATCTACGATCTACGTACCAACCTGAAGGAAGGTACCGATAGAGGCACTATTTTCTTCAGAAGATGTTTCTTAGGTTAAGCAGTAATATAACATATCTCCCTATGCACGTTCTGTCTGTTCGCACCGCATGGCCGGATTGCCTGGTTCCCAGAAATAAGTTCCTTTTATCGAAGGACATTTGATACAGAACACTCCCAAGCTCTTAGCGAGGGAGGCCGAAGCCGATGGCCGGTTAAGACAACATTTACAGCATAGATGGAGCAGTTTTTGATCTAAAGTACATAGTTACATAGAATCAAACACCGGGCTGCTGGTCAAGATTATCTATTAAGGTATCCAGGGCGCAATCTTCTTGAGAAAGACGAGCGGCGGGCATCACTTGGTCGTAAACCAAGTGAAGCGGCACTTCTTGCCCATCCGGCCCTACCGGCCCAACTCGAGCCATATGCTCTGGGTTAAGTTTGGTAAAGCGGGTCTTGACCATCGCCCACGCCTCCCGCGCTCCCTCTCGACAAGCCGATGTCTTCCATAACTCAAAACGACATCGGGCTCCCTTAAACCGGTCAGCTAGCTCGGACACCCCTTCTGGAGGCGCCTCGGCAGGCCAGAGTGCTTTGGCCATGCTCTTCATGGCTCTCCGAGCCCGCTCGTATACGACGGACAAGTCCTTCAGTAAGTTCCCTCTGAATGATCCGATTTCTTCCTCGGGACGCCCGGTCAGGAGACCTAGACACAAGACGAAGCATGTCCCTTACAATATAATAAAGGTACTTTTCGGAATTACGAAGATATAAGTGCACTTACAGAACATGCCCCTCTGTAATCTCTGGTTCTCTTCCTGCGTTTGAGCCAATTGAGTTTTCAAGCTCTCAAGTTATTCGGCTTGCCGCTGGTTTTCCGCCTTAAGCCGGTTCTTTTCTTCAAGACTTCGGGTCAGCACACGGTGGCCAGCCTCTTGTTGAGATTCGGCATACCTCTGAGATTGTCGGGCCGCATCCAAATCTTCCTGCAACTGCCCTATGGATTCAGCTGCTATAAAGTACTCTCTTATCAGTACGGTAATGTTAAATAAATTCAGCAAATTGACATACTCACCGTGCTCCTCTCGGGTGAAATTATTCACTTGCTCAAGCTCGGCCTTCACAGACTCTACCTGTGTTCGGCTCACCTCGAGCTCCTCGGCCAACTTCTCATGTTGCTGCCTTGAAGCCTACATTCTCAGTAAAACATTATTCAGATCCTTAATTCGGCCGTTCCGGCCAAATCAAGGCTCGGGGGCTACTGGATTAATATTTGTGTTCGGTTGTTAAAACCGATTACTCACCTCCAGGCTGGACGATATCAGCTTAGCGGCTCCCTCAAGCCCAGCTCGGGCAGCTCCGATGTATGCATCCACCGAACTTAGGGCATTAAACTCTTGATCAGAAAACGCTTGGTGGCGCAGGGCTTCCTTTCGCCGCCGGTGATTCATCGCACTCTCTACCTCGGAGTTAGTGACCGAGACATCCCCGGAATCTGCAGGGGGCTGATCCGTCACCGGGGCCTCCGCGTCAAGTTCAGCCTGAGCAAAAGACCTTGGTTCATGATGGTTGCCTGGCTCCTCGGCGACATTCCCGGAAGGAGGTGGCTGTACTCGTCTCCTGAGTATTTCAACACAAGATTTTATGAGTTCCTGCTGCAATCATGACGACGGCCGAGCTAAACGGTTAGATAACGTACCTCTTGGTTGAGTGTACGGCCGAGGTGGTCTCCGCGGTTGGCTCGCGGGGAGGATTCCTGCTGTTGCTCGATACGGGTCCTGCTGCCGTAGACGACGTTCGACGCGTGGACCGACGACCCTTGGGAATAGGGATCGGCACACTCGGTTTGGCAGGGGTCGCTCGCCCTTTACGGGAAGATGCCTTCTTTTTACCGATGGCGGAAGAAGGAAGTGGTCCAGGGTGATCGGCTAGAAGAGCCACCTTGGAGCCATCAAGGCTCTCCTGGTAAAAGACCCCGTCCTCGTATTCAATTGATAGCTCTGGATCGTCAAGGAATCCGGGGTCGTCGTCATGAGAATAACTCTTTGGTTGAGGCGCCGGACAGCTGACTGTCTCGACCCAGCGCCTCCAGCTCTGTTCGGCCAGATTGAAAGTTTCGATCAGAAGGATTATACATAAATATCTTAACCCAGAAATCAAAGCTAAAGGCTTACCCATTCGATGGGGTTATGACTCGAATAGCCTTACTTGGCTGACAGTCGAGCGAAATCTTCTTTTTCCCCTTTAAAAAGATCGGCCAGTATGGCCGCCATTGCCGCCTGATTGGCAGGACCCTGCCGTTGGGAACGGGTGGTGTCACTTGTTCCGTTGTAACACCACAGGGGGTTTATCCTTTGCCGAAGGGGTTGAACGCATCGAGCAATGATGGCTGCCATCACGTCGATGATGGTTAGCTTACTGTGAACTAGTAGCCTCACTTGGGCGGCTAGGCGCTTTACTTCAGCACTTTCCTCTTGGGATGGACTTTTTGGTCGCCAGTTGAACCTTTTCTTTAAAGGGGCGTCGGAATATTCGGGCAGACCCCTCCGAGCCGGGTCGAACAGGGGGACGTCCTCAATATAGAACCATTCCGAGGTCCATTCTTCGGACTCTTTCTTCGGAGTCCCCACGGGATACCCCGTCCCGGCTATACGCCATACTTCGGCTCCGCCCACTTCCCGAATTGTCCCGCCTCGGGTACGGGGGACAAGGCAGAAATACCTCCTCCATAAACCAAAATGGGCCTCGCAGCCCAAGAACATCTCGCAGAGGGCAACAAAGCCCGAAATGTGCATGATGGATCCAGGGGTAAGATGATGGAGTTGGATCCCATAGAATTCCAATAGTCCCCTCAAGAAGGGATGAATGGGGAATCCTAGGCCCCGTAGGAGGAAGGACACGAAGCATACCCGCTCTCCCTGGTGTGGGACAGGGAAATTCTCTGCGAAGGCTTCGCCGTTAAGAGAAGTCAATCTGGCGCGGGTAGATGCCAGATCCGAGGCGGGAAGATAACCTTGGGTCTCAAGGTTGCGCAGCTGGAGGAGGAGCCAGGGACGCTCGCCATATTTTCAAGCTTTTTCGCTTGGGGGCTTTTCGATGGTGAGGAAGAGGAAGGAGTTGCCTAGGCCACAATTATGTTTGCTTAAATGGGTAGTTCCTCCCCTCCGCTTGCAGGAAAGGCAGCCCTGTAAAAGGCTGCTGGGCCGCCCGTCTCCCATTGGCGCACCCGAATCGAGGGGCGGCGGAGTTAATGCTATGGGCCCCGCGACGTTTCGACGATCGAGACCGGATTATTGTTTACCGAACATAGAGAGGGAGAAGAACTCGCCTCGTAAGCCGAAGACTTTGGAGCACAGGACCGTCCGGACTACATGCCTCGGCATTGGAGGCTAGTTCGGGGGCTACTGAGGGAGTTCGGGATTAAGGGGTCCTCGGACTACCGGCCTGATCCTTATGGGCCGGACTCGTGGGCCACTCGTTGGAGGATCGGACTGACCGAATACCCCGTGAGCAGGGAGGAAACCTAAGGAGACGTGGCGTGCCCTTCAAGCTTAAGATGGTTGAATAGGTAGGTTTACTCCTTCAACAAGCAACCAACTATGTGTAACCCTAGGGACCCCTGGTGTCTATATAAGCCAGAGGGTTTAGATTGTAGAAGGCAGAGAAGCTCGTCTAGGGTTTAACAACTTGATCTCGAGGTAGATCGACTCTGTAATCTTCATACACATCAATATAATCAAGCAGGACGTAGGGTTTTACCTCCATAAGAGGGCCCGAACCTGGGTAAACATCGTCTCCTTCGTCTCCTGTTACCCATCGATCCTAATCTCACAGCTTGGGACCCCCTACCCGAGATCCGCCGGTTTTGACACCGACAACAGGCCTTTGCACCAATTTTCAAAAGAGCTCCGTCGTTCCCATTCGCTGCAACCATCTTGACTTGGATAGCCTGACCCAGAGTTTGCCAGCTGCACGGGCCTCTTTCCCGTTGCGATATTTGGGTCTGCCCCTCTCCGTTTGGAAGCTAAAGTTGGTGGATTTCCAATTTCTCGTGGACAAGGCCGTGCGTAAATTATCATCTTATGATGGCCAAAATATCACTTCCATTGGGCGAACAACTCTTGTCAAGTCTGCGATCACCTCACAGTTGGTCTACCCCGCTACCCCGTTGGTCATCTCACCAACCATCCTCCTCCAAGTTAACAAGCTCGAGCGTGCTTTCCTTTGGTCCGGTGCAGATAAGACCATGGGGGCAAAGTGCAAGGTGAGCTGGGAGGCTGTTTGCCGACCTCTTGAGTTTGGAGGATTTGGGGTGCTCAACACTCACAAGTTCACAAGAGCCCTCCGTCTGCGGTGGCCGTGGTACGAGTGGAAGGAGCCCACCAAGATGTGGGTGGGCATGGGAAACCCGTGTGATGAGGACGACCTTCACTTCTTCTATGCTTCCACCACCATCACTGCGGCTAACGGCGCTCGCACCCCTTTTTGGGACTCCCATTGGCCCCTTGGACGGATGCCTAAGGATATTGCCCCGCTCATCTATGAGGCGTCCACGAGAAAGAATTGGAAGGTTAGGGAGGCACTAAAGCAAAATGTGTGGATTCTTAAGATCAACATCTCCGCCGAGCACATCTCGCAATTTTTCACCCTCTGGTTGCTGCTAAACGAGGTTCACCTTGATGATCTCGTCGAGGATGACATAGTGTGGAAGCATACGATTTGTGGGCACTACCCGGCGGCCTCCGCGTACAAGGCGCAATTTCTTGGACTGGTTTCCTCTCCCATGTATAAGATGGTTTGGAAGGTTTGGGCGTCTCCAAAGGTTAAATTCTTTTCTTGGTTGGCCCTACAAGATAGAATTTGGACCGCGGATAGATTGGCTACGCGTGGATGGCCGAATTGCGATCTTTGCCCTCTTTGCAATAGGGTTTAAGAGTGTGGACCTCATCTCTTCTACGAGTGCCGCTTCACTAGGCGGCTATGGTCCTTGGTCTTCGAGAAATTCCATTGGCACGGGCTCAACACTTCCGCTTGGCCCTTGTTCGGCTCGGTGGAGGCATGGTGGGCAAGTACTTGTGCCGACGATACGCCAAACCAACAAGCCAAGGCCTCCCTAACCATGCTCGTCTCTTGGACAATTTGGAACGAGCGAAACGCGAGAGTTTTCAAGCACAAGAGCGTACCCCCCCCCCCCCCCCCCCCCCCCCCGCCCGCCCGCCTATCTTACTCTCCTCTATCTTCGTTGAGGCCAACCTTTGGGTTATCGCCGGTGCAAAAAAGCTAGGGCATTTTATTTTGCATGAGTGATCCGCATGCCGTGTTGTTGGGGTGTCTTGTAACAAACAAACTTTATTCTCTCTTATTTAATGGATGCGGCAAAGCTTTTGCCTCCGTTTCAAAAATAATAATATCCTGGCTGCAGGTACGTACACGAGAACTAGAGCTAGCTTCAACCGGCGATCTCAACGGAAACTTACGAACGAAACTGAACAGAGGAAGTTTTGGTGGTGCGTGAATTGCACCTTTTCAGATTTTACTCGTGCGTATATAAAGGAGTGATACAGACGCTGCTGCGTCCAACGCCCGACTCGACGACCAACACGACGCAACCCCGGACTCGTACAAGCACTTGCCCGGTTTAGACTCAAACTCAGCATGCTACGTGAACTATTTATATCGGCCCAAACATTTTTCTAATGTTTTTTAAACAAAAGGGGCAAAACTGTCTTTTCATGTCCTATGTAACATCGTTAGTGAGTAAAATTGCCAAAAATGTTATATAAGGAACAAAAATTACTTTTAGAGTCAAATAGGGAAAAATATATTTCTTTCGGTCAAATAGGGAAGCAAATTTTAACACAGGGCCAAATAAGGAATTCTCTCTAGTGCTAGTGGTAGTAGTACTGTCCCTCACCAACTGCCTTCTCTGGACTTTTTTTTTCCATCACTTCGCCCTCCAAGTCTTGATTAATTTACAGTGTCTACCTGACATTCTATAGCTGACTCCGAAAATTCTCCTGAGATGAACCAACACCCGTACAGGCCGGTCATGTGGGAACTGGGATAAATCTACAGAAGTACCAACTGAATAGCCAGTTGAAGAGACAATTAATCATCCTGACACGCGCAAAATCTCAGCCTAAGCACTTACAAACTACTCCCTCCGTATGATCTAAACTTTCTTATATTTCTTTACAGAGGAAGTACTACTTAGTGATAGAACAAACTAACGTCATCAAATGATTAAACTCCAAAGCCGCCACGAGGTGCATGCACACGACAAACTCGCGAGCCCAAATAGTTACAAAAACGTCTCCATCCTGGCAACTTCCGGCTATGCATCACTCGTTATCATCCAACGACGTTTTTGGAAGTTAACCCGCTATAATCTCCCCTCGCACATGCTTGTTTAATCTCGGCTAGGCTGTCAATGCGCCTGAGGGCATTTTATCCTACGTGTTTCATCGAGGAAACCATTTGGTGGCTCTAGCTAGCTAGGAGTCTATGCCAGGAGGTAGAAAAGGATCGGCAGGCCGACCCCATGGCTGATGAATTGTTTTCTGTTTTGAATTGTTTTTCCTTTCCCTTTAGTGATATTTGTACGGATGAGTTGTTAATTGCGGCAGTTGTGACACGACATGGTGGAGTTGCCCGTGCGTTGTGCGTGCCAGGTAACCATCGGCATATAATATATACTCCCTCCATTCTACGATATAGTGTGTCCTCGTTTTTCGTGATCTAAATTTGATCATAAATTTAACCGACGAGACCGACTGTGTCGGGAACAAAAACTATACCACTGAATTCTTATCGAAAATATGAATTCAGTGGTATAATTTTTTGTTCCGCCGCAATCGGTCTTGTTGATTAAATATATGATCAAACTTAGATATCGGAAAACGTGGACGCACTACATTGTGAAATGGAGGGAGTATATATGGAAAAGAAACGGAGAAGGTGCAAAATGGTCGTCATGGTAGGAACACTGCTGGGAAAAACAGATGAGGTTGGCCCCGGAGAAGAGACGAGGCCTTACTACCGTTGTTGTTCTTACCGCCTGGTCCCTATGACGCCACCGCAACGTCATCATCTTCGACAAGATCTCACCTTCCTCGGCTTGTCCTGCTGCCTGCTGGCACTTGAAAATGGCAGAAAAACTGGTCGGAAAAACAGAGGAGGCACAAACAACAGTATTGCATTCATCGAACCGGTGACTGGCCTGACCAGACCAAGACCAGGTCGCGGGAGACCTGAGGAAAAATATTGATGCTGCGTTGACAGTCTGATGTTGCACCGAGAAACGAACCCTGGGTGCGAACAAAGAATAGCGGAGTCGCCGTTGAGATACAGGCGACCAAGAATCCGGTGTCGTTCGTAGCATAGCTTAGAGCATCTACAACCACAACTTGTAAATCCGGCCCCACAAACGTCTGCGGACGCGGCCGGACGCGTCCACAGACACTGACCGATCACGTTTCAAATAATTCATTCTACAACCGGACATCTTATATTAGATTCCTCAAATCCATACAAAAGAATGCAACGTATAAAACCTATGTAGTACATAGAACCTATCTACTCCTTGTCGGAGATGTCGACGATCTCCGTACCCTCCGGCGGATAAATGGCCGCTAGCCACAGCTCCGCCCCCTCCGGCGCCTCCGATGTGGCCCCCTCCGCCCCCTCCGGCGCCTGCATTGAAGACTTATAGGTTAAGAGACTAATGCGTTTGTAAGTGTACACAGGCTCTATAAGTCGCTGAGGAGTTTGATACATTTGGAGATTATCGACCCCTAAAAATGTATGTCTTCAACTGAAAACTTTGGTGAAGACTTTGGTAAAGACTTTGCTGAAGACTTTGGTATTCCCTGAAGACTTTGAAAAAGAAGAAGTTGGTGTGACCTTGAAGATATGAACGAGGACTATGAAGCGTGAAGACTTTTGTTTTCGTAGTTTCATTTCCTTTCTTTGAGTCATAGGAAACACCGTACTGTTAAAGGGGGCCGAGGTAATACTAAGGAAAATTTCAACTGATGCTCAACTCAAAAGCCTCAACCTATCCAATCCTTCGAGTGAAGCCTTTGGAAATCTCTTTCAGTTCAGTCAAGTTCTTCAGTGACAGAGACGATGATCTTCTGGTCTCTGAGGAAATTGGTCTGACTGAGGAGTTAGGATTTCGCCAGTGTGAATTGCCTACAAGTGAGGAATATGATAAGCCTGAGGACTTTCATAGTTCGAAATTCCGACCGTTGCTGTGCTAACTGCCAGCTGTCCCTAATCATCCTATCCACATAACGGTCATATCATTGGGGGCATTTATGTCTTATCATGTCGGGTTGCGCCCTGGCTATAAATAGCCACCCCCCACAACCACTAGTTGGTTGGCTGCTCCGAGAGAGAACTTGACACTTGTCATTTGAGAGCATCCCATTCCTCGAGGACTTTGAGCGAAAATTATCAGTGAGGAAAAACCCGAAAACCAAACCACCAACCCAAAGTGATTGAGCATCACTGAAGAAATTGTTCCTGTGTGGAACCGACGCTTGTTACCTTTGAAGACTGTGTATCTTCCAGACGGTTAGGCGTCATGGTCTAGTGCATCCTGCAGTCAATTGGGGATCACGAAGTGACCTTGGTCTAGAGCATCCAGCAGTCAATTGTGGATCGCCGGGTGACCAGTTTGTGAGGGTTTTGGAAGTCTACCCTGAAGACTTACCACGAGTGTTGGGCGAGGTCTGTGTGACCTTAGCTCAAGGAGAATACGGTAAGGACTGTGTGTCCTGGGACTGTGTGTCCTCTGGTTTAAATACCAGGCCGCTCCAAACCAGACGTACGACTGTCACAACAGTTGGAACTGGGTCATCAAACCATTGTCTTCATCGAGCTACCTGGTTCCATTTCCTCAACCCTTTCATTTCCTCGTATACTTGTTGATGAAATTGATCGTTACTGTTTGAAGAATTTGACTGAAGACTTTCGCAATTTCCTCACCTCAAATTCTTCAAGCTACCTTGTTCCTCACCTGCTTATCCTGTATCACGCTACCTGTAATCTGTGCATGCTTTATTTCATGATGATGACTATGCGATCACTATGCATCATATGCACTTGAGTACTTATTCCGCTGCTAGTTATTCATCACATTTCAAATTCCTCAAGTTGAAATTCCTCAGTGATGAATTTGTAAAAATCGCCTATTCACCCCCTCTCTAGTCGATATAACGCACTTTCAATTGGTATCAGAGCAAGGTACTCCCTTGTTCTGTGTGATTTTGGTTTAACCACCTGGAGTTCTAGTTATGTCGACTGCAGGTATGATCAAGGTTTCTGCTGGATGTCCTACCTTAGATGGGTCGTACTATCCCTACTGGAAGAACAAGATGCGCATGCATCTTGAGGCTATTGACAACGATCTCTGGTACGTTGTGGAAAATGGTGTTCCCTCCTTCACTCCCACGATCAACCCTGCTGATGTGAAGAGATTCAAGCAACTTGATTCATAAGCGAAGAATATCATCTGTGGCCATCTGAGCAAAGGTCAGTATGGCAGAGTGAGTGCTTTGGAGTCTTCTAAGCTTATCTGGGATAGGTTGTCCAAAGTCAACGAAGGTGTTTCCACTCAACGTGACTCCCGTGTTGATGTCCTTCGCAATCTCTTCAACCGCTTCAAAAGACTCGACAATGAAAATGTTCAGCAAACTTTTGATCGCCTCACTGATATCTCCAACGAGCTTCAAGCTCTGGGTGCCACTGACATCACCGACCACGAGGTGCTGAAGAAACTGCTAAGATCTCTTGATTCCTCATTTGATACACTGGCTTTGATGATTCAAGAACATGGAGACTACAAGTCACTTGATCCTGCTGATATACTTGAGAGACTCAATACTCATGAATTCCAACAAGCTGAGAAGAGAGACCTCTACGGACCAAGCTATGGAAGATCTCGTGCTCTGAAGGCAAAAGCAATCTCCTCATCCGAAGACGAAGATTCTGATAGTAGCCTTGGTGATCCTGAAGAACTGAGTCAGGAGCTGGCAATGCTCGTGAGAAAATTCCAGAAGTTCTCAAGGAGAGGCCGATTTGGAAAGTCATCAAAAAGTGGTTTGAGAATGTCAGATTCCTCAAGAGACTACAAGAAGAGAACTTGTCACAAATGCAAGAAGTCTGGTCACTTTATCTCTGACTGTCCTCTCTGGGAAAAAGAATCAAAGAAGAAGAAATACAAGGACTACAGTTCTGACGACTCGAAGAAAAAGAAGAAATCTTCAAAGTCCTCAACTTCAAAGTCCTCATCGCACAAGAAGAATGGTTCCAGAAAGGCTCGGGCTTTCATTGGCAAGGAAATGGATTCTGAAGAAGAATCTGAAGAATATGAAGAAGAGGAAGAATCTAAGGAGGAGTCTGACTCTGGTGTTGCTAGCCTTGCTCTCGCCACTGCTTTCGTCAGCAAATCCATCTTCAACGATGAAGAAAATGACCACTCCAACGACTCTGACGTCAGCAACGATGAATATGCTCCCACTTATTGCTTCATGGCAAAAGGTTCCAAGGTACACAAGCATCACTCTTCTTCTGAATCAAGTGAAGGTGAATCTGATGAATATGTGAAACCTAGCTATGCCAAACTTGCTAAAATTGCCACTAAGCAACAAAGTGCACTTGAAAAGCTTCAGAAATTGCTAGACAAAAGTGATGATCTGTTGAATGAGGAAGTGGATCGGACTCAAACTCTGTCTGATGATCTCAAAAGTCTTCAGACAAAGTATGATAACCTTCAGAGTCATCATAATGCTCTCTTAGTTGACCATGAGAAGCTCTCTTATGAATTTCTTCAAAGAAAGCAAGATCTTGAGAAACTAAGAGTGGCTCATGAGGATCTCCAAAGGGAAAACGATTCCTTACTGGCTCAACAGATCAGTACCGCTCAGGAAGAATTTGTTCCACCATGTATGAAATGCATCGAACGTGAAACTGCTAATTCTTCACCTGAATGTTCAAATGCTTCTATTGCTGCAAATTCTTCAACTATCCCCGTGGTCACAAATTCCTCATCTGAGGATACCACAAGTATCACTGACGAAAATGCAGGGTTGAAGGAATTGTATGTGACAGGCATGTACAAAAGTCTCAAAGGGCATCAAACCCTTTGCGATGTGCTCAAAAAGCAGATTCTGAACAGGAACCCTAGGAAAGAGGGTATTGCATTTGAGAGGAAACTCAATGCTGATGGATCCTACTGGACACCTGAGCAGTACCCCAAAACCTCATGGGCTGCTGCAAAAGGACCTCCTGTGGATCCATCCACTTTATCTGGCTTTACTTGTGAAACTTCATATTCCTCTGATGAGTCACTTGACTCCAACTACAAATTCTTTAAAAATCAGAAAGGTGAAGTATTTGCCAGATTTGTTGGAACTAACTGCAGGAACGGTTCACCTATGAGGAAAATCTGGGTTCCTAAGAGCTGCTTGGAAAATCTTCAAGTGAATGTCCTCACGACACCACCCATGAAGAAAAGGAACCCCAGATCAAATTCCTCATATGGACCAAAGTCTTCACTTGGACCAAATTCCTCAAATGGTCAAAAGTATCATTCTCGTGCTAATGCATCTGTTTCGCAGGAAAAATCTAAGAGTTCTGAATATGTGCATTATTCTTCAAATCGTTATGTTCATAAGTCCTCGAAGAATTTCTCTGCTTATTCATATGAGTACTCTAACCCTAGTCCTGTGAAACGAAGTGCACTAGCTTCAATGCCACCCTTCTCATATGGAGCTCGCAGAGTGATGAACTCTTTGCCACCCCTCCAGATGTGGGTGGTGAAGAAATTGAACTAACTTCTTATGCAGGGTCAGGTCTCCAGACGAACTTGAACGTCTGATGAATTTGCTGGAGACCTGAGGAAATGCTTGAAAGGACGCAAGCTAATCATGCAGAAATGAGTTCCTCATTTCTCACGTCCTCACACTGCTTTACTTACTATGTTGTGTGATGAAATTCTGCCTGATGAATTTGATGTCATATTCTTCACTCTGAAGCATATGAGTTCGTAAGTTGTACTAATTCATCTGCAGGATGAAACTCCAAAAGCTACTGAGTGGGTCCTCGACAGTGGATGCACCAACCACATGACTGGTGACAAGAGTCTACTGATGAATATGCCTCTTGCCCCATCTCATCTGAAGCATATCACCTACGCTGACAAAGGAAAAAGCAAGGTATTGGGTCTAGGTAAGGTTGCAATCTCCAAGGACCGACACATGGACAAGGTGATGCTTGTCGAATCCCTCGGGTTCAACCTCATGTCTGTCTTAATGCTTTGTGATCTTGATATGGTTGTCATCTTTGGAAAATATCGTTTTGTTGTCATCATGGAAGCTGACCATTCCAAAGTCTTTGAAGGCTTTAGGAGAGGAGACTTGTATATTGTTGATTTCTCTACAGGTCCTCAGCCTGCCACGTGCATACTTGCAAAGTCCTCAGAAGGCTGGCTGTGGCATCGACGACTTGGACATGATGGTATGAGGAACTTGCACAAGCTCGTGAAGAAAAAGCACGTCATTGGCATTGAAGGTGTCAAATTCCTCAAGGATCACCTCTGTGGTGCTTGTGAGTCTGGGAAGATGACCAGATCCAAGCATCCCTCGAAGACAATCATGACCACGACTCGTCCTTTTGAATTGCTTCACATGGACCTCTTTGGCCCCACTCATTATTCCACACTAACAAATGCTTCAAGTTTGTATGGCTTTGTCATTGTTGATGATTACTCTCGTTACGCTTGGGTGCATATTATTCTGTACAAGTCTGAAGTGCAGGATGTCTTCAGACCATTTGCTTCAAGGGCCTCAACAAACTTCGGCGTCAAGATCAAGCATATCAGGAGTGATAATGGGACTGAGTTCAAGAACACCAATCTTGATGAATATCTTGATGAACTTGGTATTACTCATGAGCTATCTGCCCCATATACTCCTCAGCAAAACGGCGTCGTGGAGCGCAAGAACAGGACTCTTGTTGAGATGGCTCGCACCATGCTTGATGAATACAAGACTCCTCGTCGCTTCTGGCCTGAGGCAATTGATACAGCATGCCACATCATCAACAGGGTATATCTTCACAAATTCTTCAAGAAGACATCATATGAACTCATGACTGGCAAGAAACCCAATGTAAGTTATCTCAAAGTCTTCGGTGCAAAATGATGGATAAGAGATCCTCACCACAGTTCTAAATTTGCACCGAAAGCACATGAAGGTTTTATGCTTGGTTACGGAAAGGACTCACACACCTACAGAGTCTTCAACACCTACCATCACAAGGTTGTTGAAACTGTAGATGTGCGGTTCAATGAAACTAATGGCTCGCAAAGAGAGCACCTGCTTTCTGTGCTAGATGAAAAGTCTCCTGAGGAATCCATTAAGTTGAAAGCTACTGAGGATGTAGTACCCACTGAAGAAAATCCTCAACCTACTGAGGAAGTCATTCCAACCAATGAAGACATTCATGCTGATACACCTGAAGAAAATGGTGCTGAAGAAAATCCTCAGCCACGTCAACCTGCTCATCCGATAATTGCAAATGAAGTGCAGATTGACAAAATCATCGACAACATCAATGCACCAGGTCCTCTCACTCGCTCAAGAGCTTCACATTTGACTAACTTTTGTGGGCATTTTGCTTTTGTCTCTATCATAGAGCCCACCAAAGTTGATGAAGCTTTCATGGAGCCTGAGTGGATTCAAGCTATGCAAGAGGAATTACATCAATTCAAGCTCAACAACGTGTGGGAACTTGTCAAGCGGCCAGATCCTCGCAAGCATAACATCATAGGTACCAAGTGGATCTACCGCAACAAGCAAGATGAAAATGGCCTTGTGGTAAGGAATAAGGCTCGTCTTGTAGCTCAAGGCTACACACAGGTTGAAGGAATTGACTTTGATGAAACTTTTGCACCTGTTGCTAGACTTGAAGCTATTCGCATATTGCTTGCTTATGCTAACCATCATGATATCATTTTATATCAAATGGATGTGAAAAGTGCATTCCTCAATGGTAAGCTTGAGGAAGAAGTATATGTTGCTCAACCCCCAGGTTTTGAAGACCCTAAGCATCCTGACAAAGTCTTCAGACTCAACAAGGCCCTCTATGGCCTCAAGCAGGCCCCTCGGGCGTGGTATGACACTCTGAAGGAATTCCTCATGAAGAAAGGCTTCAAACCCGGTTCACTCGACCCAACTCTTTTCACTAAATCCTATGACAATGAACTATTCATATGCCAAATATATGTAGACGATATTATCTTTGGCTGTACTGACAAACGTTACAGTGATGAATTTGCCTATATGATGAGTGAAGAATATCAAATGTCTATGATGGGAGAGTTGAAATTCTTCTTAGGTCTTCAAATTCGTCAGCAAGACAATGGCATCTTCATCTCACAAGAGAAATACCTCAAGGATGTTCTGAGGAAATTCAACATGCACGAATGCAAAGGCGTCAAAACTCCAATGCCTTCAAAAGGCCACCTCTGCACTGACGAAAATGGTAAAGATTTCGATCAGAAGGTATACCGCTCCATGATTGGCTCTTTATTGTATCTATGTGCATCTAGGCCTGATATTATGCTGAGTGTTTGCATGTGTGCCCGATTCCAAGCAACACCGAAGGAATCACACCATAAGGCTGTAAAACATATTCTTCGATACTTAGCTCACACACCAACGCTTGGATTATGGTATCCCAAGGGCTCAAATCTTCACCTCGTCGGATACTCAGATGCTGACTATGCTGGAGATCGTGTGGATTGCAAGTCAACCTCAGGCACATGTCATTTCCTCGGACGATCCTTAGTCTGTTGGTCCTCGAAGAAGCAGAACTGTGTGTCACTTTCTACTGCTAAAGCTAAGTACATTGTTGCTGGTTCATGCTGCGCTCAGTTGCTGTGGATGAAGCAAACCCTCAAGGACTATGGCATGGTGAAGAATGTGCCTCTCTACTGCGACAATGAGAGCGCTATCAAGATTGCTTACAACCCAGTTCAGCACTCCAAGACCAAGCACATCCAGATTCGTCATCATTTTCTTCGAGATCATGTACTCAAGGGCGACATCTCCATCGACCACATCCCCACTGAAGAACAACTGGCCGATATCTTCACTAAGCCCTTGGATGAAAAGAGATTTTGCAAGTTGCGGTGTGAGCTAAATATCCTAGAATCTTCGAATGTTCTTTGAAAAGACACACATCCTAACACTCATGCAAAATTGATGACTTTGATGTGCAACACACGAAGTAACGTTTTCTTCAATCAATGAAGAATAACTCTCTAAGTGTGAAGAAATTAATGAAGAATTTGATTCTCAGAACCCTACGACAATTGTATGCGGTGTCTGAAATCATCATTCTTATACGGTGGGTCACGCCACCAACAATAGTTCAAATTCTTCTGAGTTGAGTTTTTCATCATTTTGCAAATTCTTCAAATTTTCAAATTCCTCAAGTTTGCAAATTCCTCAACTTTTCAAATTCTTCAAACTATGAAACTGATGTTCTTCATTGACTATATATATATATATATATATATATATATATATATATATATATATATATATATTTGAGTTTTCAATGTCCTCAACAGCATTCACTTATTGCTAATTCTTCAAGTTGATTTTCATCTAAGTGAATGTGATCGGACCCGTTCCCCCTCTATGCTAAACTCAACCCAGTCTGTTCACAAATTCTTCATATGCGTTCTACTTTGAAACTCGTTCAAAGTCTTCACTGTATCCTTGACAGCTGAAGTATTTGCGAACGGAAACTTTCAAATTTTCACTATCAAATTTTTTCGGCGCTTCCCGCTCAAACAGTTCCGATTCCCAAGGCTGGATAAGCCACGATCCCCCACTATCTCCACTACTCAGAACGTGGGTGACACATGTTGCATGGCGAGCAAGGGTCAGGGGCAATCTGGTCCAAAATCTTCGGGCCGATTCATTTTTACTGCCACTATATATACCCCCTTCCCTTCACTATGCTCGAGTTACTCCTCACTCCCATCTCTCCCGAGCTCAAACCTAGCGCCGCCGCTAAAATCATCGCCGCCGGAGAGGAAGAGCTTCACTGCCTCGACCTCGCCGTCGCCGTACTCGCATCGGCCGCGGAAGTCTTCACCCCGCCGCCGTTGTAGTTGTCTCCCTCTGCCAAGCTAGGGCGTGGGAGATCTGGACTGATGAACTTCCCCGATTTCATCTCTGTTCGTCGTGTTCTTCATCAGGGTAAATAAAAATCTAATTTTACTACCCTTGTTTGATCTTCATGTCTTCCACAAAATCCTCAAAAGTGTTTATTCTTCAAGATTCATCTTCTTAAGCACCTCACATGTTTCAATCCCTTGATGTTTTTCTCTAAGTTATGATTTTCTTCAAGATTCCTCAATTGTGTGGATCAACATATTCGCACAACTCTGGAACCTAAGACAAAGAACACTTAGTGAAATTCCTCAAGACATCTATGGTAAAATCCTCAACTTGATGTATTTTAAAAAAAAATCTGAGAACGCATATGACCTCTTCAAATTCCTCGCACCTATACTCTGTTCACGGGTACAAAATGTCTGCTGATGAATCACTAGGTTCTCATCAACTTAACTCATTCGCAGCGTTTCTTGAGGAAAAACTGTATACATCTTCAGAATCATCAAGAGTTCAAAGTCATCAAGTGAAGAAAATGGCAGATGGTAAAAGACCTCAGAAGGGTGGAAAGAAGGCTGAACAGAACACTGCTTTTGAGATACCTGAGGATCTGTATGCCGGTTACTGTACTCCAGACGAGGCCATTCATGGCAAAAAAACAAAAGAGCAGAGGAAAATCAGAATTCAAAGTATTGAACGGAGGTGGGCAAAGGAATGGAGAGACTATCGCTATGTCACTCCCAAGTACATGAGGAAATTCGCCCTCAAACCTCCTTGCAAAAGGGCTCCTCCTGCTGATGATCAAGAAGTCGATCCCACTAGCGTTGCTCGTGGTGAAGACTTTCCAGCTGAATGGGCAAAGCATCAACAAAAACTTCAGAGATCTGCCAAAGCTGCAGTGAAGCAATTCAATGAAGATTCTGCTGCTGCTGCTGCCTCTGCCGGAGCCTCTGATAGTGCTCCGAAGAAATCGACGGTGAAGAAGTGTGCAGTGAAGTCAAAAACTTCAACTTCAAAGTCCTCACTGCAAAATCCTCATGAAAATTCTTCAAAGGCCTCTGCAATACCTTCAGTAGCTACACAATCATCAGCCGCTGCCACAAAGTCCTCAACACCTGTACATCTTGCAACATGTCAAAGGACTACTGGCTTCTCAATTGCTTCAGGGGTCTCTGCAAGTTCATCAGCCCAAGCACAGTCTTCAACAAGCCCTACTTTGATGAAGATAAAGAGAACTGCTGGACGAGGTTAGAGACCAAGTCCTCACAATAGCAAAGCTACTGTGAATGTACCCTCAGGATCTGAGGATGATGATGAGGCTACTAATGAAGAATTGGAAGAAATCATCAGAAATAGTTAGCAGAGAGCTGCAATAGCCAAGGGCAGCTCTGTTCCTCTCATGCTGGATCCTAAGATGATCCTCAACTTCATCGACATATGGCATGAGGATCCCAGCACTCCACTTTCCTCACTGAACCTACCTCTTGGTGTGGACCATGTCCTCACACACTTCGTAGCTGAGGAAAAATGGAAGAGAGAACAAGCTCTGAGAGCTAAGAGAAGCAGGGCCAGAAAGGAAAAGCTCCTGAAGAGCAATGTGATGAATTTGACTCCAAATCAACTCATCACAGTACCGTCTGAGATTCACTGCCTTACTGAAGAACAAGCAAAGTATGATGCTGAATGGAAGGGCACCAAAGTGAGATTTGTCAGGGCAGCCCAAGCTACAGTTAAAGATCACAACTCAAGGGTTGCAGCTCAGTTGCAACAGCAAATTCCTCAGGCTGAAGAATCTGCTCAGCCTGCTGAAGAAACTGCACGTGCAGCTGAAGAAATTCAGGCTGCTGAAGAACCTGTCAGGGCAACCTCCACTGTTGCGCCTGAAGAAACTGCCAGGCCAGCTGAAACTTTTGCTGCGCCTGATGAAATTGAGACCACTAGGACGACTGCATCAGTCGTGCCTGAAGAAACTGCTCCCCCTTCACCCTCTGCTGAAACTGCAAAATCCTCAAGGGTGAAGAACATCCACCTTCCTTCTGCATCAGAAGTGAAGAAAACTAAGGTTGCGGAGAAGAGAGCTGCTAAGAAAAGAAAAGCATCAACTTCAGATTCCTCAGTTGTGAAGAAGTTGAAGACTATGCCAAGTTCTTCAACTGAGCCCATTGATGCAACTCCAATCTTCTCTGTACCTGCCTATGAGATAATTCCATTTGGTGTTGACTATGACATTCCAAATGATGAAGATGAAGAAGATCATTCTGCTGCTTCCTCAGAGCAGATTGATGAAGAAATTGAGGTGGAAGCAAATGCTTCAACCCCTCTGGTATCATCGCCCCTGCCTCAGTTAACTGCTGAAGAGGCCGGCGTTGAAGAAATGGAAGAGGATGTGGACATTGGAAACACAACTCCTCTCATCAATGATGAATATTGGGAAGCTGCACACCCAAATTCACCAATGACCACTCCCCTCACTCAAATTCCTCAGTCTCCAGCCCAGACTGAAGAAATTCATACAGGATCTGATGACTTGGCCGCTCCTGTCCCTGAAGATATTCCAGCTGCATCAGCTGAAGAAATTGCTGCTCAAACTGCAAATGAGGAAACTGCTATTCAAATTCCTCAATCTGAAGAAGTTCCTCGTATGCCTAAGGAAATTGTGGGCCGCTTCAAGTCAAATCTTCAGCCGAAGCCCAAGATGCCCTTCAAAAGCTCAAAGCGCCCCAAATTCATCAAGACCAATTTCTTCAACGAGCACATCTTCTTTAATGGGCCAAATCTTTATGACTCTGCAAGGGCCGGTCGCACCATATTTTGGACACCCACACAGATGAACTATTATGCATCAGTGCTATTTGACAATGAGAAAGTCTTCGAGCATCGACAAATTCCTCATGCGGACATGGAAACTATCCCATGCTTCACACCGGTGCTCGCAGTCCTTCATGATGCAGGAATTCTTCCATTCTGTGTGGACATATGTGATTGGAATGAAGAGCTAATTCTTCAATTCTATGCCACTTTGCACATCACAGGTGATGCCTCTGACATCAATTCTTGGGTCTTGGACTGGATGACTGGATCTACTCACTACACTGCTCCAGCCTCTGAATTACTTCGGTCAGTCCCAATACCAATTCCCTCAGAAGGAGCAAGATGCCTGTTTGATGAACCTGCTCTGCCCAATCACATGATGCAAGTGCTAATGAAGCCATTGGCTCCTGGACAACCTCAAAGGACTACCTTCCTTGTGAAGGATTTGCTCTATGTGCCCAGGACAGTCTATCGCATTCTGACCAAAACCCTCAGTCCTCAGAAGGGCCACAACTCTGAAGAAGAAGAAGTGGAGGGAATCATGAAGAACATGCTATTCAACATCATTCATGGGATTCCCATAAATTACCATGATTTCTTCGTGAGGACTTTGGCCAATGCTACTTCAGCCCCATTTGAATTGAAGCCTTACGCTCCCTGGATCATGAAATTCATCAGATCATGGTCTCCACTTCCATTCAAGGCTGACTTTCAGAATCACTTTAGTTTTCTGCCTCCAATCGAAGTCCTCAAGAGCTCATTTTCTTCAGTTGCGGGAAAAGGCAAAGCTGTCATTGATGAAGGTACTCGTCCATTGGATGGTCAGTTTCGCAAAGCTGCATCATATTCCACCAATGATGACACTGCTACCCAAGATTCTGCTGCAAAAGCCTCAGCGCAAAATCCTCAAGATACTGCCCCTCGTGTGATGACTGATCGAGAGCTTCTCCTAAGTCTTCATCAGAAGATTGATCGCAATCACAAGTGGGTAAAGCGTCAGTTTGGTTCACTTCTTCGAGACATGACTGTCACGCACAACTCTGTGAGGAAGAACCACTATTATCTTCATGAAGTCTTCGACAGCACATGGGCCATCCTGTCTCATCTCAAGACTCCTGAAGAACTCAAGGAGATGGAATTTCAGCAGGACTTTGATTGGTCCATCCCTCCCAGGAAGATATGGAAGAAAGTTCAAGTTCCTCAGCTGGTTACAAGCTCATTTTCTTCATCACGCCAGGCGGATGAAGCTCAGGATATTGACGACACTGCTGCGGGCCCTGCTTCAACGAATGACCCCGACAACGCTGGCGCTCCTCCACCACCTTCAAGATGAAATTCTTCAGGGGCGTTAGTCCTCATTTTTCGTCCCTTTTGGTCTTCGATGACAAAGGGGGAGAAAATTTGAGTTAGTCTTCAAGCGGGTCTATATATATGGGCTGTTTTTGTTTAAGTTACAACTCTCGCTCTTCTGAAGCTTTTGATGGTTGAGTTGTAAACTTAAGTCCGATGGTGGTCTGACGCTTTTGAACTGCTTTCCGCATGCTATTTCCTCAAGTTATCTTAATGCACGCATGCTGAATTTCCTCAGACCCCATTTTCCATCATGCATTTCAATTTCCTCATGATATATATTAAATGCGTGTATGGATTACAAGATATAGGGGGAGTTCTCCATGTTTTTAACCTGCTTTGTGCATTTGCAGTCCAAAGCAAATTCCTCAAATATGCACATCTTCAGGAGGAGTTCTTCTATATCTTGCAATCAAATTCCTCAAACTCAGTACTTACACTTCATATTATTATCCCCGTTGAAAACTTAACCTATTTGTCATCAATCGCCAAAAAGGGGGAGATTGTAAGTGCATCTAGTGCCCCTTAGTGATTTTGGTGTATTGAAGACTTATAGGTTAAGAGACTAATGCGTTTGTAAGTGTACACAGGCTCTATAAGTCGCTGAGGAGTTTGATACATTCGGAGATTATCGACCCCTAAAAATGTATGTCTTCAACTGAAGACTTTGGTGAAGACTTTGGTAAAGACTTTGCTGAAGACTTTGGTATTCCCTGAAGACTTTGAAAAAGAAGAAGTTGGTGTGACCTTGAAGATATGAACGAGGACTATGAAGCGTGAAGACTTTTGTTTTCGTAGTTTCATTTCCTTTCTTTGAGTCATAGGAAACACCGTACTGTTAAAGGGGGCCGAGGTAATACTAAGGAAAATTTCCAACTGATGCTCAACTCAAAAGCCTCAACCTATCCAATCCTTCGAGTGAAGCCTTTGGAAATCTCTTTCAGTTCAGTCAAGTTCTTGAGTGACAGAGACGATGATCTTCTGGTCTCTGAGGAAATTGGTCTAACTGAGGAGTTAGGATTTCGCCAGTGCGAATTGCCTACAAGTGAGGAATATGATAAGCCTGAGGACTTTCATAGTTCGAAATTCCGACTGTTGCTGTGCTAAGTGCCAGCTGTCCCCAATCATCCTATCCACATAACGGTCATATCATTGGGGGCATTTATGTCTTATCATGTCGGGTTGCACCCTGGCTATAAATAGCCACCCCCCACAACCACTAGTTGGTTGGCTGCTCCGAGAGAGAACTTGACACTTGTCATTTGAGAGCATCCCATTCCTCGAGGACTTTGAGCGAAAATCATCAGTGAGGAAAAACCCCAAAACCAAACCACCAACCCAAAGTGATTGAGCTTCACTGAAGAAATTGTTCCTGTGTGGAACCGACGCTTGTTACCTTTGAAGACTGTGTATCTTCCAGACGGTTAGGCGTCATGGTCTAGTGCATCCTGCAGTCAATTGGGGATCACGAAGTGACCTTGGTCTAGAGCATCCAGCAGTCAATTGTGGATCGCCAGGTGACCAGTTTGTGAGGGTTTTGGAAGTCTACCCTGAAGACTTACCACGAGTGTTGGGCGAGGTCTGTGTGACCTTAGCTCAAGGAGAATACGGTAAAGACTGTGTGTCCTCTGGTTTAAATACCAGGCCACTCCAAACCAGACGTACGACTGTCACAGCAGTTGGAACTGGGTCATCAAACCATTGTCTTCATCGAGCTACCTGGTTCCATTTCCTCAACCCTTTCATTTCCTCGTATACTTGTTGATGAAATTGATCGTTACTGTTTGAAGAATTTGACTGAAGACTTTCGCAATTTCCTCACCTCAAATTCTTCAAGCTACCTTGTTCCTCACCTGCTTATCCTGTATCACGCTACCTGTAATCTGTGCATGCTTTATTTCATGATGATGACTATGCGATCGCTATGCTTCATATGCACTTGAGTACTTATTCCGCTGCTAGTTATTCATCACATTTCAAATTCCTCAAGTTGAAATTCCTTAGTGATGAATTTGTAAAAATCGCCTATTCACCCCCCTCTAGTCGATATAACGCACTTTCAGACTATGTTCATGATAATGAGTTTAGTTAATCATATTACTTAAAAACTCCCACTCAAATTGACATCCCTCCGGTCATTCGAGTGTCACATGATCCAAATCCACCAACTCAAGTCCGATCATCACGTGAGTTGAGGTGGTTTCAATGGTGAACATCTTCATGTTGATCATATCTACTATATGACTCATGTTCGACCTTTCTGTCTCTTGTGTTCCGAGGCCATGTCTGTACATGCTAGGCTCGTCAAGTTTAACCCGAGTGTTTCGCACGTGCAACACTGGCTTGCACCCGTTGTATGCGAACGTAAAGTCTATCACACCCGATCATCACGTGGTGTCTCGAAACGACGAACTTTTGCAACGGTGCACACTCGGGGAAAACACAATTTTATCTTGAAATTTAAGTGAGGGATCACCTTATAATGCTACCGTCGTCCTAAGCAAAATAAGATGCATAAAAGGATTAACATCACATGCAAATCATAAGTGACATGATATGGCCATGAACTTGTGCTTTTGATCTCCATCTCCAAAGCACCGGCATGATCTCCATCGTCACCGGCATGAAACCATGATCTCCATCATCTTGATCTCCATCAATGTGTCGCCATGAGGCTGTCGCGCCGACTGTTGCTTCCACGACTATTGCTAACTCATAGCGATAAAGTAAAGCAAAACGGCGAAAATAATTAAAGACAACCCTATGGCTCCTGCCGTTTTCCATACTCATCGACATGCAAGTCGTGATATTCTATACAATATATGATCATCTCATACATCACATATATCTCATCATGTAATTGGCCATATCACATCACAACATACCCTGCAAAAACAAGTTAGATGTCGTCTAATTGTTGTTGCAAGTTTTACGTGGCTGCAACGGGTATCTAGCAAGAACAATTCTTGCCTATGCAAAAACCACAACGGTGATACAAAAATTGCTATTCAACCTTCTCAAGGATCGCCTTTGTCAAATCCGATCCGACTAAAGTGGAAGAAACAGACACCCGCCAGCCATCTTTATGCAACGAAGTTACATGTCAGTTGATGGAACCGGTCTCTCGTAAGCGTACGAGTAATGTTGGTCTGGGCCGCTTCATCCCACAATACCGCCGAAACAAGAAAAGACCAAGGGACGAAGCAATCCGAATATCAACGCCCACAAACTCCTTTGTGTTCTACTCGAGATCTCATCTACACATAGACCTAGCTCAGATGCCACTGTTGGGGAACGTTGCATGGGGAAAAAAATTCCTACGCACACGCAAGATTTATCCATGGTGACGAGCATCTACGAGAGGGAGAGTGGATCTACATACCCTTGTAGATCGCTAAGCGGGAAGCGTTAAGAAACGCTGTTGATGTAGTCGAACGTCTTCGCGATCCAAATCGCCGAGCGTCCCGCGATCCCATCACGATCCATCTCGCGATCCAATCACGATCCGTCCCGCGATCCCATCACGATCCGTCCCGCGATCAAATCACGAATCGTCTCGCGATCCTGATCACGGTCCTTCCGATCTAGCGCCGAACGGACGGCACCTCCGCGTTCAGCACACGTACAGCTCGATGACGATCTCCGCCTTCTTGATCCAGCAAGAGGGGGCGGAGAGGTAGATGAGTTCTCCGGCAGCGCGACGGCGGCGGTGGTGGAACTATTTCGGCAGGGCTTTGCCTAAGCACTCCCGAAACTAGACTAAAGGAGAAAACGATCTAGAGGAAGTAGAGGGAGCACGTGGCAATTAGGGTTAGCTCTCCCCTCTAAATCCTCTAGTATATATAGGAGGGTGGGAGGGGAGGAGGCAGCCTCAAACCCTAAAGGGCTGGCCGAAATTGGAGGTGGATGAGTCCTACTCCAATCCTATTAGGAGTAGGATTCCTCCTCTCCACTTGGAAACCCTTTCCACCTTTCCCTCTTTGGGTTTTTCCCACCCCTAGCCGCATGGGCCTTAGTGGGGGGATTGGCCAGCCCACTAAGGGCTGGCTTGACTCCTCCCACAGCCCATGAGGCCCTTTGGGTCGAGACACCGCTCCCGATGGTCCCCGGTACCCCTCCCGGCACTCCCGGTACACTACCGAAATACTCGAAACTTTTCCGGTGACCAAAACGGGACTTCCTATATATCAATCTTTACCTCCGGACCATTTCGGAGCTCCTCGTGACGTCCAGGATCTCATCCGGCACTCCGAACAACCTTCGGTCACCACCATACATAACTCTACTATACCGAAACGACACCGAACCTTAAGTGTGCAGAACCTGCGTGTTCGAGAACTATGTAGACATGACCGAGACACCTCTACGGTCAATAACCAATAGCGGGACCTGGATGCCCATATTGGTTCCTACATATTCTACGAAGATCTTTATCGGTTGAACCTCTATGTCAAGGATTCAGTTAATCCCGTATGATGTTCCCTTTGTTCTTCGGTATGTTACTTGCCCGAGATTCGATCGTCGGTATCTCTATACCTAGTTCAATCTCGTTACCGGCAAGTCTCTTTACTCGTTCCGTAATACAAGATCCTGTGGCTAACTCTTTAGTCACTTTGCTTGCAAGGCTCATTGTGATGTTGTATTACCGAGTGGGCCCTAAGATACCTCTCCGTCACACGGAGTAACAAATCCCAGTCTTGATCCATGCCAACCCAACAGACACCCTCGGAGATACCTGTAGAGCACCTTTATAGTCACTCAGTTACGTTGCGACGTTTGATACACACAAGGTACTCCTCCGGTGTCAGTGAGTTGCATGATCTCATGGTCATAGGAACAGATACTTGACATGCAGAAAACTATAGCAATAAATTGACACGATCATATGCTATGTTTATAGTTTGGGTCTTGTCCATCACATCATTCTCCTGATGATGTGATCCCGTTATCAAATGACATCTCATGTCTATGGCTAGGAAACCTTGACCATCTTTGATCAACGAGCTAGTCTATTAGAGGCATACTAGGGACACAGTGTTGTCTATGTACCCACACATGTATCTGAGTTTCCTATCAATACAATTATAGCATGGATAATAAACGATTATCATGAACAAGGAAATATGATAATAACTAAATTATTATTGCCTCTAGGGCATATTTCCAACAATCATCTCATACATCACATATATCTCATCATGTAATTGGCCATATCACATCACAACATACCCTGTAAAAACAAGTTAGACGTCCTCTAATTGTTGTTGCAAGTTTTACGTGGCTGCTACGGGTATCTAGCAAGAACAATTCTTACCTACGCAAAAACCATAACGGTGATACACAAATTGCTATTCCACCTTCTCAAGGACCGCCTTCGTCGAATCCGATCCAACTAAGGTGGGAGAGACAGACACCCGCCAGCCATCTTTATGCAACAAAGTCACATGTCAGTTGATGGAACCGGTCTCTCGTAAGCGTACGAGTAAGGTTGGTCCGGGCCGCTTCATCCCACAATACCGCTGAATCAAGAAAAGACCAAGGGAGGAAGCAATCTGAGCATCAACGCCCACAAACTCCTTTGTGTTCCACTCGTGATCTCATCTACGCATAGACCTAGCTCATGATGCCACTGTTGGGGGACGTTGCATGGGAAACAAAACATTTCCTACGCACACGCAAGATCTATCCATGGTGATGAGCATCTACAAGAGGGATAGTGGATCTACAAACCCTTGTAGATCGCTAAACGGGAAGCGTTAAGAAACGCGGTTGATGTAGTCAAACGTCTTCGCGATCCAAATCGCAAGCCGTCCCGCGATCCAATCACGATCCGTCCCGATCTAGCGCCGAACGGACGGCACCTCCGCGTTCAGCACACGTACAGCTCGATGACGATCTCCGCCTTCTTGATCCAGCAAGAGGGGGCAGAGAGATAGATGAGATCTCCAGCAGCACAACGGCGTGGTGGAGTTATCCCGGCAGGGCTTCGCCTAAGCACTACCGGAATCTATTTGGTGGACAAACTAGAGAATAGAGAACTAGCACGTGGCCGTGGGTTTTGGGGCTTTATTCCTCTAGTATATATAGGAGGGAGAGGGAGGAGCAAGCCTCCCAAGGGTTTCCCCTAGGGGTCGGCCAAACCAGGGCAAGGAGGAGTCCAATCCACTTCCTAATAGGAAGTGGATTCATATTAGGAAGGAGTCCTATTCCTTCCTATCTCCACCTTTTTTCCTCTTGGGCATATGGGCCCTTATGGGGTCGGTTCCCCAGCCCATTAGGGGCCAGTGCGCCACCTCTTGGGCCCATGTGGCCCCCCGGGGTGGGTGAGCCCCACCCAGTGGACCCCCGGAACCCATTCGTCACTCCCGGTACACTACCGGAAATACCCGAAACTTTTCCGGAACCCAAATACCACTTTCCTATATATAAATCTTTACCTCCGGACCATTGCGGATCTCCTCGTGATGTCCGGGATCTCATCCGGGACTCCGAACAACCTTCGGTCACCAACACTGTAGGAGATATGCCCTAGAGGCAATAATAAATGTTATTGATTATCTCCCTGTTCATAATTAGGTTTATGTTCCATGCTATAACTGCTATGGTTCTCGAGTCTACAATAACCACGAGGCTCGGAGGAAGACTCATATGCACGTGTGGGATAATAAACGGTAAAATGTATTCCTAGTCAAGCCTCTATGACTGGCTCAAGTATTGCATGATGATCCTGTTTTCCTGATCATGGGCATGGCTATGCCGGCAATTTTGAGGGCACAATTGTTGGTAGAACACTTGTGTTGAATCGGCCCGAATTGATGTTATGCTATGAGATACATTCGTCATAAGTTTATGGTTAATAACACAGAGAAGTTAATGTTTGTATAATTCCTTAGACCATGAGAGTATCGAGTTTCTTCATGCTTGCTTCATGAACTTTGGGGTTTGTTAAACGTCATCCGTAAATGGGTGGCTATTACGGCGGCTTACGGGTTCATGGAAAAGTATGTCAAGTGACTTGATAGCTCAAGATTGGGATTTTCTCCTCCGACGATGGAGAGATATCTCTGGGCCCTCTCGGTGTTACGGTATCCATCATCGTCTGGCCAGACACAGGGTGATTTGATCACAGGGATGCCGGAACACGGGAACGAGAAAAGAGAACAATACCGGTAACGAGGTAACTGGCATAGTGGACAAGTTGTTGATCCACGGGGATGCCTACATGTCTCACCTCGGGTATTTGTAACATATCGCGAAGCAACAGGAATAGCACACGGCAACTGGAGGTTCACTCGAATATTCATTCGTGTGGGTATAGGGATCAATATGGGTGTCCACGGCTCCGATGTTGATCATTGATCGGAAGGGGTTCCGGGTCATGTCTATACTTCACCGAACCTATAGGGTCACATGCTTAAGGGTCATCTATCTGCTGAATACTAGACAAGGAGTCCGAGAGAAAGTCACTGAAAGAGTTTCGGAGACGACGGAAAAGTTCCGGAGAGAACACCGGAAAAGTTTCGGTAAAACCGAAAAGTTGTTTCGGATAAAACCATTGATCCTAAAAGGTTTCGGCAAGCACCGAAAATGTTTTGGAGGTTGCCCGATTGGTCTAGTAATTTCTGGAATTTTTTCAGAGAAAAAACCGAAAAAGGTTTTCGGAGCTGCCGGAATTGTTTACCGGGTAAACGAAGATGGTTTTAAATTAAACCACCATACCGGAAATGTTTCGGAGCGAGTCCAGATAATTTTAGAGGGTGCCAGAAATGTTCTGGGACCTTCCGAAATTTTTCAGAAGAAATAGTTTCGGAAAACATCTTGTCCCAGCGAGAGGGGACAAGATCCCACGGATCGTGGGGGCTGTTTTTGGGCTGTTTTTGGGGGCGCCCCCTTTAGGGGACAGCCCCCTTGTGGCTGGACAAAGTGTTGGGGGGGGCCCCCATGGTGGGGGGCAGCCCCCACAAATGGTGGAGAGTGTTGGGAGGAAGGTGGGGCCCCATGGGGGAACACCATCGACAAGGGAACATGTTTTCTCCATGTTTGGTGGGAACATGTTTTCCTTGTTTGGTGGGTGCATGTTTAGTGGGCTGAATTTCAGCCCCCCCCCCTCACCCCTTCCACCACTATATAAGGAGGTGGAGAGGAGCTCTCCATCCTCACTCCAACTCTCATACACAAGCCATGCATGATCTGGCATTCTCTCTCCCTCCCAGCGAAATAGTTTCGTAGAGCCGAAAGGCTGTCTGGGTTCCGGTGGTGCGTAGGTCGGAATATTTTTGTTTTCTGCTGCGTTACCTTACAAACACATATATCTCAATACTACTGAAACATCACCGAACGTTAAGTGTGCAGACCCTGCGGGTTCGAGAACTATGTAGACATGACCGAGACACCTCTACGGTCAATAACCAATAGCGGGACATGGATGCCCATATTGGTTCCTACATATTCTACGAAGATCTTTATCAGTTGAACCTCTATGTCAAGGATTCAGTTAATCCCGTATGTTGTTCCCTTTGTTCTTCAGTATGTTACTTGCCCGAGATTCGATCGTCGGTATCTCTATACCTAGTTCAATCTCGTTACCGGCAAGTCTCTTTACTCGTTCCGTAATACAAGATCATGTGGCTAACTCTTTAGTCACTTTGCTTGCAAGGCTTATTTTGATGTTGTATTACTGAGTGGGCCCTGAGATACCTCTCCGTCACACAGAGTAACAAATCCCAGTCTCGATCCATGCCAGCTCAACAGGCACCTTCGGAGATACCTGTAGAGCATCCTTATAGTCATCCAGTTACGTTGCGACGTTTGATACACACAAGGTATTCCTTCGGTGTCAGTGAGTTGCATGATCTCATGGTCATAGGAACAGATACTTGACATGCAGAAAACTATAGCAATAAACTGACACGATCATATGCTACGTTCATAGTTTGGGTCTTGTCCATCACATCATTCTTCTAATGATGTGATCCCGTTATCAAATGACATCTCATGTCTATGGCTAGGAAACCTTGACCATCTTTGATCAACGAGCTAGTCTATTAGAGGCATACTAGGGACACAGAGTTGTCTATGTACCTACACATGTATTTGAGTTTCCAATCAATACAATTGTAGCATGGATAATAAACGATTATCATGAACAAGGAAATATAATAATAACCATTTTATTATTGCCTCTAGGGCATATTTCCAACAATACCCTCCCCATATTTGGGCTGGATATGGGGGGTGCCGGTCAGGCCGGGCGTTTGAGGCCGGTTTGAGAGGCCCGTCCGGGTCGCTTTTTCATGACCGGTCAGTGACCGGACGGCCTGTCCGGGCGTTTGAGATGGGTTTGAGGTGTCCGACTGTAGATGCTCTTACTACAACTTTTGATGGTCTCTCAAGAGCGGAGCCTCTGCTCCGGCAGCAAACGTGCAGGGTGGATGGATCCTTGTGCCGAAAGGCTTTGCGCTTTTGCCAGCACTGTAGAGTGGAGGCTGCAGCTGGAGCACTCGCACAGCCCGCCACCGCAGCACAACGTCAGCACACACGCACGTATGTCCGGCCGACTTCTCGGCCATGATCCATACAAAATTTGGTGTTTTGATCATTTTGTAAAAGTTTAGTCGGATCTAACCCCTGCTCGAAAACAGGGCCGGGCCAGTAGTGGTACAAAGTGTGCGGCCAGCACAGGGCCCACAATTTGGGCGGAAGGCCTAAATTTTGTATATAGGCGTTCTAATATTTCTCAAAAAGAAAAATCCTACACGCTGGATCTGGACCTGAGTTGAGGCCATCGAGCACAGGAGCACTGGTGCTCGATTAATATTTCTCAAAAAAGAAAACTACTCGATCGATAATACGAAAACGCTACCGTCGGTCTAAAAACGGGATCGCTACAAAAGTTCATCGGGATCGTCTCGTCTCTCGATTTGGAGACCGCAAGAGCAGTCGCGTCAAGTTCGCTATAGGAAACATGATCGTCTCGTCGACTTCGCCTCATCAGATCAATTGGATTCAGACCGCTGCCGTTTGTGCCTTCGTAGCTTCTTCTCCCAAATTTCAAAGTCGTCGCCTCGTCGGATCGATCCGTGACCAACTCTAGCCTCCAGGTGCTTAGCGAGTCCTCCTTTCCGATTAATTTCGGTTCCTACTCCTAATTCCAAATTTCCTAGTTAACTTTTGGCAGCGATCGTTACTTCGTTAGAGATCGGTTTTTACCTCCTCGGTTAAAGATTTTAGTGTAACAGTTCAATCGGACAGGACCCAAAATTAGATGAGTTAGACGGTTTGTCTAATATCCAAACATTGACGCATGATCTCCAATTGATATATGCTACTTTGTAACTTTAAATTTATTTTATTCATCTTTTTTATTTTGTGTTTTAATAATACATATTTGAGTCATCAAGAGAAACATTAGTCTGGTTCGTATAATTGCTCGTTAGCTCATTTTTTTAGTGAGATAGGACCCTATTTTTTAGTTTCGCACAGGGCCCTGGATTTTGCCGGCCCGGCCATGCTCGAAAACATTTAGAGATCTGACCATTTTCCTACCGATAAGGTCGATGGCGGTAGGGCATATCATCCTAGGCACCTGACGGTAGGGGTGCACGTCCTATCGCAAAAAAAATCTAAGTTTTAGATATAGTGCATGTATGCAGCTATAGCCGGGCACCTTGACGGTAGGGTTGCACATGTTATCACTAGTTTTGATGACGGTAGAGATGCGCTACGCTGACGTGGCCAAGTTGCCTACGTCAGGGCCCTTGGCTGTAGGCAGCTATACATTACCATCATCGACCCCGACGATAGGAAAATGATCAGATCTTAAAATATTTTTGAATAGGGGTCAGATTCAGCTAAACTTTTACAAAAGGATCAAACCACGGAAATTTCCCCACATAATAAACAGCTCTACGTTTTACGGACGCTGGTGGTGGCCTCGGGCGTGGGGGACTGGTTGGATTTCGGTACGCGCCCTTGTCCATCTACCTGAGCACACTCAACTCGGTCCACCTTTTGCGCTTGATTAGCATTATCGACTTGACCTGGTGCTAATTAAGTAATTATTCGTGTGTTTCACAAAAAAAAAGTAATTATTCGTGTGCGTACTTTTCTATCTTTCCCGCGGCCTGGCCGCTAATTGATCTTGGGTGCATGTGCCTTTTTGTTTGATTTGAAAGAAAAAGACGATGGCATCTCGAGCCTGAACTCGGTCGTCTTTTGCGACGCAATGGACCGATGGAGTGGTGGAGGCACAGTTCAGGAGCAGGGGACTGAGCCGCGTGAGTTGACGTCCGTGTTAATTGAGTTTTGCAAATCTGAAAGTGATCGAAAGGGGTGTTTGCTATCGACTTTCGTGCTATGTTTAATTAGGCCACGTACCGCAGCACGAGAATCAGGCCATCTCCATCAGCATCTCACTCACACGCTTTGGCCGTTATTCTTTTTCTACTACTGTTGTTATAGCTACCTCTGGCCAACCGCACCACTGGCCTTTATTCTGATGGTGTCGTCGTCCAGGTCTTAGTTAATTTACAGTAGCATATTTAAGCATCAATAAATCGCGTGCGTCAAAAACAGGGCTTTTAAAGCGCGTGCCCGTGCGGTGGGCTCCAGCGGGCGCGGTAGTTTTGGCGCGTGTCGACGCGCACGCGCTATAAATCCAGCGCCCTCCACGCGCCCTCTCCATCACTCTGCCTCGCCACGCGCCCTCTCCCCCGCTCTGCCTCGTCACACGCCCTCTTCGCCGCTCTTCTTCTTTCTTGCCTCGCCGCCGCCGCGCCACCATGCCGCCGGGGAAGTTCGGGCTACCACGGCGTCCGCGCGCGTCCCTCCGGCGCCTTCTACGCCAAGATCCGCTCCGATGAGATGCGCCTCGGCCTCGGCACGTTCTGCACCGCCCACGAGGCCGGCCGCGTGGCGCCTCCGGCGGCCTCGTAGGGAGATGAACTTCCCCGAGGTAGCGACGCGGGAGCGGGCGCAGGAGCTCGCGCCTCCCCCGCGGCTTGTCACCGACGAGGACCGTCGCGAGAACCGGAGGCGGGAGCGCCGCCTCGGCATCGCTGAGATGGACGAGGAGGCCATGGCGGTGTGGCGCCAACGGTTCCCGAAGGACGTCGTCAACGAGCGCGAATTCTACGCGCAAAGGAGAGCGGAGAGGAGGGCGGAGCGAGCTGCCTATCGCGAGGACAGGCGTACGCGGAAGGAGGCCGCGCTCTTCAACATCGAGCTCAAAGAAGCGTCGACCTGGGACTCCGACGATGAACGGTGGATTGACGCCTTCATTCCGACGTCAGAGTCGGAGGAGGACGACGACGAGGAGTAGTTAGCCGCCGGCTTTTCTATCGTTTTTTTACTATCTATGCTATGAAATATGTTGGTTGAAATATGCTATGAAATATGCTATGACTATGTTGGTTCAAATATGACTATGTTGGTTGAGATATGCGTGGCGCGGCGCGCTGTAGTTTAGCGTGCCTGCTAAAGCGCTACAGCGGCGCGCTAAAATTTACAGTGCATGGTGAAGCAACTGCCTACTCGGGCCAAAAAACGGCCGTTGCGCACGTTGTAATTTTTTTTGGCGCGCCGCGCCTCTGCGCGTCTGTTGGAGATGCTCTTAGTGTACCCGGGGGGAAATTCCATGCTTCGCTCGGAAGCTTCTGAGAAATGAGAATGTGCCGGCCGATCGGTCCTGTGAGACAAATCTACTCCCAACGTCTCATAATATAAAACGTTTTTTTAACACTACATATATATGAACCTTTTTGATACTATATAATGTCAAAAATTCTTTTATATTGTCGAATGGAGGGAGAACTTGTTTATTTATCAGCTGGATGGCCAAATTAATTATACAATCATCGTGACACGATCAAATATTACCACAAGCAGTATGGGAATCTCCAACGCCAACTCTCATACCTCTCGCAACCGTTAGGACCGCGCTATCCAAACTGCGGAAGCCATTCAAGGCGGTCCTGTATCGGTTCGCGACGGTGTCCGGATGCATTTTCTTCCACAAACCCAAGACAAACGTGTGTGAAGTTTGCGGGAGTCCGGACCAATCATAAGCCCGCTTCCGACAGCCCTGGCCCACCAAAACCCCCTCCCTCTTCCCACGCATGCTTCCCGCACGGTGTCAGTTGCCCGCATTCGTGTCGCTGTTGAGCGGCCGCTCCCCATTGAAAAGCAGACACGACCTCTCATTGACGCCGGCATTGAAGCGGCTCGCCACACGAAGGCGCCGCCCGCGACGCGTCTCCGGTGTCCGTGCATGCTCAATGTCGGAGACGCTTCACTGGACGGGACGAGACGGATATCTACCATGCTCATGCCCCGTCCGTTCGTATGCCACCATTAAGCAGGCTCGCCGGCCAAGAAACCCACTCTAGTATCCCACATTGACGCCTGGCCTCAACGGAATAAACTATTTAAGGGCGGCCACACCCGACTATCTCCACATCACAACACACCCGCTCCACATCGTCCTCCTTTCCTTCACATCCGCCATGACCGCCAGGGAGAAAGCACTGTGGGACAATCTGTCGTCGGAGATGAAGCACAGGGTGGCTGCACTTGCCGCCGCCTGGCAGAGCCGCCGTGCCAGGCGGATCGAGGCCGGTTTGCCGACCAGCTTGCCCGAGGACGACACCACGATGAAGATGGGCTCCGATGACACCGCCGCGGCTCCCGCGCCTCCTTCCACACCGGTTACACCATGGAGCAGCCGCATACGCGCTACAATGCCACCATGGCAGAGGGGCAGCCTGCGCTGGCACCTACGTCGGGGTTAGAGCGGGCGCTGGAGGAACATCGGCTAGCGTTGGGTCAGATCTACGGCAAGTGCGCGAGCGAGGCGGCCATGGCCGCGACGAACCCGAACTTCGTCGCGGAGCAGGGTGCCATCTACGATGTCATCCACGCTCAAGCTGCCGCTCGCCAGGAAGCGGCCGCCGCGAAGGCACAGTTGCAGGCGATCGCAGTGGAGAACAACACCAACTGCGCCCCCTACGTGCCGCCAACGAACCATCAGACGGCCCGGTGGGACGACGATAACTAAGGCGTCACCATTTTCCTCGTGGACCTCACGTTCACCGGCGACGGACATGGCGTGGACTCCTCCGAGGATGAGTAGAGTACGGGAGGCGGAAAGGCCTGGTGTCCCATGTGGGCCGGTCCGTCTCCCGTGTTCCACTCTTCCTCGCCGGAGACCGCACCTTCACTTCATCGGTCTTATCGCCGGTGCTCATGGAGGCGGTGGATGGAGGACGACACGGGCTTGGACGCCGGGCGCCGCCGCCGTAGGATAGGTTTAGGGGCGGGTCTTTTTTTTGTTCTAAATGTTCGAAATGTAATAAAATCCATTGTGTTTGTATGAAGCGGCCATGTTTGCATGAATTTCATCCAATTTATTGAAAAAAAATTGAAATGTATGCGGCTAACGTGGGATGTCGTACTTCCGCATCCGTGTCCGCGGACTGATACCCCCTGTTCGCAGACGAATACAGAAGGAAATTTGCGGGCTGCCTTTGGAGATGCCCTAAGAGCATCTACAGCCGGGCGCCCCAAACCCGCCTCATACGCGCGGGCAGGCCGCCGAGTCACGAAATTTCGACCCAGACGGGCTTCTTAAACGGGCCTCAAACGCACTGGCTGACCGGCACCCCTCATATCCATCCCAAATATGAGGCGGATATGGGGGAGCCCGGGCGCGCCCGGGCACGCTCGCCAAGTCGGACCTGACAGCCCGCCCCCGTCGCAAATTGCCCCAAATCCACTCGGCAGAACTCCCGAATCCATTTGCTCTTTCCTCTTTTCTTCCTCCTCTGCGTCGTTCGTCTCGCAGCTCCACCGCCGCGCACGCTCTGTCGCCGTTCCTAGCCTGTGCCCCGCCAGCTCCGGTAGAGCAGTCTTATGTCCCGTTCTCGCCGCGGAGGACGTCATCGTCGACCCGGAAGACAACCCGGTACGTCCGACAATTCTCTGGCTTCGCCTTGCGCTGGATGTGTTTGACACAATGTCTGACCGGTTTTTGTCATTTTTTTATGGGAAACGATGGATTGATTTATTGTGCACTTCAGGTGCACGCGCAACTATTCAATGATCTCGTGATGCATATGTGGACCCACAATGAAAATTAAAGATCGGATGATTGATTGTGCACTTCAAATAAATTTTATGTAAACACTATTTATGTTTGGTACCAACATTTGTTATTTACGTGCGACATTGATTTGTGTGATCGACATGCATGATTTTGCATGGATTTGAGAGTCCGGATACGAGATATGTGGATGCGGGGACCAAAATATGAGGTGACGTCCGGCTGCGTCCGTGGGCATGCCCGGGTGCGTCCGCGGACCTATAAGTGGCCGGATTTGCCCAGCCCGACTGTCGATGCTCTAAGAGCATCTACAACCAGACCCCTCAAACCCGTCTCAAACGCCCGGACAAGCCGCCCGGTCACTAACTGGTCACGAAAATGTGACCCGGACGGGCCTATCAAACCGGACTCAAACGCCCGGGCTGACCGGCACCCCCCATATCCAACCCAAATATGAGGCAGATATGGGGGAGCCCGGGCACGCCCGCCTGGCCCGCATCGACCCCACATATATTCGCCCTCATCCGTTCATCAGACCAAAACCCTAGCCACTTCACTCCACTCCCCTTCACTCCCATTCGCCACCCTAGCTCACCTCCGGCGATCTACGGCCTTCTCCGCCATGGCGGGCAGCGGATCTGAGTCCTTCACCTCCAGATCCGTCGACCACGAGATCATCCCATGCAAAATCGAGGAGGAGATGGCCGTCGTCGGACGATATCATGCCGCGGCGTGCCTGCCGGGCGAGGCCCTCGCGGCGGTGGACGTTGGAGAGGCGGAGTCACACTCTCTGGTACCCCGTAGGGTGCACCTGTGCGGGCGCCGCAACCGCGTCGTGGTGGAAATCGGCTCCTCCCAGGAAGGGTCCGTCATCGAACTCACGTCCACCGGCACCGTTCGGGTTACGGGCTCCGACGAGGAAGAGTAGGGCACTACAGGAATCAGGTTCTTTGCCGTCCGCCATGGCGGACGGCAAAGGCATAACCACGGACGGCAAAATTTTGGGCCGAATAAACTCCGGCAAAGAGGTCCTTTGTCGTCTGCCTTGGCACAGCGGACGGCAAAGATTCTTTGCCGTCAGCCCGTAGACGGCAACGAGCCTGGACGGCGTAGTACTGACGTTAGCACCGTTAGGTGGCTAACGGCCCCCACCAAAGTCTTTGCCGTCAGCCCCCGGACGGCAAACACTCAGTCCTTTGCCGTCTGCCTCGGATGGCCCCACACAGGCCTTTGCCATCTGCCCCGGACGACCCCGCCCAGCCCTTTGCCGTCCGCCCCCGCTATGCCGACGGCCACCGTCGGCAAAGAAGCCAAATGGCCCCAGGCCTGGCGCTCCCAGGTTTAACAGGTGGCTGCCACGTGTCCTCTTTGCCGACGGTGGCCGTCGGCATAGCGGTCTTTGCCGTTCGGGGCAGACGGCAAAGAGGCTGTATTGCCTCTTTTTTGCTTGTTTTTGTTATATTCAACAATTTTGACAGGCAAATATATGATATGTATATATACATTTCACAGAAACAATATCCCTGCCATATGGATATGATCAACCAACAATTATACCAAATTAAAAGTATCAAATGTCACATTGTTCACCATATTACATTAGTTTCATCCATACATACATAGTCTCATACATAGGTAGAAAGTTTCACGTAAGTTCATCGATACAAAATGGGTGCTTTGTTTGATTTCGACTAGCCCTATATGTTCATGAGTCCTTCTAGTCTCCTTCGACTGGAACCAATAACATTTGAAGACTACGACGTTTGGTGGGTTTTCACCAAAGAATATAAGTTCATAAATTGCTTCAACTCTTCCATAATACTCGACACCTCCTTCGCCGATAGCAGAGACAACAATTTGTAGACTTTCGGTCGGCCATAGATAGCTCTTTGCCAAAAGTACGAAAACGATACCCGTTGATGTCGTATTTGTCAAATGAACGGACCTTATAGTCAAAACCATTAGCGACTTGTCTCAATTCGGCGTCCATAGACTCTGAATTAGCCTACAAGTTTAATACGAAAGGATTGTTGCATTAGCCGCAAACTAGACGAAGAAATGAAATGGTCTAATGGAAATTACCGTTTGTTTGAACCAAGAGATGAAACCGGGATAGCCGCCTCCATGCTTTGCCAGAAGCTCATACTCTTTGATGGAATCCTTTTGGATCACCGCTCCATCCGAGAATTTGGCGACGTATCGACTGTATCACATATCCGGGAATAAGAGCAGTTCAAAGGAATTAGAAGTTGCAAAACAATGTACCGAGAACTTACTCGATGTATGGCCGCACTTCTGTTAGGTTGTTGAAGATATACAACGAAATGGTCCGCCATTCTTCGACATCCAGCGCTATTGCTTTCGAAGCACCGGCTGGTGCGAGCTTCCCTTTGAATAGGCTGAGGTTGGATCGACCTTTTTCACGGTCGCCATCATTGTACCGAGGCTTCGGATTATGCAAATGACGATTCTTGGCTTCGTAGTGTGCTGTCACAAAGTTTGCCGCCTCCTCAGTAATGATTGCCTTGGCCATCGATGCTTCAATTCTACGTTTATTTTTACATTTTGCTCGAAGCGTCTTCTGCATCCTCTCAGTTGCGAAGCACCAACGATTTTGCACGCCCCCCCCCCCCCAATCTTGCCTCGGTCGGGAGATGCAAAATCAAATGCTGCATTGGATTAAAGAAGCCCGGTGGAAAGATCTTTTCTAACTTGCAGATCAACTCCGGCGCCAACTCTTCCAGTTCATCTAGCACGTCAGGCGAAAGTTCTTTCGCACAAAGAGCACGGAAGAAATAGCTCAGCTCTGCCAGTACTAGCCATTCATCCTCAGGGATAAAGCCACGCAACATCACCGGCATTACCCGCTCAAGCCATATGTGCCAATCATGACTCTTGAGACCAAATATTTTCAATTTGTCAAGACTCGCTCCCCTCTTTAGATTCGCTGCATACCCATCGGGGAACATCAACTGCATTTTCACCCACAAGATCATTTCCCTCATAGCTGGCCTTCCAAGATTGAACCATGCCTTTGGCTTCCTCCAGTTCTTCTTTCCTTTCGGTTGTCGCATGTTTTGTAACGGTCTATCACATAGAGCCTCCTGATCGACTCTAGCCTTAGGATTATCCTTTAACTTCCCCTCTATGCCGAACAATGTACCAAAAAGGGCCTCGGCGATATTCTTTTCAGTGTGCATCACGTCGATGTTGTGTGGGCAAAGGAGGTCTTTAAAGTAAGGCAGATCCCACAAGCATATCTTGTGAGTCCAGGCGTGTTCCGAATTATACCCTTTGAAATATCCTGGACGCTCTGGATCAGGCTCGAGAGCGTTTAACTGATCCAGGGTCTGTTGGCCTGTCAATGCAGGTGGTGCAGAGTTTTTGACAACTCTACCTTTGATGAAATTCTTCTTGTCTTTTCTGAACTTATGGCGAGGATCCAGGAACTGTCTATGCAAGTCGAAGCAAGAATACTTGCGACCCGCCTGCAGCCAACGGAACTGAAGAGCTGCCTTGCATGTGGGGCACGGGAACCTTCCATGCACACACCAGCCAACGAATAGCGCATACGCCGGCAAGTCATGCGTCGAGTACATGTACCACACATGCATTTTGAAGTTTTGTTTTGTAGCGGCGTCATATGTCTTGATCCCATTATCCCAAGCTTCTTGCAATTCATCCTTAAGCGGCTGCATGTACACATTCATATTCTTCCCCGGATAGTTGGGCCCTGGAATTATCAATGTCAAGAAAATGTTCTTTCTTTTCATAATCTCTCCGGGGGGGGATTGAGTGGAATGACAAATACAGGCCAACAACTGTATTGGGTTGCCGTCATACCAAACACATTGAACCCATCCGTGCTGATGGCGACTCGAGGATGCCTTGGATCTGCCGTTTTATCCTTATGTAATGCATCGAAGTGCTTCCACGCAAAAGCGTCTGAAGTGTGTCCCAACATCGGATTCCCATCTGCATCTAGTTCGGTTCTTTTGCCCAATTTGTGCCACGTCATCTGTCTGGCCGTCTCTTCGACCATGAAAAGATATTGAAGTCTTGGTATGATTGGCATATACCGAAGAACATTAACTGGGATTTTGGTCTGACTCTTCTCACCCATACCGTTGTCTACCACAACATACCTGGAAGACTTGCAAATGGGACAATAGTTCAAGCCCGCATACTCAAGCCTAAATAAGGCATATCCATTCTCACAGGCATCTATCTTCTCATAGGGCATCTTAAGCGCGCGCAGCATTTTGTCCAACTGGTACAGGTTTGCAGGCAATACATGGCCTTTGGGTAGAAAGCGTCCAAATATTATCATCATCGCGTCGTAGCATTCTCTGCCCAGGTTGAACTGAGCCTTCAGAGCCATTACTTGCGCGATGGCATCCAGCTGACAAAGCTCAGTGTGCTTGTGGAGAAGACGTTTTGAAGACTCCAACATTTCATAGAAGGCCTTTGCAGATTCCTCCATCTCATCATCCTAATCCCTAGCATCATCAAAGTCTTGCACCATGTCTTCGATCCCGATACCATGCTCGTCGGTGCGATGACGAACCACCTCAGCTCTGGCACGTTGGGCAGACTCACCATAAAATCTCCACACCGTATAATCAGGCGTAAAACCCCACTTCTGCAAGTGTTTACCCATTTCATCCCGTGTCCACTTTTTATGGTTGTCTCACCGGACACAGGGGCACCAGGTTATTTCCTAGCCAATTGCAAATGCGGCTCTCAGAAACCCCTTGGTTTTTGTTAACCATTCAATGGTCATGTCTTTCTGACTAGGGTGAACGGTGTACATCCACGCACGATCACTCATCTTGCCTACCTACTAAACACACAAGAAATATATATATAATTCATCATCTATATTCATCAGTTAATCAAGTTTGTCAGTTTTATTACGTCCATGCAACCTACACGCTAATAGGTAAAGATAGGTCCTAATCCCACCCGAGTATGTGTAGATTGGGTTCGTTTTCCCATGCTCTGCTCCGGATCCGACGCAGAATTTCGGCATCACCTCCCCGCTGTTCTCCTGATACATGTCTCGGCAATAAGCAGAGAGGATGTGTACCCGAAGAACAACAGGGAGGCTGAAAGGATCGATATGGTTGACTAGAGGGGGGTGAATAGGCAACTACCAATTTTTAGCTTTTCTTAACAAATTAGGGTTAGCAACAAAATAGGTTGTCTAGATATGCAACTAGGTGAGCAACCTATATGATGCTAACAATCACAACATAAGCAAGCAAGCAAGATACAATACAAGTAAATCATGCAAAAAGTAAAGGTAAGAAGTAACCACAAGTGGAGTCGGTGAAGACGAGGATGTGTTTCCGAAGTTCCTTCCCTTTGAGAGAAAGTACGTCTCCGTTGGAGTGGTGTGGAGGCACAATGCTCCCCAAGAAGCCACTAAGGCCACCGTATTCTCCTCACGCCCTCACACAATGCGAGATGCCGTGATTCCACTAGTGGTGCCCTTGAAGGCGGCGACCGAACCTTTACAAACAAGGTTGGGGCGATCTCCACAACTTAATTGGAGGCTCCCAACACCACCACGGAGCTTCACCACAATGGAATGTGGCTCCGAGGCGACCTCAACCGTCTAGGGTGCTCAAACACCCAAGAGTAACAAGATTCGCAAGGGATTAGTGGGGGGAATCAAATTTCTCTTGGTGGAAGTGTAGATCGGGGCCTTCTCAACCAATCCCTAAAGAATCAACAAGTTTGATCGGCTAGGGAGAGAGATCGGGCAAGAATGAGCTTTTGGAGTAACAATGGAGCTTGGGGGAGGAGGTCAACCTTGGGAAGAAGAAGACCCCCCCTTTATATAGGGAGACAAAAATCCAACCGTTTTCTGCCCTGAGCCCGCAGCCAAGCGGTACTACCGCTCCTAGGAGCGGTACTACCGCTTAGGCGGTACAACCTCGCACTAGCCTGAAACACACTAAGTGTACCACGGTAGTGCCGCCGGAGCGGTACTACCGCTGCCCCTGGCGGTACTACCGCTTAGGGGGTTTAGACCAGGAGAGGCAGCAGTAGTAGAGGTAGCCAGGGCGGCAGTACCGTGTGAAGCGGTACTACCGTCCTAGTACCGCACTACTACCGCTTAAGGGAAAATGGAACAGAGGCGTGCACTGAGGAAACCCCTCAAGCGGTAGTGGCGGCGGTAGTAAGGGCGGTAGTACCGCCAGAGCGGTACTACCGTGCTACTACCGAAAAAGCAAACTGGCAACAGAGAGTTGCATGCTCGGGGAAACCCCAAGCGGTAGTGCCATGGAAGTGCCCAGCGGTACTAGCGCTTGCATAAGCGTACTACCGTGGGCACCAGCGGTACTACCGCTTGCATGCCTCTGAAACTCCACAGAAAACATAGGAAAGGCTCCAGAGAAGGGAAAGGAGGCAGTGGGTGCATATGGGGCTGTGTACGTGTTGATTCCACCCATACCTTTCCAACGCGGACCCCCTCTTAATAGTACGGGTTTCCTACGACTCAAATCCACCAAAAAGAAGTCGTCGGAAAAATAACCGTCTTCACTCTTTACCATCGAGGGAAGATAAACCGTCTCGTGCCTATCAATGTAATCTCTGAAAAGGTCAATGCACACGATTAGTCCGCAAAGCGCATTGTCATCAATCATCGAAACTAATGGGGTAAAATATGCCCTAACAATCTCCCCCTTTTCGGTGGATTGATGACAACACGGGATTTACACAAAGGAGATAAGAGATAAGAATGCAAACCAACTATCTACAAAATATAGACAGGCTCCCCCTAGATGTGTGCACTACTTGAGTATGCCTTTGGAATGCAAAGTGCACACACTAGGATCAACACTCCCTCTATATTTTATAAATAGGGCAACACTTGCGACAACATAATATACAATGCTAAGCATGATTGCAATACGAACAATGAGTCATAAACTCACACATAACGAGACATAATTATGATAACTAGAGTAGCATATGTCTTACACCATATGAAAGAGTCTCGCACCAAACCAAAGCAAACGAAGATAAAGGAGTTCACAAGCAAGAAAATCGAAGCAAATAAAGGCAAGCTTGTGACTCAGCAACACCCTGCAGAAAACAAATGCAAACCCCGGTCCTAGACTCTCTCCCCCTTTGGCATCGAGACACCAAAAGGGCAAAGAGTGACACTACGCGCCGACAGGTGGTAGCACTAGTCTCCTCCCATGGACTCGTTGGAGTCCTCAGCATCGGACTCCTCGTCAGACGTCTCCTCCGAGTCTGCGGGATCCTCAGACTCCTCCTCTTCGTGCTCCAGCTCCGGAGCGGGTGCCGATGCGCCGGTGATGGAATCATCTGAGTCAGTCCAGCGGGAGTGAGATGAAATCCAATTGTCTTCAGGAGTGATAACTGTCTCAGAACCGTCTCAACAGCAATATCAAGTTTCCTCATGATGGCCTTCCTCTGCTGACGTGCCTTCTTGGCATCCACATGTGCCAAGTACATCTTGTGCTGAACATCCGTCTGAAGACAAAACAGCTTCTTCACCTTGTTCTTGAGCTTGGCAGCCCAACCAGACGAACCAGACGAGTGCGCGGGGTCGGGCACATAGTCAGAATCCTCCACATCCTCCTCAGAAGCAAGTGGCACGCTCGCAGCACGACGGGTGGGAGCCCAGAGCTCCTTCTGGCGCAAGTTGATCGTCTCATGAGAAGTCAGAGGCCCGGTCTCAAGCTGCTCCCTAGGGAACATGGCAGTCCAAGTGTTCACAATGAGTCTGAAAATGAAAGGAGCATAGATCGGCACGTGATCACCATATGTTGCATTCACAAGCTCCTTCCACATGACATGAGAGACGTCCAAAACAGCCCCCGTGCCCTTCTCAGAGTGGCACAACAATAGCATATCCACCAAGTGTCCGTGCACCATGTCCAAGTTGCCAACTCGAGGAAAGAGAGTGTGCCGGAAAATGCGATGCATAATATCAAAGAATGGTTGCAGTCCTTCTTGGATCCCTTATCTGTCGGAGTGATGGTCATGTGGGGAAGCAGATTGTCCTTGTGAGAAGGTCCACCCTCATGGTGAGGGCGCAGACCAAGGGGCTTCTTCAGCCCCTCATCGGGATAGCCCAGAAGACCCATGAACTCACCCCAAGTGGCACGAAGCTGTCTACCGTGAGTCATCCAAATCATAGTCCTGTCCTCACTTGTCCCAAACCACACGGTTGCAAAGAACTGTGCAACCAACTCTGCATCAAAGTCATAGTTGAAGGTCATGATGGGCACAATGTTGAACTGCACACAAAGGTCAAGAGCTTCTCCAAAGTATGCACGGTCCTTCTCCATATGCTCAATGTTGATAGACTTGGTCTTGACAAAAAGATTTTTCTTGGCCTTGATCCTGTCAAAATACACCAAAGATTGATCCTTGGTCCAGAAGGGACGGCTCACAAGAGATGCGTCTTGAGGACGACAGTAGGGATTCCTCTCGCGGTACTGCCAATACTCATTTTGCTTCATCTCAGCTGCAGTCTTGACAGGAGACTTCTTTTTGCGAGCAACTGACTTGGCACTAGACTTGCCCTTGTTTCTGGCTGACTGACGACGAGCTGGTGGTGGTGTCGGGGCAGCCACTTCTTCTTCCTCTTCTTCAGAATAGACAGGCCTGGTGTAATGGGTGCGCCCATGTTTGGATGGAGGATTCGCATTCTTGCGACGAGCCTTGGAGCTACTACCACCGGGTTCCATGGCGAGAGGAGATGGTGGGAATGGACTCCACCGGACGGAAACAAGGAGGACGGCACGGAATCGGCCAGCCGGAGCGGCGGCTGGGGCAGTTCTTCGTCGCCTGTGAGAGAGAGAGGCGTGGGGAGGAAAAGTGAATGGGTATGGGGGAGTTAGAACTCCCCCTGCCCGATACTTAACCCCACAGCATCCCTCCAAGCGGTAGTATCGCTAGGAGTAGCGGTAATACCGTTCCTATCCAGCGGTAGTACCACATCCATGAGACAGAACAACCCAGATCAATGAGGAGAAAAGATGGCTTATCCAGAAATTAGAGGTTTGAGAGAGGAAAGGCTTAGGTTGGAGACTCGAAAACACCACAAATGGGAAGGGATATTCCATGGTCAAAGGCAACCAAAAACAAGAGCACACATGGAGAGATCCAACACAGGAAAGCCTAGAACGAGAAAGCACAACTCAAACCAAATGAACAAAACCTCTCAAAGAGAGGGCGGTGACCGAAGTCACCTATGTTTGAGTCAATTGGTATGGCACCGCGAAGATTTTAACCTTGGGCCCATGACCAAAACTCATCTCTGAAGCACATGAACCATCAAAAATGGCTAAAGTGAAAGACTTGATCAATTTATGCATAATGGGGGGAGGGAGAGTTCATTGAGAGAACAACACTCCCCCTATGTCCATGCCTACATCTAGAACAAGACAATCATGATGAATGTGGTGGGGTGTGACGAGATTCAAGACACGTTGCTTGAATCAATGATATTTAGCTCATGCCTTAACTCGCGAAATCTTGCTTCATCCAATGGCTTCGTGAAAATATCGGCTAGTTGCTCTTGAGTTCCTATATGAATAATATCAATCTCTCCCCGCTTGACGTGATCCCGGATGAAATGATGACGAATCTCAATGTGCTTCGTCTTGCTATGTTGCACCGGATTGTGGGAGATCATGATTGCACTTTCATTGTCACAGAAGAGAGGCACTTTGTCACAAGTGACACCATAATCCTTTAAAGTTTGCCTCATCCATAACAATTGTGCACAACAACTTGCGGCAGCTACATACTCAGCCTCGGTGGTGGAGAGAGACACACAATTTTGCTTCTTCGAAGACCAACTCACCAAAGTTTGGGGTATGAGCCAAATATCGAAAGATTCGCTTGACCGCCACCAAGTGACTTTCCTTAGGCGCGGCTTGAAACCGTGCACACATTCCCACACTCAACATGATATCTGGCCTAGATGCACAAAGGTAAAGCAAGGATCCAATCATGGAACGATATACCTTTTGATCCACCGCTTTACCATTGGGATCGATGTCAAGTTGGCACTTGGTAGGCATTGGAGTCTTGGCCGGCTTGACATCTACTAGCTTGAATCTCTTGAGCACGTCTTGGGTATATTTGGCTTGGTTGATGAAGGTTCCTTCTCTTCTGTGCTTGACTTTAAAACCAAGAAAGAACTTCAACTCTCCCATCATAGACATCTCAAACTTCTCGGTCATGAGTGCGGCAAACTCATCATTGAAAGCTTTGTTAGGAGAACCAAAGATAATATCATCAACATATAGTTGGCATATGAACAAATCCCCTTTAACCCTCTTAGTAAAAAGAGTGGGATCGATTTTCCCAATTTCAAACCCACGGTCTTGCAACAACTCGGTAAGGTGCTCATACCACGCATGTGGGGCTTGTTTAAGGCCATAGAGTGCCTTATCGAGCTTGTATACATGATTGGGGAACTTGGGATCCTCGAACCCCGGGGGTTGTTTGACATATACCAACTCATTAAGAGGACCATTAAGAAATGCACTCTTCACATCCATTTGTTGCAACTTAAAATCATGATGAGAAGCATATGCAAGCAACATACGAATAGATTCAAGACGAGCAACGGGAGCAAAGGTTTCACCGTAGTCGATACCCTCGACTTGGGAGTAGCCTTGTGCCACCAATCTTGCCTTGTTTCGAGTGACAACACCGTTCGTATCTTGCTTGTTCTTGAAGATCCATTTGGTTCCAATGACATTATGATTCTCCGTTGGCCTTGGCACCAATGTCCACACTTTGTTGCGCTCGAAGTTGTTGAGTTCATCATGCATGGCTTCAAGCCAATCCGTGTCCTCGAGCGCCTCATGTACCTTTTGGGGTTCAACACACGAAACAAACGCGTGATGCTCACAAAAGTTTGATAATTGTTTACGAGTGGTTACCCCTTTCTTTAAGCTTCCATAGACATTTTCCAAGACATGCCCTTTTTCTCGAGTTTGGAAGCAATCTTGGCGGCACGACGCTCCAATAGCTCCTCCGGAGTCACTTGAGGAGGATTATCTCGAGCGTCATCTTGAGCTTGCTCTTGATCATGAGCTTGCCCTTGATCTTGAGCTTGCTCGGTGTCGTGATCTTGATCTTGGGCATCATTTGGTGCATCACCAACATCTTGAGATTGATCTTGCCCTTGATCTTGATCACTTGGTTGAGGGCCTTCGGTTTGTTCTTCCAAAGCGTGTGGGTCTTGTGTCGGTGATGGTTCCACTTGCGTAGAACATTGTCCTTCTCCTTCCACCACAAGGGGTTCCTCAATGGGTAGGATTTGGCCCACACCCATTCTTCTTATGGCTTGAGGAGGAATTTCATCACCTACATCACAAAGACCACTTTGCTCCACTTGGGAGCCATTATTCTCGTCAAACTCCACGTTACACGTCTCCTCAATGAGTCCAGTGGACTTGTTGAGAACACGGTAAGCATGAGAGTTTGTAGCATAACCAACAAATATACCCTCTTGAGCTCTAGAATCAAATTTAGACAAGCGAACACCTTTCTTGAGAATGAAACACTTACAACCGAACACCCGGAAGTACGTGAGGTTGGGCTTGTTGCCGGTAAGTATTTCATATGGAGTCTTGTTCAAGCCTTTGCGGAGGTAGAGCCGATTGGATGCATGACAAGCAGTGTTGATGGCTTCGGCCCAAAAGTTGTATGGAGACTTGAACTCCGCCATCATGGTCCTTGCCGCGTCCATCAACGTCCGGTTCTTCCTCTCCGCTACACCATTTTGTTGAGGGGTATAAGGTGCGGAATATTGATGCTTGATCCCCTCATCACCAAGAAACTCATCCAAGGTGTAGTTCTTGAACTCGGTGCCGTTGTCGCTTCTAATGATCAATATCTTTGCATCATGTTGACGTTGAGCTTCATTAGCAAAGTCGATCACGGTTTGTTGGGTCTCGCTCTTCCTCTTGAAGAAATATACCCAAGTGTATCTTGAATAATCATCCACAATCACCAAGCAATACTTTCTTCCCCCAAGACTGTCAAACATTGGAGGACCAAAGAGATCCATGTGAAGGAGCTCCAAGGGCCTCTTCGAAGAGATAATGGTCTTGGGTCGGTGAGCCGTCTCATGTAACTTCCCTTCGATACAAGCACTGCAAGCACGATCTTTGACAAAACTAACATTTGTTAGTCCTCGGATGTGGTCCCCTTTGAGGAGACTTTGCAAAGATCTCATATTGACGTGGGCTAAACGGTGATGCCAAAGCCATCCCACGTCAACTTTAGCCATCAGGCAAGTCGCGGTCTTAGTGGGTCGCTCCGAGAAGTTAACCACATAGAGACCGTTCTCGACATGCCCAACAAAAGCTACTTTAAGAGTCTTGCTCCACAAAAGGGTCACGGTATCAATATCAAAGAACGTTGCAAAGCCCATAATAGCAAGTTGACGAACGGAAAGTAAATTGAATGCAAGGGTCTCAACAAGCATGACCTTCTCAATGGACAAGTCCGGTGAGATGACCACCTTGCCGAGACCCAATACCTTTGACATTGAAGCATCACCATATTGGACATGGGTGGGCACAGATGAACTTGCTTGAACGTCCACCACCAAGTCCTTGCTTCCGGTCATATGATTTGTCGCTCCACTATCAAGCAACCATGACACCCCACCGGAAGCAAACTCCTACATAAGATCAATGCTTGGTTTTAGGTACCCATTCTTGAATGGGTCCTTTCATGTTAGTAACAAGGGTCTTAGGAACCCAAATGAACCATTCAATGTACTCATAAGAAGAACCAACAAATTTGGCATAAACATGCCTATCACTAGCACGGCATAAAACATAAGAAGGGTTAAAATCGCCGGCTTTGTTGGGATGAGTGGTCTTGCCCCTATTGACATTACTACCCACCGCCTCGTTCTTCTTCTTCTTAGGAGCACCCTCTCCCTCTTTCATAAATGTATCTTTGAGAGGGAGAGCTAGCTTGGTCTTGCTCTTCTTGTTTGACTTCTTCTTCTTCTTCGACTTGGGTGCAAATCCAAGTCCCTCCTTTGCCACAACTTCCTTTTGATTGCTCAAAAGTTCGTTGAGATTTTTCTCACCTTGTATGCACGCGACAAGGCCTTTCTCAATTTGCTCTTTCAACTTGGCATTCTCCTCAACAAGATGTGCATGCTCACAACAAGGGTTAGTTGCACGAGCATTATCAATTAAAACAAAAGGAGGACAAGTAGCAATTTCTTTAGTTAGCTTCACTTGGAGTTGATCATGAGACTCTTTGAGTGTAGCATGAGCACTTTTCAAGGCCTTGTGAGCCCTGTCAAGTAAATCAAACTCCTCTTCGAGTCTAGCATGGCCAACCCCAAGTTCATCCTTCTCAGTTTTAAGCACTTTAGCAAGAACAATAGCATGATCACGATCTTTCTTTAATTTAGCAAGATCTAGATTGTGTGTCTCCTCAAGAGCCACTCTATGACCTTGCTCTTCCTCAAGAGCAATAGAAAGATCGGCAATCTCATCGGCATAATCTCTACTATGCCCTTCCAACTTAGAGATGGTCTCTTCATGAGATTCGATGATTTCATTGGCCTCACCTAATTGTTCCAAGAGAGCCACAAAGTGCTTCTTGGTCTCACCTTTGATCTTGGCCATGAACTTGTCAAATTCATTTTCCTCCACCTTTGCCTCCTCACTTTCTTCCACACAATTCATCAAAGAAGGAGTGGAAGAAATGCTGGTTTTGATGTTGGAGGTTACCTTGTTGGTGGCCTTGGCCATGAGGCACTTGTGGGTGGTGATGGAGTTCTCGTTGGGGGAGTTGAAGAGGGACACCTTTGGTGATGGAGAGGTGGCGATGGCGACGGAGGCCGTAGCAACCCCTTCACCACTAGCAACTTCATCATCATCGGAGTCGTACTCTTCTTGCACCACCAAACTCTTTTGAGGCACCTTCTTCATGTAGTTGTTGTTCCTGTTGGGGAAGGACTTGGCCTTTTCTTTGCGGATGAGCTTGCCACCATTGTCCTCCCTCTTCTCATACGGACAATCCACCACAAAGTGATTCACATTGCCACAATTGTAGCACGTCCTTACCCGTTGCTTGCCCTTTGAGTTGTTCTTGGAGGAGTTGGGCCTTGAGTTTCTCTTGTTGCCCCAAAATTGCCTTGACACAAGAGCCATGTGCAAGTGGAAATCATATTTGGTGTCTTCGGGGCAATCTTCGTCCTCATATTCTTCTTCTTCTTCCTCTTCATGAACTACCTTGGCCTTCAAAGCAAGGTTGGGCTTCTTCGAGCGTTGAACACGAGCAAGTGCGTTGTCGGCGGTCTTGTTCAAAATGTTCATAGCAATAAACTCATCCAACACATCACTGGAGGACAAGGTGTGGAAGTCCGGTCTTTGACGAATCACGGAGGACATGCTCTTGTCGTAAGGCATAATGGCCTTGAGGAATTTGCGCTTGATCCAATTGTCATCCGTGTCCTTGCTCCCGTGATCTCGGAGTGAGACCGCAAGAGTAGTCAATCTCCGGTAAAGCTCACGAGGATCTTCATCTTCATTCATAACAAACTCATCGGCCTCATCAAGAATAACCTCAAAGTTGTAGCGTTGAATGCTCGAGCTTCCCTTGTACAACGAGTTGATATGCTCCCATGCATCTTTGGCAAGAGTGAATGGGCGCAAATGAGGAAGCTCTTCGGGAGGCATGGCGGCTTGAAGAATGAACAAGGCGGATGCGTTGAGTTGGTTGTCCACTTATTCTCTTGGGGACAAATTGCTTGGGTCATGCGGATAATAGCCTTGTTCAATGATTCTCCAAAGTTGAGTTGAGCTATAATTCAAATGAGACTTAATACGAAACACCCAATTAGCGAAGTTAGTCAAATCAAGCTTAGGAGGAGGACCATGATTGTTTATATGAGGTGAGGGGACCGGTCCTCCATAGACCGGGGGAGGGGGAACCGAGGCGTGCGTTCCCGTCCCATTCTTACCATGAGGGGAAGATGTTTGAGAGTCTTTAGCCGCTTCCTTGCCGGAATTGGCCTCCTATGCCGATGCGGTGGGATTAACCACAAGCAACGGATCGGGAGTGGACTTCAACCCCTCAAGGAGTTCTTTAAGCATGGACTTGACCTTGGCCGTCATAGACGTCTTAAGTGAAGCCATAGCTTCATTTAAGACGTCTCGGGTGACCGTGTTCAACTCCACGGCCTCGGGCACTTCCTCATCCCGATCCCCGTCGTCAACCATACTCTTCGGGTGGTGAAACCCTTAATAAAGAGACGAGGCTCTGATACCAATTGAAAGGATCGATATGGTTGACTAGAGGGGGGTGAATAGGCAACTACCAATTTTTAGCTTTTCTTAACAAATTAGGGTTAGCAACAAAATAGGTTGTCTAGATATGCAACTAGGTGAGCAACCTATATGATGCTAACAATCACAACATAAGCAAGCAAGCAAGATACAATACAAGTAAATCATGCACAAAGTAAAGGTAAGAAGTAACCACAAGTGGAGCCGGTGAAGACGAGGATGTGTTTCCGAAGTTCCTTCCCTTTGAGAGAAAGTACGTCTCCGTTGGAGCGGTGGGGAGGCACAATGCTCCCCAAGAAGCCACTAAGGCCACTGTATTCTCCTCACGCCCTTACACAATGCGAGATGCCGTGATTCCACTAGTGGTGCCCTTGAAGGCGGCGACCGAACCTTTACAAACAAGGTTGGGGCGATCTCCACAACTTAATTGGAGGCTCCCAACACCACCACGGAGCTTCACCACAATGGAATGTGGCTCCGAGGCGACCTCAACCGTCTAGGGTGATCAAACACCCAAGAGTAACAAGATCCGCAAGGGATTAGTGGGGGGAATCAAATTTCTCTTGGTGGAAGTGTAGATCGGGGCCTTCTCAACCAATCCCTAAAGAATCAACAAGTTTGATCGGCTAGGGAGAGAGATCGGGCAAGAATGAGCTTTTGGAGTAACAATGGAGCTTGAGGGGGGGGAGGTCAACCTTGGGAAGAAGAAGACCCCCCCTTTATATAGGGAGACAAAAATCCAACCGTTTTCTGCCCTGAGCCCGCAGCCAAGCGGTACTACCGCTCCTAGGAGCGGTACTACCGCTTAGGCGGTACAACCTCGCACTAGCCTGAAACACACTAAGTGTACCACGGTAGTGCCGCCGGAGCGGTACTACCGCTGCCCCTGGCGGTACTACAGCTTAGGGGGTTTAGACCAGGAGAGGCAGCAGTAGTAGAGGCAGCCAGGGCGGCAGTACCGTGCGAAGCGGTACTACCATCCTAGTACCGCATTACTACCGCTTAAGGGAAAATGGAAACAGAGGCGTGCACTGAGGAAACCCCTCAAGCGGTAGTGGCGGCGGTAGTAAGGGCGGTAGTACCGCCAGAGCGGTACTACCGTGCTACTACCGAAAAAGCAAACTGGCAACAGAGAGTTGCACGCTCGGGGAAACCCCAAGCGGTAGTGCCACGGATGTGCCCAGCGGTACTACCGCTTGCATAAGCGGCACTACCGTGGGCACCAGCGGTACTACCACTTGCATGCCTCTGAAACTCCACAGAAAACATAGGAAAGGCTCCAGAGAAGGGAAAGGAGGCAATGGGTGCATATGGGGCTGTGTACGTGTTGATTCCACCCATACCTTTCCAACGCGGACCCCCTCTTAATAGTACGGGTTTCCTACGACTCAAATCCACCAAAAAGAAGTCGTCGGAAAAATAACCGTCTTCACTCTTTACCATCGAGGGGAGATAAACCGTCTCGTGCCTATCAATGTAATCTCTGAAAAGGTCAATGCACACGATTAGTCCGCAAAGCGCATTGTCATCAATCATCGAAACTACTGGGGTAAAATATGCCCTAACAGAGGCACTGACGAAATTCCGCATCGGATCCAGAGCAGAGCATAAGGGAAAACGAACCCAATCTACACATACTCGGGCTGTCCATGGATAATGTTGGACAATTCGAAAGGATGACGGTTATAAATATGCAAAGACATGCATATTTATAGATGCCGCCCTTTCGAACGGGAGACGCATACTGGTCACGCATACTGATGATTGAAGACACCTATAGCTAGCAAGTTTCATCGGCACGAAGACCGGAACAGAGCAAATTAAGGGGGGGAGGAGATGTCATTTGTGCTCACCCACGAACGCGTCGGGGAGCTCGTCAAACGCACGGGGAGGTCGTCGAACAGCAGACCCTCGCAGCGACGAAACAACTGCACATTGAAATCCACCCGATCAACACAAATATGATGTTTTTCATAACAGCTAGAATCGGAATATATATATATGACCTAACTCATAATTTACATCGGGGGTCGGGGGTCAGTGGCATCGGGGGTCGGGGGTCAGTGGCGTCGAGGGTCGGGGGTCAGTGCCGTCGGGGGTCGGGGGTCAGTGGCGTCGGGGGTCGGGGGTCAGTGGCTTCTTCTTCCTCTCTCTTTTTCCTTTTCCTTTTCTTCTTCTTCTTCTTCTTCTTCTTCTTCTTCTCCTCTCTTCTTCTTCTTCTTCTTCTTCTTCTTCTTCTTCTTCTTCTTCTTCTTTTCTTCTTCTTCTTCTTCTTCTTCTTCTTCTTCCTCTTTTTCCTTTTTCATTTTTTTCCTTCTTCTTTTCTTCTTTTTTTTCTTCTAACCTAACTAACTAACCTAAACTAACCTAAACTAACCTAAGCTAACCTAACTAACTAACCTATACTAACCTAACTAACTAACCTAACCTAACCTAACTAACTAACTAACCTAAATTAACTAACTAACTAATTAACATAAATAAAAAACAGAAAAAAACAAAAAATTACCTTTGAAGGTGCCGGTGGAGGAGGGGGCGGTGGAGTGGACTGGGAGGGAGGAGGTAGGGCGCCGCGGGGAGGGGGCGCTTGCCGCAGGGGCGGCGGGACGGCGGGGCGGCCGGTGGGTGGGGGCGGTGGCCGGTGGGTGGGGGCCGCGGGGAGGGGGGCTCGCCGCGGGGCGGTGGGACGGCGGGGCGGCCGGTGGGTGCGGGGCGGCGGCCGGTGGGCGTCGGGGAGCGGCGGGAGGGAGGGAAAGGGAGGAAGAGAGGGAGGGGGCCGCGGGGAGGGGGGCTCGCCGCGGGGCGGTCGGTGGGGGGGCGGCCGGTGGGCGTGAGCGGACGGTGGGTGGGGGCGGCTGCCGGTGGGCGTCGGGTCGGGGCGGGAGCGGCTGGAGGGAGAGAGAGGGTGGCGGCGCGGTGGTGGGGGCGGGATGGAGACGCGGGAGAGTGAGGGGGGTGGAGGTGGATCCGGCCGTTATGGGGGGTGGGCTCTTTGTCGTCTGCTAGCAGACGTCAAAGAGGGGGGAACGGGGGGTGGGGCCCCGCCGTGACCGTTAGGGGGACGTCCTCTTTGCCGTCCGCTAGCGGACGGCAAAGAGGGGGGAGGCAGACGGCAAATCTTACCCGACGGCAACGATGTACCCAGGGTGCGATGGGGCCCGCCCGTGACCTTTGCCGTCTGCCTGCCCAATCTTTGCCGTCCGCTAGCCGACGGCAAAGGGTGGGCTGATGGCAAAGACTTTCTTTGCCGTCTGCCCACCCTTTGCCGTCCGTTTTACGCAAGCTGATGGCAAAGGCTTTCTTTGCCGTCCGCCAGCAGACGGCAAAGACATGGCGGACGACAAATGATCTGATTCCAGTAGTGGGGCATGGGAGGTGGGAGATCGAGTCCCGTGAGCCGACTAGTGTCCCATGTCCTACTCTACCTCGTCGGCGACCGGACTGACGCTACGAGGGGCGCAACCAGCCGCCGGACATGGGCACGACGGAGCCGGACGACCTTCGCTTAGTATTAGGTATACGTTGCATGTAATAATATATATTTGAGGTTTCTAATTTAAGGTATCCGGATGTAGAATGCCTTATTTGAGCCGTGACCGGTCAGGACGCGCCTGGGCACATCCGCGGATCGGATTGGTAAGTTCCGACCGTAGATGCTCTAACATAGCAAACTGATAACAATAGCTGGCTGGCCATTGCAATTCCCCTAGTGTCCATCACTATCCCTAGTGTCCATCACTACGTCTAATCTAATGGACTTGTACACTTTTACTACCTCCGTAAAGTAATATAAGACGTTTTAGATAACTAAACTTCATATATTACTTCACGAAGGGAGTACTACAAACTATGTTCAAATATGAATCCAACGATATAATTTTGTTAACATGCATTAATATTTTATTAGTTAAATCTTTGATCAAACTTTGATACAAATACAAAAAGGACCAATAAACCAGGAAGGAGGTAGTACTAATTTAGTGGAAATCCCCAAAGCCGGTGCAGTGCATGCACGAACACACGAGCACCAGATGGTAACTTATGCAGACGTCTCCATCCTAGTAGCACGGTACGACGGCCGCACGTGGTAACAGTACATACTCGTTGCCGTATTAAATTACGCACCAGCTGCCATCCATCCAACGGTGTTTTTGGCACTTTCTCACAAGAAACAACGGTGTTTTTGGCAGTTTTAACCGGCTGTAATCCTGTGCCGCGCCGGTTTGTTTAATCTCCGGCCGCTAGCCTAGGCTGTCAGCGCACGTGAGTGCGTTTAGTTTCATTTCCTATCATAAAAAAGCAACCATATAGTGGCTCTAGTTGCGTAGGACACGCAGTACGGCCCATGAGCTGTTTTTTCTTTCCTTAATTAGTAAAAATTCCCGCTTTTCGAGACAGCACCACTTCCTGGGTCGATGCCCGAGTGGTTAATGGGGACGGACTGTAAATTCGTTAACAATGTCTACGCTGGTTCAAATCCAGCTCGGCCCAAAAATCTACAAGAACCTTTATTTCGAAATAAAAAATGTACGGATTGATGTATTTGTTAGATTAAAATAAATGTGGCAGTGGTGGTTCCGGTGATGTTCGTTCGCGTGCGCGCCAGGCAAGCCATGAGCATAGTACAAAATTGCTAGAGTACTTAGGAAAAGGCCGGATGGAAACGGTCGTCTTCTGCATCGACCGCCGGTGACCAGGTCGGGTCGGGTCGGGTCATGCCGCGGGAGAACTGGAGAGCGTTGACGGTCCGGTGTGGTGCAATGTAGTGGTGGTGCGGTGTGAACAAAAGAGATGACGCAGTCTCCGTGACTGTTCAAACGCACCGGACAACTTTGGTTCCTGGACGTGATGCCGGTCGGTCGCCGGATGCGCGGGGTCCGTGTGCCGGCCGTTCCACGGCGGTTTCGCTTGGCTTGGACCAGGAGCGCAAACGTGCGTGCGTTTCCTCGACGGAAGTGTTGCCACCGACGAGGGAACATCGAGTGACGCGACGGCGCACCGGCGGCCAGCGCGCCGTCTAAACACAGCCAGCTCGTTCGTTCCGATCCGGTGCATCGACCATGGAACAAGTTGTGATAAACGAAAACGAAAAGGAAAGAAGTTGCGAAAAACGCAGGCGAAAAGGAAAAAAGTTGTGGAAAAAGAAAACAAAAAGGAAAGAAGTTATCGACGCTGTACGTACGTGCGAACCCTTCTGAGACCGAGCAGAGCACTCGAAAGAAAGAAAGAAAGAAAGGAGAAAGCAAAACTGGAAAGAAACCAACCAATAATGATCATCGAAGCCTGCCGAGCCCAGGAGCCAGCCAGCCAGCCAGCCGTGTGGCACTGTAAAGAGAAACGGCACTGATTGGCTGGCCAGCAGGTTCGTCGAGACGGACGTGAACGAGGTCTCGCCGTGGACAGCGACACGGGCCGGCCGCGTAGACAGGAGCAGCAGGAATTTCGTGGACAGATCTCCAAGCAAACGCAACGCAAGCGCGACGACGCATCGCACGGACGCGAGGGAGAAACCAGCTGCGGAAATCCATCCGCACGAGCACGCGGGCAGCGATAAATCCAGCCGCGCAGCAAAGCCGGAACAGAGCCATCAAACCACGGCGCAAACTCCTCTTCCCCCTCCCCTGCTCCTCCCGCTCGCTCAAGGAACCCAACCTCCACCTCCACGCGGCTGTCTGTCTGTCTGGCGGGGAGCCACTGACCGCTGATGGGCCGCTGCCGCTCGTAGCTGCGGGCGGTGACGACCCACCCGGCACGACGATGCTAGGCCTGACGTCGACGCCACCGCGACGCCAGACAATGCCATTTCTCCGCGCGTGTCCATCATCACGCATCTGACATCGAGACCCGCTGCGCCATGCCATCGACATCCGCCGCCGTCGATGCGGCATATGCCACACCGCATCACCTCATAGCCCCTCCAGTCAGCACTTGTTCCAAAACAATGCCCTCGGGAGGGAGAACGTCACCGAAGGCCCCGTCATTGTCCGGTCCGGGAGACCCTGATCTAGTGTTTCCCCCAGAGCATCCCGAGCGAAGTGACGCAGACCGCAACGACGATGCCTCGACAAGGAAACGGCGTCAAAGACGCCGCCATCGTCCACCAAGACCTAAGTCGGTGTGATTTTCACCGGCGGTCGTACCACCCCCGACCCGCAGCTGACTGGAACAGCTCGATGCCACACCGAGAAGACGTATGCAACCACCGGAACTCCAAGGATCTCCAGTGAGCCATCAGCACGACCCAAATACAGTCCCCGGCCACCTTCGTCGCCGGCCACCACCGCCTAGAGGACAGCGGCCACCGCCAGTCCATGTCGTGCGTAGCCCTCGCCACCAGTTGCCAACGGACGAAGGATCTGGGCCAGGTCACCGTTGCTGCCAACAAAAGACGCATGCCACCTGTAGAGATTAGCCATACAACCCGCCGTCAAAAGGATCTGCCCGGAGCCAAGTCGCGCCGCCGCGAGCCTCCAATCGCGACGCCCTGGCCCATCTACTCCGGCATGCACCGGATCCACGCGCAAGATGGTGGAGATCCCTGCCACCGCCGGCGCTGGCCCGGCTTCGCCCGGTCACGCCCTCTGGCGGCGGCAGGGGAGGGAAGGGGAGGGGTGGCGTTCGACGACGGCTAGATCAGGGACCGATCGCCTCGTGGGGAAAGGATCTAAGGAATCTTTTTCAACGTCACCATCGCCGCCGTCGAAGCCAAGACAATCTAAAAAACCTAGACTATGTGGGCTTAACAAAAATCCACACGCGTAGCCTCCCTCAGGTCGTCGACGAAAGGGAGCTGCAGGTGAACGGCGTCGAAAAATTGGCCTCTTCTCGCAACGGCTAGGGTTCCAACCGCTAGGCACGAGAGAAAAAATGGGTTTAGAACATTTATTTATGAACGTTTTGATGCATGGCGTTGGAGTTGCCCCGGCACTTGTGCGGCAGCAATCGTGCAGGGTGGATCCTCGAGTCCTTGTGTCGAAAGGATTTGCTAGCACCGCAGATTGCAGTCGGAGCACTCGCACCGCCACCGCAGCACAGCGTCAGCTCGCTCGTACGTACGTCTGTCCGGCCGAGTTCTCAGCCAGGATCCATCCATCCCCACGTCTCCTGTACGACTGTACGGCCGCACAGGCAGCTCTGCGCTACAGACGCACGCCGGTGGCGAGACGTGGGGGGCGTTGGGGGAAACTGGATCATTCGAGCACGTACGGCCCATCCCTCGCCGCGCCGTGCATCTCCACGGTGCCGCTCGGTGCCGTCACCTGCCGGTGTGGTTCGGTGCGGGTCCTTGTCCTTCTACTACCTGAGAATACCCAGCTCGGTCCACCTTTTACGCTTGATGATTATCGACTTGACTTGCTGCTAAGTTCTTTCTTTTCCGCGGCCTGGCCACTAACTAATCGAGGGTGAGTTGACGTCCGCGTTGATTGAGTTTTTGCGAATCTGAAAGTGATCGAAAGGGATGCTTGCCATCGTGTTATGTTAGGCCACGTACGTATCGCCGCACGAAGATCAGTCCATCTCCATCAGCATCTCACTCACACGCTTTGGCCGTTGTTTTTCACTACTCCTATTATGTATAGCTACCCCTCGCCAACCGCCACCTCTGGATTTTCTATGATGATGATGCTAATGATGTCGTCGTCCAGGTCTTAGATAATTTACAGTACCCCCTCCGTTCCACAATGTAGTGCATATAGATTTTCTGAGAAGTCAAACTTTATAGACTTTGACCAAGTTTGTAGGAAAAAATATATACATCTAGAATACCAAATACATATCCTTAGATGCATCACAAGACATACTTTCATATTATATATATTTGGTATTGTAGATATAAATAGTTTTCTCTATAAATTTGATCAAAGTTTGTAAAGTTTGACTTTTCTAAAAATCTATATGCACTACATTGTGGAACGGAGGGAGTAGTATATAGTAACAGTACGTACTGGTTGCAATATCTAACTACGCAACAGTTGCCATCCATCCAGCCAACGGAGTTTTTGGCACTTTCTCATAAGAAAAACGGTGTTCTTGGCACTTTGTCCTAAGAAAAACGGTGTTTTTGGCAGTTAACCCGCTGTAGCCCTCTGTCACGCCGGTATGTTTATTGAATCTCCGGCCGCTAGGCTGTCAGTGCACGTGAGGGCATTTTTTTTTTTTTTTGAGGATAAACGTGAGGGCATTTTATTTAGTTAATTTCCATCGAGGAGGGAGGGTAACCATTTGGTGGCTCTAGGAGGGTAGAACACGTACGGCCGATGAGCTGTTTTTATTATCTAAGTACATACAGTAGTAAATTTCGCTCATCGGCTGAAAAGGAAAAGGAAAGGAAAATGAAACGAAAAGGAAAGAAGTTGCAAGAAAACGAAGCGAAAAGGGAAACCGCCACTGATCGGCTGGCTAGCGGGTTCGTCGAGACGGATGTGAACGAGGTCTGGACGGCGACACGGTCCGGCCGCGTAGACAGGCGTGAGCGGAGCAGCAGGAATTTCATAGACGGATCCCCACGCAAGCGCGACGGACGGACGCGAGAGAGAAATCCATCCGCACGAGCACGCAGCGATAAAGCCGGAACAGAGCCATCAAACCACGCCGCAACTCCTCCCTCCTCCTCTCCCCTGCTCCTCCAGCTAGCTCAAGGGAACCCAACCCCCACCTCCACGCGCACGCGGGGCGAGGCTGTCTGTCTGGCTGGCGGTGGCGGGGAGCCACTGACCGCTGATGGGCTGCTGCCGCTCGTCGCTGCGGGCGGTGACGCACCCCAACCACCCGGAGAAGCCGCCGGGGGCGGGGGCGGGGGCGGGCAGGCCCTCCTTCTCGGCGGCCGCGCACCAGGCCGCGCCGCCGACGCCGGCGGCGGCGGCGGGGGCGGCCGAGGCGGGGTTCGCGGAGTTCTCGCTGGCGGAGCTGCGGGCGGCCACGGGCGGGTTCGCGGCGGAGAACATCGTGTCCGAGAGCGGCGACAAGGCGCCCAACTTCGTCTACAGGGGCCGCCTGCAGCAGCAGGGGCAGGGCCGCCGCGGCGCGATCGCCGTCAAGAAGTTCGGGAAGATGGCCTGGCCCGACCCCAAGCAGTTCGCGGTACGTGCTACGCCCCCGATCCCCCGCCGCCGCCGCGGGAGCCCCTCTCTCTCTCTCTCTCTGTATGCCTGCCTGCCTGCTGCGGAATTGGAATCCGCGAGATAACAACGGCTTTGGTTTGGTTTGGTTAATTGGTTTGGTGTGCAGGAGGAGGCCAGGGGGGTGGGCAGGCTGCGGCACCGGCGGCTGGCCAACCTCATCGGCTACTGCTGCGACGGGGACGAGCGCCTGCTCGTCGCCGAGTTCATGCCCAACGACACCCTCGCCAAGCACGTCTTCCACTGTAAGTTTGTTTGGCCACCGTATGAACGCCGCTCATCCTTCTCCACCTAGCCATTGTAGCATTTATTCTGAAAACTCGGTTTCTGAATTTCTGCTCGTCTGTTGGCATTTATCCTTCTTCAGCTACTCACTACTCGCTACCTATCCGATCATTTAGTTTGGCAACGGTTTCTGAATTTCTGTTCGTCCGTGGATTTTTTTCCATTTGTAAATAATACATGATGCGAAATTCCTGGCAGTTGTAGTTCCTGATTGTGATTGGGCCAGAACCTGGCAAAAGTGACGAATTAGTTCGCTCCGAGCAACTGCATTTGGTGTACCGAACGAATCATTTGGACAGCTGCCATTCATTTTCTTTTGATGCTGGCATGGCATGTCCTTGAATCCGTTGGAACCAATTAAGGAACAAGTTCCCAAACGCGTGACATAATTTATTCCTACTTGTCTGCCTATGCTTATTGTGTTGGATCCGCTGCAGTTCAATGTGGAAGTGCATTGTCACAGTAAATTCACTGTAGTTATGACTAATGCAGGTACTCCTAGTAGCTATTTATGTGGAGGTTCTTCAGTGACACTGAAAGTAGGCTGCTGATGGAGTACTAGCTAGACCATGAAGTAGCATCAGCTATGTTTTCTAGGGAGTAGCTGACCAGAGGGCATGGATGTAGTTTTGATTTGATTGTCAATAGTAGTACCAATTGCCATCAGTACTGTAGTGCTATCTAGAAGCCCTAGAAAAAAATGCATCTGATTGTCTCTTTTCACGATCTTCATTGCATTCACTGTATACGCAAGATTTACAAAGCTGCATTTCGTGATATTGTTTTCGCTCTTCTGTAGGGGAAAACCAGACTATTGAATGGGCTATGCGTCTAAGAGTTGCGTACCACATTGCTGAAGCGCTGGACTACTGCAGCAACGAGGGTAGACCTCTATATCATGACCTAAATGCATATAGGGTCCTTTTTGATGAGGTAAGCGACCAATTACCCTGCAGTACTCGTTTTATCCTACCATTATATGAAGAAAAGCCAATTATTGTCCCATCTGGCTAAGAACGGAACGTTTTTTCTCTCTCTAAAAATGCCTCTCTTGGAAGTGTTCGTTGTGCATCTCTAGGAACTGAAGAGTGCATTTAGTGATCTTATTTAGCTTGTACGACCAATATCGATATGCTCTTTCTGGTAGTTTTTTGGATTTTTGCCAGTTGGAGATAGAGGGGTCTGTTTCTGTTTTACCTGTGGCTGAAAGAAAGCACACACCAAACATGGAAATTCAACTCTTACATGATAAGATGTTCACGAAAATGCTAATTTTCCCCTAAGAACTATCTCTCTTTCTTAGTCAACTTGTATAATGTTTCGTTGATTCATACTTCATTTGGAGAAATTGTTACTTGATTAGGGCCACATGAAAGGCTAAAGCACTTGCACTTCTGGATGATGTTGATTTCATTCAACAGTCGTATGCAATTCTGTGAGCAACATTACTGATATGATTATCTGCAGAATGGGGATCCTCGTCTTTCATGCTTTGGTTTGATGAAAAACAGCAGAGATGGGAAAAGTTATAGCACAAACCTTGCATACACACCTCCAGAATATTTGAGAAATGGTACCTTCTTACCCTCATACTCCTGAATATTATCTAAGCTATCATTTAGTGAATACACTTTAATGTTTCCTTTACTTGCTTTGTTACAGCCTTTTCTTGTTTTGATTCCTTAGTCAAGAAATTGCATAGAGATAACAAATATGTCAACCTGTGAAAACAGAATAGTGATTTTCACACTAATGGAATGATACCATAATTTGTGGCTGGAACTGGGACAAAATTTAGAAATACTTTATGTTCCTTCAGACCAGTGCTTTATCTTGTTGAACCACTACATTCTTCATAAGCAGCTGGTATGAGTTATCAGTGATTGGCAATGAATATGAAGTTCCTATTAAGACTACTCCTCCTAAGTACAAATGTGTGGAGGTGACTAAACCTAAGTTCAGATAATACAGTCTCACACAGCTAATATAATATGGTATCTTTCTAAAGGAAAGATAGATTATTTTACATCTATTATTTTGTTGATGGTATTCTTTTGCTTTCTTTGGACAAGTCACACTGGAAAGTGTCATATTCAGCTTTGGCACTAAACTAACATCTTTCATTGTGACTTCTTACTTTCTCAGGAAGAGTCACTCCGGAAAGTGTCATATTCAGCTTTGGTACCGTACTACTGGACCTTCTAAGTGGAAAACGCATACCTCCTTCCCATGTATGTTTTCTTGCTAGTAATTGTGCTTCTTTGTTACACTTCATCCTAGTCCTTGTCTGCTACAGAATCATTTTCCAAAATACCTTGGCACACCGGTAGTCGACCCTACCATGTATTTTTTACCTGAGTACAATTACCTGTTGCACTGAAGGATGAATGATGCACACGTATTGGGTTGGTTTTAAGCCTGACCTTCTTGCTTGTTGTTCGGCCATTAGAATATTTGTAACCATCTGAAGAATTTGGTAGTGAGATCAGGAGTCTTTTGTCCTTCAGAAAATGAACACGTAGTGGTCAAGTATAGGTTGTGTTTTGTGATTGTAATAGTAGTGTCATAGAAGCTGTTACAGCAAATGCATGCGCTGAAAATTTGCTGTCCGAGAATACATATTCTGCTTCCTGGTGTAACTTGGTAGCTTAATTATTTGGTAGCAGTACTTTATAATAATGGAATCGTGCTTTCTAATTTACGGTTATGTTTCTTCACTCAGGCTCTTGATATGATGCGAGGCAACAATATCCAAGTGTTGATGGATTCACATTTGGAAGGAAACTACTCAACAGAGGAGGCAACTGCTTTGGTAGATCTTGCCTCCCAGTGTTTGCAGTATGAACCTAGGGACCGCCCCAATACAAAAAAGCTGGTTACCATACTTGAGCCCTTGCAAACAAAACTAGAGGTAACAGTTGTGTTTAATTCCTTCATTATCTCAAATCTGTTATTCAACATAGTACTTTTCTGTTCATCCTTGATGGTTCAAATAGAACTTGTAATTTTCCCACTGAACTGTAATTGTTCCACAACAACCCATTTCTTCTGCCCGTTCTCATGGCTGTCCAATTTCATTTTCAAAACCAAAATAGGTACCTTCCCACGAGATGCTTGGCATTCCGAAGCTCGAGGAAGAAGTACCTCCACCTCCTGCTCCGCAACCACCACAACACCCTCTTTCTCCCATGGCTGAGGCCTGTTCTAGGATGGACCTGACAGCTATCCAGCAGATTCTTGTATCGACGCATTACAGAGATGATGAAGGCAGTAATGAGGTAAGGATCAGAGCATTTCTGCAGTGCGGGGATGTTACCCGAGGAACTGACCACTTTATCCGTCCCCTATTACAGCTATCATTCCAGGAATGGACGCAGCAGATGAGGGACATGTTGGACGCCAGGAAACGCGGGGATCTAGCTTTTCGTGACAAAGATTTCAAGACAGCCATAGAATGCTATACACAGGTGAGCAGATTGATAATATATATCAGGAGCCCTTTTAATGTTCAAAATATATGCTAGAACCAAGCTGATTCAGTCCTTTCCTTCCCTTTGTATTGCAGTTTGTTGATGTGGGCACAATGGTGTCGCCGACGGTGTATGCCAGAAGGAGCTTGTGCCACCTCATGTGTGACCAACCCGATGCTGCCCTCCGGGACGCGATGCAAGCGCAATGCGTTTACCCTGACTGGCCAACTGCATTCTATATGCAAGCCGTCGCACTTTCGAAACTGAATATGCAGAGCGACGCCAAGGACATGTTGAGTGAGGCTTCGCAGCTAGAAGAGAAGAAGCTGAAGAACTCAAGATGATCTTGAGAGCGAGTTATTGTAAAAATGTGTCGGTTCAGTCTCTTTTGCGGCTCAAATGCTTACGTCGATGGAGACGTGCTATTCCGTCCTTTGGAAAAAAAAACTGTGAGATATTCGAGGTTGAGTTAGGGAGAAAATGTGGGGAAGAAGTGATGTAGAGATGTGTGGTTGTAACTATTTGGTTTGGCATTTCTGTGATGCACTATTTTTTGGGCCTATATATATATATATATATATATATATATATATATATATATATAATATATGTAACATTCTTATAAGTTAATCAGGCATAATGCAAGGGAGTTTACGGTTGATAATCCTAGAGCTTAAGCTAATGCCGTAGCTTCCATCTAAAACCATTTTTTTTCCTTGTACAGATATGAGTGTTTCTAGTCGGTTTCATTAGGAAATTAGGATTCTAGTGTCTCTACTTGCAATCTTTTTGACAGTGGACTTAATTGGTTCTCTCCTTTTGAGAACTTAATTGGCCTTTTTTTCATAGTGAACCTGTGAACGGGCACCTCAGTCGGTGAAGGAGAGGCGTGGGGAGGGACGAATCCGTGCGACGCGACGGGAGAAAAAGGGAATGCAGCACGGCCTCTGGTCTTGTTACCAAGACATGTCCCTTAGAGGGAAGCAAATGATTGCATTGCGTTCACCGGCCAGAGAGAGAGAGAGGGAACATCAGGGCTCCATTAGCACAGTCCAAATCCTTTTTTTCGAGAAACTTCCAATCTATTCATCTTCAATCATGGCGGTACAAAGAACAACAGAGGTAATAAAAATTACAACCATGTCCGTGGACCACCTAGCGACGACTACAAGCACTGGAGCGAGCCGAAGGCGCGCCGCCGTCATCGCCCCCCCCCCCCCCCCCCCCCTCACCGGAGCCGGACAAACCTTGTTGTAGTAGACAGTCGGGAAGTCGTCGTGCTAAGGCCCCATAGGACCAGCGCACCAGAGTAGCAACCATCGCCGATGAAGAAAGTCGTAGATCAGAAGGATCAAACCTGTAAACACCCAAACAAAGACGAACGAAGACCGGATCCAAACAGATCCACCGAAGACCAGCACCGACCGAATCCCGCGAGATCCGACGGAGACAAATCTCCACACGCCCTCCGACGATGCTAGACACACCATCGGGACGGGGATAGAACGTGGGAGACATTATTCCTACTAAGGGATATCGCCGCCGCCACACAGCCCCAACCAAGACGCTGAATCTAACCAGAACGAGAACGGGGTCCCTCCCGCCGGCGGGGGGCCGAGATCCTCCGCACCTCCATGGCCTAGAGGCCATCGGAGATGGGGCGGACCGGCGGCGGCGGCGACGGGAGGAGAAGAGCTTTTCTTGTGGAGGAGGAAAGAGATGGTGGTTTGCTTTTTCTAACTAAAATAGGGGGGGGGGGGGCACAGTCCAAATCCGTGACATACCCATACCAACCAGAGCATCTACAACCGGATTAGGCAAATCCGACCCCAGCCCCCCTCGTATCTCGTGCCCGACATCCACGTATCTCAAATACATGCAGATTCATGCACGTCCATCATACACGTCAAGGTCGCACGTAGATAAAAAATGTTTGGTAGCGAAAATACATAGTTCTTACATAAATTTTATTTAAAGTGCACTACTCAATCCTCAGTTTTTTGGTTTTCATTGTGGGTCCACATATGCTCCACAAGATCATTGAGTAGTTGTGCATGCACCTGATGATCTTGAAGATTCTGATGCATCTGTAGAAAGTTCATAAGTTGATTTGCATCTTGATCTTTCGGGATTTAAACTTGTTTTCTAGGCGCTTCAAAATCATTGGTTTGGGTAACACCATCACCCTCATCCTGAAAAATCATGTTCTGCAAAATAACACAACATGTCATCAGCTGCCAAAAAGTTTCAAATTCCCACATCATTGCAACTCCACGAGCAATTCCTCAACGAGCTTGAAACACTCTGAATGCTCTCTCCACATACTTCATAGCTGCTTCCTGCATTATTGCAAAGTGGCTTTGTTTCCTGTCGTGTGGTTTGGAAATGGTCTTCACAAACGTCGCCCACTGAGAATAGATGCCATCGGCAAGATAGTATCCCATGTTGTAGAAACGACCGTTGACAGTGTAGTTGCACGATGGCGATTCCCCATTACAAAGCCTCATGAACACCGGAGACCGTTGAAGTACGTTGATGTCGTTAGGAGAACTTGACATTCCATAGAAAGCATGCCAAATTCATAAGTCATGTGATGCCACTGCTTCCAATATGATGGTGACCTCTTTGTTGTGGCCTTGATACATTCCATGCAAACCTTTTTGGCAGTTCTTCCATTGCCAATGCATACAATCAATTGATCGAAGCATTTCTGAAAACCCTCTGGCCTCTCCAATAGTCAAAAACATTTTTGTGTCCTGCACATTTGGTTCTCTAAGACACTTTGCTCCAAACACCTGTACGACGACACGGGCAAACTTGACAATTGTCTTCAGACATGTGCTCTCCCTCATCCGGACCATCTCACCAACGACATCTGCGGTAGTACCAAGTGCAAGCATCCTCAGTTTAAACATGATCTCCTTTACCTCCTCTTTTCACATGAGCGGTGGCATGGTGTGGCAACGCGTTTGCACGAGGGTTGTTGTGTGTATCCAGAAAGCGCTAGGGATCACATGCAGCAACGGTGGATGACGAACGGAAATTTTGGCCGGGCAGACTCTAAAGGATGAAAAACTCAATGCAAAACCAAAGTAGTATACACTCTACACAAACTAGCAGTGCACATATTGATTCCACACATAATAACAAATACAATGAAAGTGTAAATATGCTTGGGTTAAAAATAACATAGAATTATAAAGAATAATAAAGGTTGAATGGCATCCAAAAGCCCCAGACATTGGTAGTGCACTTCCACCTTTGTCTTCTTCCTGAACTATCTCCTCTGTTGGTTTCAAGGGGCCCGAGGCCGTATCCAGACCATCTCCTCCTTTGAAAAATCAACTTCTTGGGAGGACCGTTTCTTCACTGTAGTATAGAGCTAGTGAACTCGCCCACTACCTCTGGTCCTACCAACAAAAGAAGAACTCCCCCCCCCCACCCACCCACTTCGGTGGCGCGTACATCACCATCCTCTTTACAACGATCCTCCACCTCCCATATTGTTTATCCTTCTGCTGCCACACACACCATCCCCATATTCTTCATGTATGTGCCCCATAATAACACACACCTCATAGAAAAAAGGGATTTTCTCATATTTGACTTGCAACAAGCATCGACCTTCTCCTTCAACAGTGAGAGGCGTGAAGCGGGTCATAGGCCACTAGTAGAAAACAGGCCATTAGTCCCGGTTGGGAAGGGCCTTTAGTCCCGGTTCCCCAACCGGGACTAAAGTATAGAGACTAAAGGGTCCAAGCCTTTAGTCCCGGTTGGCTACGAACCGGGACTAAACCCTGGCCACGTGGTCGACAGCGCGCGCCAGGGCATGGGGACCTTTGGTCCCGGTTGGTAACACCAACCGGGACTAAAGGTTGAGGGGTTTAGGGGTTTAGGTGTTTAGGGGTTTAGTGTTTATTGTTTATTTTTCCTTTTTATTTTGTGTTTTCCATTTAATTTTTTTTCATTTCAAACATATTTTACGCTACTACATATTGTACACGTTATGCATATATAATAGAATTTCTCATAGAACCGATCATATATCATAAAAATTTTCGTACAAGCAATCATATATCATAGAATTTCTCGTACGACCACATGCATACACACACATATATATATACAATTTGGTATATACAATTTCTCATACAATTTGCAGATCATTTGCCGATCGGGTAATGGTATTCTCCGTCGGGAGATATGACCTGCTGAAGCAAAAATCCCGCAATTTCCTCTTGAATTGCTCGTATGCGCTCTGTTGGTAGGAGTTGATCCCGCATCTGCATCATCTATATATAAAGAAGGAGATCAATATGAATATACATGTTATTTGTGTGTGTATATGTATTAGATCATGATAAAAAAATATGAATGGTGTTTACGTACCCAAAGATCTCTTGCACTCTTGCTGCTTTCAGTCATAAAGCGAATGTTCTCGCAAACGTAATATGCACATAGATTAGTCCCCTGTGCCTGCCTCATGCACTTTACGAGAATAGAATTCAATCAGATAATAATGAAGCATGACAATGGTATTGAAACTAGAATTAAAGAGATGCGCGGACGTAGCTAGTACTACTTAATTACCCTGGGCTTTCGCCATCTCAACTCTGGTTTCCATTCACCGGTGACCTCTTTGATGAAACGTTTCCAAACCCTGCCCGGCAAACAAAATGAATAAAGGAGTTATTAATTACTTGATATCAGGAAATGAACTAATAAAGAAGCCGACATAGTGTGTCAATGATTGAAATTACCTTTCGAGCAACGAATGCAAGCTTATGTAATCTTCAGGGTCTTTACTTAGCGAGTCCAGTACTTCAACAGTTCCATCGTCAACTCTAATGATTAGAAGGATCCAGTGGTAGCTGCGCACACGATTTGTATAAGCGGGCATGCATAACTCATCAACTACACTTAACATCGAGTATATATATATATATATATATATATATATATATATATATATAAGCAAAAATAGAATTTGTAGTACAAGACATTAACACTCACTGGAAGTTCCAAGGTAAAAGTATTTCTGGTTTGTACTTTAGGGCCTTCAAAAACCTTAGAAGCATTTTCTCCGTGTCTTTAGGGTTCCTTCTCAACACTTCTTCATTAACGGTATTTGGGTTAATGAACCCAATGCCATAGACTCTAGCTCTTTTCAATTCAAAAATCTTCATTCTGCATAACACCACACAAAAGAATATAGTGAGTATAATAACAGGCAATGAACGAGCTGAGCTAGAGACTTAAATTACAGAAAGAAATCATTTACAGACAATAGCAACTGACGATAGATTTGTCGAGTGCTTTTTGATTGAATAACTGAAAAAATTCTTCATTTTCAATCCACAAATCTTTTTCATGGATGTAATGCTCTTTCTCGACTTTCACCATGAGGCTCTCTCGCCCGTCCTTTACTTCTCTCATGTACCAGTCATGCAATTTGTACATTTGCGTTGTTAGAAGCTTCTCATCGTTTGAAATTATCCTAAGTTGGAAATTATCCTAAGTTTGAAATTATCCTAAGTTGGAAATTATCCTAAGTTTGAACATGTTTGAAATTATCCTAAGTTTGAACATGTCGCAACAAAAACTCATAGAAGCACAAAGCTAGTAGTTGTCCTACCCTCCATATTTTTTCCCATGTACAATTCTAAAATGTTCATGTACAATTTTTTTTGAACTTGGATTTTGAACAAGGCGTGATGTTATCATCCTTTACTTGCAGAAAAATTAAAATGTGTTTATTGCACAAACTACAACACATTTAGTACATGTACGTAGTATATGCCATATATAAAAAATCTTACAAACATTTTTGTAGGAGACGGGGACGGAGGAGGAGAGGCGCTCACCGGCCGGAGATGGCGACGTCAAGGGCGCGGGCGCGGGGTCGGGGACGGAGGAGGACGCGGCGGCGGCGGGCAGCATGGCGGCGCCGGCGCGGGCTCGGGCGGCGCTTGCGAGCAGAGCGGCCGGACGACGATGTCGAGGGTGCGCGCGGGGCAGCCTGGCGGCGTCGTCGAGCGGGCATGAAGAGGGAGTGATTTGGGGAGGAAGAAGGAGGGCTTAAATAGCCCGGGACCTTTAGTCCCAGTTGGTGGCACCAACCGGGACTAAAGACCCTTTAGTCCCGGTTGGTATCACCAACCGGGACTAAACCCTTTAGTCCCGGTTGGTGATACCAACCGGGCCTAAAGAGGCCTTTTCGGCGGCCCAAATTCGCGCGGGAAGGGACCTTTAGTCCCGGTTGGTGATACCAATCGGTACTAAATGTCTATTTTATTTTTTTTGTTTTTTTGTTTTTATATTTAGTCCCGGCTGTGGTGGGAGTTTAGTCCCACCTCGCTAGTTGAGGAGCACGACGACCAGCTTATAAGCCCCGTTGTGAGAGAGGCAGCACGAGCCTCTCTCAAACCGAACATGTGCCTACTATGTCGCTGTTACTAAAGTGAAAATAGATGCTCTTATAGATAAAATTCAACCTAAATTCAAAGTGCTAGTTACTAGCACTTTGAATTTAGGTTGAATTTTCTCTATAAGCGCATCTATTTTCATTTTTGCTATTTTTTATGTTATTTTTTTGCATATTAAAAGTTCTTAACAGAAAATACTTTATGAATATTCTTTTTGCTATTAAAGTTTTTAACAAAAATAACTTTGATAATTTTAGTTGCATAAATTTTATATAATATTAAGTTAAATAACTTTGATCGGACGAAAACACGTCTATTACAAAGGGAATTCAATTTTTAAACATATTTTAACTTAAAACTTTTTGTGTATTCAATATGCACCATTCAAAGCCACATCATCACTTTTTAACCCTTTTCTGACTTCATTTGCTATTTTTCATGCATTTCATGATTTATTTTGAGCTAAAATGACACTGAATTGAAAAGCACTGCAAATGAACTCTGAAATGGTTGAAAGTTGTCATGGTATCATAATTTCACCCACATAGCATGTGCTAAAAAGTTGAGAGGGTTACAGGAAAAACTGGATGCACTTCGTGTACAAACTGGACAATCTCTTTCGAAGTATGAGAGTTTCGGACGAAAACTCGTCTATTACAAAGGGATTTCAATTTTTTAAAAATATTTTAACTCAAGACTTTTTCTGCATTCAATATGCACCATTCAAAGCCACATCATCACTTTTCAACCCTTTTCTGACTTCATTTGCTATTTTTCATGCATTTCATAATTTATTTTGAACTAAAATGACCCTGAATTGAAAAGCACTGCAAATGAACTCTGAAATGGTTGAAAGTTGGCATGGTATCATAATTTCACCCACATAGCATGTGCTAAAAAGTTGAGAGGGTTACAGGAAAAACTGGATGCACTTCGTGTACAAACTGGGCAATCACTTTCGAAGTATCAGGGTTTCGGACGAAAACTCGTCTATTACAAAGGGATTTCAATTTTTTAAACATATTTTAACTCAAGACTTTTTCTGCATTCAATATGCACCATTGAAAGCCACATCATCACTTTTCAACCCTTTTCTGACTTCATTTGCTATTTTTCATGCATTTCATGATTTATTTTGAGCTAAAATGACCCTGAATTGAAAAGCACTGCAAATGAACTCTGAAATGGTTGAAATTTGGCATGGTATCATAATTTCACCCACATAGCATGTGCTAAAAAGTTGAGAGGGTTACAGGAAAAACTGGATGCACTTCGTGTACAAACTGGACCATCTCCTTAGAAGTATGAGGGTTTCGGACGAAAACTCATCTGTTACAAAGGCATTTCATTTTTTAACTTATTTCAACTCCAGACTTTTTGTGCATTCAATATGAACCATTCTAAGCCACATCCTCAAATTTCAACCCTTTCTAACTTCATTTGCTATTTGTCATCTATTTAATGAATTGTTTTGAGCTAAATGACCCTGAAATTAAAAAGCACCACAAATGAACTCTGAAAAGGTTGAAACTTGGCATGGTATCATCATTTCATCCACATAGCATGTGCTAAAAAGTTGAGAGGGTTACAACAAAAACTGGATGCACTTCGTGTACAAAACTCGACCATCCCGGCTACTCACTAGAGAAGAAAAGTGATGACGGTGCAGCCAATCACATCCCAGAGTGGGATCTTGGGGTATAAAACTTTTTCTTCGCGTGTGTCCCTTGATTATTGCGCCGTAACCATGGACAATCTTCATCATTTAACAGGATGCTTGGGTCAGTCTTCACTGCGAAGGGAGGAATTTCATCAAACTTTTCATAATCTTTTGACATGTCTGTCTTGTCCTCCACTCCCACGATGTTTCTTTTCCCAGAAAGAACTATGTGGCGCTTTGGCTCATCGTATGATGTATCCGCTTTCTTATCTTTCCTTTTTCTCGGTTTGGTAGACATGTCCTTCACATAGAAAACTTGCGCCACATCATTGGCTAGAACGAATGGTTCGTCTGTGTGCCCAAGATTGTTGAGATCCACTGTTGTCATTCCGTACTGCGGGTCTACCATTACCCCTCCTCCAGTCAGATTGGCCCATTTGCACCGGAACAAAGGGACCTTCAAATCACCTCCATAGTCAAGTTTGTTGGGGAACGTTGCATGGGAAACAAAAATTCTCCTACGCACACACAAGATCTATCCATGGTGATGAGCATCTACGAGAGGGAGAGTGAATCTACATACCCTTGTAGATCGCTAAGCGGAAGCGTTAAGAAACGCGGTTGATGTAGTCGAACGTCTCCGCGATCCAAATCGCAAGTCGTCCCTCGATCCGATCACGAACTAGTGCCGAACGGACGGCACCTCCGCGTTCAACACACGTACGGCTTGATGACGCCTTCACCTCCTCGATCCAGCGAGCGATGATGAAGTAGTAGATGAGTTCCGGCAGCACGACGGCGTGGTGATGGTGGTGAGGAACAATCTCTGCAGGGCTTCGCCAAGCACTACGGAGATTATGACGGGAGAACTAGAGGGTTAGGGTTGCCGACACATGGCTTGGGAAATCTTGATGTATCCCGTGTGCTAGCCCTGCCCCTCTATTTATATGTTGAGCCTTGGGGTCTAAACTTGGAGTAAAAGCCTCCTCCAGGTCGGTTTTGCCCGCACAAGGTCGGTTTGGCCCGCAGGGAAAGAGTCCAACTCGGATCCCTGCAGTATCGCGTACAAGCGGTAGTACCGCTTACGATAAGCGGTAGTACCGCCCGTAGCGGTAGTACCGCTTACGATAAGCGGTAGTACCGCCCGTAGCGGTAGTACCGCTTACGATAAGCGGTAGTACCGCCCCAGACGCCAGCAAAACTTCCTTTCGCACCTTGCCTAAGCCTCGTGGGCTTTACCCCTTGGCCCAAATAAAGTGTTCTCGTATCCGAACATTTCGGGAAACATCCGGAACCTCTTCCGGTGAATTCCGGAACCCTTCCGGAAACCAAAACACTATTATCACATATATCAATCTTTACCTCCGGACTATTCCGGAGATCCTCGTCATATCCGGGATCTTATCCGGGACTCCGAACAACCTTCGGTCACCAACAAAATAACTCAACTATACTAATCGTCACCAAACGTTAAGTGTGTAGACCCTGCGGGTTCGAGAACTATGTAGACATGACCGAGACACCTCTACGATCAATAACCAATAGCGGGACCTGGACGCCCATATTGGCTCCTACATATTCTACGAAGATCTTTATCGGTCGAACCTCTATGTCAAGGATTCAGTTAATCCCGTATATTGTTCCCTTTGTTCTTCGGTATGTTACTTGCCCGAGATTCGATCGTCGGTATCTCTATACCTAGTTCAATCTCGTTACCGGCAAGTCTCTTTACTCGTTCCGTAATACAAGATCTTGTGGCTAACACTTTAGTCACATTGCTTGCAAGGCTCATTGTGATGTTGTATTACCGAGTGGGCCCTGAGATACCTCTCCGTCACACGGAGTAACAAATCCCAGTCTTGATCCATGCCAACCCAACAGACACCCTCGGAGATACCTGTAGAGCACCTTTATAGTCACCCAGTTACGTTGCGACGTTTGATACACACAAGGTACTCCTCCGATGTCAGGGAGTTGCATGATCTCATGGTCATAGGAACAGATACTTGACATGCAGAAAACAATAGCAATAAACTGACACGATCATATGCTACGTTTATAGTTTGGGTCTTGTCCATCACATCATTCTCCTAATGATGTGATCCCGTTATCAAATGACATCTCATGTCAATGGCTAGGAAACCTTAACCATCTTTGATCAACGAGCTAGTCAACTAGAGGCTTACTAGGGACACAGTGTTGTCTATGTACCCACACATGTATTTGAGTTTCCAATCAATACAATTATAGCATGGATAATAAACGATTATCATGAACAAGGAAATATAATAATAACCAATTTATTATTGCCTCTAGGGCATATTTCCAACAGTCTCCCACTTGCACTAGAGTCAATAATCTAGTTCACATCACTATGTGATTTACATTGTAATGAATCGAACACCCATGCAGTTCTGGTGTTGTTCATGTTTAGCCCTTGGAAGAGGTTTAGTCATCGGATCTGCAACATTCAGATCCGTGTGTACTTTGCAAATATTTATGTCGTCCTCCTTGATGTAATCGCGGATGGAATTGAAACGTCGCTTTATGTGTCTGGTCCTCTTGTGAAATCTTGGTTCCTTGGCTAGAGCAATGGCACCAGTATTATCACAAAACAGAGTCATTGGGTTAAGTGCACTAGGCACTACTCCAAGATCTGTCATGAACTCCTTCATCCAGACACCTTCCTTCGCCGCCTCCGAGGCAGCGATGTACTCCGCTTCGCATGTAGAATCAGCTACCACGCTCTGCTTGGAACTGCACCAGCTAACCGCACCCCCATTAAGAATAAATACGTATCCGGTTTGTGACTTAGAGTCATCCGGATCAGTGTCAAAGCTTGCATCGACGTAACCCTTTACGACGAGCTCTTGATCACCTCCATAAACGAGAAACATGTCCTTAGTCCTTTTCAGGTACTTCAGGATATTCTTGACCGCCGTCCAGTGTTCCATTCCTGGATCACTTTGAAACCTTCCGACCATACTTATGGCAAGGTTGACATCGGGTCTTGTGCACAGCATTGCATACATGATAGAGCCTATGGCTGAAGCATAGGGGATGAGACTCATCTTTTCTCTATCTCCTACAGTCACTGGGCATTGAGTCTTACTCAACTTCATACCTCGCAAAACAGGCAAGAACCCCTTCTTGGACTGATCCATTTTGAACTTCTTCAAAACTTTGTCAAGGTATGTGCTTTGTGAAAGTCCTATTAAGCGTCTTGATCTATCTCTATAGATCTTGATGCCTAATATGAAAGCAGCTTCTCCTAGGTCCTTCATTGAAAAACTCTTGTTCAAATATTCCTTCACGCTTTCCAACATTTCTATATTGTTTCCAATTAGTAATATGTCATCCACATATAATATTAGAAACGCTATAGAGCTCCCACTCACTTTCTTGTAAATACAAGCTTCTCCGTAAACTTGTATAAACTCGAACGCTTTGATCACCTCATCAAAGTGAAGATTCCAACTCCGAGATGCTTGCACCAGCCCATAAATGGATCGCTGGAGTTTGCAAACGTTGTCAGCATTCTCTGGATCGACAAAACCTTCTGGTTGCATCATATACAACTCTTCCTTAAGGAAACCGTTAAGGAACGCTGTTTTGACATCCATCTGCCAAATTTCATAATCGAAAAAGGCAGCTATTGCTAACATGATTCTGACGGACTTAAGCATCGCTACGGGTGAGAAGGTCTCATCGTAGTCAACTCCTTGAACTTGTGAAAAACCCTTTGCCACAAGTCGAGCTTTATAGACGGTGACATTACCGTCCGCGTCCGTCTTCCTCTTAAAGATCCATTTGTTCTGAATGGCCTTACGCCCTTCAGGTAATACTTCCAAAGTCCACACTTTGTTTTCATACATGGATCCCATCTCGGATTTCATGGCCTCTAACCACTTCTCGGAATCCGGGCCCATCATCGCTTCTCCATAGCTCTTAGGTTCATCGTTGTCCAACAACATGACTTCTAAGACAGGGTTGCCGTACCACTCAGGAGCAGTACGCGTCCTTGTCGACCTACGAGGTTCGATAGCAACTTGATCCAAAGCTTCATGATCATCATCATTAACTATCTCTTCAGCTGATGTAGGCTCTACAGAAACATCTTTCTGCGCTGCGCTACTTTCAGGTTGAAGTAAAGGTTCAACAACCTCATCAAGTTCTATCTTCCTCCCACTCAATTCTTTCGAGAGAAATTCTTTCTCAAGAAACGTTCCGTTTTTAGCGACAAACACTTTGCCTTCGGATCTGAGGTAGAAGGTATATCAACTATCTCTTTTGGGTATCCTATGAAGACGCATTTCTCCGCTTTGGGTTCCAGCTTTTCAGGCTGAAGCTTTTTGACATAAGCATCACATCCCTAAACTTTATGAAACGACAGCTTTGGCTTCTTGCCAAACCAAAGTTCATATGGCGTCGTCTCAACGGATTTCGATGGTGCCCTATTTAAAGTGAATGCAGCTGTCTCTAATGCATAGCCCCAAAACGATAGTGGCAAATCGGCAAGAGACATCATAGATTGCACCATATCCAATAAGGTTCGATTACGACGTTCGGACACACCATTACACTGTGGTGTTCCAGGCGGTGTCAATTGTGAAACAATTCCACATTGTCTTAAGTGACTGCCAAACTCATAACTCAGATATTCTCCTCCTCGATCAGATCGTAGGAATTTAATCTTCTTGTTACGATGATTCTCAACTTCACTCTGAAATTGTTTGAACTTTTCAAATGTTTCAGACTTGTGTTTCATTAAGTAAATATAACCATATCTACTTAAGTCATCAGTGAAGGTGAGAAAGTAACGATAACCACCGCGCGCCTCAATACTCATCGGACCGCACACATCAGTATGTATGATTTCCAATAAGTCACTTGCCCGTTCCATTGTTCCAGAGAACGGCGTTTTAGTCATCTTGCCCATGAGGCATGGCTCACATGTGTCAAGTGATTCAAAATCAAGTGACTCTAAAAGTCCATCAGCATGGAGCTTCCTCATGCGTTTTACGCCAATATGACCTAAACGGCAGTGCCACAAGAAAGTGGTATTATCATTATCAATTCTACATCTTTTGGCATCAATGTTATGAACATGTGTATCATTACTATCGAGATTCAATAAGAATAAACCCCTCACATTGGGTGCATGACCATAAAAGATATTACTCATATAAATAGAACAACCATTATTCTCTGATTTAAATGAGTAACCGTCTCGCAATAAACAAGATCCAGATATAATGTTCATCCTTAACGCAGGCACTAAATAACAATTATTCAGGTTCATCACTAATCCCGATGGTAATCGAAGAGCGAGCGTGCCGACGGCGATCACATCAACCTTGGAACCATTTCCCACGCGCATCGTCACTTCGTCCTTTGCCAGCCTCCGTCTATTCCGCAGTTCCTGTTTTGAGTTGCAAATATGAGCAACCGCACCGGTATCAAATACCCAGGCACTACAACGAGAGTTGGTAAGGTACACATCAATAACATGTATATCATATATACCTTGTTTGTTGTTGGCCGCCTTCTTGTCAGCCAAATACTTGGGGCAGTTCCGCTTCCAGTGTCCAGTTCCCTTGCAATGAAAGCACACAGTTTCTGGTTTGGGTCCAGCCTTGGGTTTCTTCACGAGAGGAGCAACTGCTTTGCCACTCTTCTTGGAGTTACCCTTCTTACCCTTGCCATTTTTCTTGAAACTAGTGGTTTTATTGACCATCAACACTTGATGCTCCTTCTGAATTTCAGACTCAGCGGCTTTCGGCATCGCAAACAGCTCGGCGACTGACTTGTTCATCCCGTGCATGTTATAGTTCAACACAAAGCTCTTGTAGCTAGGTGGCAATGATTGAAGAACTCTGTCAGTGATAGCCTCTGGCGGAAGGGGCATCCCCAATTCAGCCAGACGGGTGGAGTACCCAGACATTCTGAGTACGTGATCACTGATAGACCCGTTCTCCTCCATCTTGCAAGCATAAAACTTATCGGAGATCTCATATCTCTCGATCCGGGCATTCTTCTGAAAGATAAACTTCAACTCCTGGAACATCTCATATGCTCCATGACGTTCAAAACGTCTTTGAAGTCCCGGTTCTAAGCCATACAATATTGCACATTGAACTATTGAGTAATCTTCAGAACGAGCCTGCCAGGCGTTCACAACGTCTAGAGACTCAACTGGAGCGGGTGGATCACCAAGCGGTGCATCAAGGACATAAGCCTTCTGGGAAGCCGTAAGGATAATCCTTAGATTACGGGCCCAGTCCACAAAGTTACTTCCATCATCTTTCAACTTAGCTTTCTCTAGGAACGCATTAAAATTCAGGGGTGCTACTGCGCGAGCCATGATCTACAACATAAATATAGCAAAGACAACTTAGACTATTGTTCAAGATAATGAGTTTAGTTAATTATATTACTTAAAAACTCCCACTCAAATTGACATCCCTCCGATCATTCGAGTGTAACATGATCCGAATCCACCAACTCAAGTCCGATCATCACGTGAGTTGAGGTGGTTTCAATGGTGAACATCTTCATGTCGATCATATCTACTATATGACTCATGTTCGACCTTTCGGTCTCTTGTCTTCCGAGGCCATGTCTGTACATGCTAGGCTCGTCAAGTTTAACCCGAGTGTTCCGCACGTGCAACATGGCTTACACCCGTTGTATGTGAACGTAGAGTCTATCACACCCGATCATCACGGCGTGTCTCGAAACGACGAACTTTCGCAACGGTGCACACTCGGGGAGAACACAATTTATCTTGAAATTTAAGTGAGGGATCACCTTATAATGCTACCGTCGTCCTAAGCAAAATAAGATGCATAAAAGGATTAACATCACATGCAATTCATAAGTGACATGATATGGCCATGAACTTGTGCTTTTGATCTCCATCTCCAAAGCACCGGCATGATCTCCATCGTCACCGGCATGACACCATGATCTCTATCATCTTGATCTCCATCAACGTGTCGCCATGAGGTTGTCGCGCCGACTGTTGCTTCCACGACTATTGCTAACTCATAGCGATAAAGTAAAGCAAAAACGGCGAAAATAATTAAAGACAACTCTATGGCTCCTGCCAGTTGCCGTACTCATCGACATGCAAGTCGTGATATTCTATACAACACATGATCATCTCATACATCACATATATCTCATCATGTAATTGGCCATATCACATCACAACATACCCTGCAAAAACAAGTTAGACGTCCTCTAATTGTTGTTGCAAATTTTACGTGGCTGCTACGGGTTTGCAAGAACCGTTCTTACCTACGCAAAACCACAACGTGGTGTAGTGATTGCTTTTTGATCTTCTAAAAGAACCCTCTTCATTGAAATCGATTCAACTAAAGTGAGAGAGACAGACACCCGCTAGCCATCTTTATGCAACGAAGTTACATGTCAGTTGAAGGAACCTGTCTCGCGTAAGCGTACGCGTAATGTCGGTCCGGGCCGCTTCATCTCACAATGCCGCCGAATCAAGTATCAACTAGTAACGGCAAGCAATATGTATACACCCACGCCCACAACTCGTTTGTGTTCTACTCGAGATCTCATCTACGCATAGACCTGGCTCAGATGCCACTATTGGGGAACGTTGCATGGGAAACAAAAAATTTCCTACGCACACACAAGATCTATCCATGGTGATGAGCATCTACGAGAGGGAGAGTGAATCTACATACCCTTGTAGATCGCTAAGCGGAAGCGTTAAGAAACGCGGTTGATGTAGTCGAACGTCTCCGCGATCCAAATCGCAAGTCGTCCCTCGATCCGATCACGAACTAGTACCGAACGGACGGCACCTCCGCGTTCAACACACGTACGGCTTGATGACGCCTTCACCTCCTCGATCCAGCGAGCGATGATGAAGTAGTAGATGAGTTCCGGCAGCACGACGGCGTGGTGATGGTGGTGAGGAACAATCTCTGCAGGGCTTCGCCAAGCACTACGGAGATTATGACGGGAGAACTAGAGGGTTAGGGTTGCCGACACACGGCTTGGGAAATCTTGATGTATCCCGTGTGCTAGCCCTGCCCCTCTATTTATATGTTGAGCCTTGGGGTCTAAACTTGGAGTAAAAGCCTCCTCCAGGTCGGTTTTGCCCGCACAAGGTCGGTTTGGCCCGCAGGGAAAGAGTCCAACTCGGATCCCTGCAGTATCGCGTACAAGCGGTAGTACCGCTTACGATAAGCGGTAGTACCGCCCGTAGCGGTAGTACCGCTTACGATAAGCGGTAGTACCGCCCGTAGCGGTAGTACCGCTTACGATAAGCGGTAGTACCGCCCCAGACGCCAGCAAAACTTCCTTTCGCACCTTGCCTAAGCCTCGTGGGCTTTACCCCTTGGCCCAAATAAAGTGTTCTCGTATCCGAACATTTCGGGAAACATCCGGAACCTCTTCCGGTGAATTCCGGAACCCTTCCGGAAACCAAAACACTATTATCACATATATCAATCTTTACCTCCGGACTATTCCGGAGATCCTCGTCATATCCGGGATCTTATCCGGGACTCCGAACAACCTTCGGTCACCAACAAAATAACTCAACTATACTAATCGTCACCAAACGTTAAGTGTGTAGACCCTGCGGGTTCGAGAACTATGTAGACATGACCGAGACACCTCTACGATCAATAACCAATAGCGGGACCTGGACGCCCATATTGGCTCCTACATATTCTACGAAGATCTTTATCGGTCGAACCTCTATGTCAAGGATTCAGTTAATCCAGTATACTGTTCCCTTTGTTCTTCGGTATGTTACTTGCCCGAGATTCGATCGTCGGTATCTCTATACCTAGTTCAATCTCGTTACCGGCAAGTCTCTTTACTCGTTCCGTAATACAAGATCTCGTGGCTAACACTTTAGTCACATTGCTTGCAAGGCTCATTGTGATGTTGTATTACCGAGTGGGCCCTGAGATACCTCTCCGTCACACGGAGTAACAAATCCCAGTCTTGATCCATGCCAACCCAACAGACACCCTCGGAGATACCTGTAGAGCACCTTTATAGTCACCCAGTTACGTTGCGATGTTTGATACACACAAGGTATTCCTCCGATGTCAGGGAGTTGCATGATCTCATGGTCAAAGGAAAAGATACTTGACATGCAGAAAACAATAGCAATAAACTGACACGATCATATGCTACGTTCGTAGTTTGGGTCTTGTCCATCACATCATTCTCCTAATGATGTGATCCCGTTATCAAATGACATCTCATGTCAATGGTTAGGAAACCTTAACCATCTTTGATCAACGAGCTAGTCAACTAGAGGCTTACTAGGGACACAGTGTTGTCTATGTACCCACACATGTATTTGAGTTTCCAATCAATACAATTATAGCATGGATAATAAACGATTATCATGAACAAGGAAATATAATAATAACCAATTTATTATTGCCTCTAGGGCATATTTCCAACAAAGTTCCCATATCTCCTCTATGTAACCATAATATGTGTCCTTTTCCTTGGTGTTTGCCGCATCGGAAAGCGGACACCACTGTTTTGGTTGGTGCTCTTTTTATCTTGGGCGATCGTGTAAAATGTATTCCCATTTATCTCGTACCCTTGAAAAGTCAATATAGTCGAAGATGGTCTCTTGGCCAACAAGTACAAGTCATCTTCAACATTGTCGTCATTCATGAGATGTGTTCGCAACCAACCGCCGAAAGCCTCAATGTGTGTACGTTGAATCCAGGGGTCAGACTTCTCCGGGTTCTTTGAGCGTATAATATCCATGTGTTTCTCGATATACGGGGTGACCAAGGTAGAATTCTATAGAACTGTGTAGTGTGCTTGCGCCCAAGAATGCCCGTCCCTACATATTATTGATTTTGGTCCAAGCGTGCCTTTTCCACGCAGTCTCCCCTCATGCCGCGATTGAGGAACACCAATCGGCTTAATGTCAGGAATAAAGTCAACACAAAACTCAATAACCTCCTCTGTTTCATGGCCCTTGGAGATGCTTCCTTCTGGCCTAGCACGGTTACGAACATATTTCTTTAAGACTCCCATGAACCTCTCAAAGGGGAACATATTGTGTAGAAATACAGGACCCAGAATGGCAATCTCTTCGACTAGGTGAACTAGGACGTGCGTCATAATATTGAAGAAGGATGGTGGGAACACCAACTCGAAACTGACAAGACATTGGACCAAATCATTCTGTAAGCTTGGTAGGATTTCCGGATCGATTACCTTCTGAGAAATTGCATTGAGGAATGAACATAGCTTCACAATGGCTAATCGAACATTTTCTGGTAGAAGTCCCCTCAACGCAACCGGAAGCAATTGCGTCATGATCATGTGGCAGTCATGAGACTTTAGGTTCTGGAATTTTTTCTCTGCCATATTTATTATTCCCTTTATATTCGACGAGAAGCCAGACGGGACCTTCATACTGAGCAGGCATTCAAAGAAGATTTCCTTCTCTGCTTTGGTAAGAGCGTAGCTGGCAGGACCTTGATACTGCTTTGGATGCATGTCGTCGTTTTTTGTGCACACGTTGTTGGTCCTCCCGTGCCTCCGGTGTATCTTTTGTCTTCCCATACATGCCCAGGAAGCCTAGCAGGTTCACGCAAAGATTCTTCGTCATGTGCATCACGTCGATTGCAGAGCAGACCTCTAGGACTTTCCAATATTCTAGCTCCCAAAATATAGATTTCTTCTTCCACATGGGTGCGCGTCCCTCAGCGTCTGTCGGAACAGATTGTCCGCCAGGACCCTTTTCAAATATTACTTGTAAATCCTTGACCATATCAAGTATGTCATCACCAGTACGGAGGACGGGCTTCTTCCGGTGATCTGCCTCACCTTTGAAATGCTTGTCTTTCTTTCTTAAGGCATGCTTGGTCGGAAGAAATCGACGATGTCCCAGGTACACATTCTTCTTGCATTTGTCCAAATATATACTTTCAGTCTCATCTAAACAGTGCGTGCATGCATGGTATCCCTTGTTTGTCTGTCCTGAAAGGTTACTAAGAGCAGGCCAATCATTGATGGTTACAAATAGCAACGCTCGCAGGTCAAATTCCTGTTGTTTGTGCTCATCCCACACACATACACCTTTTTTATTCCACGGCTGTAAAAGTTCATCAACTAATGGCCTTAGGTACACATCAATGTCGTTGCAGGGTTGCTTAGGGCCTTGGATGAGCACTGGCATCATAATGAACTTCCGCTTCATGCACAACCAAGGAGGAAGGTTATAGATACATAGAGTCACAGGCCATGTGCTATGCTTGCTGCTCTGCTCCCCAAATGGATTAATGCCATCTGCACTTAAACCAAACCATAAGTTCCTTGGGTCATCTGCAAAGTCCGGCCACTCTCTCTCGATTTTTCTCCACTGCGACCCATCAGCGGGTACTCTCAACTTTCCGTCTTTTTTACGGTCTTCTTTGTGCCATCACAACGACTTGGCATGCTCTTTGTTTTGGAACAAACGTTTCAACCGTGGTATTATAGGAGCATACCACATCACCTTGGCAGGAATCCTCTTCCTGGGGCGCTCGCCCTGAACATCATCACCAGGGTCATCACGACCGATCTTATATCGCAATGCATTGCATACCGGGCATGCATTCAAATTCTCGTACTCACCGCGGTAGAGGATGCAGTCATTAGGGCATGCATGTATCTTCTGCACCTCCAATCCTAGAGGGCAGACAACCTTCTTTGCTTCGTATGTACTGTTGGGCAATTCGTTGTCGTTTGGAAGCTTATTCTTCATTATTTTCAGCAACTTTTCAAATCCCTTGTCAGATACACCATTCTCTGCCTTCCATTGCAGCAATTCCAGTGTGATACCGAGCTTTGTGTTGTCATCTTCGCAATTTGGGTACAACCCTTTTTTGTGATCCTCTAACATGCGCTGCAACTTCAACTTCTCCTTTTCACTTTCGCAGTTTCTCTTTGCATCAGCAATGGCCCGACCAAGATCATCAACGGGCTCATCTGATGCCTCAACTTCTTCTTCTTCATTCTCTTCCCCCATTGTAGTACCATCATATTCAGGACACCCAGGATAGTTGTCGTCATCCTCTTCTTCTTCATTCTCTTCCATTAGAACCCCTCTTTCTCCGTGCTTGGTCCAACAATTATAGCCGGACATGAAACCGGACGTAAACAGGTGGACGTGAATCTGTTTTAAGCTAGAGTAAGCCTTATCATTCTTACACACACCACATGGACAACACATAAAACCATCCCGCTTGTTTGCTTCAGCCGCACGCAAAAAACTCCGCACGCCATTAATGAACTGGGGAGAGCGTCGGTCATCGTACATCCATTGCCGGTTCATCTTCATTACACAACACCGAAAACACCAAATTAATACAAGTTCATACATAAAGTTCATACACACTTATTTTCTCATAAAACAACATACAACTATCTAGATAAAACATTTAAATGCAACAACAAATGCGATCAAAATCGCAACTAAGGTAGCAATTGATCCAACAGCATAATGATACCAAGCCTCTTTATTAATGGCATATTTTCTAATCTTCAAGCGCATTGCATCCATCTTGATCTTGTGATCATCGATGACATCGGCAACGTACAACTCCAATTTCATCTTCTCTTCTTCAACTCTTTTCAATTTTCTTTTCAAATCCTCGTTTTCTTTTTCAACTAAATTTAACTTCTTGACAATAGGGTCGGTTGGCATTTCCGGTGCAACTACCTCCTAGATAAAAATATCTATGTCAACCTGATGGCCATAATTGTCATTAACACGAAATGCAACAAATAGTTATAAAAGAGAATATACCACATCCGAATCGTAAACCGGACGAGGGCCGACGGGCACGGATATCATAACCATGGCACTATATATAACAACAATCATACAAGTAAGAAAATTATGCAAGTAACTATCTAAATCATACAAATACGATTTTTTAATAAAAATGATAAGAACACAAGAAGAGGCTCACCAAGGTGGTGCCGGCGACGGGACGGTGCGGGCGATCGACGGTGGTTAGGACGGGGACGGGAAGGCACACTAAGTAAACCACATCTACACATATGCAAACTAAGGAGTTAATTTGAGCTCAAATTGCATATAAATAAAAAAAAACTACCACATAATTACACCAAAACTAAAACCCACAAATCACTATACTTATAAAGCATTGCACGAGCTGATCTAGCAATAAGAGATGAAAGGACAAAGTTGCTAACCTTTGTGGACACTTGGATGGATTGGGGTGCCTCAAATCTTGACAAATCTTGGCAAAAATGGAGGGAGGAGCTCGAGCTAGGGGAAGAACAGAGAGGGGAATTCGAATGGAGAAAACAGAGAAATGTAGTCGGGCTGGACGAAGGGTTTATATAGGGAAAGCTTTAGTCCCGGTTGGTTATACAAACCGGGACTAAAGGTCCACCTATAGTCCCGGTTTGTATCACAAACTGGGACTAAAGGGGATGGTGGCAAGCTGGTACTATAGGTCTAGAATGAACCGGGACCAATGGGGCCCGTACACCCCGACCGCTCCTAGCCGTTGGAACCGGGACTAATGGACACATTAGTCCCGGTCCAAAGCCAAACCGGGACTAAAGGTTGAAACGGAAGGCCTGTTTTCTACTAGTGGGCTTAGAGATCAACACACGAGCCCTTACACGCACATAATCGCCCAATTCTACGAGCAAGTTGGTCTACTAATGTTTCGTGGCGATATATGTTAGGCACTATCCTACTACGCCCAGTTCTACGGTTTCGGCCTCAAACTTTATGGATTTGTGCCGAGACGTAAAACCCATCTAGAGCGACCAACGCCGGATTCGTTCGGCCTTCATAATCTTTCTTTGATGATCATTAGAAAACCTTGAAGAATCCGAGGTCCACCATGCACAACTTTTTTCCAGTCCCCTAGGTAGTAGAACATATGGGAGACGAAAAGATTCTCGCCCGCTTTTTGGTACTTTGGTGTCTGGACTAAACCCCCATCAAATTTCATGTGGTTTCAAGCATGGCATCCGATTTGTGACGTTGTAAATTTGTGAAGAAGGGATCCACAGATTTCGTACAGGAACAGGAGGCTCCGTCTCCGTGTGGCTCGGCTCCAGAGGAAGTTACGTAGCACACTCCAAACCAGCAAAACATCGGTACCAACCACAATCAGTGCATCGTCCTTCGCAGCGTACCGATCGACCACGACTCAACGACTCTGCACCGGAGCCCAGAGCATGTGCCACTCCACATCACATTGCCATATATGCTGATTCACCGATCCGATCGAGGGAACACCGCGACGGTGTCTCGCTGCCCAAATCCGCGAAAACGGACGTACCAACCAGTCCACTCTCGGCAGCGTGTAACGTTAAGGCCATGTGCGAACCCTGTACCTCATCACGACCTACCTTTGCTTCATCGCAGAAATATACGGAGTACAAAGGAAAGAAAAGCCACAGCTAGCCTCGGGTGGGTACAAAACCTGCAGGCTCCTCTAGACTCTTGTCTCGCATTCGCATCACTCAGGTGTGAGGAGCATGAGGGTTTTCGGGCTGCTCGCTCTCGCCGGCGCGGCGCTGCTGGCCGCGGCCAGCACCAGCACGGCAAGCGGTAGCGTGGCGTCGATCATCACGCGAGACACGTTCTACTTCATGCTGACCCAGGGCCACCACGGCGGCGGCGGCGGCGACGGCGGGTGCGAGGGGGGCGCCTTCTACACCTACGACGCGTTCGTGGAGGCCGCGAGCACGTTCCCAAGCTTCGGCACCACCGGCGACCAGGCCACCCGCCGCCGGGAGCTCGCAGCCTTCTTCGCGCAGACCTCCCACCAAACAACCGGTATGCCCTGCATGCATACGCTGATCTGATCGATGGTCGCTACCATGCGTGACGTCGTTTGCTGCGTGCGCGCAGGTTACTGCTGGGTGAAACGGCGGAGCCCGGCCGCGGCCGGCGGTCAGTACTACGGGCGAGGCCCCATGCAACTCACTCAGTAAGTTCCTTTCTTCTTCCCTCAGCTGTTCTCGTACGTACCTTCACCTACGTTGGCACTTGGTTCTGGATGATTTTATTTAATCACACGCGCCGACGCCGTGCTGTGTATGCATGCACTGATGCACAGTGAGTACAACTACCGGCGAGCCGGGGACGCGCTGGGGCTGGACCTGGTGAGGAGGCCGGACCTGGTGTCGACTGACCCCGTGGTGGCGTTCAAGACGGCCATCTGGTTCTGGATGACGCCGCGACATGGGGCGCACAAGAGGCCGTCGTGCCACGCCGTGATGACCGGCGGCTGGACGCCGTCGCGCAGGGACCGTCGCGCCGGGAGGCTCCCGGGGTATGGCATGACCACCGACATCATCAGCGGCGGGCTGGCGTGCGGCAGGCGCCACGGGACACCCCAGGGCCAGGGCAGGGACCGTGTCGGGTACTATAAGAGGTACTGCCGCCTGCTCCGGGTCCGGCTCGGCCGCAACGTGGCCTGCATCAACCAGAAGCCATACGGGCACGGACGCTGATTAGTCAGCGATCGAGTAGCTCATGCATGTTTGCCCTCTTCAGTTTTTGATTACTGGTCACAAGAAGAAGAATAAAAGCTATAGTAAACTGCTTCCGTGAGAGATGATGGTGAATGGTCATGTCGATCTGGATGTGAGATATGATCATCATGGGACGTTCTACTAATGAACGGTTATCACTTTAGCTATATGTAAGTTGCCTCAAAATTGAATTTGGGTTGATCGGTCGGTTTTTCTGGCCGTTGATTGCTGCTCTAAGATTCGTGCTATCTTTTCTTTCCAGTTGTGTGGTGATTTGTTTTGGGCTGGGAATTTGTGTGGATTTCTCTCTCTCTCTCTCTCTCTCTCTGCTAGATAGTATCTGCATATGCTTGAATATTCTATCACTCCGTTTCAAAAAAAAAAAAATCTATCACTCCCTTTGATCCGAATTAATTCATCCAACAATTTCTTCAGTTATGTTGCCATTCCAGCTCCAATAATCAGGGAAACTTCCGGCCACAAGATCCCCACATTATCTGCTTGTTGTAGCTCAGTCGGGTGCTCCTTTAGATCATAGCGCACATGTTATCCATTGCTGTGTTTGCTTCTGCTGTTTTGTTGTTTCAATGGTCACACTGCTTTGTCACCATAAACATGCCATTCTGCATCAACAAGAGAAAAGTCGGAGGATAAATGTATAACACAAAAAGGATAAGAACAAGGAAAAAAATGAATTTTCTTCAAAAAACCACAGTAAGCGTACATCACAATCCAGACTATAATGTCTAGAATTTTGGGATCCACCAACTTTCTCAAATCGAGCGCCAGAATATTACAATGGTTGAGCCAAGGTAGACCGCCTTGTAGCAGGAACTGGTGAAGTAGATCAGAGCATCGCCAGTTAATTTTTTCAGGGCCTGGGAGATGATGACCCGATGAATGCGCCGCTATAGATCGACCTATTCCACCTTACCAGTCTGCTATGTTAGACCTTTGCAGACAAGGCCTTTTCAGGGCCTGGGAGATGATGACCCGATGAACGTGGATGTTGAAGATCCAAGTCTGCTATGTTAGACCTTTGCAGACAAGGTGGGTGTGTCGCCGCCGGCAAAGGACTGGGGTGGTGTGCGCGGGAGCGATCTCGCGGATTGATTGGACCTCGAGCCAGTGATCGATCGATAAATGGCAGGCCCGTCCATCCTCCAAGGTGCAGATCATGGAGGCGCGAAAGAAGTCATGAACCTCGGGCCCACAGGGTAACTGGAGATGGCACCACAGGCGGGATGGATTCCCTTGGAGCTAGAGCCAACATGTGTGCGGAGTGATGCCAATGCTTTATTTGAGTAGTACCAATAGGTTTACAATAAAATACGATCGATCCTGTCAAAAATAAGATTACATAGCTCATCCAAATAATATGCTACCGACACGCCAGCCAAACTGGTGATGACCATGTATGGATTGACACCATAGCTCTGAATTTAATCTGATTCATTTTTGAAATAGATGATCTATTAAAAACACACTCATTTAGCAATTTCAATCTGCCAAAAAATTACACAAACTCCCAGGCGGATCTGGCCCTCGGATTATGATGAATACCACCCAACCAACTATTAAACGAATCTGGACTTAGTGTACAATATAGAAGTGTTAGGTGTTTTGCTTGTTAATATGTCGCATGTCGAATTGCATATGCTACTTTTCTTGCGGGATGATTGCATTGTCCTACTTAATATCACGATCACATATGTCATGCTTCTATTCTACAATAAATTAATTCATAAACTTCGCATCAATTCAACACATAAATAATCGTTCCAGAACAAGCTTGTTATAGAAAAAAAATCTACAATCAATATTGACCGAGTGATGGTCGTCCTATTGCTGCCACCGAAGACGTAGAAGTGCCACTGCTGCTGCCGCTTGTTACAGACGGAAACGTAAAACTTCGTGTGCCACTGCCAACCGGTGGCATGTAATATGCAACCGGCATCATCGCAGGGAGACTCGGGAGCGGCGCCTCTGACCGCAGCACGTTGACGGCCTGCCTGATCGACGGTCTCATTTTCAAGTCGAGCTGCGAGCACCAGAGCCCGACGATCATCACCCGCTCCATCTCCTGGGCATCAAACTCTCCGCCTAATCGCTCGTCGGCGGCGTCCAGAATCCTCCCTTTGCCATACAAATCCCAGACCCACTGAGCTAGGTGGACCGTGTCCTCATCCTCCTCCTCCCGCCGAGCTACCACCACGGGCCGCCTGCCGCAGGCAGTCTCGAGGAGGACGACGCCGAAGCTGTAGACGTCTGACTCTCGATTGGTCTTGCCGGTGGTCATGCATTCGGGGTCCATGTATCCCATGGTGCCCGCGAAATCTGTTGTCAGTGATCCTCGGCCGTGCTGGACGAGCTTGGCGAGCCCGAAGTCGCCCAGCTTCGCCTTGAACGACGCGTCTAGCATGATGTTGCTTGGCTTGATGTCCCTGTGCAGGACGCATTGGTCCCAGTCCTGGTGTAGGTAGAGAAGCGCCGAGCCTAATCCGAGCAGAATCTCGTGTCTGAAGAGGAAGGAAATATCACATGGTTTATGGTTGTCATCTTAAGGGCAAAGCAATCGGAGAGTAAGTTGAGTACATTTGAGACATATATACCTTACGGACCATGGGAGCACGACGTTGTTGGCGCCGTAGAGATGCCGGTCGAGGCTGCCATTGGGCATCAACTCGTAGACGAGGAGCAGATCGCCGCCGTCGTGGCACCAGCCGATGAGCTGCACGAGGTTCTTGTGCCGGAGCCGGCTTATGACCCTCACCTCAGAGGCGTACTCCTTCCTCCCCTGCTTGGAGCCTTTGGAGACCCTCTTGATAGCTACTTGAAGGTTCAGTTCGTCCAAGAATCCTCTGTACACAGAGCCGAAGCCTCCTTCCCCGAGCTTGTTATCATCGCAGAAGTTGCCGGTGGCGCTGACCAAGTCCGTGTAGCGAAACCTCTTGGGCCCGGACCCTTTCTCGAAATCGTCTTCCATGGCCTGGTCAACGTCGAAGAAGTTGCCCTCTTCAGACCCATGCTCCATTGCTTCCTCGCGGATTTCAGCTTGTTTTCGCCGTCGCCGTCGTTGCCATAAAAGGAAACAGATCAAGGAGACGATAATGATCAAGAGCGAGATGGAACTAGATACGCCGATCAGAACCGCCCTTGACGGAGGTGGAGGCGAAGGTACTGTGAAATTTTCCAGAGAATAACATTAGCATCTCAATGCAATATGTGCAAGGTCCACCTCCTGCAAGCGTGTAAAGAATAAAGATACGGCTACTGACCTCCTAGGGTTCCTGGAGGAGGAGGATGCAGAGACGACGATGGTGCTTCAGCCAACTTGTCGCTCTGACAGAAGGTGTTGTTTCCATACCCCACTCGGAGGATGTCGCAGTACTTCTTGTAGTAGTTGTTGACCCTGTCCTGGGCCGTCTCGGAGGTTTCGTTGCACTCCGTCCCGCCGTTGAGGATGTAGGTGGTCATGCCGTACCCGGGGAGCAGCCCCGCGTCGCGGTCTTGGGCGGACGGCGTCCAGCCGCCGGTCATCACCGCGTGGCACGACGGACTTGGCGCCGGCGCCGTCATCCAGAACCAGATGGCCGTCTTGAAGGCGACGACGGGGTCCGTGGACACCAGGTCCGGGTTGCCCAGCAGGTCCAGCCCCAGCGCCCTCCCGGCTTGCCTGTAATTGTCCTCGCTGTGATTATAAACTGTGCATTAGCAGTAGGAAACTTTTTTAGAAGATCAGTAGCAGGAAACTGTGCCGATTTGAAGCTCATTCATCGCGAACAATTGAAGTTCATCTTGTAAGGAAAAACAGGGTACAAATCACGTGTCAAGTACGGATTACAAGAAAACAGAGTGAAGATTTCTCACGTACGTAGTCAGCTGTATGGGGCCTCGGCCGTAATAGGGCGCGCTCGCCCGGTTCACCGCCTTCACGAAGCAGTAACCGGTGGTTACGAAGGAGGTCTGCCCGAAGAAGGCGGCGAGCTCCCGCCGGCGGGTCGCGTCGTCGCCGGTGGTGCCGAAGCCGCGGAGCACGCTCGCGTTCGCCGCCTCCAGGAACGCGTCGTAGGTGTAGAACGCGCCTCCGTCGCATCCGCTCAGGTTGCGGCCGCTCAGCATGGAATCGAACGTGCCCCGCGTGATGGTCGACGGCACGCTGCCGGCCTGCTGCTGCCCGCTGGCCATGCCGACGCAGAGCAGGGCGGCGCCGGCGAGAGCCAGCAGCCGGAAGAGCCTCATCCGCCAAGGTGTGGAATCTTAACGACGATGTACTGTGAGGTGAAAAATGTTGTTAGAGACCATGTGGAGAACCATTTTCCATTGCTTTATTGTTGCATCGCTGCGTACGACATTTCTCTCTTGTTCATTATTTTCTGCGACGAAGCAACAGTCGTGGTCGGGTACTCCATCCATCTCCGAGCGCATGGGCCTGGTCAAAACGCGGTGCACTGATTGCTACAGCAATCTTTGTTTTTTCCTCTCTCTGTTGTGTTTTCTGTGTGGAAATGCAGTGCCCAGCCGCCTAGGAATCCTGTAGTACGTATTTGGGTCCAACTTTTCCTACCCAGTCACTGTCTTACCTACAAGAAAAAATGAAGAAAATAGTTCTCGAAGACTGGAACCTGCGGCTTTGGAACCATACAGGAGTACGGATATGACGGAGCATTCAAATCGTCAAATCTGACCGTCGATCAGAACCATTTTTTCAGTCACCCGGCCAGAGAGAATTGTCTCACCACGTCTCCCCGACAACAGATGAAGTAGCGAGAAACACAGGAGCGGCATGGCCCGACCTACAACCATGGATCGGTGCCGGTCAACATTGTCCATCGCACGACCATTCGTCCCGGAACAGTTGAAGTTGAAGCAGCAGGTGTGCATCCTCTTGTCGACATGGTGTGCTGTTTGAGCGCATGGTTAATAATATCGGATTTTCTATAGCCAATGTAATAGCTATAAGCATCTACAGCCGGACCCCTACTCTCTCCCTAAATGGCCGAAACAGCCGCCCGGTCAGTGACCGGTCAAAAAACAGTGACCCAATCAGACACCTTATTTCGTCCCTATACGTCCGGACTGACCGACACCTCTCAAACCTGTCTCAAATATGAGGACGATATGAGGCTGCCCGGTCACGCCCGGGCACGCCCGGACACCCTGCTCCGCGTCATAGTTGTCCCATGCTGTCCCACATGCAGCCTCACACGAAGCTTTTGCGCTCGCCGTGGCGGCCTAGCCAGAGCTTGCGGTCGCCGTGGCCGCCGAGCCGGAGCTCACGCTCGCCGTGGCCGTGCGTCGCGCCCGGCGTGGCCAGAGCCGCGCCCGCCCTCGCCCTGGCCCGTGGCCGCCCCCGCCCGTGGCCGTGCTCGCCCTGGCCGCCCCCTCCCACGCCCGCGCCGGCGCCTGTGGCCGCACCCGCCCGTGGCCCGCACCGGCGTCGTGGTCGTGCGTCGTGGCCTCGGCAGCTCCGTGATGTTTTGGGTGTGCTCTGGTGTTGCCGGCAACAAACTGTTCGATGAAATGTCTGAAGAAGTGAGGGGTCAAAAGTAAGGGTCGTGGTCGCGGACGTTTAAGGAACGAGATTTGTACATTGCGGCTGTGGATGCTCTAACATGTATAGTAGTGGGCTACAAGGAAGTACTGTTTTTTTTCACCACATGACCCATCACACACTCTCACATACTCCCTCCGTCCGGGTTTATTAGGCCCGGAGACCACTTCTCTTAGACCAAGGCACATAGTAATTTGCTCACATTAATTCTTTCATCTCACTCCCAATGCACTCTCTCACATGCCAATTTTCACATGCAACCAATAAAAAAACATGCATGCAGTGTATTTATTATTTAGCTATGGGATAAGCAATAATGCAACTCGCCACGGCCAATGAAATGGTTGCATGCATGTAGGTTTCCAAAGCAAGGCCTTATAAAGAGGGACACGCGTGTGTTGCTCTTAGGCCTAATAAACCCGGACCGAGGGAGTAGTTTTTTGGAGCTCGTGCTATAGCCGGCTGTAAATCTACAGTCCGTTTCTTTTCTCTCTCCTCTTCTTTCTCATCCAACTCAGCAAAGATGTAATATTTTAAATCTTACAATCCGTCCACGTCATCTTATTATACTTGCTCTTAATTTTCTGACAGTCATTGATTGCTGTTAATGCTCTAAACCAGAGACCAACCCTTGGAAACAGAGACACAGAGACAGAGAGTTCATGAAAAGAACAGAAAAGAAGGGGGAATTTACATAAACAAGGTAGTATGTGGACAAATCTAGTAGTAGCTATATAAAACGGTAATCTTGTCGTCGCCAGTCGAAGCCAACTCCAGAAAATCATGTCTCTGCCGTACGACGCGCCGCACTAATTTTGGCGCACGCTGGAGTCCAAGTTCATCGTTTGGAGATCGTTTACCAGGGGATGCTCTCCAGCGAACCATCCTTTTCCTAAAAAGAAATTCAAAAAATCGCACGCGAGAGGTACGTCTGGTGGGTCTTAAACCCGCGCCCTCACGCTGGAGTGAGCCCATGCTTTACCACCTGGGTGGTAGTGCTTCATGTGTACAAATGCCTTTCTAAACATCTTTTATTTTTTAAGTTAATATTGCATATATTTTTTATTTTTTTAAACGAGAAATCCTGAATTTTTGAAATTGATTTTGTTCACCCTCACATGTCAGTTTTATTATTAAGAGCATGGTAAAAGCATGGCATTTTTTTGTTATTAAGAGGATATCAGTTTTATTATCAAGGGCATTGGCATTTTAATAATTAATAACATGGCATTTTGTATGTTTTTAAGAGGATTGTTTTTTTTTATTATGAGGAGGATGACATTTTTTATTATCAAGAGGATGCATTTTTTTTATTATAAGAGGATGGAATTTTTATTATAAGACGATTATTTTATTATTGTAAGAGAATGCCATTTTTATAAGAGGATAGCATTTTTATTATAAGAAGATGGCATTTTTTATTACGCTTTAGCTATGCATCAGTCGACCGAAAAAACAAATATGGTCAGTCGATTTCCTATTTTCAATCTGTGTACACACCTACACTTCTGCATGCATGCAACTTGCATGACGGGTGACGCGGCCGCCAAGAGCATTAATGCCGCGTGTTGGTGCAGACTAGTAGTAATTGAGATCAATCAGCCAGCTGGTTTTGGTTTGAATTTAAAGATATTTGTATGAATTGTAGTGTAAATGTATGAGTCCAAATGTGTTTCTTATGCCATTTTTCCGTGTGTTCTTTATTTTTATTTGCTTCAGTTTTTCTATGTGTGCATGTGTGTGTCACTGTGCGCGTGCGCGCGTGTAGGTCTGTTCACATACGTGCGTGTTGCGGGAGATGCCATCCACAATATAAGATGCAAATTACTTTTGCTCTGTTGAGAGACGATTAATCTTCAACATTGGTGTTTTGTTATTTGAACACGGAGTATAACAAGAATGTATACATTCAAACTATTTATAGTTAGTGTACATTTTGTTTTTGAGATATTAGGTGAGAACCGATGCCACTATTTAATTATTTCTTGAAAAACTTTATTTTTTCTTTTTGTAGTTTTTATTTCATTTTCTTTCTTAATTTATGCTAATATCAATAGCGCTAATTCATCCATCTTACACTTTTTGTGAAAACCGATATCAAATGCATATTCTTGCATATTCTAATTAATATTTTCTGTGTAAATTGTGTGCAAATTTTGTCATTATTTGTTTATTTATATTTTCTTTCTTCTTAAAGGTAATACAAATGCCACTAATTCATTCTTGCTTAGATCATTGTTTTGATTTTTTTTGTTTTAGTTTAATTTTTATTCTTATTTAAGGGTAATAGCAATGCCACTAATTTATTCTTCCTTAAAAAATATTATTTTAATTTTATTTTAGTTTTTTTATATTTATTCTTCCTTAAAAAATTATTTTAATTTTATTTTAGTGTTTTCTTCCTTAAAAAATAATGCCACTAATATTTTTGCTTTAGTTTAATTTTTATTCTTATTTACAGAAGAAATATATTATTCTTTCGTCTTGTTTCTTATTTAAGGATATTACCAACTAATTTATTCTTCCATAGAAAATATATTATTTTGAATTTATTTTAGTTATTCTTTTATTTTGTTTCTTCTGTAAGGGTAATACCAATGCGACGAATTCATCCATTCTTAGAAAACTTCATTATTTTGTTTTTTCTTAAATTTTTATTTCTGTTATCTGTTTCTATGCATTTTTTCTTTCCTTTATTTTTATATTTTTGTTTTTGTGGGTTTTTGGCTGAGTGTAATTATACAAACAAATACTATATAATATGTGCCAAACTTCATGATTATATGAATATTTTTTTCATATTACGATAAAAGTGCAATCTCGATGCAAAGTTGTGCGCAGGTTTTTTTTAAATTTTCTTTTTTATTAAACGAAATACACTATTTCAGTTACGATGTGTACATTATAGTAGAATGCGAAAAATGCACTATTATATGAGAATGATTATTCTTTGCATATTTCAAAAAGTGTGATTTTTTGTGCGAATTCTGTGCAAGTTTTGAAAGCTTTTTTTCTTTTAAATTATATTTCTTCTTAAAGGGAATCATTCTTTCTTAGAAAACTTTACTATTTTGATATTGTTTAGTTTTTTCTGTTAGTGTAATACCAATGCCTCGAATTCATTATTCCGTAGAAAACATCATTCTTAATTTTGTATTAGCTTTTATTTCCTTTTTTTGATTTTGTCCTAGTTTTCATTTTTTTCTTTTGTAAGGGTAATACCGATGTCACTAATCCATTACCATTTAGAAAACACTTTTTTGTGTGTGTGGAAAACACTCTCAATATACTCACTTTGATTTGGATAAGTAGAGACACCATGGATCAAATACCAATGCCACTAGTTCATCATTTCTTTAGGAAACTTCCTTTTTACAAAAAATCCAGTATTATAAGTTTAATCTTGCATATCATAACAAAGCACAATTCATGTGTTAACTATGTGCAAATTTTGTCGTTGTTTTGTTGTACTTTTGATTTCATTTTCTTTAAGGGTAACATCAATGCCACTAATTGAGTCTTTCTTAAAAAATCTTGAATATTTAATTTTCTTATTTTTTCCATTTTTTTCTTCTGAAAGAGTAGCACCAATGCCACTAATTTATTCTTCCTTAGAAAGGTTCATTATTTTTGTTTTGTTTTAGTTTAGTTTCATTTTCTTTCTTTCGAAAGGGTAATACCAATGCCACTAGTTCATTCTTCCATATGAACTTAATTATTTTCTATTGTTCTAGTTTTTATTTCATTTTCTTTCTTCTGAAAGGGTAATACCAATTCCACTAATTCATTATTTAAAAAAAACTTCATAAATTAGAATTTATTTTTTATTTTCTTTCTTGTTTAAGGGAATTATCAATGCCACTATTCCATCCCTGCTTAAAACATTTTTAAAGAAAAAATCCACTATTATTTGCTTATTCTTGCATATTATAAAAATTCATTATTTTTGTATAAATTCTGTGCAAATTTTTCATTATTTTTTCATTATTATTCTGTTTCTTCTTTATTTTTAATGGTAATATCAATGTGCACTAATTCTCTTTCTTAGAAAACTTTGCGATGATATTCTAGAAACATCTACACCATAAACTCATCTATCCTGGGCCTGCCTTGTGATGAGAAAAACAACTAGCACGTTTCCCGTACGTGGCTCACGAGAGAGAATTGACTATGTGCAACGCGCATGTTGTTAGTGGCGTAGCTATTCACATGACATGCAAAGGAAGAAAATTGACTGACCCAAATTGGGTTTTCAGCCGATTGATTGCTCGTCGGTCCCTTTATATTATATGAGGGTAACATTTTTATTATAAGAAGATGGCATTCTTATCATGGCATTTTAAAAAAGAGGATGTTATTTTTATTATAAGAGGATAGCACTTATTATACAAAGGATGTCATTTTTATTACAAGAGGACACCATTTTTATTATAAGAGGATGGCATTTTTCTTAGGGCGATGCTAATGTGTGGCCGCGTGCTTGGTTGAACGATTTCCAACAAGATTATTGCGTTGTACTAGGCAACCACATCTAGCCACACATCCCTCTAAATTCGGAAGGAGAGAGAGATAAGAGGAGAGATTAACCGTGGGAGAAGGAAGATCTTACCTTCCCCACGTTGAAATGTTGGGGGGGGGGGTAGAGATATTAGAGGAGAGATCTCACTAGGCCCACCTTAAAAATGGTGTGTGGGGGGGGGGGGGAGATTAGGATTGTGGGGTAAGAGAGATTGACGTTGGGACGCTTGGTCGTGAAAAAGCTTTTCTGATTTTATTATAAGAAGTTGGCATTTTTCATCATGGGATATATGATCATGACATTTTTTATAAATCTGTCATGCATGATTTATATACTCCTAATCATGGAGCATGATGGATTTTGTTTTTAATTTTTGTGTACTACCTGTTATACATGGAAATCTTTGTGATGTGGTAGTTTATTTTTTCTGTCTTTTTTTCTATGTAATGACCTGCAAAGCCTAGTAAAAGATTTGACCGGGCTGGGCTGGTTGTTCTGGTCGGCCCATTGGCAAACGACCAGAATCTATCGATGAGACTGCTCCCCCATTAATCGATTTTGTTCGATCGACCCTCCTTCCCGGCGATCGAATGCCAATTATTGGGAACCATATAAAATTAGGTCCGTGTATGCCTAAGTAAATCTTCAAGTCTGAGTCGATCAACCAGGTTGACGGGTATGACCGTATTCCATGGCCCCTAACATTGTCCACATGACTGATTCTCGTGACGCGGTGCACATCTAATGTTTGTCGCCGACATGGATTTAATGAGAAGTCAAGCGGTTGAGCTCTAGCAATTCTGCAGAGCTCATTCGAACATTCTTTCTGTGAAAGCAATTCTGTAGAGCTCATTTGGACATTCATTATCTATAGGTTTTATGCTTATTTTATTTATATTTTCCCAAACGTCAAAGTTCAAAAGGACTCAAACACGGTGAATCATATATAGGTATGTCCTGTGAGTGGTTTAGACATGGTCCATTTTACCTTCTCTTTTCACATGAGCGTTATTATCATGTGGCATCACGTTTACGCGATGGTCGCTGTGTGCATCCGGAAAGTGTTGGGGTACAAACTAATTGTGCTCAATTTTTTTTGTGATTCTACACATAATAATAAATACAATGAAAGTGTAAATATATTTACACTACTAATAACCAAGAATTATAAGATAATAAAGTTTTAATGGCATCCAAAGACCTAGACAATGGCAGTGTACTTCCATCTTTGTCTTCCTCCTGAACTATCTCCTCTGTTGGTTTCAAGGGGCTCGAGGTCATATCCATATCATCCTCGTCCTCTGAAAATCAACTTCTTGAGAGGACCTCTTCTTCGATATAGTATAGTGCTAGTGAACTCGCCCTCTACCAATTGTCCTACCAGCAAAAGAAAATCTTCCTCCCCCATTTGGTGGCGCGTACGACACTGTCCTCTCCACAACGATCATCCACCTCCCATATTGTTTATCCTTATGCTGCCACACACACCATCCCCACATTCTTCATGTCCGTGTCCCATAATAACACACACCTAAAAGAAAAAAAGGATCGTCCCATATTTTACTTGCAACAAATGACGTCTTCTCCTTTAACAGTCAGAGGGGTCAAGCGGGTCATAGGCTTAGAGGTCAACACATGAGCCCTTACACGCACATAATCGCCCTCATACATCAACGTTCCGCGCAACTGTACTTCTTTGTCCTTCCCAATTCGACGAGCAAGTTGGTCTACCACTGTTTCATGGCGATATAGGTTAGGCACTTTATGGATTTGTGCCCAGATGTAATTCCCATCCAGGTGATCAATGGCGGATTCGTTCGGCCATCATATTCCTCGATGATCACGCCAAAACCTCAAAAAATCCTAGGTCCACGATGCACAACTTTTTTCGGATCCCCTAGGTAGAACATCTAGACGCAAATATTCTCGCCCGCTTCTCGATACTTTGGGACGCATTTGGTTGCTGGCACCGTTTTTATTTTATTATATTATTCTCATTTTTTATTTGGACGCTATTGTATTTTTATTTTATTTTCTTATTCTCTTTTTTTTCATTTTTTTCTTTGTTATTATTGTACTTTCATTTAGAAGAAATGTTAACCAAGCATTTGAAAAATGTTAAATATGTATAAATATTTCTCATGTATATATGAAAAATGTATATAAATAACTTAAATTGGTGGAAAAAGTTGGTCATGTATTTAAACAATGTTAATCAAACATCTGATAAAAATACGTCGAACAAGTATTTAAAAAAATTTAATCATCCATTTTAAATGTTTCAAATGTGAATAGTAAAAGTGTGGACCATGTATTAAAATAATGTTTAACATGTATTTAAAAATGTTAATTGTGTACATAATTTTTTGACCATGTATTGAAAAATAGTTGATCTTGTATTGTATTCATAAAATGTGAAACATACATTTCAAAATTTTTTATCAAGTATTTCAATTTTTAAATTTTGTATAGAAAAAAAGATGACCATCAATTCAAAAAAAGTTACTGTTGCATTTGAAAAAAATGTTAATCAAGAATTTGTTTTTTTAAATGTGTATAAAAAAGAGTTGACCATGGATTCAGAATTGTTTTACCACATATTTTAAAAGTGTTAATCAACCATTTAAAAACTGTTAAGTGTATATAAAAGTTCATTTCACCATGTAATCAGAAAAAGTTAATCTTTTATTCTATTCAGAAAATGTGAAACATGTACTTGAAAAATGGTAATCAAGCATTTGAAAAATGTTAAATCTTTGCAGAAAAAATATTGACCATGTATACAAAAATATTTAATCTTGCAATGGAAAAATACTCGTCAGGCATATAAAAAATGGTAAATATATATAGAAGAAATGTTTAGTATGCATAAGAAATTGTTAATCTTGTACTTGAACATTTTAATTAAGAATTTGAATACATTAAAACCGTGTATAGAAAAAATGTTGACTATGTATCCAAAAAAGTTTAATTGTATTTGAAAATATTAATCAAGTACATGAAAAATGTTTAAAATGTGTCTAGAAAAAATGTTGACCATGTATTCAAAAATAGTGAAAGAAACAAGAAAAAGAAGAATACGAATGAAAACAAAGAAAGAAACAAAAGTTAAAAGAAGAAACAACCCCCCTCCCCTAGTGAAAACCAAGGAGAAACAAAGAAAGTCGAAGAAAAAAAGAAAGAAAGGAGAAACCGGTGAGAATCATCGGAAAAAGAAAGAAAACCAATGAAAACACAAAAAAGGAAACATAAGAAGGAAGAAAACTTTTTTTTTTGAACCGGAACCTGACATTCCATTACTGATCCTGCTCGGTGATCTCGCTGGCAATCAACCCCGAAACAAAGTGTGGGGCGTGCTCCATCCAAGTCAGATCAGCACGTCCGGTCCTAAAGTCGTACGCAGCAAGTTCATGAGCTACAATATTACATCCTCGATGGCAGAAATTAAAACTGAAAGACTCAAAATTTGCATAACATAGTCTGTGAATCTCCCGTAGGAGCACACCATTGAGCGCCCGCTCATACTTGTCAGAGTTGAGTGCATGGATTAGCACTTGTGAATCAGATTCAAGGATCACCATGTGGATACCCAAAATTGCAGCAGTTTCAGTAGCCAGATTACCTGCCATCGCCTCCGCATGCAGGGGTCCCATGAGATGCTCCAGTGTGCCAGCTTTTGCCGCCAAGAATTCACCTTGGTCTGAACGCACCACACAACCCAAAGCTCCTCACCCCGTGTCGGCATAGAAGGTTGCGTCAAAATTGGCTGGGGGTCGTTGCCAGACTCCCTTGTTCCGCCGAATCGACATCGCAGAGTGCACCACATCCTTGCTAAAATCCATCAGGTGTTGTCTGATCATACATCAAATATTGTCGGTCGTCCTTAGCTTCTCCCCCGCGTTGGTTTTATTTCTGGCAGACCACCACTCCCACAATAGGATTAGTGCAGTGTCCCTCTTAATTTTGTCTAAACTCCAGATGTGGTCGAGCACCAAGACGGAAGAAAACTTTTGAAGAAATAGAGAAAAACAAAAGAAAATATAAAATAAAACAAAAAAGAGAAAACCAAGCAAGAAACTATTACATGAACCACCACGAGCGATCTTCTTGATCGAAAACAGCAAAAGAGAAAACAAACGAAATACGAACCGGCCCAATACTGTAGCATGGATGTAGCAGCTGTGGAAACACTTCATGCGAGACCAAAGGAACACTCGCTATGAGCGAGATATAGGCTTCACCGATAGGTATTGCCCAGTCCGTTGCTGCAGCACTGCATGCAGCCGGATGCACAATGTTTACTGTTTTTTGTTTCTACTTCCTACTTTTGAAATGAATATGATTTGAATCCCATCCATTCCAGTTTGAAAATTTTGAAGGAAAACCAATAAATATTTAGAGCTTTCTAATACTATTGCCACCCCAAAGGTAAATAAAATAAATACAATATTTTTATATGATTTTATTTTGGGCTTTATAACTATTCACTAAAATTTAATTTAGGGTTCTAAATATTTCCTAAAATATTTTTTAACTCCGAATAAATATTCAAATCATTTCCCAATTATTTTGAAATTCAAGAAGTCATACTATCTCCTCTCATTTTTCTTATTTTGAATTGAGAATTGTTTGAGTATTCTAAAACCCAGTTAAGGTTCAAAAGTAACCAAAATTCAAATGGAGCATTTTGGGAGAGTCACTCATTTCCTCTCTACTTGAATGCTCAAGGAAAATCTCCAAAGTTTGAAATCCTACCCAAATTTGAATAAAATCAAAACAAAAGAATCAATACTATTTAATTAAAATTCCAAATATTGCTAAATTTTGGGGTGTTACACCAACCAAATTGCAGTCGCTCTGTGTCCCGTGCAATTGCAACCGAGTTACAATGGTTGCACTTCCATTCCTTGTGGTGATTATGCAACTAGCTTGACACCCTCACCCCCCCCCCCCCCCCCCCCCCGCCAGTTGTAGTCACATTGTGGCCCGTGTAGTATCAGTCAGATTACAACACCTGCGATTGTGACCTCTTTGGAATCTTGAAGTTAAATAAATAGTAAATTGTGGGATTTCTCCTTAATAACTTGTTTTGGCTCGGGAAACAAAAAAGATTAAAATAAAAATAAATAAAAAATTGGACACAAACAAACATAGAAAACAACACATTTCTCCCTCGAAGGAACGAGTCATGTATGTATGCTTTTTCTCGTGCGATGAAACAATAAAAATGAAAAATGCAATTAGTTGTGTTGCAAGGTGTGTGGACATGGGTTATCCCACCTACATTTATGAGAGCATCTACATCTAAAAAAACAGCTGGCCAAGAAAAAGATGTGACCACACACATACATTCGAAAATACGTAACCCACATAGACGTCAAAAAGCCCGCAATCCAAGTAAAAATTTGGGACGGTATATAAAACTCATGAACCAACAATGCAACCATTCAAAAACAAGGACCTAGATGTGCGTTAGCTAATTGTTATATTGATTTTTGTTTTTGCGGGAGAATTGTTATATTGATAAGAAATTGCAAAATATGTTTAAAATGCAACTATCTCCCCATCCCACAACCTTAGTTGTAGACGGGCGGCAATTATGCAATAGATTGAGACATTTAGAAGGAAAATGCAACTATAGTCACACTCCCCTAGATGCACAAGACTGCTAAATGAAACACCTTCTCGATCAAACCAAACGAGTTCAGGAAAATAGGGCTTGACCAACAAAAAAATTATAACCACATAAGTTTGCCTATATATATCCAAAATGATAAATGAGAAAAATAGAATTATCAAAAAAGAAAAGGCGAAAATAAAATATAAAAGACACATGATCTCCATATTCGTATTGACAAAAAAAGAAAAACGAAACGTCCCATGAGCCCTGGCCAATTGTCCACTCACCTAAAACTGAATTTGCCTCGTCAAGGGTGTCTTGAGCGATGCGGATGGGAAGGTGTTTTCTGTTTTTTAAAGGGTGGGACCCTGTGTTAAAATAGAGAACATGTACACGTATGGCTCTTGAGCCGTGCTTATTAGACTAGAAATTGTCATTTCTATCTTCAGTTACAATGCACGGGCATGTGCTAATCATTTTCAATTGGTGAAGTTTAACAATCACCATGTAACTTGGCAGACACAAAACAGTTTGCTAAGTTAATTCATTGCAAGCTTAGTTGCAACTGTCATGTTAAGCATCACCACCTTGCTAGAACGCACAAAAGAAACATTGGGTGGACGTCTAGGTTCGAAGTGCTTTGTACAACTGAATTCACAGCCAATTACCATCAGCTCTGCTTTCAGCTTGCCTCTGGAGATCGACCGTGAGTGAGCTCGTCACCAGTTCCAGCCCATCGATCAATAGTAGAGTAGATGGGCGTAGGGGGACAGGCAATGCTGGTCCTGCCACGGGCTGCGCAGCTGCGTCAGCAACGGGTCCTGGAGCCAGTCGAACACTCCATGGCTGCTCGCCGCCGGGAGCTGCAGGCTGGGCAGGTCCAGCACACCCTGGCTCGCCGCCGGCAGCTGCGGACTGCACATGTTCGACACCCCATGGTTCGCCGACGGGAGCTGGAGGCCGCAGGGTGGGTTCACGGCCGGGAGCTGTAGACGGAAGGGCGCGTTCGCCGCTTGTGGCAGAGACGTCACGGCCACCGTGGCGAGGTCTGCTTCCTTCTTGGCTACCCTGGGCGCGTCGTGGGTGCTGCTGTTGCCATACGGCGCCACCGACGAGGAGGAGGAGGAGCAGGAGGGGATCAGGAAGTTGTCCTGGACGTCGTCGGATGACGACAGGTAGAAGTCGCCGGCTGCCGGGACAGGGCACGCTCTGGCCGCGCCAGCGTTGCCGCCGGGCCTCTGTTTCATCTCCTCCATCTCAAAGGCTCTCTGCTCGAGCTCCTTGAGCGGCGTGGCCTTCCGGTATACCTTGCACAGCACCGTGTCCTCCTTGGGCGGCGCCGCCGCGCCGGTGTCGGGGAGGCGGTACTCGTTCATGACCCAGTCCGTCTTGGTGCCCCGCGGCGCGCGGCCCTGGTAGAAGACGAGCGTCTTCTTGAGCCCGATGACCCGCTTGGGGTCGGCGGCGCTGCGGATGGCCCTGTCGGAGCCCGTCGCCTTCCAGAACCCCCGCTCCGTCGTCCTGTTGGGCCGCCCGCCGCTGCCCGCCTTCCGATCCCGCGGCACGAAGAAGTACCACTCCCTCTCCCCGATCTTTGCCATCCCTGCATATCCATAGACACACCTCGTCAGCTCGCTGCTCAGACATGCACACATCGATCGATCGATCGATCACTGCGACGATGTTCTTGATTGAAGTTGTTCTTGTGTGTACGTACCGGGAAGATCCCAGGGATCGTGGCGGTAAATGTTGAGGGTGCCAATGATGTCGAAGTGGAGCTTCTTGCCGAGGGCGACGCGGGAGAGGTAGAAGCCGAGGAGCTCCTCCTCCGTGGGGTGGAAGCGGAAGCCGGGGAGGTCCTGATCTACCTCCATGGTCGACGCCGCCAGTGACATTGCAGTTGCTCGCTGCTGCTCTGCTCGCTCCACTTACTACCGCACCAAGTGCCCGATCGCTGCTGCTCTTGCCTACGCTGGTTGATGGCGGTGGTGGTGGTCGGGCCGTCGGAGTGGCTTATATAGAGCTTCAAAGTGATGCCAGCCTACGCGGTTTCCTTCAGAAAAGTGAGTCGTAGTTTCTTGGCACTGGAGACAACGACTGGCGCTAAATTAATCACTGTCTTACTTAATTTAAATTTGGTGTTTGTAGACTCGTGAAGTCACACAGATTGACTCCTTTTCGTCATCCTTTTTCGGCTTAGACATTCAGTCTGTAGTTATCTTGTGCCACTCTCCATTTTTTTTCTTTGCGCGGTCACTCTCCATTTTGAAAACCTTGCAATGTCAGTGATTACTTCAGTGCACTTTCCGTGTTTACCTTGCATCTACAGATTTACTGTTCAACAGCTTGATGCTAGTAGTGCTCCCTCCGTTCCTAACTATAAGTCATTTTAGAGATTTCATTATAGACTAGTACATACAAAAACAAAACGAGGGAATTTACATTTTTAAAATACATCTATATACATCCGTATGTAGTTTATATTAAATTTCTAAAAAAAATTATACTCCCTTCATTCTATAATGTGGTGCATATAAATTTTTTGAGAAGTCAAACTTTACTAACTTTGACCAAATTTGTAAAAAAAGATATACATATAGAATACCAAATACATTTTATTAGATATATCACAATAGGGTGAATTCCAAATATGCCATTCAAAATTTGCCTGAACCCCCATCTGCATTGGAAATTTCCCTCTCCCAAATATGCCAATGAAAATTTCAACCGCATACAGATATGCCACTATGGCCAGTTTGACTGTTAATGGACTGTGAAGTGGCACTTGAAAAGACAATTTTGCCCCTGGTCGTTCCATGCGCATTGTAAAGTTCGGTGCACTGCACCGACTACTTCGGCGTTCCAGTACTGTAGAGACCAGTGCCCACTTTCTAAAAAATGTGACCATTTTTTGAAATTGCGAATATTTTTTTAAAGTGAACAAAATTTGAAAAAAATGCATTTTTTAACTGAACAAAATTTGAAAAACGTGAACAAATTTTTGAAATAATTTGTTCAATTTATAAGTTTTGTTCATGTTTGAACATTTTGTTCACGTTTTTCAAAAAATTTGTTTGGAATTTGAAATTTTAAAAATGTTCACATTTTTGAAAAAGTGGGCGCCACAGTATTGGTCACTACGCTTCGTCGTCCGCTGCACTGGATGCTAGTGCAGGCACCGAACGCTACAGTGCGCAAGGAACGACCAAGGGCAAAATCGTCTTTTTAAGTGTCACTTGACAGTCAACTAACAGTCAAACTGACCATAGTGGCATATCTCTACGCGGTGCAAATTTTCAATGGCATATTTGGGAGAGGGAAATTTCCAATGGCAGATGGGGGTTCGGGCAAATTTTGAATGGCATATATGGAATTCACCCATCACAATATGTACTTTCATAATAAGTGGCGGTGCCAGAACTACAGTCTTATGTAGTCAATTTAAAGTTATGTAGTCAAATATAAATTTATATTAATTTTTTGGCAAGATTTATACATGCATGTGTTGATTTTACCAAAAAGCTGGGTAGTCAATTGACCACCCAGCTAATATGTGGCTTCGCCACTCTTTCATATTGTATACATATTGGTGTTGTAGATATAAATATTTTTCTTTATAAATTTGGTCAAAATTTACAAAGTTTGACTTTTTAAAAAATCTATATGCACTACATTATGAAATGGAGGGAGTATTTAGAAACGGAGCCCCTAAACACATGCAGTGGATAAAAAAAAACCATTTTGTTGCCCACATGAGGTGCTGTTTCGCACGCGCATGAGCCGCTCCTCTCTTCCATGAGCCGCTCGTCTCCTTTGTCTTTGTCTTTGTCTCGCCCACCTCATCTCGGCATGGGCGGGCCATCGTCGTATCCAGTGGCGGTAAATAACATACAACCACCCTCCGCTGTTAAGTTATTAGGTAAGGTGTAGGATCGATTTCACCATTACTTACCACAACATCGATTTTATTTCGACGAACGGATGAAGCTTCTTGTTCATGCATCAGCATGACAACACCCATAGTTGATTCAAGCCCGTGTCATGTTGGTCCACAAGAGAGTGGTTCAATGCAATTTCAAACATGTGTCACACATGACCAAATGTTAGACCGAGATAGGGAGAGCATGGTAAATGTGAACTACATCTACAACTGTAATGATGTAGAGGTTGTGATCGAGAAGAGCCCCTTTTGCCAAGCTTGTAGACACGTTTAGGGAGAGGGGTTGCTAGAAGATAGCATCCACACCTGTATGGAAGAGCAAGTAGCAATGTTTCTTCAAGTTGTAGGTCATAATCAGAGGTTGAGAGTGATTCACAACACATTCAAGAGATCCAATGAGAAAATTTCTCAGTATTTCAAGCAATTCTTGTATGTGGTAGGAGAGCTCATAGGAGTGATGATTAAGACACCTAATGGTCAAACTCCTATGAAAGTACGAACGAACTATAGATGATATCCATATTTCAAGGTGCACAATACTACCTGTTAGTTCCTGCCATTACGTGACTGTATTGTTTTGATCCATAACAATTTTTTCATGGCATCATAGGATTTTATTGACGCAATAAATGGTACTCATGTGACTTCTAGAGTGTCGATGTCACATGTTGCAACATACAGGGACATAAAGCACTACACAAGCCAGAATATGCTTGATGTTGTTGATTTTGATCTCAAATTTACATACGTGTTACCTAGTTGGGGAGGATCACCCATGATGCTAAAATTCTGGTTGACAGTATGGCTCGACCTGTTGGGATCAATATTCGTGATAGTAAGTTCTACCTAGGAGATGCTATACATGTCGGCATATGGTTCTTCCATCCTTCAGGAAAACGAGGTGCCATCTCAATGAGTTCTCTTCTATGAAATATCCTAAGAATGTTGTAGAATTGTTCAATCTCAGACACTATATCATTATAGTTGCGGTCGAGAGGGCATTTGGTGCTTTGCAAAATAGATTTCTGACCCTGGATCAGAAGGCATTTCACCATTCCCGCACCCAAGTTAAGCTTTTTCTTTCATGTTGTATTCTTCATAAGTGGATTTTAAACTGGGGGCATGATGAGTATGTGTCAGAGGAAGACGATATGGCGGCTGATAATGTTGAGTCTGGCCATAGTGTGGAGGCATATGCCAATGAATCTTGGAAGAACAAATGGTTGGAATGGACTGAGCCAATGTGGGCTAACATAGGTAACACAAGGAAAGAAGAAGAAGGTGACAAGGATGGTGAATTTCCCCCTTGTTCGCTATTGACGAACTTCTCCCCTTTATCCACAAGACTGCTAAATGTGTTCTGTCATTTGTTTGTAGCTACGACAACATGCCATTTGTTAGTAGCTAGAACAAACTACGATTTTTAGTAGCTAGGACTGAAAGGTAGTAAATCTAGTATGCCTATCTATATATTGTGTGGTAAGGTCACCACTAGTGAGAAGGGATGGCCAGAACATTAGTCTAGGAGAAACCAACCGTCATCTAATTGCATCTTCACAACCATAACCCTACCAAACTCCATATACCAAACGACAATGTGATGCAATGCACACATCCAAATGAACTACCGAATATAGTTTAGAGCATGTATTATCTCAACCAAGCTCAACCAGACAATAAGTTCAAGGGGGCCATGACTGCAGGCAACCAAAAACACCCTTAGTTATCATGTCATTGAACCACTGTACCATCACTATGCCTAAGAACCAAGTTTATCCTCTTTTTATTATGCAAAACCAGTCTGATCCTCTTCTAATTACTCCCTCCGGGTCCTTTTTGGTTTGTGCCTAAGAAATTTCCGTTTTCCCGCAATGCTCTGAGTCTTGGCATCTTTACGTCGCTCTTTCCAGTGTTACCCCTCTGATCTGTTCCACTTTGAATGCACGTGTAGCCGCAGTAACTCCCATCTCTCTCTCTCCCATACCCCCTCGCCTTTCCCAATGCGTGCGCATGCAGAGAGAGTGAGACACATGCATGCAAGACTTGGAAGAGAGAGAGGGATGCATGCAGTAGTGCATGCCGAGAATCCGGGGTGGGACAGGCTCAACCAATGGTATGCATGCCCAGAAAAACTAACCACAACCTCACTCGGGAGCACATCAGGGGCAAAACCGTCCAATTTCAGATGAAAGAATCACTCCTTGGTATCCGGGCTGCACCTTAGACGCAAACAAAAGAGGACCTAAATACTTTTCTTGGCCGACATGAACAAACTATAAATTGGCGGCATTAAACCTTGAACTCTGATCTAAAAACCATTCAACATGAACCCCATGCCTAGCGTTGAATAGTTTCAGAAAGTACACACCTAATGTTTAATTTTTTTTCCAGGCCTTACATAAAAACATGAAAAAGAATTCATGTTATAAGGGATCTTCTGAGGCCATGTTCCATGAAAATTTATTAATAAAATACTGTCATGAACAAAAATAACTTGAAAAGTTCATTTGTTTTTGTGTGGGTACATAGATGCTTATATTTGTTGATGTTTTTGCTCTAGTTCTAACTCATAGCATTCTATGAATTGTTATTTGATAGTCTCTTATTAATATGATTATTATTAAATATTTAAAATGGATATAGCTATTCTTCTCAGATTTTTTTGGAACCTCATAAACAATATTACCATAACCTTAAACATGGTCGTTTCAAGTGGGGTTCCACCTTCAAAATTTAGCATTATGGAAAATGTGCGAAGTAAGTGGTGCTATGCAGTGAAACATCAAAATTTTGTCCAAATATATGAAAAATTGTCCTCAAAATGGCAAGATAAATCTATTAATATTTTCAAGTTTTGTACATGTCACGACCAACCATAATTGTTGATGAAACTGTGCAGGTTATGAATCAGTAAGCGTTCATGCATCTAAAACATTCGAATAAAAAAACTTCAAAATGCAAAACGACCATGCAAACATGGTAGTGTTCAAATTAATTAATGCAGTAATGTGTTCAGACCAATTTAGGATGAAAGGTGAATAGCTTCGTCATTGTTCCTGGCTCAAATTAGAGTAGACACCTGGTGGAAGGCAATAAGTGATGTTTTGGGAAGAAAATTGGAATTGCTAATAACTTGTTCATTAGTTTCCCGAGCTTCATTCATTTCCTATAGCTCGAAAATCTTCTCTTGCTGCTACGCTAAGCTCTAAGGATTTGTCTAAAGGTTTCCATAGACCATTATCTAATCTGGGTTTTAGTCAATTCATTAATTTGGAGGAGATCATTGAGCAATTACCTCAATCTACCGAGCGAGATTCATGGACTTAAACTTGGAACTCACAACAATGCCCTTTCATGAAAATTTACAAGCATCTAATTGGGCAACCTGACACTCACATCATCTTCAAGCGGTTAACAAGTGTGCTATAGTAGAATAAGACACAATTTTTCTATTCTCTGGCAAAATCACTCTTCATGGAAGAATCATACCGGAGGACTCCTCAAACGCAAAGTCATGCAAATGGACTCAATATTTGTAAAGAAGCAACTGAAGAAACTATTCTAGACCTTCTCTCAGGCTGTAATTGTGCTCAAAGTTGATGGGGGACAATTATTCCTCAAAGACTCGCAGGTATGTCTATTTTGTATGAAGTTCTGCTCATGAGAAATGCATTTCCCAAGAAGATTGCTGCAGACATCATCATAATGGGTTTCTAGAACATTTCTTTTGGAAAATGAGGATATACCCCGGCCTCTACATTTGACGATGCACATAATAAATGATTGAAACAACGTCAAGAAAAGAATTGAGGCTGATCAACTCGACGCGAACAAAAATAAAATAAAAACTCGAGGCCATCCGACTAGGATAAGCCTCACGACAACATCTCCAAATCATACCACAAAACCTAGAAGTTATGTAGTTACATAAAAAGGACATAATGCGAATCACTGATTGCACGTCGATGTTGGCTGGTCCAACCAGATGTCAGAACAGGGCCACCTCCGAAGTAGTCTTCGAACAAAACACCTTCAACAAGGTAAGGACGTGGACGCTGCCACATTCGTCCATATTATGGGTTTTCACCTAGAGAAAGTGCATCCACAATGTCTTTTGCCATAATCGCCATACACCATTCTACTGGATTGCTCTCATAGAATTAGCCAGTCGAAGGTGAAGATGACGGAAGGGGCGATGCTATCATGTCACTTTTGAACACTACCGCGCCGTTGTCCTACCGATGGTTACCGAGCACGCCATAGCAACACCTAGCAGCCATCTCCACTAGATGTGCCGTGAAGATGATAGTGGTGGTGCAGGAGAGAAGGTTCATGCCTCTCATGACCTTCCCACGAGACCGGCCCAATACCCGAGGCATCGTGCTAGATCCATCAGATCCGGTAAATGCATTGTCACTGCTGTGCAGCACACACACTCGTTGGCCACCAATGGCGACACATGGAGACATATGGGACTAGCTGGACATCGAGGCCGATCCATGCTAGATGTTCTCCGGCTCCGCTATGGCAAGGTGTCCTTTGCCATCCATAGGACTACCCTGGCCTAGAGTCGGGCCGAAGGCTTCCTGTAAAAACTCCATGCACCTCCATGGGAGCCACCTTCACTCCTGTCGTCAGCACCCAGATGAGTCACCTAAGACACCTGCAAGTTGCAGAGGATCCTTCTAGTGACCCAAACTGATGCACACCATGCCACCATCGGGCGATCTTCGTGTCGCCGCCGCCGAAAGCTAAAAATGTGCGGCCATGTTCTTCACTCCAGGTAGTATCAATCTTTACAGCTGCTGCTTTTTGGAAATACCTTGCAACCATGTTCTCCTCTACCTCCAGATCAAAAATCAACAATCTTCGTGTCGCCCTCACCAACGCTTAGAAGGGAAATCAGACCGTGGCTAGCTACTTCGCACACATGAGATCCTTGGCAGATGAGCTTGCAGCTGCTGGGAGCCCTCTCGGTGATGAAGAGCTCATCTCTCACATCCTCTCCGGCCTCGACCTCGACTACCAGCCGCTCATCTTCGCCTTCGACGTCCGCACCGAGCCGCTCTCCCTCGACCACCTCTATGCGCTGATGTCAAATTTTGACCAGCGTGTTGAGCTCTTCCAATCTTCTGACAGCTTCAAGTCTTCGGCAAATGCTGCTGCTTGTGGTGGTTGCGGTTCCTCCAAAGGCTATCGGCCTTCATCACAGAACAACAACAACAACCCCCGTGGTGGTGGTGGTGGTGGCGGTGGTCCAAACCAGCAAGGCGGCGGAGGAGGCTACAAGAACTCTAATGGAGGTGGTGGTAGTGGCTATAACCACGGAGGAGGCTACCACCAGAACAACTACGGCGGCAATAGTCGTTCCGGCAATGGCCGCCCCTTCTACTCCAACAATAGGGGTCGCCAAGGAGGGGGACATACCAGCAACAACAACAACCATGGGTATGATTTTGATGAATTTGATCCTTGTCAAATCTGCAAAAAAACCAATCATATTGCCAAGGATCATAACTACCAGAAAAAGCGAGTTGCCGCACATGCAGATACCTCCTATGGGGTAGATACAAATTGGTATGTGGATAGTGGTGCCTCAGATCACATTACCAGTGAGCTAGGGAAGATAGCCGTCCAGGAGAAATACCATGGCAGAGATCAAGTTCACACCGCCGACGGTACAGGTATGCAGATAAGTCATATTGGTCATTCCATTATCAAAACTCCACAAAAAGATATCCATCTTAGAAATTTTTTGCATGTTCCGAGTGCCTCCCAAAATTTGCTCTTTGTTCATCGCATTGCCATTGATAATCAAGTTTTTCTCGAATTTTATCCTTTCTTCTTTTTGATTAAGGACCAAGCCACGAGGAGAATTCTGTATCAAGGTAGATGCGTGGGAGGGCTATATCCGTTGATTCCTCAACTTAGAAGCCTCAATAAAAGAGCATATGGTGCCATCAAACTTTTTGTCGAGCGGTGGCATGCACGCTTAGGACATCCTTCTTTTTACTTAGTTCAACAAGTGCTTAGGAATAATAAGCTCCCATTTGTTGGTGAGCATAATCATGAGAATATTTGTGATTCTTGTCAGAGAGCTAAATCCCATCAGTTGCCTTATCCTGTTTCCACTAGTGTTTCTACTCAACCTTTGCAACTTATTTTTTCTGATGTTTGGGGTCCGGCCCCCACCTCTGTTGGAAGACATACTTATTATGTTAGTTTCATTAATGATTACAGCAAATATACATGGATTTATCTTCTTAAGAAACGATCTGATGTATTTCAAGTCTTTCAAAATTTTCAAGCCCTTGTTGAACGGAAATTTGACCTTAAAATCCTCTTCGCCCAATCTGATTGGGGAGGAGAATATGAAAAGTTGAACTCATTTTTGTAGGGTAACGGAGCAGAAAACAAAAATTTGCGACCTACGCACCAGCCCAGGACCACTATGGAGACTGCATACAAGGTTTGATCTTTTTCGTTACCGACTCGTAGTGCAGCGGAAGTAGAGTCGATGACGATCGGCGGTGCAGATCCCCGCAGCTAGGATTTACAACCTCCCAACCGCGAGGATGTAAAACCTCATCCGCCCCTCGGACAGCCCTCCGGGAGGCGGTCGGACAGTCCCCCGGACGGTGTCGCGGACAGCCCTTCGGGAGGACCAACGAAACTCAGACAGTCACTCGGACAACCCTTCGGGAGGACCCACGAAACTCGGACAGTCACTCGGACAGCCCTTCGGGAGGCACTCTCGAACTAAGACCGAAACTACGATCTCTCTACAGAGTTGCACACATACGGTGTCATCTATCCGGCAGGGCTTCGCCGTCCAGAACTAGTTCCTGCCGGAACCCAGACAGCCTTTCGGCTCTACGAAAAACTCTTTTCGTGGGAGGGAGAGAGAGAGCTAGCAAAGCATAGCATGTGTATGAGAGCAAGGGATGAACATATGGCAGCCCTCACCTCCTCTATTTATAGGAAAGCCAAGGGGTAGGATGGTCACACAAAGTACCAAACTACCCCACTTTATGTCACACATAAAAACCCATAAGAAGGAAAAAGGGTGCCATGTGGAGCTCCATGGAGGAGCTCCACCCTTGGCCGGCCACCCCCTGCCCCCCCATGAGGGGCTTCCTTGGCCCCCAAGCCCTTCTACAAGCCTTTTGGAAATATCCCAAAAGGTGACTTTCCAAAAATATCCCAAAAAGCACTTTCACTATTCACGACGACATTTTTCAGCGTCCGGTCGAACTGAAAATATTTATGTGGGCTTAGAACATTTCCAATACCCACTAAAATAATTTTCAATGCGATCCGGAACAATTCCGGATTAGTGTTTTTCATCTGCGAAAAGCATCCGAAGCGGTTCCGGCAGCTCCGGAACATTTCCGGTTTTTCTTCCGGAAAATTCCCAGAAGTTTCCAGAATGATTCTGGCACCCTCCAAGAATTATCAGGCATGTTCCGAAACCAATTTGAATTAATGGTATCCCCTGAAACAACTTTTCAGTTTTACCAAAACTGTTCCGGTGTTCTCTCTGCGGAACTTTTCCGCTGTCCGAAACTTTTCCGGTGTCCGAAAGTTTTTCGGTGATTTTCTCTCAGACTCCCTGTCTAGTATTCAGCAGATAGATGACCCTTAAGCATGTGACCCTATAGGTTCGGTGAAGTATAGACATGACTCGGAACCCCTTCCGATCAATGATCAACATCGGAGCCGTGGACACCCATATTGACCCCTATACCCACACGAATGAATATTCGAGTGAACCTCCAGTTGCCGTGTGCTATTCCTGTTGCTTCGCGATATGTTACAAATACCCGAGGTGAGACATGCTGGCATCCCCGTGGATCAACAACTTGTCCACTATGCCAGTTACCTTGTTACCGGTATTGTTCTCTTTGCTCGTTCCCGTGTTCCGGCATCCCCGTGATCAAATCACAAAGTGTCTGGCCAGACGATGATGGATACCGCAACACCGAGAGGGCCCAGAGATATCTCTCATCGTCGGAGGAGCAAATCCCAATCTTGAGCTATCAAGTTACTTGACATACTTTTCCATGAACCCGTAAGCCGCCGTAATAGCCACCCATTTACGGATGACGTTTAACAAACCCCAAAGTTCATGAAGCAAGCATGAAGAAACTCGATACTCTCATGGTCTAAGGAATCATGCAAACGTAAACCATCTCTGTGTTATTAACCATTAATTTGTGACGAATGTATCTCATAGCATAACATCAATTCGGGTCGATTCAACACAAATGTTCTTCTAACATTGTGCCCTCAAAATTGCCGGCATAGCCATGCCCATGATCAGGAAAACAGGATCATCATGCAATACTTGAGCCAGTCTTAGAGGCAAGACTAGGAATACATTTTACCGTTTATTATACCACACGTGCATATGAGTCTTCCTTCGAGCCTCGTGGTTATTGTAGACTCGAGAACCATAGCAGTTATAGCATGGAACATAAACCTAATTATGAACAGGGAGATAACCAATAACATTTATTATTGCCTCTAGGGCATATCTCCTACAGACTCCCACTTGCAATAGAGTCAATAATCTAGTCAATGCTAATGCACTTTACACCTATGGCATACTGGTGTAAAATATGCTTCGCTTGTGGTATAGCCTGATGTCCAACGGATCTGACAACTTCAGCTCCATGTGTAACTTTGCATATCCTTGCGTTTTCACGCTTTCATAAAATTCATATTTTGTGTGGATTTGGCTTTGCATATGTGTGAATGATTGGTCAAAACCTGATTCCTCAGACTGAGCTATGGAGCAACTATCTGCAATAGTGTCTTATAGACCAAAGCCATCTTGGAACCATACTAAGTTCATGAATGAACTATATGATTCAACAACTTCTTTGTCGCTTCTAAAGCATCAACATACTTAGCCATCTGTTATAGAATTCGCCACAGTATCTTGTTTGGAACAATTTCCAACTACCGCGCCACCATATTGTGTATTACACAAAAACCCTTAACTTAAATCGAAAATCGCATGGAGCATTGATGAAGACTGTATCGATGTAATTACTTACAATGAGCACTTCATAATCTCTGCTTGCGAGAAAACATGTCATCAGTACTACTCTAGTACTCAATGACATCTTTCACTGTTGTCCTATGATCAGTACTTTTGATCACTTTGGTATCTATACTCGCAACAACTTTGGAGTATTGGACATATCTGGTTGTTTTTACATACCATGGAATACATGATTAATCCAAACACAAGAGTGTGTGGAATCACCATCATGTATTTTGCTCATCTGTGTTTTGAGACACCGAGTCTTGCAATACTCTTTCCATGTGACTTCGGCAAGAATCACTCCTTGGCATTTTAAATGCTAAAAGGTTTTAGCACCTTGTCAATATATATTCATTGCTTAGCCCCATTAGGTAAATCTATCTCCATAGATCATCATGCCTAATATTGAGGCTATTTAGCCTAAGCACTTCATCGAAAAACTATTTTCAAATGAAGTCCTAATTCGTGTCAAGAAATTTATTTCCAATTAACAATGTGTCAAGTACACAAGGTTTTTAGAAATATTATTATGCTCCCACTTACTTTCTTGAATCACAAGCATCTTTGATACCCATTTGATGAAGTCAAACCCCTTTGACCATTCCATCAAAAACGAAGATTCCAACTCCACTTTGCTCTCTTCTGTCCATCGCTGGAACTCTGAAGTTTGCACACTTACTAGCATCCTCTGGGTCGACAAATTACTTTGGACTGTATCACATACAATTCCTAGGTTTCATTTCCATCAGATGGAAATCCTTTTGTCATCCATGTTTTATATCTCATGATTGAAATATGTATTAATTGCTAGTTTAACCCGAACCGACTTCAAGCATCGCTACGGTGAGACAATATCATCATAGTCAACTCCTTGAACTTGTTATTGCAACAAGTCTAGCTTTATGGATAAAACATTTTATCCGTATCAGTTTTAGTTCCATAAATATTCGTTAGACTCTAAGTCTTCCGAAAGGTGTATCAAGATTTTAATCTCGAATGACTTATATGGAAACTATCTCGGATTGTATTGGCATTTAGCCAATTCCGGAGTCAGGGCCCATCACCGCTTCCTTATGTATCGTAGGTATACTATTGTCCAACAACAATATCTCGTTTGCGCACCTGAGAGGTTTGCACGAGCCTTGCCTACGTGGTTCAGCTGCAAGTTCGACCGAAGTCCATACATTTTATTGTAGAGACTTCCGTATCAGTCGCAGTAGGAAACTCCGGAATCACTTCCAAGGTTTCTTTCCTTTGATCTGATGAGGAAGATACTGGTTATCTCGTCGAGTTGCACTGTCCTCCCACTCACCTTTTGTAAGAACTATTCTCTTTAAAAGCATACCGTTTTGTGGCAAAATCCTTTGCCTCGGTATAGTGGTGGGGGAATACCCAATGACTTGGGATAACCTACAAAGTAGCACTTGTCTAATTTGGAATAGGTTTGTAACCTTTTACACAAGCCCCATATTCCAAATGTTAAGAAAAGATATAACATGGTTGGGCGTACCATACCATGGCGTCATTTCAACGGACCTGATGGATCTCTTTTCAGTGTAAAAGCCGCAGTCTCTAAAGCATCACCTTTTAAAAGGGGTAATGGCAAATTTATTTATGTCATCTTTGATCTTACCATGTCATAAATGGTTCGATTACATCTTCACGGACTTTCCACTTGGAGTGGTGTTCCGGGAGGTGCAAGTTATGAAACCCCTTTCATAACTCATCAGACATTCGCTAAACTTGTAACTCAAATCTTCCTTTCTGCAATCGAATTGTAGAAACATAATTTTCTTGTTACAATAACTTCTACTTCATTTTTGAAAACCTTATGAATGAATTCAAAAGATCCAGACTTACGTCTCAACAAGTAAATATCCATATATCTACTTGAGTCATTTCCGAAGATAGATAAATCCACTACTTGCAACAACATTTATTGGACTACACACATCATAATGTATGATCACCAATATGTTCTTTGCTCGTTCCTTATGGCCTGTGAACGGTATTTCAGTCACTTCACTTTTCAGAGGAAAGTTGCAAGTGTCAGATGATTCAAAATCAAATGACTTCAAAATCCATCATAATGGAATTTTCCATGCGGGTTTCTCTAATGTGACCAAATGCAGTGCCACACTTGTGTGGTATTCTTTTAGTCTTGCGACATTTAGCATCAGTGTTATGGATGTATCATATTTCCATCAATATTCATAACATACATCCCATCTAGGATGGAAGCATGGCCCTTCATGTTATTCATAATACTGAACAGCAATTGTTGTTTTTATGAACAACTCTTTTGCAACAAACATTGTGCAATGGGCTAGAGTTTATGAAACTCTAAAATGAATTATGAAAGTAAACCCAGAGGTAATGTATTATTATCAATATTCATAACACATGTCTCATTCATAATGAAAGTATGGCCCTTATGTTATTCATAACACCAAACATCAAAAGTTCTTTTATGAACAACCTTCTTGCAAGATACCTTATGCAAAGGGCTAGAGTGTGAAACTCTAAAATGAATTATGAAAGTAAATACATAGGGAATACACCGATGGAAGGCATAGTAACATTTACTATGTTCCCTGCGTGTATCTAAACCTCATTCCTGGCTAGTCTTTCAGGCCATAGTAGTTCTTACATCGAGTTGCAACAGAATGCAATCGAGCGGGTATCTTTGTGATTAACTCACAATACCCAAGAATTAGTGATTAACATGTTTAACCATAATTCCCAAGAACTATATCTTTGACCAGCCTTCTATACATCAAAAATTTGTATGACATTCATACATGAGCTGGATATTCCAGTCTTCTTTCCTTTTGCCATTATACTTCTAACAGTTTAACTTTTAGTATTTCTCCTACTGTCAGAAGAAGCATCCAACTTAAGAGTGGCGTTAGCCCCGGACTTCCTAGGCGTGAAAGTCTTACTAACACTCTTCGGACACTTCCTTTCTCTTTAAGTTGTTGTTTTATTCACCTTTCATCATATGACAGGCGTTCTCCTGGATCCCTCTCTTATCAGTCTAATGCATAGTAAACTCCTTTACTAATAGTTTGCAAACAAACATTGCTTTGGATATCTCATATCTTTTAGCCTTTTGTCTGTCTCTGAAAATGATTTTCAGATTCCATGAATATCACATAACTATCCAAACTTTCGAAGTTCGGGTCTCATGGAAGCAAACATATTGCACTTTGACTGAAAAGGAATTCTAGCTTTTGGATCGAAGGACGAGAATCACATGATCCATAGCATTAGCAGGAGAATACCGAAAGCATGCGATAGGACAAAGTCCTTCTCGGCACTCTTGAGGACAATCCTCATATTACGTTACCAACCGTAAAGTTTTAACCAGATATTTAACAGCTATTCAATTTTAACAGGGAAGATGGAAACACGAGCCATTCTTCTACAACTATTATGCAAACCACACTTAGACAGTGTTCAAAATTAATTGCACTGAGAATTAAACAAGTTAATTCTATTGTGCGCTCCCACTCAAATCAATATCTCGCATAATTGATTGTGAGTGATACAAGATCCACATTTCAATTCAACGCCATTGATATGGACATCACTGATGACGAGAATTTCAATTGGTGGGCAAACATGCCGATCACATCTCTATGTGACTACTGTTCATCTTTCGATGGGCGTGTTCCAAGCTCAGGACGATCAAGCCAGAATGTCAAGACAACCAAGTGATCTCACTGTGAGGTCTGACCTCACCCGCCTCACACTTCTCTAATCGTTCGTACCCATGTGGACATGGCGCACCCCGAAAAGTTAGATGCCGTGACGGTGCTACACTTGGGAGAACACTAACTACTTGATATTTTTGTGAGAGATCACCCTAATAAAAAGCGACTACCGCGCAATCAAGAAGGGTGCATCATAAGGGATAAACATCTCATTCAATTCATAATTAGCATGACATGGTATAGCCCCTTCTGACGGAGAAGTCAAACATTTCTTCGTCTTCGGCATTCGCGTTGGTGTTCACCTTTGCGAAGATTGCCACCACCTTGTCGATGCACCAGATAATATTGCTATATCTATAGCTAATAAAATAAGTGCATTACTTAAGGTTGACACGCAGGTCATTAAAGTGACAATCATATGGCTCCAGCCATCATGCCGAATCATGACACACAGGTCATGTTAATATTACATCATATAGTCATCTCATACATAATCAAATTAATATGAGCACTGCTATACCACATCATATGCACATGCAAACCATCCCGCAAAACCAAGTTTGACGTCTCTAAAAGGTTCATGCAAAAATTTGTTTTTCGTGGCTTCTAAGGTTTCGAAACAAACCGAAGCTACCAACGTCCATCATCAAGCATGATAATCCAAGTCGCTAGATTAACATTGCGGGGTGTATGAAACACGAGATAATAAAATCTCGAGCCCCATACTAAACTTCGTCATACGCGTGACCTCCGTGCAGATCATATCTGCATTGCCCTTTCGTCTGCGAAACATCCATCTTTCTTTAACTATGGTGGAACCCAAAGAACTGTTAGCACTTCGTTGATCTGTCAATCAGCATACTCAGGAGCAGCATGAAAGGATCGCGGATTGCCAGAACTTTGTGAGATTCCACCATGCCGTCAAGATCAGGACTACGCAAATTCAGGGGAAGCAACAAGAACATCGGGTAACAGATTTCATCTGCTACCCGCACAAATAATTTTCAGTAATAGAACTCATCTACTACCTAATTATATTGTGCAACACCCATACATCTCTATGTATTCTAGATCGCAACCTGCATCTACGCATAGCACGGCTCTTGATGCCACTGTAGGGTAACGCAGCAGAAAACAAAAATTTCCAACCTACGCACCAGCCCAGGACCACTATGGAGACTGCATACAAGGTTTGATCTTTTTCGTTACCGACTCGTAGCGCAGCGGATGTAGAGTCGATGACGATCGGCGGTGCAGATCCCCGCAGCTAGGATTTACAATCTCCCAACCGCGAGGATGTAAAACCTCATCCGCCCCTCGGACAGCCCTCCGGGAGGCGGTCGGACAGTCCCCCGGACGGTGTCGCGGACAGCCCTTCGGGAGGACCAACGAAACTCAAACAGTCACTCGGACAGCCCTTCGGGAGGACCCACGAAACTCGGACAGTCACTCGGACAGCCCTTCGGGAGGCACTCTCGAACTAAGACCGAAACTACGATCTCTCTACAGAGTTGCACACATACGGTGTCATCTATCCGGCAGGGCTTCGCCGTCCAGAACTAGTTCCTGCCGGAACCCAGACAGCCTTTCGGCTCTACGAAAAACTCTTCTCGTGGGAGGGAGAGAGAGAGCTAGCAAAGCATAGCATGTGTATGAGAGCAAGGGATGAACATATGGCAGCCCTCACCTCCTCTATTTATAGGAAAGCCAAGGGGTAGGATGGTCACACAAAGTACCAAACTACCCCACTTTATGTCACACATAAAAACCCATAAGAAGGAAAAAGGGTACCATGTGGAGCTCCATGGAGGAGCTCCACCCTTGGTCGGCCACCCCCTGCCCCCCCCATGAGGGGCTTCCTTGGCCCCCAAGCCCTTCTAGAAGCCTTTTGGAAATATCCCAAAAGGTGACTTTCCAAAAATACCCCAAAAAGCACTTTCACTATTCACGACGACATTTTTCAGCGTCCGGTCGAACTGAAAATATTTATGTGGGCTTAGAACATTTCCAGTACCCACTAAAATAATTTTCAACGCGATCCAGAACAATTCCGGATTAGTGTTTTTCATCTGCGAAAAGCATTCGAAGCGGTTCCGGCAGCTCCGGAACATTTCCGGTTTTTCTTCCGGAAAATTCCCAGAAGTTTCCAGAATGATTCTGGCACCCTCCAAGAATTATCAGGCATGTGCCGAAACCAATTTGACTTAATGGTATCCCCTGAAACAACTTTTCAGTTTTACCGTAACTGTTCCGGTGTTCTCTCCGCGGAACTTTTCCGCTGTCCGAAACTTTTCGGGTGTCTGAAACTTTTCGGTGATTTTCTCTCAGACTCCCTGTCTAGTATTCAGCAGATAGATGACCCTTAAGCGTGTGACCCTATAGGTTCGGTGAAGTATAGACATGACTCGGAACCCCTTCCGATCAATGATCAACATCGGAGCCGTGGACACCCATATTGACCCCTATACCCACACGAATGAATATTCGAGTGAACCTCCAGTTGCCGTGTGCTATTCCTATTGCTTCGCGATATGTTACAAATACCCGAGGTGAGACATGTTGGCATCCCCGTGGATCAACAACTTGTCCACTATGCCAGTTACCTCGTTACCGGTATTGTTCTCTTTTCTCGTTCCCGTGTTCCGGCATCCCCGTGATGAAATCACAAAGTGTCTGGCCAGACGATGATGGATACCGCAACACCGAGAGGGCCCAGAGATATCTCTCCATCGTCGGAGGAGCAAATCCCAATCTTGAGCTATCAAGTTACTTGACATACTTTTCCATGAACCCGTAAGCCGCCGTAATAGCCACCCATTTATGGATGACGTTTAACAAACCCCAAAGTTCATGAAGCAAGCATGAAGAAACTCGATACTCTCATGGTCTAAGGAATCATGCAAACGTAAACCATCTCTGTGTTATTAACCATTAACTTGTGATGAATGTATCTCATAGCATAACATCAATTCGGGTCGATTCAACACAAATGTTCTTCTAACACTGTGCCCTCAAAATTGCCGGCATAGCCATGCCCATGATCAGGAAAACAGGATCATCATGCAATACTTGAGCCAGTCTTAGAGGCAAGACTAGGAATACATTTTACCGTTTATTATACCACACGTGCATATGAGTCTTCCTTCGAGCCTCGTGGTTATTGCAGACTCGAGAACCATAGCAGTTATAGCATGGAACATAAACCTAATTATGAACAGGGAGATAATCAATAACATTTATTATTGCCTCTAGGGCATATCTCCTACAATTTTTTCAGCGACTAGGCATCTCTCATCATGTTTCATGTCCGCATGCTCATCAACAAAATGGTTCTGCCGAACGCAAGCATCGGCATATTGTTGAAATAGGATTAGCTATTCTTGCTGGTGCATCTATGGCTCTGAAATTTTGGGACGAGGCTTACCTAACTGATGTTCATCTTATCAACATGCTTCCTAGCCGGGTCATAAATAATGAAACTCCTACTGAAAGGTTATTTCATACCAAACCAGATTATTCTTCTCTTCGTATTTTTGGTTGTGCATGCTGGCCTAATCTTCGTCCCTACAACAACTGCAAGCTCATGTTTCGTTCTAAACAGTGTGTTTTTCTTGGGTATAGTGCTCAGCACAAGGGGGTCAAGTGCCTTGATGTGCCCACTGGCCGTGTCTATATTTCCCGTGATGTTGTCTTTGACGAGACAATTTTTCCCTTTGCTCATCTTCATCCCAATGCCGACGCTCTTCTCCGCAACGAAATCCTCCTTTTACCCTCTCATCTCTCGGGCATCGATTTTCGGGGTGATAATTGTAATGACCAATTAACTAATTCTGCTAATCCTGGTTATGAGCTTTGTACTGGTACAGGATCCAATTCTCCAGGAACTGATGAAAATCATGCAGAAAATGGTGAACCAATGCTACAATGCAGTCAATATCGTATGAGCTTCCCTTCGGGGGAAATATCTACAGGTATAACCGCCTCGGGATTAGTGGAGCTGCAGTCCCCCGCTCGCTTACGATTCGCGGACCAGCCGCGGGTTGATACATCTCCAACGTATCTACTTTTCCTCCCCCTTTTGCCCTTGTTTTGGACTCTAATTTGCATGATTTTAATGAAACTAACCCGTACTGACGCTGTTTTCAGCAGAACTAGCATGGTATTGTTTTTGTGCAGAAATAAAAGTTCTCGGAATGGAACGAAACTTTTTGGAGAATTATTTTGGAATAAATAAGAATTATTGGAGCCAAAATCCATAGAAGAGGGGGGCCAGGGTGAGCATCACCCACCAGGGCACGCCAGGCCCCCTGGGCGCGCCCTGGTGGGTTGTGCCCACCTCGTGGCCCCACTTGCCCTATCTCCGCCACTATAAATTCCTAAATTCGGAGAAAAAAATCAGAGAGAAAGAATTATCGCGTTTCACGAGACAGAGCCGCCGCCACCTCCTGTTCTTCATCGGGAGGCCAGATCTGGAGCCCGTTTGGGGCTCTGGAGAGGGGAATCTTCGGTCTTCATCATCACCAACCTTTCTCCATCGCCAATTCCATGATGCTCCCCACCGGGAGTGAGTAATTCCTTCGTAGGCTTGCTGGTCGGTGACGAGTTGGATGAGATTCATCATGTAATCGAGTTAGTTTTGTTAGAGCTTGATCACTAGTACCCATTATGTTCTGAGATTGATGTTGCTATGACTTTGCTATGCCTAATGCTTGTCACTAGGTCCCGAGTGCCATGATTTCACATCTGAACCGTTTATGTTATCATCTTTAGATCCATGTTCTTGATCCAATCTTGCCTAGTCATATGCACCTATTACGTGTTATGATCCGTCAACCCCATAGTGACAATATTTGGGATACTTCGCGGTGATGACCGTAGTTTGAGGAATTCATGTATTCACCATGTGTTAATGCTTTGTTCCGGTTCTCTATTAAAAGGAGGCCTTAATATCCCTTAGTTTCCTTATGGACCCCGCTGCCACGGGAGGGTAGGACAAAAGATGCCATGTAAGTTCTTTTCCATAAGCACGTATGACTATTTACGGAATACATGCCTACATTACATTGATGAATTGAGCTAGTTTTGTATCGCCCTAGGTTATGACTGTTATATGATGAATATAATCCAACGAGTTACCGATCCAGTGCCTACGACCTTTCCACTTATTGTTCTTGCTAAGTTACTACTGCTGTTGTTGCTGTTCCAACTGCTACAAAACTATTGCTACTACTGTTACCACTACTGTTACTATTGCTACTGCTATCAAAACTATCATATTACTGTGCTACTGATCACTCTGCTACATATATTTAATCTCCAGGTGTGGTTGAATTGACAACTCAACTGCTAATACTCTCAAGTATTCTTTGGCTCCCCTTGTGTCGAATTTATAAATTTGGGTTGCATACCCTACCCTCGAAAACTGTTGCGATCCCCTATACTTGTGGGTTACCAAGACCTTTTTCTGGCTCTGTTGCCGGGTAACATAGCAATATTTGTTGAGTTACTTGGGATTTATATCAATTTATCACTATGAAGAATCTGAAGGATCCAAGGACCAAGATTTTTCCCTCAACTACGAGGGGAGGTAAGGAACTGCCATCTAGCTCTACACTTGATTCACCTTCTATTATGAGTAAGCTTGCAACACCACCACATGCTAGTAATCCTGATATGTCGCAAGTTATTGATGATGCTACTTCTGCTATGAATGATGCTTATGATGATGCTAGTACCATGCTTGATGATAATGTGCCACTAGGAGAATTTCTTGATGAACAAATTGCTAGAGCTAAAGAAAATGAAACTACTGAAACTGATGAGATTGCTGAAACTGATGAAGCTTATGAAACTGATTATGATTATGAAACTCCTATTACTCCTAGCTCTCCTAAGTTTGAAATGCCTAAGATATCTGAAGGTTATGTTATGGACGAGGAGATAACTAGAGAAATTCTTTCTTGCAAGGATAGAGACGATCTTAAGAAATTGCTATGCAAGTATAAGGAAAAGACTTTGAATGCTAGAATGAAATGTGATCCTAAGTTTGCTACTTCACCTATCTGTGTTACCGATAAGGATTATGAGTTCTCTGTCGACCCAGAGTTCATTACATTGGTTGAATCTGATCCTTTCCATGGCTATGAAACTGAAACTGTAGTGGCACACCTTACTAAGCTGAATGATATAGCCACCCTCTTTGCTCATGATGAGAAGATTCGCTACTATTATATCCTTAAGTTATTTCCGTTCTCATTAAAGGGTGATGCTAAGACATGGTACAATACTCTTGCTCCTGGTTGTGTGCGTAGTCCCCAAGATATGATTTACTACTTCTCTGAAAAATATTTTCCTGCTCATAAGAAACAAGCTGCCTTACAGGAAATATTTAACTTTGTGCAAATTGAAGAAGAGAGTCTCCCACAAGCTTGGGGGAGGCTTCTCCAGTTGCTTAATGCTTTGCCTGATCATCCTCTCAAGAAAAATGAAATACTTGATATCGTTTATAATGGACTAACCGATGCTTCTGGGGACTTCCTAGATAGTTGTGCTGGTTGTGTTTTCAGGGAACGAACTGTAGAACACGCTGAAGAATTATTGAATAATATATTGAAGAATTATGATGATTGGACTCTTCCTGAACCACCGCCTAAACCCACTCCGAAGAAGAGGGGTATCTTATTTCTCAGTCCTGAAGATATGCAAGAGGCAAAGAAATCTATGAAGGAAAAAGGTATTAAAGCTGAGGATGTTAAGAATTTGCCACATATTGAAGAAATATATGGCCTTGACACACCACCACCTCCACATGTGGTAGAGGTAAATTCTTTATTAAAGTTTAATGAAAGTGACATCCCTCACAATAAACCTCCTAGTCAATGCTTATATGAGTTTGATAACTATATTATGAAGCAAGATCATTTCAATGCTTATGTTCTGAAACAATTGAAATACAATTGTGATATGATTGCTCGCTTGAGTGACTTGCTATTTAGAATCAGTAATGATGTTAGAGGTGTAGGAAAGCATGCCTCTATGGTTCAAACCCAATTAGAACAAGTAGCTAAGTCTCAAAAAGAATTGCTTGATGAAATGAATAATAATATGCATGATTTTGCTGCTAGAGTAGTAACTAGAGGAGGTAGAATGACCCAAGAACCACTTTATCCTGAGGGTCATCCTAAAAGAATTGAAAAAGATTCTCAGAGAATTAATCCTGATGCACCTAGTTCTTCTAAGAATAAAAAGAAAAAGAAAAATGATAGGACTTTGCATACCTCTAGTGAACCTGAGACACAAAAACCTCCTGATAATAATGATGTCTCTATTTCCGATGCTGAAACTCAGTCTGGTAGTGAACATCAACCTAGTGATAATGATGATGTTCATGATGATGCTCAACCTAGTAATGATAGAGAATCAGATAATGATGTTGAAATAGAGCCTGCTCCTGATCTTGATAACCCACAACCTAAAAATAAACGTTATGATAAAAAAGACTTTGTGGCTAGGAAACATGGTAAGGAAAGAGAGCCATGGGTTCAGAAACCCATGCCATTTCCACCTAAGCCATCTAAGAAAAAGGATGATGAAGAATTTGAGCGCTTTGCTGAAATGATTAGGCCAGTCTTTTTGCGTACCTGTTTAACTGATATTTTGAAGATGGCCCCTTATGCAAAGTATATGAAAGACATCATCACAAATAAAAGAAAAATACCTGAAGCTGGAATCTACACCATGCTTGCTAATTATTCTTTTAAGGATGGAGTACCTAAAAAACTTGGAGATCCGGGAATACCAACTATACCTTGCTCCATCAAAAGAAACTATGTTAAAACTGCTTTGTGTGATTTGGGAGCCGGTGTTAGTGTTATGTCTTTCTCTTATACAAAAGACTTGATTTGAATAAACTCACACCTACTGAGATATCATTGCAAATGGCTGACAAATCAACATCCATACCTATTGGTATTTGTGAGGATGTGCCCGTTGTTGTTGCAAATGTTACTATCTTCGGACTTTGTTATTCTTGAGATGCCCGAGCACGACAACATGTCGATTATCCTTGGTAGACCCTTTTTGAATACTGCAGGGGCTGTTATTGATTGCAATAAAAGCAAAGTCACTTTTCATATTAATGGTAATGAGCACACGGTGCACTTTCCGAAGAAACAATTCCAAGTGAATGGTATAAATGTTATTGAAGAATCTCGGACCATCATTATTGGAAGTTTTCAATTTCCTCTACCTACTGCCAAAAAGAAATATGATATACTTATTGTTGGGGATATGCACATCCCCATTGAGGTAACTTAGTGTTTTTACGAAAGTTCTTCGGTTTCATGCTAATCGAAAGTGGTTGTTAATAAGACTTGATCAACCTTATTAATGAATCATTTTTGAGAGGTATGACATCGATGAATCTAGTAAGCACAAATCTCTGTTCCCACCTTTTATTTTCTATTTTAGTTAGTCAAATAAAATAAATGCCATGTTTATCCTGTTTTCTGTTTTTTTCCCGTGCAATAAAAAATGACCCAAAAATAAAAATTCTCAGAATGCCCTAAAAATTTAACACGATTTTTCCCGAATATTTATGAATTTCTGGTGCAAATAACACCTGAGGGGAGTGCACCTGGTGCCCACAAGACACCAGGGCGCGCCAGCACCCCCAGGCGCGCCCTGGCGGCTTGTGGCCCCCACGTGGCCCCCCTCACTTATCTCTTTAGCCCACATTGTCACCTACCTCCAGCAAAAAATCACCTCAGCCACCATTTTCGTGTTCTTGCTCTCAAACCCGCGGATTTCGATCTCTTTGCTCGAAGCTCCGTTTCCAAAACTGTTTGGAGGGATTGCTACTTGGTATGTGACTCCTCCATTGCTCCAATTAGTTTTTGTTTTAGTGGGTTATTTTTAGAGTAATTAGCTACTCTTGGTGCTGCTATAGATGAGCTTGCATGTTGAATTCTTAGAGTTCTAAGTAGTTTAAATGCTCAATACGGCCTCTATGCATGCTTGGGAGTAGTTGCTAACAATCTTACAAAGTTTTGTTGACAAATTTTTGTGGACTAAATTTTTTCAGAATTTTTATAGGAATAAAAATGCAATTCTTTAGGAGTTCTTCGAGGAGGAGATCCTCGGGAGCCTCGTCAAGTGGAAGCTCAGTTCGACAGCCTTATGTTGAATCAAGCGAAAGCTCGATGCGAGATGCCGCTACCAAATCATGCTTGTGGCCTTGCGACGAGTTCATGGAAGGTGCATGTATTAAGGAGGAATTTGATCAATTTACCCACAACACAGGGCTTGCTTCCTTCATCACAGATAAGTGCCCCCAACACCTCGAACTCACGAAAACCTTCACAAAGAAATTTAAATATTTTCCTCGTCAGTCTAGAGTTTCATTCAACCTGTACAATCATTCCTTTACCATGCCCTTAGAAATGTTTAGCGATGCATGCAAACTTCCATATGAGGGTTCCTTCGATGAACCAACAAAATCCGAGTACGAATCATTTTTAGTTAATCTTTGCTTTGGCGAAGATAGGGGGGTTACACAAGGGAGAATTAACAACATCCATTTTCCATCACTCCAATATTTTGCGCTCTTTATTGGTAAATGTATTGTAGGCAAACAAGACTGTAGCACATTATGTGCTCATGATTTGAGTCTCTTACAAACTGCCATAACTGGGAATAAGGATTATAATCTTGGTGCAATTGTTGCACAGAGGTTGCAGTTTAATGCTGCTAGTGGTAATTTTTATGGAGGAATTTATGCCTCCCGTGTAGCTGAGAGATTAAATGTTTCACGTTGGCCTAATGACCCCATCCTACCCACTCAGTATTTAGACTTTGATGCCATGAAGCGTCATAACTTCCTTACGGGTACGACCACCAACTACACCTATAACTTGAGATTCAATAAGAAACCTGTTGTGCCTGTTGTTTTGCCTGCTCCTGCTCTCTTTGATTTTCACACTAGGGGAAGATATTATGTTCTTGAGAGCGAGGCTTATGAGTACAACGCGGAGGTTGAAGCTGCCAGGAGGGCCGCGGAGTCTGCTCCGAGGTTCTCGATGAGCCATCACCCAGATTATTATTCATACGGCTGGTGATTACCAATCTAGGCCAAAATCCTAAGCTTGGGGAGTACGTATTCCCACCGACATTACATTCATGTTCGCACATTTCATTCCAGTTGTCGGTGTTCATACTTTTCCATTGTAATATCCAAGCTAGATTTGTTTTCTCGCTTTCTTCTTGCGTGTTTGAAAAACTTTGAGAAAACCCATAAACATTTCCTACTCCTTTTTAGTTTTTCTTTTTTAGCTTAGTTTAATTGTTGCATTAAAAGAAAACCCAAAAAGATTTCTCGCTTCTTCTCTTACTTGTTGGGAGCTTTCCCGTGTAAATAGTTTTTTCTTGTTTTTTGTTTTTCTTCTTTAATTTGCTTTCTTCAAGAAAAAGCAAAAACTCCAAAAATATTTCAGTGTGTTTCTTTGAAATTCTTTTCTTTTTATTTTGAGTCGTACCTAGGAGAAGACCACGATGAAATTGTTGAGTGGTTCTCATCTGCATTATCGTTTATCTAACAAAGAACCCATATTATTTTGTCTTCTCCTCCTGAATAAAGTGTTTGCAGATTCCAGCTTAGTCCACGGCATTCTTGCACTATTATTATTTTCTTATCATTCGGTCGTGCAAGTGAAAGGCAATAATGACGACATTTGATGAATTGACTGTGGCAGAGAAAAGCGGGTATGAACTCAACTTGTTTTTGTTTTTGTAAATATGTTTAACCTAGTATCCCTTGATTCAGCTCATTATGATCAAACATGTTTCCAATGACCATCAGAGATTATAGTTGTTCATGCCATGCTTAAGTAGCTAGGAGTGGATAATGATTTATCTTGTGTGTCAACATGCATTAAAATGGTTGTGATGCGGTATGATGATATGGTATCCTCCTCTGAATGTTTCAAGTGGCTTGACTTGGCACATGTTCACGCATGTAGTTGAATCAAAACCAACATAGCCTTCATGATATTTATGTTCATGGTGTCCATATCCTACTCATGCTAGTATTCAATGTTGATTATATGTAATGCATGTTCATGACCGTCTTTGCTCTCTAGCTGGCCGCTTCTCAATCTAACTGCTAGCCTTCGCCTGTACTAAGCGGGAATACTTCTTGTGCATCAAAACCCTTAAACCAAGTTACGCCAGATGAGTCCACTATATCTACCTATATGCGGTATTACCCTGCCGTTCCAAAGTAAATTTGCATGTGCCACCTCTAAAATTCAAATGAACATCTGTTTTGTGTGCCTGGACCGCTCATGGAGCGACAGGGGGCGGTCAGTATATTCCATGTTAAGCGGGTTATTCTCATGACGAGTGTTTATTCACTTGTCCTTACACGAGAGGGGCGGTAATAGGGATTCCCAGTCCCGAAATAAAAAAATCAAAAATAATTAAACAAAACTCCCCCATGAATGTTGTTGGTTTGGACGGTACCCGTGGATGCGGCTTGCCGTGGAGTGTGATTGTTGGTGGAGGGGGAGTAAACCTTTACTTTTACCGCTTGGGAACCGCCGCTAATTTGTTTAGCATGAAAGATATTGATAACTCTTGGTCGTGACGTTGACAGGAAGGGTGTACCTCCCAAAATTATATCTATCTCTGTTTTAAACTTTGAGTTCTGGCACCGCTGCAAATCCACGCTTCCCTCTGCGAAGGGACTATCTATTTACTTTTAAGTTGAGTCATCACCTTCTCAAATAAGCGCCAGACCTGAGAGCACTATTGTCATCCTCATGCATTGTGTATAGTTGATGTTGGGTGCAGCATGACTGGATCTTTTCTACCATGAATTACAATGTTTAGTCGCTGCTTGAACTTTGGAGGTGCTCTGCATTTATGTTTTGCGGTCTCAGAAAGGGCTAGCGAGATACCACTATTGTCATATTGTATCACGATTGTTTTGACAAAATGTTGGCGCTTGAGATATCTTACTATTGCTCGCTAGCTTCTTATATTATTGATATGAGTAAATATAATTTTTAAAAGTTATTGTTGACATGGTTAGTCATAATTTTGCTGAAAACCTGGGTACTACTTAAGCATATATATGTAAACAAGAACAAAAGAGTTCATAAAAGTTTTTCTTTATCACTTTCAGTTTATCAATTGAATTGCTTGAGGACAAGCAAAGGCTTAAGCTTGGGGGAGTTGATACGTCTCCAACGTATCTACTTTTCCTCACCCTTTTGCCCTTGTTTTGGACTCTAATTTGCATGATTTGAATGAAACTAACCCGAACTGACGCTGTTTTCAGCAGAACCATGGTGTTGTTTTTGTGCAGAAATAAAAGTTCTCGGAATGGAAAGAAACTTTTTGGAGAATTATTTTGGAATAAATAAGAATTATTGGAGCCAAAATCGACCGAAGAGGGGCGCCAGGGTAAGCATCACCCACCAGGGCGCGCCAGGCCCCCTGGGCGCCCTGGTGGGTTGTGCCCACCTCGTGGCCCCACTTGCCCTATCTCCGCCACTATAAATTCCTAAATTCGGAGAAAAAAATCAGAGAGAAAAAATTATCGCGTTTTACGAGACGGAGCCGCCGCCACCTCCTGTTCTTCATCGGGAGGCCAGATCTGGAGCCCGTTTGGGGCTCCGGAGAGGGGAATCTTCGGTCTTCGTCATCACCAACCTTTCTCCATCGCCAATTCCATGATGCTCCACACCGGGAGTGAGTAATTCCTTCGTAGGCTTGCTGGTCGATGACGAGTTGGATGAGATTCATCATGTAATCGAGTTAGTTTTGTTAGGGCTTGATCACTAGTACCCATTATGTTCTGAGATTGATGTTGCTATGACTTTGCTATGCCTAATGCTTGTCACTAGGGCCCGAGTGCCATGATTTCACATCTGAACCGTTTATGTTATCATCTTTAGATCCATGTTCTTGATCCGATATTGCCTAGTCATATGCACCTATTACGTGTTATGATCCGTCAACCCCATAGTGACAATATTTGGGATACTTCGCGGTGATGACCGTAGTTTGAGAAGTTCATGTATTCACCATGTGTCGTGGCTTTGTCACGACAAGATGTGCGGGTTAACGGACTTAGGTGTGAGGCCATCGCAACTATGTGGCGGCTTGAGAGAGGTTGGTCAGAATCGAGAGACGCGAGTTTACCCAGGTTCGGCCCCTCCGATGGAGGTAAAAGCCTACGTCCTGCTTTGTGTTTATATTGATGATGTTGACGATCTCGATTACAAGGGTGCGGAGTCACTACCTCTAATCTCGAGAGCCTCTAATCTGTCTATCTCTAATGACTTGAGTCTTGTCCACCTAGGGGTGCTCTACCCCTCCTTATATAAGTTGAAGGGGTAGGTTTACATGTAGAGTCCTACTAGGACTAGGATTAGGACTAGTCTCTCTTGAGTCCTAATCCGAGTCTTGTTTCTCTTGTAAGGGAATCCTTCCTCTCCTTTGGGCCTTCTCTGTGAGCCGCCTGCGCCGGCTTACACGCTGGGCCTTGGGCCTGGTCGTCCTGTGACCCGGTAATAGAGGTGACCTATGAGCCACCATACGATGGGCCGGGTCATACCTCCTGCCGGGTCATACTTCCTGCCGGGTCACCAATGAACCGCCAAGTCTCGACCGGGTCACCAGTGAGTCGCCAAGTCCTGGCCGGGTCATACTTCCGGCCGGGTTATACCGCGGGGCAATATCCCCGACATTAGCCCCCAGGTTAGCTTGAATTTATTCATGGTAAGCTCCGGAAATAAGAATAATAAATATGTTAAGGGACCGACTTGCTCCACTGGCCGGCTTAAAGAAGTAGCTCCTTGAAAATCCGGGTTTCTTCTTCATATTAACGAGCCGTCTTCACAAACATCTTGAAAGTCCGTGTCCTTTGCAAAATACTAGGAATAAAACACCCATATGCCGTTGAGTCGGCCGCCAATGCTTTGGCTTGATGAAATTATTGGAGATAGGAAATCCATATGAAGTTGAGCCGGCTTCCATTGCTTCGGCTTGATAAAAATATTGGGAAATAGAATTTCATCCATTGTTAAACCATTTCAACCTGTGAAGCCGGGTTGTTTATATAGAATCTGCCGGGTCATGATTTTTGATAATGCCGGGTCATGATCGTTGGTGACGCCGGGTCAAAACAAATGGACTCCAGTTGACTTGATAACATTATTGGGAATAAAGAAACCCGGGTGATGCTGAGCCGGCTTTCAATGCTTGCGCTCCACCAAAACATGAGACCTAGCTCACTCAAAATTGATAGCTTGAAGATGTTCTTCTATTTTTTATCTCCATATTACCTGTAGCCCCCCAAGTTCCAAGTTTATCCATGATGACTTGGTGCTTTGAAGTAATATATTGGACTGTGTAGCCCCCAAGTTCCGGGTTGTCTTGCCTGCAGCAGACTGGGACTTGTAATTATCTTATACTTATAAAACTTCAACCAGTGTAGCCCCCAAGTGCCGGGTTGCTTTGCCTGCAACAGCCTGGGACTTTAAACTTGGTGTTGAATGTTGTAAATATATAGCTTTGGAGAAAATCCGGGTTGTCATCTAAGTCGCCCGATGTGGTTGAATGACTTGAATTTCACATGTGTAGCCCCCAAGGGCCGGCTCATTAGTGTGTGATGGGCCGGGTCTTCAATTTGGACCTCGTAATCTGTTTAGACAGCTGAATACTGTAGCCCCCAAGGACCGGGTCATTATGCAATAATGAGCAGAGACTTCTGTAGAGCTGATTTATGTTGACTTGATGAGCAATGTGTAGCCCCCAAGGGTCGGCTCAGTAAAATAATACTGGGCTGAGACTTAGAAAATGACTGAAGGCCGGCTCATCTCCCTGAGATAACCGGGTTCGTTAGTAATGTGATGAGTTGAAAAGCAACTTGCATTAGCCCCCAAGTGCCGTGGTGCATGCTTGCAGCGACATGGGACTTGCATACTTGATATAATCTTGATTTGAATAATGTAGCCCCCAAGTGCCGGGTCGTATGCCCGTAGCGACTCAGGACTATTCTTTCCATTGCAGAATAAATCATATCCATTATATGGACGATATTGCTGAATGCTTGGCATATCAATGTTGAACCATGCTCCCTGTTGTGACATGGTATTTTTGGATGAGGGAATAACATCCATTACTCTGAAGGGGCTTTGAAAACCTCAATCATCCAATGCTGGTTATGACAACCATGATGAAAAATCCAGCCATGTTGGCTATTTGAGATTTGAATAATATAATCCGGTTTGAAAGAACCGGTTCCTGCAATGTAGACTAGGATATCCATGCATATATGATGCATGGTAAGATGATGCAATGATGATGCAATGTATGATGCAATGTATGATGTTCTTGCTTTGAAGGCACAACCAGAAGAGATCAACTCTTGTATATGTTCTTGCTTTTTCTTTTTCGAAAACTCATATGCCGGCTCTCCTGGCATGAACTCGTTGTTTGAACTCTTAACAGTACAGGGTCTCTAGTGAGAGTGACCGTCAACTCCTTTGAGCGGCTCAGGGTCTCTAGGCAAGATTAACTGGTAAGAGCACAACGAACCATAGAGAGGCGCAGCAGGGCATGAGTACCCCCCGGGCCCATAAGCTACTTCTCACGTGACATAAATCCGTCGTTTGAACCTTAAACAGTGCAGGGTATGTAAAAGAGTAACTGTTTAAGAGTACGAACGGGCCACATAACGGAGAGTATGCAGCAGATGGGTGAGTTTATCCTCGCTTTCCGTAAGCCGGCCCTCACGTGACAAGAGCCGCCGGTTTAACCTTGACCAGTACAGGGTCTCTAGCGAGAGTTACTGTCAAATATTTTGAACAGCTCAGGGTCTCTAATCGAGATTAACTGGCAAGAGTTCGGCGGGTCACCTAGCGGAGCAGCAGCAGCATACAGGCAGGTTTAACTTGAACTTGCGGTGGCTGAAGAGCCAATCAAGAGGGTGTGTAAGCTAAACCCGGTGGGTTGGAAGCCCCCAAATGACCTTGTTGACGGAGTCATCTTTTTGGGTATACAACCCGGCCTTACGGTGGCTGAAGAGCCGATCAAGAGGGTGTGTAAGCTAAACCCGACGGGTTGGAAGCCCCCAAATGACCTTGTCGACGGAGTCAACTTTTTGCACCATCTTGTAAGCCGCCATCTTGTATGAAGAAACGGCAGAAGCCTCCAAGTGACTTTATGATGATCCAATAAATCAGGGCACCCATGTTTGAACGGTGCATCATGGCGGCTCGTCCTCTTGGGCAACTTTTAATTTTCTGAAAACTCGAACTTGCGAGAGATGAATTCCTTTTGAACCGGATGCTGAGCCGGATATTGAGAGCCCCAAACTTTGTCAGAGATAGACTCCTTTTGAACCGGACGTTGAGCCGGATATTGAGAGCCCTGAACTTTGTCAGAGATAGACTCCTTTTGAACCGGACGTTGAGCCGGATATTGAGAGCCCCGAACTTTGTGAGAGATAGACTCCTTTTGAACCGGACGTTGAGCCGGATATTTTCACCAATGTGGTAAGAGTCAATTCTGCCGAGTCATGTCGGTGCAGCCCCCGAGTCTTAAGTCGACTCGAGGAGTTGGCTTGAGATTCTTCATACTTGGCTGTGGCATAAGCAGGCATATAGTTGACAGCGGAAACGCTGGAATGTGTTGAAGCTGAAGGTAAAGTAGCGAGTTTGATGATCTTCGCAACACTCATTATATACCCTCGGTGTTGATAACGCGATGTGAATTCATGGAAAGTTGAGGTTGATCACAGAAGCTGATAAATGATCCTGTATGAGCTGTGTCAATAACCCGACCAATGGTTCATCCCAGCTGGTTGTTGTAGTAGACTGTCCGCAGGGGCGGCGACTTGCGCGCGCCCGCTGAGCAGCTTGTGCGGACGGACGGCTTGAGCGAGCAAGCACGACACCGGCGCGTCAATGTAGACTAGACCGCAGAGACGGCAACTCTCGAGCGTCCGTTGGGCGGCTTAAGTGAGCAGGCGTGGCACCAGTATGTCGATATAGACCGAACCGCCGGGCGGCGAGTCGCCCATGGCGTTGTAGGCCAGCGCGGACAGTGAGTCGGCCGTGGCGTTGTAAACCGGCGCCGATGGGAGAGTCCGCCGCAGCATTGTAAGTTGGTGCAGTCGCGAGAGACGGCCACGGCGTTGTATGCCGGTGCGGTCGCGAGAGGCGGCCGTGGGGTTGTAAGCCGGTGTGGTCGCGAGAGGCGGACACGGCGTTGATAAGCCGGTGCGATCGCGAGAGGGACGAACACTTGATCCAGACTGATGTTGGCACACCTCCGTCTCCGTGGTATAATGCCACTTGAATAATTGTCCTGCGTAAAAAATATTGCAGGCCAAAGTAATTGTGCTCGGATGAGTTAATATGTATGGAAAAATAGATAGGATGAATGCCACCTGGATTTTTCATCGGATGAATACGGACACCAATGCTAGATAATACTGGACATAGCGACAGTCGCTTAGATGTATTTCCAACACACAATAATAGCACTCACGTGGTCTCTGTCTGGCTCTTGCTGATGAATGTAGTTGCTATTCCAGTTTTCCCACACCAGTTTGACCAATCCTTTTGAAGCAACATCAGTAGCTACCAAAACATCCGTCTTTCCATTCTTGAAAAAACTCAATCGCGCCCAGTCTTTCCTCCTGATCTTTCCCTGCTACGAAAACGCTCGAAGTAGCACTCCTGCGCCTGCGCGAACATGAGCTGCTCCAACATCACCGCGGCCTCCGGGCTCATATCCACCGTCCCCTCCCCCCTCAACCATCTGCCCCATCGCACGACACCGGCGGCTCATGGCGACGCGAGCGTGGGGAAAGCGGAGGCAGTATGCGCGCGCTGCAAAGCAGTGAGGCGAGGTGAGGCGGAACGGGAAGTGCGAAGGGGCGAGCCGGCTCGAGGCGAGACCACGGCGACGGCGAGCCACGGCGGCGGAGACGGGGCGGCGGAGCCACGCAGGTGGAGGTGAGGCCGCGACCGAGAGCCGCTCGGGGCGGAGCGGGAAGCTGGATGGCCGGATGGGACAGAGCCGGCGGGCGACTGGTCCGCAGGCCGAGCGGTGGAGCCGTCGGGCGGAGCAGGCTACGGAGGTGGGAGCGGAACCGAGCGGGGCGGAAGGAGGCGCGCGGCCGTGCGGGCGAACGGAGGCCGGGGCGAGCGGAGCCGAGCGGGGCGGAAGGAGGCGCGCGGCCGTGCGGGCGAACGGAGGCCGGGGCGAGCGGAACCGAGCGGGGCGGAAGGAGGCGCGCGGCCGTGCGGGCGAACGGAGGCCGGGGCGAGCGGAACCGAGCGGGGCGGAAGGAGGCGCGAGCGCAGGCGGCTCGTGGTCGGCTCGAACGGCGCGGGGTGGAGCAGAGACTCGGCTGGCCAGAGGCGGGGCAGGGCGGTAGCAGGCGCGACGGCGACGTCACGGAGCGGGGCCATCTTGAGAGCGAGGCCACGCGGAGGAGAGGTGGAGCTGGCGCGGCGGAGTGCGGGTGCGGCGGAGCGAGGCGAGCGCGGCAAGGCAAGGCCATGGCGGCTGCGGCGGTTCCGGCATAGCGGGGTGATGTGAGGCGCGCGCGGCGAGGCTACTTGGAGACGAGGCCGTCCCCGAGCACGATTCGGAGAGGCGCCGGTGAAGGCGACGGCCGAGTCCGGCCGGGGCGATGTGAGGAGGCGCAACCACGACGGAAGGCAGGCGCGATGAGGCGGCTCCAGGCGAAGATGCATGCAATGGTTGGCTGGACCTCCATCTATTTGTTTCAGCCCCGCTTGTGCCGCTGCGTGCCCATGGTCCGCTTCTTCATCTATTTTTTGTAAATCGGTAGAAACAGCCGGGTCACTTCCGTATCCGGGTCGTGTGTTCGAGCCGCACGGTGGGCTCCAACTGTCGTGGTTTTGTCACGACAAGATGTCCGAGTTAACGGACTTAGGTGTGAGGCCATCGCAACTATGTGGTGGCTTGAGAGAGGTTGGTCGGAATCAAGAGACGCGAGTTTACCCAGGTTCGGCCCCTCCGATGGAGGTAAAAGCCTACGTCCTGCTTTGTGTTTATATTGATGATGTTGACGATCTCGATTACAAGGGTGCGGAGTCACTACCTCTAATCTCGAGAGCCTCTACTCTGTCTATCTCTAATGACTTGAGTCTTGTCCACCTAGGGGTGCTCTACCCCTCCTTATATAAGTTGAAGGGGTAGGTTTACATATAGAGTCCTACTAGGACTAGGATTAGGACTAGTCTCTCTTGAGTCCTAATCCGGGTCTTGTTTCTCTTGTAAGGGAATCCTTCCTGTCCTTTGGGCCTTCTCTATGAGCCGCCTGCGCCAGCTTACACGCTGGGCCTTGGGCCTGGTCGTCCTGTGACCCGGTAATAGAGGTGACCTATGAGCCGCCATACGATGGGCCGGGTCATACCTCCTGCCGGGTCATACTTCCTGCCGGGTCACCAATGAACCGCCAAGTCTCGACCGGGTCACCAGTGAGTCGCCAAGTCCTGGCCGGGTCATACTTCCGGCCGGGTTATACCGCGGGGCAATATCCCCGACACCATGTGTTAATGCTTGTTCCGGTTCTCTATTAAAAGGAGGCCTTAATATCCCTTACTTTCCTTATGGACCCCGCTGCCACGGGAGGGTAGGACAAAAGATGTCATGCAAGTTCTTTTCCATAAGCACGTATGACTATTTACGGAATACATGCCTACATTACATTGATGAATTGAGCTAGTTTTGTATCACCCTAGGTTATGACTGTTATATGATGAATATCATCCAACGGGTTACCGATCCAGTGCCTACGACCTTTCCACTTATTGTTCTTGCTAAGTTACTACTGCTGTTGTTGCTGTTCCAACCGCTATAAAACTATTGCTACTACTGTTACCGCTACTGTTACTATCGCTACTGCTATCAAAACTATAATATTATTGTGCTACAGATCACTCTGCTGTAGATATTTAATCTCCAGGTGTGGTTGAATTGACAACTCAACTGCTAATACTCTCAAGTATTCTTTGGCTCCCCTTGTTTCGAATCTATAAATTTGGGTTTAATACTCTATCCTCGAAAACTGTTGCGATCCCCTATACTTGTGGGTTATCACGGGTCTACACATGGCGCGGTGTGTGTGGCGCGCCCAGCTCGGGGCGCACGGCTGATTCCCCGGACCCAGTCAATCATTGATGCATGATACTCCATCAGGATCTTCTGCGCCGCTTTGCACTCCCTCCGTGTCTTCCCCTGCCATAGAAGATCCCACCGCGGGTGCCGCGCCATCTGATGTGTCCAACGAGACAGGAAGGCTGGATTGTTCTGCTTCGCTGGATTCTTCTGCTTCGCCCGGATTTTCTATGCCGGAAGCTCCTGCGGCACCTCCTGTGCCTGCCCGTACACGCCTACAAAAGGGAGTTATCCAACCTGTCAATTACAAGCACCTTACTAAATTTGGTTTAGCATGTCCAACAGGAGAGCCTACTAGTCTTGATGCGGCACTTAGTGATATACGTTGGAAAAAGGCTATGGAGGAAGAATTTCTTGCTCTTCAGAAAAATCAAACTTGGCACTTGGTGCCACCACAAAGAGGTACAAATCTGATTGACTGTAAGTGGGTTTACAGAATTAAGAGAAAGTCTAATGGAACCATAGATCGCTAGAAGGCTAGACTTGTTGCAAAAGGTTTCAAGCAAAGGTACGGCATAGACTATGAAGACACTTTAAGTCCAGTTGTTAAAATTGCCACTATTCGTCTTGTCTTGTCTATTGCCGTATCCAGGGGATGGAGTCTCAGACAGCTAGACGTGCAGAATGCGTTTCTTCATGGTGTTCTGGAAGATGAAGTATATATGAAACAACCACCAGGGTTTGTGGATAAAAATGCACCTTTCCATGTGTGCAAACTTGATAAGGCATTATATGGTCTCAAACAAGCCCCTAGGGCATGGTATTCTCGTTTAAGCTCAAAATTGCAAAGACTTGGCTTTGTTCCTTCTAAGTCTGACACGTCACTGTTCATTTACAATAAGTCCAACACATCTATCTTTGTGCTCATCTATGTTGATGATATCATTGTTACCAGTTCATCCAATGAAGCAGTGACACGGTTGTTGAAAGATCTAAGCTTAGAATTTGCTCTCAATGATCTAGGAGACTTGCATTTTTTTCTTGGCATCGAAGTAAAGAAAATCAGGGAGGGTCTTCATCTCTCTCAAGGAAAGTATGGAATTGATCTTCTGACAAGAGTTGGCATGCAGGGATGTAAACCATCACCAACACCCTTATCCAGTACAGAAAAATTGTCTCTTGCAGAAGGAGAACCCTTGAATCAAGAAGACAGTACTAGATACAGAAGCATTGTCGGGGCACTTCAGTACTTGACTCTCACTAGGCCTGATATTTCCTTTGCCGTGAATAAAGTATGTCAGTTTCTTCATGCACCCACTACAGTACATTGGACAGCTGCTAAGCGAATTTTGAGATATGTTAAAAATGCTCCTGACCTTGGTCTGACATTCAGCAAATCATCATCCACTCTCGTTAGTGCATTCTCTGATTCTGATTGGGCAGGTTGTCTTGATGATAGAAGATCTACTGGAGGATTTGCAATATTTTATGGATCAAATTTGATTTCCTGGTATGCAAAGAAACAAGCTACAGTGTCGAGATCAAGTACCGAGGCGGAATACAAAGCTTTGGCCAATGCAACGAAAGAAGTTATCTGGGTTCAGTCTATGCTCAAGGAACTTGGAGTCCGTATTACACAAACTCCATGTTTATGGTGTGACAATCTTGGTGCTACATATCTTTCTGCCAATCCAGTTTTTCATGCCAGAACTAAACACATTGAAATAAATTTTCACTTTGTCAGAGAAAGAGTGGCTAACAAACAACTTGAGATACGGTTCGTACATTCCAGAGATCAAATTGCAGATGGGTTTACCAAGGCCTTACCTTCAAGAAACTTTGAAGCATTTAAACGTAATCTCAACTTGTCAAAGTTGTGATTAAGGGAGGGTGTTAACATGTATTGTTCCAGGACTCTAGGCTGCGGCCATATACCTTATTTGTATAGGACTCTGTTAGCGATGCCTAATCAATTGTAATCCTATTTTCTGTAACGATCCGTCTCAGGATCGAACTCTTCTTTGTATGCGCTATCAAAGGGAGGTGCGCCCCTAATATATAACATGAACCGGTCAGCCCCAAAAGGCAAGACGTTCTGCTAAGTTTAATAGCTTCTAGGCTTCTTCCTTTGTTTTTACCCATGTTAGAGAAACCCGGAGTTTGGATAGTATTTTCTTAGCTTTATTTCCTTTCTGTTTTTGTGTATAATTAACACTTGTTTTATTAATGGAAATTCACCATAGAATGATTGTTCTACAGTCTCTGCGTAACAAAACTCGAGCAGCCGTCATAGGTCAAGGTTTCAATTGCTTCTTTCCAATGGCTGCAATATATATGTGATCAACGGTCGAAACAGACACTGATAAAAGGCGTTCCCTGACTAATTTTCTATTACATGTTAAAATTGCTCTCACTCAATGTAGAGCCGGAGGGTTGAGGGGTTCACACATCGTTTTCGGAAAATTCCGAAGCGGATGAAAAGGAAGCCCTTTTAAACTTTGATGTAAAAATAAATAGATAGGCTGCTTTCCTCATGAGGCGCCCACAATCTTAATTTAATCTAACACAGCCGTCAAGTAACACCGATTGCAGTTGTTTTTGTCAATTACAGAGGATTATTGTTTCATCAGGCGGCTCCACATCGTTCATCATCTCGAAACACATGACTCGACTGCCTGTCCACGTCAACGGGAAATTGGACCTGGTATAAACTAGCCGGTTGGATCGGCCGTGATGGCGACCATTTCCAAATTTTGAAAGGCGTCAGCGTCAGGGTCCATGGTGCTTGCCATTTCTGCTTTCTCCTCGGAGTTGGCCACATATCGATATGTATTCAAGTTCTGAGCGTAACCCTGTGTTTTTCTTGACTAAGCTAGTGTACGAGATTGTCCGTTGATCAGGCTTCTAGGCTTGACCAAGGAGAATGTCCGCGCGTTTCGATCGCCGGTGACCATGCAGTGCAGATTGCCAGAACAGCTTAGGTCATGACTCTACGAATGTTAGCTAGGAGTCTGGGACAGGTTTGTGTGGCTGCCATTGCCCTTTTGGTCTCTTGACCGACTTTGGTGGAACCAGGACTGAAAATGACCACTAGCGTGAGGAACCCAAGCCAAGCTAGTACGTGCTCAGTCGAAGCTTGCCGGGCCAAAAATGTGAACGCTTGGCCTGGAGACTAGAGATTCGTCGTCGTCGTCGTCGTCTCATGCATGGCATGCAAGATGGATCACTTGCGTCGGCTAGCTTAATAATCAACGGCGCGAGAAGAAAGGTGTACTGCCTGGTAGTTAGGCAAATGCCCTAGAATCCATGCCACCATGCATGACTCGTTCTTCTGGGTGCGTGGAGCTCATGCAGCATCGGTTCGGCAGCGATGCGTGTCTGTTCCCTATTTTGTGCGTACTCTGGACTGACCGGAACGCAGACAGCAGGATACCACAGAAACAGAATGCCAACCATGTCGACCGCCTCACAACAAGTCACTGTACGGGCTGCATTTTCTGCTGGTTTGGCGAAGAAACTGCGTGCTCGCTTTGGCGTCGACCTCCTTTTTCCCGTTGAAAATTAAGGAGTTTTAGTGGTAGCTACTAGCTAGCAGACAGGCGATGTTGTCATGTCGGTCGGAGTAGTGGAAGCCTCTTCCGATTTGTCCTTGTTTTTCTCCACGACCGATTCAAACGCACTGCGGTGCCTCTTCAGTGGGCAAACGAACAAAACAGTGACTGAATTTTCACAATTCTTCATTCGTTCATCAGTTTAGACTAGTGCTACCTTTACATTACGTGGTCTCGTGCCATTTCTAACCGATCCTCTATAATCATCGGTTAGAGGAGCAAAAGTTCAATTTTATTCCTCTAATCGGCACCTAGCCGATCCCCAATCAGGGCTAGAGGAAGATAAATTATCCCGCGCCATGCATCGCCCCCCTATATTTACTCCGAGCAAAAATTCCCCTCTCCTCCGTTGCCTCCCCGCTCCACTCCCGCGTCGCATTTGCGCCGGCGTCGCCCCTCCCACCCCCCCGCCGACACCCGTCTGCGCCACAGACGCTCCGTAGGCTCCGTCGCGGTCCTTAACCACTTGGATTTGTACTTCTCGTCCCGTCGCCGACGCATAACTGGTAGATCCGCGGCTGTTGTCGCCGTCGTCGGATTTGGCGCTTCCGGCCGCCGAATACTGTGCCTTGAAATGGATTGGCCAAAAACCGGACCGCCTAACCCTGGCAACGCCTCCGTGTCGCATGCAGGTATTGGTTCCACCTCTAGCCACTCGGATCTCTCCCGTCGGCGGTTCGCCGACAAAGACACGCCCGGGCATCGCCCGGGCTCGGCGCTGGCCTAGTGGCTCGTCGGCAAACCATTGCCGGTCATAAAGTGCGATGACTGTTCGCAGCAGGTGTTCTTCAAATGCAAAAATGATGGGGTATGTGTTTCTTTTGATTCGGTTGTTCACCGGATTCGGCGCAATTCCGGTAGTTCATTGTTTGCTTAAATTTGTGTGTAGGATGGATGCAATTTTTGGTATTGGGAAGAAGAATACATCGATCTATTGATAGCACGAAAATCAATAGATGCTCGTGCACTCATTGCTAGAATAGAGGCTAGAGATGAGACTAAATGTGAAGCAACGTCTAGTTCTTTAGAATCGAAGAAAAAAGAAGTGTGCAAACTCGAGAAGCCACAAATCAACAATAAAGACATAGAGTAGATATTAATCCAACTAGTGGAAGCAGTTATGAAAGTTGGATATGTTTTAAAGTGTCTAATTGTGATTCTTGTTTTCTTCGGTCCTGCTCTCGTAGCGAAGTATTGGCGAATTATGTACTTCAATGTATCAAAATATCATTGAATGAAATAAATAAGTAAATAAATATGTTTCGATGGTCGAAAATGAAATGCAAATGATTTTTTATTTCATCATATATAGGGGATCGGCTAGGTCCGACCAAATCTTAACGGAGTAAAAATACTCCACTAAAGTTTTACTTTGCCGGATACTCCGATATTTTTAAGGAATCGCAGAAATGGCCTCATATCATGCGTTTCGGCTTGACTGGCAAATGTGGAGAGCAATGCGCGCCTTTTGGTTATCCTCTACAGTAGTGCATACGTGGAGGAAAGAAATCTGCACGGCGATGGTGCTGCGGTCGCCGGACCGGAGACCTCGGGGTGGACGTCGACGCCGCGTGAAACATCACTATACCCGACCACTCACTGCAAATGTGGTGACATGTGTGCCTGTGATTTTCCGGTGCAACCCCGCCCTCCGAACCGGGCAACTGACTGACAGCGCCATGCATGCATGGACTCTCCGTCAACGCAGCGACGACGGCCGGATTGTCAAGTCTCGAGTCCTCCACGATCGTCGTCCAGATGACCAACTAGACCAGGGACCCAGACCCTCCAAAAGTTACTTAAACTAACTAGGTTGCAGTTTGCTGCGAAACTGCCTCAAGTCAATGCCCCAGTAGGCAATAGCTTGATGGACCAGATGTGCACTACCAAGTGGGGCTTTTAGTAGGGAAGATGGATGGTTGTGTGGACAATGCTAGGAGGGAGGGTGCAGTGTAGACTGTAGACTATAGTGTTCTCTTTTCGGACGCGTCGCCGAGTTCCGTGTAGCGTTGACACAACCTGTCAAGCTCCAAACTTCGAGCATCTGCAGCAGCACCGACGGGGAATCGACAATCATGGACAGTTTCCGCGTTTCGACGCCATAATCGCTGCGACTACATGTACGTACGGTAGAGAGGAAAGGAATCTATTGCCACTGGCACCGCTTCGCTCCAATAGACGTGCCATCAACCGCATATACATGCATTTAGAGCAACTCCAACCGCGCCACCTAATTTTGTCCGCGTTTTGTTCGTTTGGATCGACATGTCTGTTCCCTTTTGTAATTTGGTCGGCCGCGCGTTCAACGGGCCGACCCAATTATTGTCCTCGCGGTCGGTCGGCATCCATTTTTTATCACGCATTATTTTTGTTTTGGATTTGCAAGTTATTTTTATTTTATTACATGCATTCCAATACATACATTTTTTTCACCAATTCTTCGTTACGAATACAAGACTAAAGAAAACAAGAGTCACAATTAGACATTTTAAAATGTGTTCAACTTTCCTAACTGCTCCCATTAGTTGGACTAAGATGTTCTCTATGTCTTTGTTGTTGATCTACGGATTCTTGAGTTTAACAACGTCTTTCTTCTTTTGTAAAGAAGTAGACATTACTTCCCCGTTGGTCTCTTGTTTACTTTCATCTATAGCTTCAAGTCTAGCTAGAAGTGGACGAACATCTAGCAAATTTCGTGAGACCAATAGATCGATGTATTCTTTCTCCCCAAACCAAAAGTTGCATCCGGCCTACACAAAAAATTGAGCAAATAAGCTACCAAAATTTCATCGAATCAAAGAGCAAAAGGCAGCATGAAAAGCATACCCCATCGTTTTTGCACTTGATGAACACCCAACCGGGATGTTCTGGTGTCCAAGAAATGCGTCGGACGACATGCAACTCGCAGTCGTCGCACTTTATGAGCGGCAACGGTGAGCCGGTCAGCCTCTGGGCCAGCGCCGACCCAGGACGCCAGCCGGGCGTGGCTTTGCCGGCGGACCGACGATGGTACTGATCCGAGCGGCTAGAGGCGGATTGAGTTCCCGCATGCGACACCGAGGCTTTTCCCAGACTAAGTGGACCGACTCCCGTCCAATCCATGGCAAGCGCGGTCCGCCGCCGGCAGGATGCGCCAAATCCCGCCGGCAGGATGCGCCAAACAAATCTCGTCGCTGCCACAGATCTACCTCTAGGCCCCCCGCACCGGGTCGAGAGAGGCACCCCGCCGGTGGATGTGCTGCTTGGTGGAGGAGGGAGGGAGCTGGAGAGCAAGGTGGCCGGGAAAAATGGGGTCGGCCTAGGGTTTGCGCACTTTGCCGGCGACGGGTGGGAAAGGGGATCAAAAGAGGAGACTGTGCCGCCGACTAGCGGGCCCGGGGAAGGAGCACGCGGGCGAGGCGCGTGTCCGCTTCGTGTCTGCGCTGACGCAAATGCAGCCCAAATTTAGGCCTGGAATGGGTCACGGGCGGACAAAAAACGGACGCGCGCCCGTTTGGGTCGGCGCGTTGGGCTGTTTTTTCTGTCCGCGGCGACCCAAACGGACGCGCGCGGACGAAATGGATCGCACGGTTGGAGTTGCTCTTAGGGCATCTCCAACGCGGGGACTCTTAAAAGCCGACACGGTATTCATCTACGGACGTATATGGTCGCGTTCGTGGATAATAATATGAAAGCTGACTATCTAATCATGCTAGCATACATTTTGAACCGGACAAATTCCATACAAATTGGATGATTTTCATCTCAATCGAACGAAAATCTTTACATTTCTCATAAATTTCAACTAAACTATAACGGACTAGGCTATTCTAACCTAGTCTAAATGATTATCGCTACCGTGGCAGCCGTTTCCCACGACATGTCTTCCCCATGTCTGGCAACAAGCTCACCGGCCGGTCGTGAGCCCCGGGAAGTGAAACTTCAGTGTGAGGGGAAGAATACTTGCCTTCCCGAAGCTCCAGGCAAGCTCACCGGCTCTGAGGCCCGACAAGACGTCGGAGGTGGCCTACCTGGGACCCAATCATTCGCGGCGTCCCATGTTCTACTCTTCCTCGCTATCAACAACGGTAGACGTGGACGTGTAGGCCTCGTCTTCATGGCAGATGGGCATGAACAACGGTGGTGGCGTGCTCGACGAGGAGTTGGCGATGTCCTCAGTCTCGTCCTCAAATTCCTCCGACGTCGCGTCAATGTCCACGAACAGGCCGCCTTTCTCCGTTTACAGGACGCGCATCCGTCATTGCTCGTGACGGATAGAAGCGCCCCCTGCTCATGAAGGAAGCCCGGACCATCCACCAACATGGTCGTTATGGCTTCGTCGGTCGCCTTGTTGCCGGCGGTTTATTCCTCCATGAGTCAATACTCATCGAGGAGCCAGAGGTTGTGCCTTTGGTCCTCTTGTGTCTGCCGGAACGCCTCCTCCCGCTCTTCCGCCATCATGTTTGTGAAGTGTGTCCGTGCCTTGCACAAGGTAACACCGACATGTACCGGCGAGAGCGGTAGCGCCCGATCATCGTTTGACGCATCTTCTATTGTCTCATCGGTGTCGCTGCCCTCCGATGAGCCCAATGTTGGAAATATGCACTAGAGGCAATAATAAATGTATTATTATATTTTCATGTTCATTGTTAAGTTTATGTTTCTATGCTTCAATTGTAGTGGTTCGTGAATATGCGATTAAGAGGAAAACCCAATTACATGTGTGGAAATATAAACACCAATAGATCCCTAGTCTAGCCTCTAAAACTAGCTCACATATTGATTCATGATCTTGTTTTCCTGATCATGAGCATTGTTAGTGCAACAAGGATGCTTTCAATATATGAGAACATCGTTGTTGAGAATAACTGGGTTGGATAGACCCAACTTATGAATTACTGAGAGATGTCATCATTGTTATCTTATCGGTACTTCATATAACTTGTTCACGCTTGCATTGTTCCTTGGACCATGAGAATATCGCATACCAACATGCCGGATGGATACTTTTGGATTTACCACATCTCACTTTGTAATTCGATGTGAATACATGTGACTTGCGGGTACTCCGGAAACGTATGTCCTAGTAGCAATAGTTCAAGACTAGGATTTTCTCCTTTCACGATAGAGAGATACTCTCCGGGCTCACTCGGTGTTACGGTGTCATTATCGTCTGGCCAGACACTTGTAATTATGATCACGCGATACCGGAACACGCGCGCGAGTAAAAAGAACGAAGCTGATAAGGACGATAACCGATATAGTGATCAAGGAGTTGATCACGGGGATATCGATAATCTTTCCTCGGGTTTCATAAATGTATCTCGAAGCAATGAAATGGTATTCGTAAACCATTCTGAGATCATCTGAAAAACTTTTGGAACTATCCGACACTCTTTTGGTGCTTTTTAAACTTATTTCTCCAGTAATCAGGACGTCCCCCTACACTGGTATCAGAGCAATTCTATGAGTAGATGTAGGTACGATTAGAGGATATGGTGATATGTGGCATTGCACGTATGTGCGGGGTGATTAGATGGTTTCATGTTGTAACCCCTCTAATCTTGTGAGGTTCTGAGTTTTTTTACAAAGATTTGGCTTGCTGTGGTATGGCAGCTATAGTTAAGTTTCAGATACTTTGGGCTTGTTCATAGTCTTGTAAGATAAACTTTGCGAGGGAGGAAGGGCAATGTAGATGATGATCTGCACGTGGGTCACGCGTAATGATGAACTTTAGTATGGGGATCGAGATTTTTAATTAAGTCTCGTGTTTCATACCCCTCGAAAGTTAAACCAACAACGTGAAGTGCATGCTTATGGTTTGTACGAAAAGTAAAATTTGGCCAACTTAACCATAGTAGCCATGGTAATTAGTAAAGCGATTAGAGGTGGCTAACTCAGTTTTGTAGGAGGTTTGCATGTCATGTGGTATAAGCCTTCATTTTATTCAATATGTTTGTATGAGATATGATATGTTGTAATAACTTATCTTGGCCTATGAGCCATGGTACGACATGATTGCTGGAGTCATATGATTGTCTTTTCTTTTAATTGTTGACCCGCGTGTCAACCTCAGTGACTGAGAAGAAGACAATATTTGGCGACGCTGGACCTCGACGCAAAGCCAGGCGCGGAGAAGGTGTTCTATGGCGCGGGAAGAAGGATGAAGAAGACCGCAAAGATGATGCATACTACTTCAACGGAAAAGGGCTATACCACGTCAATATTATAAACTGCCTATGATATTAATCCCTTTTCATGCACCTTGATTGCGCAGTAGTCATTTATTAGGGTAGTCTCTCACAAAAAATATCAAGTTGATAGTTTTCATCCAATTGTAGCACCATTCAAATACTAATTACTTCCAATATGCCATGTCACATGGGTATAGTTGTGAGCAATATTAAATGGGCATGAACGGTTCATGCTGCGAGTACATTTGGTTGTCTTGACAAGCTAGCAAGATAGTCTTGACCTCGGAACACACCCATCGAAAGATGAACAAGAGTCATATGGAGATATGATTGGTTGTTGACCTACCGGTCTCGCTACTACTCCATCACTGATGTTACGTCATCAGTGATTGGTTGTTGAACACACGTCATTGTATTGCTGCCACTAAGGATAATACGATGGGGTTGATTCATATTTACTCGATTTACTTTATCTACATCATGCCATTGTTCTCCAAGCATTACTCTGTTTTACTTAATACTCTAGATGGATGCTAGATAGCGGTCGATGGGTGGAGTAATAATAGTAGGTGCAAGCAGGAGTCGGCCTACTTGCTTATGGACGTGATGCCTATATATAGATGATCATTGCTGTGAATATCACATAACTATGCGCTTTTCTATCAATTGCCCAACAATAATTTGTTTACTCACCGTATGCCTACTTCGAGAGAGATGCCACTAGAGAACACTATGGCCCCCGGGTCTATTCACTTATATATTTACAAACGCTACTATTTCATTTCTGCCATTATTTCCTTATTATTTATTTTGCAATTTATATTTATCCAACTATCAACTACACTACTTATCTGCTTGCAAGTAATGAGTTCAAGGGGCTTGACAACCCTCTTGCCCGCGTTGGGTGCAAGTGTTTGCTCTTTTGTGCGTAGGCGCTAAAGAATGGAACTGCGTGGTCTTCCTATTGGTTCGATAAACTTGGTTCTCACCGAGGGAAATACTTATCTATACTGTGTTGCATCATCCGATCCTCTTCGCGGAAAAACCCAACGCATATCACAAGTATCAGGAAGGATTTCTGGCGCCGGTGCCGGGGAGTATCACCAACTCACTATCAAGTACCTATTCACAAATTATCATTCACTTTTTCTACTTTTTATTTGTTGTTATATTTTTCTTTCTATAAAAATAAAAAATACAAAAATATTTATCTTTCCCAATTTGCTAGTTTACTTGTTTGCTTGCTACAATGTCTAGGCCACCGGTCAATATTTCTCCAGATTTTGAGGTACTATACTTTAAACAAAAACAGGGGGAGAACATGAAAGATGCATGGTATCGTATAATTGAGTCTCATCGTAACGCTACCATAAAGAATGATATGAAAATCCTCCTTCGTAATTTTTATATAGGTCTAGGGATGTCCCATAGACTTGTTCTAGACTTTGTTGCTAAAGGAAATTTTATTGAGTTGGATTCGAGTGCTGCCTATGAAATAGTAGAGGGCATGGTAGGAACTCCTCCGTTACCTCAAATATATTCTTTTGCACATGAGGGGATCCAAATTTTAGAGAATCTAGGGGATTTGCAAAAAAATATTGGTGTAATACAAAAGTTTAACAAACCTATTAAAACTTTAGGCCCTAGCCTTCATCGCATGAACTCTTTTCTTACCATCGCTAATAAAAAGCTTGAGTCCTTAGAGAAATTGATGACAACACTTTCAGAGGCTACTCTTAAAATAAAAGAACCCCCGGGGTTTGAAAAAGGTCCCGCTAAAATAGCCAAGGTGGATTATGTCACTTGATCATTTGCATTATGCCTAGTTAAGGGCGTAAAACAATAGCGCTAGTTGGGAGGCAACCTAATAGTTATCTTATTTTTCTTGTTTTAATTTCTGTTTTGGTTTGATAACATGATTTTTTTCTACTGTAAGGATTGTTTTTTTATGTTTTAAGTAGTGTTTGTGCCAAGTAAAGCCTTTGGGATGACTTGCATGATAAGTACAATTGATACGGTGCAAAAACAGAAAATTTAGCGTCCAGTGCAGAATTTCTCTAATTTTACTGGAACATCTTTTTGATCTTAACTTTTTACACAGTATTGTATACAAATTCCCCATGTTCCCCTATTTTTTCAGAATTTTTGGAGTTACAGAAGTATAGTTTCTTTACAGATCATTACAGACTCTTCTGTTTTAGACAGATTCTAATCTTGCTTGCATAATTTCCTTGTTTTGATGATGCTATGGATTATATTGGGGGGGGGGGGGTATAAGTCATGGAGAAGTTAGAATACAGTAACTTATGTGATAATAAAATACGAATCAATTTATAACAGTAACTAAAGTATTTGATATGTTTATTATACTAACGGATCTCACGAAGGTTTCTGTTGAGTTTTGTGTGATGAAGTTTTCAAGTTTTGGGTGTTATCCCGATGGATGAAGGAATAAGGAGCGGCAAAGAACCTAAGCTTGGGGATGCCCAAGGCACCCCAAGTCAAATTCTAGGAAGACTCAAGCGTCTAAACTTGGGGATGCCCCGGAAGGCATCCCCTCTTTTGTCTCAATCCATCGGTATGTCACTTGGAGCTATATTTTTATTCATCACATGATATGAGTTTTGCTTGGAGTGTCGTTTGCTTTTGTTTGCTTTTGTTTTAGTTTTCCACAATCATTGTTTGCTGGACACACCTACTTGAGAGATACACATGTTCATCATGATTTGTTAGAATACTCTTTGTGCTTCACTTATATCTTTTGAGCTTAGCAGTTGCTCTAGTACTTCATTTATATCTTTTTGAGCACGGTGGCGTATAGATTTTATAGAAATAATTGCACTCTCGTTATTCACTTATATTTGTTTGAGAGTTAATAAATAGTGATGGTAATTTGCATGGGTTATAAGACTAGTCCAAAAATAATAGGTATTTAAGGAGTGCATAATCAAAACCTTCATGTAGCACATAAAAGAGAAATTGTGGATTAATGATATTGATGTGGTAATATGAAAGGGCGTGAGCACATAAAATAAGTATGTGAGTTCTTTATGACTAATGTGAATCCATGGATGTACGCACACTCACCTTTCCATATTTGCTAGCCTCTTCGATACCGTGCATTGCCCATTCTCACCTCGAGGATCGATGCAAACTTCGCCAGTGCATCCAAATCCCGCGGCAAGATACACTCTGTTGCACATAAGCCTCATTATATCTTCCTCAAAACAGCCACCATACCTACCTATTATGGCATTTCCATAGCCATTCTGAGATATATTGACATGCAAATTCCACCGTCACATCATATGACTAGTACACTCATTGTCATATTGCTTTGCATGATCATGTAGCTGATAGTATTTGTGGCAAAGCCACCGTTCATCATTGTTTACATGCTACACTAGATCATTGCACATCCTGGTACACTGCCAGAGGCATTCATATGGAGTCATATTGTTTAGTAGTTTTTTTTCATATAGAGTTGTAAGTAAATAAAAGTGTGATGTTTATCATTATTAGGGCACTGTCTCAGTGAGGAAAGGGTGATAGAGACAATGATTCCCCCACAAGTCGGGATGAGACTCCAGAGGAAAAATAAAAGAAAAAAAGAGAGAAAAGAAAGAAAGAAAAAAAGAAAAAAAGAGAAAGAAGCGAAAGAAAAAGAAAGAAAAAATATATATAAATGAGAGAAAAGAGAGAAGGGACGGTGCTACTACCTCTTTTTCCACACTTGTGCCTCAAAGTGGCACCATGTTTTCATATAGAGAGTCTCTTGTTTTGTAACTTTCATATGCTAGTGGGAATTTTTCGTTATAGAATTTCGCTTGTATACGGCGGAGGGCTTCCTCAAATGCTTGAGGTCTTCATGAGCAAACAAGTTGGATGCACACCCACTTAGCTTCAGTCGAGCTTTCATACACTTATAACTCTAGTGCATCCGTTGCATGGCAATCCCTACTCCTTGCATTCATATCTATTGATGGGCATCTCCATAGCCTGTTGATACGCCGAGTTGATGCAAGACTTTCTTCTCCACTTTTTACCTCTTTGATACCTACCATCATATTTTATTCCACCTATATGCTATATCCATGGTTCACGCTCACGTATTGAGTGTGTAATAAAAAGTTGAAGCACGTTAAAAAGTTCGATCCAATTGACTGGCTTAACGCTGTGGTTCTTGACATTTGTATTTATGTGGTGAAGACGAAGCTATGCCATGCTAATATGATAAAATGAATGGGGGGTAAACATTCTTTAAGGATCTTATATTTTGAACGTCGATGATTATGTTACTTATGTTTATGTATATTACTATGTTAATGTTTATTGCTTCATGGTTTCTCAATGATCACACCTGCAATAGGTTACATGTTGGATAGCATGTCACATCAAAAATTCTGTTTTTATCATTTACCTACTCGAGGACGAGCATGAATTAAGCTTGGGGATGTTGATACGTCTCCAACATATCTATAATTTTTGATTGTTCCATGCTATAATATTATCATTCTAGGATGCTTTTTGGGCATTTATTTTCCAATTCATATTATTTTTGAGCACTAACTTATTAACCCTGTACCAAGTGCCAATTGCTGTTTTCTACATGTTTTTGGTTTTTCAGGTTTACAGTACGAAATGAAGTCCAATTGCCACGAAAAGTTTTGACGATTTTTTATTGACCAAAAGAAGACCTGGATGCTTCGGGAGGAGGCCAGGGGCCTCACGAGGGCCCCACAAGCCAACAGGGCGCACCCAGGGGGGTTGTCATGCCCTGTTAGCTTGTGGGCCACCCCCTCGTCTCCCGACGCCCCTCTCTGGCCTATAAATGCACATATATTCTAAAAACCCTGGGGGAGCTCCCGAACACTTTTTCTGCCGCCGCAAGTCTCTGTTCCGCCGTGTGCCCATCTGGAGCCCTGTTCCGCTGCCTTGCCGGAGGGGGATCGATCACGGAGGGCCTCTTCATCAACCTTGTTGATCCCATGATGATGTGTGAGTAGTCTGCCATAGACCTACGGGTCTATATCTTGTATCTATATGGCTCTCTCTCCCTCCCTCTATGTTCTTCAATACAAAGTTAATCACATCTTCGCGATGATCTATTCGATGTAATCACTTTGTGCGGTGCGTTTGTTGGGATCCGATGAATTGTGGGTTTCAGATTATTCATGAAAAAGATTTGAGTTTTTTCTGAATTATATAATTCTTATTTGCATGATTATTATAGCTTCGTAAATCTCTCTGATTTATTGATTTGGTTTGGTCAACCTGATTGGTTTATCTTCAGTGAGAGGGGTGCGTTGTAGTGGGTTCAATCTCGCGGTGACTTATATCCCAGCGACAGAAAGGGACAAGACACGTATTTGTATTGCTGCCACTAAGGATAAAACGATGGGGTTGATTCATATTAATTGGATTCTCTTTGTCTACATCATGTCATTGTTCTCCAAGCATTACTCTGTTTACTTAATACTCTAGATGCATGCTGGATAGCCGTCGATGGGTGGTGTAATAGTAGTAGGTCCAGGCAAGGAGTCGGCCTACATGCTTATGGACGTGATGCCTATATACACATGATCATTGTCGTGAATATCACACATCTATGCGTTTTTCTATCAATTGTCCAACAGTAATTTGTTTACCCACCGTATGCCTACTTCGAGAGAGATGCCACTAGAGAACACTATGGCCCCCAGGTCTATTTACTTATATATTTACAAACGCTACTATTTCCTTACTGCCATTATTTCCTTTTTATTTATTTTGTAATTTATATTTATCTAACTATCAACTACACTAATTATCTGCTTGCAAGTAACGAGTTCAAGGGGCTTGATAACCCTCTCGTCCTCGTTGGGTGCAAGTGTTTGCTATTTTGTGCGTAGGCGCTGAAGACTGGAGTTGCATGGTCTTCCCATTGGTTTGATAACCTTGGTTCTCACTGAGGGAAATACTTATCTATAATGTGCTGCATCATCCGCTCCTCTTCGCGAAAAAACCCAACGCAGATCACAAGTATCAGCACGCTGCTTTTATGCGAGCTTCTAGTGAGAGGTCACGTCCGCTCTGGGTCGGCATGAATGCGGCATTGACCGGCATGAATGCACGGCAACCACTTCGGTCACGAGAGGGCATGAGCAAGGGAAAGGGTTTTGGGTGGGTCGGGGTTGTCGAACGCGTGCGTGGTAACGGTTCGGACGCCCACAACGCCCCTCCTCCGATTTGCTTCCGGTTTGCGAGGAAACAGATGTCCAGACCGGTTCGTGGACGGATGGGCTACCATGTTGGATATAAAAATGGTTCCAGACCGGTCCGGACGGATGTGGTCGGTTTGATGGTCCGCATTGGAGAGGCACTTAACTTACTCAAGGCATCGAATCCGGTGCCGTGACATGGAAACTCTGCCCTACCGCTCGACACAACACACCCATGCAGCCACCCGAACCATGCAGAGTGAAGCGGCCCAGTGGCATCTCGAAGGTCGTCCCCAAATCACACATAAACATCCAGACCCCAAACTTTTTTTATATTTCAAGCGGTGCCGCGAATGTCAGCAGATGTGTTCGCGCATTGTAATTCCCGCAAAGCGGCCACAAAGTGTGGAAGACTTGCGGGAGTCCGGACCTCCGCCACGTTGACATCCCCAGCCCACTCAAATCTCCTCTTTTGGATCACTTTCCTTCCAGTCCATCCCTTCCCCTTGCTCTGTATCCCCACCCTCTTAGCTCGATGCCATGAATGTAGAAGGCGTTCAAACCGGAAATATGAACTATCCGAATTTCAGAAGAAGTTGGACTCGAACTCAAGTCGTCTAAGTGGCGGGCTATAGTGAACTTGTCCCACTAGCCAACTCGGGTTTGCGCTAGTTTGTTGTCCAGTAGAAGAAAAAAATTCCTATTTGACAAAAAAATAGATTACCATACACTATTAGTCCATACATATGGTTTTGTGATTAAAAGAATTAGACGTTGAACTTGTGAACTAGCGGTTCGACCGGTTAAAACCTAAACCGACAGGACCAACTAGACTGGAGACCCTCCAAAAGTTCCTTAAATTAACTAGGTTGCGGTTTTCCCTCCAAATGTTCCTTAAATTAACTAGGTTGCGGTTTGCTATGAAGCTGTGTCGAGTTAATGCCCCCAATAGGCATTAGCTTGATGGTTCAGATGTGCACTATCAAATGTTTTTTTATTACTACTATCAAAAGTTCAATGGTTGTGTGGACACCAGTAGAAGTGGGGAGTGTAGGCTGTAGGCTGTAATGTTCTCCCTTCGAACGCATAGCTTAATTCCATGTATGTAGCATTGACACAACCCTTCAAACTTGGAGAATTTGCAGCAACAGCGACAGGGAATCAAAAGTCATGGACAGTGTCCGCGTTTGATGGAGTATTATCGTAAAACTACTACATGTATGATAACCCACAAGTATAGGGGATCACAACAATTTTCGAGGGTAGAGTATTCAACCCAAATTTATAGATTCGACAAAAGGGGAGCCAAAGAATATTTGCGAGTATTAGCAGCTGAGTTGTCAATTCAACCACACCTTGAGATTAAATATCTGTAGCAGAGTGATCAGTAGCACAGTAATATGATAGTTTTGATAGTAGTAGCAGGAGTAACGGTAACAGTAGCAATGAGTAGCAATAGTTTTGTAGTAGTTGGAACAGTAGCAACAGCAGTAGTAACTTAGCAAGAACAATAAGTGGAAAAACTCGTAGGCACTGGATCGGTGAACTCGTTGGATGATATTCATCATATAACAGTCATAACCAAGGGCGACACAGAACTAGCTCCAGTTCATAAATGTAATGTAGGCATGTATTCCGTAAATAGTCATACGTGCTTATGGAAAAGAACTTACATGACATCTTTTGTCCTACCCTCCCGTGGCAGCGGGGTCCATAAGGAAACTAAGGGATATTAAGGCCTCCTTTTAATAGAGAACCGGAACAAAGCATTAACACACGGTGAATACATGAACTCCTCAAACTACGGTCATCACCGTGAAGTATCCCAAATATTGTCACTATGGGGTTGACGGATCATAACACGTAATAGGTGCATATGACTAGGCAAGATCGGATCAAGAACATAGATATAATGGTGATAACATAAACGGTTCAGATATGAAATCATGGCACTCGGGCCCCAGTGACAAGCATTAGGCATAGCAAAGTCATAGCAACATCAATCTCAGAACATAGTGAATACTAGGGATCAAGCCCTAACAAAACTAACTCGATTACATGATGAATCTCATCCGACTCCTCACCGACCAGCAAGCCTACGAAGGAATTACTCACTCCCGGTGGGGAGCATCATGGAATTGGCGACGGAGAAGGGTTGATGATGACGAAGACCGAAGATTCCCCTCTCCGGAGCCCCAAACGGGCTCCAAATCTTGCCTCCCGATGAAGAACAGAAGGTGGCGGCGGCTCCGTATCGTAAAACGCGATGGAACTTTCTCCTCAATTTTTTTCTCCGAAAATAGAAATTTATAGTGCCAGAATTAGGTTCAGTGGGGCCACGAGGTGGGCACAACCCACCAGGGCGCGCCTGGGGGGGGGGCTGGCGCGCCCTGGTGTATGCTGCCCAGCTTGTGGCCCCCTCAGGTGGTTCTTGACTCCATTATTTTTTATTTATTCTAAAATAAATCTCCAAAAAGTTTCGTCCAATTCTGAGAACTTTTATTTTTGCACAAAAAACAATTCCATGGTAGTTCTGCTGAAAACATCGCTAGTCCGGGTTAGTTTCATTCAAATCATGCAAATTAGAGTCCAAAACAAGGGCAAAAGTGTGAGGAAAAGTAGATACGATGGAGACGTATCAACTCCCCCAAGCTTAACCCATTGCTTGTCCTCAAGCAATTCAGCTGACAAACTGAAAGTGATAAACAAAAACTTTTACGAACTCTTTTGTTCTTGTTTACATATATATGCTTAAGTAGCACCCAGGTTTTCAGCAAAGATTATGACTAACCATGCCAACAATAACTCTTAGAAACTATATTAACTCATATCAATAACATAAGCAACTAGCGAGCATTAATAAGATATCTCAAATACCAACACTTTGTCAAAACAATCATGATACAATATGACAATAGTGGTATCTCGCTAGCCCTTTCTGAGACCGCAAAACGTAAATGCAGAGCACCTCCAAAGTTCAAGCAGCGACTAAACATTGTAATTCATGGTAGAAAATATCCAGTCATGCTGCACCCAATATCAACTATACACAATGCATGAGGATGACAATAGTGCTCTCAGATCTGGCGCTTATTTGAGAAGGTGATGACTCAACATAAAAAATAAATAGATAGTCACTTCGCAGAGGGAAGCATGGATTTGGAGCGGTGCCAGAGCTCAAGGTTTAAAACAGGGATAGATATAATTTTGGGAGGTACACCCTTCCTGTCAACGTTACGACCAAGAGTTATCAATATCTTCCATGCTAAACAAATTAGCGGCGGTTCCCAAGCGGTAAAAGTAAAGGTTTAATCCCCCTCCACCAACAATCACACTCCACGGCTAGCCACATCCACGGGTACCGTCCAAACCAACAACATTCCTGGGGGAGTTTTGTTTAATTATTTTTGATTTTTGATTTCGGTACTGGGAATCCCTATTACCGCCCCTCTCGTGTAAGGATGAGTGAATAAACACTCATCATGAGAATAACCCCCTTAGAATGAAAGATACTGACCACCCCTTGTCGCTCCATGAGCGGTCCAGGCATACAAAATAGATGTTCATTTGAATTTTTAGAGATGGCACATGCAAATTTACTTTGGAACGGCAGGGTAATACCGCATATAGGTAGATATAGTGGACTCATCTGGCATAACTTGGTTTAAGGGTTTTGATGCACAAGAAATATTCCCGCTTAGTACAGGCGAAGGCTAGCAAATAGATTGAGAAGTGGCCAGCTAGAGAGCAAAAACGGTCATGAACATGCATTACATATAATCAACATTGAATACTAGCATGAGTAGGATATGGACACCATGAACATAAATATCATGAAGGGTATGTTGGTTTTGATTCAAATACATGCGTGAACATGTGCCAAGTCAAGCCACTTGAAACATTCAGAGGAGGATACCATATCATCATACCACATCACAACCATTTTAATGCATGTTGACATCCAAGATAAATCATTATCCACTCCTAACTACTTAAGCATGGCATGAACAACTATAATCTCTAAGGGTCATTGCAAACATGTTTGTTCATAATATGTTGAATCAAGGATACTAGGTTAAACATATTTACAAAAATAAAAACAAGTTGAGTTCATACCCGCTTTTTCTCTGCCACAGTCACTTCATCAAGTATCGTCATTATTGCCTTTCACTTGCACGACCGAATGATAAGAAGATAATAATAGTGCAACAGTGCCGTGGACTAAGCTGGAATCTGCAACATTTTATTCAAGAGGAGAAGACAAGGTAACATGGGCTCTTTGTTAAATTAACAATGATGCATATGAGAGCCACTCAACATTTTCATCGTGGTCTTCTCCTTGGTACGACTCAAAATAAAAAGAAAAGAAATTCAGAGAAACACACTGAGATATTTTTGGAGTTTCTGATTTTTCTTGAAGAAAGAAAATTAAAAGGAAAAACAAAAACAAGAAATATTATTTACACGGGAAAGCTCCCAACAAGCAAAAGAAGAAGCAAGAAATCTTTTTGGGTTTTCTTTCAATACTACAATTAAACTAAGCTAGAAAGGAAAACTAAAAAGAAGTAGGAAATATTTTTGGGTTTTCTCAAAGTTTTTCAAACACACAAGAAGAAAGCGAGAAAACAAATCTAGCATGGATATTACAATGAAAAAGTGTGAACACCGACAACTGGAATGAAATGTGTGAACATGAATGTAATGTCCGTGGAAATACGTACTCCCCCAAGCTTAGGCTTTTGGCCTAGCTTGGTAATCACCATCCGTAGATGCCATCCGGTCCCAAGTCAAAGTGAGGTGGAGGCGGCACCTGAGCGTCCCATCCCTGGGGCTCCTCCTCAGCAGCTGCTAAGTTGTTCCGGTAGGCTGTAATGTCATCTGGCATGATCCTGTATCCATTCCTGGAAATAGAATCAAACAAAGCAGGTGCAGGCAACGGAATAACATCACGGGTTTCTACGCTGAATACTAAGTTGTAATGAATGTCACGGAAAGAATCAGTTACATCAAGAAATTGATGATCCTACAACGACTTGTGATCCAGGTAAACTTGGGACAAGAGATAATCATGTGGGCGAATCTGAACATTAAAGTGTCTCGCTAAACGAGTAGCATAAATACCACCATGTATCTTTTCCTTAGTCTTGTTAAGGTTTAAGCGACGTGCAATAATAGCCCCCATACTAAAGGTGTGGTCATCATACAGTGCACGGCGTAAAATAGCGAGGTCAGGGGCACTGAGTGTGCCGACCATCTCCCTAGCGGTTAAACACTTCGTGGTGAACAAAGCAAAGTAATGTACTGAGGGAAACTACAAACTGGTAGCAGTAGCACTTGACACGCCTCTATCTTCACCCATTGTTAAAGTGAGGAGAAAATCCTCAAACTCTGATGGTCTATGTTCTCTCAATTCCCCATCAGAGGGAATCAAGCATATGTCGTAAAAGTCAGTTAGCGGCATTTTGTAAGTTTCAGCATAAAGGTTAAACTGCACCTCAGGGGGCTTTCTTAGAAAATGAAAACCTTGCACAAAGGAATTTGTAAGGATGTGATATTGGTCACACTTAGCTGCGAGGAACTCGATCAGCCCAGCGTTTGCAACAAATTAAGCGAACTCTTGGTGAAACCCGGCCTCCTCCGTGAAGGCATCATGCGGCCATTCACATGGCCGCACCTCCGCCCTTCTTGTGGTGTGAAGGTCATTGTCCGATGATTCCCCAATGACTCCTTTGGCATTTTTCTTGCAAGAAAACTTCCTAAAGAAATCCATCTTATTCCTATAAAAATTCTGAAAAAATTTAGTCCACAAAACTTTTGTCAACAAAACTTTGTAAGATTGATAGCAACTAGTCCTAAGCATGCATAGAGGCCATATTGAGCATTCAAACTACTTAGAACTCTAAGAATTCAACATGCAAGCTCATCTACAACATCACCAAGAGTAGCTAATTACTCTAAAAATAACCCACTAAATCAAAAACTAATTGGAGCAATGGAGGAGTCACATACCAAGTAGCAATCCCTCCAAACAGTTTCAGAAACGGAGCTTCGAGCAAAGAGATCGAAATCCGCAGGTTTAAGAGCAAGAACACAGGAATGGTGGTGACATGGCTTGAGACTGCATCGGTATTTCCCCAAAGAGGAAGGGATGATGCCGCACAGCGACGGTAAGTATTTCCCTCAGTTATGAAACCAAGGTTATCGAACCAGTAGGAGGATCACCACCACCCAATAAGCAGCACCTGCACACAAACAACAAATACTTGCAACCCGACGCGAAAGAGAGGTTGTCAATCTCTCTACGGTAAAAAGATAGATTAGGTAGTGATGGATAGGAGAGATAGATCTCTCAAGAACACAAAATAGAAAAGGCAAATAAAAAGTGCAGCAATATATTTTTGGGTTTTCGGTTTTGTAGATCTGAAAACAAAGATGCAAAAAGATAGATCGGAAAGCAATATGTTGGAAAAGTAGAACCGGGGGTGTAGGATTCACTAGTGGCTTCTCTCATGAGTATAGCGCACGGTGGGTGAACAAATTACAGTTGGGAAATTGATAGAAAATCGAATAGTCATGACGATATCCAAGGCGATGATCATTATATAGGCATCACGTCCAAGATAAGTAGACCGACTCCTGCCTGCATCTACCACTATTACTCCACACATCGACCGCTATCCAGCATGCATCTAGTGTATTAAGTTCATGGAAAAACGGAGTAATGCAATAAGAGCGATGACATGATGTAGACAAGATCTATTCATGTAGGAATATACCCCATCTTTTTATCCTTAATGGCAACGATACATGCATGCCTTGCTGCCCCTTCTGTCACTGGGAAAGGATACCGCCAGATCGAACCCATCACAAAGCACCTCTTCCCATGGCAAGAAAAATCGATCTAGTCGGCCTAACTAAACCAAAGATTCGAAGAAGAAATATGAGGCTATAAGTAATCATGCATATAAGAGATCAAAGAAGACTCAAATAATATTCATGGATATAAACTGATCATGAACTTAAAATTCATCGGATCCCAACAAACACACCGCAAAAGTTTACATCAAATAGATCTCCAAGAGACCATTGTATTGAGAATCATAAGAGAGAGAGAGGAAGCCATCTAGCTACTGCCTACGGACCCGTAGGTCTATGGTGGACTACTCACGCATCATCGGAGAGGCACCTATGAAGAAGATGAACCCCTCTGTGATGGTGTTTAGATTGGATCTCAAGGTTCTGGAACTTGCGGCAGCTGGAATTGTGTTTCGTCGACTCCCCTAGGGTTTTTTGGAATATTTGGGAATTTATAGGCATCAGAGGCAGTGGAGAGGGGCCCCGTGGAGGGCACAACCCATCAGGGCGTGCCGGGGACCCATGTCGCGCCCTGGTGGGTTGCGCTCTCCACAGCCCACCTTCCTGGCTCTTTTTTGGCCCACTGGGTGTCTTCTGGTCCAAAAAAAATCTCCAAAAAGTTTCGTCGCGATTGGACTCTGTTTGGTACTGATATTCTGCGAAGTAAAAAACAAGCAAAAACAGCAACTGGCACTTTGGCACTATGTCAATAGGTTAGTCCCAAAAAATGATATAAAGTTGTTATAAAATGATTGTAAAGCATCCAATAATGATTATATAACAACATGGAACAAGCAAAAATTATAGATACGTTGGAGACATATCAGGTGGCTGTGGTGATTTTTTTCTGGAGGTAGGGGATGATGTGGGCTAAAGAGATAAGTGAGGGGGGCCACGTGGGGGCCACAACCCACCAGGGCGTGCCTGGGGGTGCTGGCACGCCCTGGTGTCTTGTGGGCACCAGGTGCACCCCCCCTCTGGTATTATTTGCACCAGAAATTCAGAAACATTCAGAAAAAAATCATATGAAATTTTCAGGACATTCTGAGAACTTTTATTTTTGGGTCATTTTTTATTGCACGGAGAAAACAGAAAACAGGATAATCATGGCATTTTATTTTATTTGACTAACTAAAACAGAAAATAAAATGTGGGAGCAGACAGTTGTGCTTACTAGATTCATCAAATTCATACCTCTAAAAAATGATCCATTAATAAGGTTGATCAAGTCTTATTAACAACCACTTCCGATTAGCATGAAACCGAAGAACTTTCGTAAAACACTAAGTTACCTCAATGGGGATGTGCATATCCCCAACAATAAGTATGTCATATTTCTTTTTGGCAGTAGGTAGAGGTAATTGAAAGCTTCCAATAGTGATGGTCGGAGATTCTTCAATAACATTTATACCATTAACTTGGAATTGCTTCTTCGGAAAGTGCACCGTATGCTCATTACCATTGATATGAAAAGTGACTTTGCTTTTATTGCAATCAATAACAGCCCCTACAGTATTCAAAAAAGGTCTACCAACGATAATCGACATGTTGTCGTCCTCGGGCATCTCAAGAATAAGAAAGTCCGTTAAGATAGTAACATTTGCAACAACAATGGGCACATCCTCACAAATACCGATAGGTATGGCAGTTGATTTGTCAGCCATTTGCAATGATATTTCAGTAGGTGTGAGTTTATTCAAGTCAAGTCTTTTAAATAAGGAGAAAGGCATAACACTGACACCGGCTCCCAAGTCACACAAAGCAGTTTTGACATAGTTTCTTTTAATGGAGCAAGGTAAAGTTGGTATTCCATGATCTCCAAGTTTTTTAGGTACTCCATCCTTAGAAGAGTAATTAGCGAGCATGGTGGAGATTTCAGCTTCATGTATATTTCTTTTATTAGTGATGATGTCTTTCATGTACTTTGCATAAGGGGCCATCTTTAAGATACCAGTTAAGCGGGTATGCAAAAAGACTGGCCTAATCATTTCAGCAAAGCGCTCAAATTCTTCATCATCCTTTTTCTTAGATGGCTTAGGTGGAAATGGCATGGGTTTTTGAACCCATGGCTCTCTTTCTTTACCATGTTTCCTAGCCACAAAATCTCTTTTATCATATGGTAAAGAAAGAGAGCCATGGGTTATCAAGATCAGCAGCATGCTCTATTTCAAGATCATTATCTGGTTCTTTATCATGGTTAGGTTGAGCATCTTCATGAACATCATCATTATCATTTTCATTATCACTAGGTGAATGTTCATTACCAGACTGAGTTTCAGCATCGGAAATAGAGACATCATTATTATCAGTAGGTTTTTGTATCTCAGGTTCACTAGAGGTATGCAACGTCCTATCATTTTTCTTCTTCTTTTTCTTCCTAGAAGGACTAGGTGCATCAATATTAATTCTCTGAGAGTCTTGTTCAATTCTTTTAGGATGACCCTCAGGATAAAGTGGTTCTTGGGTCATTCTACCTCCTCTAGTTACTACTCTAGCAGCAACATCATTCATATTATTATTCATTTCATCAAGCAATTCTTTTTGAGATTTAGCAACTTGTTCTAGCTGAGTTTGAACCATAGTGGCATGTTTTCCTACACCTCTAACATCATTACTGATTCTAAATAGCAAGTCACTCAAGCGAGCAATCATATGAGAGTTATATTTCAATTGTTTCAGGACATGTGCATTGAAATGATCTTGCTTCATAATATAGTTGTCAAACTCATATAAGCATTGACTAGGATGATTATTGTGAGGGATATCACCTTCATCAAACTTTAATAGAGAATTTACCTCTACCACCTGTGGAGGTGGGTGTGTGTCAAGGCCATGTATTTCTTCAATAGGTGGCAAATTCTTAACATCCTCAGCTTTAACACCTTTTTCCTTCACAGATTTCTTTGCCTCTTGCATATCCTCAGGACTGAGAAATAAGATACCCCTCTTCTTCAGAGTGGGTTTAGGTGGTGGTTCAGGAAGAGTCCAATCATCATAATTCTTCAATATGTTATTCAATTAGTCCTCAGCTTGTTCAATAGTTCATTCCCTGAAAACACAACCAGCATAACTATCTAGGAAGTCCTTAGAAGCATCGGTTAGTCCATTATAGAAGATATCAAGTATTTCATTTTTCTTAAGAGGATGATCAGGCAAATCATTAAGCAACTGGAGAAGCCTCCCCCAAGCTTGTGGGAGACTCTCTTCTTCAATTTGCACAAAGTTAAATATTTCCTGTAAGGCAGCTTGTTTCTTATGGGGACTACGCACACAACCAGGAGTAAGAGTATTGTACCATGTCTTAGCATCACCCTTTAATGAGAACGGAAATAACTAAGGATGTAATAGTAGTGAATCTTATCATCATGAGCAAAGAGGGTGGCTATATCATTCAGCTTAGTAAGATGTGCCACTACAGTTTCAGTTTCATAGCCATGGAAAGGATTAGATTCAACCAAAGAAATTAACTCTGGGTCGACAGAGAATTCATAATCCTTATCGGTAACAAAGATAGGTGAAGTAGCAAACTGAGGATCACATTTCATTCTAGCATTCAAAGTCTTTTCCTTATACTTGCGTAGCAATTTCTTAAGATCATTTCTATCCTTGCAAGAAAGAATTTCTCTAGTTACCTCTTCGTCCATAACATAACCTTCAGGTATCTTAGGCATTTCAAACCTAGGAGAGCTAGGACTAATAGGTGTTTCATAGTCATCATCAGTTTCATAGGTTTCATCAGTTTCAGCAATCTCATCAATTTCAGTAGTTTCATTCTCTTTAGCTCTAGCAATTTGTTCATCAAGAAATTCTCCTAGTGGCACATTATCATCAAGCATGGTACTAGCATCATCATAAGCATCATTCATAGCAGAAGTAGCATCATCAATAACTTGCGGCATATCAGGATTACTAGCATGTAGTGGTGTTGCAAGCTTACTCGTAACAGAAGGTGAATCAAGTGCAGAGCTAGATGGCAGTTCCTTACCTCCCCTCGTCTTAGAGGGAAAAATCTTGGTCTTTGGATCGTTCAGATTCTTCATAGTGATCAATTGATATAAATCCCAAGTGACTCAACAAATATAGCTATGCTCCCCGGCAACGGCGCCAGAAAAAGGTCTTGGTAACCCACAAGTATAGGGGATCGCAACAGTTTTCGAGGGTAGAGTATTCAACCCAAATTTATAGATTCAACACAAGGGGAGCCAAACAATATTTGTGAGTATACCAGCCGAGTTGTCAATTCAACCACACCTGAAGAATAAATATCTGCAGCAGAGTGATGAGTAGCACAGTAATATATGATAGTTTTGATAGTAGTAGCAGCAGTAGCGGTAACAGTAGCAGTGAGTAGCAATAGTTTTGTAGCACTTGGAACAGTAGCACCAGCAGTAGTAACTTAGCAAGAACAATAAGTGGAAAAACTCGTAGGCACTAGATCGGTGAACTCATTGAATGATATTCATCATATAACAGTCATAACCCAGGGCGACACAGAACTAGCTCCAGTTCATAAATGCAATGTAGGCATGTATTCCGTAAATAGTCATACATGCTTATGGAAAAGAACTTGCATGACATATTTCGTCCAATTCCGAGAACTTTTATTTCTGCACAAAAAACAACACCATGGTAGTTCTGCTAAAAACAACGTTAGTCCGGGTTAGTTTCATTCAAATCATGCAAATTAGAGTCCAAAACAAGGGCAAAAGTGTGAGGAAAAGTAGATACGACGGAGACGTATCAATGTACGATGGAGAGGAAAAGAATCTATTCCGAGTGGAACCGCGTCGCTGTAAGGGACATTCTATTTGTTACGTACATGGAGTGGCATGGGAAGTGTTTGATAGGTTGCACGTTTTTGTTGTCTTTACATCTATGCTTCGGCCTGACCGAACACATACAAGTTAACAATGATGTTTTACATGTAATTTTGCAGCCTTCATGCAGGCTGGCTGCATCAGGGATGCAATTTTCCCTCGCATTTTGTGGCCTGCGTCTGACAAGTATGATACACTACATGGTGTTTGGTTGTGCATAGTCTATTTTGTGTCCATCCCTTCTCACTAGTGGTGACCTTACCACATGACAGTAACATATGAAGTGCGAAATAAACATTGTCACAACCCTAACTAGTAAAAAATGGTAGGTCATCATAACTACTAACAAATTGTAGTACAAATTAATAGTCATATGAATCAATAAAGGAAAGTTGATAGGTGCCCAACTAGGGGGAAGTCCATTCTCGTCTTGTTCCTACAGTCGCCTCCTCTTCATCTGCTGTTGCTTCTTCATCTACTGCTATTTCTTCTTCTTCTTCACATCCTTGTGTTACCTCTATCTATCCACATTCTCTTAGCACACTTCAACATTTTGCTCTTCCAAACTTCATTGTCAAATTCTTCCACACTATGGCTAGAGGTGTCAACATCATCAGGCGTCACATCTTCCTTCTCTGGCACAAGGTTATCAAAACCCATGACCATGTCCCGCATCAGAGGTGGCCCACTAAAGGGAGCCTGACCTCAGTGTCTATCGGGGGGTCATACACTAGTAGAAAACAGGGCTTTGGTTCTAGGCCGAACGGAGCAATAGTCCTCGTCCAGTTACGAACTGTAGCATCCCAAATTTCGAATGTTAAATAAATAAATAAATGAATGATTGTTTGAAATTGAGTGAAATTTGAAACTTTTTGAAACTTTTGAATGAGAGGGAATAAAATGACTTTCCCTTTGTGTTTGATTTCAAATTCATCCAATTCAGATCAATGAGAGAAGATGACATGACTTCTTCAAATAAAGTATTTTAAAAGTGGATTTGAAAATTTCTGAAAATATTCAATTTGGAATCTATTTCATATTTGGCTCTATTTTGAAATTTGAAAGAATTCAGATTCACTTGCCCCAAATTTTAAAAATTTGAGAGGAGGAACATGACCCTCCAAAACCAGGGGTATTTTTGTGAAATTTTGAACCATAAAACCCCGGGGGTTATTTGAAAATTATTTGCAAAAGAAATAAAAACAATTTAGGCATTTTCTGAAAAATATTTTTTAAAAGTATTTATTTTGGCCGTGGAAAAATGTTCATACTGTGGTATTTATTGTTCTGATAATTTTGGTATATAAAACTTGTAAATTTAGATTTTATTTGATTCTCCAAATCGATCTTTTAGTTCCTGTTTTTAAAGAAAAGGAAAAAATCCGTTTTATTAGGAAACCCCGAAGCCCAATAGGAATAGTGTCGGCCCAGGATTCCTTCGCCAGATCCGAATCGATTCGGAATCGGCCGCCCGATCGCCTCACCCTCCCTTTCACTTGCTGACACCTAGGCCCCACCGCCCGATCCAAATCGCCGTCGCCCATCTCCTTCCTTCCCCGTGCCCCTTTCCTTACCTCGTCGGATCTTCGCCGGAGATCGTATCCGGGGCGATCCCTTGCCGTTTAGACGACCCCGTGCCGCCCCCTATAAATACCCCAACCCCGCACCCCCTTCCGCCCGAGCCCCCCATCGCCGACCCCCTCCTCTCGCCGGAATCTCTGGCCGGAGCAGAGCCCCGCCGCCTCGCCATTGCTGTACTGCCGCTCGTCTCCGACCGCCCCGAGACCAATCACCACCACCACTAGCCTCGCCTTGATCCACTGAACCCAACCATACACTCGCCTGAGCCCCACACCCCTCGGAACCCTCTCGCCGTCGACGCCGAAAGCTCGCCGCCGCCCCGAGCTCGTGCCGCTCGTCTCCGACTCCCTCTCGCCTCGCCACCACCACCTACCTCGCAGCCGTCGTCCGCCGCGTCGTCTGGTGCAGAAGCCGGAGCCCGAGGACCACCGGAGCTGCCAGAACCACCGCCACCCGAAGGCCACTTTGCCGGAGACCTCGCCGGAGCTCGCCTCGATACTGTGAGCACACCCCCTCTCTCTCCTCCGTCAGATCTCAGACGAACGGCCCCGATTAGATCACGCGTTTTTATTTTAAACGCCGAACCGGTATGCAGTAGTTGTCGGTCGTCCGCCGTTTAGTCCCGCAACGCACACCTCACAACCACTCACAGTGCGCCACGTAGACCCCCTGTTCGTTAGGTTAGTTTATCTTTTTCTGTTTTTGTTTTAGTTAACAGAATTGTTTCTGTTTTTAAAATAGCTATAACTTTTATGTTTTTAATTTTTTTTGAGTGATTCTTTTTGACTTGTTTCAAAAATTTATTCTAGTTTCTGTGGATATAAAGTTTGGCCATGTTTGAAAATTTTAAATTTGAATTCAAACAGATTTGATTCAAATCTTGTTTTGTGAATAACTTGAGTTCAAAAATAGGTTTTGAGTTGATTCTTTTTTATACTGGTCACTAGTGACTTTATTTATCACTAGGTAGAATTTGAGAATTTTTAGAATATTTTAAATTAGGGTTTCAAGCAAAACAGATTCTGTTTTAGTTCTTTTTAGGTTTATTTCTATTTCTTTTGTTTTAAATTGTTTTAATTTATTTTCTTTTATATTAGTTGACAAGTTTTACTTTGTTTTCTGTTAGTTAGCAGTAGTATTTCAACCAAGTTTATTTTTATGTCGTTTATTATTTTTATAGCATGAAATCAATTCTAGTTTCATAATAACTTGCAAATTGGTTTCATTGCTAGTTTGATTTCCTATTTGAAAATATTTTTATAAATTGTTTTATAAGTTTTACTTTCTGTTATTTATTTGTTTTATATTGTTGTTTTCTGTTATTTAGTATTTTGTTGTTTTTCTTGCTGTTAAGTTTAATTGACAAACACTTATGTTGTTAGTGTGTTGTTTTCATAATTTTTAGTTTTTCTTCAAAAGTAATTCTTTTTGCTAGTAAAATCTTTGCTAAAATACTTTTGTTAGATTTTGCTTTGTTGTTATTTTGTTGCTATTGAAAATAGGTTATTTGTAGGGAAAACTACCTTTGGTTGTTGTGATGAAGTTTTGTTGTTTTAACTTTTGTCTTAAGTATTTTCCTTCATCACAACACTTTTGTGTTTGGTTTTTGTGTTGCCTTTTGATTGTTAGTATTGATTGCTAGTATGATTGCTTATATGAGTGCAATGTTTGATTATATAGATTTCATCGGAGAGTGACGAATAGTTCTATCAAGTTATTTTCTGAGAGCGATGTTTATCTTCATCAACAGTACATGCAAGTTCACTTTGATCATCTTACATTACCTATGTTTTACTTGCATTAGAATCAATCTTCGCATCATACATCCAGTAGGATATTGAGCTTGAACTTGTGGTAGTATCATGAGGTAGGAGAAACCCAACACCCTGTTACCATTGCCCGGGAAGGGACGTTACTTCACAAATTGCTATGCTTTTAGTAGACGGGGTTTGGTTGTGAGATTCAGGAGTGTTGTGAGGTTAATTAATTATTTCAAGACCTGCATGATGATCAAGACTTCAAGACTTCAAGGACTCAATATACCTCTGGGTGGATTGGACATGCATTTTGGCAGCCTGATATCTATCATGGTTATGCCGGGAATCCTGGTATCTACCTGTGATCATCCCAACGGAATGCCACCCAGGCTCAAAGAGATGGATGGATACTTCAAGGCCGGAAAGCTTACGTGTGCAACCGCAAGTCAATATGGGCTCTGGCTTGGTTAACCTTAGTGGTGACTTTGGTAGGTCAGATTGCTACGAGATGTAGAAGAACGGTAGGATTGGATGGGCACTGACTTTCTACCGGAGGATCGCTTTGGAAGGCCATGTTTCGATCGTCTCGTTCTCAAACACCAGGCAGTGCGAGGACACAACGAGAGGGATCGAATCTTGCGGGTAAAGTGTACAAACCTCTGTAGAGTGTCAAACTAATCGATTAGCCGTGTCCGAGGTTACGGACAACATGAGCACCGGAGATGATACTATCAGCCAGTCTCAACACAATTAATAAATTTTCATGATGAGTGGGTCTATTAATAATTTTGGGACATGAGAATTGGTTGGTGGAACCATCTCATTAACAACCAACTTTTGTAGTGATATTTCCGTTTGACTCCTTTGTTGTAGGGAAAATAAAACCAGCTTTTCTGCAAAAAAAACTCAGACACAGAGCCACAAAGCCATTTGCATATAGAATAGTCTTATCATTTTATCCTATGGTGATCTTGCCGGTACATTCAATGTACTGACCTACACGGCTGCAACGTCTTATGTTGCAGATACCTCTCTATGACGAGTAAGAGTACGATTTAGGGTTACGGTCTACACTCAACCTGCCGTTGGTGTTTATTGGGACTCCACTCCCGTTGACTGTTTCCGCTGAGATTTAAGAGGTATATATCAATATTTACGTTATTTACATGTGATTGCACTTTGATATATACATTGATGTACTGTGTGTGCCAGCATACTGATCCAGGGATGGCACTAATACACAGAGGCTTGACTCGTTTTGAGTCGGGACGCTACACGAACTGGGACTAATGTGAGCATCAATCCCGGTTCGGGTGGCTAGGACGCCGGTCGGGGCTCGGCAGGCACCAGTCAAGGTTCGAACGGGACATTTAGTCCCGGTTGGTGACACCAACCGGGACTAAAGGTGTTGCGCCAGGAGCGAGCACCTTTCGTCCCGGTTTGTGTCTCCAACCGGGAGAAAAGGTCTGTCTTCACTCCCGGTTTGAGACACCAACCGGGACTACAAGTTTTCCTATATATACCCTCGCCCCTGCCCGCCCTCTTCTCTGTTTTTTCCTCATATGAGGTGGGAGGTGTGTGCTAGTTTGTTTTCCCTTCCTATGCACAAGAGGTGTTCGATGAAATGCCTGTGAGCATGATGCCAGTTGAGTTCACAAAAGGTGCAATTTTTTCGGTTATCTTGTATATCCCGAACCAAGTCTCGATTTTTCTGGTTGCTTTCTGGTGCTAGGATTGTTCAAGTAACTGTTTGGCATATATAAGATAACCGAATAATTTGCACCTTTGATTCTGGGTTGAAAGCCATACTTATGCTCCACAAGTTTTCTGATGGTCACTGCAGTTACATGAAGGCAAAGTATTAACAGGCAAGGTTGGGATCTCTTTTAATTTTTGGTAAATGTATGTTTCTTTCCTTGTACAAATATGCATAATAGACAGATATGTGGATCCATTGGTAGGCAATCTGAAAAGCATGTGCTCTCTTATCGCCGATTCATGAAAGGGTCAAAAGGGGAAGTTGATGATATGTTGAGGGCTGGGAAATCAGAGAATCCTATGAGAATGGTCTATTGTTTTGGCATATCTCGTGAACATCCAGGCACCTTTATATTATCTTACATTAGGAGTACAAACCCACATCATGAGTATGGTACCTATGAAAAATAATATTAACTTAATATTATATAAAATTTATGTTAACAAAAAGTATTTTATAATATTCTTCAGTAGCAAAAAGAATCAACTAAAAAGCTTTTATCAAACTCTATTTATGATCAAAATAATATTAACTTAGAATTAAATTAAAAAAATTCAACTAATAATACAAATTGTTTCTGATCTAAAGTAAAGTTAATAGAAACACTACTAGAGAATGGTCCAAACACGACACATCAATCAGAGACCCTTCGACGAAACTGTTTGCGATCCATCAATCGCAAACGGTATAGTTCAAGCTCCGCTGCCAATGACGAAAAATGTGCGCGGTGAAGAACGAGCAAATACGGTCCAAAAAATAGTTGCGTGTGTGATGTGTTGCATACAATTTGTTCTTATGAACTGTTTGTGATTATGGAAGATAACAGAAACGGTTAACAAACAATATACGTGTGCGTAGTGCGACATACAGTTCACTCAGACAAACTGTTTGCACTGATCCAGCAGAACACAGACGAGTTAGCCTAAGAAGGCTTGTGTGATACCCGGCAAACAGTTCATTCATCAGAATTGTGTGGGAAGACCAATAATAACCCAAACGATTCATCCTGACAAACGTGTGTGTTGTGGGTACTCGGCAAACAGTTCATCCATCAGACCTGTGTGGGAAGATCGACCAGCAATAATCCAAACGATTCATCCTGACAACCTGTGTGTGTTGTGGACACATGGTTGCTGCTAATAATTGTATGATATGTGATTTGCTCTGTTTGCACAACATCTATATGCTCTATCTACAGAACACCAACATTATTGTTGCATAACCAACTTGAACATACAGTTACATAAGTGACTACACAACACATGTACATTCCTCAATATAAATTCACAAGAAGTAGACGATCACCAAATCATACTGTTCTTCTCACGACGGTTGCCGACACTGCTCTGCTTGTGGCTATCCCTCGCCGTCTGCAGGAAGGAGGCACTTCCTCATTTCAATGATCCTCCTGTACATCTCGTAGCTGGTGTACGCGTCCTTGGCCACGAACTTGATGTGTTCTTCATCCAGTTCGTTCACCCAGGCCGTGTGCCAGGCAGTCTTGTCCTTGTGGCACTCAGCCTTCATGTCTCTGTAGTAGGGGTCGATGATGGCCGCAGCGAGGTCAACCAGCCCCAGACCCTGTAGTGACCTTGAATCTTGACAAGCTTCTGGCAGGACAAGCCTGAAGTCTTGAGAACCTTTAGATCGTTGGTGGTGTCCACCATTGCGAACCTGTAGTCAGGGCTGTTAACAACCCTGGCGAAACGCTCGCAAGGCCTTGTGGCCAGGCAGTAGTGGTAGACGAGCACGTGATGGCGCACGCACAACTGGGCGACGGTAACCTTCTGATCATGCCCGGCACGACCGCCGGTGTACTCGAGGTCGAAGCCGACCACTTTGTACTTGTCATCCTCAGCAAGCAACTGCTCCAACATGTTAATGGAGTTCAACACCACGACCGGGTCATTGGTGTACACCACCGAGAGGTCCATCTTCCTGATGTGTGTGTCCACTTTGACAATAGTGGCGAACTGCCGCTCGGCGCCGGCAGCCGGCATTGGATCCGCACGGGAAGGTTGAAGCGATGAAGAGATGTGCATCCTCTCTGTATTATTTGCCATCATGGGTGTGCTCCTTGGGTTGTGTGGCGCGATCGGAACGTGGAAGAGACGAAGGTAAATGGCTGTATCAACCGCATGGCAGTTTTTGCAACGCTTAACTGCATGGTGGCGCCATGAGCGGCGCAACCGCTTGCATATGGCTCTCCGAATGTGCCTGATCGTTCGCGCGTGGACGCCGGCAGAGCGGGCGAGCATAGACGCGAGCACAGCGCGCCGAGGCCGCATCAACCGCCTCACGAGTACATTCATTCGCGATGGTGCGTACAGAACGACCGTTTGCTTTGTAATAAAACGCAAACAGTTTTTTTATTATTATCCATGTGCGTACTTGTCATTTCTCCCACCTCCGTCCCGTCTTGTCACCGCGTTTCCGCACGAGGATTCCAGTGCACGCTTCGGGAGCACACAACGTTTCTTTTGGGCTTCCCATTCCCGCGCAACCGTGCTGGAACGCGCGCAAGCTTCCAGTTCCCGCGCAACCGCGCTGGAACGCACGCAAGCTTCCAATTCCCACGCAGGCACGCGCGCAAGCTTCCCGCCTGGCTCGCCTTGGCCGCCTGCTTTATAAACCCTCACGGCCGGCCTCTCCACATCGCATTCATCCCCTCCCTGCCCGTAGCTTCCCAAGTTTGCTTCTCCCCCAATCGCCAATACCACCTGTCCATCGTCATCGCTCCGCCACTCCACTAGAGGGCAGCTCCAGCTGCGAGGCTGCACCACGTCGGCGGCGCAGTACCCGTAAGTGTGAAGTGCGTGTGGCGTCCTTGTTGGCCGTGCGCACGGCACCCACCACACGCTCCTCCACATTTGCCCGAAGGCAGCTGCTGTCGGCGACCGCCGTCGCCCCCATCCCATCGCCGGCCGCCGTTTCGCCACCCCACCAGCTGCCTCCTTGGCCGCCACCACACCAGCGTCTGCCTTGGCAGCCACCCCACGGTCAGCCGCCGGGACCATCACTCGCTCCGCCACCGCGGCCCGAAGGCGGGAGGAGGAGGCCGCCGCCGAAGCACAGCCGCTCGGCTTTTGCGTCAGTGGCCTAGCGCGCTATATCAACTTCCTACATGAGGAGGAGCAGCGCCAGGTCGAGCACGCACTGAGGCTCACCGCCGCCGTGGCCACAGCAGATAGCGCAGCTATGGCGCGAAATGAGGAGATCTATGCCGAGTCCCGCCGCTTCGAGGAGGCGGGTCAGGAGCGGCGGAGGGTAGCGGCGGTAGCCGACAAAGTCGACTCCTCCAGCTCGTCGGTAGGCTTATCCTCCTCTGCCTCTTACTGAACGCGCTCGGCAGAGGAGAAGGCTGCTGGCAGTAGCACGAAGCCCCTCCGGAGTAGTATTTAGGGGCTATTTTGTTCAGTTCATCTTACTATAGATATGGTTGAACTGTACCACGTACTTTAAATTAGCTAGTATATATAGTTGAACTAGCTATTTTAGTACGTGGTTGGCAACAAATGGGGAAAAGTTTGTTCGATTCAGCTGTCCAGTTGAACTATTTTGTACAAAGACCAATGCTTGATCTATGAATGAAATCCATGTTTGCTGAATTTCAGTTGCAAAATTGCACCGTAATAGTGATTTTGTTCCTGCAAAATTGGACAAATCTCAGTGTTTCCAATTTGACAAATGAAAATTTACCCAATATGACAGATTCGAATCTTACCTGACTCCTGCTGCCAATGCATCGATCGGTGCTTACATGGGGTGCTTAGTGTATTAAATGTCTTAGCCACTCAAGTCCACAATGCATTGTTGCTAAGGTCCCTTCATTTAATGATTTAGCAACTAAACTCTTGCATGCATTGGTGAGTTCCTTCACTTAAGTGTTTTGCCAAGGTTCACGCGCCGGGCATTGTTTCTTCATGTGCTCACTAAACTCATATCTCTCCTTAATTACCTTCCCTAATCAGATTTTTTTTGCATACATGACAACCTCAGCAGTTAGCAACAGTAGAAGTTGTAGCATCGGGTAGGGCACACGGGTCATCATTCACAACCGTTTGCGATGACGCAATGAAAAAATTCCTTCGCGCCAGATTTTCCCTTGGCTTAGTAGGGAAGGAACAATTGCCCTCGGTTTGCATACAGGTATTCTGTCTGAAACGTCTTTGACGACTGGCAAAGGACACGCCACCCCGATGAGCCTGCATAGGACACTGCTCGCACGCCACCCGTCTACTGAAACACCTGTCCGCACGCTACCTCCTTGCCAATACACATAGCGACATGTGGCCCGCATGTAAATGGTCTGTAGAACGTCCACGAATTATAAATAATACGTCCGTTTGCGATGGTAACGTGAGAGATTTTTGTTCCAAAATGCCTTTGTTGGCTATTAATAATGCTTACTCTTTCTTTCAAAGTGGACACTAAAAATAGCACAACATATTTATGCTTTATATGATGAGGCCCTGCCCAACATAGACCTTGTGACTGTAGTTCATGTTTGAATTATGTACATTAAATGCACATAAAACTCAATTAATGTATAAAAAAGCCATACAAACCGTTAATAATTTAATATGTTTGCAGTACACACCTATTGCTTTATGTTGTTTCTAGGAAAAAATCAAGGAGAGAAGAGGCATCGGATGTCGTTTTTCACCCGCAGATGTGGCATGCATATATATGTTCCCTAACGGAACCACTGGACGTAGCTTATTGTATGAGAACCTCATGTTTGTAAGAGGCTTGTGACAAAACATGGCCAACTTGGTATTTTTTTTACCACGGCATATGTGTGCCTTCACATACCACCATTCCAAGTTTCATGAATTTCTGATAGAGTTTTGGATTTACGAGAATTTGGAAACAAAGTTTCTCGATATTTGTGGCCGAGCCAACATGTGTAGATGTTTGAAATTCGTTCTCATTTCTTGCATGTGACCTAACACATGCATCCAAGGATGCATATATGATTTTTCAACCCATTTTGCCATCCCGGACCTTGTGATTGTAGATCAAATTTGAATTATGCACATTAAATAATGCATCGAAATCTCAATTAATGTATTTAAAAGCCAGACAATCCCTTAATTTAATCATATTTTTGCACTTCGCACGTACATGTCTATATTGTTTATATAAAGAAAATCAAGAAGAGAAGAGGCATCCGATGTCTTTTTGCCCGCATATGTGACATGCATATATAATATTCCCTATCGAAACCACAAAGATTCTTGTGAGGAGTTCCGATTTGTAAGGGGATTGTGCAAGAACATGTCCAAATTGGACAATTTTTTTTACCACGGCATGTGTGTGCCCTTGTCACGATACCATGCTAAGTTTCATGAATTTCTGACGTGTTTTGGATTTACGGGAATTTGAAAACCAAGCATCTCAATGTTTGCGGCCGAGCAAACAGTCAATGAGATGTTAGAAATCCATTCTCATTTCTTGCGTGGGACCTAAACATGCATCCAGGGAAAGGCATATATTTTTCCAACCTATTTTTCATGTGTTGGACCTTGTGATTGTAGGTCAAATTTGAATTATGCACATTAAACGACTAGAAAACTCAATCAATGTGTTAAACAGGTCTCACGAACCCTGGAAAAAATCCACAGTTTAGCATGACTGTCAGAAATTGCTCTATGGTGACTCCAGAAATAAATACAAGGCCAAAAGAGACAACGGATGTTGTTTCGCACATAAAATGTGAACTTTCCCTATCGGAACACACGACTTTCTTGTGAGAACCTTTGGTTTGTAAGAGGCTTTGTGCCAAAACTTGTCCAAAATTAGGCAATTTTTTTACCACAACAAACAAACACACAGGGCAATTGATGGCACCATGCCCAAATTTCATGAATTTCTGTCGAGGTTTGCATTTACATGAATTTAAAAACTAAGTTTCCCGAGGTTTAAGGTCGAGCCAAGACGATGATGATATGTTTGAAATTCATTCCCATTTATTGTGTGGGACCTAATTAAACATGCAGCCAGGGAAACGTATATGGCTTTTCGACATATTTTCATGAGCTGGATCGTGCAGTGATTGTAGTTCAAATTTGAATTATATATGCACATTGAATGCCTAGAAAACTCAATTAATGTACTTAAAAGGCCAAACGAACTCTGTAAGATTCCATTGTTTCGCACGACACATTCACGTTACTCTATGGAGACTCTAGAAATAAATTTAAGGCGAGAAGCAACATCGAATGTTGTTTTGCACATAATATGTGAACTGTCCCTACTGGAACCACATGACTTCTTGTGAGAATCTTCGGTTTGTAAGAGGTTTGTGCCAAAACTTGTCCGGAACTAGGCATTGTTTTTACCACAACACACATGCGCCATGACATCACACCATGCCAAGTTTCATGAATTTCTCACGATATTTGGATTTACTGGAATTTGAAAACACGACTTCTCAAAGTCTACGGCCGAGCCAAAATACCGCGAGGTTTGGAATTAGTTTAATTTCCATTTCTTGCATGGGACCAAAACATGTATCCACTGACAAATAGTTGATTTTCAACCCATTCAGGTGCACTCTAGCTAGTATGTGCTTAATTAACTGCAGTTCAAATTTGAACTATGCACATGAAATGTCTAAAAAACTCTTTAAATGTTTTAAACGGCCTAAACAACCCTAAATTATTCCATATTTAACACACAGTTCTATAGTTGCAAGTTCACTGCAGATAAATATTATTGCCATCCAAACACCTTCAATTGCCAATGTAACTTCATTTTTCGTCTCAAAGCAGTTTGAAAATCAAATACATCGCAAACAATTCTTGATCATGAAACGTGTGTGATGTGGTACCAAAATATCTTGGGCCAATCCTCATATATGGCTTATGCCGGAAGCTTCAGTCCACCGCCGGTGCGTCAACCACACAGTCACACTTGTTCCCCAAGACCATTATACTGTTCAAGCGTCGCCGGTGAAAGATGGGGACGTGGATCCGCATCGTGAGGGCAACTTCGGCGACCCACTCCGGCCCGAGCACGGCTGCATCAGCCATGAACGCGCTCACAACATCCTTGAGCGTGGCCACACTCTCCGACAGGGCGGCCGCGGTCGCCGAAAGGGCAGCTGCTGCATCTGAGATGGTGGCAGCAACATCCGCGACCGGGATAGCAAATGGCGAGAATGGCACAGCAGCTGCCCGTTCCTCGGTGGCCGCCGTAGCCCTGATGGCGGCTGCCCATGCCTATGCCGATGCCGCCCACGCCCAGCTCATGTCGGTCACCGCACAAATAGCAGCGGCCTTCTGCGACAACGGTCGGCAACCTACGTCCGAAGAGTTGGCAATCAGCGAGAGCGCTCGGGTAGCCGTCCATTCGTCGGCAGCCTCCCTTGCCAAGATGGAGGCCGTCAATGCCCGGACCGCGGCCGCCCACGCCAAACTCGTGACGGCCTTTTCCAAAGAGATGGCGGACGCGGACGGCGAGATGCTTGCAGAGTATGTGGCGATGGATGCCATGGAGCCCCTTCCCTAGAGGTCGTCGAGCGCGAGCTGGTCATGGAGGATGCGGCGGAGATCGGCGAGCGTCAGGTGGAACATTAGTCGTTGTTTAGAGCGCTGGTCTTTTGTTAGAGTAACGTTTAGGTCAACCAGCTCTGTTTAATTGCTCGATTAAGTAAGTGCAGGCTGTGGTGTAGGCTTTTTTGTGCAGTACCCAAATTAGCAATTGATGTTAAATTATGCGACGACGTGGACGACCACTGTAACCAGGGAAATTCGGACAAAAAATTTGCCGCCATATCCCCATTCCATCTTCCTATTGAAAATGAAATTGAAGTTCATCACACACACTTTTTGGAATGAATTGTGTGCAATGTAGTACCCAATCTTACGTCCAAAGATTGGAGACAAACATTTGCACGTCCAAGTTCATCACACACGGGGTATATCACAGGCTTCGTTTGTGATATGTTGATATCAAGAACTATTCTGAAAAATTTGCATGTTTAAGTTCATCACACACGGTGTATAACACAGGCTTCGTTTGTGATGTTTTGATATCGCACATGGTTCCGAATAAGGGTCTGTTTCCGATGGTGCTTTCCGCGCCAGTTTTTCGCTGCACCGAATGAAAATTTTGGGCTGCCGCGGAAATATCTATCTCCCTCGCCCCCCGGTACCAATCAAAAGCCACATTTTCCTCTTTTCCTCTACCTTTCCTAGTTCAAACCTTCATTGCTTGCTTGCAGCGCCGCCTCCTCGCCGGCGACGCTCCTTCCTGCTGCTCGGCCTCGTCCATCTAGTCAGGTAATCGACACCTCCCGAATACCCCCTCACCCCCTCCTCCTCCATCCCACATGGCCCGACCACCGGCGCGACACCTTCCACCCAAATCACCACCCCATCCTCCAAATAATCGCCGCCGAAAGCCATGGTGCACGCAGTATAGCCAGGATCTCAAAGAGCATTTGGCTGCGGAGAGGCAAATCGCGGCTGCACGCGCAGATGAGGCAGCTATGGCTTCCATGCGTGCCGACCCCCAGATCTTGGAGGAGCACCTCGCCGTCGAGGCCACCGTCGATACCTCACACGCTGACACCGCCACGCGGTTGGCTGCTATAGACGACAGCTCGTGGTCTTTTCTCGAGGGCACCGCAGGTGCGTTCGACGAAGACTTCGATGTGTTTTCTCAGCGTGCACGTGCTTACCTCAACTCCAGAGCCGGCATGTTGGTGCCGGGACAGGATCAGGCCACTCACCACTACAAGGAGTGCACCCACGGTGTGGAGGCCTCACCCTCTTCCAAGTTGACGGAGCCCATCATCATCGATATCTCCAACGATAAGGAATAGCTTGTTTTTCTTAGTTTTATCACTAAGGACCTATGTTCACCTAGATACGCCGGTTAAGCACGTTTCGTTTAGCTGTTGCGTGTGCCGCTACTGCCTTTCATTTAGAAATTCTAGTGAAATGTCCAATGTAATGCTACTGCAACCTGAACTTCTAGTATGTTCTATTGTGCAATGTGGTGCTTAGTTAATTGTTTCGTTCATTTGTTGTGGTGATCATTTAACTATTTAATTCAATTCTGAAATGTGTTGCACCATTGTAGTTGGTACAATTTTGTATTATTATGTATGTGATGAATAAATCGAATTTAGATGTACTAAATACATGTGCAAGATATAGAATTGCTACATTTCCTAGTTCTTAGCACGCTTGGTTTAGATAACTGGATTTTTAATGTGGCTCGATCTAATCTGTTGGATCCGCAATGTGTTTATTTTCCATTAACATATTTCAGTGATAGTATGCCAAATATCACTTGTAACCTGATCAATATTTGTCTTAAATATGTTGCAGGGGTATATAATGGGGGACACTGAAGTTTACCATCGAGGTTTGCACATCCATAGTCGTTTGGCTAATAGCACATTATTGTGCAATTCCCGAAACCATTGTAATATGAATGTTTTTATTAATAATTTGTTCTTGCACATGTAGGTCCTGCTATAAGAGGTTTAGACCCACTGTTCGACCCTTTTTGCATGTGGGGAAATGAGGTGTCCTTGAATATCAATCAAATCAAGAAACTCAGAAAGATTGTTAAGATAAAGAAACTAGCTACGAAAAACAACAAGATGTTTGTCTGCACAATGAAAAAGACATCAGTCAACTATAAGATGGTACCATCTCTTTCACCTTGTCCTTTTCCATTTGCACCATTTCAAATTTTAGAAAAGATATTTATGTGTATGTTTGTTTTCAGTCCTTCTCAAGGCAGTTCATCGATGATTACGTCTCAAACCACCTGTATGATCAAGAGGTGATGAAGATATTCATACAGCATCCACGGTATAATCTTGAAGTCTTCCTTAAGAGGACGAAGGATGGGCGGGCAATCATCCACATGCATTGGCCTAAAGTTGCCAGGACCTTCAACATCATTGAAGGCTCAGTATTCGCCTTCCGCTTTAACAGTTTTCTAGATGAGATCCATCTATCTATTTACCGTCTATGGTGATACTTAATTACCAAAGGTTTTAGATGTTGCATTTGAAACTTTGTCTTGTTGTACAATTGGGTAGCTAGGTAGTATATGCCTATATGTTGTTGTACCCTGATGTAATTCAATTATGAAATCCTGGTTGCCGTACTACGAATAAGAAATATATTTTGTGGTTGATATGAAATGTTAATTTTGATTACTAAATGGATTATAAATAATTGATCAATCAAGCTGATTATTGGGGATCCCATTGCAGACGGTTTCTAAGACAACACCGTGGGCGATGACCTGAACAAACCCACACGGTTTCTGGAAAGTTGGCGTGTTGGATCGTTGAGCAATCACACACGAATTCTGGTCGTTAACTGTGTGCTTTAGGACACCCAATCACAAATGTTTTCACATAGCTAGTGTGTGTGATGGGCAGCCCAATGCCAAACAGTTTCTTCTAGACACCGTGAGTGATGTTTTGCGTAACGCAAACGACAGAATTATAACTATCGTCTGTGATGACCACACCCATCACAAACGATGTGATGCAGAAAAATGTGTGTGGTCTGCAATACGAACGGAAACGTACCCTTGGGATTCCCTGTGTGGGATGCTAAGCTCATCTCCCACGTCTTCCCCAATATGTCTGTTTGTGATGGTCCTTCTAATCGCAAACGATATGTTTTTGTCCATCGTGTGTGACCAGGTGCAGGCATCGCCGACGGGTTTTGCCTGTCGTGTGGGATAGGCCCCCCTATCGCCCACACATGCAAGGCGACGGTTTAAAACTATGCCATGGAAAGGGGTTAAAAACCGTTTGTATAGCACGCGGCTGCATTAGTGAAAGTAAAATGTATCCAACTAAATTTTTCATAAAGTATTTTTTCTTATAACCTTTTCATAATGCTACTGTTTTTGAATCTGTTTAAAAGAAAACTAAAACCAAAAATAGGAAAATTAGATACAGTCCCGGTTGGTGGCTTCAAGTCCGAATGAGAGGAGTTCTGGTTGCTTTCTGATGAAACTGAGGACAACATATCAGATAGTAGGATTGTTCAAGTAACTGTTCGGCATATATAAGATAACCGAATAATTTGCACCTTTGATTCTGCGTTGAAAGCCATAGTTATGCTCCACAAGTATTCTGATGGTCACTGCAGTTACATGAAGGTGACGTATTAACTGACAAGGTTGACATCTGTTTTAATTTTTGGTAAATGTATGTTTCTTTCCTTGTACAAATATGCATAATAGATAGATATGTGGATCCATTGGTAGGCCATCTGAAAAGCATGTGCTCTCTTATCGCCGATTCATGAAAGGGTCAAAAGGGGAAGTTGATGATATGTTGAGGGCTGGGAAATCAGAGAATCCTATGAAAATGTTGGGGAACGTTGCATGGGAAACAAAATTTTTCCTACGCACACACAAGATCTATCCATGGTGATGAGCATCTACGAGAGGGAGAGTAAATCTACATACCCTTGTAGATCGCTAAGCGGAAGCGTTTAAGAAACGCGGTTGATGTAGTCGAACGTCTCCGCGATCCAAATCGCAAGTCGTCCCTCGATCCGATCACGAACTAGCGCCGAACGGACGGCACCTCCGCGTTCAACACACATACGGCTTGATGACGCCTTCACCTCCTCGATCCAGCGAGCGATGGTGAAGTAGTGGTTGAGTTCCAGCAGCACGACGGCGTGGTGATGGTGGTGAGGAATAATCTCTGCAGGGCTTCGCCAAGCGCTACGGAGATTATGACGGAGGAACTAGAGGGTTAGGGTTGCCGCACACGGCTTGGGGAAATCTTGATGTATCACGTGTGCTAGCCCTGCCCCTCTATTTATATGTTGAGCCTTGGGGTCTAAAGTTGGAGTAAAAGCCTCCTCCAGGTCGGTTTTGCCCGCACAAGGTCGGTTTGGCCCGCAGGGAAAGAGTCCAACTCGGATCCCTGCCGAACCGTGCACAGCCGCGCACAAGCGGTAGTACCGCTTCACACAAGCGGTAGTACCGCTTGGGCGGTAGTACCGCTTCACACAAGCGGTAGTACCGCTCGGGCGGTAGTACCGCTTCACCAAGCGGTAGTACCGCTTACGCGGCAGCAAAACTACTTTTGCACTTTCCAATACCTCGTGGGCTTTATCCCTTTGGCCCATATAAAGTGTTGCTGCACCCGAACACTTCGGTAAACATCCGGAACCCATTCCGGTGAACTCCGGAACTCTTCCGGAGATCAAAACACTATTATCACATATATCAATCTTTACCTCCGGACTATTCCGGAGATCCTCCTCATGTCCGGGATCTTATCCGGGACTCCGAACAACCTTCGGTCACCAACATAATAACTCAACTATACTAATCGTCACCAAACGTTAAGTGTGTAGACCCTGCGGGTTCGAGAACTATGTAGACATGACCGAGACACCTCTACGGCCAATAACCAATAGCGGGACCTGGATGCCCATATTGGCTCCTACATATTCTACGAAGATCTTTATCGGTCGAACCTCTATGTCAAGGATTCAGTTAATCCCGTATGCTGTTCCCTTTGTTCTTCGGTATGTTACTTGCCCGAGATTCGATCGTCGGTATCTCTATACCTAGTTCAATCTCGTTACCGGCAAGTCTCTTTACTCGTTCCGTAATACAAGATCCTGTGGCTAACTCTTTAGTCACTTTGCTTGCAAGGCTCAATGTGATGTTGCATTACCGAGTGGGCCCTAAGATACCTCTCCGTCACACGGAGTAACAAATCCCAGTCTTGATCCATGCCAACCCAACAGACACCCTCGGAGATACCTGTAGAGCACCTTTATAGTCACCCAGTTACGTTGCGACGTTTGATACACACAAGGTATTCCTCCGGTGTCAGTGAGTTGCATGATCTCATGGTCAAAGGAACAGATACTTGACATGCAGAAAACAATAGCAATAAACTGACACGATCAAATGCTACGTTTACAGTTTGGGTCTTGTCCATCACATCATTCTCCTAATGATGTGATCCCGTTATCAAATGACATCTCATGTCAATGGCTAGGAAACCTTAACCATCTTTGATCAACGAGCTAGTCAACTAGAGGCTTACTAGGGACACAGTGTTGTCTATGTACCCACACATGTATTTGAGTTTCCAATCAATACAATTATAGCATGGATAATAAACGATTATCATGAACAAGGAAATATAATAATAACCAATTTATTATTGCCTCTAGGGCATATTTCCAACAGTCTCCCACTTGCACTAGAGTCAATAATCTAGTTCACATCACTATGTGATTTACATTGTAATGAATCGAACACCCATGCAGTTCTAGTGTTGTTCATGTTTAGCCCTTGGAAGAGGTTTAGTCATCGGATCTGCAACATTTAGATCCGTGTGTACTTTGCAAATATTTATGTCGTCCTCCTTGATGTAATCGCGGATGGAATTGAAACGTCGCTTTATGTGTCTGGTCCTCTTGTGAAATCTTGGTTCCTTGGCTAGAGCAATGGCACCAGTATTATCACAAAACAGAGTCATTGGGTTAAGCGCACTAGGCACTACTCCAAGATCTGTCATGAACTCCTTCATCCAGACACCTTCCTTCGCCGCCTCCGAGGCTGCGATGTACTCCGCTTCGCATGTAGAATCAGCTACCACGCTTTGCTTGGAACTGCACCAGCTAACCGCACCCCCATTTAGAATAAATACGTATCCGGTTTGCGACTTAGAGTCATCCGGATCAGTGTCAAAGCTTGCATCGACGTAACCCTTTACGACGAGCTCTTGATCACCTCCATAAACGAGAAACATGTCCTTAGTCCTTTTCAGGTACTTCAGGATATTCTTGACCGCCGTCCAGTGTTCCATTCCTGGATCACTTTGAAACCTTCCGACCATACTTATGGCAAGGCTAACATCGGGTCTTGTGCACAGCATTGCATACATAATAGAGCCTATGGCTGAAGCATAGGGGATGACACTCATCTTTTCTCTATCTTCTGCAGTCACTGGGCATTGAGTCTTACTCAACTTCACACCTTGCAAAACAGGCAAGAACCCCTTCTTGGACTGATCCATTTTGAACTTCTTCAAAATCTTATCAAGGTATGTGCTTTGTGAAAGTCCTATCAAGCGTCTTGATCTATCTCTATAGATCTTGATGCCTAATATGAAAGCAGCTTCTCCTAGGTCCTTCATTGAAAAACTCTTGTTCAAATATTCCTTTACGCTTTCCTGCATTTCTATATTGTTTCCAATCAGTAATATGTCATCCACATATAATATTAGAAACGCTATAGAGCTCCCACTCACTTTCTTGTAAATACAAGCTTCTCCGTAAACTTGTATAAACTCGAACGCTTTGATCACCTCATCAAAACGAAGATTCCAACTCCGAGATGCTTGCACCAGTCCATAAATGGATCGCTGGAGTTTGCAAACTTTGTCAGCATTCTTTGGATCGACAAAACCTTCTGGTTGCATCATATACAACTCTTCCTTAAGGTAACCGTTAAGGAACGCTGTTTTGACATCCATCTGCCAAATTTCATAATCGAAAAAGGCAGCTATTGCTAACATGATTCTGACGGACTTAAGCATCGCTACGGGTGAGAAGGTCTCATCGTAGTCAACTCCTTGAACTTGTGAAAAACCCTTTGCCACAAGTCGAGCTTTATAGACGGTTACATTACCGTCCGCGTCCGTCTTCCTCTTAAAGATCCATTTGTTCTGAATGGCCTTACGCCCTTCAGGTAATACTTCCAAAGTCCATACTTTGTTTTCATACATGGATCCCATCTCGGATTTCGTGGCCTCTAACCACTTCTCGGAATCCGGGCCCATCATCGCTTCTCCATAGCTCGTAGGTTCATCGTTGTCTAACAACATGACCTCTAAGACAGGGTTGCCGTACCACTCGGGAGCAGTACGCGTCCTTGTCGACCTACGAGGTTCGATAGCAACTTGATCCAAAGCTTCATGATCATCATCATTAACTTCCTCTTCAGCTAATGTAGGCTCCACAGAAACATCTTTCTGCGCTGCGCTACTCTCAGGTTGAAGTAAAGGTTCAACAACCTCATCAAGTTCTATCTTCCTCCCACTCAATTCTTTCGAGAGAAACTCTTTCTCAAGAAATGTTCCGTTTTTAGCGACAAACACTTTGCCTTCGGATCTGAGATAGAAGGTATGCCCAACTGTCTCTTTTGGGTATCCTATGAAGACGCATTTCTCCGCTTTGGGTTCCAGCTTTTCAGGCTGAAGCTTTTTGACATAAGCATCACATCCCCAAACTTTAAGAAACGACAGCTTTGGCTTCTTGCCAAACCAAAGTTCATATGGCGTCGTCTCAACGGATTTCGATGGTGCCCTATTTAAAGTGAATGCAGTTGTCTCTAATGCATAACCCCAAAACGATAGTGGCAAATCGGCAAGAGACATCATAGATCGCACCATATCCAATAAAGTTCGATTACGACGTTCGGACACACCATTACGCTGTGGTGTTCCAGGCGGTGTCAATTGTGAAACAATATCACACTGTCTTAAGTGACTGCCAAACTCATAACTCAGATATTCTCCTCCTCGATCAGATCGTAGGAATTTAATCTTCTTGTTACGATGATTCTCAACTTCACTCTGAAATTGTTTGAACTTTTCAAATGTTTCAGACTTGTGTTTCATTAAGTAAATATACCCATATCTACTTAAGTCATCAGTGAAGGTGAGAAAGTAACGATAACCACCGCGCGCCTCAATGCTCATCGGACCGCACACATCAGTATGTATGATTTCCAATAAGTCACTTGCCCGTTCCATTGTTCCAGAGAACGGCGTTTTAGTCATCTTGCCCATGAGGCATGGCTCACATGTGTCAAGTGATTCAAAATCAAGTGACTCCAAAAGTCCATCAGCATGGAGCTTCCTCATGCGTTTTATGCCAATATGACCTAAACGGCAGTGCCACAAGAAAGTGGTATTATCATTATCAATTCTACATCTTTCGGCATCAATGTTATGAACATGTGTATCATTACTATCGAGATTCAACAAGAATAAACCCCTCACATTGGGTGCATGACCATAAAAGATATTACTCATATAAATAGAACAACCATTATTCTCTGATTTAAATGAGTAACCGTCTCGCAATAAACAAGATCCAGATATAATGTTCATGCTTAACGCAGGCACCAAATAACACTTATTTAGGTTCATCACTAATCCCGACGGTAATCGAAGAACGAGCGTGCCGACGGCGATCACATCAACCTTGGAACCATTTCCCACGCGCATCGTCACTTCGTCCTTTGCCAGCCTCCGTCTATTCCGCAGTTCCTATTTTGAGTTGCAAATATGAGCAACCGCACCGGTATCAAATACCCAGGCACTACAACGAGAGTTGGTAAGGTACACATCAATAACATGTATATCATATATACCTTGTTAGTTGTTGGCCGCCTTCTTGTCAGCCAAATACTTGGGGCAGTTCCGCTTCCAGTGTCCAGTTCCCTTGCAATGAAAGCACTCAGTTTCTGGTTTGGGTCCAGCCTTGGGTTTCTTCACGAGAGGAGCAACTGCTTTGCCACTCTTCTTGGAGTTACCCTTCTTACCCTTGCCATTCTTCTTGAAACTAGTGGTTTTATTGACCATCAACACTTGATGCTCCTTCTGAATTTCAGACTCAGCGGCTTTCAGCATCGCAAACAGCTCGGCGACTGACTTGTTCATCCCGTGCATGTTATAGTTCAACACGAAGCTCTTGTAGCTAGGTGGCAATGATTGAAGAACTCTGTCAGTGATAGCCTCTGGCGGAAGGGGCATCCCTAACTCAGCCAGACGGGTGGAGTACCCAGACATTCTGAGCACGTGATCACTGATAGACCCGTTCTCCTCCATCTTGCAAGCATAGAACTTATCGGAGATCTCATATCTCTCGATCCGGGCATTCTTCTGAAAGATAAACTTCAACTCCTGGAACATCTCATATGTTCCATGACGTTCAAAACGTCTTTGAAGTCCCGGTTCTAAGCCATACAACATTGCACATTGAACTATTGAGTAATCATCAGAACGAGCCTGCCAGGCGTTCACAACGTCTAGAGACTCAACTGGAGCGGGTGGGATCACCAAGCGGTGCATCAAGGACATAAGCCTTCTGGGAAGCCGTAAGGATAATCCTTAGATTACGGGCCCAGTCCACAAAGTTACTTCCATCATCTTTCAACTTAGCTTTCTCTAGGAACGCATTAAAATTCAGGGGTGCTACTGCGCGAGCCATGATTTACAACATAAATATAGCAAAGACAACTTAGACTATTGTTCTAGATAATGAGTTTAGTTAATCATATTACTTAAAAACTCCCACTCAAATTGACATCCCTCCGGTCATTCGAGTGTAACATGATCCAAATCCACCAACTCAAGTCCGATCATCACGTGAGTCGAGGTGGTTTCAATGGTGAACATCTTCATGTTGATCATATCTACTATATGACTCATGTTCGACCTTTCGGTCTCTTGTGTTCCGAGGCCATGTCTGTACATGCTAGGCTCGTCAAGTTTAACCCGAGTGTTCCGCGCGTGCAACATGGCTTGCACCCGTTGTATGCGAACGTAGAGTCTATCACACCCGATCATCACGGCGTGTCTCGAAACGACGAACTTTCGCAACGGTGCACACTTGGGGAGAACACAATTTATCTTGAAATTTAAGTGAGGGATCACCTTATAATGCTACCGTCGTCCTAAGCAAAATAAGATGCATAAAAGGATTAACATCACATGCAAATCATAAGTGACATGATATGGCCATGAACTTGTGCTTTTGATCTCCATCTCCAAAGCACCGGCATGATCTCCATCGTCACCGGCATGACACCATGATCTCCATCAACGTGTCGCCATAAGGTTGTCGCGCCGACTGTTGCTTCCACGACTATTGCTAACGTTTAGCGATAAAGTAAAGCATTACATAGCGCTTAATGATTGACACGCAGGTCATACAATAATTAAAGACAACTCTATGGCTCCTGCCAGTTGCCGTACTCATCGACATGCAAGTCATGATATTCTATACAACACATGATCATCTCATACATCACATATATCTCATCATGTAATTGGCCATATCACATCACAACATACCCTGCAAAAACAAGTTAGACGTCCTCTAATTGTTGTTGCAAATTTTTACGTGGCTGCTACGGGTTTGCAAGAACCGTTCTTACCTACGCAAAACCACAACGTGGTGTAGTGATTGCTTTTTGATCTTCTAAAAGAACCCTCTTCATTGAAATCGATTCAACTAAAGTGAGAGAGACAGACACCCGCTAGCCATCTTTATGCAACGAAGTTACATGTCAGTTGAAGGAACCTGTCTCGCGTAAGTGTACGCGTAATGTCGGTCCGGGCCGCTTCATCTCACAGTACCGCCGAATCAAATATCAACTAGTAACGGCAAGCAATATGTATACACCCACGCCCACAACTCGTTTGTGTTCTACTCGAGATCTCATCTACGCATAGACCTGGCTCATGATGCCACTGTTGGGGAACGTTGCATGGGAAACAAAATTTTTCCTACGCACACACAAGATCTATCCATGGTGATGAGCATCTACGAGAGGGAGAGTAAATCTACATACCCTTGTAGATCGCTAAGCGGAAGCGTTTAAGAAACGCGGTTGATGTAGTCGAACGTCTCCGCGATCCAAATCGCAAGTCGTCCCTCGATCCGATCACGAACTAGCGCCGAACGGACGGCACCTCCGCGTTCAACACACGTACGGCTTGATGACGCCTTCACCTCCTCGATCCAGCGAGCGATGGTGAAGTAGTGGTTGAGTTCCAGCAGCACGACGGCGTGGTGATGGTGGTGAGGAATAATCTCTGCAGGGCTTCGCCAAGCGCTACGGAGATTATGACGGAGGAACTAGAGGGTTAGGGTTGCCGCACACGGCTTGGGGAAATCTTGATGTATCACGTGTGCTAGCCCTGCCCCTCTATTTATATGTTGAGCCTTGGGGTCTAAACTTGGAGTAAAAGCCTCCTCCAGGTCGGTTTTGCCCGCACAAGGTCGGTTTGGCCCGCAGGGAAAGAGTCCAACTCGGATCCCTGCCGAACCGTGCACAGCCGCGCACAAGCGGTAGTACCGCTTCACACAAGCGGTAGTACCGCTTGGGCGGTAGTACCGCTTCACACAAGCGGTAGTACCGCTCGGGCGGTAGTACCGCTTCACCAAGTGGTAGTACCGCTTACGCGGCAGCAAAACTACTTTTGCACTTTCCAATACCTCGTGGGCTTTATCCCTTTGGCCCATATAAAGTGTTGCTGCACCCGAACACTTCGGTAAACATCCGGAACCCATTCCGGTGAACTCCGGAACTCTTCCGGAGATCAAAACACTATTATCACATATATCAATCTTTACCTCCGGACTATTCCGGAGATCCTCCTCATGTCCGGGATCTTATCCGGGACTCCGAACAACCTTCGGTCACCAACATAATAACTCAACTATACTAATCGTCACCAAACGTTAAGTGTGTAGACCCTGCGGGTTCGAGAACTATGTAGACATGACCGAGACACCTCTACGGCCAATAACCAATAGCGGGACCTGGATGCCCATATTGGCTCCTACATATTCTACGAAGATCTTTATCGGTCGAACCTCTATGTCAAGGATTCAGTTAATCCCGTATGCTGTTCCCTTTGTTCTTCGGTATGTTACTTGCCCGAGATTCGATCGTCGGTATCTCTATACCTAGTTCAATCTCGTTACCGGCAAGTCTCTTTACTCGTTCCGTAATACAAGATCCTGTGGCTAACTCTTTAGTCACTTTGCTTGCAAGGCTCAATGTGATGTTGCATTACCGAGTGGGCCCTGAGATACCTCTCCGTCACACGGAGTAACAAATCCCAGTCTTGATCCATGCCAACCCAACAGACACCCTCGGAGATACCTGTAGAGCACCTTTATAGTCACCCAGTTACGTTGCGACGTTTGATACACACAAGGTATTCCTCCGGTGTCAGTGAGTTGCATGATCTCATGGTCAAAGGAACAGATACTTGACATGCAGAAAACAATAGCAATAAACTGACACGATCAAATGCTACGTTTACAGTTTGGGTCTTGTCCATCACATCATTCTCCTAATGATGTGATCCCGTTATCAAATGACATCTCATGTCAATGGCTAGGAAACCTTAACCATCTTTGATCAACGAGCTAGTCAACTAGAGGCTTACTAGGGACACAGTGTTGTCTATGTACCCACACATGTATTTGAGTTTCCAATCAATACAATTATAGCATGGATAATAAACGATTATCATGAACAAGGAAATATAATAATAACCAATTTATTATTGCCTCTAGGGCATATTTCCAACAGTCTCCCACTTGCACTAGAGTCAATAATCTAGTTCACATCACTATGTGATTTACATTGTAATGAATCGAACACCCATGCAGTTCTGGTGTTGTTCATGTTTAGCCCTTGGAAGAGGTTTAGTCATCGGATCTGCAACATTTAGATCCGTGTGTACTTTGCAAATATTTATGTCGTCCTCCTTGATGTAATCGCGGATGGAATTGAAACGTCGCTTTATGTGTCTGGTCCTCTTGTGAAATCTTGGTTCCTTGGCTAGAGCAATGGCACTAGTATTATCACAAAACAGAGTCATTGGGTTAAGCGCACTAGGCACTACTCCAAGATCTGTCATGAACTCCTTCATCCAGACACCTTCCTTCGCCGCCTCCGAGGCTGCGATGTACTCCGCTTCGCATGTAGAATCAGCTACCACGCTTTGCTTGGAACTGCACCAGCTAACCGCACCCCCATTTAGAATAAATACGTATCCGGTTTGCGACTTAGAGTCATCCGGATCAGTGTCAAAGCTTGCATCGACGTAACCCTTTACGACGAGCTCTTGATCACCTCCATAAACGAGAAACATGTCCTTAGTCCTTTTCAGGTACTTCAGGATATTCTTGACCGCCGTCCAGTGTTCCATTCCTGGATCACTTTGAAACCTTCCGACCATACTTATGGCAAGGCTAACATCGGGTCTTGTGCACAGCATTGCATACATAATAGAGCCTATGGCTGAAGCATAGGGGATGACACTCATCTTTTCTCTATCTTCTGCAGTCACTGGGCATTGAGTCTTACTCAACTTCACACCTTGCAAAACAGGCAAGAACCTCTTCTTGGACTGATCCATTTTGAACTTCTTCAAAATCTTATCAAGGTATGTGCTTTGTGAAAGTCCTATCAAGCGTCTTGATCTATCTCTATAGATCTTGATGCCTAATATGAAAGCAGCTTCTCCTAGGTCCTTCATTGAAAAACTCTTGTTCAAATATTCCTTTACGCTTTCCAGCATTTCTATATTGTTTCCAATCAGTAATATGTCATCCACATATAATATTAGAAACGCTATAGAGCTCCCACTCACTTTCTTGTAAATACAAGCTTCTCCGTAAACTTGTATAAACTCGAACGCTTTGATCACCTCATCAAAACGAAGATTCCAACTCCGAGATGCTTGCACCAGTCCATAAATGGATCGCTGGAGTTTGCAAACTTTGTCAGCATTCTTTGGATCGACAAAACCTTCTGGTTGCATCATATACAACTCTTCCTTAAGGTAACCGTTAAGGAACGCTGTTTTGACATCCATCTGCCAAATTTCATAATCGAAAAAGGCAGCTATTGCTAACATGATTCTGACGGACTTAAGCATTGCTACGGGTGAGAAGGTCTCATCGTAGTCAACTCCTTGAACTTGTGAAAAACCCTTTGCCACAAGTCGAGCTTTATAGACGGTTACATTACCGTCCGCGTCCGTCTTCCTCTTAAAGATCCATTTGTTCTGAATGGCCTTACGCCCTTCAGGTAATACTTCCAAAGTCCATACTTTGTTTTCATACATGGATCCCATCTCGGATTTCGTGGCCTCTAACCACTTCTCGGAATCCGGGCCCATCATCGCTTCTCCATAGCTCGTAGGTTCATCGTTGTCTAACAACATGACCTCTAAGACAGGGTTGCCGTACCACTCGGGAGCAGTACGCGTCCTTGTCGACCTACGAGGTTCGATAGCAACTTGATCCAAAGCTTCATGATCATCATCATTAACTTCCTCTTCAGCTAATGTAGGCTCCACAGAAACATCTTTCTGCGCTGCGCTACTCTCAGGTTGAAGTAAAGGTTCAACAACCTCATCAAGTTCTATCTTCCTCCCACTCAATTCTTTCGAGAGAAACTCTTTCTCAAGAAATGTTCCGTTTTTAGCGACAAACACTTTGCCTTCGGATCTGAGATAGAAGGTATACCCAACTGTCTCTTTTGGGTATCCTATGAAGACGCATTTCTCCGCTTTGGGTTCCAGCTTTTCAGGCTGAAGCTTTTTGACATAAGCATCACATCCCCAAACTTTAAGAAACAACAGCTTTGGCTTCTTGCCAAACCAAAGTTCATATGGCGTCGTCTCAACGGATTTCGATGGTGCCCTATTTAAAGTGAATGCAGTTGTCTCTAATGCATAACCCCAAAACGATAGTGGCAAATCGGCAAGAGACATCATAGATCGCACCATATCCAATAAAGTTCGATTACGACGTTCGGACACACCATTACGCTGTGGTGTTCCAGGCGGTGTCAATTGTGAAACAATTCCACACTGTCTTAAGTGACTGCCAAACTCATAACTCAGATATTCTCCTCCTCGATCAGATCGTAGGAATTTAATCTTCTTGTTACGATGATTCTCAACTTCACTCTGAAATTGTTTGAACTTTTCAAATGTTTCAGACTTGTGTTTCATTAAGTAAATATACCCATATCTACTTAAGTCATCAGTGAAGGTGAGAAAGTAACGATAACCACCGCGCGCCTCAATGCTCATCGGACCGCACACATCAGTACGTATGATTTCCAATAAGTCACTTGCCCGTTCCATTGTTCCAGAGAACGGCGTTTTAGTCATCTTGCCCATGAGGCATGGCTCACATGTGTCAAGTGATTCAAAATCAAGTGACTCCAAAAGTCCATCAGCATGGAGCTTCCTCATGCGTTTTATGCCAATATGACCTAAACGGCAGTGCCACAAGAAAGTGGTATTATCATTATCAATTCTACATCTTTTGGCATCAATGTTATGAACATGTGTATCATTACTATCGAGATTCAACAAGAATAAACCCCTCACATTGGGTGCATGACCATAAAAGATATTACTCATATAAATAGAACAACCATTATTCTCTGATTTAAATGAGTAACCGTCTCGCAATAAACAAGATCCAGATATAATGTTCATGCTTAACGCAGGCACCAAATAACACTTATTTAGGTTCATCACTAATCCCGACGGTAATCGAAGAACGAGCGTGCCGACGGCGATCACATCAACCTTGGAACCATTTCCCACGCGCATCGTCACTTCGTCCTTTGCCAGCCTCCGTCTATTCCGCAGTTCCTGTTTTGAGTTGCAAATATGAGCAACCGCACCGGTATCAAATACCCAGGCACTACAACGAGAGTTGGTAAGGTACACATCAATAACATGTATATCATATATACCTTGTTAGTTGTTGGCCGCCTTCTTGTCAGCCAAATACTTGGGGCAGTTCCGCTTCCAGTGTCCAGTTCCCTTGCAATGAAAGCACTCAGTTTCTGGTTTGGGTCCAGCCTTGGGTTTCTTCACGAGAGGAGCAACTGCTTTGCCACTCTTCTTGGAGTTACCCTTCTTACCCTTGCCATTCTTCTTGAAACTAGTGGTTTTATTGACCATCAACACTTGATGCTCCTTCTGAATTTCAGACTCAGCGGCTTTCAGCATCGCAAACAGCTCGGCGACTGACTTGTTCATCCCGTGCATGTTATAGTTCAACACGAAGCTCTTGTAGCTAGGTGGCAATGATTGAAGAACTCTGTCAGTGATAGCCTCTGGCGGAAGGGGCATCCCTAACTCAGCCAGACGGGTGGAGTACCCAGACATTCTGAGCACGTGATCACTGATAGACCCGTTCTCCTCCATCTTGCAAGCATAGAACTTATCGGAGATCTCATATCTCTCGATCCGGGCATTCTTCTGAAAGATAAACTTCAACTCCTGGAACATCTCATATGTTCCATGACGTTCAAAACGTCTTTGAAGTCCCGGTTCTAAGCCATACAACATTGCACATTGAACTATTGAGTAATCATCAGAACGAGCCTGCCAGGCGTTCACAACGTCTAGAGACTCAACTGGAGCGGGTGGGATCACCAAGCGGTGCATCAAGGACATAAGCCTTCTGGGAAGCCGTAAGGATAATCCTTAGATTACGGGCCCAGTCCACAAAGTTACTTCCATCATCTTTCAACTTAGCTTTCTCTAGGAACGCATTAAAATTCAGGGGTGCTACTGCGCGAGCCATGATTTACAACATAAATATAGCAAAGACAACTTAGACTATTGTTCTAGATAATGAGTTTAGTTAATCATATTACTTAAAAACTCCCACTCAAATTGACATCCCTCCGGTCATTCGAGTGTAACATGATCCAAATCCACCAACTCAAGTCCGATCATCACGTGAGTCGAGGTGGTTTCAATGGTGAACATCTTCATGTTGATCATATCTACTATATGACTCATGTTCGACCTTTCGGTCTCTTGTGTTCCGAGGCCATGTCTGTACATGCTAGGCTCGTCAAGTTTAACCCGAGTGTTCCGCGCGTGCAACATGGCTTGCACCCGTTGTATGCGAACGTAGAGTCTATCACACCCGATCATCACGGCGTGTCTCGAAACGACGAACTTTCGCAACGGTGCACACTTGGGGAGAACACAATTTATCTTGAAATTTAAGTGAGGGATCACCTTATAATGCTACCGTCGTCCTAAGCAAAATAAGATGCATAAAAGGATTAACATCACATGCAAATCATAAGTGACATGATATGGCCATGAACTTGTGCTTTTGATCTCCATCTCCAAAGCACCGGCATGATCTCCATCGTCACCGGCATGACACCATGATCTCCATCAACGTGTCGCCATAAGGTTGTCGCGCCGACTGTTGCTTCCACGACTATTGCTAACGTTTAGCGATAAAGTAAAGCATTACATAGCGCTTAATGATTGACACGCAGGTCATACAATAATTAAAGACAACTCTATGGCTCCTGCCAGTTGCCGTACTCATCGACATGCAAGTCATGATATTCTATACAACACATGATCATCTCATACATCACATATATCTCATCATGTAATTGGCCATATCACATCACAACATACCCTGCAAAAACAAGTTAGACGTCCTCTAATTGTTGTTGCAAATTTTTACGTGGCTGCTACGGGTTTGCAAGAACCGTTCTTACCTACGCAAAACCACAACGTGGTGTAGTGATTGCTTTTTGATCTTCTAAAAGAACCCTCTTCATTGAAATCGATTCAACTAAAGTGAGAGAGACAGACACCCGCTAGCCATCTTTATGCAACGAAGTTACATGTCAGTTGAAGGAACCTGTCTCGCGTAAGTGTACGCGTAATGTCGGTCCGGGCCGCTTCATCTCACAGTACCGCCGAATCAAATATCAACTAGTAACGGCAAGCAATATGTATACACCCACGCCCACAACTCGTTTGTGTTCTACTCGAGATCTCATCTACGCATAGACCTGGCTCATGATGCCACTGTTGGGGAACGTTGCATGGGAAACAAAATTTTTCCTACGCACACACAAGATCTATCCATGGTGATGAGCATCTACGAGAGGGAGAGTAAATCTACATACCCTTGTAGATCGCTAAGCGGAAGCGTTTAAGAAACGCGGTTGATGTAGTCGAACGTCTCCGCGATCCAAATCGCAAGTCGTCCCTCGATCCGATCACGAACTAGCGCCGAACGGACGGCACCTCCGCGTTCAACACACGTACGGCTTGATGACGCCTTCACCTCCTCGATCCAGCGAGCGATGGTGAAGTAGTGGTTGAGTTCCAGCAGCACGACGGCGTGGTGATGGTGGTGAGGAATAATCTCTGCAGGGCTTCGCCAAGCGCTACGGAGATTATGACGGAGGAACTAGAGGGTTAGGGTTGCCGCACACGGCTTGGGTAAATCTTGATGTATCACGTGTGCTAGCCCTGCCCCTCTATTTATATGTTGAGCCTTGGGGTCTAAACTTGGAGTAAAAGCCTCCTCCAGGTCGGTTTTGCCCGCACAAGGTCGGTTTGGCCCGCAGGGAAAGAGTCCAACTCGGATCCCTGCCGAACCGTGCACAGCCGCGCACAAGCGGTAGTACCGCTTCACACAAGCGGTAGTACCGCTTGGGCGGTAGTACCGCTTCACACAAGCGGTAGTACCGCTCGGGCGGTAGTACCGCTTCACCAAGCGGTAGTACCGCTTACGCGGCAGCAAAACTACTTTTGCACTTTCCAATACCTCGTGGGCTTTATCCCTTTGGCCCATATAAAGTGTTGCTGCACCCGAACACTTCGGTAAACATCCGGAACCCATTCCGGTGAACTCCGGAACTCTTCCGGAGATCAAAACACTATTATCACATATATCAATCTTTACCTCCGGACTATTCCGGAGATCCTCCTCATGTCCGGGATCTTATCCGGGACTCCGAACAACCTTCGGTCACCAACATAATAACTCAACTATACTAATCGTCACCAAACGTTAAGTGTGTAGACCCTGCGGGTTCGAGAACTATGTAGACATGACCGAGACACCTCTACGGCCAATAACCAATAGCGGGACCTGGATGCCCATATTGGCTCCTACATATTCTACGAAGATCTTTATCGGTCGAACCTCTATGTCAAGGATTCAGTTAATCCCGTATGTTGTTCCCTTTGTTCTTCGGTATGTTACTTGCCCGAGATTCGATCGTCGGTATCTCTATACCTAGTTCAATCTCGTTACCGGCAAGTCTCTTTACTCGTTCCGTAATACAAGATCCTGTGGCTAACTCTTTAGTCACTTTGCTTGCAAGGCTCAATGTGATGTTGCATTACCGAGTGGGCCCTGAGATACCTCTCCGTCACACGGAGTAACAAATCCCAGTCTTGATCCATGCCAACCCAACAGACACCCTCGGAGATACCTGTAGAGCACCTTTATAGTCACCCAGTTACGTTGCGACGTTTGATACACACAAGGTATTCCTCCGGTGTCAGTGAGTTGCATGATCTCATGGTCAAAGGAACAGATACTTGACATGCAGAAAACAATAGCAATAAACTGACACGATCAAATGCTACGTTTACAGTTTGGGTCTTGTCCATCACATCATTCTCCTAATGATGTGATCCCGTTATCAAATGACATCTCATGTCAATGGCTAGGAAACCTTAACCATCTTTGATCAACGAGCTAGTCAACTAGAGGCTTACTAGGGACACAGTGTTGTCTATGTACCCACACATGTATTTGAGTTTCCAATCAATACAATTATAGCATGGATAATAAACGATTATCATGAACAAGGAAATATAATAATAACCAATTTATTATTGCCTCTAGGGCATATTTCCAACAGTCTCCCACTTGCACTAGAGTCAATAATCTAGTTCACATCACTATGTGATTTACATTGTAATGAATCGAACACCCATGCAGTTCTGGTGTTGTTCATGTTTAGCCCTTGGAAGAGGTTTAGTCATCGGATCTGCAACATTTAGATCCGTGTGTACTTTGCAAATATTTATGTCGTCCTCCTTGATGTAATCGCGGATGGAATTGAAACGTCGCTTTATGTGTCTGGTCCTCTTGTGAAATCTTGGTTCCTTGGCTAGAGCAATGGCACCAGTATTATCACAAAACAGAGTCATTGGGTTAAGCGCACTAGGCACTACTCCAAGATCTGTCATGAACTCCTTCATCCAGACACCTTCCTTCGCCGCCTCCGAGGCTGCGATGTACTCCGCTTCGCATGTAGAATCAGCTACCACGCTTTGCTTGGAACTGCACCAGCTAACCGCACCCCCATTTAGAATAAATACGTATCCGGTTTGCGACTTAGAGTCATCCGGATCAGTGTCAAAGCTTGCATCGACGTAACCCTTTACGACGAGCTCTTGATCACCTCCATAAACGAGAAACATGTCCTTAGTCCTTTTCAGGTACTTCAGGATATTCTTGACCGCCGTCCAGTGTTCCATTCCTGGATCACTTTGAAACCTTCCGACCATACTTATGGCAAGGCTAACATCGGGTCTTGTGCACAGCATTGCATACATAATAGAGCCTATGGCTGAAGCATAGGGGATGACACTCATCTTTTCTCTATCTTCTGCAGTCACTGGGCATTGAGTCTTACTCAACTTCACACCTTGCAAAACAGGCAAGAACCCCTTCTTGGACTGATCCATTTTGAACTTCTTCAAAATCTTATCAAGGTATGTGCTTTGTGAAAGTCCTATCAAGCGTCTTGATCTATCTCTATAGATCTTGATGCCTAATATGAAAGCAGCTTCTCCTAGGTCCTTCATTGAAAAACTCTTGTTCAAATATTCCTTTACGCTTTCCAGCATTTCTATATTGTTTCCAATCAGTAATATGTCATCCACATATAATATTAGAAACGCTATAGAGCTCCCACTCACTTTCTTGTAAATACAAGCTTCTCCGTAAACTTGTATAAACTCGAACGCTTTGATCACCTCATCAAAACGAAGATTCCAACTCCGAGATGCTTGCACCAGTCCATAAATGGATCGCTGGAGTTTGCAAACTTTGTCAGCATTCTTTGGATCGACAAAACCTTCTGGTTGCATCATATACAACTCTTCCTTAAGGTAACCGTTAAGGAACGCTGTTTTGACATCCATCTGCCAAATTTCATAATCGAAAAAGGCAGCTATTGCTAACATGATTCTGACGGACTTAAGCATCGCTATGGGTGAGAAGGTCTCATCGTAGTCAACTCCTTGAACTTGTGAAAAACCCTTTGCCACAAGTCGAGCTTTATAGACGGTTACATTACCGTCCGCGTCCGTCTTCCTCTTAAAGATCCATTTGTTCTGAATGGCCTTACGCCCTTCAGGTAATACTTCCAAAGTCCATACTTTGTTTTCATACATGGATCCCATCTCGGATTTCGTGGCCTCTAACCACTTCTCGGAATCCGGGCCCATCATCGCTTCTCCATAGCTCGTAGGTTCATCGTTGTCTAACAACATGACCTCTAAGACAGGGTTGCCGTACCACTCGGGAGCAGTACTCGTCCTTGTCGACCTACGAGGTTCGATAGCAACTTGATCCAAAGCTTCATGATCATCATCATTAACTTCCTCTTCAGCTAATGTAGGCTCCACAGAAACATCTTTCTGCGCTGCGCTACTCTCAGGTTGAAGTAAAGGTTCAACAACCTCATCAAGTTCTATCTTCCTCCCACTCAATTCTTTCGAGAGAAACTCTTTCTCAAGAAATGTTCCATTTTTAGCGACAAACACTTTGCCTTCGGATCTGAGATAGAAGGTATACCCAACTGTCTCTTTTGGGTATCCTATGAAGACGCATTTCTCCGCTTTGGGTTCCAGCTTTTCAGGCTGAAGCTTTTTGACATAAGCATCACATCCCCAAACTTTAAGAAACGACAGCTTTGGCTTCTTGCCAAACCAAAGTTCGTATGGCGTCGTCTCAACGGATTTCGATGGTGCCCTATTTAAAGTGAATGCAGTTGTCTCTAATGCATAACCCCAAAACGATAGTGGCAAATCGGCAAGAGACATCATAGATCGCACCATATCCAATAAAGTTCGATTACGACGTTCGGACACACCATTACGCTGTGGTGTTCCAGGCGGTGTCAATTGTGAAACAATTCCACACTGTCTTAAGTGACTGCCAAACTCATAACTCAGATATTCTCCTCCTCGATCAGATCGTAGGAATTTAATCTTCTTGTTCCGATGATTCTCAACTTCACTCTGAAATTGTTTGAACTTTTCAAATGTTTCAGACTTGTGTTTCATTAAGTAAATATACCCATATCTACTTAAGTCATCAGTGAAGGTGAGAAAGTAACGATAACCACCGCGCGCCTCAATGCTCATCGGACCGCACACATCAGTATGTATGATTTCCAATAAGTCACTTGCCCGTTCCATTGTTCCAGAGAACGGCGTTTTAGTCATCTTGCCCATGAGGCATGGCTCACATGTGTCAAGTGACTCAAAATCAAGTGACTCCAAAAGTCCATCAGCATGGAGCTTCCTCATGCGTTTTATGCCAATATGACCTAAACGGCAGTGCCACAAGAAAGTGGTATTATCATTATCAATTCTACATCTTTTGGCATCAATGTTATGAACATGTGTATCATTACTATCGAGATTCAACAAGAATAAACCCCTCACATTGGGTGCATGACCATAAAAGATATTACTCATATAAATAGAACAACCATTATTCTCTGATTTAAATGAGTAACCGTCTCGCAATAAACAAGATCCAGATATAATGTTCATGCTTAACGCAGGCACCAAATAACACTTATTTAGGTTCATCACTAATCCCGACGGTAATCGAAGAACGAGCGTGCCGACGGCGATCACATCAACCTTGGAACCATTTCCCACGCGCATCGTCACTTCGTCCTTTGCCAGCCTCCGTCTATTCCGCAGTTCCTGTTTTGAGTTGCAAATATGAGCAACCGCACCGGTATCAAATACCCAGGCACTACAACGAGAGTTGGTAAGGTACACATCAATAACATGTATATCATATATACCTTGTTAGTTGTTGGCCGCCTTCTTGTCAGCCAAATACTTGGGGCAGTTCCGCTTCCAGTGTCCAGTTCCCTTGCAATGAAAGCACTCAGTTTCTGGTTTGGGTCCAGCCTTGGGTTTCTTCACGAGAGGAGCAACTGCTTTGCCACTCTTCTTGGAGTTACCCTTCTTACCCTTGCCATTCTTCTTGAAACTAGTGGTTTTATTGACCATCAACACTTGATGCTCCTTCTGAATTTCAGACTCAGCGGCTTTCAGCATCGCAAACAGCTCGGCGACTGACTTGTTCATCCCGTGCATGTTATAGTTCAACACGAAGCTCTTGTAGCTAGGTGGCAATGATTGAAGAACTCTGTCAGTGATAGCCTCTGGCGGAAGGGGCATCCCTAACTCAGCCAGACGGGTGGAGTACCCAGACATTCTGAGCACGTGATCACTGATAGACCCGTTCTCCTCCATCTTTCAAGCATAGAACTTATCGGAGATCTCATATCTCTCGATCCAGGCATTCTTCTGAAAGATAAACTTCAACTCCTGGAACATCTCATATGTTCCATGACGTTCAAAACGTCTTTGAAGTCCCGGTTCTAAGCCATACAACATTGCACATTGAACTATTGAGTAATCATCAGAACGAGCCTGCCAGGCGTTCACAACGTCTAGAGACTCAACTGGAGCGGGTGGATCACCAAGCGGTGCATCAAGGACATAAGCCTTCTGGGAAGCCGTAAGGATAATCCTTAGATTACGGGCCCAGTCCACAAAGTTACTTCCATCATCTTTCAACTTAGCTTTCTCTAGGAACGCATTAAAATTCAGGGGTGCTACTGCGCGAGCCATGATCTACAACATAAATATAGCAAAGACAACTTAGACTATTGTTCTAGATAATGAGTTTAGTTAATCATATTACTTAAAAACTCCCACTCAAATTGACATCCCTCCGGTCATTCGAGTGTAACATGATCCAAATCCACCAACTCAAGTCCGATCATCACGTGAGTCGAGGTGGTTTCAATGGTGAACATCTTCATGTTGATCATATCTACTATATGACTCATGTTCGACCTTTCGGTCTCTTGTGTTCCGAGGCCATGTCTGTACATGCTAGGCTCGTCAAGTTTAACCCGAGTGTTCCGCGCGTGCAACATGGCTTGCACCCGTTGTATGCGAACGTAGAGTCTATCACACCCGATCATCACGGCGTGTCTCGAAACGACGAACTTTCGCAACGGTGCACACTTGGGGAGAACACAATTTATCTTGAAATTTAAGTGAGGGATCACCTTATAATGCTACCGTCGTCCTAAGCAAAATAAGATGCATAAAAGGATTAACATCACATGCAAATCATAAGTGACATGATATGGCCATGAACTTGTGCTTTTGATCTCCATCTCCAAAGCACCGGCATGATCTCCATCGTCACCGGCATGACACCATGATCTCCATCATCTTGATCTCCATCAACGTGTCGCCATAAGGTTGTCGCGCCGACTGTTGCTTCCACGACTATTGCTAACGTTTAGCGATAAAGTAAAGCATTACATAGCGCTTAATGATTGACACGCAGGTCATACAATAATTAAAGACAACTCTATGGCTCCTGCCAGTTGCCGTACTCATCGACATGCAAGTCGTGATATTCTATACAACACATGATCATCTCATACATCACATATATCTCATCATGTAATTGGCCATATCACATCACAACATACCCTGCAAAAACAAGTTAGACGTCCTCTAATTGTTGTTGCAAATTTTTACGTGGCTGCTACGGGTTTGCAAGAACCGTTCTTACCTACGCAAAACCACAACGTGGTGTAGTGATTGCTTTTTGATCTTCTAAAAGAACCCTCTTCATTGAAATCGATTCAACTAAAGTGAGAGAGACAGACACCCGCTAGCCATCTTTATGCAACGAAGTTACATGTCAGTTGAAGGAACATGTCTCGCGTAAGTGTACGCGTAATGTCGGTCCGGGCCGCTTCATCTCACAGTACCGCCGAATCAAATATCAACTAGTAACGGCAAGCAATATGTATACACCCACGCCCACAACTCGTTTGTGTTCTACTCGAGATCTCATCTACGCATAGACCTGGCTCATGATGCCACTGTTGGGGAACGTTGCATGGGAAACAAAATTTTTCCTACGCACACACAAGATCTATCCATGGTGATGAGCATCTACGAGAGGGAGAGTAAATCTACATACCCTTGTAGATCGCTAAGCGGAAGCGTTTAAGAAACGCGGTTGATGTAGTCGAATGTCTCCGCGATCCAAATCGCAAGTCGTCCCTCGATCCGATCACGAACTAGCGCCGAACGGACGGCACCTCCGCGTTCAACACACGTACGGCTTGATGACGCCTTCACCTCCTCGATCCAGCGAGCGATGGTGAAGTAGTGGTTGAGTTCCAGCAGCACGACGGCGTGGTGATGGTGGTGAGGAATAATCTCTGCAGGGCTTCGCCAAGCGCTACGGAGATTATGACGGAGGAACTAGAGGGTTAGGGTTGCCGCACACGGCTTGGGGAAATCTTGATGTATCACGTGTGCTAGCCCTGCCCCTCTATTTATATGTTGAGCCTTGGGGTCTAAACTTGGAGTAAAAGCCTCCTCCAGGTCTGTTTTGCCCGCACAAGGTCGGTTTGGCCCGCAGGGAAAGAGTCCAACTCGGATCCCTGCCGAACCGTGCACAGCCGCGCACAAGCGGTAGTACCGCTTCACACAAGCGGTAGTACCGCTTGGGCGGTAGTACCGCTTCACACAAGCGGTAGTACCACTCGGGCGGTAGTACCGCTTCACCAAGCGGTAGTACCGCTTACGCGGCAGCAAAACTACTTTTGCACTTTCCAATACCTCGTGGGCTTTATCCCTTTGGCCCATATAAAGTGTTGCTGCACCCGAACACTTCGGTAAACATCCGGAACCCATTCCGGTGAACTCCGGAACTCTTCCGGAGATCAAAACACTATTATCACATATATCAATCTTTACCTCCGGACTATTCCGGAAATCCTCCTCATGTCCGGGATCTTATCCGGGACTCCGAACAACCTTCGGTCACCAACATAATAACTCAACTATACTAATCGTCACCAAACGTTAAGTGTGTAGACCCTGCGGGTTCGAGAACTATGTAGACATGACCGAGACACCTCTACGGCCAATAACCAATAGCGGGACCTGGATGCCCATATTGGCTCCTACATATTCTACGAAGATCTTTATCGGTCGAACCTCTATGTCAAGGATTCAGTTAATCCCGTATGCTGTTCCCTTTGTTCTTCGGTATGTTACTTGCCCGAGATTCGATCGTCGGTATCTCTATACCTAGTTCAATCTCGTTACCGGCAAGTCTCTTTACTCGTTCCGTAATACAAGATCCTGTGGCTAACTCTTTAGTCACTTTGCTTGCAAGGCTCAATGTGATGTTGCATTACCGAGTGGGCCCTGAGATACCTCTCCGTCACACGGAGTAAAAAATCCCAGTCTTGATCCATGCCAACCCAACAGACACCCTCGGAGATACCTGTAGAGCACCTTTATAGTCACCCAGTTACGTTGCGACGTTTGATACACACAAGGTATTCCTCCGGTGTCAGTGAGTTGCATGATCTCATGGTCAAAGGAACAGATACTTGACATGCAGAAAACAATAGCAATAAACTGACACGATCAAATGCTACGTTTACAGTTTGGGTCTTGTCCATCACATCATTCTCCTAATGATGTGATCCCGTTATCAAATGACATCTCATGTCAATGGCTAGGAAACCTTAACCATCTTTGATCAACGAGCTAGTCAACTAGAGGCTTACTAGGGACACAGTGTTGTCTATGTACCCACACATGTATTTGAGTTTCCAATCAATACAATTATAGCATGGATAATAAACGATTATCATGAACAAGGAAATATAATAATAACCAATTTATTATTGCCTCTAGGGCATATTTCCAACAGTCTCCCACTTGCACTAGAGTCAATAATCTAGTTCACATCACTATGTGATTTACATTGTAATGAATCGAACACCCATGCAGTTCTGGTGTTGTTCATGTTTAGCCCTTGGAAGAGGTTTAGTCATCGGATCTGCAACATTTAGATCCGTGTGTACTTTGCAAATATTTATGTCGTCCTCCTTGATGTAATCGCGGATGGAATTGAAACGTCGCTTTATGTGTCTGGTCCTCTTGTGAAATCTTGGTTCCTTGGCTAGAGCAATGGCACCAGTATTATCACAAAACAGAGTCATTGGGTTAAGCGCACTAGGCACTACTCCAAGATCTGTCATGAACTCCTTCATCCAGACACCTTCCTTCGCCGCCTCCGAGGCTGCGATGTACTCCGCTTCGCATGTAGAATCAGCTACCACGCTTTGCTTGGAACTGCACCAGCTAACCGCACCCCCATTTAGAATAAATACATATCCGGTTTGCGACTTAGAGTCATCCGGATCAGTGTCAAAGCTTGCATCGACGTAACCCTTTACGACGAGCTCTTGATCACCTCCATAAACGAGAAACATGTCCTTAGTCCTTTTCAGGTACTTCAGGATATTCTTGACCGCCGTCCAGTGTTCCATTCCTGGCTCTAACCGGGACTATAGGCACCCCTTTAGTCCCGGTTGGATCCACCAACCGGGACTAAAGCCTTGGGTATATAACCGCCCGTGGCCTCCTTCTTCCCCAGTCTTCTCCCCACTCAACCCGCGCCCCCGGCATCGAATCCACACGCACGCCGCCAGGCTGCCGGACATCGCCGTCGCCCTCCTCCCCGAGCATCGCTCGTCGCCGACAGCCGCCGTTGTCGGACCTCCTTCCCGAGCCGCGTCACCGAGCCTGGCCGCCCCCGCTCCCCGGCAACGTTAGGTGAGCCGCCGGCCACCGCCGTTCCCCTCCTCCTCCTATCTGAAGGGTAACGCAACAGAAAACAAAAAAATTCCGACCTACGTACCAGCCCAGGATCACTATGGAGACTGCATACAAGGTTTGATCTTTTTCGTTACCGACTCGTAGCGCAGCGGAAGTAGAGTCGATGACGATCGGCGGTGCAGATCCCCGCAGCTAGGATTTACAACCTCCCAACCGCGAGGATGTATACCCTCATCCGCCCCTCGGACAGCCCTCCGGGAGGCGGTCGGATAGTCCCCCGGACGGTGTGGCGGACAGCCCTTCGGGAGGACCTTCGAAACTCGGACAGTCACTCGGACAGCCCTTCGGGAGGCACTCTCGAACTAAGACCGAAACTACGATCTCTCTACAGAGTTGCACACATACGGTGTCTTCTATCCGGCAGGGCTTTGCCGTCCAGAACTAGTTCCCACCGGAACCCAGACAGCCTTTCGGCTCTACGAAACTATTTCGCTGGGAGGGAGAGAGAATGCCAGATCATGCATGGCTTGTGTGAGAGAGTTGGAGTGGGGATGGAGAGCTCCTCTCCACCTCCTTATATAGTGGTGGAAGGGGTGAGGGGGGGCTGAAATTCAGCCCACAAAACATGCACCCACCAAACAAGGAAAACATGTTCCCACCAAACATGGAGAAAACATGTTCCCTTGTCCATGGTGTTCCCCCATGGGGCCCCACCTTCCTACCAACACTCTCCACCATTTGTGGGGGCTGCCCCCCACCATGCCCCCCCCCCAACACTTTGTCCAGCCACAAGGGGGCGCCCCCAAAAACAGCCCAAAACAGCCCCCACGTAACGTGGGATCTTGTCCCCTCACGCTGGGACAAGATGTTTTCCGCGACTATTACTTCTGAAAAATTCCGGAAGGTCCCAGAACATTTCCGGCATCTTCTAAAATTATCTGGACACGCTCCGGAACATTTCTGGTATGGTGGTTTAATTTAAAACCATCTTCGTTTACCCGGTAAATAATTCCGGCAGCTCCGAAACTTATTTTTCGGTTTTTTCTCCGGAAAAATTCCAGAAATTACCAGACCAATCTGGCAACCTCCAAAACATTCCCGGTGCTTGCCGAAACCTTTTTGTATCAACGGTTTTATCCAAAACAACTTTTCGGTTTTACCGAAACTTTTCCGGTGTTCTCTCCGGAACTTTTCCGTTGTCTCCGAAACCTTTTCAGTGACTTTCTCTCGGACTCCTTGTCTAGTATTCAGCAGATAGATGACCCTTAAGCGTGTGAACCTATAGGTTCGGTGAAGTATAGACATGACCCGGAACCCCTTCCGATCAATGATCAACATCGGAGCCGTGGACACCCATATTGACCCCTATACCCACACGAATGAATATTCGAGTGAACCTCCAGTTGCCGTGTCCTATTCCTGTTGCTTCGCGATATGTTACAAATACCCGAGGTGAGACATGTTGGCATCCCCGTGGATCAACAACTTGTCCACTATGCCAGTTACCTCGTTACCGGTATTGTTCTCTTTTCTCGTTCCCGTGTTCCGGCATCCCCGTGATCAAATCACAAAGTGTCTGGCCAGACGATGATGGATACCGTAACACCGAGAGGGCCCAGAGATATCTCTCCATCGTCGGAGGAGCAAATCCCAATCTTGAGCTATCGAGTTACTTGACATACTTTTCCATGAACCCGTAAGCCGCCGTAATAGCCACCCATTTACAGATGACGTTTAACAAACCCCAAAGTTCATGAAGCAAGCATGAAGAAACTCGATACTCTCATGGTCTAAGGAATTATGCAAACGTTAACCATCTCTGTGTTATTAACCATTAACTAGTGACGATTGTATCTCATAGCATAACATCAATTCGGGTCGATTCAACACAAGTGTTCTACCAACATTGCGCCCTCAAAATTGTCGGCATAGCCATGCCCATCATCAGGAAAACAGGATCATCATGCAATACTTGAGCCAGTCTTAGAGGCCAGACTAGGAATACATTTTACCGTTTATTATTCCACACGTGCATATGAGTCTTCCTCCGAGCCTCGTGGTTATTGTAGACTCGAGAACCATAGCAGTTATAGCATGGAACATAAACATAATTATGAACAGGGAGATAATCAATAACATTTATTATTGCCTCTAGGGCATATCTCCTACACTATCCCGCCCTCCGCGGTCACCGCCGCCCGTGCCAACGCCGACGCCGACGACCTCGTTTGCAAAGTTGATGTGTTGATCTGTGAGAAATACCTACTGTTTTGGATGAAAAGTGGTTGAAAAACTATGCATTTTTGTATAATTATACATGGCATGAGGTAGCTACTCTTCCACCATAACATTCTGCAAAAAATGCGAATGAAGATGCTTGTTCGCTACCTTACATGATTTTAAGTACAAGGGTTGCTTTTCATGATTTTAAGAAGTGGTATTCCCCCATGTGAAGAGCACAACGTGCTTACAGAAAGTATTGGGATGTGCTTCTTCTTCCTTAAGCTTCAAAATCATTTGAAATAGTAAGTGCTATATGTGGTCTTGGGCGTGCGCCACACACACACACATACACATCATTAGGCTTTGGAAACATGTCAATTTGGTGTCCAACAAGATAAACAGAGGGGATGCCATCATTAATTCGTTATGCATCTCCCTCATATTCCGAGGACAGTTCCCGTGCTTGCTAGTCGTATACGTTGTGTGCGAGTGTGTGCGTGTAGATTTGTTATTAAATATGGTATTGTTGTTATTGTTGTTAAATAAAATGTTATTTGCTAGCCACAATTTGTCCTCGTCGACGATGCCCATCCCGTATCCTCGTCGTCGACTCGGCGCCGACAACCAGTTTGAGAGGCGCCATGTCCGGGATTGGTCTCCGCCGGGCTGGCACTGGGAGGTGCTACCTTCCGGGGCGCGCAGCTTGGTGAGGAATCCGGGTCCCGTCGTCGACCCAGAGCTTCTTTGGTGGCGGTCGCGTGGGCCACTATCGGTGCGGAGGCAGCCGGCAATAGAGGACGTGGTACGTCGCCGTGTCAGGGAGGAGGACGAGCACGTCCGTCGCTACATGGTTGCATTGGACGTCAGGTTCTCCAATACCTGGCAGTTCCTTCAGGGATCTCACCCGAGCTATGATCCTGTGATCGTTCCTTCTCTTTGGGTGTCCACCGCCCGCGCCTCAGGAACCGCGAGTCAACTAGATTATTCGATAATATTCGAGCTGTATTAGTGATAATATTCGATAATATTCAATGCTCCATTAACTGGATTATTCGAGATGTATTAGTGATATTATATGATAATATTATATGAAGAGTCCCGGAAGATCGTCGGTGATATTATATGATGATCTTGCTAAAAAAATTGCCTTCGATTTTTAATCTTAGAATCATGAACACAGGAAATGTTGACGTCGTCTGACGACGATACGATCCCTCAGTGCCCTTTGTGTTGGGATGACAGGGATATATGCGACCTTTATCCTCACCTAGACAACGATACGTCCTTCACCGTCAAGCTAACGAAAGAATTTAATATTATTACGGTATGTAAAGACGACATGTATTTTTTGTTAATGAAGTATGACGTGTGCTTTTTTGCTTTAAATAACCTTTAATTTCTTTTGTACAATTCGACTAGTTCGTTCCCTGTCATGCAAGATTTGCTATCTTGGACAAGTTCCATTTCAAAGAGAAGGGTAGTACAGAGCCTAAGATAGCTCACCTAAGAACGGAGCATTACACTTTTGTTGTTAAGGTAAAAAATAACGAAGATCACACATATTTTGCTTGTTCTAATTGGAGAGCATTTTGCAAGGCGAATGAGTTGGATGAGGACATGAACATTACCTTTGATCTTGGTAATAACGATGTTCGTGATAATAATATAGAAATATGGGTGCATGCGGAGGATGACTTGATTCCAGTTCTACCTCCAGGTGCATTTGTCAACAAATTTGTTAGGTAATTTATAATTATTATTGAAAAGTATTTGGTACTCATCTCGACTAAATTTCTTTATTTTTAATTATTAGCTTATTTCCGTTCTACAAGAAGTACCCGACAGATAATAGATCGCACCTACTACAGTTATGACTCCGAGCTTACTTGGTTGGAGAAAAATCATGTGATATCATTTATTCATGATGTTGAGTAGCATGTTAAACATTACATGACTGGCAACATTTATCATGGATATGTGCCACTAGTGCACAACTTGAACCGTTATAACATCACTTCACACAACTTTGTAAGATTTTTTTTTAGCATTGCGTCACTAGTCCATCTTTTTCATACATTGTTCTTAAGCAAAACTAGTTTGCTAACTATGTTATTATTACTAATGTTCTCCAACATGTACTCCCCTCAGAGACCGTGCCTAAATGGGTGTTTAAAAATGGTGATTTGCAAATGGTTAGCTTATGGCCACTTCCGATTAATTACAGTGGTAAATATAGGATATCTCAAAGTGAAGAAACCCTGAAAATCAAAGGATGGAGAAATGCAATACAAGCATCCACGCTACCACTTGGAGAGGAATACTTGCGCATCCCACAAGTTGGAGATAGGTTGATCTGTGTTCTTCAATTGGAAGATGTTGGAGTTCGCCTTTATTATGTTTTTTACCTAAGAGAGAGCAGTAGTTAGTGTTTCAACCTTGTGATAACTACAATGATGAGGAGTTGATTAAGATGATGATGATTTGTTGGATGTTGAATGATGATGAGTTGATTAAGATGATGATGATGAGTTGTTATATGACATATACCAGTACAAATTAGATGGATGCAATAGACCAAGTTGAATTAGAGGAAAATACGACGCGAATCGCAACATCGTATTTTCCTCTAATTCAACTTGGTCTATGGCATCCATCTAATTTGTACTGATGTTGGATGTTGTTGTTCCATAATTTGTACTCATGTTGTATATTTATATGTGTAACCGCGTGAAAATACAATATAAATATAAAAGAAAATGAAAATACAATATGAAACACGGTCCTTTCCAAAAAAAACTAAACCCCAGCGCTTGGCAGGGGCTGACGCGTGGCTGCCTTTTAGTCGCGGTTGGTGTTACCAACCGGGACTAAAGGTCCTCCTGCTTGGGAGCCCGACAGCGGCCACGTGGAGCTCCTTTAGTCCCGGTTCGTAACACAACCGAGACTAAAAGTGAGGTCCTTCAGTCCCGACTATTTAGTCCCGGTTGCAGAACCGGGAGTAAAGGCCCTTCAGAACCGGGACCAATGCCCTGTTTTCTACTAGTGGGCCCAGGGCAAGGGGAATCTCTAGGGAAGCGTCAGACACCTTCGTGCCCACCAAGACAAGGGCGGTAGCGCCCCAGATCGCATCTACCGTCATGTAAATCCTAGACCTCCCTATCTATATAAAGGGAGGTTGGGCAAGCCCCTAGGGCATCTCATCTCGGATAGCAACTCTCGATAGCAATCTCATACACCATTGTACCCTCTCGCACGAGGTATCCCTCCACACCATGAATAACAAAAACAAGCATGACGTAGGGTATTACTCTACGGAGGCCTGAACGTGGATCAACCCACTGTGCGACCTCTGATCTGGGACATTCAGCTGCGTTTGGACCCTTACCGAGAGATCTGACAGTATTTTGCACTGTCAGTTGATGCGCCAGGCACGGGCAGCGCCGGCTGGAGACCGATCTCAGATCAGATCTATTCCATTCTCCGGCGACCTTTCGTCGGGAATGAGCCTAATCTTCGGCTCTCTCACCATCGTGATCGACGAGGGGGACCGGGTCAACATCAACCCACCAGCTCACCATTGCACTCAAGCATCTTCAACAACACCTCGCGACGGTTGCCCTCCATCAGGAAGGGCTATGCCACCATCATAGTCGGCGGAATCTGCGAGCCACCTCGTCCATGCATACCCGGAGGAGCCCGCACCAACCACTTACCTCATTGCGATGGTCTGCCGCAATTGCCGCATAACCCACACACCAGAGGACTGCCGCATCACCGACCTCATCACTAGCGACAACACCGGTTTGGTTGACATCATCTCGGCCTCAGACAACGACAGCAACGACGATGAGCCACTCCGCCTCACTAATGAGGACAAAAATGCTTGCCTCCAATCCATCAATGAGGTCACCTATTCCGATCTCTAGGGAGAATCGGAATCATCCACCGGATCAGAGGACGGCGACTCCCCACACCAGGAGACATCGCAGTCCTAAGCTCCACCCGCAATCTTCCTCCATCAAACCATGATGATAGAACCAACAACAGGTGAACCACCGACCGCGGTAACGTCGGAGCCCTCCACCGTACGCCTACCTGCGGTCGGGGCTGACAACCGTCACCATGCATACAAACACCGACCCCATCACAACACCCCAACTGGTGGTTGACACGGGCCTCCCACGGCCCGAAGAATACCCAAGATCTGAAAAAAGATAAAAGAAATCCAGAAAAAACATATACAAAAAAGATGGAATAGACAAAAAGAATAGGACATGCCTAAAGTGGTAGTATAAAAAGATATATGGCTGCTATTTGAAGTGAGCGATGCAGTGTGGTGGCCCGCGGTCAGCGTGCGCAATACAAACGGCTTGGCTCGGGTTCACATTCCGACGAGCCGTCCCTTTATTTTCTGTATATTATTTGCCGCAGGACCTTTTTTGGCAAACGAGGGATATATGCGTGATTAAATAAATCATAAGGATGTTTTTTCACAAAAGAACATGCCACAAGCGGGCCCCAACTGGTAGATACACCGTCAATACACTGTTATACACGGTTTAGACAATTCTATAACATACTACCCCAAACATGATGCTCACATACAATTTTTTTGAAAAGTGATACTCGTTTGTTACACTTGTCCTAAGTATGGTACCTCCGTGCAATTAACTCGCAGGAGGGACAAGAAGTCACCTTCCTCAAAGTACCTGGGCACCCCCATCCATGCCATGATCTAGGGAAAGCCACCCATCTCTCCCCCCGCCCCCGGGGCAGCCTCGCAGGATCTGAGTGAATGCAACAACGATAGATGCCACGACGTCCCCATCTCCCTCGGCACGACTGCCGTAGCCAGCCAACGACGGTCCGAAGGGTTCAGAGTGTAGGCTCGCGCAGGAGAGAGGCCCCGCCATCACCGACCACCGCTCGGGGCTTTGCCCCGGCGGTGCCGATCGGCGACGCAAGTGAGGAGGGGCCAGGAAGGACGACTCTGGTGGCCGTGGTTCATACCTTTTTTTTTTTGCGAGGGAGTGGCGGGGGTTCGTACGACGCCGGAAGCGAGTGACTCGTGGGCCTCACGAGTGACAAACACAAGACACATTGGAGGCTTAGTTGCAAACTGTCATGTTAAACAAAGAGACTGACGTCTAGGTTCGAAGTACGTACTGTGCACAACTGAATTTACAGCTAACCATTACTCTGCTTCAAGTTTTGCATACTTGCTCTTTGCACGACTTGCATCTGTTAGTATAGCAGATGGGGGTAAGGGGACATGCAATGCTGGTCCTGCCATGGGCTGCGCAGCTGCGTCAGGAACGGGTCATTTAGCCAGTCGAACACTCCGTGGCTGCTCGCCGCCGGGAGCTGCAGGCTGGGCAGGTCCAGAAAACCCTGGCTCGCCGCCGGTAGCTGTAGGCTGGACATGTTCGACATCCCATGGTTCGCCGCCGGGAGCTGGAGGCCGCAGGGTGGGTTTACGGCCGGGAGCTGCAGATGGAAGGGCGCGCTCTCCGCTTGCGACAGAAACGACGTCGACGCGACGGTGACCGTGGCGACGTCTGCATCCTTCTTGGCAACCCTGGGCGCGTCGTGGCTGCTGCGGTTGCCAGACAGCGCCACCGACGACGAGGAGGAGGAGGAGGAGGGGATCAGGAAGTTGTCCTGGACGTCGTCGGGCGGCGACAGATAGAAGTCGCCTGCTGGGGGGACGGGGCACGCTCTGGCCGCGCCACCATAGCCGTACCCACCGTTGCCGCCGGACCTCTGCTTCATCTCCTCCATCTCAAAGGCTCTCTGCTCGAGCTCCTTGAGCGGCGTGGCCTTCCGGTACACCTTGCACAGCACCGTGTCCTCCTTGGGCGGCGCCGCGCCGGTGTCCGGGAGGCGGTACTCGTTCATGACCCAGTCCGTCTTGGTGCCCCGCGGTGCGCGGCCCTGGTAGAAGACGAGCGTCTTCTTGAGCCCGATGACCCGCTTGGGTTCGGCCGTGCTCCGGATGGCCCTGTCCGAGCCCGTGGCCTTCCAGAACCCCCGCTCCGTCGTCCGGTTCGGCCGCCCGCCGTTCCCCGACTTCCGGTCACGCGGCACGAAGAAGTACCACTCCCTCTCGCCGATCTTCGCCATCCCTGCATATCCAGACACACATATCATCAGCCCGCTGCTCAAACATATCCTGGATGGCCGAATCGATCGATCACTGCGACAATGTTCTTGTGTGCACGTACCGGGAAGATCCCAGGGATCGTGGCGGTAGATGTTTAGGGTGCCGATGATGTCAAAGTGGAGCTTCTTGCCGAGGGCAACGCGAGAGAGGTAGAAGCCGAGGAGCTCCTCCTCCGTGGGGTGGAACCGGAAGCCGGGGAGGTCCTGATCGACCTCCATGGTTGACGACGCCACTGCCATTGCCAATGGTCGCTCCTGGTCCTAGTGATCCACTTGCCGCTGTACTTGTTATGCTGCTGCTGGAAGCTGGATGATGGGGTGGTGGTGGTCGGCTCGTCGGGGTTGCTTATATAGAGCTTCGAAGTGATGCCAACCTACGCGGTTTCCTGCAGAAAAGATGGTCGCAATTTCATGGCAGTGGAGAAAACGACTGGTGCTATAATGGATTTGTGCGCGGCCTTACTCCGCACTATTTTTTTTTTTTTTTTTTTGCCGGGGTACTTGGCACTTAATTAATCACTGTCTTTTGAAGACTTACTTTTAATTTGGTGATTGTAGATTTTTGGAGTCACACAGATTGACTCGTTATTATCATGCTTCTTCTAAGGATTTTTTTTTCTCTATTGATGTGCTTAGACAATCAGAGCCTGTTCCTGGGTATGTATATGTATCTTCTGCTAGTCTCCAATTTGGAATACTTACGGCTAAGACTTCTAGCTGAAATTTCTGTTTTGAGGTACGATTGTAGCAGCAATTTCCTTAGTGCACTTTTACACGTATACCTTACATATCCATCAGCTGCTAATGAAATATCCTGTTCGACAGCTGTTTTTCCTTCAAAAAACAGGGCTGTTCAACAGATTGGTGCTGTATTGCAACAATGGAAATGTTATCCTTTCAATGAACCACCGTGCCGTCACCGTACGTAAGTACCCAAGTTTCTCCTCTTTTTATTACAAAAAGCAGCCCCATTCTCTGCCCAATTACATGTCTAGATATTACAATTTCACATGTTTGTATATAAGAATATAGTTCGATTTGCTATATAACCACAAGGCCCTGAATGTTTATTACTCACCTTAGTTCAAATTTAAGACACTTATATTTGATCAGAGGGAGTAATGAAGATATAATTTTGTTTGTGAAGTTTTACGCTTAGATGGCCAGGTCCCTTTTGGTGGAAACCGCCCGCCCAAATTCAAGTTCGATCTAGACTTGACATATGTGCTCGCATTTTCCTGTATTTATTTCAGAATTTTAAGGCTTTATTATTTCAATAGTAAGTGATTGCTAGGCGCTCATGATGATTTTGTTAATCTAAAGACTTTTAGGCTCAGTCCCTGGAAGGTGTTTATATGAGTAGGGAGTATGTGCATACGTTTTTAGGGACGTGTGTGAGCATGTCCGTCTTTACTGTAGTTTGCGAAAAATAATAACTTTGTTTTCTGTACCACTAAATGTTAAAGGAAATAATATTTGACCTCTAAACTATTGTGCCTGGTCCGGCTTGGATCCTACCAAACTATAAATTGACAGGCATTAAACCTTGAATTTCTACAACCATCCAAAATGAACTTGTACCTAGTGTTGGATAGATTCAAACATATACCTAATATTGAAGTACAGATTTATTTTTATAGGAGTTCTGCAGGAAAAAACCGACTAAGGGTTCATGTTTTATGCGATGCTATGGGCCGAAGTGTTAACCCGTGAAAACAAATCATAAAATACAGTATTATGTCATGCATAAAAAATGAAAAAGAGAAGTTAATTTTTTTATGTCGAACATAGATGATAATATTTTTTGATATTTTCTCGGTTATGACTCTATAGCATTCTCCACACGGGTGAAAATTTTCAGATAAATTTTAGAACCTCAGAAAAAAAATTCACCATAACCTTAACCTAGTCATTTCAAGTGGATTTGCAACTTCAAAGTTTAGCACAATGGAAAAAGTGTGAAGTAAGGGGTGCTATGAATTGAAACATGCTAAAATTTGTCCAAAGATATGAAAAATTGTCTTGCATATAAATGACAAGAAAATTTTCTATTTATGTTATGTATGTTTTGCACATGTGAGAGACAACCATAACTGTTGATTTCCTTTTGAAGAGGAATGACCTCCGACTTCTCAATGAGTGATGCGCACAACCATATATTAGTATTGATTAGCTAACAAGGAAAAGCAAAGCCTAACATCAATGCCCAACGAAACAATTCACCAAAAGGAAAAAAAAAACAAGATCATCCTAATTAAATGGATCTGCCTCGCGATAGGATCTCCATAATCCTATGACCTGTGACCGAATTCGTCGAAAAATAAACTACTCCTAGCCAAAACCTTCACGAAGGGTTCAGCATGTGAGCGTCGATATTGACAATTCGAACTGAAGACCAAACACAGGGTTTCCGTCCCCGAAGCCAAGCCTCAAGCCAACATCTTCAACAAGGGAACTACGCTTGCATGTTGATACTGCCTTATCTAGCCGTAGGGGATGATCGCGGGTTTTCACTAGGCGTATATGGAAACTTGTCATAAAATCCATCACTACCATTAACCTCACTACCTAGTACCTAATGATGATGTCTCGTTACTGGGATCCTAGCGTTGGGAGAAAACAAAGCCCACCTAGTCCACTTGAGAAGACGTCGGATTCAAGACCATCGCCCGGCATTGCCCAGTTGTCCTGCTTCCAGTCACCATAGCACCACCTTCACGAAAAAGGGTTTCCCCCGCTTTGTATTACAAAGCAACCAACTGATACAGCCAACGATAGGTGTTGGGGCGGAAGCAGCACAGTCACACCCAAAAAAAACGAAAAAGAAAAAACAAAAGCAGAAATGCCGACAACGGCGGCTCGACAAAAACGAAGAAGCTTCACGACCACTGCGCCCACCGGAGATCTCCCACCAAGCTCCAAGGCTCCGAAGCGCCGGTACCAATCAACACCTCCAAGAAGGATCGCGACGATGACGACGCTGCTGCCAAGGGTTTCCCCCGGTACGCGACGAGGCGAGAGGAAGGGTAGCCCCGACGCCCTCCAGGAAGGTCCGGCGGCACCCACAGACGCCCTCCATAGCACCACCTTCGATCTCGGCGGTGTGACAAAAGGGAAAGTTGGACACATGTTGGGCTATAGTTGACCACCCATTCTACCATCTCATAGAGCGCCGCATTGCAGTGACCTCATGTATCCATCCAATACTTTCCCGGGGCCGCCACTCTAGTGTCAACCACCATATCACCCAACCACAGGATCATGCCCAAACCGGAGCAGCGTTGCTAGAATACAATGATGGTTGAGCCAGAGATGGGTCCACATCTATGTGCGTCACATATGGTTGCACCCGCACTACCTCCACTCTATCACGAGCGGTGCACTGCACCGACGACTACTATTGCAATGGAAGCAATCTGATGCCCCTTGTAAGGGAGTTATCCAGTGAGATGGATGCGAGTGCAAGGAAGGACGCCGGAGACATGACTCGGACATCCACACTGGCCCAGACCAGCCTGACGACTCCACCGCAGTGCCTCCAAGTTCCCAAGCCACATAGTGGCTGGTGGGCCTTTCGCTGGGGCTGCCGCTTCCACGTGTTTCATCTAGCTGCCTCAACTTGTTATGTGGATGCGCCTCCGTAGCGACAACCAGCATTGCCACGAGCTAGGGGTAACAGGAACATTACTGTTGCAAGTGGAGCAGAGAAGACAGGGAGGTGAATGGTGCCGCCACTGTTAGCGTCGAGGAAGACGAGGGCCCACCGCCCCTCCGTCCTTTACGGATTGCTCAGATATGGTGCATCTTTTTTCTTTGATTGTTGATGAAATTTTGCGGGTTATAAACTTGTAAGCCTTCATGCACCTATTAAAATTTCCACACTTTCACAACCTTTAAACATCGAAACTACTACCTCGATATGGTAGGGTTCAAATTAGTGGGACAAAGGAGTGCAAAGAAAGTTTAGGATGGAATGTGAATAATTTCATTGTTATTGGCTGTAACTGGAGCAACCACCATAGGTTAGAATTTCCAATAATTTCATATCAAGGGCTACAATATACATCTGATCCATAATCCAAACACGCAGTGATAAAAGGCGTGTTGATCCTTTTCTTCCGGACTATTTTTTTTACTGTGTACATCACTCAATGCAGAGGGTTCGCACATTCGAAAGGAAAATTCTGAAGCAGATGAAAACAAATCTCCTTCATTGTAATAATGTAACGGCTGTTTGGATGGCAACCCATGCGGGCCTTACCAAAACATTGGCGTTGACCGGCCACACCGGCGCTTGTTTGGTTGGGCACCAAAATTTCTAAGAGCATCTGTAGCCGGGTTTGGCAAATCCGACCCCTCAAATGTCGGACGCGTCCGCGGACACTGGCCGGTCACGTCTCAAATAATGCATTCTACAACCGGACATCTCCAATCTCATATCTCAAATCCATACAAACTCATGCAACTACTACGTCGATGCATTACACACATCGTTTGCGGCTGCCATGGATTACCAAAATTTGGCATGTTTGGCTATGGCGGAGATCATCCACGGCTGCCCTTGCCCTTCCTGGAGCCCTTGCTATCCTTCTCGCCGAAGTATCGGTCGAAGACGTAGTACAGATCGAGCCGGATCTGCTCGTCGTCGAAGTTGTCCACGGCGTTGCTGACCTCCTTATCCTCCTTCGGTGGCAGGCCGGCCATTGCACGGACCGCCCGAATTTGCTCTCGAGCTAGGGAGCGCGTGTTCCTCCCCTGCCGTTTCTTCAAAAGGTGGGCGCGGATGGCTTCCTCCTCTGCGTCCGCCCGCGCCGCCACATCAGCCGCCTTCGCCGCCGCCATTTCCGCTTTGATACGGGCTTCATCGGCCCTTATCCTCTCCTTCCCACGGTGGGCAGCCCGTTTCCGGTGGGACTCAAGGTCTCCCGGACCGATGATGGGGAAGGAGAGATTTTCCGACCGTCGGGACCACAATGATCCCGCCCTAGAGGATCCGAGCGCCCATTGAGCCGACGCTATGGAGTCAGGCCATACAGATCCTTCCATAGGCCAGGTGATGTCCTCGCGGGAGCGGCGGAGTGCAATGCCGACCGCCATTGACTCCTCTAATATGTAGGGGACGACACCACAGTCGATGGATCCGGACTGGTCGGACTCAGATCTGTTGTCCTCCATGCCGGAGATCGCCGGAGGTGAGCTTCGTTGGCGGATGGGAGTGGAGGGGAGTGGAGTGAAGTGGCTAGGGTTTGGTCCGACGAGCGGATGGGGACGAATATATGCGGGCCAGCGCGGGCCAGGCGGGCGTACCCGGACGTCCGATATTTGGGTTGGATATGAGGAATGTCGGTCAGCCCGGGCATTTGAGGCTGGCTTGAGAGGGCCGGCTGGATCAAAATTCCGTGACCTGTCAGTGACCGGGCGGCCTGTCCGGATGTTTGAGGGGGGTATAAGGGTCTGGTTATAGATGGTGTAACCGACGCAAAATATTTGAGCGAACGGTTCATTTTCCATGCCAACTTGTGAGCGAATCCTGGACGGCCGATTTCATCGCGAGATATACCCGTTCAAAAATACTTGTCTGAGAAATGAATGCATCTAAATATATTTGAGTTCTAGATACATTTATTTTTAGGGAGTGCCTAGAACTCATCTAGATAAGAAATAGTTTGGTCTCATTCACTTTGAAACAAAAACAGATACAAAATAGTACTACAACCCACATCAGCACACACACATCTTATAGTCACATTCAATGGCTATAAAAGTGAATGAGACCAAACTATTTCTCATCTAGATGAGTTCTAGCAAAACCGTTATTTTTATTCATTTGTGAAACAAGTATTTCTGGACGGGGTGAATATATATTTGGCTTCGCCCGGCTTTGACGTGGCTGGCCTGGGCGCCAACCAAACGGCCCTGTACTATAATAGATAGGCTGCTTTCTGTACTATAATAGATAGGCTGCTTTCCTCACGAGGCGGCGCACACAATTTTATTTTAAGCTAGCTTTGCCGTCATGCAACGCCGATTATAGTTCTTTGCTTTTCAACTACAGACGATTATGACTTAATTAGTTGGCTCCACATTGTTCAGCATCTCGAAGCACATGACTGGACTGCCTGTCCACTTTTAGTTTGCGAGAATCGACTGCCTGTCCACGTCAACGGGGAATTGGACCTGGTATAAGCTAAAGCCGGATCGGCCGGGATGGCGACCATTTCCAAATTTAAAAGGCGTCAGAGTCAGGTCCATGCCGCTCGCCATTTTTGCTTTCTCCTCCGAGCTGGTCAGTAGACGTTTACCACATATTCATATGCGTTCAAAATTCTGGGGGTAACCCTTGTGTTTTTCTTGACTAACCTAGTGTACGAGATCGTCCGTTGTTCAGGCACCCCCCGTTTGAAATGAATCTTGTCCAGAGAGAGTGATGATGAAGATGAACAGTATCTTGGCAATTTCCGCGCGGTTTACCACTTACAAGTGACCCGGTCGAGGCTACAGTACCATGAACGGCATGCGGTGCAGCTTGCCAGAAAACCTTAGGCCATGACCGACTCGGTGTCAGCTATAGCTATATACTCTATGATGTAGAATATGTTTGTGTGGCTACGTTTGTCCTTTTGGTCGTCTTGACCGACTTCGGTGGAACCAAGACTGAAAGTGACCACTACTATGACGAATCCAGATTGGAGCTTGCCCTGCCAAAAATGTGAACGCTAGCTTGGAGACGACAGATTCGCCGTTGTCGTCTCATGCATGCGAGGCAGGAAGCAAGATGGATCACTTGCGTCGGCTTAGAGCATCTACAACCACAATGTACAGCACTTTCCGAGCGGCACCACCAGAGGACAAGGTCGCCCCCAATGAAATAGACCAGCTGGACAACGTCGACGGACAGCACGCACGGCTGCACTCACGCACGCGACGACGACGGCCAGTCCGGCCAGCACGCGGCGGCGGTTGCTCTGCGCGCACGCACGCAAGCCCAGCGCACGCGGCTGCTGCTGCGGTGGCTAGCACACACGCATGCGGGCACGCGCGTGGTGGCTAGCAGCCAAAGCACGCACGCACGGCATGCGGCTGCTGCTGCACAACGCGGCTGTGCACGCCGGGCATGCACGCAAGCCGCGCTCGCGCGCCCCCGCGCCCGGCCGCCTGCGCCTCGTGGCCGCCTGCTGTGCGTCCGGCGGCCCGCGGCCGCGTCGGCGCTCGCCTGCGTCTGCGTCGGCGCCCGTGCCCGAGCTCGCGGCCCCGCACGCCCGCGCCCCGGCGTCTGCCCCGCGGAGGCTAGTGCACGCGGCCGCGGCCGCGTCCGCGCCCGCGCCCCTGCCAGCCGCGCCGCGCACGACCCGCTCGCTGCGCCCCTGCCCCGCCCCACACGCCGCTCGGCAGCCAGCACGCAGCGCACGCACGCGGCCAGCGGCTGGCTAGACAGCACGCGCATGCGCCCGCCCGCCCGCCCGCAGCCGCAGCAACGCCGGCCGGCCACGCAGCACGCGGGTCCGTCTGGGTCACTTTTTTTTTGACCGGACACTGACCGAACAGACGTTTCGGTCGTATAGGGGGTCCGGCTGTAAATGCTCTTAATAATCAAACGGCGCCAGAATTAGGCTTCGGAACTTGGTCACTGAGAAGCTTCACCTCAAACATATGGATACTTCAAATTGGCACTTGGAGAAAATCGTGAAGGAGTGTTGGGCTAAAATAGGACCGGCACAAGCACTCTCAATAGAAAGACAATGTCACCCTCGCCATGTTGGTCTCTTGGACAGTGTGAAATGAAAGAAACGATAGGGTTTTTTTGCCACAAAACGCCCCCGATTTTAGAGTGATTTCCAGTTTTTACCTCTTATTTTGACACTAGTTATCCCATTTAGCGGCATTTCATCCATTTTACCTTATTTAGCACACATGTTGCCATAATTTACCTTGTTTAAAATTTTATAAGCGTTCTGACTGATGGTTCCAATTGAAACGTCCAGCGGGCATGCTAAATCGGCGGCTTTTTTCCCTTTTGGTTTTTCTGCATGCCGAACGAAAAGCTAAGGTTACAGAAAAATGTATTTGTTTACAAAGGGAAAGGCATTGCAGGATGGCCCTATCTAGCGGTGAGTGTTGGTCCGTTTCTATGCATGGACGGCTTGATTGTTTTGTCGTCTGCATAACATCGCTCTTTGATAGCTATCACAGAAAAGGACACTTATAAAAATCGTTTAACTAGTTCATGCTTGACTAGGTATTTAGATATCTACGTGCATCACAATTAGTGAGGTTGTATATTTACACCACCTTTAATTTGATCCACGGAATCATGCATACTTAAGGTTATATACGATAATACCGAAGAAAAACATACATACTTTCAGATTATATCTGTAATAATTTCTCCTATAATTTATTCAATGGAAGATGCCATGCTGATCAAGCACTGTTATCTCATCACAATACTTCTTCGAACCGGAAACGAGTAGTCTAAACCTATCTAATATGCATCCTAGACTGAGAGAAAATCTAGCCACAAAAAGCCAATCCACCAGGGTGAGAAACAAAGGATGCAACCATGCATGGGAGGGGAGAAGATTGTCGTAATGGCTGCCACTCTCTCCGCCGATCACCAGTGCCATGCCTTCAAGTCTTGCTTGCCGCTCGTCACCTACGTCGTCCTACCGCCTCCTAACGAAGGAGGCAGTGGTTTTGGGCCAGACTAGGGTAGGATCGTGCATGCCATGAATAATGTTGGCCAGTGTGGTGCGGCCCGACATGTGCGACCTGGCCATCGAGCGCTGTGAGCTGCTTTGGGCGATCATATCTAGCCTGACTAGTCGGGAAAAGTTGGGCGTCGTGTTTCGGTGTGCCGAAAAACTATCAGGAAGAAACACGCTATGTGGCATGTCAACTGGACCTTACAATTGGGAATTATCGGTCAGAGCGCATATAAAATTTTAAAGAGGATAAATTGTGTCAATACTTTTGCTAAATGGGGTAAACGGACGAAATCCCGCTAAATGGTGGTAATTATTGTCAAAAATGTTAAAATAGGGGGTAAAAACCGGAATTCACTCCCGATTTTACTAAACACCACCAGGAATGACGCAAAATTGTGGATCACCATGGAGCCTAGCAACCAGGAACGGTCATATTGCGAGAGTAATCATTCATGTGTTGTATTCAGGGTCACTCGTAAAACTCTATTCTCTCCTTAATTAATAGATTTTTTGACAAGTAAAACCTTTTGTTAATATATAACTAGGTTTGCATAAATAACAAAAGGGTCATGGTAAACCCCAACCACAAGTGGCACCCTGATTCTAAGGAGTCAGAAAATTTAACTAAGGGGCTGCTTGGTTCCTAGCCAGACCTTGCCACACTTTGCGACACCTCACCTTAGGCAAGTTTGACCAAGTTAGGTGGATGTTTGGTTCTAGCCACACCTAAGGCAAGATTTTTTTTATGAGCTGTAAACCCCACATGTTATAGATACAAAAAGTATGGCAAGATTCTCTTAGGCAAGCCAAAGTGTGGCTAACAATTTAAACAACTCAAGTAAGACAAGCGTGGCAAGTCTGACAAATATATTGTGGCAATATATGGCAAAGATAGTCACAATCCAAACAACCCCTAAGTTATGTGCCTCCTTTTACATTTCTCGACCTTCAAACACAAAATCACAAGTAGTGAACTCATGTGACACGTCACTGATCTCCGTGATGATAGGCCCGTATCTTCCTTCAGTTCCTCCTTTAATCTCTGAAACAACAGATTTGCAGTCACATGAAATGAGAACAATTTGTAGTCCGAGGTCTAGAGCAAGAGCTAAAGCTTCATGACACGCAAGCACTTCCAACGTTGCCGGATCCGTTATATGAGGGAAGGCCATTGCCGAAGAACCCAAATACGTTCTTGTATGATCCCGGCAAATGGCCGAACAAGCTCCCCAAAGTATGTTCCTTGATAACCCTCCGTCAACATGAATTTTGGCCGTTCCTGGGCTTGGGGCATTCCAGGCACGACGCTAACCTCTTCTCGCTACTGTCATACTGTGTTCCATTCTCAAAGTTGGAGCCGTGATGCTAGAAAGCTCTGCTAAATATCTTACTATGAATGCATGTGTCGCATGTGAGGGAGTCCTGGTTTAAGGGGTCCTCGGATGGCCGACCTGTTTCTTATGGGCCGGACTGTACGGGCCACTTGATGAGCATTAGAAGATCAGAGGCCCGGTCGCCAAGGTGAAGGTTTGGAGGAGCCATGACGTGTCCTCCAAGATACCGACAGTAGATAGGCATGTTTTTTCCCTTTGATGTGCAACCGACTATGTATAAACCCTAGGCATCCTCGGCATCTATATAAGCCGGAGGGTTTTAGGTTGTAGACCAGCAGAACTCATCTAGGGTTTTGTTACTTGATCTCGAGGTAGATCAACTCTGTAATCCCCATACAATCAATATAATCAAGCAGGACGTAGGGTATTACCTCCATAGGAGGGCCCGAACCTGGGTAAAACCTTGTCCCCTTTGTCTCCTGTTACCATCGATCCAAGTATCACAGTTCGGGACCCCCTACCCGAGATCCGCCGGTTTTGACACCGACATTGGTGCTTTCATTGAGAGTTCCGCTGTGATCGCCAGAAGGAATCAATGGCTCGCCTTGTCACCAACGGCGAGATCTGTGCCCGGGGGGTTCTCGCCCCGAATCAGATCCGCGCGGGCGGCGACATCTCGTCGCACGCTTACCCGATCGGCCATCCATGCCAGATCGGAAACCTTCCCCCCGACCAAGGGATCAGGTTCGGAACCCTAGAGTTCTCGGCTGATCCTCGGGGAAAACTCGTACTGATGGAATCCTTGACTCCTACGAAGATGCCCGCAGATCCCGACGCCTCGGTGCCGAAGACATCGGGCCTCGTCTCCGGAGATCAAGTTGCTATTTCCGGACCGTCCGGACCATCCGGTCCGGTCGTCGCTGCCGGATCTACCATGGTTGAACAGGATCCGAGAACGCTCTCGTGCGACTCTGGAACTGCGACGCCGCATGCCGACCCCACTCTCTTCAGCGACATGCATCCCACCATCGCCTCGTTTCTCAACGAGTTGTTTGATCGGATGGAGACTATGCGAATGGCCGATGACCAGACCCCGGTCTATGACCGACTCGGGCTTAAAGCCGATGACAGGGAGATTCACGTCCCCACGGTCACCCACCTTGTCGCCACCATCGAGTGTCCGGCGGGGGGCTCGACTTCCCAGTTATCGGAATTAAAAACGGTTTACACTCCAATCTCCGATCATCGAGACCTTGCTTGTAACCCAGACTCGGGCGTTCGCTCCAGAAACAGTCCGGTATCGGTCCCTGATCTATCACATAGTTCGGAATCCCCGATTCCGAACTCCCACCGTGGCGTGGAGTCAAATCTTCTCCCACCCACCACCCAAGCCAATGACTCGAGCATCGCATCAGAGCCCAAGCCTTCGGACCCACCGGACATTGTACATTTGTCAGGGGAGTCGGTTCATCATTACTGGGCCAGACTACTACTCGCCCGAAACAAAGTACGGGGCCTTAGTGATCAAGATGTAATGGCAACCTTCAAATGTAACTGCCACGACAAGGGAATCCTCAATGCCCTGGCGCGGCGGCACATTATTGACTTTGCCGAGCTGTCAATCTTGGTACAGAAGTATTGTGCCATGGAAAGTGCTTGGCAAGCCGAGCGGCTATTTTCGGAACCTATCTCTACCGAATACCCCAGAGGAGATCGGCACAGGAGGATACCTCCGAACCGGCCAGCCAAACTTGAGCCCGCCAAAAAGAAGAACAGGCCCCTTTCAGGGGTCAGTACTGTCCTGGATGGACTACTGGACAAACCCTGCCCTATACACTCCGTATTGCTGAACACGGCTCCGACTCACAGCCTTAGAACTTGTTGGGTCGTCAGGCAGATCGCAAAAAGTGGTGAAGCCATTCTTGAGGCATCACCGTCTAACCGGCGCTCTACAACGCCATCGGAATATAACACCGAAGTCCTGACAATCTACGAAACATTCCCATCGAGGAACAGGAGGAAAAGAGCTCTTAAAGAACTCGAACAGGTATATCACGTGGCAGCAACAAGTGCATGGGCAGACATACCCATCACCTTCGGAGATGCTGACCGACCAGCCATTCTTCCCGGTCATTCACCGGCCGCACTAGTCCTGAACCCCATCATTGATGGCTTCAGGTTACACAAGGTGCTAATGGACGGCGGCAGTGGTTTAAACCTAATCTACGTGGATACTCTAGAAAAAATGCAGTTCGACCGATCCCGCGTCGAGCATAGCAACACAACTTTCCGGGGAATAATCCCGGGGAAGGAGGCGCGCTGTTCAGGATGTATCACCCTGGATGTAGTGTTCGGCACACCCGACAACTACCGATCTGAAGAACTTCTCTTCCACATCGTGCCCTTCCCCAGTGGCTATCACGCCCTGTTGGGACGTGACACATTCACAAAATTCCAGGCTATACCACATTACGGGTATATGAAACTTAAGATGCCAGGACCAAACGGAGTAATCACAACTGCTAGTGACCCGAATATAGCCCTACGGGCCGAAAATAAAACAGCGGCGCTTGCCCTCCAGGCTCTAGCTGAGACCTTTGCGGCAGAGGAGCTGACCACACTTCAGTCAACAGTAGACAAAGATGATGTGACCCTCAGCAAGAGGCCCAAATCTATGTCCTTTAAGCCGGCAAAGGAAACCATTAAATTTCAGGTACACCCGACGGACCCAAACAAGACAGCATCCATCGGAGCTCAGCTCGATCCCGTAGTGGACGAAGCGCTGCGAGCTTTCTTACAAGAAAACTGGACATCTTCGCCTGGCATCCTTCCGATATGCCCGGCATCCCACGACGGCTGGCAGAACATAGTCTGAACATCATTGCAGGCTTTAAGCCCGTCAAGCAGACTCTGCGCCGCTTCTCCGAGCCCAAACGACAAGCTATGGGTGAAGAACTGGCTAAATTGCTAGAGGCCGGATTCATTCGGGACATTAAGCACCCCGAATGGTTGGCAAACCTGGTTATGGTACCAAAGAAAGATAAATCCTGGCGGCTGTCCGTCGACTTTAAAGACCTCAACAAGGCCTGCCCAAAGGACCCTTTCCCTCTACCACGAATAGACCAGATTATTGACGCCACAGACGGACACGACTCGCTGTGTTTCCTCGATGCTTATTCCGGATACCATCAGATTAAAATGAAGGAATCCGATCAAGCGGCAACCGCATTCATCACCCCTTACGGGCCGTTTTGCTTCAACACAATGCCTTTCGGGCTAAAGAACGCTGGGGCTACATACCAGCGCATGATCCAGACCTGTCTCGAAAAATAGGTTGGCAAAACAGTCGAGGCGTACGTGGACGATGTGGTCATTAAAACCAAACACGTTAGCAATTTGATCGACGATTTAAGGCAAACCTTTGCCAGCCTACGCGAATACGATATTCGGCTCAATCCGGAGAAGTGTGTATTCGGAGTTCCCGCTGGTAAACTGCTCGGATTCATCGTTTCCCATAGAGGAATAGAAGCGAATCCGGCCAAGATCCGTGCCCTATCAGAACTTGCAGTTCCCACAGAGCTAAAGCATGTCCAAAGATTGGTGGGTTGCGTGGCGGCGCTAAGTTGCTTTATCTCCCGTCTCGGTGAAAAAGCTTTACCGTTGTATAAGTTGCTGAAACGGACCAAGAATTTTGAATGGACCGACGAAGCAAAGGCTGCGTTAGAAGAAATCAAGACACTCCTGGCAAGTAACCCCATACTCATAGCACCAGGCGCTGGTGAGCCCATGTTGTTATACATATCGGCCACCAACCAAGTCGTTAGCGCGGTGCTCATCGTTGAACGAGAGGAGGAGGGACACAAGTTTCATATACAGAAGCCGGTCTATTACGTGTCAGAAGTACTAACACAATGCAAGTCCAGATACCCGCACTACCAGAAGATAGCCTATACAGTATTTATGGCATCACGGAAACTAAGACACTACTTCCAAGAGTGTTCGGTCACGGTGGCATCCGAAGTACCCTTGAATGATATAATCAATAACAGGGACGCCGCCGGCCGCATAGCCAAATGGGCCATTGAGCTCCTTCCTTTTGAAATTACATACAAACCATGACGAGCTATTAAATCTCAGGTGATGGCTGACTTCCTCGCCGAATGGACAGAGGCCGATCTCCCCAGGGAATATAGTACATACTCCCATTGGACGATGTACTTCGACGGATCCAAAACTTTGGCCGGACTGGGGGCTGGAGTCGTTTTCACATCCCCCACAGGCGACAACGTTCGATACGTGTTGCGGATCATGTACGCCGACTCCAACAATGCAGCCGAATACGAAGCCCTCTTGCACGGTCTTCGGATAGCAGCCTCAATGGGCATACAGCGGCTGGAGGTACGGGGAGACTCCAACTTGGCCATCTCTCAAGTCAACGGCGAGTTCGTTGCCAAAAATCCGAAGATGGCGGCATATAGAAACGTTGTCCTCAAGATATCCGCACGGTTCGAGGGGCTGGAATTTCACCACGTCGCCAGAGACGACAACCAAGCTGCCGATATACTGGCTCGCATAGGAGCCAAACGCGACCCCGTCCCACCGAACACGTTCCTGGAACGGCTCTTTAAGCCATCCGTGGTTTGGCAGGACGATCAAAAGGGCGCCGGTCTCACCAGCGCAGACGCGGTTGTTCCCCCTGTAAATGAACCAGACGACCAAATCATCGGCGGCTCCGTAATGGACGAAACGCCCTCGGCTCACGAGGTCATGGCAGTAATATCGCCATGGACCGAGCCCTTCCTCGCCTACCTCCTTCGCAAAGAACTCCCCGACGATCAGACGGAGGCACGGCGCATAGTTTGGCGCTCCAAAGCCTTCAAGGTACACGAAGGAGAGTTATACAAAAAGAGCACCACCGGAGTACTACAGCGGTGCATATCTGAGGAAGAAGGGCGGCAGCTATTAGCCGAAGTCCACGCAGGGATGGGCGGTCATCATGCCGCAGCAAGAGCCTTAGTAAGCAAGGCCTTCTGGGCTGGGTTCTTTTGGCCTACATCTCGGGCGGACGCCTAGTCACTTGTCAAATATTGCGTGGGGTGTCAACTTTTCGCAAACCAAAGTCACATGCCCCCAACAGCTCTTCGGACTATTCCGATCACCTGGCCCTTCGCGGTCTGGGGGCTGGACATGGTCGGACCACTTAAAAGGGGGACCAAGAAAAATAAATACTTACTGGTCATGGTCGACAAGTTCACCAAATGGATAGAGGCCAAACCTATTAAATCAGCCAAATCCGGACCAGTGATCGACTTTATATCCGGCGTGGTACACCGTTACGGTGTCCCGCACAGTATAATAACTGATAACGGATCCAATTTCACGGCCCAGGAGGTCAAAGAGTGGTGCGCAAAGATGGGCATCAAGCTCGATTACGCATCCGTTTATCACCCGCAGACTAATGGACAAGTCGAACGAGCTAACGGCCTCATAATGAGCGGCATCAAGCCACGTTTGGTCCGGTCTCTTCAAGAGTCCGATTGTCAGTGGGTAGAGGAGCTCGACTCCGTTCTATGGGGCTTGCGCACCACCCCGAATAGATCAACGGGATACACACCGTTCTTCATGGTCTATGGGGCCGAAGCGGTCCTTCCTTGTGATATCATTCACGATGCACCAAGAGTGCGCATTTACGAGGAAAGAGAGGCCGAGTTAGATCGGCAGGACGACTTGGACGCCTTGGAAGAGGAGCGTGACATAGCTCGGGCCCGTTCTACTTTTTATCAGCAGCAGGCCCGGCGTTACCAGAGCAGGGAGGTCAGGGCACAAGCATACAACGTGGGCGAACTAGTCTTACGACTCCCGGAGAAGCAGAAGCATAAACTCAAGCCCAAATGGGAAGGCCCCTTCATCATCGACGAGGTCCTCACAGGAGGGGCTTACCGTCTTCGGAACCCGCAGGACAACCGCCTTGAACCAAACCCATGGAACGCAACTCGTCTTCGGCGCTTCTACGGCTAGACCGGTGTTGTCATACTTACCCTTCTCCTTTCTTTCTTTTCTTTATTATTTTTTCTCCCTCCCACTTTGATTTCTGGCAGGGTTGCATTCTTCTTCTTCCCAACTCTATGTTCGGTTCGACCGATCTTGTACTAATGATGTTCGGCCTACACCTATAAGTGTTAAATCCGAACACAGTTCCCGGGGGCTTCTTTTCTGAAGCAAATGTTTTTATGCTATAAGCACTTATGCACATTTATTGTGTACGCGTACTTTCCCTGTCGTTTTTTACGCCATCTTATGCATCAATTCGAACTAAGAATTTGCCAAGCTGGGTTGCCTTGCTCCTGTGCTTACCCTCTACGTTCCCGATTGTTCGGCTAGAGGGTAAAGGGAGCACCTCTGCGATTGTTACGACCGGGTCATCCGGATACGTACCTCAGATGGGTGAAGCCAAAAGCTAGCTATCTTCAGTAGACAATTGATCGGCTACGACGGATTCAACTATGGCCATCATGACCATTATTCGGGTTTTTTCCTTCACACAAGCCCTTGGCCGCACACTAACAATATACGACCTTTTTCCTACGACTTACGTAGCACCCCTGAAGAAAGGTATCGATAGGGTTACTATTTTCTTCAGAAGATGTTTCTTACGCTCAACAGTAATATAACATATCTCCCTGCGTGCTTTCTGTCTGTTTGCACCACATGGCCGGATTGACTGGTTCCCTGAACATAGTTCCCTCCCCGCCGGGTGATAACTTTCAAGGAACACTCCCAAGCTCTTAGCACGGGAGGTTAAAGCGGATGGCCGGTTAAGACAAAGTTCACAACACAGACGGAGTTATTTTTTGATTACAAAGTACATAGCTACATATGATCATACATCTGGCTGCTGATCGAGATTATCAATTATGGTGTCCAGGGAGCAGTCTTGTTGTGAGAGACGGGTGGCAGGCATCACCTGGTCGTATACTAGGTGGAGCGGCACTTCTTGTCCATCTGCCCCCATTGGTCCAACCTGAGCCATACGCTCGGGGTCCAGTCCGGTATAGCGGGTCTTGATCATCGCCCACGCCTCTCGTGCTCCCTCCCGGCAAGCCGATGTCTTCCACAGCTCGAACCTAGCTCGGGCTCCCTTGAAGCGATCGATTAGTTCGGTCATCCTCTCCGGCGGTTGCTCGGCAGGCCATAGTGCCTTCACCATGCTTTTCATGGCCTTCCGAGCCCGCTCATGAAGGGCAGACAGCTCCTTCAGCAGATTCCCCTGGTAGGATCCGATTTCCTCTTTGGGTCGCCCAGACAATAGACCTGCATATGAGTCACGGCATGTGTATCACACCTCACTTATAAGAGATACTTTCCGATGTTAAAATCACACTTACCGAATATGACTCTTTGTAAATTCTGGTTTTCTCCTTGGGCCTGGGCCAATTGAGCCTTTAAGCTCTCAATCTGTTCGGCTTGTTGACTGTTCTCCTCCTTCAGGCGGTTCTTCTCTTCAAGATGCTGTTGTAACACGTGATGGCCAGCCTCCAGCTGGGACTCAGCATATTGCTGAGATTCTCGGGCTACATCCAAATCTTTTTGTAATTGCCCTATTGATTCAGCTGCTACATAGTACCCTTGCGTAAGCATGGGAAATACTAAAGATCAGCAGAATATATACACTAACCGTGTGCCTCCCGAGTAAAGCTCTTCACTTGCTCCAGTTCGGCCTTCAAAGATTCGACCTGTGTTCGGCTGGCTTCCAGTTCCTTGGCCAGTTGCTCGCACTGCTGCTTTGAGGCCTACATTACCAGTCGATTAGTACGGGGATCCTTAATTCGGTCGTACCGACCAATTTAAGGCTGGGGGGCTACTGAGTCTACACAAGTGTTCGGACTTCAATAAACAACTACTTCCTGCAGGCTGGACGATATCAACTTCACAGCCTCCCCGAACCCAGCTCGGGCAGCTCCGAGGTGTGCATCCGCCGTGCGCAGAGCACCGAACTCTTGTTCGGAAAAGGCGGGGTGACGCAGGGCTTCTCGTCGCCGCCGATGATGCATAGCGCTCCCAACCTCTGATTTGGTGATAGATATGGCGTCACCTGAATCGGCTGGGGCGGGATTGACGGTGGGGGCTCCTGCTGCAGGATCAGCATGGGCGGAAGGCCTGGAGTCTTGGGCACCGCTAGACGTCCTTATGACGTCCTCGGCAGGGGACGGCCGAACCCTTTGCCTGAATATTTTGGCAAAATGGTCTCTTGTCAGACTTTATCAAATCATGATGCTAAATCAAGCGATCAAGAGAAATACCTTTGGGATGAACTCGTAGGCGCACTCGCCCCTGTGATCGGCTCATTTGCCGAATCCTTATTGCTTTCCAATCCGGACACTGCCATCGCTGCCGGTGTATGTCGCGCGGACCTACGGCATTTGGGGGTAGGAACCGGCACGTTGGGGTTAGTGGAGGACACTTGCCTCTTATGGGACGTCTTTTTCTTCTTCTTGCTTGCTGCAGGGGAAGGGAAGGATCCAGGGTAATCAGCAATGATGGCCACCTTGGAGCCGTCAAGGCCCTCCTGGTACAAAACCCCGTCTTCGAGTTCGATTGACAGGTCTGGGTCTTCGTGATAGCCCGGATCGTCCTCGCGGGAATAGTCCTCGGGCTGAGGAGTCAGACAGTTAACTGTCTCGATGAAGCTCCTCCATTCCTATTCACATAAAGATAAAAGACTCCGGTCAAGGAGGACAAATTGAGAAACCCGAATTGTGGTCACAGGACTGAAAGGCTCACCCATTCGATGGGATTGTGGCTCGAGTACCCCTCCTTGGTCGATCACCGAATAAAATCTTCTTGCTCCCCTTTGTATAGGTCGGCAAGTGCGGCGGCCAGTGTTGTTTGATCGGCAGGACCCAGTCTTCGGGAGCGAGTAGTGTCGCTTGTCCCGTTATAACACCACAAAGGGTGTATCCTCTGTTGTAAGGGCTGGACGCACCGGGTGATGGCAGCGGCCATGACGTCTATCATAGTCAGCTTATGGTGAGCTAGTATCCTCACACGAGCTGTTAAGCGCTGTACTTCAACGCTGTCCTCTTGGGACGGGCTCTTCGGGCGCCAGTTGTACCTTTTCTTCAAAGGGGCGTCGGAGTATTCGGGCAGACCCCTGCGTGCTGGCTCGAATAAGGGGACATCCTCGATATAAAACCATTCCGAAGTCCATAGTTCGGACTCCTTCGGTGTCCCCACAGGGTATCCCGTCCCCGCTATACGGCATACCTCGGCTCCGCCGACCTCGAAAATTGTCTTGTCTCGAGTGCGAGGAACAAGGCAGAAGTATTTCCTTCACAAATTGAAATGCGCCTCGCAGCCCAGGAACATCTCGCAAAGGGCGACAAAGCCCGAGATGTGCAGGATAGACCCTGGGGTGAGGTGGTGGAGTTGGATCCCATAAAACACTAGTAGACCTCTCAGGAACGGATGGATGGGAAACCCGAGACCCCGCAGGAGATAGGGCACGAGGCATATGCGCTCCCCCTTTTTAGGATTGGGGAAATTCTCCGCGAGGGCCTCACCGTTGAATGATGTCAAACCAGCGCGGACGGTTGTCATATCCGAGGAAGGAAGGTACCCTTGGGTCTCAAGGTTGCGAACTCGAAGGAGCGACACGGAGCAGCTAGTCCAATCCCCGGGACGGGATCCGTAAGGATCCGAGGAGGAACCAGGGGCGCTCGCCATCTTTGGTGGAGACCTTTTTTCGCTGGAGGATTTTTTCGGTGAAGAATAAGAGGAAGAAGATGTGGCTTGGACCACGGCTCAGTTTGTTTAAATGGGTGATGCCTCATTTATATTAGGGGTAGTTTTGTAAAGAGCTACTGAACCGCTCGTCTCCCCGCGATGCGCGAAGTCCAAGAAACGCTATTACTATGGACCCAGCAATCCTGCGGCGTTTGGGATTTCTTCGATGATAGGATGGTTGCCGAACAAGAAGGATGGAGGGACTCGCCTCGCAAGCCGAAGACATGCAAGACTGTCCGAATATACCTCGGCGTTGGAGGCTAGTCCGGGGGCTACTGAGGGAGTCCTGGTTTAAGGGGTCCTCGGATGGCCGACCTGTTTCTTATGGGCCGGACTGTACGGGCCACTTGATGAGCATTAGAAGATCAGAGGCCCGGTCGCCAAGGTGAAAGTTTGGAGGAGCCATGACGTGTCCTCCAAGATACCGACAGTAGATAGGCATGTTTTTTCCCTTTGATGTGCAACCGACTATGTATAAACCCTAGGCATCCTCGGCATCTATATAAGCCGGAGGGTTTTAGGTTGTAGACCAGCATAACTCATCTAGGGTTTAGTTACTTGATCTCGAGGTAGATCAACTCTGTAATCCCCATACAATCAATATAATCAAGCAGGACGTAGGGTATTACCTCCATAGGAGGGCCCGAACCTGGGTAAAACCTTGTCCCCTTTGTCTCCTGTTACCATCGATCCAAGTATCATAGTTCGGGACCCCCTACCCTGTAGAAGATATGCCCTAGAGGCAGTAATATCAGTTACTTTTGTATCTCCAAGTTTGTAATGAATGTTTATGATCCATGCTATAACTGCAATGATTCTCGAGTCTGCAATATCCACGAGGCCCGGAGGGAAACTCATTTGCACGTGTGGTATAATAAACGGAAATATGTATTCCTAGTCTTGCCTCTAAAACTGGCTCAAGTATTGCATGATGATCCTGTTTTCCTGATCATGGGCATGGCTATGCCGGCAATTTTGAGGGCACGATGTTGGTAGAACACTTGTGTTGAATCGACCCAAATTGATGTTATGCTATGAGATATATTCGTCACAAGTTAATGGTTAATAACACTGAGATGGTTAATGTTTGCATGATTCCTTAGACCATGAGAGTATCGAGTTTCTTCATGCTTGCTTCATGAACTTTGGGGTTTGTTAAATGTCATCCGTAAATGGGTGGCTATTACGGCAGCTTACGGGTTCATGGAAAAGTATGTCAAGTAACTTGATAGCTCAAGATTGGGATTTGCTCCTCCGACAATGGAGAGATATCTCTGGGCCCTCTCGGTGTTACGGTATCCATCATCGTCTGGTCAGACACTTTGTGATTTGATCATGGGGATGCCGGAACACGGGGACGAGAAAAGAGAACAATACCGGCAACGAGGTAACTGGCATAGTGGACAAGTTGTTGATCCACGAGGATGCCAACATGTCTCACCTCGGGTAATTGTAACATATCGCGAAGCAACAGGAATAGCACACGCCAACTGGAGGTTCACTCGAATATTTATTCGTGTGGGTATAGGGATCGATATGGGTGTCCACGGCTCCGATGTTGATCATTGATCGGAAGGAGTTCCGGGTCATGTCTATACTTCACCGAACCTATAGGGTCACGCGCTTAAGGATCATCTATCTGCTGAATACTAGATAGGGAGTCGGAGAGAAAGTTTTCCTGAAAAAGTTTTCGGAGACAGCGGAAAAGTTCCGAAGAAAGAGGTCGCCGGATAAATTCCGGTGAAACTGGAAAAGTTGTTTCAGGGGATACCAAAAAGTCAAATTAGTTTTGGCACGTGCCTGATAATTCTTGGAGAGTGCCAGAATCGTTCTGGAAACTTTTTGGAATTTTCCGGGATGAAAACTGGAAATGTTCCGGAGCTGCCGGAACCGCTTCAGATGCTTTTCGCAGATGAAAATCGCTAATCCGGAATTGTTCCGGATCGCATTGAAACATTTTTAGTGGGTACTGGAAATGTTCTAAGACCACATAAATATTTTCAGTTCGATCAGACGCTGAAAAATGTCGTCGTGAATAGTGAAAGTGCTTTTTGGATATTTATGGAAAATCACCTTTTGGGATATTTCCCAAAAGGCTTCTAGAAGGCCTTGGGGACCAAGGAAGCCCCTCATGGGGGGGGGGGGGGGGGGCCAAGGGTTGGCCGGCCAAGGGTGGAGCTCCTCCATGGAGCTCCACATGGCACCCATTTTCCTTCTTATGATTTTTATGTGTGACATAAAGTGGGATATTTTGGTACTTGAAGTGACCATCCTACCCCTTGGTTTTCCTATAAATAGGAGGTGAGTGGGCTGCCCACTTCCTCATCCTTGGTGCTCATACACATGCTTTGCTTTGCAAGCTCTCTCTCTCCCTCCCACGAAAAGAGTTTTTCGTAGAGCCGAAAGGCTGTCTGGGTTCCGGCAGGAACTAGTTCTGGACGGCGAAGCCCTGCCGGATAGATGACACCGTATGTGTGCAACCCCGTAGGGAGGTCGTAGTTTCGATCTTTTGCCCGAGAGGCTGTTCGTGTGTCCTCCCGAAGGGCTGTCCGAGTCTCCGTTCGAGTTTCGAGGGTCCCCCGAAGGGCTGTCCGCGACATCGTCCGGGGGACTGTCCGACCGCCTCCCGAAGGGCTGTCCGACGAGGGAGTACATCCTCGCGGTTGGGAGGTTATAAAATCCTAGCTGCGGGGATCTGCACCAACGATCTCCATCGACGCTTCTTCCGCTGCGCTTCGAGTCGGTACGGATCAGATCAAACCTTGTATGCAGTCTCCATAGTGGTCCTGGGCGTGCTCGCTATACCGGAAATTTTTATTTTTTGTCGCGTTCCCCAACAGTGGCATCAAGAGCGAGGCTATGCGTAGATGCATGTTATGATCTAGAATACATGAGATGTATGGGTATTGCATAGTATAATTTTGTAGTAGATAAGATCTATTACTGAAAATTATTTGTGCGGGTAGCAGATGAAATCTGTTACCCGATGTTCCTGTTGCTTCCCGTGAATTTGCGTAGTCCTGATCTTGACGGCATGGTAGAATCTCACAAAGTTCTGGCAATCCGCGATCCTTTCATGCTGCTCCTGAGTATGCTGATTGACAGATCAACGAAGTGCTAACAATTCTTTGGGTTCCACCATAGTTAAAGAAAGATGGATGTTTCGCAGACGAAAGGGCAATGCAGATATGATCTGCACGGGGGTCACGCGTATGACGAAGTTTAGTATGGGGCTCGAGATTTTATTATCTCGTGTTTCATACACCCTGGAAAGTTAATCTAGCAACTTGAATTATCATACTTGATGATGAGCGTTGGTAGCTGCGGTTTAAGTAAAAACCTTAGAAGCCACGTAAAATAAAATTTTGTATAAACCGATTAGAGGCGTCTAACTTGGTTTTGCAGGATGGTTTGCATGTGATGTGGTATAGCAGGTCTCTCATTAATTTGATTATGTATGAGATGACTATGTGATGTAATTTAACATGACCTGCGTGTCATGATTCGGCATGATGGCTGGAGCCATATGATTGCACTTTAATGACCTGCGTGTCAACCTTATGTAATGCACTTATTTTATTAGCTATAGAGATAGCAATATTATCTGGTGCATCGACAAGGTGGTGACAATCTTCGCGAAGGTGTAAACCGACGCGAATGCCGAAGACGAAGAAATACTTGACTTCTCCGTCAGAAGGGGCTATACCATATCATGCTATTATGAATTGCCTGAGATGTTTATCCCTCTTGATGCACCCTTCTTGATTGCGCGGTAGTCGCTTTTTATTAGGGTGATCTCTCACTAAAAATATCAAGTAGTTAGTGTTCTCCCAAGTGTAGGACCGTCACGACACCTAACTTTTCGGGGTATCACAGGATCTCCCTGGGTACGAACGAATAGGGATGTGTGAGGCGGGTGAGTTGAGACCTCGCAGCGAGATCACTTAGTTGTCTTGACGTTCTGGAAGGATCTCCCTGAGCTCGGAACACGCCCATCGAAAGATGAACAAGAGTCACATAGAGATGTGATCGGCAAGTTTGCCTACCGATTGAAGTTCGCGCCATCAGTGTTCATCTCGTTCAATGGCGTTGAATGGATATGCGGATCTTGAATCACTCACAATCAATTATGAGAGATATTGATTTGAGTGGGAGTGCACTTTAGAATAAAACTGTTTATTCACTAGTGCAAAAATCATTATGAACAAAGTCTAAGTGAAATTGTGTTTTCCGTTGTAGATCAAATGGCTCGCAACAGCGCGTTCAACTTAGGCCCGATGTTAGAGAAAGAGAAGTTAGCTGCGAATGGAAACAACTATGCGGACTAGGTCCGTACCCTGAGGATTGTCCTCGGGAGTGCTAAGAAAGTGTACGTGCTTGACGGACCTCTTCCACCTAAGCCGGCGGCAACAGCCGCGGCAGACATACAAAATGTCTGGACCACTAAGGATGATGATTTCAACTTAGTGCAGTGCCTCATGCTGTCTTGCATGAGTTCAGAGCTTCAAAAACGTTTTGAATTCCATAACTCCTTTGATATGATCAAGGATCTGGATGCTCTGTACAAGTTTAATGCACGGTCTGAACGTTTTGATATCATGAAAATGATGGCGGAGACCAAGATGGCTGAGGGTAGTTCAGTTGGCGAGCACGTCGTCAATATGATTGGCTACGCTGAAAGGCTTAAAACCCTGGAATTTCCACTTCCAGAAGAACATGTTATGGACTTGTTGCTAGGTTCACTCCCCCCGTCTTATAGCGGTTTTATCATGAACTACAACATGAATGGGATGAATAAAACACCTAATGAGGTGCTTGCCATGCTGAAAACTGTTGAAGGAGGACTGCGGAAAAATCGCAAGCAAGTGTTGCTTGTGAATAAAACTGCCCGTTTCAATAAGAAAGGCAAGCCAAAGAAGGGCAAGGGCGCCGGTAAGACCGGCTTCCAACGCAAATCTAAGGGCGGAGCCAAGAATGAAACTGAGTGCTTCTACTGCAAGGGCACAGGACACTGGAAGAGAAACTGCAAGAAGTATCTGGAAGATAAGAAGTCCGGAAAAACCGGAAAAGGTATAATTGTTATACAAGTTAATGTCATTGACGTTTTGCTTGCTAGCGAAAATTCTAAGTCTTGGGTATTTGATACCGGATCGGTTGCTCACATTTGCAACTCGATACAGGGGCTTCAGAAGGTGCGCAAGCTGGCAAAGAATGAAGTCGTGATGGTGTCGGGAGCGGCGCTGGGATCGCCGCTCAAGCCGTCGGCATTATGCCTCTACGTCTCCCTTTAGGATTTATTTTGGAACTTAGTAACTGTTATTTTGTTCCGTTGTTGTGTAGAAACATTATCTCTGGATCATGTTTAGTACACGATGGGTACTCCTACAAGTCTGAGAACAATGGTTGTTCACTTTATTGTAAGGATATGTTTTATGGATTTGCACCCATTGTTGGGGGCGTTTTCATACTGAATCTTGAATGTGAAAATGATGTCTTTAACGTGAATGCTAAACGCCTTAAGAAGGCTGATACCACCACCACTTTCATGTGGCACTGTCGGCTTGGCCACATCGGAAAGAAACGCATGCAAAGACTCCATAAAGATGGAGTTTTACCGTCCCTTGATTTTGAATCATTTGACACATGTGAGGCTTGCTTGATGGGAAAAATGACCAAGACGCCGTTCACGGGTCATCCTGAACGGGCAAGTGAATTATTGGAAATAATACATAGTGATGTATGTGGTCCAATGAGCATAATCGCACGGGGTGGGTATTTCTACTTCGTGACTTTTACTGATGATTTAAGTAGGTATGGCTATATCTACTTGATGAAGCATAAGTCGGAAACCTTTGAAAAGTTCAAAGATTTTCAGAATGAGGTAGAAAATCATCGTAACAAAAAGATTAAGTTTCTGCGGTCTGATCGCGGAGGCGAATATCTTAGTCACGAGTTTGGCCAACATCTGTGTGACCGTGGAATCGTTTCACAGCTTACGCCTCCCGGAACTCCACAGAGAAATGGAGTATCGGAAAGACGTAACCGAACCCTATTGGACATGGTAAGGTCGATGATGTCCCTTACGGATCTTCCAATATCTTTTTGGGGTCACGCACTAGAAACTGCCGCTTATACATTAAACAGAGCACCGTCTAAGTCTATAGAGACGACGCCATTTGAATTATGGTATGGGAAGAAACCCAATGTGTCGCATCTCAAGGTTTGGGGTTGTGAAGTGTATGTGAAATGTTTACAACCAAGCAAACTCGACCCCAGAGCAGACAAATGTTACTTTGTAGGTTATCCAATTAACACCATTGGGTATTCCTTCTATCACAAGTCCGAGGGCAAAGTGTTTGTAGCAAAAGTTGGACATTTTCTCGAGAAAGAATTTCTCGCCAAAGAATTAAGTGGGAGGACAGTACAACTTAATGAGATTAGTGAATCTTCGGCAACCGTTGTTATGGCTAAGGAACCAGAAGAAATTCCGCTAATTATCCCTACAACCGAGCCGGAACTTGTCGCATGTGATGCGGAAACTTCAAACAATGTTGTAACTGAACCGCGCAGATCAGGTAGGGCTATCCAGCCACCTGAGTGGTTTCATAACGAAATCTTCATTCTTGAAGACAATGAACCTGCGCACTACAAGGAAGCGATGGCGGGGCCTAGCTCAAGGGAATGGCACAAGGCCATGAAATCCGAGATGGAATCCATGTACTAAAACCAAGTTTGGAACTTGGAAGAACTTCCAGATGGCATAAAACCCATTGGTTGTAAATGGATTTTCAAAAGAAAGACGGACGCGGATGGTAACATTACTATCCACAAAGCTAGACTTGTCGCGAAAGGGTTCAAGCAAGTTCCAGGAGTGGACTACGACGAGACTTTCTTGCCCGTAGCTATGCTTAGGTCTGTTCAGATATTACTAGCAATTGCTGCTTATTTCGATTATGAAATATGGCAGATGGATGTCAAAACGGCTTTCCTAAATGGAAACCTTGAAAGGGATGTATACATGATACAGCCAGAAGGTTTTGTCGATCCTAAGAATGCTGGAAAGGTATGTAAGCTTCAGAAAGCTATTTATGGTCTGAAGCAAGCATCAAGGAGCTGGAACATTCGTTTTGATGAAGTGGTCAAAGAGTTTGGCTTCATCAGGAACGATGAAGAATCTTGTGTTTACAAGAAGTTTAGTGGGAGCGCAAAAGCATTTCTAATCTTGTATGTGGATGACATATTGTTGATTGGAAATGATGTGAAATTTCTTAGCGAAATAAAAGACTCATTGAAGAAGAGTTTTTCAATGAAAGACTTAGGCAAAGCGGCATATGTATTGGGCATCAGGATCTATAGAGATAGATCAAGACGCCTAATAGCGCTTAGCCAAAGCACGTACATTGACAAGGTGTTGAAAAGGTTCAACATGGAGAATTCCAAGAAAGGCCTACTCCCCATGTCACCTGGCACAGTGCTTTGCAAGAATCAGTGTCCTCGGACCCTCGATGAGCGAGTACAAATGAATGATATTCCATATGCTTCGGCAGTTGGTTCTATTATGTATGCCATGCTATGTACAAGACCGGATGTTTCCTATGCGCTAAGTGTTAGCAGCCGGTACCAAGGTGATCCAGGATTGGAACACTGGGCAGTCAAGGGTATTCTTAAGTACCTCAGAAGGACCAAGGATTTACTCCTTGTGTACGGAGGTGATGAAGAGCTCATTGTAAGTTGTTACACTGATGCAGGCTTCATGACTGACCCAGATGACTTCAAATCTCAATCTGGCTATGTTTTCATATTGAACGGCGGCGCAGTTGATTGGAAAAGTTCCAAACAAAAGACTGTGGCGGATTCTACAACGGAGGCGGAATATGTTGCTGCTTCAGAAGCCTCCAAGCAGGCTGTCGGAATCAAGCAATTCCTTGAAGACCTTAGTGTGGTTCCAAGTGCTCTGGACCCGGTGGAGATCTATTGTGATAATAGTGGCGCCGTGGCTCAGGCAAGGGAGCCATGTTCGCACCATAAGACAATGCATATTCAACGCAAATATAAACTCATTCGACATCATGTCGAAGAAGGTTTAGTGAAAGTACGCAAAGTTCACACGGATCTGAATGTGTCAGACCCGATGACTAAGCCTCTACCACGAGCAAAGCATGAGCAACACCGGAAAGCCATTGGTGTTAGGGAAGCCATGTAACTGGATTATGACTCTAGTGCAAGTGGGAGTCTGTAGGAGATATACCCTAGAGGCAGTAATATCAGTTACTTTTGTATCTCCAAGTTTGTAATGAATGTTTATGATCCATGCTATAACTGCAATGATTCTCGAGTCTGCAATATCCACGAGGCCCGGAGGGAAACTCATTTGCACATGTGGTATAATAAACAGAAATATGTATTCCTAGTCTTGCCTCTAAAACTGGCTCAAGTATTGCATGATGATCCTGTTTTCCTGATCATGGGCATGGCTATGCCGGCAATTTTGAGGGCACGATGTTGGTAGAACACTTGTGTTGAATCGACCCAAATTGATGTTATGCTATGAGATATATTCGTCACAAGTTAATGGTTAATAACACAGAGATGGTTAACGTTTGCATGATTCCTTAGACCATGAGAGTATCGAGTTTCTTCATGCTTGCTTCATGAACTTTGGGGTTTGTTAAACGTCATCCGTAAATGGGTGGCTATTACGGCAGCTTACGGGTTCATGGAAAAGTATGTCAAGTAACTTGATAGCTCAAGATTGGGATTTGCTCCTCCGACAATGGAGAGATATCTCTGGGCCCTCTCGGTGTTACGGTATCCATCATCGTCTGGCCAGACACTTTGTGATTTGATCATGGGGATGCCAGAACACGGGAACGAGAAAAGAGAACAATACCGGCAACGAGGTAACTGGCATAGTGGACAAGTTGTTGATCCACGAGGATGCCAACATGTCTCACCTCGGGTAATTGTAACATATCGCGAAGCAACAGGAATAGCACACGCCAACTGGAGGTTCACTCGAATATTTATTCGTGTGGGTATAGGGATCGATATGGGTGTCCACGGCTCCGATGTTGATCATTGATCGGAAGGGGTTCCGGGTCATGTCTATACTTCACCGAACCTATAGGGTCACACGCTTAAGGGTCATCTATCTGCTGAATCCTAGACAGGGAGTCGGAGAGAAATTTTTCCGGATAAAGTTTTCGGAGACAGCGGAAAAGTTCCGAAGAAAGAGGTCGCCGGATAAGTTCCAGTGAAACTGGAAAAGTTGTTTCAGGGGATACCAAAAATTCAAATTAGTTTTGGCACGTGCCTGATAATTCTTGGAGAGTGCCAGAATCGTTCTGGAAACTTTTTGGAATTTTCCGGGATGAAAACTGGAAATGTTCCGGAGCTGCCGGAACCGCTTACTGAAAATGTTCCGGAGCTGCCGGAACCGCTTCAGATGCTTTTCGCAGATGAAAATCGCTAATCCGGAATTGTTCCGGATCGCATTGAAACTTTTTTTAGTGGGTACTGGAAATGTTCTAAGACCACATAAATATTTTCAGTTCGATCAGACGCTGAAAAATGTCGTCGTGAATAGTGAAAGTGATTTTTGGATATTTATGGAAAATCACCTTTTGGGATATTTCCCAAAAGGTTTCTAGAAGGCCTAGGGGACCAAGGAAGCCCCTCATGGGGGGCCCCCAAGGGTTGGCCGGCCAAGGGTGGAGCTCCTCCATGGAGCTCCACATGGCACCCATTTTCCTTCTTATGATTTTTATGTGTGACATAAAGTGGGATATTTTGGTACTTGAAGTGACCATCCTACCCCTTGGTTTTCCTATAAATAGGAGGTGAGTGGGCTGCCCACTTCCTCATCCTTGGTGCTCATACACATGCTTTGCTTTGCAAGCTCTCTCTCTCCCTCCCACGAAAAGAGTTTTTCGTAGAGCCGAAAGGCTGTCTGGGTTCCGGCAGGAACTAGTTCTGGACGGCGAAGCCCTGCCGGATAGATGACACCGTATGTGTGCAACCCCGTAGAGAGGTCGTAGTTTCGATCTTTTGCCCGAGGGGTTGTTCATGTGTCCTCCCGAAGGGCTGTCCGAGTCTCCGTTCGAGTTTCGAGGGTCCTCCCGAAGGGCTGTCCGCGACATCGTCCGGGGGACTGTCCGACCGCCTCCCGAAGGGCTGTCCGACGAGGGAGTACATCCTCGCGGTTGGGAGGTTGTAAAATCCTAGTTGCGGGGATCTGCACCAACGATCTCCACCGACTCTTCTTCCGCTGCGCTTCGAGTCGGTACGGATCAGATCAAACCTTGTATGCAGTCTCCATAGTGGTCCTGGGCGTGCTCGCTATACCGGAAATTTTTATTTTCTGTCGCGTTCCCCAACATACCCGAGATCCGCCGGTTTTGCACCGACAGCATGGGGGCTTTGTAGGATTCCTTCATAGATTAGCTTACGCTTGAGAACCAAATCGCCCATAGTGTTACGACAAGCCCAGTCAATCTCGCACGTGGTAAGTTTTCAATCATCTCAAAGATCCATTGTTTCACATTGTGATTCTCTGGCAATTATGTTAGATAGAGTTAGAAACAATGGGTTTGTGAAAGGGGTGTTGAATAAAAAAATTAAATAATGGGGTCAATATGTTGCAGTATGCAGATGACATCATCTTCTTACTACATGATCATGAGGACCGTGCTAGGAATCTGAAATTTATTCTCACTACCTTTTTGCGGATGTCTGGCCTTACTATTAACTTTCACGAAAGTGTGATTTTTCTTGTTTGGGGAAGCTATGAACAAGTCTGCACTTTATCAGCAAATATTTACCTGTGAGTTGGGGAATGTTCCTTTAAAATACCTCGGTTTGCATGTTCCTGATATCAGAATTAGAAATAAATTTTGGAAAATTATTACTATGAAACTTGAAAAATATGTGCTTGATGGCAGGGGAGATTGTTGAATATTGGTGGAAGAGTCATGTGAGTGCAATCTTTCTTAACCAATATACCTCTTTTGATGATGTCATTTTATACTTTGCCTGTGGGTATCAGGAAGAAGCCTGACTTCTTTACAACTAGATTGGTTTGGCAATCTTGCTTAACCAATATACCACTTAGTTAATTAGAAAACTTGTTGTACCACTAGTGCAGAAAACGCTAGTGCCGACGTTCTAAAAACCACATTGCTGGCGTGACGGGTCGACGCCACCAATATGGCACCATTGTTAACAAAATACCGATGGCAGGCGGGCCCCACGCCATTGGTATTTTACATACTGGTGGCGTGGCACTATTCACTCACGCCACCACTAAGTGAAATAGCAATGGCGTGGCATACATTCAAACGCCACTACTATACCATGGTACTAGTGAGGTGCCCACTAACTCCAACGCCACCACTAGAAATTTGACAAAACAAAAAAAATAGGTTTGACATGACTACAAAATTAAGAAAATACATACGATACATGCATACATATGTTTCGTCCACATATCCAATTCATACATTTAGTATATATACATTGCGAAGATACACCGCCGCGCTTAGAGGCTTGTCGTCATTGTCATTGTTGTAGCCCCGTGTCGATCGATGTCGCCGCCTTCACCATCGCGACCCCTTGTCGATGTTGCCATCGTCGCCGCCGCAACCCCATGTCGATGTCGTCGTCGTCGCCGTAACATCTTACTTCCAACCCAAATGAACCATTAGTTATTAGCTAAAATATAGACTGTACACTTATTATTATTATTGTTTGTGTTCTCACATGTCTTTCCAAACAAATCACAGCAACTAAGCTATAGTATTGTTTAAATCAAGGAAGGATAGATCGATTAGGAAGAGATGTCTATCTCATTGACTCTTTGTGCTGCAGTCTACATTTGCATACTATCTGTTCCTTGAAAGAAACCTCGAAATCTTAAGGAAACCAAACTAGCACAGAATAATCTTAGGGTGCAGGTGGTCCAAACTAGCACGAAACTCTTCTCTTAGATTTTATATTAACACCAACAAAAAAGAAGGCATGCAGATAGATTTACCTACTCACAAGGTTCAGTTAAGTGCAAGAAATATGAAAGATCCATATAGAAAATAATTAACCAGTCATACTACAAACCATGGACCATGGACTCTATAGAAGATCATGGTCAAGTTTTAAAAACCAGTAGCAAAATTGAGACCATAGACTATACAAAATACTAGTGACCCAGTTCACAAGTGTAACATCAAGCTAAGCGTGTTTCCCAGAAATACGGATGCTACAAAACCAAGAACAACAAATATGTTTTGTTCTTTTTCTTATCTTTTTTATAGTACATGATTTTGAAAGGAGAGAAAGAAAAATTATCAAGAATTACAGGGCATGAATACATATGGATACTATCAAGGAGTTCTGCATTTTCTATGTCTATTAAATCATGATGCTGCACTAAAATTGGACTTCATTATTATAATCAAATGTAGCATAATATAATTATTGCTACCTTGATAGACTTAGCTGTACTACCTTGATAGATGTAGCGTAACCGAACAAGTGGTTTATTTTATTTTTCTGAACACTCAGAGCATGCGCCAACCTGCAAAATGATGGACAAATCAGATGTTCATTCCATTTGCAAGAAAAGATCCATTGTTAAGTTAGGGGAATTAAGTTCAGTATGCAATTATGAATGACGAACAAAGGCCAAATGGGCAGAGGCCGCTGGAGGTCTTTAGGAAGCAAATCTTCTACTTGTATACGAAATACACAATTAATGTATAGACTTGTCATATTACTAACGTGCATACACGGTACATTTGCTCCATCTAAATCCATTTTACTCTTATCATATCAAGGATTCTGAAAGGTGCATTTTAGATGCAATTTAATACTGGCACCTATTAGCACTTTCTTCACACACAAAACGATGACACAAAATAGTAACAATATAAAAACTGCACGTGATTTTCCAAATTCAACTGTAGAACATCACTAACCAAGACAACTAGTTGATCTGCATTCTTTGATATACGCATAGTAATCTTATTAGGCACTAGTCTTCTACAACTCTATGAAAATTTTGAACTAGATGGGGGAAATTTAAGTAGAGCAGAGCAACACACGGATAAGAGTGAGTAGATCAAGTAGTTAAAACTACATCAAAACAACACCATCCAATGTGGACATTGCCAATAGCATATAAGAATGTGTGATTAGTCAGTGTGGACATTACCACTCTGCTGGAACTGAACCTAAACTATTCTGCTAAAACTGAACCTTTTACGTACCAAAATGCAATCTGCTGCTCGTCCAGATGATTTGCTCGTAGCCTCCCACCGCAACCTCCTTGCGTGGGGAGAGGTGCACGCACATGAGGCCAGTGGAGCCGAAGAGAGCACGGCCGGCTACGGCAGCGTCGCCGGGTCAATCGCCATCGACCACCGAACGAAGCAGCACACGCGGGGCGCGAAGGCCACGACTAGGAAATGGAACCATGTGGGGGAGAGCGCGGAAGGAGTCAAGACGGGTTACCCAGAGGCGCGGGTGCCGCACCGCCGGCAGCCATGTCGCCGCCGTGCCAGAACCCTAGCCACGGGTTGGTCGCGCCTGGCACAGGAGGCGGCGAACGGCTAATCGAGCAGGTGGATTGGGTAGATCTGTCAGAGTGGAGCACCGGCGTTGTATGGCGTCGGTGGGAGTCGCCGGAATCGGTCGGTGAAGGTGGCGGCGATTGCGAATCTGGGGAGAAAGCTCGACTGAGAGGGAGAGGGGCTCAGTTGCGTTGACTCTCAGCCTCGAGGGCCACTGTGCACTGGATTTGTTTACAGTGGCGTGAGATAGGAAATGTACATGGTGGCGTGACTGTTTGCTTGGACGTCATCACTAGCTCGTTCAATTTTGTTTTCTTTTTAAAATAATTTGTCCCATTAGTAGCGACGTGGTAAAAAGGCAAACGTCAATAGTAATCTCAATATTAGTGACGTGGTAAAAGGTCACACGCCACCACTAATTTTTATCGGGCTGGACTTCTGGATCCCAAATACTGGTGGCGTGGATTTTAGGTGGTACGCCACAAGTAATAATATAGTGGTGACGTACCAAATATGACAACGCCACCACTATTTACAAAAAATAGTGGTGACGTGGGTTAAAAATGAGGCGCCACCAATTAGAGTTGTGGCTAGCCATTTCTCTACTAATGTATGCCAAAAGAGCAAGGGGATTTGGGGATTTTGAACCTAGATTTATTGAATAAACCTCTTCTTGCAAAATGGTTTTAGAAACTTGAAACATAATTTGGCCTATGGCAAGATCTTCTACAGAGAATATGTTAAAAACAAATGCATTTATGGTCTTAAACCCAAAGCGGGTGATGTTCATTATGCAACTTTATTCTTGTAGAGTTTATCAATCCGTGGGAGGTGTGGGATTAAGATGGTCTCTATCAAACAACCCTGCAACCAAATACAAGCAATCTCTTGTGTCCCTAACACACCAAACACAATGGTAAATTGTATAGGTGAACTAGTTCGGCGAAGAGATGGTGATACACGTGTAGTATGGATAGTAGGTATAGGTTTTTGTAATCTGAAATGATAAAAACAAGAAGGTAGCAAAAGATAAAAGTGACGGTATTGCAATGCTTGGAAACAAGACCTAGGGTTTATACTTTCGCTAGTACAATCTCTCAACATCATAAACATAATTGAATCATACAATAATCCCTCAAAGTGTAATAGTGAATCACTACAAAGTTCCTATCGAAGAAAGTAGGATGGAAATGTGTATCAACCTTTATACCTAGATTACCTCAATGTCACCACGGGAATCCGCGAGTTGATTAACAAAACATACATCAAGTGATCTCCAAGGATTACCGCGTTATCACTACGGGTATCCACAAGCAAGACATACATCAAGTGATCTCAAATCCAAAGTATTCAATCCAACATATGAAACTTCAAACAGCAAGACTCAATTCATCAGAACAAAGATAGAGAGAGAAGAACACCATATGATCCAACTATATTAACAAAGCCCATGATACATCAAGATCGTGTCCTATCAAGATCGAGAGAGAGAGAGAGAGAGAGAGAGAGAGAGAGATCAAACATATAGCTATTGGTACATACCCTCAGCCTCGAGGGTGAACTACTCCCTCTTCGTCATGGACACCACCAGGATGATGAAGATGGCATCCGGTGATGGCTTCCCTCTCCGGCAAGGTGTCAGAGAAGGCCTCCAGATGAGATCGCTTCGGAACAGGGGTGTCGCGGCGGCCTAAAAGTTCTAGGTTTCTTTCTCGAGGTTTCTCAATTTATAAGAATTTTCAGTATTGAAATCACGCAAAAGGAGTCCTGAGGGGCCCACAAGCTCGCATGGCACTCCCGCCCCCTTGGGCGCACCACATGAGATTGTGATGTCCCCGTGGGTCTTCTGGTCTTTCCTTGAAGCTTCGGGGGTCTCTTATGTTCCAAAAAAAAGTCATCATAAATATTTATCGTGTTTGGACTTCGTTTGGTATGGGTATTCTGCTAAACATATAAATAGGCAAAAAAAACAGGAACTAGCACTAGGCTAAGTTAATAGGCACTAAGTTAATAGGTTAGTTCATAGAAATAATATAAGAGTGAATCAAAACCATATAAAATTATTGTAAACATGTTATTAATACTTATAAATTATAGATACGCTGGGGACGTATCAACGGGGGACTCACATTTTTTGTCCAGTCATCTTAAGGTAAAAGATCTGTTTTTATCGACATGTGAAAAAGAAACCTGGGGATGGCAAAAACACCAGATTCTTGGAAGATTGGTGGTTTGGGGATAAACCACTAAAAGATGCTTACTCTGAATTATATTTACATGTTTTGTTCAAAACATTTCTGTAGGTGGGTCTATTGATAAAGGGTGGAATAGTTTTTATTTTAGAAGAACTTTATGTAGAGTCTTTAGATCTGTGGAACAGTTTGAAAGAGAGGAGTGAAGAGATTGTTATGTATGGAGGAAAAGATGAGCCTCAGTGGATGCTTACAGCAAATTGGAAATTTCTTGCGAAATTCATTTACTTGTTTTTGGTTAAAATCAATTGTGGTTTCCCACAGTTCCTTTGGAAAATCAAAGTCTTGTCAAAATCAAAGTGTTCTTGTGGCTAATGAATAAAAAAAGCATATCAACTAGTGACAACCTTATCAAGAGTGGGTGGAAAGGAAACAAGTGTTGTGTTTTCTGTGGTCAAGATGAAAGTATATATCATTTGTTCTTCACTTACTCTGCGGCTAGATTGATTTGGAGCTTGTTGAGATGTGTCTTTGATATGTCTTCAATTCCTGATAATCTTAATGACTGCTTTGGCAGATGGATCAAAACCTTTCTGAAGAGTGACAAGAATCTAGTGCTTGTTTGGGTTTCGGCACTATTTTGGTCCATCTGGAAATGTAGAAATGATGTGATTTTTGACAGGAAGAAATTTCGCGATCCTATGATGCTTGGGAAACTGTGCAATTGGATCATTGATTGGTCCATTTTGCAGACAAAGGAACGAGAGGAAAAAATGTTGAAGCTGGGAGCAAAGTTAATTGAGCAGGTAGCAAATGATGTTTATCGTGCCGCGCAAGGATGGAAGCATGGGGATTTCAGTTACTTGGCTGAAATCCAAAGACAGTGATGAGAGTCTTGCTGTTATTGGCTCTGGTGAGTTGAAGCCTATGTTGGTGGTCTTACTTGTCATTTTTCATTTTGTGTTGTGTTTGCTAGAACTTCTTTTGCTTCTGGATCTTGAGTGGTCAACGTTGCTTTTAGCTTCATTTTGGCTATCGAGGCCTTGTCTTGTAATCACACTTAATGGATGTTTGGTTGTGTGATTAGACTCTAGCTTCATAGTGGTGCGTGGGGATGTGAGTTTGTAGTGATGTTAGAGCATCTACAGACGGGCGCCCCAAACCCGCCTCAAACGCTCGGATGGACGGCCTGGTTAGCGCCCGACCACAAAAAAGCGATCAAGACAGGCGTCCCAGACGGGCCTCAAACACTCGGGCTAACCGACACCCCTCATATCTAGCCCAAATATGGGGCGAATATGGGGAGGACCGGACGCGACCGAGCGTGTCCGCCATGTCGGACTGACGGTTGGGTCCCACACGGAATTGCTCAAAAACCCAACAGCCTGACAGGCATCTCCTTCGTTGGTGGGCGTGTGAACGCCGCGTGGCGCTGTTCCAGCTCGTCACCCGAGGCCAAAGATCGGCTATTTAACCGATAGGTGTCCCCCAATCCTAGCCACATCCATCTCCTCCCTCTCTGCGCCGCCAGCCCTAGCCATCCACCTCTCTCCCGCTTCCCCGCTCTTCCCACGTCGTCCGGCTTCGACATGGCCCGGCAAAAGAAGACACGTCCGGGAGCCTTTGAGGGGCAGGAATTGCCAAGTCCGGCTGTAGATGCTCTTATGACCAGACGGTTTAGTAATTGAATTCAGAGAGGGTGGCCTCTCTTTCGCTCAAAAAAAAATACCCAACACAAGCATTCTTGATTATTTGAAAAAGCCAATTAGTTTTACTCTGAATTTTGACAAACACAAAACAGTTCCCCGAGTTAATTCATTGCAGGCTTAGTTGCAAACTGTCATGGTAAACACCACCACCGAACTTCCTACAACGCACAAAAGAAACAAAGAGACTGACGTCTAGGTTCGTAGTACTACTATGCAGTATGCACAGCTGAATTTGCAGCTAACCATCTACTCTGCTTCAAGTTTTGCATGGGAAAATATCAGATGATACCGGGACATCCATGATACGGTGATACCGGGACATCTCAGCCGTCGATCCGGAGATCCAATGGTGAACATCGATGTTTTGGACGTGTGCGTAATTATGGTATTCCTCGGGGGTGTTTCTGCAAAACATTGATGTTCACCGTTGGATCTCCAGATCAACGGCTGAGATGTCCCGGTATCACCGTATCATGCACTGTTTGGTATCACCTGATATGCGCCCAGTTTTGCATAACTGCCCTTTGCACGACTTGCTTCTGGTCAGTATAGCAGATGGGGGTAAGGGGACATGCAATGCTGGTCCTGCCACGGGCTGCGCAGCTGCGTCAGGAACGGGTCATTTAGCCAGTCGAACACTCCGTGGCTGCTCGCTGCCGGGAGCTGCAGGCTGGGCAGGTCCAGAGCATCCTGCCTCGCCGCCGATAGCTGCAGGCTGGACATGTTGGACATCCCATGGTTCGCCGCCGGGAGCTGGAGGCCGCAGGGTGCGTTCACGGCCGGGAGCTGAAGATGGAAGGGCGCGTTCGCCGCTTGCGACAGAGACGACGTCGACGCGACGGTGACCGTGGCCATGTCTGCTTCCTTCTTGGCTACTGTTGGCGCGTCGTGGTTGCTGCTGTTGCCAGACGGCGCCACCGACGAGGAGGAGGAGGAGGTGATCAAGAAGTTGTCCTGGACGTTGTCGGACGGCGACACATAGAAGTCGCCTGCTGCGGGGACGGGGCACGCTCTGGCCGCGCCACCGTAGCCGTACCCACCGTTGCTGCCGGACCTCTGCTTCATCTCCTCCATCACAAAGGCTCTCTGCTCGAGCTCCTTGAGCGGCGTGGCCTTCCGGTATACCTTGCACAGCACCGTGTCCTCCTGGGGTGGCGCCGCGCCGGAGTCGGGGAGGCGGTACTCGTTCATGACCCAGTCTGTCTTGGTGCCCCGCGGTGCGCGGCCCTGGTAGAAGACGAGCGTCTTCTTGAGCCCGATGACCCGCTTGGGATCGGCGGTGCTCCGGATGGCCCTGTCCGACCCCGTCGCCTTCCAGAACCCCCGCTCCGTCGTTCGGTTCGGCCGCCCGCCGCTCCCGGCCTTCCGGTCACGCGGCACGAAGAAGTACCACTCCCTCTCGCCGATCTTCGCCATCCCTGCATATCCAGACACTCATATCATCAGCTCGCTGATCAAACATATCCCGGGTCGGTCGATCACTGCGACAATGTTCTTGTGTGTACGTACCGGGAAGATCCCAGGGATCGTGGCGGTAGATGTTGAGGGTGCCGATGATGTCGAAGTGGAGCTTCTTGCCAAGGGCGACGCGGGAGAGGTAGAAGCCGAGGAGCTCCTCCTCCGTGGGGTGGAAGCGGAAGCCGGGGAGGTCCTGGTCGACCTCCATGGTCGACGCCGCCACTGTCATTGCCATTGCTCGCTGCTGCTCTGCTCGATCTGCTTGCAGCTTACTGGGTAGTGGCTTGTACTCGTCTTGCTGCTGCTTCACTGCACTTGCTGGATGATGAAGGCGGTGGTGGTGGCCGGCGTCGGAGTGGTTTTTATAGAGCTTGAAAGTGATGCCAACCTACGCGTTTTCCTGCAGAAAAAGGGTCGCAGACTCGCAGTTTCTTGGCGCCCGGGAAAGCGACTGGTGCTCTAGCACGGTACGCAAGAATGGATTTGTGCCGGCTTTACTTAGCACTAAATTAATCTCTGTCTTTTGGAGACTTAATTTTAATTTGGTGATTGTAGACTTGTGAAGTCACAAACATTGAATCCTTTTCGTCATCCTTTTTCTTAAGGATTGTTCTGTCGCCCTGCTTAGACATTCAGAGTCTGTTCTTGGGTTGTACTAATATTTATGTCCTGGTACTCTCCATTTTGGAAAACCTGGCGGCCAAAAATTTCAGAAAAAGACTAATATTCGCAGGTGCGATTGTTTCTGGAAACATTGCAATGGCTGTGATTTCTTTAGTGCACTTTCACGAGTTTCTTGCGTCTGCTTATCTGCTGTTCAACAGCTCGGGCCTGTTCAACATATTGATGCTTTATTGCAGTGGTAATTATCCAAAACCATCTCCTATGGTGTTGTGGGCGATAGAGTTATATTTGGCACGTAGAGATTGTCTGATATTAGATAGGAATTGTTTCAATTTTATATCTAGGAGACGTCTTGTCCTTCAAGTCTTGTACTTAATATATACTCGTCTTCGAGGCTCAATAATATATCCATTGTATTACGTCAATTTCTCTCTCTGTCCCTTATACATGGTATCAGCCTAACCCCGATCCAAATCCTAGCGCCGTCGCTTCCGCACCGTGCCGTCCTCGGGGCGGTAGATTTCCATGATCGACGCCGGGGGCCACGCCGTGCGTACCTAAAATTCGTCCGCCGGTCATGTTGACTAGGTGTCCTAGAGAGTCTTTTTTCCGATCCTTTGATCCGTGTTTTTCTCTCTCCTGACGGTCGTCTTGATCGACGTTTTTCTTTTTGGGTTTCCGATTTACGATCGGTTTGTGTAACATGTGGCCGTCGCCAAACCCCGCGCCTCTACTCTGACACCGACACGACAACCCGACCTCTTCACCGACTAGCGGCCTCACGCGACGAGAAGTCACCAATGTCACCATGCATAGTGCGCAAGGCGACAGCGGGGTCGTCGGGTGTCGACTACTCTCAAGAATCGTCGAGATACACCTCTGTTGTCTCTTCCCTTTGTTTGGACACTATACTGAAGTGGGTCTGAATGCCTAGTTTGTGCTAGGTAATTCAATTTCAATTATGTTGATTCGAATGATTTTAATGCTAGGCTTGCTAGTTTAGTCTCTAAAACTGTATTAGAATGCCCTGTTATAGAATTTTAAAAATGCAAGTATTTTTGAATGAACTGTTAATATTTGTGCTAGTGTATTTGAATGCAATGTCACTAAATTTTAACATATTTCTGCTACTGAGGGGATATATTTTCTCGTGTTGTAGGCATGAAGATATTTGGTCAATATATATCAAGTTTGAAGGAAAAAAGGTTCATAAATACCAAGATAGACCATAAAGATCTAACTGATGATACCTTGATATCAATAATGATGAGAAATGGCTATGAATTTGATAGCCTATGCTATGTTAAACAGGAAGGGGTAGGGTTGGAACGATTAGTTGTGTTGAACAACAATGGTCAAAATGATATTATTAGGAAGTATGAAGGCACACAAATTATGTATTTGACTGATATGAGGGACAAGAGAGGACATGCAATAGTTTTGTCTCCAACTAAGAAAATATAAGGGATTGAGGAAGGGCCAAGTAAGATTACTGTTTGGGATGATCATGTTACAACATAAGAAGTGAACCCACCTATTTTGTTTGTTGTCAATGATGCAGGTGTTGTGCACAAAACATTTGATGAAAATGTTGGATAATCAAATGTTCTTGGGACACAACAAAGTTCCAACTATATGCCACTATGTTCACTGCCTCCTCCCACGGATGATCACTGTAGACTTTTAACTAAAGAGAGTGTGCAGAAGCATGTGAACACTGTGCTGGTAGTGCAGACATAGTAGCCAGAGAAATTTATTCATACTCAAATTATTGTTGATTATGCTGATTTCTAGTTTGATGAAGAAGAGGAGAAGCATATAGCTGAAGAGGAAGGGCAAGAGGATGATGATGATTCATTTTCTGATGAGGAGTGTGTAGCTGATGAGGACCTCAGAGGCATAAAATTCTGATTCAAGGGGTGTGTATGAAGAAGAAGAGCACAACGCATCATCACAGGAAGCAACGAGGAAACAGGAAACTGACCTAAACTAAACCATAGTTGAGATTAAGAGGAAGATGGAGGAAGCCCTTAAGAGTGTACACTATGATGGTGACACTGTGCTTGAAGATATTTATGACATTCAAGATGAATAATATGGTGCAGAGGAGGGACACAAGCTACCAGTTCTTGAGCCTACTCCAAAGAAGAAAAAGGCTAGGGCTAACAACTAGGTCCAACTCAGGTGTTGGTTTTTCCGTTAAAGAAGATTGGTTTCCATCTTTAGAAGATGAAGAGGATGCAGGTGTTTCGAATGAAACTGATGATGATGGAAATGAACCTAAGTCATTCATTATCCCCTCTAGAAGAATGAGCAGAGCTAAGAAGCAACAACCAAGAGTTTGGTATGATGTGGAGAGGATGCATCCAGAGCAGTAGTTCATGTTTAGTTTGTGCTTCACAGATGTTTACCAGTTTAGAAAGGCTCTTGTAAACTTGCATGTGAAACAGCTGAGATCATACATGTATCATAAAAACTACAGTGAGTGGATAATTGTGTGTTGTGATGGGAAGGGGTGACAGTTCTACATGAATGCATCTGTTAGCACTCATTTTTGGCAGAAGGCGACTCAAGGCTGATGACTCGCCCCAGAGGGTGACCCGGTGTGGCGATGACTCGGCTAGCGACGGCTCAAGGATCACTGCTGGAAAGGCGCCAATGTGAAGGAGATACAGCCGCCCAGGGAGGCAGGTTATCGGCTCAATGACTCAGTAACCCGGCTACAGAAATCAGCTCAAGGTCAAAGCCGGCTCATCATGGATTCAGCTTCACAGTACCGGCGGCTCTGACAAAGACGATGAGCCGCCGCTATCATATTGAGCCGGCGTTGTTCAAGGGCTGTTGATCATGTTATGTCTCAGTTCGCAAGATTGTTAAAAGCTGGCAAGACCGGGACTCGGCAGATGACGATGACCCAGCACGAAGATGACTCATAGTACGGCACTTAGCCGTGCCCAGAGCGGTGGTACCGTGCCCATCGAGACCCGGCAAGGCGGCTAACTAGCAAAGCGGCGGATTATGAAGCAAAGTGAACTGGCATCAACACAGAAGAGCTACGGGCGACTCAGGAAGCCGAGAGCAAAGGGCGATTCAGGAAGCCGAGAGCCACGGACGACTCAGGAAGCCAAGAGCAAAGGGCGACTCAGAAAGCCGGCTCTATAAGCCGGCTCTATGGCTCAGGAGAAGGAAAGCTGACTGCGAGAAGCTAAGGATGGACTCAGAAGAACAAGGCCGGCCCATGCTTTCAGCGGCTCACACTGTAAGCCGCCCCAACAGAGAGTCTGAGCCCAAGACGGCCCTGGCGGGTGCCTTACCTAGTTAAGGCTAGAAACCGACTCTGATTGTAACTTGTAATCCGTGTAGGAGTCTCTTACTTGCACGGGAAGTCCAGCCGCCTCATATATATGTGAGAGGTGATGGCCGATTGAATCAAGCAAACAATCGACATATCAATACAACTTACTTTTTACCCCTTAACCCTTGTTCATGCTTCCGTTATTCGGCGACTTCGCGTAAGTTCATCGGATATCGACAACCGAGCCGGGGGCAAGCGAATCGACCCGGTTCAGCCAATCGTCGCCGGCTTCCTCCGACGGGGTCCCTCCCGAGGAATTGGGGCGTCTGGTCTCAAAAGCGCCGGCTTACTGTCTTGCGTATCGCGCTGTGAGCCGGCCTCCCGCGGGGCGAGTTGCGGTGCATCACCCCCGGCCCTGCGGGTACACGTTGACATGTTCGTGTGCGAACACACTTTTTGGCGACTCCGCTGGGGACGATTCGATCTAAAAATTGGACAGCAATGACCAATTCTAAGACCGACTCCGCTGATATCAGCACTGACAACATCATCAAACCGGCTCTTGAGGAGCTGTCAGAAGCACAGCGCCAAGGCTTGGCGGCTTGGGAGAAGAAGCGTGACGAGGAGTTCAAGGTGTTGCGGCAGAAGCAGGCTGAAGCAGATCGGGAGCTATATCTGGCGAGTCTCAAGAAGGATCGGCAAGGAGTCATCTCGCCGATCAAAGAGCCGGAATACGTACCTCTGAGCATCAAGATCAGCCAACCCGCCGTAAGCAATAGCCTCTTTACTCCTGAGCAATTAGCCGAAATCCAGTACTATGTTGGACAAAGCACAAATAGTATTTATGATCTAATGCTGGAACGTGATAAGGCTAAAGAAAACACGCCGTTAAGCCGGCCATCGGAGTTACAGCCGATGGGCCAGAATAGAGATAACCGACTTGTGCCTATGCTGCCAAGTCCGACTCCTATCCAGAGCATGCCTTATTCGGCTAGACAGCCGGATCAAGCAGTACGCTTTGGAGATGAGCCGGCGCCGACTCAGAATTCGGCTCTTTGGACACAAGCCGCCCCTGTGACCAACTCATCCACTGTGCCGGCTCAATCGCTCAATGTGGACGATGTGATGGCCAAGTTAAGGAGTGAGTTGGACCAGATGGCTTACGATAGATTCGGGGTGACGCTAAAACCTAGAAATTATACTAAACCCTATCCCGAATATTTTGACTTACAACCTTATCCCCCTGGTTACCGAGTTCCAGAATTTTCTAAGTTTAATGGGGTGGATAATAAATCAACATGGGAACATATTAGTCAATATTTGGCTCAACTAGGTGAAGCCAATCATGAGCATCATAAAGTTCGCTTGTTCTCATTATCTTTAACCGGCACTGCTTTTTCATGGTTTTCTGCTTTAGCTCCTAACTCCATACATACTTGGTTTCATTTAGAGCGGAAGTTTCATGAACACTTTTTTGCCGGAGAGATTGAGTTAAAATTGTCTCACCTTACATCGGTTAAGCAAAAGCATGACGAGTCGGTATCCGACTATGTCAAAAGGTTTAGGAACACAAGAAACCGGTGTTATAGTTTAGCTATAACTGAGAGAGATATGGCCGACTTAGTACTTAATGGTTTACGATCCCACTTAAAAGAAAAATTAGAGGGGTATGAGTTCCTAAGTGTCGGCCAAGTGCAAGAAAAGGCTCTGGTTCAGGAGAGCCGGGCCAATGAGATGAAAGACTCACATCGGGTGAGCCGGAGCCGGCTTAACACCATTGAGGGAAGTGCCGGCTCAGACGAGGAAACCGATATTTACATTGCTGAGTTTGTTTGGCCGGGTAAAGCCAAACATTATGTGTGTGATGATCTTAAGCCGGTTCGTAAGAATCGGGAAGATGAGTTTAAATGCACTTTCGACGTAGGCAAGTGTGATAGAATATTTGATGCCTTGTTGAAGGACAAAATTATAAAGATCAATCATGTCATATCACCGCTTGAAGAGATAAGGCGGCGGGCTTATTGCAAATATCATCATTCTTTTTCTCATGCCACTAACGATTGTAATGTTTTTCGTCGACAGATCCAATCGGCCCTTAATGACGGACGATTGTGCTTTGCTAGCATGGCAATTGATCAACAGCCGTTCCCAATGAACGCGCTAGATCTGGAGGGAAAGAAGGTACTCATTCGGCCAGAGATGGCCGGATCATCTAACAAAGCTAACGTTGTTGTTGGTGAGCCCAGGAACACGCAAGCCGGCAACATGGTGTCTGGGAGGAAGGCGACTATAAGTCGAGAACCCGGCGGCAAGGAGGTTATCAAGATTACCATCAGCAATCCTACGCTCGGGGGGCAACAGGAAGAGCCGCCCGGATCACCGCAAAGGTTCATTAAGCCGAAGAGCCCGGAAGTCGGCCAATGGCGGGTTAATACAGCTAATGCTAAGTACAAACGCATTAAGCCGACGTTCGACATGTTGATGAGCAAGTATGTCAGACAAGCCGGCGCAAGCACAAGCCGGCCCTATGGAAAGCGTTCAAGGTCACCGGCAGAGTTCAGTCGGTATTTTAAGCCGGCTATAGCAAAGACGCCACCTCTGAAAAGCACTTTTGACAAAAGCCGGCTAGGGCCAGCAAGCCGGCTCAAGGAGCATATGCCAAGTCCAGAGAAAGGAAAGGTGTGGCGTGTCAAGCCGCAAGCTGCTAGGGCTGGTGAGCTGGAAAGCATGACAGGCAGAATATTTGGCGGCTCACTTACCATTGGCAGCCAGATACTGAAGATGAAAGAGCCGGTTATAGAACCGGCAAAAGGTAGACCGATACTTGTTATCGGGCCTAACGGCGCAGCCAATGACCATGAAGCCAGCTCCGGTCAGACTAAGCCGGGTGACCCAAAATACACTCAACCAAGGTGGTGCCCTGCCGGGTTAACCAAAACACAGAAAAGGAAACTACAAAGGTTGAGGAATCAAGAGAAGGCTGCAGAAGAAGCTGAGTGGCTCAAGGATGCAAGTTTCAACCAGGATCATCCAATAATACGTTCTCAAGTCTGGGTGCCTAAGCCGACAGAGCTCATAACCCAAGCACCCGGCGTACTAGTCTCCGCGTTAAATAAGGATAAAGAGCCAGTTGCAATACCGGCTATTACTTATTCATCATGGGCTGATGAGGTTGAAGCTGCAGACCTGGCGAGAGATAAGCCGACAACTGATAAGCCGGCAACGTCATGGTCCGCACCAGAGGATTCGGCGGCGAGTGAGCCAGCAATGTCAGAGTCAATGCTGGAAGAGCCGGCAGACCTAGACTCGGCCATGGATGACCTGTCTGACGAGTCAGCGGCTGACGAAGAACTTCCAAGCCATGTGTCAGATGAGCCGCCAGTCTCAGGAGAGTCGGTCATGGATGAGCCGCCGGGCGAGTCAACAGATGATGAAGAGCTTCTGAATTATGAAGGAACGCCGACTCACATGAGTGTGGATATCAACATGGTGTACTATCTGCCTGCTGAGTTTCGCGCTGTTGACGAAGCTGTCTCAGTAGCTCAAATTGACTTTGGACCCAAGAACGCTATCTTCGAGAAGCCGGAGGAACTGGTTAAGCATCTCAAGCCTTTGTATATCAGAGGGCACATCAATGGGAAGCCGGTTACCAGGATGATGGTTGATGGAGGTGCTGTAGTCAATCTAATGCCTTATTCAGTCTTCAAAAAGTTACAACTTGATGATGGTGATTTGATGAAGACGAACATGGTACTCAACGGGTTCGAAGGCGGAGAAGGAGTGGAAGCTAAAGGAGTTATCAGTCTAGAGCTTACAGTCGGAAGCAAGACCCTGGCTACTGCCTTCTTCGTTGCTGAGGTGCAAGGGAACTACAATGTGCTACTGGGACGAGATTGGTTGCATGCAAACCAGTGCGTTCCGTCTACTTTGCACCAACAGCTGGTTCAGTGGGTCGACGATGAAGTAGAAGTCGTCCCTGCAGATAACTCGGCCTGCATTGCATTAGCCGAGTCACTAGTTGACTGGCAACACTCCACTGCTACATGTCTTTCGGGGCGTGACTTGTCCGGGTTTGACTTCCTAAGGGCAACCCGGGGTGGGTTCGTGCCAGTATCTCTAAAGCCGGTTGGTGAAAACCGGCTCAGACTCAAGTGAATGGATAACAACGATGAGTGGCTTCAAAGCCGGCTTGACAAGTATCGGGCCAACAGGAACGATATGTTTGAGACCATTGAAGAGCCTGGCGACTTAGACAAATTGGGGCAAGGCTTTACGTCGGCTGACCCGCTTGAAGAGGTGGACCTTGGAGACGGCACGGTGCCAAGGCCGACGTTTGTAAGCCGAAATCTGGAAGCCGGCTATAAGCAGGAGTTAGTCGCCCTGATCAGAGAGTATGCAGACTGCTTCGCGTGGGAGTATCATGAGATGCCTGGGTTAAGCCGCCAGCTCGTTGAGCATCGGTTACCCATCAAAGCCGGCTTTAGACCTTACAAGCGGCCAGCTCGAAAGTTCAACCCACAGATATATGGCCGGGTCAAGGAAGAGATCGGCCGGCTTATAAAAGCAAAGTTTATTCGGCCCTGCAAGTATGCTGAGTGGGTTTCAAACATTGTCCCAGTTGAGAAGAAGGGGTCAGGAAAGATAAGGGTATGCATAGACTTCAGAGATTTAAATCGGGCCACGCCCAAAGACGAATATCCTATGCCAATAGCTGATATGCTTATCAACGAAGCCTCAGGACACAAGATCATCAGCTTCTTGGACGGTAACGCAGGGTATAACCAGATATTCATGGCCAAAGAAGATTCGGCTAAGACGGCATTTCACTGCCCCGGTTTTGTTGGTCTATTTGAGTGGGTAGTGATGACCTTTGGATTAAAGAACGCTGGTGCTACTTATCAAAGAGCGATGAACTTAATATTTCATGACCTTCTTGGAGTCGTACTGGAAGTCTACATTGACGACGTGGTAGTCAAGTCGGACGGCGAGTTAGGTCATTTGGCCGACTTACGACTTACGTTTGAAAGGATGAGGAAGTATGGGCTCAAGATGAATCCATTGAAATGTGCCTTTGGCGTGTCAGCTGGAAAGTTTCTGGGTTTCATAATACATGAGCATGGCATAGAGGTTGACCCGGAAAAGGTTAGAGCTATTCAAAAGGTGCAGGCGCCGGCTTGCAAAAGAGACATGCAGAAGTTCCTCGGCAAGGTCAATTATTTGAGGCGGTTTATTGCTAACCTGTCTGGGAAAGTCGATGCATTTACTCAGATTCTTCGGCTTAAGAACGATGATGAATTTACTTGGGGGGCAGAACAGCAAGAGGCATTTGAAAGGATAAAGACGTGCTTATCAACCCCTCCAGTTCTGAGGGCGCCGGCTCACGGTCAGCCATGCCGGCTCTACATTGCTGCTGAAGAGAGAGTAATAGGAGCCGCCTTAACCCAAGAAGCCGAAGGGAAAGAGTATGTCATCACATACCTAAGCCGCCGTTTGATAGACGTCGAGTCAAGATACAGCTCTGTGGAAAAATTGTGCTTATCCCTTTATTATGCCTGCACTAAGCTACGCCACTACCTCTTATCTAGTGAGTGTAAGGTGGTGGGTCAGACCGATGTTCTCAGACACATGATTCAAAGGCCGATTCTCAGCGGGCGAATCAGCAAATGGGCATATGGGTTAATTGAGTATGACTTGGCTTATGAACCTCTCAAATCTGTGAAAGGCCAGGTCGTAGCTGATTTTATTGTTGAGCATCGGATTGACCCGGGGCAAGAAGCCGGCTTACACGTTGTGTCGGATAAGCCGTGGCGGCTCTATTTTGACGGCTCAGTTTGCAAGAATGGGCAGGGAGCCGGCGTTGCATACATCTCGCCCCACGGTACTGTATTTGAGGCCTCCTGCCGGCTTAACTATTTTTATACTAACAATCAAGCCGAATATGAAGCACTTCTATTAGGGCTCGAGCTTTTAGTCAATACAGGGGTCTCTCATATCAAGGCATACGGTGATTCGTTACTAGTTGTTCAACAAGTGGCAAAGGTGTTTCAGTGCAATGATGAATCACTCAATATGTACCTTGACAGATGCTTAGACATTATAGCAAGTTTGGATTATTTTTCTATCTCTCACGTGTCTAGGCAGGATAATTGGCTCGCCAATGAGTTAGCGCAACAGGCATCAGGCTATCATGTCGACAGAGGCATGTTCTTCATAGCAGAAAAGCCGATGCTGATTGCTGCTGACTCAGAGAAGGCCGGCTCAGGTGAGTCGGCTGGCGAAGGAAAAGCCGGCTCAGGCGAGCCGGCTGATAAGGGAGACGCCGGCCTAGATAAGCCGGCTGATAGAGAAGAAGCCGGCTCAGATGAATCGGCTACTGAGGAAGGGGCAGCTCGGATTTCTGACTGGAGAGCACCTATTGTGAGTTATTTGAAGAACCCGAGTCAGAAAACAGACAGAACCGTTCGGCGACTTGCTCTCAAGTATACACTGGATAATGGCGACTTATGCCGCCGAACGGCTGATGGTCTTCTGCTTAAGTGCTTAGACGAGGATCAAGCTAGAGTCGCCATGGGAGAGGTACATGACGGCTTATGTGGAACACATCAGTCGGCTCACAAGATGAAGTGGATGCTCCGGCGAGCCGGATTTTATTGGCCAACGATGATCAATGACTGCTTCAAGTACTACAAGGGGTGCGAAGCTTGCCAGAAGTTTGGGGATATCCAGCTAGTTCCAGCTTCCAAGCTCAATCCTATCATAAAACCGTGGCCCTTCCGGGGTTGGGCACTTGACTTTATCGGTATGATTCACCCGGCTTCGTCAAAAGGGCATCGGTTTGTGTTGGTTGCCACAGATTATTTCACCAAGTGGTCTGAAGCAGTACCTCTCAGGAACATGACTCACAAGGAGGTAATTCAATTCATTACTGAGCATATTGTTCACAGATTCGGTATTCCACAGACTCTCACCACGGATCAAGGAACTTCCTTCATGGCAAAGGAGGTTAAACAGTTTGCCGAATCACTTGGGATCAAGATGCTCAGTTCATCTCCGTATTATGCTCAAGCCAATGGACAGGCTGAGTCTAGCAATAAGATCTTGATCAAATTGATTAAGAAAAAGATCAAAGACCATCCAAGGCGGTGGCATGAGGTACTGTCCGAAGCATTATGGGCTCACCGGGTCTCAAGGCACGGGGCTACCAAGGTGACTCCTTTTGAGTTGGTATATGGGCAAGAGGTCGTCTTACCAATTGAGGTGAATCTGGCCGCCTTAAGGTTTGCTAAGCAGAACGATTTGTCGGCCGAAGACTACTACGACTTAATGATGGATAACCTAGACGATGTGGCCGACAAACGATTAAAGGCTCTAAGGGACATTGAGAAAGAGAAGTTGCGGGTGGCAAAGACTTACAACAAGAGAGTCCGGCTCAAGGATTTTCAAGTTGGCGATTTAGTGTGGAAAGTTATACTACCAGTCGGCTCCAGAAGCCGGAAATTTGGCAAGTGGTCACCAAGTTGGGAAGGACCGTTGCGGGTCGCCAGAATAACACCCGGTAACTCTTATCTGGTTGAGACTTTGGAGGGCGACTTACTACCTCGAGCTATCAACGGGAAATACTTAAAGAAGTTCCACCCAAGTGTGTGGCAATCCGCCTGAGATCATGCTGATGGCCGATGAGCATAAACATCGCCCTTAGACCACATGGCCGATGAACATAAGCATCGCCCTTAGTAAAAAATCCTACATGGAATATTTTCTAGCACGCAAGCTCTGCTAGAAAACATGGGGGCATATGTTAGCACTCATTTTTGGTAGAAGGCGACTCAAGGTTGATGACTCGCCCCAGAGGGTGACCCGGTGTGGCGATGACTCGGCTAGCGACGGCTCAAGGATCACTGCTGAAAAGGCGCCAATGTGAAGGAGATACAGCCGCCCAGGGAGGCAGGTTATCGGCTCAATGACTCAGTAACCCGGCTACAGAAATCAGCTCAAGGTCAAAGCCGGCTCATCATGGATTCAGCTTCACAGTACCGGCGGCTCTGACAAAGACGATGAGCCGCCGCTATCATATTGAGCCGGCGTTGTTCAAGGGTTGTTGATCATGTTATGTCTCAGTTCGCAAGATTGTTAAAAGCTGGCAAGACCGGGACTCGGTAGATGACGATGACCCAGCACGAAGATGACTCGTAGTACGGCACTTAGCCGTGCCCAGAGCGGTGGTACCGTGCCCATCGAGACCCGGCAAGGCGGCTAACTAGCAAAGCGGCGGATTATGAAGCAAAGTGAACTGGCATCAACACAGAAGAGCTACGGGCGACTCAGGAAGCCGAGAGCAAAGGGCGATTCAGGAAGCCGAGAGCCACGGGCGACTCAGGAAGCCAAGAGCAAAGGGCAACTCAGAAAGCCGGCTCTATAAGCTGGCTCTATGGCTCAGGAGAAGGAAAGCTGACTGCGAGAAGCTAAGGATGGACTCAGAAGAACAAGGCCTGCCCATGCTTTCGGCGGCTCACACTGTAAGCCGCCCCAACAGAGAGTCTGAGCCCAAGACGGCCCTGGCGGGTGCCTTACCTAGTTAAGGCTAGAAACCAACTCTGATTGTAACTTGTAATCCGTGTAGGAGTCTCTTACTTGCACGGGAAGTCCAGCCGCCTCATATATATGTGAGAGGTGATGGCCGATTGAATCAAGCAAACAATCGACATATCAATACAACTTACTTTTTACCCCTTAACCCTTGTTCATGCTTCCGTTATTCGGCGACTTCGCGTAAGTTCATCGGATATCGACAACCGAGCCGGGGGCAAGCGAATCGACCCGGTTCAGCCAATCGTCGCCGGCTTCCTCCGACGGGGTCCCTCCCGAGGAACTGGGGCGTCTGGTCTCAAAAGCGCCGGCTTACTGTCTTGCGTATCGCGCTGTGAGCCGGCCTCCCGCGGGGCGAGTTGCGGTGCATCACCCCCGGCCCTGCGGGTACACGTTGACGTGTTCGTGTGCGAACAGCATCAAAGATAAAGAATGAGCAAACGTTCTACAATAACAAGATAAGTTTGGAGCACACATATGTCCCACCCAATTAGAAAAAACAAGGATTAGCTCTAAATGGCTTGGAACAAGATGCTAGAGACTATAAAGTCAGACCCCAACACCACAATCCCTTCTCTAGTTGATAAAGCAAATAGTTTGAACATGAAGTTCCAAGGTTGTTGTCACGGAGAGCAAAGAGAAAAACCAAACATATTGTGCTTGGAGATCACAAGAGGCAGTAAAAGAGGCTGAGAGATTACACTGCAACACTGAAAGTGGCAAATCCCGTGTCAAGGTGTATTGTCACCGCTGTTAGTAGAAAACAACAGAAACCCCCAGGCATGACCCAGATTCAATGGCTTCTTCTTCTGTTTGAATGCATGTAGGAATGGCTATTTTCGCGAGAAAATTAGACCATATGTGATTGTTGTTATTGATTAGGCACAAAATTGGTAGTTCTACATGAGTTTCCCTAGCCCCATATGTGGTGGTTTTGGTAACTACTTCTTTATTGCGATAATGGAAATGTTATCCTTTCACTGAGCCACCGTACCGACACTGTCGTGGTTTTGTCACGCCAGATGTCCGAAGACTTAGGTTCGAGGCCAACGCCATGGTAGTGGACTCAAAGGGGTTGATCGGGACGAAGGACACGAGTTTACCCAGGTTCGGCCCCTCGAGTAGAGGTAAAAGCCTACGTCCTGCTTATGCTGTATTGATTGGAGTATCGATTACAAGGGAGCGGATTGCTTGACCTAGTTCTCGATAGCTTGGTTTCTTGTCTAAGCCGCCCCGGGGTCTAGCCTTTATATAGGAGGTCAAGGCCCCGGGTTACACGAGTCTCAAACCGACTCACACAACGTGTTCTACTCTGTCTCTAAGCCGCCATACCATCTTGGGTAAGCCGCCACCGGGCGGCTTGGCCACCCGGGTCATCATGCTATCTTCTGTCTTCTGGGCCTCCGCCTTAGCCCTTCTGGTAAGCCGCCACGCGGCCTGGTCTTCATCTTCCGGCCCGCCTTACAGGTCTTGGGCTATGAGCCGCCAGGTGTAACCCGGCCCCTCCTGGGCGGGTCTTACCACGGAGTTATATCCCCAACATTAGGCCCCAGGTTGATTTGAGCCAGCTCATGTCAATCTTTAATTCCCTTGGCGGCGAGTCTCCATATCTCTGTCATCTGAAACGATAAGTCGTAACCCGCCATGACGTCATATCGGATATTCTGAAAAGATTCCATGATGTATGTAACGGATCTTCTCATTTGAAAGGCTATCCCGAAAATCGAGGCGCCACGCTCGGTCAATCATCACTGTGCCTCCTCAATTCTCGCGCGCACTGTTGCCTCTCTTACTCATAAATAGGGACACGTGTGCCCCTTTTTCCTTTCTCCACTTCCTCTGCTGTCGCTGTCATCTCCCACCTTCGAGCGGCCGAAACTCTGAAGCTCCGCCACCGCCGACCGGACCTCACCGTCGCCCCCATCGCCGGCCCCTGCATCGACCTGATTGGGACCAGAGTCTTCGCCGGCGTGTCCGCACCCGCAAGGTACCTTTTCCAGCCCTCGTCAGATCTGCATCCACCCCCATTAGGGTTTCCCGAGTTCATCGGAGTTCTTGTGTTCGTCGCTGTTCATCCGTGCCTGTAGCACTGTTCCCCTAGCATCACTTGGCATCCCGTAATGCCGTCTGTCCGCCGCGGTGGTATTTTGAATGCCAATGCTTACTTGTTTTTGAATTCGTATAGCAATCTCCACCGTGCGCCGACCACCTGTTCTTCCACTGTTCTTTAGGTCATGAATATATTTCATTTCCTTTGCCCGTAGATCTTGCAACTGATATAATAATATGCAAAACCTGTTTTTCTATACTTAGTCAAATTTCCAGCGTTGCCTTGTCCACATAACTCGCCATTGCCTTGGCGACTCTCCGCCAATTACTCTGGCGGCTTAGCTCTTTCACTGTTATACTGATCATAGCTGCCTTACACAGCAAATGCTTTTCTAACCCGCCATACTTTCTATCTTCGTAGCATAACCCGCCGTCATGTCAAGGGCTCCATCATCCTGTGACTGGGTCAGCTCTGGAGTCACTGAAGATCTCCTGCTTAATTTTGTTGAGTCCGGCATGCTGCCGGCTAAAGACGTAATACACTAGCGGGTCCCAGGACCAGAGAAGAGGCCTGAGCCCAAGGAAGGGGAGATTATCATATTTACTGATCATATCCTTCGTGGGTTCTGCCCTCCAGGGTCAAAATTCTTTCGAGATGTTCTTCACTTCTTCAAGATTCATCCCCAAGATATAGGTCCAAATTCAGTCACCAATATCTGCCAGTTCCAAGTCTTAAGTGAAGTCTATCTGCAAGAAGAGTCGTCTGTGGACCTCTTCCATGACTATCACTATGCAAACCGCCAAACTGAAATGGCGGCTGGGCCCAGTTTGGAGCTTGGTGGTATTACAATCCAAAGACGGAGAGACTTGCCATACCCCATAGCTACCTTGCCAAGTCATCCCAAAGATTGGAATAAGACCTGGTTTTACTGTAAAGACACCTCTCCTGAAAGTGAAAATCCCCTGCCGGGTTACCGTCCAACCCGGCTCTGCTACACAAATGACAACCCACTCCCAGCGCGGATGATTGCCGCCGAACGAGCAAAGTATGCCCCGGCTTACGCCAAAGTCAAGGCTTTACTGGCGAACGGCTTGACAGGTGTTGACTTAACCCGCTGCTGGGTAAGTTGGAAAATCATGCCACTGAGCCGGCGTGACCGACTCATGTGCGAGTATACGGGTGAACCCAATGACCCTCTTTGTTTCAAGAACATCCCCTTGACTGAAGAAGATATCCACTCTGGCATCAAAGGACTCCTCGGCGAAAAACAGGAAGCTTGCAACAAAGTTGGGCTGAAGCCCTTTTATACCAAGAACCCGGCTCCGGATGTAAGATTCTTTTCCCCTCCACTGGTCATATTTGTCTTGCACCTTCTAACCTTTGTTGGCGGCTTATATATAGGCCAACTCCCCTTTCTGGAAAAAGAAGTTTAATCCGCCAATTAGGAAACCAAAGGTGAAAACCCCCGCTCAGAAGAAGAAGAAAGCCGCCACTCCAGAGCCACTTGAATCTGACGACTCGGAGGTAAAATTTGACTCCCTTGGTTGTCTCTTTATACAATTTATTGACAATAATTATTCACAGGATGAAACGGAGACGAGCCACGCAAACGCCCCTGAGGTAATTGACATTTCTGACTCAGAGAGCTTTCCACGCGACCGAATACAGCGGGTCGTCCGGAAAGTTCCATTTTCTCATCCCCTTGCTCATTTAGACCCCAATTTCCTTTTGAAAAAGCAACAGCACACCTCCCGACGTCAGACCCGGAGTACCGGCTCTGAAGATCTCTTGGCCGGGTTACCGCATGCTCCGGCTCAACGGAAACGGCCGGCTGAGGTATTCTTTGGCTGAGATGTAACTTTTAGTCATACTTGTATTGTGATCTTACTCTGCTTCGTAATGTCTTAACTTGCTTTCAGGAATCTCCTCCTTCCTCTGGCGACTCGACAGCAACCAAACTGCCTCCTATGAAAATCAATCCGGAGTATGTACCTTTGCATCTGCATCATATCCTCTTCCTCATCTTTATTCTTTGTTTAATAACCTTCTTTATTTCTCAGGGCTCAAGCCAAGCGAAGAAAGAAGGGCGGGTCTTCCTCTGCTCCAACTGCCCAACAACCGGAGAGAGCTAAGCCGGCCTCTCCAACTCATGCTGAGCCTACCGACGCTACAAAAGGCACACCTGAAGATCTTCACCGGCCCTCTGAGCCGGTAGGGACCGAAAGCCCTCCAAAGGGTGACCCTAAACCGCCGAGCCCTTCAACGGCCGTTGAAGATATAGTTCTTCCAGATGTTGTTGTAACTGGGACGGGTCAGCGAACCCCCGAACCTTATGTACTGTCAAGGCATTCTGAAAAGGCTGAAGCTTCGCCTGAAAGGCTCGAATTTGAACTCCCTGTGCTGGAGAAATTAACTGTTGACGAGCTTCACGCTGGTTTCCTGAACCGTCTTAAATCAAGCCGGAACATGGAGCTCAAGCTGGTTAACCTGATGAAAAAGAAATTTGAGGTAATCTGTCTGCTAGCTTTTCCCTTATATCCTTTCATAGTCGCCAAGAGCCGGATTAGTATTGCCAATAGTAGACCGGGTCTTCCCTCTGCAACACATTTATAGCTTGAGCTGTAGCCCCCAAGTATTGGGTTAGTATTCATAGTAAGCCAATACTCAAGTTGTAGAATCAATCACTTGTAGCCCCCAAGTCCGGGTTAACATAACATGATGAGCCGGAATTTCATTGGAAACTTTGAACTGATTGTAGCCCCCAAGTACCGGCTGATCTTCATGAAGATGAGCCGGGACTTCATGGTAGATCTGAAAGACTTGAGAGCGTCATCTGTAGCCCCCAAGTGTCGGCTTATGTTGAATAATATAAACCGGAACTTCATTGTAGCCTTGAGAGCGCTGCGTGTAGCCCCCAAGTGTCGGCTTATCTTGAAAAAGATGAGCCGGAACTCCATGGTAGACAGAGAACACATTAGCCCCCAAGTGTCGAGTATATTGCTTGCAATCTGCTTGAGACTTGTAGCATAATTTGCGTTATTGATAACTCATCGTGATGACTCTCTTTTCCCATGTATGACACAGGATTCTTTGGAGGCGGCTGAGTCTGAGATGACCCGCCTAAAAGAGAACCTTGCTTCACAACAAACCGCTCGGTCAGAGGCGGAAAATAAATGGCGGGTTGCCATAGAAGAACTTGAGAAGACACAAGTGGAGCTTGCGCTGTTCAAGAAAAACACCGAAATTGAACAAACCGCCCTGACCAAACGCACAGAAGATGCTGAAGGGCGGCTTACAGTTGTGTCAGACGAACTGCAGTCCCTTAAGCGTCACATCTCCAAAATGACCTCTGCCATCTTTGGTAAGCTTCCGAAACTTAGCCAATTTCCTTGAAGTTAAAAAACCTTGCGAGGGCGGCTCATCACACCAGATATGTCTTGCAGGCCAGAGAAGCCGCCAGTTATCATCTGATAGCTTACTGAAGTTGAAGGCTGTATACTCCTTAGCAGAACAACTCTACTGTGGGACCCTTCTCACCATCAAAGCAATGTTGACTGAGAATAGCATCCCCAAATACATGAAGGGAGTTATAGAACTATTGTCGACGCTGCCTAAGCAGGTTGAAGAGCTTAAACGATCAGCCGCCAGACAGGGAACTATAGCCGCGCTAAGCCGGTGTCTAGCTTTCGCTCCTGAGCTGACTGCTGAAGAGATGATGGACGGGTTTCCATCCAAAAAGGACGATGGTTCCGAATTCACAGCAGAAGACTATGCCCGATGCAGAAAAGCCTCCAGGGTGCTTGCCTCAACACTGGTGGATGAACTTGATATGTCAACTTACCAGGCGGCTTACAACGAGGCTTCCAAAAAAGTGCGTTGTCCAACCTTTGAATGCAGAGACTTGACTCCTGCCCGCCGTAAGCATCTCTTCGCTCCTGAGATTGACCCGTCTCCTATCTTTGAAGACGCCCAGTTTGAAGCACTAGCAAACTGCAACTGGGACATGGATAATCTTCAGATCGAAGAGGTCGAAGACCCGCCACAGGCTGACCCGCCATCGAGCTGAGCACTTTAAATGTGATAACTCGGCCTCCTGAGCCGCCAAACTGAGTTGTACAAAACTTTTGTCTGTTGCCTGTTGGGCTCTTGTCGAGGGCTTTGTAATAGGCTTAGAAAAACCTTTAACTGTCTGAGCCGTGCCATCGTGCACGTGTAAATCTTTTGCCGAGCTTAACATATGCCTTGCTTGTCTTTGTCCGGCTTATGATGTCAGTTAGCGTGGCGGCGTATCTTATAGATAAAACCCTGCAAAAATAAACAAGACAGAACATGTTCTGTACTGTTGTAAGGGCGGCTTAAAAAAGCCTAACCCGGAGACGTGAAATCTCATAACCTTGCCTTTCTTTCCAAACGCATAAGCCGACTCTTCTGGGTAGTCTCACTACTTTGAACTCTTAATAACTGACAAGAGCGTAGCGAACCAGAAAAAGACGCAGCAGGGGGTGAATACCCTTAAAGCCCAGAAGCTACTTCTCACGTGACATAAATCCATCGTTTGAACCTCCAGGGTACGACAGGCCACTTAGCGGAGAGTACGCAGCAGATGGGAGAGTTTACCTCGCCGCTGTAAGAGGCCCTTGCAGGGGGTAAGTTTTAGAACTCGCTGCACCCCTGACAAAGCGGCAGCAACTTACAGGCAGGTATAACTTGGAATTGCGGATGTAAGGGTTTGCCTCGCCGCTGTAAGAGGCCTTTGCAGAGGGTGGGTTTTAGAACTCGCTGCACCCCTGGTCAAAGCGCAGCTACTTACAGGCAGGTATAACCCGGCCTTACAGATAAGAGGGTTTGCCTTGCCGCTGTAAGAGGCCTTTGCAGAGGGTGAGTTTTAGAACTCGCTGCACCCCTGGTCAAAGCGCAGCTACTTACAGGCAGACATAACCCAGCCTTGTAGATAAAAAAGTTTACCTCGCCGCTGTAAGAGGCCTTTGCAGGGGGTAAGTTTTAGAACTTTCTGCACCCCTGACAAAGCGGCAGCTACTTACAGGCAGGTACAACTCGGCTCTGTAGATCGAAAAGAAGGTAAGTTCATAACTTGCTGCACCCCTAGTGATCTTTGTTGACGGTGTCAACGCTTTGGGTCAAGGACCGGCCTTGCAGTGGCTGAAAAGCCTGCTCGAAAGGGGTAAAGCCTAACCCAGCGCAAACTTGGGTGGCGGCTCTGATTCCGTAGTAGGCTTTTTCAGTGGAGTCATATCTTCCGGGTCGACATTTTCCTTGTAAAACTTGAGCTCTGCCTCTGCACAACTTGACTCTGCATAAGCTGCATCACCTTCCTCACACTCAAGAGCCGTCTTCCGATCACCATGCACGGTAATCGTTCCTCTTAACCCGGGCATCTTGAGCTGTAAGTAGACATAACAAGGCCTAGCCATGAACTTGGCATAAGCCGGCCGTCCAAATAAAGCATGATATGGACTTTTGATCTTGACCACCTCAAACCATAAGGATTCCACCCTGTAGTTGTATTCATCACCAAAGGCTACTTCCAGAGAAATCTTGCCCACTGGATAGGCCGACTTGCCAGGCACCACGCCATGAAACACCATGGAAGAAGGCTTAAGATCCTTGTCAAGTAAGCCCATCCGGCTGAAAGTGTCGTAGTACAGGATGTTGATGCTGCTGCCACCATCCATAAGCACCTTAGTGAACACGTATCCACCTACTTGGGGGGCAACCACCAAAGCTAGCTGCCCCGGGTTGTCAACCCGCGGCGGGTGATCCTCCCGGCTCCAAGTGATGTCATACTCAGACCACTTCAAGTACTGTGGGAGAGCCGGCATGACCGCGTTAACCGCCCGCTTGCGCACCTTTCGGTCTCGCTTGTCAAGGCTGGTTGTAAAAACATGATATTGACCCCCACTGAGTTGCTTCGGGTTAATCTGGAAACCCGACTGGTTATGCTGCTGCTGGCCGCCACCACCAGACTGATGATGACTTCCTTGATTACCTTGATCCTGGTAACCGGACCCTGAACCGCCGGGACCAAAGCCGGCTCCTGACCCGCCTGGCCCTGAGCCGCCCGACGGACCATTGCCGTTATTATGATGCTGTTGAAGGCTGTAATCTCGAAACTGCCGCATAATGCTACAATTCCTCCATGTATGGTTTGCCGGCTTATCAGGTTGACTATGCTCTGGACAAGGTTTATTGAGCATCGCTTCCAAGTTGAAAGGAGCTTTACCCTTGTTAAAGTTTTGCCTGAAGTTCCCGTTGCCCTTAGCACGGTTGTTTCCGGCGCTGGTGTTTGCCACCAGCTCTGACCCGCCGTCCGGGTTCTTCCGCTTGCCGTTTCCAGCTGCGTTCTGCAGCTGACCTTTTCCATTGTTACTCTTCTTCCCCTGACCTGATTTTTCATCATCAGAACCCGGATCCTTCGTGTTGTCAGAGTCTGCATATTTGGTGAGGGCCGCCATGAGCTCCCCCATGTCTTGACACGAGCGCTTGAGCCGGCCAAGCTTTTGTTTCAAAGGTGTAAAGTGGCAATTCTTCTCCAGAATCAAAACCGCTTGAGCCGCCGTAATCTGTTCTGAAGAGTGGATGATGGTTGAGACCCGCCGGACCCAATGATGAGCCGACTCATCCGCCTGTTGCACACAATGATCCAAATCCACGATCGTCATGGGCTGCTTGCACGTTCCTTTGAAATTTTTGATAAATTTCGCCTTCAACTCGGCCCAGGAAGTAATGGTGTTGGGTGGCAACCCCTTCAACCACGTGCGAGCCGGCCCTTCCAGCATCATGATGAAATACTTGGCACATACCGCATCACTAACATCCAGCATCTCCATGGCCAGCTCATAGCTTTCGATCCAAGCCTCTGGAGGTAAGTTAGCTGTGTAATTGGGCACCTTGCGAGGGCCCTTGAAATCCTTCGGCAGGTGCTCATTCCGCAAAGCCGGCGTTAAACACGGCACCCCCACAGCCCTGGAAGTTAACCCCGCTCCGACTGAGACGGAGGGCGCTACTGTGGGTTCCTGATAAGCCGCCGCTGCCGCCAGAGCCGCCGCCTCTCGCTGCGCTCTCGCTCGATCCACCAGTGGCTGGGCATCCAAAGCCACCCGGTCGGCTCGCGGCGGGTTCCGACGCCGCTCACTGCTAGAAACCGCCGGTGACTCATAACGCCGGCTGTAGCTGCGACTGGGGATGGGGGTTGAGTGCACGCGACTCCGGCTGTAAGTATACTTTTCCTGCTGGGCCACCGTCGTCCGCAGGTACCCAACAGCATTCCGCACTTCTTCCGCGAAAGGTGACTCGTCGGGGATGGGGATAGCGGCAAGCCGGGTTGCCGCCACCACCATGTTCTCCGCCGGGTTAGAATAATGACCCGGCGGTGTAGGGAAAGAAGTTGGCGTAGCCTGGTTCCGCCAGGGTGGGTTAATCTGCTGATGCTGATCCGCCGGCCGGCTTCCAGGCACTTCTGCCGTCCGGGTTACGGCCAAAGGAGCGTCCGGTTCCGTTCCTGGCGTGTTGAAAAGATTCCTTGCTTCATACTGAGCCGGCAAGCGGGATTGATGCCTCATCCGCTGAACCGCCGCTGCCGACTGCTGTTCCAGCTCAAGACGGAAAGCATCCGCCCTAAGGCGCTCCGCCTCAGCGTCCATCTGAGCCTTCAGCTCATTGATCTCCTACTATACTTCGGTCATCTGGTTCTTCAACCTTGCGATCTCCGTGTTACGGGCCGCTTGGTTTTCAACCATGACCTCAGTCGCCATCAGGGTTGTAAGCTCACCCATCAGATCCAGAAGAACCTGAGCCGGTGGCCGGCCAGCCCCAGCTCCAGTTGCCCCGGCGTCGTCGATGTAGAGCCGGCCGCGGCGACTCTTAGTCATCCTGCCAACCGCGTACCCCTCGATCCCTGGGAGAGAGCCCTTTGAGAACTCAACACCACCGAGCGCTAGCCCCACGGTGGGCGCCAACTGTCGTGGTTTTGTCACGGCAGATGTCCGAAGACTTAGGTTCGAGGCCAACGCCATGGTAGTGGACTCAAAGGGGTTGATCGGGACGAAGGACACGAGTTTACCCAGGTTCGGCCCCTCGAGTAGAGGTAAAAGCCTACGTCTTGCTTATGCTGTATTGATTGGAGTATCGATTACAAGGGAGCGGATTGCTTGACCTAGTTCTCGATAGCTTGGTTTCTTGTCTAAGCCGCCCCGGGGTCTAGCCTTTATATAGGAGGTCAAGGCCCCGGGTTACACGAGTCTCAAACCGACTCACACAACGTGTTCTACTTTGTCTCTAAGCCGCCATACCATCTTGGGTAAGCCGCCACCGGGCGGCTTGGCCACCCGGGTCATCATGCTATCTTCTGTCTTCTGGGCCTCCGTCTTAGCCCTTCTGGTAAGCCGCCACGCGGCCTGGTCTTCATCTTCCGGCCCGCCTTACAGGTCTTGGGCTATGAGCCGCCAGGTGTAACCCGGCCCCTCCTGGGCGGGTCTTACCACGGAGTTATATCCCCAACAGTCACCATAACTAAGAACCCTAATTTCTCCTTTTTATCATTATGCAAAACTGGCATGATTCTCTACTCTATTTTACATGGCTGGCTATTACAATGCATATGTCTATATATAATAATATAGTTCTTCAACATTTAATTTTGTCAGTTGCACGAGTAGAAGATAGTCTACTTAAGTCTTAAACTATTGTGCTTGGTCCAACTTGAACAACATCGGAGCTATACGTAACCACCCTCTGTGGTCGTGAAAGAATAACCGAAGAGTTTTTTAGAGGGTCAAACGATAAGAAAAATATAATCACCCCCCCAACCCATGAAAGAATAACCAAAAGATTTCAGGGTCTCAACAGATAAAAAATGGATTCAACCCACCCACCCCATCTCAACTATCCATGCCCCCCCCCCCCCAACAACCTCAACTAGCTCCGTGAGTGAACTTGAACTCTATACTATAGAATGGTGTTCATTAAACTTTGAAATCCCAAAAACATTCAACACAAACCCTCACCTAATTTTGAATTGTTTTAAATATATATACCTAATGTTGAAAAGTGGGTTTCCATTTATATTCATTATGAAAAAACTTGTCAAAGTAATCATATTATATGGGAGCTATGTGGTAATAAGCCATAGAAATTCATGCAAGTATAGACTATTGTGCCATGTACAAAAATTAACAAGAGAGAAGTTTATCTGTTTTCATGTGGAACAGAAAAATTTGGGATGCTTTTTTCGGTTATAGCATTCTCAACACAAGTGAAATGTTTCAAAAAAATAGAACCACAAAAAAAAAGATAACACCATAACCTCAACATGGTCATTTCTAGCAGATTTGCACCTTCAAGGTTTAGCATAATGGAAATAAGAACAGTGAAGTAAGGGTGCTATGAATTGAAACATGCAAAAAATTGTCCAAAAATATGAAAAATCAGCTTCCATACAAATAATGACAACTGAAATATGTATTTATATTGTGTAAGTTTTGCACATGTCAAGGACAACCATAATTGTTCATGAAATTGTACAGGTTATAAACTACTAACCATTCTTGTATCTGTTAAAAAATTCATGTTTCCCAAAAATATTAAAATGCAAAACTACAAACCAAACATAGTACAGTTCAATGAACGCAACAAGAGCTCAAAGAAACTTGAAGACCGAATGTGAATAGATCCATTGTTCATGGCTCAAATTAGAACACTCCCCATAGGTTAAAAGTTTATAATGACTTCTTTCCAATGGCTAAAATATACATCCGATCAACAAACACTAACAAATGCAGTGTTTCTATAGAGAGAGAGAGTGGGGGGGGGGTGCAGTGTTGATCCTCACTTTTTTCGTCTACTAACTTTGGACGTTGCGCATCACTCAATGCAGAGAGCCGGGCAGTTGAGGGGATTCAGACCTCGACGAAGCCATTTTTAACTTTGTTGTAAAGAAAGTGTATTAGATAGGTTGCTTTCCACATGAGGTGCACACAATCTCACTTTTAATCAGTGAAAAAAATAGCGCGCTATAACGCCGCTAATAGCACGCTATAGCATATTGAGAATTGTCTCGCTAAATTGATATATGTATAATGTCTTGCTAATAGCGCGCTATAGCACGCTAATAGCATATTTTCAGGGGCGCCGCTATTTTTTATAGCGCGCTATTTTTTTCCTTGCTTTTAATCTAGCACAGCCGTCGTCTAACAACGATTATAGTTTAATTAGGCGGTCCGCACCATTCAGCATCTCGAAACACATGACTCGATTTCATGTCCACATCAAGGGAAAATTGGACCTGGTATAACAGGCCGGGATACGACCATTTTCTTCAAATTTGAAAGGCGACAGCGTCAGGTGCATGGCGCTCTCCATTCTTGTTTCATATACATCCATATGTGTTCAACATTCTGGGAGTAACCTTGTCTTTTTGTTGACTAATCGAGTGTACGAGATCGTCCATTAATCAGGCACCCCCCGTTTGAAATGAATTCAGACCAGAGAGAATGACGATGATCAGTATTTTGGAAATTTCCGCACGGTTTACCGGTGACCCGATCGATGTTACAGTACCATGGACTGCATGCACGCAGTGAGATTGTCAGAAAAGCTTAGGTCACGAGGATATCTTAAGGAGGCGTTGGTATGTGGACAAGGGATGATGATAGAGACAACTTCAACGACGAGTATGTGCACTCCCATGAAAATACAACAAGCGTATGCATCATGTCTTTGCTGAAGGTGGTGTATCAAAATTTGGGTTTAGGGATGAAAATCCCAGATCGATCTTGGGTTGGACTCGTCAGCATCAGGGCACGTGTGGTGATTCCCTTATGAATGTGTAGCCTAGGAGTTGTGTACTTTTCGATTTGAGTTTGTTTTTCACTATAGGGTTAGTGGTTGTCTGATGAAGTTATTGTCGTAAGGCATGCGGTTCCGAGTTTCTTCATTGTTATCTTCGGATAGATGTTGTTAAACTACTTGATTTTGAATAATTAATAATATATGTTTATGTACACCGTTTGATGTAGAGGCCGGGGATTATCCTCCTTCCCGAAAAAAAGGATTGCGTTAGCTAGACTACGGGATAGGTTTGTGTGGATGTCTTTGGCATTCTGGTCATCTTGACCGACTTTGGTGGAACGATCGAGGACCAGAGCTGAAAATGACCAGTGTGATCGATTCAAGCCTGCACCGTCAAAAATGTGAACGCCAGATTTGTAGTCGTCCCTCTCCCTCGCTCATTCTCATGCATGCAAATGCAAGATATGGATCACTGCTCGCCACACAATCCGTCGGCTTATAATAATCAAACGCCGCGAGAAGAAACGTGTACGTAGTTGGTAGTTAGGCAAATTCCCCGGAGTTCATGCCATGACTCGTTCTTGTCGATGCGTCCTCCAGGTCGATCGATCCGTTCGGCAGCGATGCGTGTCTGTTGCCTATTTTGGGAGTACTGTGGACCAGAGCGCGACCCGGGGGGGAGGGGGGGACAAGACTGCGGTGCATTTTCTGCGGTTTGGCAAAGAAACTGGGGTGCGTCGCGCGGGGTCGACCTCCTTTTTCCCGTTGAAAACTAAGGAGTTTCAATGGTATAACTTAGCTAGCAGACAGGCGGTCGTGTCATGCCGGAGCAGTGGAAGCCTCTTCCGATTTCTCCTTGTTTCTCTCCACGACCGATTCAAACGAATGCAATGACATGCTGCCGTTGCTGCGCGCCTTCAGTTATTGTACTCGTTCCGTTCCATAATGTAATGCGTCCGTATTTTTTAAGATTTAAGTTTGATCGTACATTTAACAAATTAGACCGATTGCGACGGAAATAAAAACCATACCACTAAATTCTTATCTTAAAATTAGAGCTCCGAAAGCGATAACGCGCTACATGGTGAAAAGGGGAAGTATGTACTCCTACATACCTACGTACGTACGTGGGTGACATGCCAGCGGCCGCTAGACGAGAGACCTCGGGGTGGACGAAGCCGCGTGAGACCGATACGATTTCCCACGGCCCCATCAGGACATCACTATACTCGACCACTCACTGCTCGTGGAGACGTGATGCCTGCGACCGCAAATGTGGTGGACATGTGTGCATCCCCGCCCTCCGAACCGGGTAACTGACTGACAGACTTGCATTGCAATTGCAAGGACTCGTCGTCAACTCGGCGACGACCGAATCGTCAAGTCTCGAGTCCTCCACTGGACCGGCCAACTAGAACTAGACCGGCAAGTACTATGTAGTACTAGTACCAATATTTAGTGCCACAGTGCCAGTCGACTGCACGTACGGGAGATGGGAAAGGAATCTATTCCAGGAGAGGAGACACTGCGTCGGCGGCCGGAGAGATGTGCCATCAGCTGCTACATGCAGGCTGCTACTTCCTCGAAACTTCATGACTGGGTCTGGTGTCGTGACATGGAAACTCTGCTCTCCATGCATCCCTGTCTGCTTGCAGTTTACGTAAATCAGATGATCGATTACTACTATCGACCACTAGGAGAGAAGTTAGACGATGCTCTGATGGACGCACATGAGAAGCAAGTCAAAGTACATGAAAAGTAAGTCCAAATAAACGAGATGCAAGCCCAGACAAGAAAATTAAGAAGCTTCATCTTGCGCTCTTAGAGCATCTATAGCCGGACCTAGCAAATCTGACCCCTTAAACGCCCGCGGACGCGCCCGGTCAGTGACCGGACGTGTCCGTTTTGAGCCTCTATAATTTGGTCCGCACAGCCACACTTCTCATTTTTCTTCTCATATGTCCGGTCACTTGCACGTGATTGGTGGAGAAGAAGAGAAAGAAAGAAAATAATGAATAAGAAAAGAGAAAAGGTGGTCCGGAGTGGGGTCGCGTCCTACGTGGCGGACTGATCGGGCGTGTCCGGACGCGTCCGCGAGCCCTCATATCGTCCCCATATTTGAAATGGATATGAGGGGTGCCGGTTAGTCCGGGCGTTTGAGACGGATATGAGGGGTCCGGTTGGGTCACATTTTTGTGAACGGGAGGACGTTCCGGGCGTTTGAGGAGCATATAGGGGGTCCGGCTGTAGATGCTCTTAATTGTTATGATTTGGTTCATATTTCCTCGATCACCAGCATCAGTTCTTCTTAGGGGAGCTATTATAGATGAGATGGCGTTCTTCGTTTAGAGAATTAGTTAGAGGAACAATTTAGCAATGATGATTTAGTCCTGCACTAATATGTTGTTAGTCATATGTACTCTGGATGAGCAGCAACATTTTTTATTGCGTGATATTAAATTTTATATGTATCATGGTTCAAGTTTGAATTGATACGTTATGAAATATATTTTCGAATGAAGTTAACTGTAAATGTTTGAAAGACGTAGCAACAAAAAGTGCTGGGGGGGGGGGGGGGGGGAATTAAATTTTGGGGGATGGACTAGATGGACAAAAGTATAATTCCAAAATATGGAGAACTAACAGATCTATATCTATCTATCTATCTCTCTCTCTCTCTATATATATATATATATATATATATATATATATATATATATATATATATATATATATATATACACCTAATATTAAAGAAAAGTGTGTTCCACCAATTTTTTTGGTTCGTTCACCGTCGAAAAGAGGAAAAACATATGAGGTGGTACTAAGATTTTCTGTGTCCGTCTGCTAGAAAAGGAAAAACGGTATTTTTCCAGAATTTTATACGTGAGCTACACGTGTTGTGGCCCAGCGAAGCGAGTCCGCTTATTTTCCTGTCCCACGCAGCTGGGAAAACCCTATTTGCCGAGTTTCGCACGGGCGCTAAGAAATGGGACGGCATGTTTTCGTTTTTTCTGTATTTTTTCTATTATTCTATTTCTGATCATTTCTCTTTTTATTTCCTGTTTCCTTTATTTCTTCCAAGTTCATTTTTCCTTTTTCCTTCTTTTAAATTCAATGTTTAGAAAATCAGAGATAAATTTAAAAAAATCGAAAAATATTCAGAATTCCATAATTTTATTCCCGTTTGGAAAAATTATCTTCAAATTTTTGGTCACGTTGTAAAAAAATTAAAAATTCAAAAAAATCCCATTTTTTAAAAAATTATTTGTATTTTCAAAAGAAAAATCATATGAAAAATAATACTTCATTTTTTTCCAAATTCGACAAAAACTTATTTTAGTGAAATATTAAGAAAATCGAAATAAGGTTCACGTTAATAATATATTTTCTAGTATTCTTCTAATTGTTCAAAACATGTTCCCATTTTCAATAATTGTTCAAATATTCAAAAACTATTCGTGTTTTTATAAAAGTTTCAAGTGTTTCGAAAAATGTTTGTTAATGTCAAAAATGTTCCCATTTAGAATTTTGTTCATGTTTGTCCAAAAATGTACGGAACTTTGAAAAAGAATATTTGCATTTTTTTAAATGTTCAGGATTTCAAAAATTGTTCACGTTTCCAAGAATATTCGGCAATTCATACTTATTATTATTATTTTGAACAGTTCAAAAAGAATCAATAAAAAAATGTTTCGAATCTTACACGGCAGTATGTGCTGGCCATGGATTAACAAAACGCGTTTGTTCGAATGGCTAGCACCATGTTGTCCGGTCTTTAAGGTCGTGAGTTTGATTCTTCAACGCGCCTTTTATTCGACTTTTTAGTCGTGCCTTACAAAAACAAGCCGTTTTGGTGCCTGCTAGTGGGTTGTCCGAGATAAACCCTGATAAAGAAAGTACATTCATGCCAGGTTATGCGCTGATAATGCTAATTAAATGGGATTAATGAGCTACAGTTAGTAATCCATTCTGTTATGTCGTCTTATAAGAGAGCGGTTGAAACAACCGTGCCCCAAAGGTCGTCGGGCAGCCACCAAATGAGGAGGTAGTCACAATCCCCGAGATGGCGATGGGCTGGGAGGAAAAAAAAAGGCACTAGTTGGGTGGTCGCCGCCACGTCGACCAACCACACCATTATCAAGATCTCATAGAACAAACATGACCCGAGAAAAGACTGCAGCTCCTCGCTACAGAGATCGTTTTTTATGGACACATCAATTATCTCTTCCGTTGCTTCTCACAAAAAAAAATCTCACTCGACGCAACGCACAGGCATATGTGCTAGTCTATATCTATATCTATACCTAATATTAAATAGAAGTTCGTTTCTCTGAATTTTTGGTCTGTTCACCGTTTAAAAGAAAGAAAACAATCTGAGGTCGTACTAGAATTTTCTGCATCCACCTACTAGAAAAGGAGAAACAGTTTTTACAGAATTTCATACGCGGGCCCCGCGCTGTTGCCCAATGAAGTCAGTCCACTTATTTTCATGCCCCACGCGGCTGGAAAAATCCTATTTGCCATACGATGCGCCAACTAGTCGGATATTTCGCACGAACACCTAGGATTTGGTCGTCCTATTTTTTTTATCTTTTTTTATATTTTTTATTTCTGTTCCTTTCTCTTTGTATTTCTTGTTTGTTTTATTTCTTACAAGTTTACTTCTCCTTTTCCCTTTTTTAAAATTCAACATTTCAAAAATATATTCTGAATTTACAATTGTGTCCATATTTTCCAAAAATATTCAGGATTCCAAATTTTTGTTCACATATCGAAAAATATCCTTCAATTTTTAGTCTGGTTCTCAAATTTGTTCAAAATTCAAAAGGTGTTCCTATTTTCTAAAAAATATATTTGTGTTTTACAAAAAAAAATCAAGATTAAAAAACAATACTTTTAATTTATCCACATTCAAAAAAAAAAATTTATTTAAAAAGTCAAATATATTTATATTTAAAAAAATATTTTGTAAAATTGCTCCGATTGTTCGAAACATGTTTAATTTTCAATAACTGTTCCAAAATTGAAAAACATTCATGTTTTTATAAACTTTTCATTTGTTTCAAAAAATGTTTGTTAATGTCAGAAAATGTTCCCATTAAGAATTTTGTTAATGTTTTTTTCTAAAAATGAAAGGAATTTTAAAATATATTAGCATTTTTTAACATGTTTGGATGTCCAATTTGTGCTATGTTTGCTTCTGTGTGACATGAGGTGACCCGCATTTCATGAATTCCCTAAAATTATTCGTTGTTTTCAAACAAACATTACCAAATTTCAAACTTGTTGTATTTCAAAAATGTTGTATTGCAAGTTTAATATTTTTCCCACAAACTCGTGCACAGAAGATGGCTCCGTTCAAAAGAATTTTATTTTTTTGAGTTTTTTTTTCATTTTCTCTTTTTTTCAAAATGGGGTCAAACTTGAAGTGTTGACCATTGATACAAAAAGGTTTGGAATTCCTACTTTCTTTGTCCCAGGTTCATTCACCGTCAACATAAGAGCATAAAATAATTTTTTGCAAGTTTTAAGACCAAACTACATCACACTTGTAGTTCAAATTTGGACAATTTCTGATAATTCACTAAAAGTTAACTAAATGGATGAAATATAGCAATGGCACTCTGAAATTACTGAAACTTGGTAAGTGGCCATCCAATGTGACCTACTTTTGATGAAAAATAAAATGGAACAAATTTCAAAACGATTTGAGGCACTTCCTTCACAAAAAAGTCATTTCTAAGACTTGGAAAATGAAAAATCTGCTTTTTATTACCAGGTAATTGCAGGCCCCTACGGAAACATTGTCCATAATGGTAACACCAGTATTTGTGCCAAATTTGGACAAGTAATCATGGATTATGCCATGTATGTGGCCATTTCCATGTGCATATGTCTTGGAATCCGCACAAGTTCATACTAGATAGGTAATTTTGTGAAGTTTTTTTCTTCAAACATGGATATTGAAAGTTTAGTATTTTTCCTACAAAATAGTGCACACAAGATGGCTCCATGCAAAGGAATTTCATTTTTTTAGTCTTTTTTCATTTTCTCTCTTTTTTTCAAAATGGGGTCAAACTTGAAGTGTTGACCGTTGATACAAAAAGGTTTGAAATTCCTACTTTCTTTGTACCATGTTCATTCACCATCAACATTACGGCATAAAATTATTTATTGTAATTTTTAGGACCAAACTACATCATACTTGTAGTTTAAATTTGGGCAATTTCTGATAATTCACTAAAACTCAACTAAATGGATGGAATATAGCAATAGTACTCTAAAATTACTGAAACTTAGTCAACCCCATCACCACCGTAGGGTTCAGATCCGGGCACGTCTGGCTAGATCCGGAACCAGCGCATCAGCTACAGCTAACCCACCGGCACGCCAAGCGTCCCTGGTGCGGTCGAGGGCCGATGCACTGCCGATGAGGAACGATGCCTCCAAGCTCCAGCCCATGGCGCTGCCCACGCAGCCATCACGGCCGCGGTCCTGAAGAAGAGGTCCGGGGCCGTCGCCCCGGCATCTATTTTGATCTCCATGACGAAGCCAAATAGCCCTTCCTCCTCGGCAGCTCTCCTTCGTGTTGAAGATATGCCATAAAGGCAATCATGTATGATGATATTTCCTATGTGTTTATGAATAAAGATAGTCCTTGGACATTATCAATGATGTGTATTAACAAGTACGTGACTTGTTTGTGAGACTATGCATTGTATGATGACTGTCCTGAATGGTCCCTAATCGAAAGGGCAGTGTGGACATGCGGCCAGTTAGACTAGCATATGACACGGTGGATGGTTCGGTCTCACTGACCGTGTAGCATTGGATGCTAGCCGAATAATATGGACTCAGAAAGATCTGGTCAGATCTGATGTAGTTGGATCCGAGTCGAGATAAGGTCTGAGTTGGACAGACCCGACTATGAGACGCATCGATAGGTCATCTGTGAGTCTCTAGTACAACATATGTTCTATGTCCTAAGACCTGAGATGACGCATGTACTCGGGATGGTGATAGACCTGCTTTAGGGCGACCAAACGCTACTCCGTAACTGGGTAGTTATAAAGGTAGGTTTCCGGTTTGTCCGGACCCATGCTGCGAGACATGGTTGAGCAAGATATGATTTGCCCCTCCGGTGAGGAGAGATATACTCTCGGCCCCTCGGGTGATCCGACCTGGATAAGCATGGCCATGCGATGAGGATTATGAGATAATCCGAAGTATTGGTCGGATTCACGGGAACGAGAAAGAGGTCGTGTTGCAACAAGGATGACCATGTCGCCTTGAGCACGACAACATATATCGTGTGGTAAAGGGAACAGAAGTATGAAGTACAGGTTCGCCTAACCAGCTTCATCGGACACTTGGAGTCGGCACGCTTTGCCAGAGACCGCTACCGATTAGTCGAGCCGGATATGATCTGACCCGCGACAAAGTGAACGAGAACCTAATGGGTCGTGCGCTTAAGGGAAGGAACACATGGGCTTTAGGATCCGTGCGAGGCCCAAGAGTTGAGCCCGCGACGGATGCCTATAATATAGTGGAGGTGCGGCACATTTATTCGGTTGATCGCTTCGGCGCCGTCATTAGGGCTTTGCATGCGTTGCAACTAGCCACCTTCACTCGCCGTCGAACTGTGTGATCGGACCTAGTAGTTCGCCGCACGGTGTTCCTCCTGCACGCGCGGATACCGTTAGAGGCGGTGCACTTGCACCGCTCCGGCGAACCTGTACGTGGGATCCGGTGACCGATTGTTCGAGGGAGATCGGACGAGGAGGAGATGGACCTCGCGGACGCGCTGCCCCAACTCTACTTCCGCTGCATGGCACCGCGCGTCTTGTGGTAACGATCCGTGATCCATCTCCGTAGCATGTTCTTGGTTGTTCTACGTGTAGGAAAAATTTAATTTGCATGCGATGCACCTACGGCAGAACCCAACACTTCGCACCTCTCCGGACAGGTGTCTTCTGGCAAACAGTTCAGGTAGTTTTTTTAAACCAGATATTCATCATTATATGAATTTGAAAAATACAACATACATGGACCACACCGAACAACACCAGTGAGGACAGCCATCTTGGCACATAAGCAAAAAACACCCCACATAAAAGAACATTGTAAATAAGCCTTTAAGGGAGTCGATTGCTGAACCAAATCGTCGTCGTCCACCAACCAACAGCCATGCCATTGACATCACCGTCGGAGGAGGAGACAGATACCGCAAATCGAAAAACCGTCGGAGCACCATCGCATCAATGCTTTGTGAGCCAAAGAAAGCATTGTCGTAGATGAAAGAGCACATATCGTTGTGGTGTGTCGACCAGGGTTCAACCCCGTGCTCCTTGGGCCTCAGATCCGCCGTCTCCGATCAACATAGTCGACGAAGAACACCAGATCCGCCTGCCTGCGGTCCACAACCCAATGCCAAAACAACAACCACACCGAAGAAACCATCGTTGCCATATGAAACAACATCGGATGGCAAACTCCTACACAAGACGCTTTCCACACACTCTTTAGAGCCTTCAGAAAAAAGAAGCCCTGCGATGGGACCAGAGTGAGAAACATATTATTCTCCACGACGGCGCTGTCGCCATCAGGACGCCACCATCCAGAAAAATTAGCCGGACAGGAAGCACCGGGATCCTTCACCCCACCCGCCGCTGCCAAAGCAGCAACAGATGGCGGAGGAATCCACGGGCCAAGCCGGCTGAATTTGACGGGATTTGGTCGCCTCCTCTTCGCCTTGAAGAGAGGAACGAAAACTGAAACCGCATGTAGATCTACATACCCTTGTAGATCGCACACACAAGATCTATCCATGGTGATGAGCATCTACGAGAGGGAGAGTGAATCTACATACCCTTGTAGATCGCTAAGCGGAAGCGTTTAAGAAACGCGGTTGATGTAGTCGAACGTCTCCGCGATCCAAATCGCAAGTCGTCCCTCGATCCGATCACGAACTAGCGCCGAACGGACGGCACCTCCGCGTTCAACACACGTACGGCTTGATGACGCCTTCACCTCCTCGATCCAGCGAGCGATGATGAAGTAGTGGTTGAGTTCCAGCAGCACGACGGCGTGGTGATGGTGGTGAGGAACAATCTCTGCAGGGCTTCGCCAAGCACTACGGAGATTATGACGGAGGAACTAGAGGGTTAGGGTTGCCGCACACGGCTTGGGGAAATCTTGATGTATCCCGTGTGCTAGCCCTGCCCCTCTATTTATATGTTGAGCCTTGGGGTCTAAACTTGGAGTAAAAGCCTCCTCTAGGTCGGTTTTGCCCGCACAAGGTCGGTTTGGCCCGCAGGGAAAGAGTCCAACTCGGATCCCTGCCGAACCGTGCACAGCCGCACACAAGCGGTAGTACCGCTTCACACAAGCGGTAGTACCGCTTGGGCGGTAGTACCGCTTCACACAAGCGGTAGTACCGCTCGGGCGGTAGTACCGCTTCACACAAGCGGTAGTACCGCTCCGGCGGTAGTACCGCTTCACCAAGCGGTAGTACCGCTTACGCGGCAGCAAAACTACTTTTGCACTTTCCAATACCTTGTGGGCTTTATCCCTTTGGCTCATATAAAGTGTTGCTGCACCCGAACACTTCGGTAAACATCCGGAACCCATTCCGGTGAACTCCGGAACTCTTCCGGAGATCAAAACACTATTATCACATATATCAATCTTTACCTCCGGACTATTCCGGAGATCCTCGTCATGTCCGGGATCTTATCCGGGACTTCCGAACAACTTTCGGTCACCAACATAATAACTCAATTATACTAATCGTCACCAAACGTTAAGTGTGTAGACCCTGCGGGTTCGAGAACTATGTAGACATGACCGAGACACCTCTACGGCCAATAACCAATAGCGGGACCTGGATGCCCATATTGGCTCCTACATATTCTACGAAGATCTTTATCGGTCGAACCTCTATGTCAAGGATTCAGTTAATCCCGTATGCTGTTCCCTTTGTTCTTCGGTATGTTACTTACCCGAGATTCGATCGTCGGTATCTCTATACCTAGTTCAATCTCGTTACCGGCAAGTCTCTTTACTCGTTCCGTAATACAAGATCCTGTGGCTAACTCTTTAGTCACTTTGCTTGCAAGGCTCAATGTGATGTTGTATTACCGAGTGGGCCCTGAGATACCTCTCCGTCACACGGAGTAACAAATCCCAGTCTTGATCCATGCCAACCCAACAGACACCCTCGGAGATACCTGTAGAGCACCTTTATAGTCACCCAGTTACGTTGCGACGTTTGATACACACAAGGTATTCCTCCGGTGTCAGGGAGTTGCATGATCTCATGGTCATAGGAACAGATACTTGACATGCAGAAAACAATAGCAATAAACTGACACGATCAAATGCTACGTTTACAGTTTGGGTCTTGTCCATCACATCATTCTCCTAATGATGTGATCCCGTTATCAAATGACATCTCATGTCCATGGCTAGGAAACCTTAACCATCTTTGATCAACAAGCTAGTCAACTAGAGGCTTACTAGGGACACAGTGTTGTCTATCTACCCACACATGTATTTGAGTTTCCAATCAATACAATTATAGCATGGATAATAAACGATTATCATGAACAAGGAAATATAATAATAACCAATTTATTATTGCCTCTAGGGCATATTTCCAACAGTCTCCCACTTGCACTAGAGTCAATAATCTAGTTCACATCACTATGTGATTTACATTGTAATGAATCGAACACCCATGCAGTTCTGGTGTTGTTCATGTTTAGCCCTTGGAAGAGGTTTAGTCATCGGATCTGCAACATTTAGATCCGTGTGTACTTTGCAAATATTTATGTCGTCCTCCTTGATGTAATCGCGGATGGAATTGAAACGTCGTTTTATGTGTCTGGTCCTTTTGTGAAATCTTGGTTCCTTGGCTAGAGCAATGGCACCAGTGTTATCACAAAACAGAGTCATTGGGTTAAGCGCACTAGGCACTACTCCAAGATCTGTCATGAACTCCTTCATCCAGACACCTTCCTTCGCCGCCTCCGAGGCAGCGATGTACTCCGCTTCGCATGTAGAATCTGCTACCACGCTTTGCTTGGAACTGCACCAGCTAACCGCACCCCCATTAAGAATAAATACGTATCCGGTTTGCGACTTAGAGTCATCCGGATCAGTGTCAAAGCTTGCATCGACGTAACCCTTTACGACGAGCTCTTGATCACCTCCATAAACGAGAAACTTCACACCTTGCAAAACAGGCAAGAACCCCTTCTTGGACTGATCCATTTTGAACTTCTTCAAAATCTTATCAAGGTATGTGCTTTGTGAAAGTCCTATTAAACGTCTTGATCTATCTCTATAGATCTTGATGCCTAATATGAAAGCAGCTTCTCCTAGGTCCTTCATTGAAAAACTCTTGTTCAAATATTCCTTTACGCTTTCCAGCATTTCTATATTGTTTCCAATCAGCAATATGTCATCCACATATAATATTAGAAACGCTATAGAGCTCCCACTCACTTTCTTGTAAATACAAGCTTCTCCGTAAACTTGTATAAACTCGAACGCTTTGATCACTTTATCAAAACGAAGATTCCAACTCCGAGATGCTTGCACCAGTCCATAAATGGATCGCTGGAGTTTGCAAACTTTGTCAGCATTCTCTGGATTGACAAAACCTTCTGGTTGCATCATATACAACTCTTCCTTAAGGTAACCGTTAAGGAACGCTGTTTTGACATCCATCTGCCAAATTTCATAATCGAAAAAGGCAGCTATTGCTAACATGATTCTGACGGACTTAAGCATCGCTACGGGTGAGAAGGTCTCATCGTAGTCAACTCCTTGAACTTGTGAAAAACCCTTTGCCACAAGTCGAGCTTTATAGACGGTGACATTACCGTCCGCGTCCGTCTTCCTCTTAAAGATCCATTTGTTCTGAATGGCCTTACGCCCTTCAGGTAATACTTCCAAAGTCCATACTTTGTTTTCATACATGGATCCCATCTCGGATTTCATGGCCTCTAACCACTTCTCGGAATCCGGGCTCATCATCGCTTCTCCATAGCTCGTAGGTTCATCGTTGTCTAACAACATGATGTCTAAGACAGGGTTGCCGTACCACTCGGGAGCAGTACGCGTCCTTGTCGACCTACGAGGTTTGATAGCAACTTGATCCAAAGCTTCATGATCATCATCATTAACTTCCTCTTCAGCTAATGTAGGCTCTACAGAAACAACTTTCTGCGCTGCGCTACTCTCAGGTTGAAGTAAAGGTTCAACAACCTCATCAAGTTCTATCTTCCTCCCACTCAATTCTTTCGAGAGAAACTCTTTCTCAAGAAATGTTCCGTTTTTAGCGACAAACACTTTGCCTTCGGATCTGAGATAGAAGGTATACCCAACTGTCTCTTTTGGGTATCCTATGAAGACGCATTTCTCCGCTTTGGGTTCCAGCTTTTCAGGCTGAAGCTTTTTGACATAAGCATCACATCCCCAAACTTTAAGAAACGACAGCTTTGGCTTCTTGCCAAACCAAAGTTCATATGGCGTCGTCTCAACGGATTTCGATGGTGCCCTATTTAAAGTGAATGCTGCTGTCTCTAATGCATAACCCCAAAACGATAGTGGCAAATCGGCAAGAGACATCATAGATCGCACCATATCCAATAAGGTTCGATTACGACGTTCGGACACACCATTACGCTGTGGTGTTCCAGGCGGTGTCAATTGTGAAACAATTCCACACTGTCTTAAGTGACTGCCAAACTCATAACTCAGATATTCTCCTCCTCGATCAGATCGTAGGAATTTAATCTTCTTGTTACGATGATTCTCAACTTCACTCTGAAATTGTTTGAACTTTTCAAATGTTTCAGACTTGTGTTTCATTAAGTAAATATACCCATATCTACTTAAGTCATCAGTGAAGGTGAGAAAGTAACGATAACCACCGCGCGCCTCAATACTCATTGGACCGCACACATCAGTATGTATGATTTCCAATAAGTCACTTGCCCGTTCCATTATTCCAGAGAACGGCGTTTTAGTCATCTTGCCCATGAGGCATGGCTCACATGTGTCAAGTGATTCAAAATCAAGTGACTCCAAAAGTCCATCAGCATGGAGCTTCTTCATGCGTTTTACGCCAATATGACCTAAACGGCAGTGCCACAAGAAAGTGGTATTATCATTATCAATTCTACATCTTTTGGCATCAATGTTATGAACATGTGTATTATTACTATCGAGATTCAATAAGAATAAACCCCTCACATTGGGTGCATGACCATAAAAGATATTACTCATATAAATAGAACAACCATTATTCTCTGATTTAAATGAGTAACCGTCTCGCAATAAACAAGATCCAGATATAATGTTCATGCTTAACGCAGGCACCAAATAACACTTATTTAGGTTCATCACTAATCCCGATGGTAATCGAAGAGCGAGCGTGCCGACGGCGATCACATCAACCTTGGAACCATTTCCCACGCGCATCGTCACTTCGTCCTTTGCCAGCCTCCGTTTATTCCACAGTTCCTGTTTTGAGTTGCAAATATGAGCAACCGCACCGGTATCAAATACCCAGGCACTACAACGAGAGTTGGTAAGGTACACATCAATAACATGTATATCATATATACCTTATTTGTTGTTGGCCGCCTTCTTGTCAGCCAAATACTTGGGGCAGTTCCGCTTCCAGTGTCCAGTTCCCTTGCAATGAAAACACTCAGTTTCTGGTTTGGGTCCAGCCTTGGGTTTCTTCACGAGAGGAGCAACTGCTTTGCCACTCTTCTTAGAGTTACCTTCTTACCCTTGCCATTTTTCTTGAAACTAGTGGTTTTATTGACCATCAACACTTGATGCTCCTTCTGAATTTCAGACTCAGCGACTTTCAGCATCGCAAACAGCTCGGCGACTGACTTGTTCATCCCGTGCATGTTATAGTTCAACACGAAGCTCTTGTAGCTAGGTGGCAATGATTGAAGAACTCTGTCAGTGATAGCCTCTGGCGGAAGGGGCATCCCTAACTCAGCCAGACGGGTGGAGTACCCAGACATTCTGAGCACGTGATCACTGATAGACCCGTTCTCCTCCATCTTGCAAGCATAGAACTTATCGGAGATCTCATATCTCTCGATCCGGGCATTCTTCTGAAAGATAAACTTCAACTCCTGGAACATCTCATATGCTCCATGACGTTCAAAACGTCTTTGAAGTCCCGGTTTCTAAGCCATACAACATTGCACATTGAACTATTGAGTAATCATCAGAACGAGCCTGCCAGGCGTTCACAACGTCTAGAGACTCAACTGGAGCGGGTGGATCACCAAGCGGTGCATCAAGGACATAAGCCTTCTGGGAAGCCGTAAGGATAATCCTTAGATTACGGGCCCAGTCCACAAAGTTACTTCCATCATCTTTCAACTTAGCTTTCTCTAGGAACGCATTAAAATTCAGGGGTGCTACTGCGCGAGCCATGATCTACAACATAAATATAGCAAAGACAACTTAGACTATTGTTCTTAGATAATGAGTTTAGTTAATCATATTACTTAAAAACTCCCACTCAAATTGACATCCCTCCGATCATTCGAGTGTAACATGATCCAAATCCACCAACTCAAGTCCGATCATCACGTGAGTTGAGGTGGTTTCAATGGTGAACATCTTCATGTTGATCATATCTACTATATGACTCATGTTCGACCTTTCGGTCTCTTGTGTTCCGAGGCCATGTCTGTACATGCTAGGCTCGTCAAGTTTAACCCGAGTGTTCCGCACGTGCAACATGGCTTACACCCGTTGTATGCGAACGTAGAGTCTATCACACCCGATCATCACGGCGTGTCTCGAAACGACGAACTTTCGCAACGGTGCACACTTGGGGAGAACACAATTTATCTTGAAATTTAAGTGAGGGATCACCTTATAATGCTACCGTCGTCCTAAGCAAAATAAGATGCATAAAAGGATTAACATCACATGCAAATCATAAGTGACATGATATGGCCATGAACTTGTGCTTTTGATCTCCATCTCCAAAGCACCGGCATGATCTCCATCGTCACCGGCATGACACCATGATCTCCATCATCTTGATCTCCATCAACGTGTCGCCATAAGGTTGTCGCGCCGACTGTTGCTTCCACGACTATTGCTAACGTTTAGCGATAAAGTAAAGCATTACATAGCGCTTAATGATTGACACGCAGGTCATACAATAATTAAAGACAACTCTATGGCTCCTGCCAGTTGCCGTATTCATCGACATGCAAGTCGTGATATTCTATACAACACATGATCATCTCATACATCACATATATCTCATCATGTAATTGGCCATATCACATCACAACATACCCTGCAAAAACAAGTTAGACGTCCTCTAATTGTTGTTGCAAATTTTACGTGGCTGCTACGGGTTTGCAAGAACCGTTCTTACCTACGCAAAACCACAACGTGGTGTAGTGATTGCTTTTTGATCTTCTAAAAGAACCCTCTTCATTGAAATCGATTCAACTAAAGTGAGAGAGACAGACACCCGCTAGCCATCTTTATGCAACGAAGTTACATGTTAGTTGAAGAAACCTGTCTCGCGTAAGTGTACGCGTAATGTCGGTCCGGGCCGCTTCATCTCACAGTACCGCCGAATCAAATATCAACTAGTAACGGCAAGCAATATGTATACACCCACGCCCACAACTCGTTTGTGTTCTACTCGAGATCTCATCTACGCATAGACCTAGCTCATGATGCCACTGTTGGGGAACGTTGCATGGGAAACAAAAATTTTCCTACGCACACACAAGATCTATCCATGGTGATGAGCATCTACGAGAGGGAGAGTGAATCTACATACCCTTGTAGATCGCTAAGCGGAAGCGTTTAAGAAACGCGGTTGATGTAGTCGAACGTCTCCGCGATCCAAATCGCAAGTCGTCCCTCGATCCGATCACGAACTAGCGCCGAACGGACGGCACCTCCGCGTTCAACACACGTACGGCTTGATGACGCCTTCACCTCCTCGATCCAGCGAGCGATGATGAAGTAGTGGTTGAGTTCCAGCAGCACGACGGCGTGGTGATGGTGGTGAGGAACAATCTCTGCAGGGCTTCGCCAAGCACTACGGAGATTATGACGGAGGAACTAGAGGGTTAGGGTTGCCGCACACGGCTTGGGGAAATCTTGATGTATCCCGTGTGCTAGCCCTGCCCCTCTATTTATATGTTGAGCCTTGGGGTCTAAACTTGGAGTAAAAGCCTCCTCTAGGTCGGTTTTGCCCGCACAAGGTCGGTTTGGCCCGCAGGGAAAGAGTCCAACTCGGATCCCTGCCGAACCGTGCACAGCCGCACACAAGCGGTAGTACCGCTTCACACAAGCGGTAGTACCGCTTGGGCGGTAGTACCGCTTCACACAAGCGGTAGTACCGCTCGGGCGGTAGTACCGCTTCACACAAGCGGTAGTACCGCTCCGGCGGTAGTACCGCTTCACCAAGCGGTAGTACCGCTTACGCGGCAGCAAAACTACTTTTGCACTTTCCAATACCTTGTGGGCTTTATCCCTTTGGCTCATATAAAGTGTTGCTGCACCCGAACACTTCGGTAAACATCCGGAACCCATTCCGGTGAACTCCGGAACTCTTCCGGAGATCAAAACACTATTATCACATATATCAATCTTTACCTCCGGACTATTCCGGAGATCCTCGTCATGTCCGGGATCTTATCCGGGACTTCCGAACAACTTTCGGTCACCAACATAATAACTCAATTATACTAATCGTCACCAAACGTTAAGTGTGTAGACCCTGCGGGTTCGAGAACTATGTAGACATGACCGAGACACCTCTACGGCCAATAACCAATAGCGGGACCTGGATGCCCATATTGGCTCCTACATATTCTACGAAGATCTTTATCGGTCGAACCTCTATGTCAAGGATTCAGTTAATCCCGTATGCTGTTCCCTTTGTTCTTCGGTATGTTACTTGCCCGAGATTCGATCGTCGGTATCTCTATACCTAGTTCAATCTCGTTACCGGCAAGTCTCTTTACTCGTTCCGTAATACAAGATCCTGTGGCTAACTCTTTAGTCACTTTGCTTGCAAGGCTCAATGTGATGTTGTATTACCGAGTGGGCCCTGAGATACCTCTCCGTCACACGGAGTAACAAATCCCAGTCTTGATCCATGCCAACCCAACAGACACCCTCGGAGATACCTGTAGAGCACCTTTATAGTCACCCAGTTACGTTGCGACGTTTGATACACACAAGGTATTCCTCCGGTGTCAGGGAGTTGCATGATCTCATGGTCATAGGAACAGATACTTGACATGCAGAAAACAATAGCAATAAACTGACACGATCAAATGCTACGTTTACAGTTTGGGTCTTGTCCATCACATCATTCTCCTAATGATGTGATCCCGTTATCAAATGACATCTCATGTCCATGGCTAGGAAACCTTAACCATCTTTGATCAACAAGCTAGTCAACTAGAGGCTTACTAGGGACACAGTGTTGTCTATCTACCCACACATGTATTTGAGTTTCCAATCAATACAATTATAGCATGGATAATAAACGATTATCATGAACAAGGAAATATAATAATAACCAATTTATTATTGCCTCTAGGGCATATTTCCAACACTCAGATCCGCCGTCTCCGATCAACATAGTCGACGAAGAACACCAGATCCGCCTGCCTGCGGTCCACAACCCAATGCCAAAACAACAACCACACCGAAGAAACCATCGTTGCCATATGAAACAACATCGGATGGCAAACTCCTACACAAGACGCTTTCCACACACTCTTTAGAGCCTTCAGAAAAAAGAAGCCCTGCGATGGGACCAGAGTGAGAAACATATTATTCTCCACGACGGCGCTGTCGCCATCAGGACGCCACCATCCAGAAAAATTAGCCGGACAGGAAGCACCGGGATCCTTCACCCCACCCGCCGCTGCCAAAGCAGCAACAGATGGCGGAGGAATCCACGGGCCAAGCCGGCTGAATTTGACGGGATTTGGTCGCCTCCTCTTCGCCTTGAAGAGAGGAACGAAAACTGAAACCGCTCCGCTCCCCTACAGTTTAGGTAGGTAGTTTTTTTTGAGGAAGAACCATGTATTTATTCATAATAGTAGCAACATACAACACACATGGCTTCTCTTTGGAAGAGTCCAGAGAAACAACACACAAGGAAATTTACCATCACCATCGCGAAAGAATCCAGCCACCGCCGACGCTGAAGCGTTCACCGGAGGAGAGAAACATAGGCCTCCAACTTGCCAAGATCCAAGATAGTGCCATAGCAGCCAATCTGCATTATGAGCCTCTGAACAGGCGCCGTCACAAGTGGCGACGCACATATCAATGTGGGTCGTCCGCCGAAGAAATACTTCACACAGATCGCGGTCTTGAAGGTCTCGACTGGCAGAACCGTCGAAAAACTTCAGAACCGACAACCATCTTCCACCGCCAAATCTCCATGTGGGCCATTCTTTGGACAAGACCGACGTTGCAGCGGCGGCCAACTCCAAGACCCAAACTTCCGGCTCCACGACGACGCTAGAGACGCAGCCAACGCAACGCGGACGAAGCCGAAGAAAAAAAAAACCTGAGCAAGATCTCCACCGACATCTTGAAGAACTCGCTCGAACACAAATCCATGGAACGCCGTCGAGTCGGTGGCCCGGAAAACTTTATTCGCGGTGACGACGTCGGCACCGACCGAACGCAGATACCGGACATACCTATCCTAAACCTATCTACAGACTGGACGGAAGGAACCTGGCTCCCCCACCCTCCCGCTGCCGCCGGAGCGACGAGCGGAGGGAAAGGGAGCCAACGCCCTCGCCGGCAAGAGAAAGCAGGAATAGATCGCCCGCTAGATCGCCTCTCCTGGGCGGTTGCGTCGGCTGAGCGTGGGCAGCGGTTCGTTTAGGTAGGTACTCCCTCCGTTCCTAAATATAAGACCTTGTAGAGATTACACTATAGACTACATACGAGGCAAAATGAGTGAATTTAGACTCTAAAATGCAACAACATACGTCCATATGTGGTCCATAGTGGAATCTCTAAAAGGTTTTATATTTAGGAACGGAGGGAGTAATTCTGTACACGCTCCAATCTCCTGTCAAAACGACCGGAACCACGGGAACAGGTTTGCGGTCAGTCGACGGGTCCAAATTTTGTTTTCAGTCAACAGTCAACTGACCTATAGCCGCCCTCTTGTGTAACACTCTGTGGTAAATCTTTTGTCACTTTTCAAAAAAGAAAAAAAAAACTCGCCGCTACGGTTCAGTTAAAACGGCTGTTGCGCAACGCGGCCACTTCACTTTCACCTGTCGACTCGGTCTTCCTCCGGCCAGGAGTGGTAGCATTTCGTGGCGAAGTTCGCCAGCCCAGGCACGACGCAAGGATCCTCACCTATCCATGCGCAGGCACATGCAGCTCTATCCACAAGCATTGCTACTGCTTTCGACGCCGTGGCGTCCACGAGTCACCCTTCGCCGCCGCCCGAGGCACCGACCAGCCCAGGTGTGCGCCGTGGTACGCGCTCGCCCGGCCCACTGGCGACACGCGTTGCCCTCCGCCGCGCAGCACGCAGGCAGTGGACGCACACGAACTTCGCGAGACTTCTTCCCGCCCCGATCCAATCCATCGTCCGATCTCCGATCCAATCCAACGCTTACCTATAAAAGCAAGCCCGCCCGAACCACCACTCCCACAGTCTCGCTCAGCCACTGTTAATTCCTGCCTGCAGCCGGAGCAACTACTACTCCTACTAGCCAATCTTGTTACAGCAGAGGCCGATCGTCGAGCGGAGCGGAGCGATGGAGAAGCTGACGCCGAGCAACGCGAAGAAGGCGATGGAGGACAGGGAGGAGAAGCCCAAGGTGCCGTCGACCGACCCGGACGACAGCCTCGCCGACCTCGCCGCCGGGCAGCGGCAGCCGCAGATGCAGCGTGAGCACCAGCACCAGGCGCCCAACATCTCGGAGATGAAGCCGGTGACGCGCGAGGTGTACGGCGGCGGGATGTACGCGGTGGAGGAGGGCCGGCGGGAGCCCGGGAGGCCGCGCGCCAGCGCCACGCAGAGCGCCGACGGGCCGGAGGAGCCCGTGAGCAAGCCCAGGCACCCGCCGCCGCCGTCCACCGGCGACCGCGACCTCGACATCACCGGCATGTCCTACATCCAGTAGGCAGTCGTCGTGGCTTCTGTCTTCCTCCTTCTGCGTGTGCGTGTCCGTGTGTTTGGACTTTGGACGGTGTGGCGCGGGTGGTACGTAGTTGTGCTTTGTATTGTACGTACGCGCGCCTGCTAGAGCTGCCGTTCTTCGTTGTGTTCGTACTGTACTTTAGTTTGTGCATGACTGACGAATAAAATGTGAGCGCAAAATTTCTTGCCCTTGGGCCGTTCTGACAGAGTGTAGTAACTAGCCGGCATAGTATGAACGAAATGAACCTCTCTCCGGTGCACACGCTGCACAACAAATGACGCTCCTGCTCTGCTCCTATATCTTCGGTTGTCCATCTTGCTTTTGTGAGGCAGCCTATATGTCTCAGTGGCCTGAAAATATGTCCCGCTCAAGTCGATTCAGCCACTGCATCTTCGTCTTCCTCCTCGTCTCGTCGTTGTCGCCCTCGCCCTCTGCCGCCAACCTAAACAGCTGCCGCCAACGCCATCCGACCCATCCCGCGAAACCTCGTTCGTGTTAAGGCGCTGGCGACTACAATCTCTTGTTCCATGGGCACTCCGACCGTCGCACGAAGAATAATACTCCCAGGAGTAGCAAACGCACTTGCCCCTGGAGACGTTGCCTGAAGAACAGCAAACACTGTCAAGACTGCAACGCTGCATGCGGCTGAAGAATCCTCTCCCACCCCCCCGGTGACCGTTCAAAAAAAAAAAACAATCACGCTTTCGTAAGGGTAGTGGGCCATCTCAAAAGGATCTCGTTGGACAAAACGACCCAAAAAAGGCCCACCCGAGCAGAGTTACAACCCAAATCCACACGTAGCCACGCACCGCCTTCCGACCTCGAGGTCTCCGATAAAAAAAACAATTGGCCACGGTCCTCCAAACCCGACCGCTCCACCGCCGCCTGTCCGATCGGCCGTCCTCCCCTCCCCGGCGGCATGACCGACCTCGTCCCGCCCCCTCCTCCGGCGACCGCGCCCTGCCGCCCCGCGCGCTACGACTTTCTCAACTACAAGCCACCCCCCAACTACGTTCCGGGTCTCGGCCGTGGAGCCACCGGCTTCACCACCCGTTCCGATATCGGGCCGGCCTCCGCGGCTGGTGCTCCCGCCGTCGTGCGTGTCCGCTGGAAGCCCCCAGGCGAGGACGAGGAGGAGGGTTACGACGAGAACCAGAAGTTCGACGAGTTCGAGGGCAACGACGCCGGCCTCTTCTCCAACGCCGGCTACGACGACGACGACCGCGAGGCCGACGCCGTCTGGGATGCCGTCGACCAGAGGATGGGCCTGCGCCGCAAGGACCGTCGCGATGCGCGGCTCAAGCAGGAGATTGACAAGTACCGTGCGTCCAACCCTAACATCACCGAGCAGTTCGCCGATCTCAAGCGCAAACTGACAGATGTTTCAGTGCAGGAGTGGGAGAGCATACCTGAAATCGGGGACTACTCGGCGCGCAACAAGAAGAAGCGTTTCGAGAGCTTCGCGCCGGTGCCGGTGCCGGACACTCTGCTCGAGAAGGCCCGGCAGGAGCAGGGGCATGTCACAGCGCTGGACCCCAACAGCGGCACGGAGACGCCGTGGGCGCAGACGCCGGTTACCGACCTGACCGCCGTCGGCGAGGGTCGGGGTACCGAGCTTTCGCTCAAGCTGGACAGGTTGTCGGATTCAGTTTCCGGGCTCACCGTTGTTGATCCAAAGGGATACCTTACAGACTTGAACATCATGAAAATTACTAGCAATGCCGAGATCTCTGACATCAAGAAGGCAAGACTGCTGCTCAGGTCCGTGACACAAACCAACCCAAAGCATCCTCCGGGTTGGATTGCTGCCGCTAGGCTCGAAGAGGTCGCTGGCAAGCTCCAGTCTGCCCGGCAGCTCATTCAGCGCGGCTGCGAGGAGTGCCCCAAGAACGAGGATGTTTGGATCGAGGCATGCCGGTTGGCCAGCCCAGACGAGTCCAAGGCGGTCATTGCCAGGGGTGTCAAGGCAATTCCCAATTCTGTGAAGCTGTGGATGCAGGCTGCAGAACTAGAGACCAGTGATTTGAACAAGAGCAGGGTTTTGAGGAAGGGGTTGGAGCACATTCCTGATTCAGTTAGGCTGTGGAAGGCTGTTGTGGAGCTGGCAAACGAGGAGGATGCAAGGATGTTGCTTCACAGTCACAGGGCTGTGGAGTGCTGCCCGCTTCATGTCGAGCTGTGGCTTGCGCTAGCAAGGCTCGAGACATATGACCAGGCAAGGAGGGTGCTTAACAGAGCCAGGGAGAAGCTCGACAAGGAACCTGCCATTTGGATTACAGCTGCAAAGCTGGAGGAGGCTAATGAGAACACCCAATCCGTATGCAAGACGATTGGGAGAGGTGTAGAATGTTTGCAGAGAGAAGGGTTGGATATTGACAGGGAGGCGTGGCTCAAGGAAGCCGAAGCCGCAGAGCGGGCCGGGTCCGTGCTTACTTGCCAGGCTATTGTCGAAACCACTATCGGAGTTGGGGTTGATGATGAGGACCGGAAGCGAACATGGGCAGCGGATGCCGAGGAATGCACGAAACGAGGTTCGGTTGAGACAGCTCGGGCCATCTATGAGCATGCTCTTAGCGTGTTGGTTACCAAGAAGAGTATATGGCTTAAAGCGGCGCAGCTCGAGAAGAGCCATGGGACAAGAGAGTCTCTTGAAGCCGTTCTTGGAAAGGCTGTCAAGTACAATCCAAATGCCGAAGTGTTATGGCTTATGCTTGCCAAGGAGAAATGGCTGGCTGGTGATGTCCCTGCAGCTCGGGCCGTTCTTCAGGAAGCTTATGCTGCTATCCCCAGTTCAGAGGAGATCTGGTTAGCTGCGTTCAAGCTAGAGTTCGAGAACAACGAACCGGAGAGAGCAAGAAGGCTTTTGACCAAGGCCAGGGAAAGAGGCGGCACTGAGAGGGTTTGGATGAAATCAGCAATTCTTGAGAGGGAACTAGGAAATTTGAACGAGGAAAGGAGGTTCTTGGAGGAAGGCCTGAGGTTATTCCCCTCGTTCTTCAAATTGTGGTTAATGCTCGGGCAGTTGGAAGACCGTGTTGGCCATGGAGCGAAGGCAAAGGAGGTTTATGAGATTGGACTCAAGCACTGCCCCGGTTGCATCCCTCTTTGGCTCTCGCTAGCTAGTCTGGAGGAGAGGATAAATGGCTTGAGCAAGTCACGCGCTTTCCTCACCATGGCAAGGAGAAAGAATCCTGCGACACCTGATCTATGGCTTGCAGCTATTCGAGCTGAACTGAGGCACGGGAACAACAAGGAAGCTGATTCTCTACTGGCCAAGGCTTGCAAGAGTGTCCAACAAGTGGTGTTTTGTGGGCTGCAGCTATTGAGATGGTGCCACGCCCCCAACGCAAATCAAAGAGCTTGGATGCTGTAAAGAGATGTGACCATGATCCGCATGTCATCGCAGCTGTAGCCAAGCTTTTCTGGCATGACAGGAAGGTTGATAAAGCAAGAAGTTGGTTGAACAGAGCTGTTACTCTTGCCCCTGATATTGGGGATTTTTGGGCGTTGTACTATAAATTTGAGCTTCAGCATGGAAATGAGGATACGCAAAGGGATGTTCTAAAACGATGCAATGCTGCTGAACCGAAACGCGGCGAGACATGGCAAGCTACAAGCAAGGCTGTTGAGAACTCTCATCAGCCAATTGATGCCATTCTGAGGAGAGTCGTTCTGGCACTTGGTGCGGAAGAAAACCCCAATGTTGCAGAACCCTAATCCTTACCATTCCAATAAGGTATATGTCTGTTCTAACCAATAAAAATTTGCCTCCATGTATTTTATTTTATTTTTGAAAAGGAGGATGACCCCACGGCCTATTTGCCTCCATGTATACTCATGCTCTGAAGCTTCTGATCCGTCACGTAGATACTCCTCACTGTGTGTCATTCTATTCTTCAGCTAGAAATTGTACTTCGGATGAAAATATTGTTAACATTTTATAAGGCTTGTGTTGCAACTTGCACGTATGAATAACTCGCCATGCGTTTTTAGAAAAGGAGGATGCACCCTCGGCCTCTGCATCTCGACGATGCATGCGGCCACTTTATTGATTATTCACAAAAGACCTTATAAGGAAGTACATCAGTAAGCCTGAAGCCACCCTCTAGGCAACACCTGTCGCTACTCCTATCCCTTTGATACTCCTATCCCTTTGATGTAGTGGTACCGAATGTCCGAGCCTAATACCAAACAGACATCGCACCAAATCCTAACATCTAGTGCCGGATGCCCCATCCCGGCCACATACCTGGACTGGGTCACACACCGGTCCGGCGCACTCACCGAGGCTGCCTCCGCCGTCTTCCACCGATCCATCTTCAAAGCTGTACTGACGCATCGACCCTGCCCGGTCTAGCTGCCGTTGACGCCACCATGACGCCAGACAACGCCACCATCCTGCGCTCGTCCATCATCACACGCCCAAGGCGAGACCCCGCTACTCCATGCCGCTGAGACCCGCCGTTGTCGACGTGCCAGATGCCACGCCGCTCCTCCTTCGCGAACACCACCTGCTGCCACTGGTCCCATCCCCTCCGCCTGCAGTTCCTCTAACCGAGCACCCAAACGCCCCAGGCGGCGCCTCCAAGAAGGGTACGACACACGCAGTGCCGCCGCCGCCCAATCTAAGGAGATTTTGGGTCTTCACCCGGGCATGGGGTCGGGGTGGACGGCAGGGACCTCGACGGCGCCTTCAAGGAGGAGAACGGCGACCCTGGTCGTCGCCACCGTCGGGATGAACTAGTCATCCAGAGTTTCCTCCGGTCCGATGTCACCTCTACCAACCCCCGCGAACGCACCAAGGCCGACGACCGCGATCGTAAGCAACCAAGTGCAGCGGGAGAGAGCCTGCAGCGCGGAGGAGATCCACCGGCAACTCACCGCCCACGCGGTCAAGTTGCCGTCCATCCACCCCCCGCGAGCGTCGCCAGCCGAGGGCGCCGTCGCCATGCCTAACGGGGCCGCCGCCCCAGGTCCAGGTTCCTCCACGATGGCCGGAGTGTCGAGATCTGCCACGAGCGACGAGATCCGGCACCGCACGGCCGACGCCATCGCCCAAGCCCGCCGTCGACCGATCCCGCCTCCGCCGCGAGCCCGCACGCTGCCGGGAGTCCCACACCCATGGATCTGGGCGCCCGAGCACCGCCGCGAGCCTCCGCCTCCGGGATCTGCCACACCGTCAGGAGGGCCGCACCCCGCGGATCAGGACGCCCGCACCGCCGCGGATCCGGGAGAGGGAGGAGAGACCCTCCGCCGCCGCCGTCGCACGCACGGGCTTTGCCCGGCGCCGACCATCGGCAGCGGCGGAGGGGAGAAGGGCGCTGGAGGGTTACTAGGCGGCGGCGGCGGCTGAGCCCTCCCGAGCCGCCCGTGGGGGAGGCGACGCGAGAGGGAGCAAGCCATGCGTGGCTTGGAGTTTATTCTTCTTATAATTCACCCATCAACGGTGAAATTTCCATGTGTGTTCTATGCATACTAATTATCCGATCAAAGTAATTATATTACATTTTCCCTTCATGCATTTTTTTTTGTTCAGATATGTGCACTGAAGTGCAGATGATGTTTGAGTGGTAGAATTATCTTCCAGCCCAGACCAAACGTAACGTTTCAGATTCATATTTCTATGGAGGTCAGGTTCCCCGCCCCTAGTTATCTAAGCATCTTTTCAGCAATCCTTTTTTGTTGGAAGCTGGTAATTGACCTGCCTATATGGAGTATATTTATCTGTACAATCCACATTATGATTGATTGGTTGAAGGACATCCAGGAAAAAAATGGTGATTACTTGGCATTCTGCTCGTTTTTTTTTTTTTTTGAACTGCATTCTGCTCGTTTTCTGGCTGGGTAGATGTTGCCTGTTGGTTTTCTCTGCTTTTCTGCCGTAGTAAACTGATTCGAGTAGGGGAGTTGTAGTTTGGCATTTCTCGCGGCTGAGAGGGACCTGGGGGTGGTGCTCTGCTCCCTTTGATACGTTGATAGTAGGCACTCGCTGTATTATCACTATCAGTTTCTAAAAAATTACCAAATTTCATATGTAAGAGCATCTACAACCGGGCCTCTCAAACCCGCCTCATACGCCGGGGCAGGCCGCCCGGCCACTTTTTTTTGACCCAGACGGGCCTCTCAAACGGCCCTCAAACGCCCGGGCTGACCGGCACCCCCATATCCAGCCCAAATATGGGGCCGATATGGGGGCGCCCGGGTGCGCCCGGGCATGCCCGCCACGTCGGACTGACGAACGGGGCCCAGCCGGAAACGCCCGCCAACCCGGCGGTCCGAAGGTCGTCTCCTTCGCCGGACCGGTCGCGCCGCGTGTCGCAGCTCCGACGGGCCGCGTAGTGCATTGCCCGGCTATTTAAGTGCATTGCCCGGCTATTTAAGTGCACCGGCGGACCCCGAAACCCTACATCCACATCTTCCTCCTCATCCTGTCCGCCGCCGCCGCCAGTTTCCACTCCACCCATCCGCAGCCATGCCCCCACGCCGACGGGTGAGGAGCCAGGCGTTCCTGACGCCGGAGCGCCGGCTCAAGCTCCTTGAGCGGATCCTGAATAGGCACGAAGCCCGGATCGCCGCGGGGCTACCTCCGGATGTAGTGGATCCGGAGGAGGAGTCGGAGGAGGAGGAGGTGGAGGTGGAGGAGGAGGATGAAGAGGTGGAGGAGGAGGGGGATGAGCCGGGGGAGGAGGATGTGGGGGACGCTGGCGACGGGGATCTCCGGGCGGAGCAGCAGGCCATCCTCGATTCCCTCCGGTCGGAGTCATAAGCGGATGCAAGACGCCGTCGCCGGCAGGAGATGGAGGCGCAAGAAGCCGCGGAACACGCGGAGTGCTTGGCCTTCATCGATGAGATGGAGCAGGAGGAGGATGAACCGGAGGCCTCCTCCCCGCCCGTCTAGCCGGCGCCCGGCTCCGTCGTCGTGGACATCACCGACGACGAAGAGTAGCTAGGGTAGTACGTAGGATTTACTTTGCATGCTTTTGTATGGATGTAGGGGATGAAATTTTGAGAGATGCGGATGCAGATTGACGGATTTGAGGCGTGCCCGGTCAGTGCCCGTGGACGCGTCCGGGCACGTCCGCGGGCGTTTGAGGGGCTGAATTTATCATATCCGGCTGTAGATGCTCTAAGGGAATTGTCATTTTTGCAGGGTGGTTTTCTGAGGAGACGTGCTACACGTCGGTCAGCGGATCTTTTTAAAAGATCCGTGGCCTAGCGAGCCGTTAGATATAGCACTAGCGCTGACCGTCGTCCTTCACGTTTACTAGTTTTGCAACATAGGTTGTGTTGCAGAATCTAGTTTTGCAACGTTGGTTGTGTTGTATTTTTTTTTTTTTTTTTGCAACAGAGGTTATGTTGAAAAAAAATATTGCCCACATCGTTGGACCTTTGTGTTGCCACTACAACATTCCTCTGTTTGTTTTAGAAACATGGACTGCTGCAACATTGGTTCTGTTGTAATTTATTTTCCACTACAACATTCCTCTGTTTGTTTTAGAAACATGGACTGCTGCAACATTGGTTCTGTTGTAATTTATTTTTTTACAACAATGGTTATGTTGAAAAAAAATATCGCCCGCATCATCGGACCTTTGTGTTGCCACTGCAACATTTCTTTGTTTGTTTTAGAAACATGGACTGCTGCAACATTGGTTGTGTTGTAAATTTATTTTTTTACAACAGAGGTTATGTTGAAAAAAAAAATCGCCCGCATCGTCGGACCTTTGTGTTGCCACTACAACATTCCTCTGTTTGTTTCAGAAACATGGACACTGCTGCAAAATCTTGAGACTTCTTGTGTAGAATCAGCTAGTCGTTTCCCTGTTCAGAGCTCCTTTTTTTTCCTGCCGGTACATTCTGCACAAAATACCCAGACCGGACAGACGTGCGAAGGGGATGGAGGAGTAGAAAAGTGTGTTGCGCAGGAGCCAAAACCCCGAAATGAAATAAAACCGCGAACCAACCTATGGTTGGATGGTTAGAGGGACTGTGATATCCCCAGCCTACCAGGGTTCAAATCTTGATGCTCGCATTTATTCCTGGATTTATTTCAGGATTTCCAGCGATGCGCATTCAGTGGGAGGAGATGTTCCCGTCGACGACTAGGTGCCTACGGTGACTTCGTAAATTCCAAGAAGATATGCTGGCTCAGTCTTTCGGAGGTGCTCGTAGGGGTAAGGTGTGCGTGTGTACGTTCGTATGGATGAGGTAAGTGTATGCGCGTCTGTATTGTGTTGAAATAAAACCGGTGGCTAAAATCACGAGCAGCAGGAGCAGGGGATCGTTTTCGATGGAAAGACGGAGCGGCCTTTTCCACGACAGCAGCAGATGCTTATCCACTGGCAGAGCACATGCAGTCGTGCAGGATCCATCATCCATGGCATGTGTTAGGCCTATCCAAATCCAAGCCAAGGCTGTTGGCGATCGAAAGGAGACATCCAACAAGTTGCGCTACGCTGGGACTGGACGGCCACGAGGAAACCAGTCAGCCGCTCCCGGAACCTGAGCCACGAGCAGCGTCAACACCTGGGCGCCACTTCTCTGCCACATGCTACCACGTCCCCGATGTTCCGCTGTCGCGGCCGGTGACGTGGATCCGGCGTGGCCGCAGGCTGCTGTGCTTTACACGTAAGACGTAGCCATGCATGCAAAGGTCTGATCCAGATCCGGCGATGGGCCGATGAGTCGCGTGCTTGGGCTTGGGCACCACGTGGGATAGGTATTGATCGTCCACACATTCGCCTCCCTGCTCGTGGAGCCACGCAACGCAAGAGACGACGACGATAGAGATACTAGAGGCGAACCAAACCGCACCAGAGACCATGCATGCGTCATTAGTTATGGAGGCAATTTCAAGTTTGTGAACGTGTTCTATGTTTTTCCTTTACTTTTTCCTAAGGGCCGGTGGTACCGCAAGTCACCATCATTTAACATTGCGAGCCGGCATGGGAGACGAGCACCACAAGACAAGGGACGAGGTTCTCCATGACAAGCGTAAGAGCATCTACAGCCACCCCATCTAATTTGGCCCCTCAAACGCCCGCGGACGCGTCCGGGCACGTCCGCGGACAGTGATCACTCACGCCTCAAAAAAAGACTTCTGCTTCCGGACATTTCATATTACATTCCTCACATCCATACAAAAGCATGCAACATATAAACATACGTACTACGTACAAACTATCTACTCTTCGTCGGAGATTTCAACGATCTTCGTGCCCTCCGGTGGATAGATGTGCGGCAGCAGCTCCGCCCCCTCCGACGCCTCTGTTGCGGCCCCCTCCGGCTGCTCCACTGCGGCTTCCTTCGTCGCTATCTCCGCCTTCAGCTCGTCGAAGAGGGCGTTCGCCTCCGCCTGCCTCTGCCGGATAAGCCGGCGGTTGGCCTCCACCCCGGCCTCATCCCGGATGGAATCCAGGATGGCCTGCTGCTCCGCCATCTCATCGGCTTGGGCGACGGCGGACTTTGCCTCCACCTCCGCCATGCTCAGAGCCGGAGCATGGATCTCCGGCTCGTCCTCCTCCTCCTCAATTTACGGCGAGTCCGGAGGGAGACCCGCAGCGATGCGGGCGGCGCGCCGAGCCTGGATCTCCTCCTCGATCTGCCTCCGGCGCTCCGACGTGAGCTAGTTGTAGGTGGTGATCCTAAGACGGACCATACTGACGTCGGAGAGCGGGGGAGAGGAGGCGGATGGGCTCGGGTGGCGACGGAGGGAGGGAGGGGGTCGATGTGCTAGGGCTAGGGGACGCCGACCGGCTTAAATAGCCGGCTATGGCCTCGGGCGGCGAGCCGGAGCGGTGCCACGCGGCGTTCACACCGCGGCGACGGTCGAGGCGCCCGTTGGACCGTCGGGTTTTCGGGCGAGTCCGCGTGGGGCCACGCTGTCAGGCCGACGTGACGGGCATGCCCGGGCACACCCGGGATCCCCCATATCCACCCCATATTTGGGCTGGATATGAGGGGTGTCCGTCAGCCCAGGCTTTTGAGGCCGATTTGAGAGGCCCGGTTGGGTCGGATTTTCGTGACCGGTCAGTGACCGGGCGGCCTACCCCGGCATTTGAATGGGGGTATAAAGGGTCCGGTTGTAGATGCTCTAAGAGCGTTTACACCCAAACGCCTCATATCGGGTCATCTATATACTTGTGGACAATGACCGGTTACCCCTGAAAAGTTTGTATCCACAACCGTCCTTCTTAAACCAAATTCTCAAATTCAAACATCGCACAACAATTCGTCCTCACTTATGTTAAAATCTCGAAAATGATAAACACTGAATCGTTCGGATTTTAAGTGTGCCAATCGGAACGTTTTTCATGGCAACTTCAGTTCACACGAGATTGACAAACATAAAAAATTTCTAACAAAAATATGAACTCCCATGTTTAACAAACTAAAGCTGCCACCTCACGTCAATTAATGTTGTCATGAAAAAACGTTCGGGGTGACATGCTTAAAATCCAAACGTTCGGGGTTTATCGGGTCCTAAAACATTCTCATCTATCAATCTTTTTTGGATCGTCGACCAAACCTTAGAATCAAGGCCCGTCTCATTGACGTACATGTCCTGCTCCGGCTGCCCGGTGTGCTGGCCCGGGTGCTCCTTCCTCTGTGAGGATTCTCTACACCCGTAAGAGCACGCGAGAAATATTCATATGACAAGATATGAGAATATAAAACCTCCTAGGGCGTGTTGGGTTGCCCGCATTAGATCCAACCAGGCCCGCTGGGAAAGAATCTGGCCTATTTGGCTGTCCGCAAACACCGTTGGGCCTGCCTGGCACGAAGTTTAAAGCATCTCTAGGCCTCTCTCGCTAGGAACACTCGAATCAGCAGTTTCTAGCGAGCCAGACCCGCGCAATGCACGTGGGCGACGAGGGCTGCATGCGAGGAGCCACGCTCGAGAAGCCGCGTTGCTTCCCAAAGCGCCGACGGTTATTACCCTCACCTTTTCTCGCCGCTATCTCTCCCCTCTCCCCTCTCCGCACTCTCACCGACGGCGACAGCGGCATTCAGCAGCTTAGAGAACAGCAACTCGATCTCCGCCCCCTTCACCGGCATCCGCAACAACAGTTCGGCAACGGGGGTAAGAAGTTTTTCCCCTTCTCACATACTATTTCACATTCGATCCGCGTTTAGTTTCGATCCGCGTTAGGGGAATGGGAAATCGGGATAAATAACATCATCATGAGTCGGTAGTACAAGAGAAATGGGATTGGAGATTAATCTTACAAAGTAGTCTCGTATCTTAGCTTCGGTGATCCTGGAGGCGGTTGGAGTGGCGGGTGTCCGTGGCCTTGTTCTTCTCCTGCAGCTGCACCATCGTCTCTTCTTCCTCGTCGGAGTCCAACTCGATTGCCATGCTTCAGTGTCCTGGCTCCGGCGCCCTTGCAACCATGGCCACGACATGTTCTTCTTCCACCTCCATCTCCACCATTTCTTGTTCCTCCTCCAGCAGCCCCACAGTCCTTGTGGTGAAGTACACTACGACATGATGGTTGTAAGAGCACATTTAATTATCCATGTGTGGTTTTGGTAATTGATGACAACCCCTATGGACTAATGGTTGCCTTGAGTTATATTCGAAGGATTTGTCATAGGCACTTCTTGAAGACCATTTGTTGGTTTCAAGGAGTTTATATGGTGACCAAGGTGGTATTCAAGGTTTTATCCAAAGATTGGTCATGTGAGAGATGAGCTTATTGCAAGCATGTCTTGAAGAAAAAGATTGTGTTAGCATTCATGTTTACCTTCAAGACATCATCTTTATGAAGAGAGAAGATAAGATACAAAGTTGATCAAGACTAAGTCAAAGAGTGAACCAAGTTGATCAACACACAAAGCGTACAAGATATACCGAGAAGGATCAAGTGATCCCATGGTATGGTAAGCATTGTCCATTACACTTTGTGTAATAACCCATGGTCTACGTGAGTGTCCTTTGTAGGGTTAGGTATATTTCCATGGGATTGCATCAAGAGGAAGATCCCATACAACCCATGGAAGATGACATCAAGTGGTGATCGTCATCAAAGTTGCGGTGTGCAAGTTCAAGTGAAGCATCACAGAGAGATCATGCTTGAAGCTTGCCGTCCATTGTGGTGACAATGGACTTGTGAAGATGTGTCGAAGAGTGGCTCACCCATAGTGGAGTATGGGGGAGCAATCTACTAGTCTTCGTCGAGCCGACGCAATCAAGAAAGGTGGTCCATCTTGAGAAGGACAAGATCGTCATCATCTAGCTCAAGTGGACTATGCACAAGGCAAAGGTTTGACCTTGATAGGGTTTTCTATTTTACCGGTCTCATGATGGTAGTTGGGCGACCGGGTTATAGGATCGATAGCCGTACTATCAAGGGGGGCTCTCAAGTGAGTAGCTTGATCGTATCGTTCGTTGAGACCTCAAACCATTGCATTCTTGGCATCATCATCTTTCTTGGTTCTTGGTTGGATTTTCTCTATGTGGGTTCTTGAGCTTATGGTCAGCTTCATGACAAGCTCAAGTTCATCGAAAATGGAGTCCATATGCTTTTTCTATGATGTTTTCGATGTTGGAGTTTTTGTCGGTTCTTCATTGATAGAGGTTTCACATCCCTATATCATTGGCATTTGTATACTGCCTCTTCTTATTATATCATTGTCGCTGTTGGAAAGCTCTTGTTGTCCTGAATCCAACAAGCTTGAGTTTGCTCAATTCGGAGCTCATATGCGAAGGTTATGGCAGTTCTGGTTTTACTGTTTCCATCTGGTTGCTTGGGTTCTTTGTTACTCTCACGAGGGCGGTAGTACCGCTGGCCACAGCGGTAGTACCGCTGGGGGGTTCCGACTCCTTACGCGGCAGTACCGCTGGCCACAGCGGTAGTACCGCTGGGGGTTCCGACTCCTTACGCGGGGCACCAGACACTGCCTTGTCTGGTGTCTGGTGACCCGCGCCACCAGAGCAGTAGTAGGGCGGTAGTAACAAGCGGTACTACCGCTGCCCCCTACTACTGCTGAAATCTGCGTACGGGCGGTAGTACCGCTCCCAGGGGCGATACTACCGCTTGTGTGCGGGCTGTGGGGGTAACGGTTGGATTTTCCCCCACCTATTTAAGGGGGTCTTCTTCCCCAATGGATCTTATCCTTTGAGCTCGTTTTTGCCCCCCATTGTTGACCTTCTTAGAGCTTGCTAACTCTCAATCCCTTCAATGATTCTTGCTAGTTCTTGAGGGAAAAGAGAGAGGAGATCTAGATACACATTTCCACCAATCACTTTCTCCTCTATGTGAGGGGAACCCCTTGGATCTAGATCTTGGAGTTCTTCGTGTTCTTCTTTGTTCTTCCTCTCATTTTCCTCCATAGCATTAGTTGTTGTGGTGGGTTTTGGGAGAGAAGGACTTGGGCACTCCGTGTGCCCTTGCCATTGCATTTGGTGCATAGGTTTGAGTTTTCCACGGTGATACGTGGAAGTGAAGTTTGAGAAGCTTATTACTCTTGGGTGTTTGAGCACCCTAGAGCTTGTTCCTCTTGGGTGCCTTGGCGCCCTAGACGGTTGGTGGTGTCTCGGAGCTCAATCATTGTGGTGTAAAGCTCCGGGCAAGCGTTGGGGTCTCCAATTAGGTTGTGGAGATTGCCCCGAGCAATTTGTACGGGTACCGGTGACCGCCCCCAAGGGTTGCCAAAGTGTACGGGTACCGGTGACTGCCCCCAAGGGTTGCCATTTGTACGGGTTCGGTGACCGCCCTCAAGGGTCCCTTAGTGGAATCACGGCATCTTGCATTGTGCGAGGGCGTGAGGAGATTACGGTGGCCTTAGTGGCATCTTGGGGAGCATTGTGCCTCCACACCGCTCCAAACGGAGATTAGCATCCACAAGGGTGTGAACTTCGGGATACATCGTCGTCTCCACGTGCCTCGGTTATCTCTTACCCGAGCCCTTTACTTATGCACTTTACTTTGTGATAGCCATATTGTTTCATGTTATATATCTTGCTATCACTTAGTTGTTTATCTTGCTTAGCGTAAGTTGTCGGTGCATAGGTGAGCCTAGTTGTTTTAGGTTTTGTGCTTGACTAATTAAACGTTAGTTTTATTCCGCATTAGTTCAAGCCTAAACCATAATTATTTTAAAGCGCCTATTCACCCCCCTCTAGGCGACATCCACGTCCTTTCAATGGTCATGAGGACGCAGGTACTCTCTGTGCTTGGCCCACTTTGCCCTCTGTCGAGCATCGCCGAAGTCGGCCTGATTCATTGTGACGCCCCCAATTTCGACCGTACGCTAAACAATCACGCAATGCGTACGACCAAGATTAGGGACTCACTAATCAATATCACAACACAACACTAGACACAAATTAAAGTCATACAGCTTCATATTACAAGCCAGCGGCCTCGAGGGCTCGAATACAAAGCTCGACAAGCACGAGTCAGCGGAAGCAAAAATAATATCTGAGTACAGATATAAGTTAAACAAGTTTTGCCTTAAGAAGGCTAGCACAAACATAAGCAGCGGATCGAAAGAGACGAGGCCTCCTGCCTGGTAACCTCCTAACTACTCCTGAGCATCGGGGGCAGCCTCCACGTAGTAGTAGGCTCCAGCGGTGGTGTAGTAGTCGTCTCCGGCGTACTCCATCTCCTGGGCTTCATCGTCTGAACGCAGTATCGTATCGAGGGGGAAAGAGAAAGCAAAGCAGCGGTGAGTACTCATCCAAAGTACTCGCAAGACTGACATCAGAACTATGCTAAGTATGCATCATTATCAAGGGGAGGGGTTATATCTGGACTGACTGCAGAAAGCAAGAATAGGGAGAAGGCCTAGTCCTATCAAAGACTAGCATCTTCAGCATCTTGCAGCATTAGAAGAGAGTAGACTGGTATCTCATATATAGTCATATTATTGTAGCGATGTTATTAAGTAACCACGCCCAGAGATTCTTCCTCGACTCCCTGCGAGGAAGCAATCTCGGAGCCACAATTCATCTCAAATTTTAATCACAATTATAGTTGTATAAGGTCAAGGTACAACTCCAAGTCGTCCTGTTACCGTGGACACGGCTATTCGAATAGATTATTCATCCCTGCAGGGGTGCACCACATATTCCCCAACACGCCTGAATCACCTCCGGCCGGACACACTTTCCTGGGTCATGCCCGGCCTCGGGATATCAGCACGTCGTCGCCCCACCTAGGCTCAACGAAGAGGCCAGCCCGCCGGTCTAAATCCTAAGCGCGCAGGTTCGTGGGCCCACTTGCCCTTGCACTCCTGCACAATGCGAACGCGGCCGGAAACAGACCTAGTACACTCCAGTCCAAGAGCTGCACCGTCCAGTCCAATCCGTCGCGCGCCGCTCCATTGCTGACGTCCGAAGAGCTTCGGCTGATACAACGACGCTGAGTGCCCATAACTTCCCCACGTGAAGGTTAGTGCGTATTAAGGCCAACGACCTAACTCAGATCAAGTACCCAACCCATTAGCATTTTATTAATGCGGGGCAAGCGCGACCCTCAAAGTGCGGTCCGTCGCCCCGCCTCGAGGACCGTGGCAAGGGCCTCTCCTGCCCGTCCACGCCTCAACATAACCCGGATGCCTTACCGGCGCATCCCACCACATCTCACACACGGGTACCCTTGGGGCCGACCCGTCTCAAGACTGTCGGGAACTCAGGTCCACCTCAACCAGGGTGGTACCGCCTGTCCCTCCAGTCCCGTCTTTCACATGTAAACAATGTCAAGTTAAAGTAACTGTGTGGTTATACACCAAGACGGAACCTGAGGAATCACCCTCAAAGGGCCCCGCTCGATGAAACCGTCAAGGTGGACTTAGAGGAATCACCCTCGGGGGTCCCACACTTGAGGTGTTGCACGACAGAGTCATCGTCGGGAGTGGTGAAGGAGGAATCACCCTCGATAATCACGACCGACTAGCTGCACCACAGAGCTAGCATCATGAGTACTTCACGAGGTGTCACCCTCGGTACTCGATAGTAGCGCTGCAGAGTCGTACAACTAAGGGGAGTGCGGTGATGTGAGGGGCCTGGCTTGTCGGTCGGTTGACCGAGTCTTCGAGTCATCGATGAAGAAGCAGGGGCAACTGGGACTAAGGGGGGTCACAGGGGGTTCAGTGATCAACCTATACTAAGCAGTTGATATGATTGCAGGTATAGTAACAGTTTATCAAAAACAGGCTATGCATCAGAATAGGAGCTAACTAATACAGTAGCAAAATCTAATGCAAGAATAAGAGGGAAGAATGGGCGATATCGGAATGCTCAAGGGGGGTTTGCTTGCCTTGCTGCTCTGCGGCAAAGGCCTGATCGTCAGTCGCGTAGTCGTACCCGGCAGCAGCGTCAGTCTCGGAGGCTACCGGAGAGAAGAGGGGGAAGAAACAATAAATACAAGCAAACAGATGCAACACGATGCATGACATGGCAATACGCAGTGCTAGGGTTAGTCTAGCGCAGTACTACACGTATTAGACGGAACGGGAGAATATCTGACGATATTTCCCGGGTCTTTGGATTTATCGGACAGACGATCCGGAGGGGAAAAGTTCCATGTTTGCTATGCTAGGAGCATGTGACAAACGAACGGATAGCGTATTCGGATTCGTGGGATTTTTCTGATCAACTTTCATGTATATAACTTTTTCATCTGAGCTACGGATTATTTTCTATTAATTTTTAAAGTTTTTAAAGAGTTTCTGGAATTTAATTATTTATTTAAATTCGAATTATCCAGAATAGTAAACGATGACGTCATCATGACATCACCATGACGTCAGCAGGTCAACTCTGGCTGACCAGAGTCAAACCTGACCAGTGGGTCCCACTGGTCAGTGAGACAGTGGTTAATTAGGATTTATTTAATCTAATTTTAGATTAATTAGTGGGTGGGCCCTACTAGTCAGTGACTGATTAGTAGTTAGTTTAATTTAATAGATTAATTAACATTTTTATTACTTAGAAAACACATTTAAATTACGTGGGGCCCAGTGGTCAGTGACACTGGGCTGCCTCGTCAGCACGTTGACTGACCAGTCAACGGGGCCCGTGGGGCCCGCTGGCAGCGACACAATGGGTGGCCCTAGGTCGGCCACGTCGGTGCGGCCGGCGTTCAGCCGCCGGCGACGCAGGGAGGCGGCGGGGGCGCTCGGGAGGGGTGGGATTTCGCGCTCCGGCGACCATTTGGACGGCGGAGTGGCGCGTTCGAACGCCCGCGGTGGCGCTCGTCTAGAGGCGATGGTCGCATCAGCTGGGGTGGCCGGAGCCTACCGGGGCAGCGACGGCAGGCGGCGGCGCGTTCGGGAGGTGGTCGAGAATCGCACACAGGGAGTCTCCGGACCCGGCGTTTGGCTCGTTCGGCTGCGGGCGAGCTCGCGCGTCGAACGGCGGTAGTGGCGGGAGCTGTAGCGGCCGGAGCTGGCCGGACCAAGCACGGCCGGCGGCGGTGGCGTTCGGACGAGCTCGAGCTCGTCGACGCAGGGCACGGTAGGCAACGGGGATGGGCGTTTTGGGTCCCCGAGAAGCCCAGGAGCACGACGGAGGGCTCGGGTGCGGTCGGCGTTCGCGGTGGCCACGGCGGTGCGGTTGGCAGCGGTCGGAGCACGGCAACGCGACGGGATGGCTATGGCCACGCAAAGGGCCAGGGGAGAGAGGGAGGGGGACGCGGTGCTCACGACGCAGCTGTAGGGGAAGGCAGTGGGCTCGGGGTAGCTCGGAGACGACGGCGTGGTGGCGGCGATCTCCGGCGACCGAAGGGGGAGGCGAGGTCGATGGCGACGTTTCGGAGCGGCTCCGGTCGTGCGCGTCTTCGAGGAGGTCCATGACGGCGAGGCACAGCCTCTGGACAGCAAATGGCGGCTCGAGGAGGCCGGAGGCCATGACAACGGTGAGCGGCGGCGACGGCTCCGTTCGGTCGAGGATGGGGAGAGCGAGGGAGTGAACGGGAGGGAGCTAGGGTTAGCCAGCGGGGTGCGGTGAGGTCTTAAAGGCGGTCCACGGCACCTGTAGGAGCTTGCTGTCAACCAGGCGCGAGGGGGGGCGGTTCGCGCGCTCTGCCCTCAGTCGACAGCGAGGCAGAGGGGGAGCAGGAGGTTAGGGACGGCGGGGGAGTGGGCCGGGCCTCCCTGTAGCTCTTTAGAGCCCAGGAGCACAGTGCCCCTTTACCTTTTTCTTTTTCTTTTTCTGTTTTCATTTCTTTGTTTCTGTTTTAATTCCTTTTAGCTAATATTTCTTTAGCAAAAATGTGTAACATGGTCCACAAAATAACATGCATTATTTTGAATGGCCACACCAAGTTTGAGCATTTTTGGGTACTGTTGGAATTAACCATGCAATTTAAAGGGCATTTTAAATGCAAAAATGGCTCTGTTTTGATGGTGGGGTCCACACCAGTGTGAGGGTGATGTTGTTTTCCTTAACAACATTTATTTTGGATTATTCCATGAGTGTGCAACATTTTTCCTTTGCTGTTTGGAGAATTATTTTATCACAATAAAATTCAAAGTCCTTTTTAAGCGGAATTTGAAATGAGATATGATTTCTATTTTGATCATATCCTGTTTAGCAAAAATGATTTGTTGCTGATCATGGTCATCACTGTAGCTTATTTACATGGATCACTGTAGCACTGATCCAGGGGTGTTACAACTCTCCTCGTCTAACAAGAATTCTCGTCCCGAGAATTTAGAGGTAGAGTAAGGGGGAGAAAGTTTGGTCACGAAATTCTAACGAGTCTTCTTGCTCTTGTTGCCCTCATCGAAGAGGTCGATCCCCTTATGTTGAAGTCTTCAATTCTCTGTTCCAGGTCATCCTGATGAAGTCGTCAGCCTTTCTTCGGGATCTTCATCGTCCTACGAATGCGATTAGAGGGAGAAACTCTGGTAGAACGTATCTCCACCAAGTTGGGCACCTGATAGTGAACTCAAGGAAGAAGACATGAATTATTTCTCGAGTTGTTACTCGGGGAATTCATTGAGAGCAATATGCGACGGTTCAAAAGTTTCAAACGGGTAGGCAATCATTCGATGCCTGATCAGAAGGTGAAAAAGGGGTTCAGAGCAACGAAATAAATATTGCGTCTTGACACAAGAATAGATCATCCCTTAGGTGGTGGCTCGGTAATTACATACGAAGCCAAGTGCAAAAGATACCTTGGAATCAAAGTGGTACAGGAGAGTCAGGTTTCGATCCTGTGGAACTATGGGTTATGGGCCCATCATGTGGATTAAGAGTAGGAAGAGCGGTGACATCTTGCACGGTCATGCTAGCAAGACATGTCAGAGGATAGTCTGTCAACTATATCGGCAACAACATCGGTACCAAGGGCGGGGGACGAAGAGAACCATCTTCCTGCTCGTCAAAACGAGGCGGACCAATAGGCAAAGTTCTCGTCCACCGGCGGTTACCGAAATGTTAACAACAATAGTAACAGGGTCTTACTGACAGAGTAGTACACCGAGGTATTTACCTAAGCAGGGAATTATCACTGCTCAGATCAAATAAATCTCAAGAAAGGTTAAACAGACCAATGGAAAGGAAAATGTGTTCATCACATTAAACAGACCAATGGAAAGGAAAATGTGTCCATCACATCAAACAGACCAATGGAAAGGAAAATGTGTCCATCACATTAATCAGACCAATGGAAAGGAAAATGTGGTTATACTCAAGTTTTAGGAGTATATCTTTCCCAAGGAAAAACAGAGCATGATATGACAGGATAGCAAGTAGATAACCATTTAGGCAATTCATGACATTCCCATACAATGGGGTTTGAATAATTGATCAAGAAACAATTAGCATTGAGCTTACATTATTCCTTTTGATGATCGATATACCACATCCATGCTTCGGGATAGCAATGATATGGTGTTTCGAGTAAAGGATGGAGCTTGGATACACAAAGGATCGAGTAGGAACAACTTATAAAATAAGTCTTACAATTCCCCCGTGGAAGAATGGCAACCCTAGCTGAACAAAGCATTATAACAATAGGTCATCCGGCCAGGTGTGCTATCTACAAAATCACCTTACCGAGTAATAAAGACCAAAGCTATAATTCTTGATAATGTTCCAACCATCATATCTGTCCGAGATTCAGATCTGGTTGGTGTCAGGATACTTCAGACAAAGAAGGCCTGAGGAGAAAAGGATGCAACACAGACCTACGAGATGGTGTTGCAAGAATCTCAGAATGAATGACAGAAGCAAGACTTGAATCATTAGCCAGACTACAAGACATCTGAACACAAGGTCAAGACATTCATGCCCACATGGAAGTTTCTAGAATGGAGGGCAATCAAGTTCTGATTGGGGACCATCATAGAGGATATCAAAGTTCCATGTGTAAGTCTGGACTAGGACAAATCAAATCGATCAGTGGCCTGGCTTGCTAGGGAATACATATGGAGTGAAGGTAGCAAATCTATCAAACCATACAATACTTCGCACATGCCTGAATGAATTGGAACGATTCCAGAGGAAGCGAGACAAAATTTTCCCATAAGCACGGTGGCAAAAATGCACGTGAACTTATAGAAAAACACTTCTTTTATCAAACATATTCTTCATGAACTAGGCACAAAGATAATGCTTTCAAGGTTCCCAACACTAGCTTAAATGTTCATCATGAACCACGAAGGAGATGAGGATGTGGCTGATGGACTCAGCAACAAGTTGTCGAGATTCCCACAAGGATGGATTTCCACGGTTGCGTGAATAACGTGAAAGCATTGGTCAAATCAGATGACATAAGGAGGTATGCCCGAGGGAACATCCACAACGAAACATTTAATCGAAAGGTGCACCTGAAATACAGACTAAGTAGCACGACCAATGTTAGAGTGCTGACTCAACAACCAATACACTAAGAATGGACTTACTGTTCATTAACTCCAAGGTAATAGAGTTGGTATGCCATAAGTATTGAATTTACACACCACATTCCATTTGTCAGTATTCCGGTTAGAAACAACACGGGAACAAAGAAATGAAAGGTGGTGGCAAGGATGTCGCCAACGACAACACCAATTACCACGGACAAGGATGCTACCCTCATCATGAATTTAATTTATATCCTGGAAGAGCCCAAAATGCTGATGAGGATCACGACACATTTGCCGAGAAGTCTCTTGAAGGTGTAATCGATCAGCGACGACATCAAGCAAAGAAATGATGAAGCGAAGGGTGGTCGGAACCACAGTTTAGAGTACTAGCTCAGAGTCGAAATTGCCTTCAAGACAACCAACATGACGTTGCAAACTCGATGTAAGCTTAGAGCACTGTTGGAATTGTGTTCCGGGGATGAAGGACTTAGGTAACATGATCAAGCTTCAGCATGACGATGATAATGTAGCCAGTCAGCTGGGAATGACATGATCGAGTACAAACTCGTAAACAAAGAAGTTTACTACGAGTTGTTGAATTGCAGTGCGGACTTGTTTCACTATTCGATGTTCTCGGTTGATGACAACCCAGAACCCGTGGAGTGATTATGACAGGGTAAGGTATTACTTCATCTTAAATTCCTAAGATGTAGTGCAAAGACACGATATCCTCGAGATACCAGGGGGTAATACTCAAAGGTAGATCAAAATAGAGGCTGGGCAGGCGTATTGACCTGCAGAAGACAAGGGCTTTAACTTGTCTGAGAAGTGAAATCAAAGAAGAACAATCATGGTTGAAACCACGGTTGCAAAGTTCCAAAACATAGATACAAGATCAATCCATACAAAGAGAAAGATTATTGTTACAAGAAGCTCCATGATAAGTCATACACCGGGTCCATGGGCATGAACACAAGGTTCAAGGTCGACTTCCACTTCTTCAAGGCATAACCTCTCATTCACTTCTCGCTTTCGATGATGTTGCAGTGTTGAAATTTTATCGGGTAGAACACCAGAAGAGTATGACTCATGAAAATTCTCGAGTTCACACGGATTAAGGAAAAGCATAGGTTCAACCCATCGGGGCATCTTAGGAACGTATACCACAAGCTTCAAGAGTAATTAACACATGCTTGACAAAAGAGCATGGCTGACAAAAGCATAGGATACAACTTACCAGAGGGAGAAGACACAATTTATCAATGGCATCTTGTATCACGGGAAGAACATCACAAGAATTTTGAATATGTATGCCACTGTCGGATAAAAATCCACCAAAAGATCTAGCGGACTACAATTGATCCGATGTGAGTAACGATACTCAACCAAAAGAAGAAAGAATGCAAAGGCATCAAATCATTGAATTATCTGAATAAGTCGAGTCTTGAATACAAAGGAATAACCAATCAAGGTTTGATTTACCTAGAACCAGCTCATGTTTTGGAAAGATGTCTGAGCCGAAAAGATAACTTATAAGGTTCAACTGAGGACTGCATGCATTCACACACACAGGTTGAATCCATTAAATCAGATGACAATCACAAAGGATTTTAATAATTATTGCTAGACATATGGAATTATCCATAATGCAAGCAGGTGAGAAAGGTCAAGAGCAAAAGGCTACTAAGGATTACGGAAGATCGAGTAGCGTTTCAAAGAATTCTGTGAAACACATGATCAACCGAGGAAGAAAGTATCTCCGGTAAGATAATTCGATGTTCCATGTAATAACAAGAGCAACTGGATATGAAAGTATCAGCGACAATTGTATGTAGTCATCCATAGGGGTTGACGGTGGAAGGAAATCGCAAAGGCGATGAGCACGAGTTCTCGGAAGAACGTCAGAGAGTATCTTCGAAGTCTTCTGATGAATCAAGCCATCATCTGGAAGGAGGGGCTCTCCGGGAAGAAGTAGTTACGAGAACCTAGAGTTAGAGTTAATAAAATCTTTAACCCGAAAGAGAAGAGAGATCAGAACCCAGAGTATAGATAAGGAATAAAAGATCCTAATACCACCCGATTGAGATGTGGGCCCGTAAGCCACACAACTATGTTAGTAAAAGTTTTCAATGACTAGACTCAACTTCGGCCAAGGATGTGGAAAGGGGGCTACCTACAGGCAGTTGGCTCTGATACCAACTTGTGACGCCCCCAATTTCGACCGTACGCTAAACAATCACGCAATGCGTACGACCAAGATTAGGGACTCACTAATCAATATCACAACACAACACTAGACACAAATTAAAGTCATACAACTTCATATTACAAGCCAGGGGCCTCGAGGACTCGAATACAAAGATCGACAAGCACGAGTCAGCGGAAGCAAAAATAATATCTGTGTACAGACATAAGTTAAACAAGTTTTGCCTTAAGAAGGCTAGCACAAACATAAGCAGCGGATCGAAAGAGACGAGGCCTCCTGCCTGGGAACCTCCTAACTACTCCTGAGCGTCGGGGACAGCCTCCACGTAGTAGTAGGCTCCAGCGGTGGTGTACACTACTGGAATCAGCAAATTTGCCGTCAGCTGGCGGACGGCAAAGAAGCTCTTTGCCATCCGTTTCTAGAAAACCGACGGCAAAGAACTAGCTGACGGCAAAGAAGCTCTTTGCCATCAGCCACCTCTTTGCCGTCAGCTAGCTGACGGCATAGAATCTTTGTCGTCTGCTAGCAGAAGGCAAAGTGGGTGGGTGGCCCACTAACGAGAACGACCTAACGGCCACTTTCTTTGCCGTCTGCTGGCGGACGGCAAAGCTTCTTTGCCGTCCGCCAGCAGACGGCAAAGAAAGTGGCCGTTTTAACGGCCGTTTCCCCCCGGCCCCACCCCACTAGCTAGGCTCTTTGTCGTCTGCTAGCAGACGGCAAAGAGCTGTGACCTAACTGAAAAGGGGCCGGCTCCCGCGCCCCACCCCTCTCTCTCTCTCTCCCGGCCCTCACCTCACTCGCGCCGCCGCCCCTCTCTCTCTCCCGGCCCTCACCTCACCCGCGCCCCACCCCTCTCTCTCTCTCCCGGCCCTCACCTCACCCGCGCCGCCGCCCCCGGGCCCGAGCTGCCCCCGCCCCGACCCCCGGCGACGCCCCGCCCCGGCGCCCGCCCCGCTGCCCCGGCGACGCCCCGCCCCCGGCGCCCTGCCCCGCCGCCCCGGCGGCGCCCCGCCCCGCCGCCCCGGCGGCGCCCCGCCCCCGCCGCCCCGGCTCCCCGCCCCGCCGCCTCCTCCACCACCGCCGGAGCCAAGGTGAACTTTTTTTTGTTTTTTTCTACTGTTATTTGATGTTTAGGTTTAGGTGTTATTAATAGGTTTAGGTTAGTGGTAGGATTAGGTTAGTGCTAGGTTTAGGTTTAGATAATTAGAAGAAGAAGAAAGTCGAAAAAAAGAAGAATAAGTAGAAGAAGAGGAAAAAGGAAAAAAGGAATAGGGTCGTGGATCGCCGGTCGCCGAGGGGAGAGATGGTGGAGCCAGTGGGTCCCGCCGGTCCCGACGCCGTCGCCCATGCCGAGAATCCCCCGGTCCGAGTGCTGACCCGTCGACCGTGCGTCGCCATACCAGAGGGCGCCCGGGGACGAGCGGGTTAGGGGGTTCCTCGACGTCGATGGAACCCTAAATAGCAAGTATCGTCGGTGCGAGATACATGTGGCCGTCGGTGTCGAACACTACATCCACATCCCACAAGTGACGCCGGCGTCCGGCGTCCCGCAGCAACAGTTCTCGGGGTCTATGGCGGTCGAACACCTATGCGAATTTGTCTTGTAGCCTCTGCGATGAGGATTAAAGCCAAGTTTTGAAACTTCAAACAACCAAACCGGTCGGTTTGGTTGTTTGAAGTTTCAAAACTTGGCTTTAATCCTCATCGCAGAGGCTGCCTGACAAATTTGCCAAGGTGTTCGACCGTCATCGGCCCCCAGAACTATTGCTGCGCGCGGGACACCGGGCGCCGGCGTCACTTGTGGGATGTGGATCTAGTGTTCAACGCCGAGCACCACATGTATCTCGCACCGATGATACTTGCTATTTAGGGTTTCATCGACGTCGAGGAACCCCCTAACCCGCTCGTCCTGTTATAAATATTTAGTTAGGTTGACGGAAAAAACAATATTGCTATGTTACTCATCTTTCGATTTAAATGTGCAGTTTCTTCGTCGGTGCGAGGGTCTAGTGTTCGACGAGCTACGCCCCTGCGTTCGTGGGTGAGCACAAATGACATCTCCTCCTCCCCCTTCATTTGCTCTGTTCCGGTCTTCATGCCGATGAAACTTGCTAGCTATAGGTGTCTTCAATCATCAGTATGCGTGACCACTATGCGTCTCCCGTTCGAAAGGGTTACATCTATAAATATGCATGCATTAGCATATTTATAACCGTGATTCTTTCGAATTGTCCAACGTTATCCATGGACAGCCTGAGTATGTGTAGATTGGGTTCGTTTTCCCATATGCTCTGCTCCGGATCCGATGCAGAATTTCGTCAGTGCCTCCCTGTTGTTCTCCGGGTACACATCCTCTCTGTTTATTGCCGAGACGTGCATCAGGAGAACAGCGAGGAGGTGCTGCCAAAATTTTGCGTCGGATCCGGAGCAGAGCATGGGAAAACGAACCCAATCTACACATACTCGGGTGGGATTAGGACCTATCTTTACCTACTAGCGTCTAGGTTGCATGGACGTAATAAAACTGACAAACTCTATTAACTGATGAATATGGTTTGCTGAATTATGTATATATATTTCTTGTGTGTCCAGTAGCTAGGCAAGATGAGTGATTGTGCGTGGATGTACACCGGTCACACTAGTCAGAAAGACATGACCCATGAATGGATAATAAAAACCAAGGGGTTTGTGACAGCCGCATTTGCAAATGGACAGAAAACAACCTGGTGCCCCTGTGTCGATTGCGACAACTATCATAAGAGGTCAGAGTTTGAAATGATCAAACACCTGCAGAAGTGGGGTTTTACGTCTAATTATACGGTCTGGACATTTCATGGTGAGTCTGCCCAACGTGCCAGAGCTGAGGTGGTTCGTCGTCGCACCGACGAGCATGGTACCGGGATCGAAGACATGGTGCAAGACTTTGATGATGCTCGGGATTCGGACGATGAGATGGAGGAATCTGCAAAGGCCTTCTATGAAATGTTGGAGTCTTCAAAACGTCCTCTCCACGAGCACACTGAGCTTTGTCAGCTGGATGCCATCGCGCAAGTAATGGCTCTCAAGGCTCAGTTCAACCTGGGCAGAGAATGCTACGACGCGATGATGACGATATTTGGACGCTTTCTACCCAAAGGCCATGTATTGCCAGCAAACCTGTACCAGTCGGACAAAATCCTACGTGCGCTTAAGATGCCCTATGAGAAGATAGATGCCTGTGAGAATGGATGTGCCTTATTTAGGCTTGAGTATGCGGGCTTCAACTATTGTCCCATTTGCAAGTCTTTCAGGTATGTTGTGGTAGACAACGGTATGGGTGAGAAGAGTCAGACCAAAATCCCAGTTAATGTTCTTCGGTATATGCCAATCATACCAAGACTTCAGACGCTTTTCATGGTCGAAGAGACGGCCAGACAGATGACGTGGCATAAATTGGGCAAAAGAACCGAACTAGATGCAGATGGGAATCCGATGTTGGGACACACTTCAGACGCTTTTGCGTGGAAGCACTTCGATGCTTTACATAAGGACAAAGCGGCAGATCCAAGGCATCCTCGAGTCACCATCAGCACGGATGGGTTCCAAGTGTTTGGTATGATGGCAACCCAATACAGTTGCTGGCCTGTATTTGTCATTCCACTCAATCTCCCCCCCGGAGAGATTATGAAAAGAAAGAACATTTTCTTGACGTTGATAATTCCAGGGCCCAACTATCCGGGGAAGAATATGAATGTGTACATGCAGCCGCTTAAGGATGAATTGCAAGAAGCTTGGGATAATGGGATCAAGACATATGACGCCGCTACAAAACAAAACTTCAAAATGCATGTGTGGTGCATGTACTCGACGCATGACTTGCCGGCGTATGCGCTATTCGTTGGCTGGTGTGTGCATGGAAGGTTCCCGTGCCCCACATGCAAGGCAGCTCTTCAGTTCCGTTGGCTGCAGGCGGGTCGCAAGTATTCTTGCTTCGACTTGCATAGACAGTTCCTGTATCCTGGCCATAAGTTCAGAAAAGACAAGAAAAATTTCATGAAAGGTAGAGTTGTCAAAAACTCTGCACCACCTGCATTGACAGGCCAACAGGCCCTGGATCAGTTAAACACTCTCGAGCCTAATCCAAAGTGTCCAAGATATTTCAAAGGGTATAATTCGGAACACGCCTGGACTCACAAGATATGCTTGTGGGATCTGCCTTACTTTAAAGACCTCATTTGCCCACACAACATCGACGTGATGCACACTGAAAAGAATATCGCCGAGGCCCTTTTTGGTACATTGTTCGGCATAGAGGGGAAGTCAAAGGATAACCCTAAGGCTAGAGTCGATCAAGAGGCTCTATGTGATAGACCGTTACAAAACATGCGACAACCGAAAGGAAAGAAGAACTAGAGGAAGCCAAAGGCATGGTTCAATCTTGGAAGGCCAGCTATGAGGGAAATGATCTTGTGGGTGAAAATGCAGTTGATGTTCCCCGATGGGTATGCAGCGAATCTAAAGAGGGGAGCGAGTCTTGACAAATTGAAAATATTTGGTATGAAGAGTCATGATTGGCACATATGGCTTGAGCGGGTAATGCCGGTGATGTTGCGTGGCTTTATCCCTGAGGATGAATGGCTAGTACTGGCAGAGCTGAGCTATTTCTTCCGTGCTCTTTGTGCGAAAGAACTATCGCCTGACGTGCTAGACGAACTGGAAGAGTTGGCGCCGGAGTTGATCTGCAAGTTAGAAAAGATCTTTCCACCGGGATTCTTTAATCCAATGCAGCATTTGATTTTGCATCTCCCGACCGAGGCAAGATTGGGGGGGCCCGTGCAAAATCGTTGGTGCTTCGCAACTGAGAGGATGCAGAAGACGCTTCGAGCAAAATGTAAAAATAAACGTAGAATTAAAGCATCGATGGCCGAGGCATTCATTACTGAGGAGGCCGCAAACTTCGTGACAGCACACTACAAAGCAAAGAATCGTCATTTGCATAATCCGAAGCCTCGGTACAATGATGGTGACCGTGAAAAAGGTCGATCCAACCTCAGCCTATTCAAAGGGAAGATCGCACCAGCCGGTGCTTCGAAAGCAATACCGTTGGATGTCGAAGAATGGCGGACCATTTCGTTGTATATCTTCAACAACCTAACAGAAGTGCAGTCGTACATCGAGTAAGTTCTCGGTACATTGTTTCGCAACTTCTAATTCCTTTGAAATGCTCTTATTCCCGGATATGTGATACAGTCGATACGTCGCCAAATTCTCGGATGGAGCGGTGATCCAAAAGGATTCCATCGAAGAGTATGAGCTTCTGGCAAAGCATGGAGGAGGCTATCCCGGTTTCATCTCTTGGTTCAAACAAACGGTAATTTCCATTAGACCATTTCATTTCTTCGTCTAGTTTGCGGCTAATGCAACAATCCTTTCGTATTAAACTTGTAGGCTAATGCAGAGTCTATGGACTCCGAATTGAGACAAGTCGCAAATGGTTTTGACTATAAGGTCCGTTCATTTGACAAATACGACATCAACGGGTATCGCTTTCGTACTTTTGGCAAAGAGCTATCTATGGCCGACCGAAAGTCTACAAATTGTTGTGTCGCCGCTGTCGGCGAAGGAGGGGTCGAGTATTATGGAAGAGTTGAAGCAATTTATGAACTTACATTCTTTGGTGAAAACCCACCAAACGTCGTAGTCTTCAAATGTTATTGGTTCCAGCCAAAGGAGGCTAGAAGGACTCATGAACATATAGGGCTAGTTGAAATCAAACAAAGCACCCATTTAGATGTTCCCGATGTCTATATTACGGCTCAACAGGCGACCCAAGTTTTCTATCTACCGTGGGCCTGCCAAACTGATCCAAATCTGAATGGTTGGGATGTCGTTTATGATGTGCCGCCACATTTTAGACCACCTCCCCTCAATGAAGATGATTATGACCCTCACATTAACCCAGACACATATGAAGAAGAATTCTTCCAAGAAACACGTGTTTCCAAAAAACGTTTCAAGAACCGCTCTACTTCACCCCAGAACATTGAGGTAGACAGCGACAGCGAATCCGACTTCACCCCTGAGCCGGAACAAGAAGAGACGGAAGAAGAAGAGGTTACTGCTGCGGATGACCTATCAATGCTTGACCGATTACATAAAGGAGGCCTTCCACATGTTGATGCATTTATTGATGATGCTGATGAGCACGTCATTACTGATAGTGATGATGATTCTGCATTTATTGATCCCGGAGCATATATAGACGATGAAGATTAATATTAGTAATGTCAGGTATTCAATTATTATTATGTACATATATATTATTAATTAGTTCATGTTATTAGGTATTCAACAAAATGACATTGACTTAGCTTATTTTCCTCGAAAATGACATAATAACCTTACTTAGCTCCAAACTGACATACTTTACCTAGGATAGCTATAAAATGACCTATACTTAGCATTTTTCCTCCTAAATGACTTAATATGCTTAGTTAGCTAAAAAATGGCATAACTACCTAGGATAGCTCCAAAATGACCTATACTTAGCTTCTTTAGTTCATTTATGACATACTTAGCATACTTAGGTAAAAAATGGCATGATAACCTTGGTTTAGCTTCAAAATGACATTGACTTAGCTTATTTTCCTCCAAAATGACAAAATAACCTTACCTACCTCCAAAATGACCGATTTTAACTAGGATAGCTCTAAAATGACCTACACTTGCCATTTTCTTGTATGATTGTATGATTTATATAGTTACTTGTATAATTTTCTTACTTTGTAAGATTGTTTCTTATACATAGTGCCATGGTCTTGATATCCGTCCCCGTCGGCCCTCGCCCGCTTTATGATTCGGATGTGGTAAATTCTCTTTTATAACTATTTGTTGCATTTCGCATTTATGACAATTATGGCCATCAAGTTGACATAGAGATATTTTAATCTAGGAGGTATGTGAACCGGAATTTGCAACCGACCCTCTTGTCGAGAAGTTAAATTTAGTTGAAAAAGAAAATGAGTATTTGAAAGAAAAAATTAAAAGAATTGAAAACGAGAAGATGACATTGGAGTTGTATGTTGCCGATGTCGTCGATGATCACAAGATGAAGATGAATGCAATGCGCTTGAAGATGGATGCAATGCGCTTGAAGATTAAGGAGATTAGAAAATATGCCATTGATGATGAGGCTTGGTATCATTATGCCATTGGATCAATTGTTACCTTAGTTGCGATCTTCATCGCATTTGTTGTGATGAGGGTACGTTTTCTCTAGTGTTTTGCTTAACAAATGCATACTTAGCTTATTTTGCTCCTAAATGGCATAATTACCTAAGTTAGATAAAAAATGAGCTATACTTACGTAAGTTGGCTAAAAAATGGCATCATCCTCGAAAATGACATAATAACCTTACTAAGCTCCAAAATGACCTATTTACCTAGCTTAGCTCTAAAATGACCTACACTTAGCATTTTTTCCTAGCTTAGCTAAAAAATGGCATTTTTACCTACCTTAGTTAGAAGAAGAAGAAGATAAAGAAGAGGAGAGGAGAAAAAGAAAGAGAAGAAAAATTCTTCTTCTTCTTCTTCTTCTAGTCTTCTTCGTCTTCTTCTTCTTCTTCTTCTAGCTAGTCTTCTTCTTCTAGTCTTCTTCTTCTTCTTCTAACTTTCTTCTTTCCCAATTTGCAGATTTGCTTTCGATGAGGAAGCTTGCGTTGATGGAGTCTACTCTTCTTCTTGTGCTTCCTTTTTGTTTAGATTTTGTAGGATGAACAATGTGAAACTTGCTACCTATATATGTATGTATGGATGAAACCATTGTATGCTTGTTGTTGGATATGTTGGCTAGCTATATATGTTGCATATGGACTTTTCATTTGGTATGTATATGTGTTGGATGATCATATCCATATGGCAGGGATATGATTTGGTATGTATATGTGTTGTTATGCTTGTTGAAAGTATTTTCAAATGTGTATATATATATATGTGAAATTCTGTGAAATTGAATGAATTTAAGAAAAAACAGAAAAAACAGGGGCTGTACAGGCTCTTTGCCGTCTGCTAGCAGACGGCAAAGCGCTTTGCCTTCAGCCAGCAGACGGCAAATCTGCCACGTGGCAGCTACCTGTGCAACCTGGGGTGCACTGGGCTGGCCTATTTTGCATCTTTGCCGTCAGCCGGCAGACGGCAAAGCACGCCGTTAACCCCTTAACGGACCTAGCGTGCCGTCCATGCTCTTTGCCGTCTGCTGGCAAACGGCAAAGACCTTTGCATCTTTGCCGTCGGCCAGCAGACGGCAAAGTGGCCTTTACCGGAGCTTGTTCAGCCGGATGTGTTGCCGTCTGCTGGCTGACGGCAAAGACCTTTGCCGTCCGCAATGCATGCCTTTCCCGTCAGCCATGGCTGACGGCAAAGTTGCTGATTCCAGTAGTGGTAGTAGTCGTCTCCGGCGTACTCCATCTCCTGGGCTTCATCGTCTGAACGCAGTATCGTATCGAGGGGGAAAGAGAAAGCAAAGCAGCGGTGAGTACTCATCCAAAGTACTCGCAAGACTGACATCAGAACTATGCTAAGTATGCATCATTATCAAGGGGAGGGGTTATATCTGGACTGACTACAGAAAGCAAGAATAGGGAGAAGGCCTAGTCCTATCGAAGACTAGCATCTTCAGCATCTTGCAGCATTAGAAGAGAGTAGACTGGTATCTCATATATAGTCATATTATTGTAGCAATTTTATTAAGTAACCACGCCCAGAGATTCTTCCTCGACTCCCTGCGAGGAAGCAATCTCGGAGCCACAATTCATCTCAAATTTAAATCACAATTATAGTAGTATAAGGTCAAGGTACAACTCCAAGTCGTCCTGTTACCGTGGACACGGCTATTCGAATAGATTATTCATCCCTGCAGGGGTGCACCACATATTCCCCAACACGCCTGAATCACCTCCGGCCGGACACACTTTCCTGGGTCATGCCCGGCCTCGGGATATCAGCACGTCGTCGCCCCACCTAGGCTCAACGAAGAGGCCAGCCCGCCGGTCTAAATCCTAAGCGCGCAGGTTCGTGGGCCCACTTGCCCTTGCACTCCTGCACGATGCTAACGCGGCCGGAAACATACCTAGTACACTCCAGTCCAAGAGCTGCACCGTCCAGTCCAATCCGTCGCGCGTCGCTCCATTGCTGACGTCCGAAGAGCTTCGGCTGATACAACGACGCTGAGTGCCCATAACTTCCCCACGTGAAGATTAGTGCGTATTAAGGCCAACGACCTAACTCAGATCAAGTACCCAACCCATTAGCATTTTATTAATGCGGGGCAAGCGCGACCCTCAAAGTGCGGTCCGTCGCCCCGCCTCGAGGACCGTGGCAAGGGCCTCTCCTGCCCGTCCACGCCTCAACATAACCCGGATGCCTTACCGGCGCATCCCACCACATCTCACACACGGGTACCCTTGGGGCCGACCCGTCTCAAGACTGTCGGGAACTCAGGTCCACCTCAACCAGGGTGGTACCGCCTGTCCCTCCAGTCCCGTCTTTCACATGTAAACAATGTCAAGTTAAAGTAACTGTGTGGTTATACACCAAGACGGAACCTGAGGAATCACCCTCAAAGGGCCCCGCTCGATGAAACCGTCAAGGTGGACTTAGAGGAATCACCCTCGGGGGTCCCACACTTGAGGTGTTGCACGACAGAGTCATCGTCGGGAGTGGTGAAGGAGGAATCACCCTCGATAATCACGACCGACTAGCTGCACCACAGAGCTAGCATCATGAGTACTTCACGAGGTGTCACCCTCGGTACTCGATAGTAGCGCTGCAGAGTCGTACAACTAAGGGGAGTGCGGTGATGTGAGGGGCCTGGCTTGTCGGTCGGTTGACCGAGTCTTCGAGTCATCGATGAAGAAGCAGGGGCAACTGGGACTAAGGGGGGTCACAGGGGGTTCAGTGATCAACCTATACTAAGCAGTTGATATGATTGCAGGTATAGTAACAGTTTATCAAAAACAGGCTATGCATCAGAATAGGAGCTAACTAATACAGTAGCAAAATCTAATGCAAGAATAAGAGGGAAGAATGGGCGATATCGGAATGCTCAAGGGGGGTTTGCTTGCCTTGCTGCTCTGCGGCAAAGGCCTGATCGTCAGTCGCGTAGTCGTACCCGGCAGCAGCGTCAGTCTCGGAGGCTACCGGAGAGAAGAGGGGGAAGAAACAATAAATACAAGCAAACAGATGCAACACGATGCATGACATGGCAATACGCAGTGCTAGGGTTAGTCTAGCGCAGTACTACACGTATTAGACGGAACGGGAGAATATCTGACGATATTTCCCGGGTCTTTGGATTTATCGGACAGACGATCCGGAGGGGAAAAGTTCCATGTTTGCTATGCTAGGAGCATGTGACAAACGAACGGATAGCGTATTCGGATTCGTGGGATTTTTCTGATCAACTTTCATGTATATAACTTTTTCATCTGAGCTACGGATTATTTTCTATTAATTTTTAAAGTTTTTAAAGAGTTTCTGGAATTTAATTATTTATTTAAATTCGAATTATCCAGAATAGTAAACGATGACGTCATCATGACATCACCATGACGTCAGCAGGTCAACTCTGGCTGACCAGAGTCAAACCTGACCAGTGGGTCCCACTGGTCAGTGAGACAGTGGTTAATTAGGATTTATTTAATCTAATTTTAGATTAATTAGTGGGTGGACCCTACTAGTCAGTGACTGATTAGTAGTTAGTTTAATTTAACAGATTAATTAACATTTTTATTACTTAGAAAAAAACATTTAAATTACGTGGGGCCCAGTGGTCAGTGACACTGGGCTGCCTCGTCAGCGCGTTGACTGGTCAAACCAGTCAACGGGGCCCGTGGGGCCCGCTGGCAGTGACTCAGGGGGTGGCCCTAGGTCGGCCACGTCGGCGCGGCCGGCGTTCAGCCGCCGGCGACGCAGGGAGGCGGCTGGGGCGCTCGGGTGGGGCCGGATTTCGCGCTCCGGCGACCATTTGGACGGCGGAGTGGCGCGTTCGAACGCCCGCGGTGGCGCTCGTCTAGAGGCGATGGTGGCATCAGCTGGGGTGGCCGGAGCCGACCGGGGCAGCGACGGCAGGCGGCGGCGCGTTCGGGAGGTGGTCGGGAATCGCACATAGGGCGTCTCCGGACCCGGCGTTTGGCTCGTTCGGCTGCGGGCGAGCTTGTAGGGTAACGCAGCAGAAAACAAAAAATTTCCGACCTACGCACCAGCCCAGGACCACTATGGAGACTGCATACAAGGTTTGATCTTTTTCGTTACCGACTCGTAGTGCAGCGGAAGCAGAGTCGATGACGATCGGCGGTGCAGATCCCCGCAGCTAGGATTTACAACCTCCCAACCGCGAGGATGTATACCCTCATCCGCCCCTCGGACAGCCCTCCGGGAGGCGGTCGGACAGTCCCCCGAACGGTGTCACGGACAGCCCTTCGGGAGGACCATCGAAACTCGGACAGTCACTCGGACAGCCCTTCGGGAGGACCTTCAAAACTCGGACAGCCCTTCGGGAGGCACTCTCGAACTAAGACCGAAACTACGATCTCTCTACAGAGTTGCACACATACGGTGTCATCTATCCGGCAGGGCTTCGCCGTCCAGAACTAGTTCCCACCGGAACCCAGACAGCCTTTCGGCTCTACGAAACTATTTCGCTGGGAGGGAGAGAGAAGCCAGATAACATCAGATGGCATGTGTATGTGAGAAAGAGTGAGTGTGGAGAGTGCATCTCCACCTCTATTTATAGGAAAACCCAAGGGGTAGGGAGACACTTGAAATACCCAAAATGCCCTTCACAAGGGCACAAAGGTAAAAGCAAGTGGGCAGCCCTTATCCTTCCATGTCATCCCTAAAGATATTTGTGAGTAAAGCCCCAAAAGGTGGCTTTCCATAAAGTAATCCAAAAAGCACTTTCACTATTCACGACGACATATTTCAGCGTCCGTTCGAACTGAAAATATTCATGTGGGCTTAGAACATTTTCAGTACCCACTAAAATAATTTTCAACGCGATCCGAAACAATTCCGGTTTAGTGATTTTCATCTGCGAAAAGCATCTGACGCGGTTCCGGCAACTCCGGAACATTTCCGGTTTTCATCCCGGAAAATTCCAGAAAGTTTGCAGAACGATTCTGGCACCCTCCAAGAATTATCAGGCATGTGCCGAAACCAATTTGACTTTATGGTGTACTCCGAAACAACTTTTCGGTTTAGTGATTTTCATCTGTGAAAAGCAACTAAAGCGGTTCCGGCAGTCCGGAACATTTCCGGTTTTTGTCTCTGAAAAATCTCAGAAGTTACCGGAACAATTCTGGTACCTTCCAATAATTTCCAGGCATGTGCCGAAACCAATTTGACTTTATGGTACACTCCGAAACAACTTTTCGGTTTTACCGAAACTCTTCCGGTGTTCTCTCTCCGGAACTCTTCCGTTGTCTCCGAAACTTTTTCGGTGAATTTCTCTCAGACTCCCTGTCTAGTATTCAATAGATAGATGACCCTTAAGCGTGTGACCCTATAGGTTCGGTGAAGTATAGACATGACCCGGAACCCCTTCCGATCAATGATCAACATCGGAGCCGTGGACACCCATATTGACCCCTATACCCACACGAATGAATATTCGAGTGAACCTCCAGTTGCCATGTGCTATTCCTGTTGCTTCGCGATATGTTACAAATACCCGAGGTGAGACATGTTGGCATCCCCGTGGATCAACAACTTGTCCACTATGCCAGTTACCTCGTTACCGGTATTGTTCTCTTTTCTCGTTCCCGTGTTCTGGCATCCCCGTGATCAAATCACAAAGTGTCTGGCCAGACGATGATGGATACCGTAACACTGAGAGGGCCCAGAGATATCTCTCCATCGCCGGAGGAGCAAATCCCAATCTTGAGCTATCAAGTTACTTGACATACTTTTCCATGAACCCGTAAGCCGCCGTAATAGCCACCCATTTACGGATGACGTTTAACAAACCCCAAAGTTCATGAAGCAAGCATGAAGAAACTCGATACTCTCATGGTCTAAGGAATCATGCAAACGTTAACCATCTCTGTGTTATAAACCATTAACTAGTGACGAATGTATCTCATAGCATAACATCAATTCGGGTCGATTCAACACAAATGTTCTTCCAACATTGTGCCCTCAAAATTGCTGGCATAGACATGCCCATGATCAGGAAAACAGAACCATCATGCAACACTTGAGCTAGTCTTAGAGACCAAACTAGGAATACATTTTACCGTTTATTATTCCACACGTGCATATGAGTCTTCCTCCGAGCCTCGTGGTTATTGTAGACTCGAGAACCATAGCAGTTATAGCATGGAACATAAACCTAATTATGAATAGGGAGATAATCAATAACATTTATTATTGCTTCTAGGGCATATCTCCTACAGAGCTCGCGCGTCGAACGGCGGTAGTGGCGGGGGCTGTAGCGGCCGGAGCTGGCCGGACCAAGCACGGCCGGCGGCGGTGGCGTTCGGACGAGCTCGAGCTCATCGACGCAGGGCACGGCAGGCGACGGGGATGGGCGTTTTGGGTCCCCAAGAAGCCCAGGAGCACGACGCAGGGCTCGGGTGCGGTCAGCGTTCGCGGTGGCCACGGCGGTGCGGTTGGCGGCGGTCGGAGCACGACAACGCGACGGGACGGCTATGGCCACGCAAAGGGCCAGGGGAGAAAGGGAGGGGGACGCGGTGCTCACGACGGAGCTGTAGGGGAAGGCAGTGGGCTCGGGGTAGCTCGGAGACGACGACGTGGTGGCGGCGATCTCCGGCGACCGAAGGGGGAGGCGAGGTCGATGGCGACGTTTCGGAGCGGCTCCGGTCGTGCGCGTCATCGAGGAGGTCCAGGACGGCGAGGCACAGCCTCTGGACAGCAAATGGCGGCTCGAGGAGGCCGGAGGCCACGACAACGGCGAGCGGCGGCGACGGCTTCGTTCGGTCGAGGATGGGGAGAGCGAGGGAGTGAACGGGAGGGAGCTAGGGTTAGCTAGCGGGGTGCGGTGAGGTCTTAAAGGCGGTCCACGGCGCCTGTAGCAGCTTGATGTCGACCAGGCGCGAGGGGGGGCCGGTTCGCGCGCTCTGCCCTCAGTCGACAGCGAGGCAGAGGGGGAGCAGGAGGTTAGGGACGGCGGGGGAGTGGGCCGGGCCTCCCTGTAGCTCTTTAGAGCCCAGGAGCACAGTGCCCCTTACCTTTTTCTTTTTCTTTTTCTGTTTTCATTTCTTTGTTTCTGTTTTAATTCCTTTTAGCTAATATTTCTTTAGCAAAAATGTGTAACATGGTCCACAAAATAACATGCATTATTTTGAATGGTCACACCAAGTTTGAGCATTTTTGGGTACTGTTGGAATTAACCATGCAATTTAAAGGGCATTTTAAATGCAAAAATGGCTCTGTTTTGATGGTGGGGTCCACACCAGTGTGAGGGTGATGTTGTTTTCCTTAACAACATTTATTTTGGATTATTCCATGAGTGTGCAACATTTTTCCTTTGCTGTTTGGAGAATTATTTTATCACAATAAAATTCAAAGCCTTTTTTAAGCGGAATTTGAAATGAGATATGATTTCTATTTTGATCATATCCTGTTTAGCAAAAATGATTTGTTGCTGATCATGGTCATCAGTGTAGCTTATTTACATGGATCACTGTAGCACTGATCCAGGGGTGTTACATTCATGGCCCAGCGAAGTATGTCGACTGACATAGCGCCCTTCGCTGGGTCAGGAATCAACGTCTTCAACTCCTCCGGCGTCGCCTTCTTCACCATAGCGTCTGACTCTTTGTGAAGGTCTTTCATGCTGCTGAAGTTTGAGCATACTTTCATGATGTTCTCGAACTTGGTGCGGTCACCGAGCGAGCACCCTAGGAAGAAAGCCCTCCATCCAATGCCCCAAGGGAAGGGGTTGGGGATGAGGTTGGAGTAGTTGTTGGGGTTGGGGTTGGGGTTCGAGTTGCTGTTGGAGTTTATGGCGATGGGTAGAAGGGAGAGTGAGAGACAAAGAGGGTTGGGTAAGTGGTGACCGTCAGGCTGGGTAAATAAATGGGCTCTAGACGATAGGTTTGAATGGTGATCAACCTTTGAACTTTGTGCTCTTCATAATGCAGATCGACACGTTGAACAAGGGCAAGAAGGTGGCCGCCAATGGAGCAGGACAAGGGCAAGGACATGGTGCCGCCCTCAGAGGTGCCGCCCGTTCAGGTGCCGCCCATGGACGACGACATGCCGGAGGAGCCCCCCAGCGGCAAGCGTCGGAACTACGACCACTACCATGAGGAGCCCACGGACGACGACATGCTGGAGGAGCCCCCCAGCGACAAGCGCCGGAACTACGACCACTACCATGAGGAGCCCACGGACGACGACATGCCGGACGAGCCCCCCAGCGGCAAGCGCCGGAACTACGACCACTACCATGAGGAGGGTGGGCCAACTCACTTCTGCAAGGTGATCATGGCCCCATAGCTCAAGGCCATACCAATGCCCCTCGACTTCACGAAGCACTCCCCGTCCGTTCGGCAGGAGTTCAAGCTCAAGATGAACACCAGCTGCTCATGGAGGGTCACTGTCCGGCTGTTGAACGACAGGGTCATCCTCGATCAGGGTTGGGCCACCTTCTCCGCCGTCCATCAGATCAAGATCGGCTACATGGCGACCTTCAAGTTGTTGACCCCCGACACACTCAAGGTCATCATCTTCAACGACGACGACATTGAAGTCAAGTGTGTGAGGCACGACGACGCCTTCGCCGTGAACGTCTAGGACAATCCTCTATGCTCGTTTAGTTTAATATTGTACTGCTTTTCCTTTCGAACTGATATGTTTACGTGTGACACTTAAACTGCTTGCTACTATCTTATGTTGTGTGTGTTATTTTTGACGCCGATGTGTGCTGATAACCTTATCACCGCATCGAAGAGGTTACCAGACAACAGGCGTTGCATGTAACCAAACACCTTACCTTATGTTTGCGCCTACATAAAAGAGCAACCAAACACCGTGCCTTTCGTTACCCTCCATACAGCTAAGAGGAAATGCAGGCAACCAAAGTAGGTATAGATGTTAGTTCTCTGTTTGTTTTTCTCTCAGCCGGTCCTTGTTGAGCCAGGCTCCAGGGACTAGTCTCGCGCGAAACGGCCGCCAAAACAGGTCCCTAGGATATCATTTGTACAAGACACAGCTATACAGAGCGACGAACCAACGTATCTCACCTTTTCTTCGTACTACAAGGTACAGCCATACACTTTCCTCAAAAAAAAAAGAAAAAAGGTACAGCCATACACTAGCACGCAACGATGCAACGGCCGAACTTGTCTTGTTTTCGGAGCGCCGAGCTCACATGGCAATTGGCACATGTGCTGCTGCTACAACCAGGTGGGCGCGCCGCCGATCATGAGCCTCAGCTCGTATCGGGCCGTTTCGTCGCTGAGTCGTGCTAACTCGTAACGTGAACAACAACAGTACAACACGATCAGCTCACGAGTGCGCGCACACCGGCACACGGCAACTCGGCGAGCGCCACGCAGCGTGTCTGCGTTGCCCGCTCGCGGTCGCGGTGGCCCCTCCCACCCCCACCCGAGAACATCGCATCGCATCGCAGTTGTATGTACCGGAACCGTAGGCGCCGATCTGATAGACAGAGACGGGACGCCGACGAGCGGGGCCCCTTCCGTCCTTCGTCTCCCTCCAGCCGCACACACCTCCACCTCCACCTCCGTGCGGTGCCACACACGCACACACCACGCCACACCACCTGCCACCCATGACATCTCACTCCGCCAGGATCTCCCGATAAAACTTGCGCTCCCTCCTGTTCCCGTCTCGCCACCCCCGTGACCGAATCCGCCACCGCCAGTCGCTCTCTCTCTCTCTGGTGGGCGGCCGGGGAGATGCGCTCCTATAAAGCCCTCCGCCCCTCCGCCTCCCTGCTCCCGCCACTCAGCGCCTGACCCGGCCTCCGTTCCGCCGCCTGGGCTCCCGCTCGCCCGCGGCGTCAGAGGATGGCCGCGTGCGCCAGGGGGCTCGCGGCGCCGCCCTTCGATCTGTCCGCGGGTCGGCCGGGGGCGTTCGGAGCGGGGCCCTGGCCGCGCCCCGCGCGCGCGATCCGCTGCTGCTGCTACGCCCGCCCGCAGCCCACGCCGCCGCGGAGGCTGCTGCTCTCCAAGGCGTCTGCCGCGGCCGCCGCCTCCCCGGAGCGCGCCGAGGAGTGGCGGAACAAGCCCGCCGCCCGGGGACGCCGGCGCGTCGGCCTCACCGCCACGCCCTCGCTCCCGTTCCCTTCCTCTCGGTACGTGCGCGCCCGCTCCGCCACTGCGAATCTAGGATTTATTCTATTAATTCTTCACATTTATTCTTCTCTTCTTTTATGGGTAGATAGACACACTTACCAGTTATATCTGACCTCCCATTCGTCACTGGCAACAGTCATGAGCTTTTTGTTTCTTTATTCCAACATGCGTGCATTTTTATAGAGTTTAACAACGTGCCAATGCTGTAAACAGAAGCTTCATATTCAGATCATACACTACTACAATGCATATGTTTGTGCTGTTGCGGAATAACAACTATTTGTTCAGGGATGAGATCTCTGATACCTGATTCTCTTTTGTTCACTAGTATAGTTCTAGAAGGCAGCCGAAGCAGCACGGTTTCTATCCACGGTGCACGCCGAGAGGGCCGGCTCCCCAGTCCCGCGACACCCCGCCCAAGAGAGGTGGGTTTCTTTTGCCGACACTTTAAAATTTTGAAGAAGAATGATTCCCAGATGTGTTCTCCAAAGTGAAAATGCCCCAACTTGTAGTTATTCCGCGGTGCTAAGGAAATGCGTGTGTTTCTTTGGCACCTGCCTTATAGACACTGGTATTGCTAGTGAGAAGGAGTGGGGAATCAACCTGCTGGACGAAGCGGTCAAGGAGTCTGGCACCAACGAGGATGGAAGCACCTGGTACAGGGAGAGCGGCGAAGATCTTGGTGAGAATGGCTACCGTTGCCGCTGGGCTAGGATGGGGGGACAGACTCATGATGGTTCCACTGAATGGAAAGAAACTGTATGTTGTTGCTGCTGCTTTACTTTTTCTGGTAGACTGCACTCTGGTTTTCATCACTGTACGTTCTTGCCTCTTCCCTTATCTGCTAGGTCTACATTTGTGCTTGAAACAGGCATGTCATTCAAGTGAAAATTGTTTTTGGTTTCAAAAAGTTGTTGCTCAAGTATGCATGCAACAATATCACAGATAGCCGATCATTTTTTGTTACCGATAAGTCTTTAGCTAGTCCTTAGGAGTTTATGAGTTTTGTAACCATGTCCATTGATCTTTTATGTAACAAATCTTTATGTGTTTATTTTATGTGGCAGTGGTGGGAGAAAAGTGACTGGACTGGATACAAAGAGCTAGGTATGCAATTACTCTTTTTAACTTTAATTTTTTGTGATACATGGTTTTTCTGACTCCATTGTTAAATAGCATAAGGATTTAATTGATGTGATGGGATAGTAACTAGTAAGTAGTACAGAAATTGATCTATGATCATTGGCAATATCTTTAACCTTTATACTTTTGTTATCTTTATTTTTTGATCTCCCAATACAATTTTAACATGTTAGGTGCTGAGAAATCTGGGAAGAATGCTGAGGGTGACTCTTGGTGGGAAAAATGGAAAGAAGTTTTGCACCAAGACGAATGGAGGTGAATTGGTTGACTAGCAATTTCAGTGTCATAAGTATATCATTCCTCATTCAATGAATAAAAGGAAACCATTCCATATCTAACAATCTGACTTAAATTGTAACTGCTACATTCCTTGTTGTTCCTTGATGATGGAAAGCTAATTTTGGAAAATGTTACCAATTCCATAGATGTACTTGCATATATGCGGACATAGAACCTAAGATGGTGATAAAACCAAGCAACATGCTCATTTTTTACATTAAAATGTCATCGACAAGATATTACAGCAAGCACACAGGTCATCTGTAGATTTCTCTTTTATGTGCCCCAAGTGTATAAGATCCACAAAAGACAGATGGGATCATAATTTCCTGACCATGTGGTATATCTCATAGTATAACACTGATATTCTTCCTAGAATTGCAAGCTCTGTTTTCTTCCTGTCCACTATACTTCCAATCTTTAGTTCAGATAGCACTTGCTAGTGAACAAAGGGCTAGTCGCTGTAATATGTACTCACTTTTGGCATAGTATTTGTAGCATTGATTACAGTACTATCTGTGTGAAGAAAATGGAAAATAAGTAATAACCCTATTATCATGGTTTAAATCTTTAAATTGTGTAACACAGCAATCTTGCAAGACTCGAGAAGAGTGCAGAGAAGCAAGCCAAATCAGGGACAGAAAATGCTGGATGGTATGAAAAATGGTATGAGTTGCATCGTGTTTTTGTTTAGATTTGGTTACAAGTGTGCTGCAGATTATTTACTTGAACTTTAATTTTTTTCTCCAAGGTGGGAGAAATATGATGCCAAGGGCTGGACAGAAAAAGGTGCACATAAATATGGAAGGTTAAACGAGCAGTCCTGGTGGGAGAGGTGGGGTGAACATTACGATGGTCGTGGCTCTGTATTGAAATGGTGAGCTTCTTGAGCTTCAACTTTCTTGCTATGTAAGAACCTTCCTACCTGCATTACTGAGTAATCCACCTACATGTATTCAGTTGTTTATGAGTATTACACGGTAGATTTAGCCCTTCGGCCTTAGGTTTACCATACATACTGTATTTGCCAATTTCACTGTCCAATGGAGATTGACAACTGTTGTAATGCCATGGATGATCTTCCAGGACAGATAAGTGGGCAGAGACAGACTTAGGCACGAGATGGGGAGATAAATGGGAAGAGAAATTCTTTGCCGGAATTGGTTCACGACAAGGGGAGACATGGCATGCTTCTCCTGGCGGTGACCGTAAGTTTTGCCACCATTGATGACATATATGCACAATACTCATTTTGCTGGTAACAATGTACTCTGCTAGATGCTAGTCATTAACTTAAAAATATTGACATATATATCCTGGGTGGGTCATAACAATGTGCCTTATATTTTTTACCTATATCTTCAATAAATTACAAAGATTTGTTGTGTACATGATAGCCTTTTGTGATTCCCTTTGACCTACAGGCTGGCGCTGGGCTCAATGCTAATTGTGACAGAAAGATACTCCCTGAACATTCCTGTACCAACCGATTTTTACAACCTTCCACGAAATGCAAAGCATTGTGCTTGTTGCATTGATTGATGAAAAACATTATGTACAATGCTGAAAGTTGGCCAACCCAACCGCAAACAAACAGCTCATTCTACACAAAGTAGCTAGGCCAAAACCAACCTGTAGCTTCTTTACGAATTTTGATTAATGTTATTTTTTGCTTAATTAATTATATTCAATGATAGTTGTTAACTATTCACCAGTTAATTCCTAAAAATGTCATTCGTAGCTGCATATGTTGCGTCTCATTGTGCCCAACTAGCTAAGATGCTACTAGCTGTCTACTCAAGCACACGTTCAACAGCATTAGTGCCCACACACTTGTTTGTAGTGTCTTTTGTTGCTGTCCAAAAAGTTCTGTCCACATCAGAAATAGCACTACCTAGCTAGTTTGTGGCAATTGGGTCATACATTACCAACGACTGAGATCCTTTAATACTGTAAACTAATTGAATTGGTACCTTTCTGTGTAAGGTGCATGCAGTATATGCAGAATCTCATTCTTAGAAGTTGGATGCTCAGCGTGTATAGCGCTAGCAGTATAACTTGTATTACGAAATCGTCAGATATATTTTTTACCTATATCTTTACTAAATTACAAAGGTTTGTTGTGAGCAGACCTACACTGGGAACACCACCCAATTTGTTTTTGCTAATCATGCATGAGAGCCTTTTCTGATTCCCTTTGACCTTCAGGCTGGCGCTTGGCTCACTACCTTAATGGTGACAGATAAATACTCTCTGAACATTCCTGTACAAAAACTTCCATGAAGTGCAAAGCATTGTGCTTCTTGAATTGATTGATATACATATTATGTACAATCCTTAAAGCTGGCCAACCCAATCGCAAACAAACAGCGTTGTACACAAAGTAGCTAGGCCAAAACAAACCTGCAGCTTCTTTCTGAATATTGATAAATATTATTATTCGCTAAATAAATTATATTTCATGATAGTTGCCAACTATTCACCAATTAGTTCCTAAAAATATATTCGTAGCCATATATGTTGTGTGTCATCGGGTCCAACTAGCTAAGATGCTACTAACTGTCTACTCAAAACATGCGTTCAACAGCATTAGTACCCAGCTACCCACGCCCTTCTTTGTAGTGTTTGTTGTCCAAAAAGTTTTGTCCACATCAGAAGTAGCAATAACTAGCTGATTTTGCAGCGATTGGCACATACATTATGAACGACTGAGATCCTTAATACTGTAAACTAATTGAAATGGCGCCATTCTGTATAAGGTGCATGCAGTATATGCAGAATCTCCTTCTTAGAAGTTGGATGCTCAACATGTGTAGCACTAGCAGTACAACTTATATCATGAAGTCTTCATAGCCAGCTACTTATGTGGTTTGAACCTTTCAGGCTGGTCAAGGACTTGGGGAGAAGAGCACTTTGGCAACGGGTATGTGCCGTCATGATGGTGCCATATCACTTCTACTGAAATCATTCTAGTAGAGAAAATACTACCTGCGACTAGCTTATTTATTATGCTGTCACCATCAGTGGATCACCAGTGAAACTACGTATATTCCAGGAAAGTTCATAAGTACGGGAAGAGCACAACCGGCGAGAGCTGGGATTTAGTTGTCGAGGAGGAGACATACTACGAGTAAGATTTTTCACCCCTGAAGCTTATTTCCGGCTCTAGAACAATTTTTCTTATACGACCAGTACTACTAAAATCATCCTGAGCGGGTTGGACCTCACAGTCTTGTGCGTTTCACCATACACCAGGGCGGACCCTCACTACGGGTGGGCGGACGTCGTCGGGGACTCGTCGCAGCTGCTGTCGATACAGCCGGTGGAGAGGCCGCCCGGGGTGTTCCCGACCATCGACTTCAGCTCGTCGCCCCCGCGCACCGAGGAGCCGCCCGGCGGCATGCCGCCGTCGTCCATGGAGTGAGTCCGCAGTAGCGTCCATCCCGTCGTCGCAGGAGTAGGGTTCAGCCCCCCGTTTTGCCTCCATCATTTATTCTTTGTAGAAAAGAGCAGCAAGCGCAATCCGGCTTTCATTGGTTCATTGGTTAGATCTTTCCTTCCCGTGTTTTTCGCCTTCATGTTCTACTAGCATGTTCTCCGTCGGTTCTAGCAGACACATTTTTTTCTTTCTGACAGACAAACTGGGCGAAATAATCAACCCGCTCGCGGTTAAAATTGCGGCTGGCGTGTTTGTTTTTCTACTACCCGAGACGGTTGGCGTGGCACACTGGCTGTCTGGAAGAGTCCTAATCATTTCCCCTGTTGCTGCGTATTGTGGGCGTGGAATTCCAGCTCCTCTTCGCTCAATAGTCAGTCACACCGCACGCGTTTCGGTCGCCGCAGCCCCTGTGGCACGCGACGCCACAAAACAACATTTTCTTGTGTTGTTCAAACGGAGCAATCATCATCTACGTAGCGCAAGATGTACATGCGGTCTCGTACGTACCATTTTTTTTTCACCGAGCTGAAATTGTACGTAGTTCTGTGAATTGGTTACAGCTTATGAAATTCTCAGACTTGATAATAAACTTACAAAAACCGGTGCATGTCTCCTGTCTCGACTTTGTACGTGACATGTACCATCGTGTAATTTGATGAATTTTAGGGGTTTATTAAATGGGGAAATTTTGTTTTTGCCACTCTAGATTTTTTATACAAAAACCGGTGTATGTCTCCTGCCTCGACTTTGTTTGTGGCATGTACTGATCATCGTGTGTGTACTTTGATGAATTTTAGAGGTTTATTAAATACTCCCTCCGTCTTAAAATAAATGTCTTAAGTTTAGTACAACTTTATATTAGAGTTAGTACAAAAATTGAGACAATTATTTTACGACGGAGGGAGCAGTATATATACTTGGTTTTATCCACACGCTTTGGGATCACATGTCGGCTAAGCCGGAGGTTTGTCTTCCATCTCGAGCCAAAAACGAATAAATGGGGGCAGGGTCCCACACAACGCATATACGACCATTTAAGCCGGGCCTCCGGTGAGCTGCCGAGCATCATCTCATCCTCCTCCACCCGCGTCAACGCCGCAGTCAAACGCCTCGCATTCCCACTCTCGTCTCCCCCTAGCTCGCTCCCACCATGTCGCCGCCCGCCCGGCTAGCCGCGCCGGCCGCCGTCCTCCTCGCCCTCCTCCACCTGGCCGCCACGGCCACGGCGGCCAACTTCACCTGCTCGGCACCCAGGGGCACCACCTGCCACTCCGCCATCGGCTACCGCGTGCCCAACGCCACCACCTACGGCGCCCTCCTCGCCCGCTTCAACACCACCACCCTCGCCGGCCTCCTCGGCGCCAACAACCTCCCGCCCGACACCCGGCCGTCCTCGCCCGTCGCCGCCAAGCAGACCGTCCGCATCCCCTTCACCTGCCTCTGCGCCGGCAACGGCGTCGGCCAGTCGGACCGCTTGCCCGTCTACACCGTGCAGCCGCAGGACGGGCTGGACGCCATCGCCCGCAACTCCTTCGACGCCGTCGTCACCTACCAGGAGATCGCCGCCGCCAACAACATCACCGACGTCAACCTCATCGACGTCGGCCAGAAGCTCTGGATCCCGCTGCCCTGCAGCTGCGACCCCGTGGGCGGCGCCGACGTGCTCCACCTCGCCCACGTCGTCGACGCCGGGGAGAGCACCTCCGGCATCGCCGCCACCTACGGCGTCACCGAGGACACGCTGCTCAAGCTCAACAAGATCGCCAGCCTTCTGGCGGGCCAGATTCTTGATGTCCCGCTCCCTGGTAAAATTACTTGCTTGTGCTCTGTTCTTCTTCAATCTTCATGCTATACATACAGGCGGTTCAGTTAATAGTTTAATTCATGTAATCTCGTGAGTTCTGAACTTCTGACGGAGAAGTGAGTTCTGAACTTAGATTTAAATTTATCTTGAATCTTGCCAGTAGACTAGTAGCACTACTCCCTCCTTCCGGGTTTATTAGGCCTCCTCTTATTTTGGGCTAAAGTTTGACCTATAAATTTAACTAACGAAATATAAACTACAAGTCACAAAAATTATATTGTTGGAAAGCTCTTTCAAATACAAATCAAACAATATAATGTTTCATAGCATATACTTTATATTCTAGTAGCTTGTCGATAGTCAAAGTCTGGCACAAAATACAAAGGGGCCCAATAAACCCGGACGGAGGTAGTACCTAGGAAGAATACATGTTAGAATTACAATAGGATAAACTAGTTATAGTCAACTACACGCAGGACCAGCTGGGAGCCTGGGATTGGGGAAAATTCTAGTTCAGTTGCCTTGTTTAGTGATTTTCCCTATGGAGCATAGGTGTTACTGACTTACTGTTATAGTTCTGACTGAAAAAATAACCGGGAATGCAATTCAAATAAATTATCGCGGGGTGCTAGTTGATAATCGAGAATGCAATTCAGATATGTTCTCGGGAAGTGCTTGTGCCGTATGCTTCAATTCATACATGTAATTGTTTTATTTAAAAAGATGCTATTCTTGCATTATGAGGTACTGCCACCAAGTCTGAGTTGAAGTTTTTCAGTTGACTGGTGGCAGTCAGCCAGAATGCAAGTTAGGATAAACTAATGAGTTAATTATGGACGGCCACATGCATGACCTGGGGCTGGGGAAACTGAAAATTAAGTATGCTTCCTTGATTAGTTTGCCCAATGTTAAGTGTTGGTTCTGATTAAAAATGATAAGTAAGCCAGAGTGCGCTTCCGATGAATTATTGCAAGATGCTAGTTGTAGTACTATATGGCCTGTTCAGTGATTTTATTCATACAACTATAAGGGGTTAAGTACCTTCTAGACCTGTTCAATCAACTTAAGCCATGGTCCCCTTGTGTGGAGCTTTATTCCAAATATTCAGCGATGACTGGGTGAGCTGAACAAGATGAGGTTGATGCGCATGTTTCAGTTGTTCAGAGAGATTGAGACCTCATGCCTCCACTCTCAACTTGGAAGCTTTTAGAGACGTCGCTATATGTCCATCCTGCATGCCAGGGCATAAAGCTAATAAATTGCAACCGTTTAGTTGCCCAGGATTTATTTTTTATTTTTTTGCATCTGTGGTGAAATTTGTTGAAGAAAATAAGCTTTGAAGCTTCAATTGATTGATGCCCTGCTTGGACTTGTTTACTTGGTTGTTAGCTGCTGCTGTCTCCGGGCAAAACTGTCTGACTTTTTGGTCTCAAACTATGAACATACGACCAATCCACAAGTTGACTCTGACTGGACTGCTCAGTGCTCACGCTTTTTTGAAGATTATAGATGGATTCTTTTGACTAGTACTTGATTTTGTTCATAGAAAATGCCGCATATACCAAATGGTGTTTTGAATCTGGTACTAACTGCTTGTCGAATTTTGTTGTATACTCAGTTTGCAGCTCATCAATCAGCAACACCTCGGCTGACCATGATCTGCGCCTCTCGAACGGCACCTACGCGCTCACCGCGCAGGACTGCATCCAGTGCCGCTGCAGTTCAAACACCTTCCAGTACGCAACTGAGCTCCTCTGCTTCCACATCTCTTGAGCTGTTTCTTTTTTTTTTTTCGAGAACGACGGGGGGCATTTGGCCCCACCGGTTGTTGTATTACTTGAGCTGTTTCTCAAGCAGTGACTATGAGAATAACCATTTCTTCAATTCTTTTCCATGTGACCACCAGGCTAAATTGCACCGCCCTGCAAAGCAAGAAGGGGTGCCCGGCAGCGCCGCCGTGCAGCGAAGGGCTCAAGCTTGGGGACACAAGCGGCGCCGGTTGCGACTCGAAGATGTGCGCTTACAGTGGTTATTCCAACAGCTCTACGCTCAGCATACACACCACTCTTTTCAAAAACCAGACAGCACCAGCATGCGAGAGTATGTGCAACCTCTAAACTTACGGACCCTCTTGAGGCCCCCAGCGGCCGAGTTTATCGATCTGAGCCGGGACGTGTTTCTAACCTCTTGTTGGTATTGCAGAAGGAGGATCTTCGAGGTCGGTGTTCGCGGGGTCCATGTGGAGGATATCCGCCATCTCCTTCCACATGGTGTTGATCTTGGTATGCTTTCTTTGATACCAAAGATGCCAACTCTAGCTGGTATATAAATCTTGAAGAAAACTCACGATAGTATATCAATTTGTTGATCGATGTGATTGTTGTTGTTGTAACTTAAAATTTCGATGACCGGTTTCTCGAGCTTTTCGTTTTGACTATTTCTCTAGAGAATGAGTGGTGCTAGCTGGATGAATAAAGCAATCATATGTGTAAGGTTTGCATCTGGAAATGAATTGTACTCATTAGATTGGGTAATTGCAATACAACGTTGCAAGAATAAAAAGCTTTGGGATGGTACAATACCAACCAACTTGTGTACGGCGACCTTTGCTATAAGGCGATCGCACCGCGCCCCTACTAATGCTTGTCCCCTGATCTCTCCTCATCTGGACGACGACAGCAAAACGTAACCACAAGACCCCATACATCACAATCTTATCTTCAAGCTTTCCTAGGGGACGAAGTCCAACCGTGATGGTTCCTGAACAATGTAGATCGAGGAATCAACTTCAATTTGTCATACTAGTCAGAATTTGATCTTCGGTCATCTTTTGCGACGGTAAAAATATCAATTCTGGTAAGGCAAGTGCTAAATGTCATTGCCATGAACATGTTTGAAAGGATCGATATGGTTGACTAGAAGGGGGGGGGGGGGGGGGGGGGGGGGGGGTGAATAGGCAACTACCACTTTTTAACTTTTCTTTAACAAGTTAGGCTTAGCAACAAATAGGTTGGCTAGATATGCAACTAGGTGAGCAACCTATATGATGCTAACAACAATAAACATACAAGCAAGAAGATAAACAATACAAATAGCTTGCACAAAGTATGGGTAAGGAGTAACCACAAGTGGAACCAATGGAAATGAGGATGTGTTACCGAAGTTCCTTTCCGGTAAGGGGAAGTACGTCTCCGTTGGAGCGGTGTGGAGGCACAATGCTTCCCAAGAAGCCACTAGGGCCACCGTATTCTCCTCACGCCCTCACACAATGCGAGATGCCGTGATTCCACTAGTGGTGCCCTTGAAGGCGGCAACCGGAGCTTTACAAACAATGTTGGGGCTCTCTCCACAACTTAATTGGAGGCTCCCAACGAAACCACGAAGCTTCACCACAATGGAATATGGCTTCGGGGTGACCTCTTCCGTCTAGGGTGCTCAAACACCCAAGAGTAACAAAATCCACACAAGAAAGTATGGGGGGATCAATTTTCCTTTGGTGGAAGTGTAGATCTAGATCTCCTCCTTCAATCCCTAGCAAGACAACAAGTTTGGATGGCTAGAGAGAGAGATCGGGCAACAAAGCTCAAGGGGCATCAATGGTGGAGAGAGAGAGAGGTAAGAGATAAGGGAGAGGTGGAATAAGCACCTCCTTATATAGGCCCCCCCTTTTCCAACCGTTACTGCCAGAAATGCATGGAGCGGTACAACCGGAGTGGCGGGCGTTACAAGTATAACCGGTAAGACCGGTACAACCGGCCAACCACCGCCCTACCACCGGACCACAACAGAGAGGTGGCCCGGAAGCAGCACCCCGGCCAGACCCCTGGACCAGGCAAAGTCCTAAGCGGTGCAACCGCTCGGGACCCCGGTTGTACCGGGCTACATGAAAATAGCGGTACAACCGGTCAACAACCGCCCTACCACCGGACCTAAACAGAAAGGTGGCCTAGATGCAGCAGCCCGGCCAGAGCCCCGGACCAGGCAAAGTCCTAAGCGGTACAACCGCTCGGGACCCCGGTTGTACCGGGCTATATGAATATAGCGGTACAACCGGTCCAGGTCCGCCCAACAACCGGAGCTAAACAGAACCAAGTCCGGTTGTAGCCCGGTGCTGGGCCGGTTCAACCGCCCAGAGCTGTCACCCTGGGTCACCCAGCATTTGGCGGTACAACCGCCCGGGGGCAGCGGTACAACCGCTGGGGACAACTCAGTGGCAGCACCTCCAGGGTATCACCCCTGAAGTGGTGGTTAAACCGGAAGCTTAGAGCGAGCATTGCATTAGGTCGGGACAACGGTGCACCTGGCAAGCAACTAAGGAAAGAGGGGCCTCTCTCTCTATGATGCGGAGGAGAGAGTTGGGTGAAGACGGATGTGCGAAAGAACTGATTCACCCAAGACTTTCCAATGTGGATTCCCTCTTAATAGTACGGGATCCCTACGACCAAAGAGAATAAACACGTAGAGAACCCCGTCTTCAATCTTTTCCATTTGGAGGGACCACCTAACCGTCTTGCGTTCCACATACAATCCCTGTATAACTTGACACACGGTTAGATCATAGTGAGTTGTCATCATCGCCAAAACACCAAGGTAAGAGAATGCCCTTACAATCTCCCCCTTTTTGGTGGATGATGACAACAACACGATTTGCATTGATGATCTATAAAATAAAAGTGGAGCTCCCCCTCAATGTGTGCAACAGATGAGACCTGTGCAAGAATTGAAGCTCCCCCTTGATTTTATAGACCAACCAATGGGGAAAAATATAAGATGAATCATTAAAGAGCAATTTGAACGAGATAATAAGTAGAGCTTTTAATAGTAAGGGTACGATTAGTCTTAGACTCTACTTAAACACAAATAGTCTTCATAAAAGCAAATAAGAGTTCAACTGGAAGACGCAACAAAGAGAACAATAAACAACCACGCAACACCCATGCAAATCCCGTCATAATGTACTTTCTCCCCCTTTGGCATCAAGACACCAAAAAGGAAAAGAGTAATGCTAACGCCCCGGAACTCAGTAGATCTCCTCGTTGGTATCATACTCCTTGGAATCATCTTCAGATCCATCCCCATCATCATCATCATCATCATCATCATTAGCATCATCAGCAGCATCAGTAGCAGCAGCAGCAGAGGATGAGGGAGCAGGCTGGTTCGGGATCTCATCATCAGTCCAAGAGCTATGGGCATAGATCCACTGTTCCTCAGGAGTGATGGTCTTCTCAGAACCACTGGCGGCCTCAAGATGGAGAGCCCGCATAATCTGAATCTGTCTGCGTTGGGCAAGCTTCTCGTTGACATGGGCTTCATAGAGCTTCTGCTGAACATGAGTCTGGAGGTAGAAGGTCTTCTTAATCTTGTCAGAGAGCTTGGAGACCCAAGATGGCTTGGCTCCTGCAGGGAGCTCAAAATCACTGTCACTAGAAGTAGCAAAGACATCCTCAGGGTTGACATCAGGGAAGCGAGGTGCAAGATGTTTCTTCTTCCGGAGTTGCTTGACCTCATGCACAATGAGGTTGTCTGGAGAAGTGAGAGGCTCGCCAGGCCGACGAACTGCCCACACAGAGTTGAGGAAACTCATAATATAAGGAGCATAGGTGGGAACCTTCTGGTAGACGACCGTGGAGTACATCTCCTCCCACATCCATTTGGAAACATCAAATGTAGCTCCAGAGCCAGCTTTAGTCTTCATGGCAACGAGCAGATCAACAAAGTACCCATGAATCTCATCTTGATTTCCAACCTTGGGCAGAAGAACATTCCGGAACACACGGTGTATGATATCATAGACCTGCTGCAGGTTCTTAGAGGCTCCCATAATCCCCCGCCCGGGAATGTACAAGGGGGCTAACCTGTTCTTATCCATAGATGTAGCCCGATCATGAGGACGGATGCCGCCATTCCCAGTGAGCCCAATATCATCATAGCCAAGGGTATTGCAGAAGCGCGCCACGGAACATGGAAGAATTCATCACGACACATGAAGGGAAGATGACGATCTGCATCAGTGCCAAAGTGGACCGTGGCATAGAACTGGTGAATGAGCTGCACATCAAAGGCACAGTTGAAAGTCATGAGCTTGATCAGGTCAAATTCTTTGCACAATGCCAAAGCCTCTCCAAAGTAATCCATGTTGTTCCTCCAATGCTCAATGTCATTTGTCCATTGCTTGGAAAACTTGTTCTTGTGATGGTCATAGAGCTCATGCACGATCCGCAATTGCAACTCATTCCTGAACTGAGGGGTGGTCCACCTGGGAGCAACGGGAACCTCATACGGATTTTGAAGACGGACCCGCTCCCAATCAACTTGCTTCCAGGAATGCACGGGCTTGGCAGTTTTCTGCTTGTCGGCCAAGGACTTCTCACGGCGAGTGGGATTGGTGGGGATCACAACTTCCTCATTATCAGAATCTTCGACAATCCTGCACCTGCGTGCACGTTTCTTGGTCTTCTTTCGAGGAGCAGAATGAGAGATGGAACCACCTGCAGACACGCACACGAGGAACACAGAAGAGAAACCCAGAAAAGATGAGAGGATTGTACGCAAAAGTAGGAATAAATTAGGTGCGAAGATAAGACAAGAAAAAGGGAGGCTGGAATCAGGGAGTCCGGTTGAACCGGTAGCCCTAGCGGTTGTATCGCAATAGCGGTTGTACCGCTAATTAGAGCGGTTGTACCGCTGCTGGGAAACCGGTGGATCCGGATCTGAGAAATGCACCCCTCTTTGAGGTCTCTAAGCATCACAGCTAATTGAAAGTATAATATACGATCTTATCCCGTCAATAGTTTTGACTAGAAAACGCGGGAACCGAGCAATGCCCTAACATTGGTGGATTCAAAGGAAATCCAAGAACGGGGATGAACTTGGCATTACCGGCATCCATGGGAGAAGATCGGGGAAGGGAAGGGCCTCCACGAAGCAGATCCGGGAGGAGGCCATGGATCCGGGGCGCCGGAGGCACTCCGGGGCGGTGGTGGCGGCGGCAGGCGACTAGGGCACCAGGGAGGAGTCATGCACGAAGGGGAAAACTGAATACCCCTTCGGCCCGGCCCTCCCGAACTAAGTACCGGTTGCGCGACCGGTTGTACCTCTCCGAGGAGCGGTTGTACCGGTCCAGGTACAAGGCCTGGGGATTAGCGGTAGAACCGCATGCACCCCCGGTTGTACCGCTGGGACGGGGCAACTGGCGGATTAGCGGTTGAACCGCTTTTCACACCGGTTGTACCGCCTGGCCACAGGCACCACCACCACGAGATCAAAGCGTACAATTGGAAAAGATGGGTTCCAGGATGAGAAAAGCTTGGGATAGAAAACAAAAGCAAGGGAGTATGGTGGGGAAAAATTCCATGGTTGGAAGAAAACAAAACGCAAATAGAATACCATGAAGAATGCCCACACCTAGGACTCAAAAACATCAAAAACACAAACTTAAGACACAAAGAAGAGCAAAAAGGGGCGGTGGCCGAGGCCACCTATGTTTGAGTCAATTGGTATGGCACCGCCAAGATTTGAACCTTGGGCCCATGACCAAAACTCGTCTTTGAAGCACAAGTGTCATAAAAAATGACTAATGTGAAAGACTCGATCAATTTATGCATAATAGGAGGAGGGATAGTTCATTGAGAGAACTAGACTCCCCCTATGTCCATGCCTACACCTAAACAAGACATGATGATGAGTGTGGTGGGGTGTGCACTAAGTCAAGCCACGTTGCTCGAATCAATGATATTTAGCTCATGTCTTAACTCGCGAAATCTTGCTTCATCCAATGGCTTTGTGAATATATCTGCAAGCTGTTCCTTAGTATAGAGATGACTAAGATCAATGTCTCCACGCTTGATGTGATCCCGGATGAAGTGATGACGAATCTCAATATGCTTTGTCTTGCAGTGTTGAACCGGGTTGTTGGAGATCTTGATCGTGCTTTCATTGTCGCAGTAAAGAGGCACTTTGTCACAGTTGACCCCATAGTCCTTTAAGGTTTGCCTCATCCAAAGAATCTGAGCACAACAGCTTGCGGCGGCTACATACTCGGCCTCGGTGGACGAGAGAGAAACACAGTTTTGTTTCTTGGAAGACCAACTTACCAGAGAGCGGCCAAGAAATTGGCAACCTCCGGAAGTGGACTTCCTTTCCACACGGTCTCCCGCCCAATCCGAGTCAGTATATCCAATGAGATCAAATGAAGCACCTTTGGGGTACCATAAGCCAAAGTTTGGGGTATGAGCCAAATATCGAAAGATTCGCTTGACAACCACATAGTGACTCTCCTTAGGCGCGGATTGAAATCGTGCACAAATTCCCACACTCAACATGATATCCGGTCTAGATGCACAAAGGTAGAGCAGAGATCCAATCATGGAGCGATATACCTTCTGATCCACAGCTTTACCATTGGGATCACTGTCAAGTTGGCATTTGAGTGGCATTGGAGTGTTGGCCTTGGGAGGATTGAGCTCATCCATCTTGAACCTCTTGAGCATGTCTTGAGTGTATTTGGCTTGGTTGATGAAGGTTCCTTGGCTTCGTTGCTTGACTTTGAATCCAAGGAAGAACTTCAACTCTCCCATCATAGACATCTCAAACTCTTTGGTCATTAGTGCGGCGAACTCATCATTAAAAGCTTTGTTAGAAGAACCAAAGATAATACCATCTACATATAGTTGGCATACAAACAAGTTCCCGTTAACCCTCTTAGTAAAAAGAGTGGGGTCGATTTTCCCAATTTCAAACCCACGATCTTGCAACATCTCGGTAAGGTGCTCATACCACGCACGTGGGGCTTGTTTAAGGCCATAGAATGCCTTATCGAGAACGTATACATGATTGGGTAACTTGGGATCCTCAAACCCCGGGGGTTGCTTGACATACACCAACTCCTTAAGAGGACCATTAAGAAAAGCACTCTTTACATCCATTTGATATAATATGAAGTCATGATGAGAGGCATAAGCAAGCAGCATGCGAATAGATTCAAGGCAAGCAACAGGGGCAAAGGTTTCACCGTAGTCGATACCCTCGACTTGGGAGTAGCCTTGAGCCACTAGTCTTGCCTTGTTGCGAATAATAATGCCATGTGCATCTTGCTTGTTCTTAAAGATCCATTTGGTTACAATGACATTGTGATTCTCTTTTGGTCTTGGCACCAATCGCCACACTTTGTTGCGCTCGAAGTTGTTGATTTCATCATGCATGGCTTCAAGCCAATCCTCGTCTTCGAGCGCATCTTGTACCTTGAGGGGTTCAAAGCAAGAAACAAACGCATGATGTGCACAAAAGTTTGTTAATTGACGACAAGTGGTTACCCCTCTTTTCAAGCTTCCGTAGACGTTCTCTAGGAGATGTTGCTTGGTCTTAAGCTTGGAAGCAATCTTGGCAGCTCTTCTTTCAAGAATTTCCTCCATGGAAAGTTGAGGCTTGGTAGCTTGACGAGCTTCGGTACTAGCACCGGCTTGCTCATGATGTTGAGCATGATCTTGATCTTTAGCTTGACCTTGGTTTTGAAGTTGATCTTGGTCCTGAGCTTCATCGTGATCTTGAGCTTGCGCGGGGGTGTGAGCAAGATCTTGATCATCATGTGAAGTAGAATCATCACTATTAAGTTGATCTTGCTCTTGATCTTGATCACGGGGTTGAGGGCCTTCACTTTGTTCTTCGGAAGCGTGTGGGTCGTGCGTCGGTGATGGTTCCACTTGAGTGGAACATTGTCCTTCTCCTTCAGCCACAAGGGGTTCCTCAACGGGTAGGAAGTATCCCACACCCATTCTTCTTATGGCTTGGGGAGGAATTTCATCACCTACATCACAAAGACCACTTTGCTCCACTTGGGAGCCATTATTTTCATCAAACCCTATGTTACTCGTCTCCTCAATGAGTCCTGTGGACTTGTTGAGGACACGGTAAGCATGAGAGTTTGCAGCATAACCAAAAAATATGCCCTCATGGGCTCTAGATTCAAATTTAGACAAACGAACACCTTTCTTGAGAATGAAACACTTATAACCGAACACCCGGAAGTATTTGAGGTTGGGCTTGTTCCCGGTAAGAATCTCATAAGGAGTCTTGTTCAAGCCTTTACGGAGATATATAGAGCCGATTTGATGCATGACACACGGTGTTGATGGCTTCGGCCCAAAAGTTGTACGGAGATTTAAACTCTGCCATCATGGTTCTTGACGCATCCATCAATGTCCGGTTCTTTCTCTCCGCAACACCGTTTTGTTGAGGGGTGTAAGGTGTGGAATATTGGTGTTTTATCCCCTCATCACCGAGAAACTCATCTAGGGTGTAGTTCTTGAACTCAGTGCCGTTGTCACTCCTAATCATCAAAATCTTTGCTTCATGTTGACGTTGGACTTCATTTGCAAAGTCGATGACGGTCTGTTGTGTCTCACTCTTCCTCTTGAAGAAATATACCCATGTGTATCTTGAGTAATCATCCACAATCACCAAGCAGTACCTTCTTCCTCCATGGCTGTCAAAAGATGGAGGCCCGAAGAGATCCATGTGAAGGAGTTCTAAGGTCCTCTTTGAGTAGATTGTAGTAGTTGGACGATGAGCCTTTTCATTTAGCTTTCCTTCGATACAAGCACTGCAAGCACGATCTTTGGCAAAACTCACATTTGTTAGTCCAAGGATGTGATCCCCTTTGAGGAGACTTTGCAAAGATCTCATATTGACGTGGGCTAGTCGGCGATGCCAAAGCCATCCCACATCAACTTTAGCCATTAGACATGTCGCAGTCTTAGTGGGTCGCTCCGAGAAGTTAATCACATAGAGACCGTTTTCGACATGCCCAACAAAGGCTACTTTAAGAGTCTTGCTCCACAAAAGGGTCACGGTATCAATGCCAAAGAAGGTACTAAAACCCATGAGTGCAAGTTGACGAACGGAAAGTAAATTGTATGCAAGGGTCTCAACAAGCATGACTTTCTCAATGGTTAAGGTTGGAGAGATAACCACCTTGCCAAGACCCAATACCTTTGAGATTGCGTCATCGCCAAAGGAGACTTGGGTGGCCACGGATGCATCGGGTCGAACATTCACCACCAAGTCCTTGCTTCCAGTCATATGATTTGTTGCTCCGCTATCGAGCAACCATGAGACTCCCCCGGAAGCAAAGTCCTACAATATATCAATGCTTGGATTTAGGTACCCATTCTTGAATGGGTCCTTTCATGTTAGTGACAAGGGTCTTAGGAACCCAAACAGACCACTCAATGTACTCATAAGAAGAACCAACATATTTGGCATAAACATGCCCATCACTAGCACGACACAAAACATAGGAGGGGTTAAAATCGCCGGCCCTGTTGGAGGGAGTGATTTTGACCTTCTTGGCACTATCACTCACAACCTTATCCTTCTTCTTCTCATGAGTGATGTTCCCCGCTTTGACAAATGTTTCCTTGAGCGGAGGAACCCGCGTGGTCTTCATCTTCTTCTTCTTTTTGGACTTGGGTGCAAACCCAACTCCTTCCTTTGCAACCACTTCCTTTTGATTGCTAAAAAGGTCATTGAGATTCTTCTCACCTTGGATACATGTCACAAGGCCTTTCTCAAGCTGCTCCTTCAGCTTAGCATTTTCCTCCACAAGATGTGCATGCTCACAACACGGGTTAGTAGCAGATGCATTATCAATTAAAACAAAAGGAGGACACGTGGCAATTTCCTTAGTGAGTTTTACTTGGAGTTGATCATGCGACTCTTTAAGAGAAGCATGAACGCTCTTCAATGCCTTGTGAGCATTGTCAAGAGAGTCAAACTCATCCTTGAGTCGAGCATGGTCAACCCCAAGTGCAACCTTTTCAGATTTAAGAACTGTTGGAAATATGCCCTAGAGGCAATAATAAAAGTAGTTATTATTATATTTCCTTGTTCATGATAATCGTTTATTATCCATGCTATAATTGTATTGATTGGAAACTCAAATACATGTGTGGGTACATAGACAACACTGTGTCCCTAGTATGCCTCTAATAGACTAGCTCGTTGATCAAAGATGGTCAAGGTTTCCTAGCCATAGACATGAGATGTCATTTGATAACGGGATCACATCATTAGGAGAACGATGTGATGGACAAGACCCAAACTATTAACATAGCATATGATCGTGTCAGTTTATTGCTATTGTTTTCTGCATGTCAAGTATCTATTCCTATGACCATGAGATCATGCAACTCACTGACACCGGAGGAATACCTTGTGTGTATCAAACATCACAACATAACTGGGTGACTATAAAGATGCTCTACACGTATCTCCGAGGGTGTCTGTTGAGTTGGCATGGATCAAGACTGGGATTTGTTACTCCGTGTGATGGAGAGGTATCTCGGGGCCCACTCGGTAATACAACATCACAACAAGCCTTGCAAGCAATGTGACTAAAGTGTTAGCCACGGGATCTTGTATTACGGAACGAGTAAAGAGACTTGCCGGAAACGAGATTGAACAAGGTATAGAGATACCGACGATCGAATCTCGGGCAAGTAACATACCGAAGAAACAAAGGGAACATCATACGGGATTAACTGAATCCTTGACATAGAGGTTCAACCGATAAAGATCTTCATAGAATATGTAGGAACCAATATGGGCATCTAGGTCCCGCTATTGGTTATTGACCGTAGAGGTGTCTCGGTCATGTCTGCATAGTTCTCGAACCCGTAGGGTCTGCACACTTAAGGTTCGGTGACGTTTCGGTAGTATTGAGTTATGTATGATGGTGACCGAAGGTTGTTCGGAGTCCCGGATGAGATCTCGGACCTCACGAGGAGCTCCGGAATGGTCCGGAGGTAAAGATTGATATATAGGAAGTCCCGTTTTGGTCACCGGAAAATATTCGAGTACTTCGGTAGTGTACCGGGAGTGCCGGGAGGGTACCGCGGGACCATCGGGAGGGTCCTCTCGTCCCAAAGGGCCTCATGGGCCATGGGAGGAGGTAATCCAGTCCCTAGTGGGCTGGCCGAATCCCCCCAACAAGGCCCATGCGGCTAGGGGTGGGAAAGTCCAAGTGGGGAAAGGAAAACCAAGTGGGGGAGGAATCCTACTCCTAGTAGGATTGGAGTAGGACTCTTCCACCTCTCCTACTTCGGCCGCAGCCTAGGGGGAACCCCAGGGGCGCCGGCCTCCCTGCCCTCCCTCCTATATATACTATAGGGGAGAGAGGGCAGCAGCACCAGAAAACCCTAACCACGGTGCAGCCCTCTCTCCCCAATAGATCAAGTCCTCTAGTTTTCAGCAGTGCTTAGGTGAAGCCCTGCTGGAATAGTTCCATCACCACCGCTGCCGCGCTGTCGCGCTGCTGGAGAACTTATCTACCTCTCCGCTCCCTCTTGCTGGATCAAGAAGGTGGAGATCGTCATCGAGCTGTACGTGTGCTGAACGCGGAGGTGCCGTCCGTTCGGCACTAGATTGGAAGGACCGTGATTGGATCGCGGGACGGATCGTGATAGGATCGCGAGACAGATCGTGATGGGATCGCGGGACGGCTTGCAATTTGGATCGCGAAGACGTTCGAACTACATCAACCGCGTTTCTTAACGCTTCCGCTTAGCGATCTACAAGGGTACGTAGATCCACTCTCCCTCTCGTAGATGCTCATCACCATGGATAGATCTTGCATGTGCGTAGGAAATTTTTTGTTTCCCATGCAACGTTCCCCAACAGTGGTATCATGAGCTAGGTCTATGCATAGATGAGATCACGAGTAGAACACAAAGGAGTTTGTGGGCGTTGATATTCAGATTGCTTCCTCCCTTGGTCTTTTCTTGATTCAGCGGTATTGCGGGATGAAGCATCCTGGTCCAACCTTACTCGTACGCTTACGAGAGACCGGTTCCATCAACTGACATGTAACTTCGTTGCATAAAGATGGCTGGCGGGTGTCTGTTTCTCCCACTTTAGTTGGATCGGATTCGACAAAGGCGGTCCTTGAGAAGGTTGGATAGCAATTTGTGTATCACCGTTGTGGTTTTTGCGTAGGTAAGAATCGTTCTTGCTAGATACCCGTAGCAGCCACGTAAAACATGCAACAACAATTAGAGGACGTCTAACTTGTTTTTGCAGGGTATGTTGTGATGTGATATGGCCAATTACATGATGAGATATATGTGATGTATGAGATGATCATGTTTTGTATAGAATATCACGACTTGCATGTCGATGAGTACGGCAACCGGCAGGAGCCATAGGGTTGTCTTTAATTTATTTTCGCCGTTTTTGCTCTACTTTATCGCTATGAGTTAGCAATAGTCGTAGAAGCAACAGTTGGCGCGACAACCTCATGGCGACACATTGATGGAGATCAAGATGATGGAGATCATGGTGTCATGCCGGTGACGATGGAGATCATGCCAGTGCTTTGGAGATGGAGATCAAAAGCACAAGTTCATGGCCATATCATGTCACTTATGATTTGCATGTGATGTTAATCCTTTTATGCATGTTATTTTGCTTAGGACGGCGGTACTATTATAAGGTGACCCCTCACTAAAATTTCAAGATAATATTGTGTTCTCCCCTGGTGTGCACCGTTGCGAAAGTTCGTCGTTTCGAGACACCACATGATGATTGGGTGTGATAGACTCTACGTTCACATACAACGGGTGCAAGCCAGTGTTGCACGTGCGGAACACTCGGGTTAAACTTGACGAGCCTAGCATGTACAGACATGGCCTCGGAACACAAGAGACCGAAAGGTCGAACATGAGTCATATAGTAGATATGATCAACATGGAGATGTTCACCATTGAAACCACCTCATCTCACGTGATGATCGGACTTGGGGTTGGTGGATTTGGATCATGTCACACTTAGACAACCCGAGGGATGTTGATTTGAGTGGGAGTTCTTAAGTAATATGATTAATTGAACTCATTATCATGAACATAGTCAAAATGTCTTTGCAAATTATGTTGTAGATTACTAGCTCGCGCTGTAGCTCCCTTGATTTTTATATGTTCCTAAAGAAATAGAGTTGAAAGATGATGGTAGCAATAATGCGGACTGGGTCCGTGATCTGAGGATTGTCCTCATTGCTACACAGAAGGCTTATGTCCTTAATGCACCGCTCGGTGCGCCACCCCCTCAAGCGTCGTCTGTAGATGTTGTGAACATTTGACAGGCACGTTCTGATGACTACTTGATAGTTCAGTGCGTCATGCATTACGGCTTAGAATTGAGGCTCCAAAATGTTTTGAACGTCACGGAACATATGAGATGTTCTAAGAGCTGAAATTGGGATCTCAGGCTTGTGCCCGTGTTGAGAGGTATGAGACCTCCAACAAGATTCTTTGCCTGCAAGATGAAGGAGAATAGCTCAATCGGTGAGCATGTGTTCAGATTGTCTGGGTGCTACAATCGCTTGAATCGAGTGGGAGTTGATCTTCCAGATAAGATAGTGATTGATATAGTTCTCCAAGTCACTGTCACTAAGCTACTAGAGCTTCGTGATGAACTATAAAATGCCAGGGGTGGAAATAATGATCCCTGAGCTATTCGCAATGTTTGACACCACGAAGGTAGAAATCAATAAGGAGCATCAAGTGTTGATGGTTAGTGAAACCACTAGTTTCGAGAAGGGCAAGGGCAAGGAGGGAAACTTCATGGATGGCAAGTCAGTTGCTGCTCCAGTGAAGAAAACCAAGGTTGAACCCAAACCCGAGACTAAGTGCTTCTATTATGAGGAGAATGGTCGCTGAAGCGGAACAACCCTAGATACTTGGTAAGAAGGCTGGCAACGTCGACAGAAGTATATTTGATATACGTGTTATTGATGTGTACCTTACTAGTACTCCTAGTAGCATCTGGGTATTGGATACCGGTTCGATTGCTAAATGTTAGTAACTCGAAATAAAAGCTACGGAATAAACAGAGGCTAGCTAAGGGTGAGGTGACGATGAGTGTTGGAAGTGTTTCCAAGGTTGATGTGATCACCATCGCACGCTCTCTCTACCTTCAGGATTAGTGATGAACCTAAATAAATGTTATTTGGTGTTTGCGTTGAACATGAACGTGATTAGATCATGTTTATTGCAATACGGTTATTCATTTAAGTCAGAGAATAATGGTTATTCTTTTTACATGAATAATACCTTCAATGGTCATGCATCCAATGTGAATGGTTTATTGAATCTCGATCGTAGTAATACACATGTTCATAATATTGAGGCCAAAAGATGCAAAGTTAATAATGATAGTACCACTTACTTGTGGCACTGCCGCCAAGGTCATATTGGTGTAAAGCGCATGAAGAAACTACATGCTGATGGATCTTTTGACTCACTCGATTTCGAATCGGTTGAGACATGCGGACCATGCCTCTTGGGCAAGATGACTAAAAGACCCCGTTTTCCAATATGATGGAGCGGGCAAGTGACTTATTGGAAATGATACATGTTGATGTAGTGATCCAATGAGTGTTGAAGCGTGCGGTGGATATCGCTATTTTCTTACCTTCACTGATGATTTGAGTAGATATGGGGATATTTACTTAATGAAACACAAGTCTGAAACGTTTGAAAAGTTCAAACAAATTCAGAGTGAAGTTTGAGATCATCGTGACAAGAAGATAAAATGTCTACGATATGATCGTGGAGGTAAATATCTGAGTTACGAGTTTGGTATGCAACTTAAGACAATGTGGAAATTGTTTCACAACTGACGCCACCTGGAACACCATAGTGTGATGGTGTGTCCGAACGTCGTAGTCGTGCTCTACTGGATATGGTATGTGCTATGATGTCTCTTATCGATTTGCCACTATCATTTTGGGGTTATGCATTAGAGACAACTACATTCACTTAAAATATAGCACCATCTAAGTCCGTTGAGATGACACCGTATGAATTTTGGTTTGGTAGAAACCTAAGCTGTCATTTCTTAGAGTTTGGGAATACGACGCTTATGTCTGATAAGCTCGATCCCAAAGCGGAAAGGTGCATCTTCATAGAATACCCTAAGGAAACAGTTGGGTATACCTTCTATCTCAGATCCAAGGGCAAAGTGTTTGTTGCTAAAAACGGGTCCTTTCTCGAGAAAGAGTTTCTCTCGAAAGAATTGAGTGGGAGGAAGGTAGAACTTGATGAGGTTATTGAGCCGTCACTTCAGTTGGATAGTAGCACGACGCAGAAAGATGTTTCTGTGGCGCCTACACCGAATGAAGAGGAAGTTAATGATGATGATCATGACACTCCGGGTCAAGTTACTACCGAACCTCGTAGGCCGACAAGAAATTGTACCGCCTCTGAGTGGTACTTCAATCCTGTCTTGGAGATCATGTTATTAGACAAAAGTGAACCTACGAGCTATGAAGAAGCAATGGTGGGCCTGGATTCCAACAAATGGCTAGGAGCCATGAAATCCGAGAAAGGATCCATGTATGAAAACCAAGTATGGACTTTGGTAGACTTGCCCGTTGAACGGCAGGCCGTTGAGTACAAATGGACCTTTAAGAAGAAGACAGACACTGATGGTAAATGTCACCATTTATAAAGCTCGACTTGTCGCAAAGAAGTTTCCGACAAGTTCAAGGATTTGACTACGATGAGACTTTCTCACCCGTAGCGATGCTAAAGTCTGTTGGAATTATGTTAGCAGTTGCTGCATTTTTCGATTATGAAATCTGGCAGATGGATGTCAAAACAGAGTGTCCTTAACGGTTTCCGTGAGGAAAGGTTGTATGTGATGCAACCAGAAGGTTTTGTCAGTCCTAAGGATGCTAAAATGTATTCAAGCTCCAGCGATCCTTCTATGGACAGGAGCAAGCATCTCATAGTTGGAATATACACTTTGATGAGGTGATCAAAGTTTTTGGGTCTATACAAAGTTTATGAGAAACTTGTATTTACAATAAAGTGAGTGGGAGCACTATAGAATTTCTGATAAGTATATGTGGATGACATATTGTTGATTGGAAATGATGTAGAATTTCTGGAAAGCATAAAGGGTTGTTTGAAAAAGAGTTTTTCAAAGGAAAACCTGGAATGAAGCTACTTAAATATTGGGCATCAGGATCTATAGAGATAGATCAAGACGTCTGATAAAACTTTCAATGAGTACACACCTTGACAAGATTTTGAAAGAGTTCAAAATGGATCAGTCAAAGAAAGAGTTCTTGCCTGATTTGTAAGGTGTGGAGTTGAGTGAGACTCAAAGCTCGATCACGGCAGAAGAAAGAGAAAGGATGAAGGTCGTCCCCTATGCCTTATCCATAGGCTTTGTATAGTATGCCATGCTGTGTACCGCACGTGGTGTGTGCCTTGCCATGAGTCTGTCAAGGGGTACAAGAGTAGTCCAGGAGTGGATCACTGGACAGCGGTCAAAATTATCCTTAGTAACTAGAGGACTAAGGAAATGTTTCTCGATTATGGAGGTGATAAAGAGTTCGTCGTAAAGGGTTACGTCGATGCAAGCTTTGACACCAATCCGGATGACTCTGAGTAGCAATCCGGATACGTATAGTGGAGCAACCATTTGGAATAGCTCCAAGTGGAGCGTGGTAGCATCTGCAGTATGACATATAGATTTGCAAAGAACACACGGATCTGAATGTTGCAGACCGTTGACTAGAACCTCTCTCCCATGCAAAACATGATCGAACCCCAGAACTCATTGGGTGTTAGATTCATTACAATGTTAATCACATGGTGATGTGAGCTAGATTATTGACTCTAGTGCAAGTGGGAGACTGTTGGAAATATGCCCTAGAGGCAATAATAAAATTAGTTATTATTATATTTCCTTGTTCATGATAATCGTTTATTATCCATGCTATAATTGTATTGATTGGAAACTCAAATACATGTGTGGGTACATAGACTACACTGTGTCCCTAGTATGCCTCTAATAGACTAGCTCGTTGATCAAAGATGGTCAAGGTTTCCTAGCCATAGACATGAGATGTCATTTGATAACGGGATCACATCATTAGGAGAACGATGTGATGGACAAGACCCAAACTATGAACATAGCATATGACCGTGTCAGTTTATTGCTATTGTTTTGTGCATGTCAAGTATCTGTTCCTATGACCATGAGATCATGCAACTCACTGACACCGGAGGAATACCTTGTGTGTATCAAACGTCACAACGTAACTGGGTGACTATAAAGATGCTCTACAGGTATATCCGAGGGTGTCTGTTGAGTTGGCATGGATCAAGACTGGGATTTGTTACTCCGTGTGACGGAGAGGTATCTCGGGGCCCACTCGGTAATACAACATCATAACAAGCCTTGCAAGCAATGTGAGTAAAGTGTTAGTCACGGGATCTTGTATTATGGAACGAGTAAAGAGACTTGCCAGTAACGAGATTGAACTAGGTATAGAGATACCGACGATCGAATCTCGGGCAAGTAACATACCGAAGAAACAAAGGGAACAACATACGGGATTAACTGAATCCTTGACATAGAGGTTCAACCGATAAATATCTTCGTAGAATATGTAGGAACCAATATGGGCATCCAGGTCCCGCTATTGGTTATTGACCATAGAGGTGTCTCGGTCATGTCTGCATAGTTCTCGAACCCACAGGGTCTGCACACTTAAGGTTCGGTGACGTTCGGTAGTGTTGAGTTATGTATGATGGTGAACGAAGGTTGTTCGGAGTCCCGGATGAGATCCGGGACATCACGAGGAGCTCCGGAATGGTCCGGAGGTAAATATTGATATATAGGAAGTCCCGTTTTGGTCACCGGAAAAGTTTCGGGTACTTCGGTAGTGTACCGGGAGTGCCAGGAGGGTACCGGGGGACCATCGGGAGGGGCCTCTCGCCCCAAAGGCCTCATGGGCTGTGGGAGGAGGTAAACCAGCCCCTAGTGGGCTGGCCGAATCCCCCGAACAAGTCCCATGCGGCTAGGGGTGGGAAAGTCCAAGTGGGGAAAGGAAAACCAAGTGGGGGGAGGAATCCTACTCCTAGTAGTATTGGAGTAGGACTCCTCCACCTCTCCCACTTCGGCCGCAGCCTAGGGGGAACCCTAGGGGCGCCGGCCTCCCTCCCCTCCCTCCTATATATACTATAGGGGAGAGAGGGCAGCAGCACCAGAAAACCCTAATCCACGGTGCAGCCCTCTCTCCCCAATAGATCAAGTCCTCTAGTTTTCAGCAGTGCTTAGGCGAAGCCCTGCTGGAATAGTTCCACCACCACCGCCGCCGTGCTATCGCGCTGCTGGAGAACTCATCTACCTCTCCGCTCCCTCTTGCTGGATCAAGAAGGCGGAGATCCTCATCGAGCTGTACGTGTGCTGAACGCGGAGGTGCCGTCCGTTCGGCACTAGATTGGAAGGACCGTGATTTGATCGCGGGACGGATCATGATAGGATCGCGAGACGGATCGTGATGGGATCGCGGGACGGCTTGCAATTTGGATCGCGAAGACGTTCGACTACATCAACCGCGTTTCTTAACGCTTCCGCTTAGCGATCTACAAGGGTACGTAGATCCACTCTCCCTCTCGTAGATGCTCATCACCATGGATAGATCTTGCGTGTGCGTAGGAATTTTTTTGTTTCCCATGCAACGTTCCCCAACAGGGACACGGTTAAGAACGATAGCATGATCATAATCTTTACGTAATTTAACAAGGTCGTCATTTTGTGACTCCTTAAGAGTCAAATGAAGACCTCGCTCTTCCTCTAGAGCAATAGGAAGATCTGTTATCTCGTCGGCATAATCACGACTATGCCCTCTTATCTCGTCAAGATATTCTTCTTGAGACTCAATCGTGTCATTGGCCTCACCAAGTTGTTCCAAGAGAGCAACGAAGTGCTTCTTGGATTCTCCCTTGAGTTTGCACATGAACTTGTCAAACTCATTCTCGCCTTTTTTGCCTCCTCATTTTCATCCACACAATCTAACAAAGATGGAGTGGAAGAAATAGCAGTTTTAATGTTTGAGGTTTTGGCGTTGGAGGTTACCTTGGTGATACCTTTGGCCATGAGACACCTAGCAATGTGGTTCTCGTTGGGAGCGTCGAAGAGTGATACCTTTGTTGGGGTAATCGATGCAATAGCCACAGATGCCATTGCCATTCCTTCACCTCTTGTGTCTTCATCATCCACATCATCATCGGAGGCATACTCTTCTTGAGCCACCAACACTTTGTGAGGAGCCTTCTTGGTGAAGTTGGACTTGTTGGGAAAATAATTGGCCTTATCTTTGCGGATGAGCTTGCCACCATTGTCTTCCCTCTTCTCATAAGGATAATCCACCATGAAGTGACTCACATTACCACAGTTGTAGCAGGTTCTCACACGTTGCTTGCCCTTTGACCCGCTTGAGTTGTTCTTGGAGAAATTTGGCCTTGCGTTTCTCTTATTGCCCCAGAATTGCCTAGACGCTAGAGCCATATGCTCATGGTAAGCATATTTGGTGTCCTCGGGGCAACCCTCTTCTTCTTCTTCTTCTTCCTCTTGACTGACCTTGGCCTTCAAAGCAAGGTTGGGGGATGATTTCTTTGACCGTTGCACACGAGCAAGAGCATTGTCTGCGGTCGTGTTGAAGATGTTCATAGCAATAAATTCATCCAACACATCGCTAGAGGACAAGTTGTGAAAGTCCGGTCTTTGGCGGATGACGGCAGACATGGCCTTGTTGAAGGGCATGATGGCCTTCAGAAACTTGCGTTTGATCCAGGTGTCATCCACATCCTTGCTGCCGTGATCTCGGAGGGCAACGGCAAGAGTAGTTACCCTCCTATAGAGCTCACGCGGTTCCTCATCTTCTATCATTACAAACTCATCTGACTGATCAAGCACGACCACGTAGTTCAACCGTTGAATGCTTGAGCTGCCCTTGTACATGGAGACAATGTGTTCCCAACACTCTTTGGCAACAGTGAAGGGTCGCAGGTGAGGTAGGTCTTCGGTAGGAACTGCAGTTTGGATCACGAGGATAGTATCCTTCTTCAATGACTCTCATGAGTTGAATTGAGCTGTGATCCAAATGAGACATGATACGAAAAACCCAATTAGCAAAATCATTCTTAACGAGTTTAGGAGGAGGACCGAGATTAACTATATGAGGTGGGTGTACCGGTCCTCCATAGACCAAGGGAGGTGGAACTGAGGCAAAGGTCCCCGACCCATTAATTCCTTGAGAACGAGTGTCCTTATCAGCACTAGCCCCCTCCTTACCGGAGTTGACATCCGATGTCGAGTTAGTGGGATTAGCCACTTGCACCGCATCGGTGGAAAGCTTAAGAGTCTCAAGGAATTCTTTAAACATGGATTTGACCTTGGTCGTCATGGAGGATTTAAGCGAAGACATGGCCTCGTTTAAATCCTCACGAGAGACCGTGTTCACACCCATGGCCTCGGGAAGTTCAACCGGCCCGTCCCCGTCGTTAACCATACTCTTCGGGTGGTGAAACCCTTAATAAAGAGACGTAGTTCTGATACCAATTGAAAGGATCGATATGGTTGACTAGAGGGGGGGGGGGGTGAATAGGCAACTACCACTTTTTAACCTTTCTTTAACAAGTTAGGCTTAGCAACAAATAGGTTGGCTAGATATGCAACTAGGTGAGCAACCTATATGATGCTAACAACAATAACCATACAAGCAAGAAGATAAACAATACAAATAGCTTGCACAAAGTAAGGGTAAGGAGTAACCACAAGTGGAACCAATGGAGACGAGGGTGTGTTACCGAAGTTCCTTCCCGGTAAGGGGAAGTACGTCTCCGTTGGAGCGGCGTGGAGGCACAATGCTCCCCAAGAAGCCACTTGGGCCACCGTATTCTCCTCACGCCCTCACACAATGCGAGATGCCGTGATTCCACTAGTGGTGCCCTTGAAGGCGGCAACCGGAGCTTTACAAACAAGGTTGGGGCTCTCTCCACAACTTAATTGGAGGCTCCCAACGAAACCACGAAGCTTCACCACAATGGAATATGGCTTCGGGGTGACCTCTTCCGTCTAGGGTGCTCAAACACCCAAGAGTAACAAAATCCACACAAGAAAGTATGGGGGAATCAATTTTCCTTTGGTGGAAGTGTAGATCTAGATCTCCTCATTCAATCCCTAGCAAGACAACAAGTTTGGGTGGCTAGAGAGAGAGATCGGGCAACAAAGCTCAAGGGGCATCAATGGTGGAGAGAGAGAGAGGTAAGAGATAAGGGAGAGGTGGAATAAGCACCTCCTTATATAGCCCCCCCTTTTCCAACCGTTACTGCCAGAAATGCATGGAGCGATACAACCGGAGTGGCGGGCGGTACAACCGGTATAACCGGTAAGACCGGTACAACCTGCTAACCACCGCCTGCTACTTCTTGAGCTTGCGTTGGTTTTCCCTTGAAGAGGAAAGGGTGATGCAGCAAAGTAGATAAGTATTTCCCTTAGTTGTTGAGAACCAAGGTATCAATCCAGTGGGAGATACAAGCAAGTCCCCAATCTTCGCACCTACACAAACAATCAAACTCTTGCACCCAACGCAAAAAGGGGTTGTCAATCCCTTCACGTTTATTTGCAAGGATGAGATCTGATAGAGATGGATATAAAAGATTGCTAAAACGAAAAATAAAACAAAAGTAAAAAGATTGCAGCAAAGTATTTTTGGTATTTTTGGTTTATAGATCTGAAAATATAATATGGAAAATAGACCCGGGGTACATAGGTTTCACTAGAGGCTTCTCTCATGAAGGAAAATAATACGGTGGGTGAACAAATTACTGTCGAGCAATTGATAGAAAAACGCATAGTTAGGACGATATCCAAGGTGTCGGTGTAATGAACAGGGGGTGTCCATTACCCCTGGACACACACCGGCAAGTTGCAGCCTCCAGACGGGAAGGGCATGGCGGAGAAGAATCCGCTTATACGACACGTCTAGGACCCAGGTTTTCGGCAAGGATTACTTGCCGGGAACAATGCCAAGCATGCCCGGGGGCAACAGGCTCCGGCAGGGCCTCAAGCCCTTGCCGTAGAGACAAACGCTCCCGCGGCAGAAGACATGCCTTTAGTCCTTGTTGTCGAGCCTCAGGCTCCAGCATGGGCACATCACATTGTTGCACATCACCGGCAAGCTCAAAGGCCGGCAAGATCAGGATGGAGTTTCCGGGAAGCAAGCCTTCCTGGGAGGAGACCTCCAGGCAGGTCACCGAGAAGACCCGATGTTGGACTCCCGGCAAGATGCTTGCCAGGGGACGACTGAGAGCAAGCACAAAACTATCAATTAGTATTTGAGACGATACTCAGAAGACAGAAGACCGAAGGCTGGGCCCCGGCAAGATCTTGCCGGGCTGACCCAACGAGCCCCGGCAAGATTTGCATCCGGCAAGACCTCGCCACCCTGCCACCGCTCCAGTGCAGTGACCAGCCTGTCAGACGAGGCTTATCCTCCTGGATGCGTGTCATGGCATTTGCGGCGTTGGGCTTAAGCGGTGCGATGGGATGGCTCCTTTTTCCATCTCCAAGAAAGGCAGGGACACCTCAACAGAGCACTTAATGCGTTTGTCCCAAGTCGTCAGTGTTAGGTATGATAACACTGTAGCTACTTTTACACCTCTTGTGCTTCGCCACTGTTGGTGACCCCTTTGACATATAAAAGGAGGCCCAAGGCGTAGCTAGAGAGGGGGAGGAGAGACCTTCGAACCCAGAGAGAGGATCTTTTCTGGTTTATTTCGCATGTGTAGCAGCTACTGTAGCGCTCCAAGAACTAGCCTAAGAACACACTCAATACAACCAAGCAGGAGTAGGGTTTTACGCATCTTTGCGGCCCGAACCTGGGTAAAATCTCCTTGCGTTGATCACTCGATCTGCTCTCTATGCAATCCTTTTCCCCGCCGAACCGTAAAGGGATGCTCGTGATCCCATAGGTGTCGTTTCCGACATCTTTGGCGCGCCAGGTAGGGGGAAGAAGGTTGTGCGAACCCGATCTGGCGGTCAGCGCATCAACTTCATCGTCCATGACGACTTCGCTCTGCTTACAGAAAGCTAAGTTCTAAAGCTTTGATGGCTTTTTGTTGTGTAGCCTTATCCTTGATGGCAGATTTGTATAACCTGTGCGCGAGGGAGCGCTCTGGAAACACTCTGCACTCCTGGTTGTCCTGGGTCCGCCCAACAACACATATGCAGTTGCGGTTGTCTCTAGAGCGTTAAGCTCTTGAAGAGGCGGCGTTCTCGATAGGTCGCTAGACAGGACCCGATCCTAAGCGCCATCGACCAGAACGTGCGCATTCGAGGAGTATTCCAGCAAGCGCAGGGATTCATTGTACAAAAATGCAATTGTTCAAGGAAAGGCTCGATGAGTTTTATTTTCGGATTTCTGCGTAAACCCGTATGCTGAGGAGCCTTCCCGGGGCTAGTTGCGCTCCTAGTCGCCTCGAGTCCGCTCAGCGATGTGAGCAGCTGCACTAGAGCTGGGAAGGTAAACCTTTTCGGGAGGCGGCGTTCCCGGCAAGCTGCTAAGGACCCGTTCCTCAAAGCGTTGCTGACTGGATCGTGCGCACCGGAAAGTGTTCCGGCAAGCAAGGGAACATTCGACAGAAGTCAAGATTTTAATAGATTAATCATAGACCAGAAGCTAATTAACTTGCTATGCTAAAACGCTGTCGTGGCATTACACACCCAATCAGTGTTGTAGGAATATGCATGGAAGGCGGGCTCGGGGGCTGGCTGCGCCCTAGAGAGAGACCTCCTAGAGAGCTGCCGATCATCACCTCGAGCGCGGCCTGACTATGCGAGCTGCATAGCAGTAAAAGCTAAGTTACAAAACTTGTGACAGTTGCATTTCCTTTGCTGTCCTCACTTGCTCCTTACACCTACGCGCGAAGGGGCCTTTCCGGGGCTAGTTGCGCTCCTAGTCGCCTCGAGTCCGCTCGGCGATGTGAGCAGCCGCATTAGCACCGGGAAGGTAAACCTTTTCGGGAGGCAGCGTTCCCGGCAAGCTGCTAAGGACCCGTTCCTCCAAGCGCTGCTGACTGGAGCGTGCGCACCGGAAAGCTTTCCGGCAAGCGTAGGCCGTCTTGATTGATTTTTCGTCCTTGTACATTAATCTGCACACGAAGGAACCTTGTCGCGGTGAGCTCGCGCTCTAGTTTTGCCTCGAGTCTGCTCGGCAAGCTTAGCAGCTGCGTTCTGACCCGGCAAGTGGCCTTGCCGGCGGCGGTGTTTCCAGCAGGCTGCTAAAGACCCGCATCTAGCGCTCGCGGCAAACGTGCGCACCGGCAAGGTTTCCAGACGGCGTAGGATATAAGATATGTGCAAGGACGGAATTAATCAAGAGGGAGCAGCATTAATTTAGCATAAAAGAGCATGTCTTGCATACATGAAGATTGGCATGGCCAAGATTAATTATTCCTTTGCATGCACCATTGCAGCAACGGCCGTCGAGAAAGCCAAGGGCGCCGCGCTGGAGGCCGGCAGGACGGCTTCGACGGCAGGGATGACTGTATGAATCGAGCACCGCACCCGCAGTACCCTTTATGGGGAAGGCTCGGGGGCTGGCTCTTCATCGCACGGTGTGGCGCTCCCTTTCGGGCGCACGATTCCTGCTGCCGTCCTGCTCTGTCTGCCCACGCTGCCGGCAAACCCAAGGCCCGGCAAACGCAACGGCCGTCGAGAAAGCCAAGGGCGCCGTGCTGGAGGCCGGCAGGACGGCTTTGACGGCAGGGATGACTGTATGAATCGAGCACCGCACCCGCAGTACCCTTTATGGGGAAGGCTCGGGGGCTGGCTCTTCATCGCACGGTGTGGCGCTCCCTTTCGGGCGCACGATTCCTGCTGCCGTCTTGCTCTGTCTGCCCACGCTGCCGGCAAACCCAAGGCCCGGCAAACGGCAAGTTCTCCTGCGTCATCATCAGCGTGCAGTTAAAAGTCATGAGTGTCGATTGCTTCCCGCCGCGCGTGTACCGGTGCATGTTTTTGGGCCTAGCCCGGACAACACTGTGCACGCTTGTCCGGCCCAGGCCCGGGGGCTCCTGTCGGTGTAATGAATAGGGGGTGTCCATTACCCCTAGACACACACCGGCAAGTTGCAGCCTCCAGACGGGAAGGGCATGGCGGAGAAGAATCCGCTTATACGACACGTCTAGGACCCAGGTTTCCGGCAAGGATTACTTGCCGGGAACAATGCCAAGCATGCCGGGGGGCAACAGGCTCCGGCAGGGCCTCAAGCCCTTGCCGTAGAGACAAACGCTCCCGCGGCAGAAGACATGCCTTTAGTCCTTGTTGTCGAGCCTCAGGCTCCAGCATGGGCACATCACATTGTTGCACATCACCGGCAAGCTCAAAGGCCGGCAAGATCAGGATGGAGTTTCCGGGAAGCAAGCCTTCCTGGGAGGAGACCTCCAGGCAGGTCACCGAGAAGACCCGATGTTGGACTCCCGGCAAGATGCTTGCCGGGGGACGACTGAGAGCAAGCACAAAACTATCAAGGAGTATTTGAGACGATACTCAGAAGACAGAAGACCGAAGGCTGGGGCCCCGGCAAGATCTTGCCGGGCTGACCCAACGAGCCCTGGCAAGATTTGCATCCGGCAAGACCTCGCCACCCTGCCACCGCTCCAGTGCAGTGACCAGCCTGTCAGACGAGGCTTATCCTCCTGGACGCGTGTCATGGCATTTGCGGCGTTGGGCTTAAGCGGTGCGATGGGATGGCTCCTTTTTCCATCTCCAAGAAAGGCAGGGACACCTCAACAGAGCACTTAATGCGTTTGTCCCAAGTCGTCAGTGTTAGGTATGATAACACGGTAGCTACTTTTACACCTCTTGTGCTTCGCCACTGTTGGTGACCCCTTTGACATATAAAAGGAGGCCCAAGGCGTAGCTATAAAGGGGGAGGAGAGACCTTCGAACCCAGAGAGAGGATCTTTTCTGGTTTATTTCGCATGTGTAGCAGCTACTGTAGCGCTCCAAGAACTAGCCTAAGAACACACTCAATACAACCAAGCAGGAGTAGGGTTTTACGCATCTTTGCGGCCCGAACCTGGGTAAAATCCCCTTGCGTTGATCACTCGATCTGCTCTCTGTGCAATCCTTTTCCCCGCCGAACCGTAAAGGGATCCTCGTGATCCCATAGGTGTCGTTTCCGACACAAGGCAATGATTATGCATATAGGCATCACGTCCGTGTCAAGTAGACCGAAACGATTCTGCATCTACTATTATTACTCCACACATCGACCGACTCCTGCCTGCATCTAGAGTATTAAGTTCATGAAGAATCGAGTAACGCATTAGGTAAGATGACATGATGTAGAGGGATAAACTCAAGCAATATGATGAAAACCCCATCTTTTTATCCTTGATGGCAACAATACAAATACGTGCCTCGCTACCCCTACTTTGTCACTGGGTGAGGACACCGCAAGATTGAACCCAAAACCAAGCACTTCTCCCATTGCAAGAATTACCAATCTAGTTGGCCAAACCAAACCAATAACTCGAAGAGACTTGCAAAGATATGAAATCATGCATATAAGAATTCAGAGAAGATTCAAATAATATTCATAGATAATTTGATCATAAACCCACAATTCATCGGATCTCGACAAACACATCGCAAAAGAGTATTACATCGGATAGATCTCCATGAAGATCATGAAGAACATGGTATTGAAGAACAAAGAGAGAGAACAAGCCATCTAGCTACTAGCTATGGACTCGAAGGTCTGTGGTGAACTACTCACGCATCATCAGAGGGGCAATGGAGTTGATGTAGATGCCCTCCGTGATCGAATCTCCCTCCGGTAGATTACCGGAAAAGGCTCCAAGATGGGATCTCACGGGAACAGAGGCTTCCGGCGGCGGAAAAGTATTATCGTGGCTCTTTTTGGTATTGGGGGAATATTTGGGAATTTATAGGCCGAATAATAGGGTTAGGAGGCTTGCTGGGGGGCCACAAGCCAGGAGGGCGCCCCCTAGGGGCACGCTCTGGTGGCTTGTCGCCTCCCGGCAGGTCTCCTGCCTTCATCTCCAAGTCTGGTAGGTTTCTTCTGGTCCAAGAAAAATCATCGCGAAGATTTTATTCCGTTTGGACTCCGTTTAATATTCCTTATCTGCAATACTCAAAAACAAGGAAAAAACAGAAACTGGCACTAGGCTCTAGATTAATAGGTTAGTCCCAAAAATAATATAAAATAGCATATTAATGCATATAAAACATCCAAAACAGATAATATAATAGCATGGAACAATCAAAAATTATAGATACGTTGGAGACGTATCAAAAATTATAGAGGTGGCCCGAAAGCAGCACCCCGGCCAGACCCCTGGACCAGGCAAAGTCCTAAGCGGTGCAACCGCTCGGGACCCCGGTTGTACCGGGCTACATGAAAATAGCGGTACAACCGGTCAACAACCGCCCTACCACCGGACCTAAGCAGAAAGGTGGCCCGGATGCAGCATCCCGGCCAGAGCCCCATACCAGGCAAAGTCCTAAGCGGTACAACCGCTCGGGACCCCAGTTGTACCGGGCTATATGAATATAGCGGTACAACCGGTCCAGGTCCGCCCAAGAACCGAAGCTAAATAGAACCAAGTCCGGTTGTAGCCCGGTGCTGGGCCGGTTCAACCGCCCAGAGCTGTCACCCTGGGTCATCCAGCAGTTGGTGGTACAACCGCCCGGGGGCAGCGGTACAACCGCTGGGGACAACTCAGTGGCAGCACCTCCAGGGTATCACCCCTGAAGTGGTGGTTAAACCGGAAGCTTAGAGCGAGCATTGCATTAGGTCGGGACATCGGTGCACCTGGCAAGCAACTAAGGAAAGAGGGGCCTCTCTCTCTATGATGCGGAGGAGAGAGTTGGGTGAACACGGATGTGCGAAAGAACTGATTCACCCAAGACTTTCCAATGTGGATTCCCTCTTAATAGTACGGGATCCCTATGACCAAAGAGAATAAACACGTAGAGAACCCCGTCTTCAATCTTTTCCTTTTGGAGGGACCACCTAACCGTCTTGCGTTCCACATACAATCCCTGTATAACTTGACACATGGTGAGATCATAGTGAGTTGTCATCATCGTCAAAACACCAAGGTAAGAGAATGCCCTTACAATGTTTTTTTCGAAACGGAGGCAAAAGATTTGCCTCATCCATTAAATAAGAGAGAATAGAGTTTTGAGAGTGTTACAAGAAGTCCCAAGCATAAGGCATGACAATTATTCGCGGAAAATAATATTCCCTAGCTTCTTAGCACCCACAGTAACCCAAAGTTTGGCCTGATCGATGATTGCTTTTAGGAGGATCGGCGGAGGCACGCTCTTGTGCCGGAAGACGCGAGCGTTCCTCTCATTCCAGATTGTCCAATATACAAGCATAGTGAGGGAGGCCATAGCACGTCTGTTGGGGTTATGCAGGGCGGTTCGCCTGTCCCACCACCCCATGACGGACTCCTCTAAGTGCCAGGAGGAAGTGTCTAAGTGTACAAGACAAAACTCATGGATAATCACATTCCAAAGACTAATAGTGTAGCGGTACTTGAAGAAGAGGTGTGCGCCCGCCTCATCTTTCCTTTTGCAGAGAGGGCATAGGCCACAGTTAGACCATCCACGGCGATCTAGCCGGTCCGCAGTCCAAATTCGGTCTTGAATGGCAAGCCAAGCAAAAACATTGACCTTGGGGGCGCCCAGGCTTTCCAAACCATGAAATCCATGGGTGAAAGCGTCAATCCCAGGAATTAGGCCTTGTAAGCAGTGGTCGCCGAGTAAATTCCGTCATTGGCATGTTTCCATACAATGTCATCTTCAACATTCTCATCCAGATGAAACTCATTCAGGAGCATCCAGAGGGTAAAGAATTGGCGGATGTGTGCCCCAGAGACGACGATGTCGTGGTTGATCTTCAGTATCCAAGCTTGTCCATGATACGTCTCCATCGTATCTACTTTTCCAAACTCTTTTGCCCTTGTTTTGGACTCTAATTTGCATGATTTGAATGGAACTAACCCGGATTGACGCTGTTTTCAGCAGAATTGCCTTGGTGTTATTTTTGTGCAGAAATAAAAGTTCTCGGATTGACCTAAAATTTTACGGAGAATATTTTTGGAATTAATAAAAAATACTGGTGAAAGAATCAACCGGAGGGGGTCCACCACCTGGCCACAAGCTAGGGGGGCGCCCCCCCTAGGGCGCGCCCTGCAGGCTTGTGGGCCCCCTGGAGCTCCTCCGACCTCAATTCCAACTCTATATATTCCTATTCGGGGAGAAAAAAATCAAGAAGAAGAGTTCATCACGTTTTACGATACGGAGCCACCGCCACCTCCTGTTCTTCCTCGGGAGGGCAGATCTGGGGTCCGTTTTGGGCTCCGGAGAGGGGAAATCGACGCCGTCGTCATCACCAACCATCCTTCATCACCAATTTCATGATGCTCTCCGCCATTCATGAGTAATCTCATCGTAGGCTTGCTGGACGGTGATGGGTTGGATGAGATTTACCATGTAATCGAGTTAGTTTTGTTAGTGTTTGATCCCTAGTATCCATTATGTTTTGAGATTGATGTTGCTATGACTTTGCTATGCTTAATGCTTGTCACTAGGGCCCGAGTGCCATGATTTCATATCTGAACCTATTATGTTTTCATGAATATATATGTGTTCTTGATCCTATCTTGCAAGTTGTAGACATCTATTATGAGTTATGACCTGCACCCCCCAGGGTGACAATAACTGGGATTCTTTCCGGTGATTACCGTAGTTTGAGGAGTTCATGTATTCACTAAGTGCTAATGCTTTGGTCCGGTTCTCTATTAAAAGGAGGCCTTAATATCCCTTAGTTTCCATTAGGACCCCGCTGCCACAGGAGGGTAGGACAAAAGATGTCATGCAAGTTCTTTTCCATAAGCACGTATGACTATATATGGAATACATGCCTACATTACATTGATGAATTGGAGCTAGTTCTGTGTCACCCTATGTTATAACTGTTGCATGATGAATGCCATCCGACATAATTATCCATCACTGATCCATTGCCTACGAGCTTTTCACATATTGATCTTTGCTAAGTTACTTTTCCATTTCTACTGTTACAATCACTACAAAACTGCTACTGTCACTTTGCCATTGTTACCGTTACTTCCATACTGCTTTGCTACTGAATACTTTGCTGCAGATACTAAGTCTTTCAGGGGTGGTTGAATTGACAACTCAGCTGCTAATACTCGAGAATATTCTTTGGCTCCCCTTGTGTCGAATCAATAAATTTGGGTTGAATACTCTACCCTCGAAAACTGTTGCGATCCCCTATACTTGTGGGTTATCAAGACCTTTTTCTGGCGCCGTTGCCGGGGAGCATAGCTCTATTCTCTGAGTCACTTGGGATTTATATCTGTTGATCACTATGAAGAATCTGAAAGACCCAAAAACCAAGATCTATCCCTCTACTACGAGGGGAGGTAAGGAACTGCCATCTAGCTCTGCACTTGATTCACCTTCTATTATGAATAAACTTGCGACACCACCACCTGCTATTGATTCTGATATGTCCCAAGTAGTTGATGATTCCACTTCTGCTATGCATGATGCTTATGATGATACTTTGCTTGATACTACTGTGCCACTGGGTGAATTTCTTGATGAACAAATTGCTAGAGTCAATGCTGCAACTGATGATATTTCTGAAACTGATGAAATTATTGAAACTGAACACTATGAGACACCTGCTAGACCTAGCTCTCCTAGATATGAATTGCCTAATATACCTAAGGGTTATGTTATGGAGGGAGAGGTAGCTAGGGACTTTCTTGCTTGTAAAGATAGAGATGATCTTAAGAAATTACTATGCAAGTGGAAAGAAAAATCTTTGAATGCTAGACCGCAATATGATCCTAAGTTTGCTACTTCAGCTATCTTTGTTACTGATAAGGATTATGAATTCTCTGTCGATCCTGAGTAAATTACTTTGGTTGAATCTGATCCTTTCCATGGTTATGAATCTGAAACTGTTGTGGCACATCTTACTAAATTGAATGATATAGCCACCCTATTTACTCATGAGGAAAAAATTCGTTATTACTATATTCTTAAGTTGTTTCCTTTCTCATTAAAGGGTGATGCTAAGATATGGTTTAATTCTCTTGCTCCTGGTTGTGTGCGTAGTCCCCAGGATATGATATATTACTTCTCTGAAAAGTATTTTCCTACCCATAAGAAACAAGCTGCCTTGCAGGAAATATTTAACTTTGTGCATTGAAGAAGAGAGTCTCCCACAAGCTTGGGGGAGGCTTCTCCAATTACTTAATGCTTTGGCTGATCATCCTCTCAAGAAAAACGAAATACTTGATATCTTTTATAATGGACTAACCGACGCTTCTAGGGACCACCTAGATAGTTGTGCTGGTTGTGTTTTCACGGAACGAACTGTTGAACAAGCTGAACTACTATTGAATAATATATTGAGCAATGATAATGATTGGTCTATTCCCGAACCACCTCCAAAGCCAACTCCGAAGAAAAGATGTATTCTATTTCTCAGTCCTGAAGATATACAAGAGGCAAAGAAATCTATGAAAGAAAAAGGTATTAAAGCTGAAGATGTTAAGAATCTACCACCTATTGAAGAAATACATGGTCTTGATAACCCGACACAGGTAGTAGAGGTAAATTCCCTCCGTAGATTTGATGAAGGTCATATTCCTTATAATAAGTCTGCTAGCCAATGCTTGGATGAGTTTGATAACTTTATTGTTAAGCAAGCAAATTTCAATGCTTTTGTTAGTAGACAATTGAAACATAATGCTTACATGCTTGATCGTTTAGGTGATTATATGAGTAGAACTGTTAATGATCTTAAGCTTATTAGTAAACATGCTTCCATGGTAACTACTCAAGTAGAACAAGTACTTAAGGCACAAAATGATTTGCTTAATGAGATGATGGTAAGAACAATGATCATTCTGTTAGAGTTGTGACTAGAGGTGGTAAAATGACTTAGGAACCTTTGTATCCTGAGGGCCATCCTAAGAGAATTGAGCAAGATTCTCAGAGAATTAATACTGATACACCTAGTCGTCCCAGTAATAAAAGGAAAAAGAATGACGATAGGGCTTTGCATGCTGCTAGTGAACCTGTTATAGATACACATGAAAACCCAAATGATATTTCTATTTCAGATGCTGAGACACAATCTGGTAATGAACATGAGCCTAGTGATAATATTAATGATGATGTTCATGTTGATGCTCAACCTAGTAATGATAATGATGTGGAGATTGAACCTGCTGTTGATCTTGATAACCCACAACCTAAGAACAAAAGATATGACAAAAGAGACTTTGTTGCTAGGAAACATGGTAAAGAAAGAGAACTTTGGGTTCAGAAACCCATGCCTTTTCCTCCTAAGCCATCCAAGAAAAAGGATGATGAGGATTTTGAGCGTTTTGTTGAAATGCTTAGACCTGTCTTTTTGCGTATGCGCTTGACTGATATTCTGAAAATGTCTCCTTATGCTAAGTATATGAAATCTATTGTGACAAATAAAAGAAAGATACCGGAAGCTGAGATTTCCACCATGCTTGCTAATTGTACCTTTAAGGGTGGAATACCAAAGAAACTAGGAGATCCCGGAGTACCTACTATACCATGCTCTATTAAAGGAAACTATGTTAAAACTGCTTTATGTGACCTTGGAGCTGGTGTTAGTGTTATGCCTTTCTCTTTGTATCGTAGACTTGATTTGAATAAGTTGACACCTACTGAAATCTCTTTGCAAATGGCTAATAAATCAACTGCTTTACCCATCGGTATTTGTGAGGATGTGCGTGTCGTAGTTGCAAATGTTACTATCCTAACGGACTTTGTTATTCTTGATATTCCCGAGGATGACAGTATGTCGATCATCCTTGGTAGACCCTTTTTGAATACTCCAGGGGCTGTTATTGATTGCAACAAGGGCAATGTCACTTTTCATGTTAATGGTAATGAGCATACGGTACACTTTCCGAAGAAACAACCTCAAGTTCCTAGTATCAACTCCATTGAAAAAATTTCAACGATTATTATTGGAGACATTGAATTCCCTCTCCCTACTGCCAAAAAGAAATATGATATACTTATTGTTGGGGACATGCATATCCCCATTGAGGTAACCTAGTGTTATTCGAAAATTCTTCGGTTCCATGTCATTCGAAAAAAGTTTGTCAATAAGACTTGATCAACCTTATTGATGGATTGTTTTTGATGAGCATGAGATGGATGAATTTAGAAAGCACAACCTTCTGTACCCAACTTCTATTTTCTGTTCATTAGATTTAATTTAGTAAAAATGCTATTATTTTTCTGTTTTCTGTTTTATCCGTGCAATAAAAAATGACCTGAAAATAAAAGTCCTCCAAATGCCCTGAAAATGTAGTATGATTTTTTCTAGAATATTTTAGAATTTTTGGCACCGAGAACACATCAGGGGGCTGCACCAGTGGTCCACAAGCCTGCAGGGCGCGCCCACCCCCCTGGGCGCGCCCCTGGCTTGTGGGTCCCACGTAGGGCCCCCTCACTTATTCCAACACCCATCCACTTCGTCTTCCTCCAGAAAAAATCCCACCATTGCTCAAACCCGTGTTCTAGCGCATCTTGCTGCCATTTTTGATCTCCTTGTGCAAAGCTCCATTTGCAAAACTGTTTTGGGGGATTGTTCTTCGGTATGTGACTCCTCCAATGGTCCAATTAGTTTTTATTCTAGTGCTTTATATATTGCAAATTTTTGCTGCTGTGGTGACCTTGTTCTTGAGCTTGCATGTCAAATTTATATGGTCCCAAGTAGTTTTGATGCATGATATAGCCTCTAGGCACTTGTGGGAGTAGTTGCTATAAGTTTTGTTGAGTTTTGTTCACCTTTATTTTGAATCACTAAAAAATTCAGAAATTTTTCAGAGAAAGAAATGATGAGGAGATTGTTAAGAGGCTCTTCTTCAGAGAAAGAAATGACGAGAAAAACTATTTACACGGGAGAGCTCCCAACAAGCAAAAGAAGAACGAGAAATCTTTTTGGGTTTTCTTTTTAATGCACGTGCACTCTCTTTATTATTCACACCGTTCGGTCGTGCAAGTGAAAGGCATTAATGACGATATATGATGAAGTGATTGAGATGGAGAAAAGCTGGTACGAACTCGACCTATTTTGTTTTTGTAAATATGATTAGCTCATCGTTCTGGATTCAGCTCATTATGGATGAAACATGTTTGCAATGACAATTAGAGATTATAGTTACTCATGCCATGCTTAATTAGCTAAGAGTGTATAATGGTTTGTCTTGAGTGCCAACATGCACTTTAAAATGGTTGTGATGCAGTATGATAAGATGGTATCCTCCTCTGAATGATTCAAGTGGCTTGACTTGGCACATGTTCACGCATGTAGTTGAAACAAAATCAACATAGCCTCCACGATGTTTATATTCATGGTGATTTATATCCTACTCATGCTTGCATTCAATGTTGGTTAATCTCAATGCATGTTTATGACTGTTGTCGCTCTCTAGTTGGTCGTTTCCCAGTCTCTTGCTAGCCTTCACCTGTACTAAGCGGGAATACTGCTTGTGCATCCATTTCCATAAACCCAAAGTTGTTCCATATGAGTCCACCATACCTACCCATATGCGGTATTTACCTGCCGTTCCAAGTAAATTTGCATGTGCCAAACTCTAAACCTTCAAATAATACTCTGTTTTGTATGCCCGAATCGCTCATGTAGTGACTAGGGGCTGTCAGTCTCTTCCATGCTAGGTGGGTTATTCTCACGATACGTGTTGATTCACTATCATTCACGAGAAAGTGGCTGGTATTCGGGATGCCCAGTTCCATGCTCAAAAATCAAATCAAAATATAATGAAACAAAACTCCCCCAGGATTGTTGTTTGTATGGACGGTACCCGTGGATTTGGCTCGCCGTGGAGTGTGATTGATTGGTGGAGGGGGAGTAAAAACTTTACTATTCTGTTTGGGAACCGCCTATAATGTATCTAGCATGGAAGATACCGAGATCTCTTAGTTGTTATGTTGACAATGAAAGCATACCGCTCAAAATTATTATTCATCCTTGTTTTAAAAGCTCGAGCTCTGGCACTTCTGTAAATCAATGCTTCCCTCTGCGAAGGGCCTATCTATTTTACTTTACTGTTGAGTCATCCTCCTCTTATAAAAAGCACTAGTTAGAGAGCACCACCATCATTTGTATGCTTTGTTATTAATTGATATCGAGTATGATTGTGACTGGATCTCTTTTACCATGAATTACAATGTCTAGTCAGTCCTTGTTCTTCAGAGGTGCTCTGCATTTATGTTTTGCGGTCTCAGAAAGGGCTAGCGAGATACCATTAATTATATCATATTGTATCATGATTGTTTTGATAAAATTGTTGTCATCCGAGATTTATTATTATTGCTCGCTAGTTGATTATGCCATTGATATGAGTAAATGTGAGACCTAAATGTTATTATGAATGTGGTTAGTCTATAATCTTTGCTGAAAATCTGAACATCAGTTAGACATATTTACAACAACAAGATCAAACAGAGTTTGTAAAAGTTTTTCTTTACCACTTTCAGTTTGTCAACTGAATTGCTTGAGGACAAGCAATGGGTTAAGCTTGGGGGAGTTGATACGTCTCCATCATATCTACTTTTCCAAACTCTTTTTCCCTTGTTTTGGACTCTAATTTGCATGATTTGACTGGAACTAACCCGGACTGACGCTGTTTTCAGCAGAATTGCCTTGGTGTTATTTTTGTGTAGAAATAAAAGTTCTCGGATTGACCTGAAAATTTACGGAGAATATTTTTGGAATTAATAAAAAATACTGGCGAAAGAATCAACCGGAGGGGGTCCACCACCTGGCCACAAGCCAGGGGGGCGCCCCCCCCTAGGGCGCGCCCTGCAGGCTTGTGGGCCCCCTGGAGTTCCTCCGACCTCAATTCCAACTCTATATATTCCTATTCGGGGAGAAAAAAAATCAAGAAGAAGAGTTCATCGCGTTTTACGATACAGAGCCGCCGCCACCTCCTATTCTTCCTCGGGAGGGCAGATCTGGGATCCGTTTTGGGCTCCGGAGAGGGGAAATCGACGCCGTCGTCACCACCAACCATCCTTCATCACCAATTTCATGATGCTCTCAGCCGTTCGTGAGTAATCTCATCGTAGGCTTGCTGGACGGTGATGGGTTGGATGAGATTTACCATGTAATCGAGTTAGTTTTGTTAGTGTTTGATCCCTAGTATCCATTATGTTCTGAGATTGATGTTGCTATGACTTTGCTATGCTTAATGCTTGTCACTAGGGCCCGAGTGCCATGATTTCAGATCTGAACCTATTATGTTTTCATGAATATATATGTGTTCTTGATCCTATCTTGCAAGTTCTAGACACCTATTACGAGTTATGATCCGCATCCCCCAGGGTGACAATAACTGGGATTCTTTCCGGTGATTACCGTAGTTTGAGGAGTTCATGTATTCACTAAGTGCTAATGCTTTGGTCCGGTTCTCTATTAAAAGGAGGCCTTAATATCGCTTAGTTTCCATTAGGACCCCGCTGCCATGGGAGGGTAGGACAAAAGATGTCATGCAAGTTCTTTTCCATAAGCACGTATGACTATATATGGAATACATGCCTACATTACATTGATGAATTGGAGCTAGTTCTGTGTCACCCTATGTTATAACCGTTGCATGATGAATGCCATCCGGCATAATTATCCATCACTGATCCATTGCCTACGAGCTTTTCACATATTGATCTTTGCTAAGTTACTTTTCCGTTGCTACTGTTACAATCACTACAAAACTGCAACTGTCACTTTGCCATTGTTACCGTTACTTCCATACTGCTTTGCTACTGAATACTTTGCTGCAGATACTAAGTCTTTCAGGTGTGGTTGAATTGACAACTCAGCTGCTAATACTCGAGAATATTCTTTGGCTCCCCTTGTGTCGAATCATTAAATTTGGGTTGAATACTCTACCCTCGAAAACTGTTGCGATCCCCTATACTTGTGGGTTATCAGTCCATGAAGGGCCTCTCTCACTTTCCAACTCTTTCTTGACAAGGCGTCATAGATGAGAGGAGCAACGTCCTTCGGTTTCCGGCCAAGTAGCCTCGGGGAGTCCCAGAATGGCGTTCTGGCACCATTGCCAACCGAAATGGTCGTTGAGGAATAGAAAAACTCAAGGTCCTCCCATGTACATGGGTTCCCAAGCCCCACCCAAAGCTTGTTTGGTTCTTTCCACTCAAACCATGGCCAGCGCAGCCGTAGAGCCCTGGCAAACTTGTCGGTGTTGAGGACCCCAAGCCCGCCATATTCTTTTGGGCGGCAGACCACGTTCCAGTTGACCTTGCACTTGGCCCTGGTCGTCCTATCCGAGCCAGACCATAGGAAAGCCCTTTCTAATTTGTTGATGTTGTGTAGAGTACTCGGCGGGATAATAAGTGGCGTCATGGCAAACACCGTTTGGGAGGCGATAACCGACTTCACAAGGGTCGTACACCCGATAGTGGTGATATTTTGCCCATCCGAAGTGAACAACTTGCCTGCCGCCTTGTCTTCCAGAAATTGGAAATCCACCTTTCTGAGTTGCCAAACTGAGAGAGGCAACCCCAAGTATTTTATTGGAAAGGAGGCCCTAGTCACCGACATGCCGCTTAGGATACGGTCCAAGTTGCGGTTGGCACAACAGATTGGCACAACCGAGCTTTTGTGGAAATTGGTGCAAAGCCCTGTGACATGACCAAACCCCTTTAAAATGGTCGAGAGATTGTCAATGTCCCGCTTAATGCATGGGTGCCAAGAATACGTCCACGTCATCCGCGTAGAGTGAGGTACGCATCATGGTGCCCCGACCACGGATCTTGTGAAGAAGGCCCTTACAGGTTGCCAAGTCAAGAACATGATGTAGCGGGTCAATTGCGATGAGGAAGAGCAGCGGGGAGAGGGAATCCCCTTGTCATAGCCTGCAGCCATGTTTGATAGGGGGACCTGGCAGCCCGTTGAGAAGGATTATTGAGGAGGATGAGCAAAAAAGTGCGGCGACCCATTCCCAGAATTTGTTTGGGATGCCCTTGCGTTGCAGGAGGTCGAGAATGTATTCCCATTTGACAGAGTCAAAAGCTTTCTTGATGTCAAGCTTGAAGAGGAGGGCGGGGTTCTTGCGTTTGTGAAGACGTCGTGCAAGATTCCTCACATACATGTAGTTGTCATGGATGCTTCTTCTCTTAATGAAAGCGCTTTGGGCGTTGGAGATGAGGGCGTCCATGTGAGGGGCAAGCCTCAAGGAGAGGACCTTTGAGATGATCTTGGCAATGGCGTGGATTAAACTAATGGGCCTGTAGAGGGAGATGCCCTCATCACCCTCTTTCTTGGGTAGGAGGACCACATTGGCGGAGGTGAGCCACTGAAGATTTGACGTGTGCAAGGAGTCGAACCGGTGAATAACCCTCATAATATCATGTTTGATAATCTGCCAACACTTCTTGAAGAATATGCCCGTGAAGCCGTCCGGGCCGGGTGCCTTGTCCACCGGCATCGCCTTTATGGCCTCCCATACCTCTTCCTCGAAGAAAGCGTCATCTAAAGAGCTTAAGTCAACAGGTTGCAGGTTAAGCTCATCCCAGTTGAGGTCAAAGTTGCTGTCCCCATTCTTCATGACCTTAGAAAAGTGCTCATGGATAATCTTCTCTTTTTCCTTATGGTCGGTTACCCAACTCTGAGCCTGCTTGATACAGTGGATGTGGTTTTTCCTTCTCCGTCCGTTGATGCGGCGATGGAAAAACTTCGTGTTGGCATCCCCCTGTTTTAGATTTGCGATCCTAGCACATTGGCATTTCCGGGCTCTCTGAAGCACAGTCAAGCTGATAACCCTCCTTTTTAGTCTGGCCTAAAGATCCGCCTCATCCGGCGACAGGAGGCGCGATTCCTGCGCAATGTCGAGTCTCGGGATCACAAGGAGGGCTGCATGGAATTGAATCGTGGCCTTGGAGAAGAGGTTTTTACTCCACTCAGATAGTCTTGTCGCGGTTTTTCTGAGCTTATGGTGCAGGATGAGATATGGCTCCGTGTGGGGTACGTGCTCACTCCAAGCCTTTTGGACCACCTCATGAAATCCGGGAAGAGAGGTCCAGATGTTTTTAAATTTGAGGGAGCGCGGTCTCCTTGGCCCCCTGTCATCGGCAAGCAGGAGCGGACAATGGTCAGACAGGGAGGAAGACAAGGCGTGCAACACATGGCTGTTGAAAGCAGTGTCCCACTCAGCATTGCAGAAGAAGGAGTCGAGCTTGCATAAAGTGGGGTTCATCCTCTCATTGCTCCAGGTGAAGTGCCTATTCTGAAGATGTATTTCCTTGAGTTCACAAGACTGCAAGGCGGCACGAAAATGGTTGATTCTACTGCAGTTGACATTTCGCTTGATCTTGTCCCTAGCTCTGTAGATTTGATTGAAGTCTCTAGCGACAAGCCAAGCCATGTCCGACGAAGGCTTGTGGCTGATGAGCTCTGCGAAAAAGGCATCCTTGCAAGAGGAGTCGGTTGGGCTGTACACATATGTGATCTTGAAGCAATAGTCGGAAGCACGGATCCACACCATGTGAAAGGACGTGGATGTCGCCTAGAGGGGGGGGGGGGAGGGGGTGAATAGGCGCTTTAAAATAATTACGGTTTAGGCTTGAACAAATGCGGAATAAAACTAACGTTTAATATGTCAAGCACAAAACCTAAAACAACTAGGCTCACCTATGTGCACCAACAACTTATGCTAAGCAAGATAGACAACTAAGTGATAGCAAGATATATAACAAGAAACAATATGGCTATCACAAAGTAAAGTGCATAAGTAAAGGGCTCGGGTAAGAGATAACCGAGGCACACAGAGACGACGATGTATCCCGAAGTTCACACCCTTGCGGATGCTAATCTCCGTTCGGAGCGGTGTGGAGGCACAATGCTCCCCAAGAAGCCACTAGGGCGACCGTAATCTCCTCACGCCCTCGCACAATGCAAGATGCCATGATTCCACTAAGGGACCCTTGAGGGCGGTCACCGAACCCGTACAAATGGCGACCCTTGGGGGCGGTCACCGGTACCCGTACAAATTGCTCGGGGCAATCTCCACAACCTAATTGGAGACCCCGACGCTTGCCCGGAGCTTTACACCACAATGATTGAGCTCCGAGGCACCACCAACCGTCTAGGGCGCCAAGGCACCCAAGAGGAACAAGCTCTAGGGTGCTCAAACACCCAAGAGTAATAAGCTTCTCAACTTCTCATTTCCACGTATCACCGTGGAGAACTCAAACCTATGCACCAAATGCAATGGCAAGGGCACACGGAGTGCCCAAGTCCTTCTCTCCCAAATCCCACCAAAGCAACTAATGCTAGGGAGGAAAATGAGAGGAAGAACGAAGAAGAACACGAAGAACTCCAAGATCTAGATCCAAGGGGTTCCCCTCACTTAGAGGAGAAAGTGATTGGTGGAAAGGTGGATCTAGATCTCCTCTCTCTTTTCCCTCAAGAACTAGCAAGAATCATTGGAGGGATTGAGAGATAGCAAGCTTCAAGAGGTCAACAATGGTGGGGGAAAACTTGCTTTAAAAGATTGGAAGCAATGGGGAAGAAGACCCCCCTTTTATAGGTGGGGGAAAATCCAACCGTTATGTGCTCTGCCCGCAGCCGAGCGGTACTACCGCTCCTAGGAGCGGTACTACTGCTTAGGCGGAACTACCAAACACTGGCCAGGGGTACTCAGTATACGAGCGGTAGTGCCGCCGGAGCGGTACTACCGTCGCCCCTAGCGGTACTACCACTTAGGGATCCTGGCACAAGTGAGGCGGCGGTAGTAGGGGAAACTGGCGCGGTAGTACGGTGCCAAGCGGTACTACCGTGCTAGTGCCGTTCTACTACCGCTAAAGCAAAAAGGGCAACCGAAGCTAGCACAGAAGGAATTTCCTAAGCGATACTAGGAGCGGTAGTAGTATGCGGAAGTACCGCTTAAGCGGTACTACCGGGCTACTACCGTGAAACTACCGCTAGAAGAAATTAGGCAACAGAAAGCTGCACAGAAGGAGAACTCCAAGCGGTACTAGCCACGGAAGTATGCAGCGGTAGTACCGTCAAGCGGTACTACCGTGGTACCCAGCGGTACTACCGCTTGGGTGCTGAGAAACTGCCCAAGCACAACAGAAGGATACAATAAAACCTGAACTGCCATAACTTCTGCAAATGAGCTCCTAATTGAGCAAACTCAAGCTTGTTGGATTTAGGACGACAAGAGCTATCCAACAGCAGTATAAAAATGCCAATGGTATAGAGATGTGAAACCTCTATCAATGAAGAACCGGCAAAAACTCCAACATCGAAAACATCATAGAAGATGCATAAGGACTCCGTTTTCGATGAACTTGAGCTTGTCATGAAGCTGACCATAAGCTCAAGAACCCACAAAGAGAAAAACCAACCAAGAACAAAGAAAGATGATGATGCCAAGAATGCAATGGTTTGAGCTCTCAACGAACGATATGATCAAGCTACTCACTTGAGAGCCCCCTTGATAGTACGGCAATCTATCCTATAACCCAGTCTCCCAACTACCACTATGAGACCGGTAAAATAGAAAACCCTATCAAGGTAAAACCTTAGCCTTGCGCATAGTCCACTTGAGCTAGATGATGATGATCTTGACTTCCTCAAGATGGACCACCTTTCTTGATTGCGTTGGCTTGAAGAAGACTAGTTGATTGCTCCCCCATACTCCACTATGGGTGAGCCACTCTTCGACACATCTTCACAAGTCCATTAAGCTTCAAGCATGATCTCTCCGTGATGCTTCACTTGAACTTGCACACCGCAACCTTGATGACGATCACCACTTGATGTCATCCTCCACGGGTTGTATGAGATCTTCCTCTTGACGCAAACCCATGGAAATATACCTAACCCCACAACGAACTCTCACGTAGACCATGGGTTAGTACACAAAGCATAATGGACAATGCTTACCATACCATGGGATCACTTGATCCCACTTGGTACATCTTCTACGCTTTGTGTGTTGATCAACTTGAATCATTCATTGCCTTAATCTTGATCAACCTTGTGTCTTATCTTCTCTCTTCATAAAGATGATGTCTTGAAGGTAGACATGAATGCTCACACAATCTTCTTCTTCAAGACATGCTTGCAATAAGCTCAACTCCCACATGACCAATCTTTGGATAAACCTTGAATACCACCTTGGTCACCATATAAACTCCTTGAAACCAACAGATGGACTTCAAGAAGTACCTATGGACAAATCCTTCAAATATAACTTAAGGCAACCATTAGTCCATAGGGATTGTCATCAATTACCCAAAATCACACATGGAGAAATGTGCTCTTACACCATGGCCGAGAGAGAATATGTGGAGGTGATAATGTTCGAGACCTCAAGGAGGTTGTCATCCCAGAGCATGAGGATTCCGCCCCTAGTACCGGAGGCCGGGCGTTGCGCGAAATTACGGAGCCTATTTCCGCCAAGCGAGGTAGCAACAAAATTGTCAACAACACTCAACTTCGTCTCTTGAAGGCAGACAAGATGGCATGAGGAATTGACGATAGTTGCTTTGACGGTGGCCCGACTGTCTGGGCAGTTAAGCCCTCTCACATTCCAGCTCAAGGTGTTGATTGAACTTTGTTTGACTGAGCGGAGTCCCTCGCGTGCTTCTGGGAGTCTCCTACCACCAGCTACGCACCTCGCCGCCGCCCTCTTCAACTGCGAGTGCACCGGCTGCCAAAACTGCTCCATCAAAACAGAATTGGGTTACGGTGGTAAATCTGATGGAAGTAGCGGATTGGTGTGGCACCTACTTTTGCACTTCCAAGTCGTGCGCCAGGACCTGAAACACGTCTGTGTAGTCGTACATCCATGACAAGGTTGCAAAATAAATGCCATGGTTCAACCAGAAAAATATGAACATTCAAATAAGTCTACAGAACGAGACTTGAACTTTCTACGCTCTTGTCAAACGACACACTAGCCAAATCTCCTACGGTAGCTCTAGGTGAGTTGCAACATAACGCATGACAGACGGAAAGTACTACAGTACACTACCCAAATCTCATACGGTAGCTCCAGGTGAGTTGCAACAGAACCCATGACAAATGTAGCCATTGCACTAACCCACAATATTGTAGCCATTGCAGTTTTTTTTAAGGTCACCGGGGGGGGGGGGGGGTTATTTGTCCCCCACCTGAATTTTTTATTTCTATAAATCATCGGTCACAAGGGAACGAGAGTTATAGGAGGGTAGAGCAGAGGGGGGCTAATCCGGAGGGGAGAGCGCACGAAGCCACACATCGACGTACGAACGAGCATTCCCCTTTAGGCGCTCACGCCAGAGGACCGAATCCTCTCTAGAGCAGCCTAGCACCCGAGCGAGGGAGGGCGCGACGCCAAATGGAAGACCACGGAATTCCGGTGCTTCCAGAGCCGCCATGCTTTTAAACACAAAACAAGTGTCAAATCAATGATCAGCATAAACCAAATAATAATCATGGTGCAAGACAAGTTATGAAAGATATAGGGAAATGACAACTTAAACAAATAATAACAATGGAGGCAAATGTCAAGAAACTAAATATTCACCAAAACAGACTAGCCATTAGTATTTCTTGAGAAGAGGAGGCACAAGGAGTTGAGTCGACGAGAGATGGTGGCCTGAGAGGAGGAAGGAGAGAGAGGGGATTAAGGCCGACCAAGTTGTGGAGGACTCGACGATGGCGGCATTGACCGTCCGGAGAGGAAGAAGTCGATTGAGGATGTAGAGGAGCGCCGTGACGAGAGGTCAAATTAAGCCTTTAGCGGTGGTGCATTCTAATAAAACCAAATCAAATGCTTGTATCTGCATTGTATTGTGTGACAGTTTATGTTGTCTTACGTGTCAGTGAGTTTACGAGGAAGACCAATCACTAGTGGAAAACAGGGCAACAATCCCGGTTCTAGAGGGCCTTTAGTCCCGGTTCTACAACCGGGACAACACGATTGGGACTAATGCCGATCACTTTTAGTCCCGGTTGGCTTACGAACCGGGACCAAAGGTGCTCCACGTGGCTGCACTGCGGCGCCGAGGCAGGAGGACCTTTAGTCCCGGTTCGTAACACGAACCGGGACAATAAGGCGCTGGTTTTTTTTTGGAAAGGGCCGTGTTTCATTTTTTGTTTTCATTTTCTTTTATATTTATATTGTATTTTCACGCGGGTATTCATTTTTGGAAAGGGCCAATCGCAACATCATATTTTCCTCTAATTCAACATGATCACTTGCATCCATCCATCTTAATCAAATATATGTCATATAACTCATCATCATCTTACTCATCTAACAACTCATTATCATCTTAATCATACCAAGTTAAAATCTCATAAAACAGAAAAACATCATAATAGTAATCATCCTAATCGATCATGCAAGTTAAAATAAACCAGAAAAACTTCTCTCTCATAGGACCTAGTCCTCCCTCCTAGGTAAAATGACATAAAACAGAATAACACCTATGTCTCCATGATGAAGCAAAGAGATCCAACGGTCTCCAACTTGTGGCTTGCGATCCTTCTTTATTTGTCCCCATGCTTCAATTTGGAGCCGTCTTGGCGGTTTGCGCTCAGTCGAGTATGCAAAAGAGAACTCGGGCCTCATAGGGCTTTTAATTGTCATATTACCTTCGGCTTGCATCAACGGAGGCACAACTTCATTTGGCAGTGAAGGGTTTCAGAGCTGGAGTAATCCTTCGTATTCCCACAGACAGTACATGGACAATACATAAAACCATTCTGCTTGTTTGCCTCAGCCACTTCGAGAAATTTATGCAGGCCCTCAATGTACTCGGAGGTGCGTCGGTCACCGTACATCCATTGCCGGTTCATCTGCGTGCATTATATAATTAAATGTATCAAAAACCATTACAGAACATCATGAATAGAGAAGTGATCAAACTAATACAAGTTCATCATCACATTAAAACCAAAGTACAATAGTGATCAAATGTTATTACTGAAAAAATAAATACATAAAGTTCATACATAGTTCTCATAGAACAACATACAAGTAAGAAAATTATATAAGGGCATATTTATACCCTAATGGTTTTGGTGATTGATGACAATGCGTTTGCGGACTAATCGTGTGCATTAAGCTTTCAGAGAATATCAGGTGGCACGATACGATTATCTTACCCCTCAGGAAGCTAAAAGGAAGACGGTGTCTTTTCGATGATTTAGTGTCAGTGGACTTAAGTTGTAGGAAATCCGTACTATCAAGAGGGGGTCCGCGGTGGGAAAGTTTGGGAGGAATCGTCACGTACACACTCGCACCCCCATTCGTTTCCCGGCAACATGGAGTATCTGTCCTTGCCCTACTCTCCCTTTCTTTCTCTCAGTGGTAGTACCGCTCTGGGAAGCGGTAGTACCGCGCTCAGCCGGTACTTCCGCCCTAGCCGGCGGTAGTACCGCTTAGGGAAAGAAGGGAGCGCTGGGCACCTCGTGCCCCGTGCCAGCTCCCAGCCGCAACGGTAGTAGGGGCGGTAGTACTAAGCGGTACTACCGCCGCCCCTTTTACTGGCTCTCTGTTGGGCGGTAGTACCGCCCCAACCAGCGGTACTACCGCTGAAGCACGGCTGGTGGGTTGGCAACGGGCTGATTCCCCTCTCTTCTATATAAAGGGTCTTCTTCCCCAAGAAGCGCTACCTCTGATCCTTCCCCAAGCTCCATTGTTGCCCAAAGCTTATTCTTGCCCGATCTCTCTCCCTAGCCAACAAAACTTGTTGATACTCTAGGGTTTGGTTGAGAGGGCCCCGATCTATACTTCCACCTAGAGAAATTTGATTCCCCCCACTAATCCCTTGCGGATCTTGTTACTCTTGGGTGTTTGAGCACCCTAGACGGAAGAGGTCACCTCGAAGCCATAGTCCATTGTGGTGAAGATTCGTGGTGTCGTTGGGAGCCTCCAATTCAGTTGTGGAGATTGCCCCAACCTTGTTTGTAAATGTCCGGCTGCCGCCTCCAAGTGCACCACTAGTGGAATCACGGCACCTCGCATTGTGTGAGGGCGTGAGGAGAATACGGTTGCCCTAGTGGCTTCTTGGGGAGCATTGTGTCTCCACACCGCTCCAACGGAGACGTACTTCCCTTTATCGGGAAGGAACTTCGGTAACACATCCTCGTCTCCATCGGTTCCTCTTGTGGTTATTTCTGACCTTTACTTCACGCAAGCTACTTACATTGTTTATCTTGCTTGCTTGAGTTGCTTGTTGTGTTTAGCATCATATAGGTTGCTCACCTAGTTGCATATCTAGCCAACCTATTTGTTGCTAAGTATAAATTGTTAAAGAAAAGTTAAAAACTGGTAGTTGCCTATTCACCCCCCCTCTAGTCAACCATATCGATCCTTTCAATTGGTATCAGAGCTATGTCTCTTTATTAAGGGTTTCACCACCCGAAGAGTATGGTTAACGACGGGGACCGGCCGGTTGAACTCCCCGAGGCCATGGGTGTGAGCACAGTCTCTCGTGAGGATTTAAATGAGGCCATGTCCTCGCTTAAATCCTCCATGACGACCGAGGTCAAATCCATGTTTAAAGAATTCCTTGATACTCTTAAACTTTCCACCGATGCGGTGCAAGTGGTTAATCCCACTAACTCAACATTGGATGTCAACTCCGGTAAGGAGGGGGCTAGTGCTGATAAGGATAATCATTCTCAAGGAATTAATGGGTCGGGGACCTTTGCCTCGGTTCGCCCTCCCTTGGTCTATGGAGGACCGGTGCACCCACCTCATATAGTTAATCTCGGTCCTCCTCCTAAACTTGTTAAGAATGATTTTGCTAATTGGATTTTTCGTATTAAGTCTCATTTGGATCACAGCTCAATTCAACTCATGTGAGTCATTGAAGAAGGTTACTACCCTCGTGATACACGCAACCTCACTCCAAGAGAAGAAGCGGATAAACAGCTAAATTCCTCCGCCTTGTTCATACTCCAAGCTGCTGTTCCCGTCGAAGACCTACCTCACATGCGTCCCTTCACTGTTGCTAAAGAGTGTTGGGAACACATTGTCTCCATGTACAAGGGCAGCTCAAGCATTCAACGGTCAAACTATGAAGTTGTCCTTGATCAGTCAGATGAGTTTGTAATGGTAGAAGATGAGGAACTGCGTGAGCTCTATAGGAGGGTGATTGCTCTTGCCGTTGCCCTCAAAGATCGTGGCAGCAAGGATGTGGATGACACCTGGGTCAAGCGTAAGTTTCTGAAGGCCATCATGCCCTACAACAAGGCCATGTCCGCCGTCATCCGTCAAAGACCGGACTTTCACACTTTGTCATCTGGGGATGTGTTGGATGAATTTATTGCAATGAACATCTTGAACACGACCGCAGACAATGCCCTTGCTCGCGTGCAACGGTCAAAGAAATCATCTCCCAACCTTACTTTGAAGGCCAAGGTCAGTCAAGAGGAAGAAGAAGAAGAAGAAGAGGGTTGCCCCGAGGACACCAAATATGCTTTACCATGAGCATATGGCTCTAGCGTCCAGGCAATTTTGGGGCAACAAGAGAAACACAAGGCCTAACTTCTCCAAGAACAACTCAAACGGGTCAAAGGGCAAGCAACGTGTGAGGACCTGCTACAACTGTGGTAATGTGAGTCACTTTGTGGTGGATTGTCCATATGAGAAGAGGGAAGACAATGGTGGAAAGCTCATCCGCAAAGATAAGGCCAAGTCTTTCCCCAACAAGACCAACTTCACCAAGAAGTCTCCTCACAAAGTGTTGGTGGCTCAAGAAGAGTATGCCTCGGATGATGATGTTGATGACGAAGACACAAGTGGTCAAGGAATGGCAATGGCATCTGTGGCAATTGCATCCTCTACCCCAACAAAGGTGTCACTCTTCGACGCCCCCAATGAGAATCACATCGCTAGGTGCCTCATGGCAAAAGGTATCACCAAGGTAACCTCCAACGCCAAAACCTCAAACATTAAGACTTCTGTTTCTTCCACTCCGTCTTTGTTAGATTGTGTGGATGAACATGAGGAGGCGAAAGAGGGTGAGAATGAGTTTGACAAGTTCTTGTGTAAACTCAAGGGAGAATCCAAGAAGCACTTCGTTGCTCTCTTGGAACAACTTGGTGAGGCCAATGACACGATTGAGTCTCAAGAAGAATTTCTTGAGGAGATGAGAGGCCATAGTCGTGATTATGCCGACGAGATAGCAGATCTTTCTATTGCTCTAGAGGAAGAGCGAGGTCTTCATTTGACTCTTAAGAAGTCACAAAATGACGACCTTGCTAAATTACGTAAAGATTATGATCATGCTATTGTTCTTAACCGTGTTCTTAAATCTGAAAAGGTTGAACTTGGGGTTGACCATGCTCGACTCAAGGATGAGTTTGACTCACTTGACAATCCTCACAAGGCATTGAAGAGCGTTCATGCTTCTCTTAAAGAGTCGCATGATCAACTCCAAGTAAAACTCACTAAGGAAATTGCCACATGTCCTCCCTTTGTTTTAATTGATAATGCATCTGCTACTAACCCGTGTTGTGAGCATGCACATCTTGTGGAGGAAAATGCTAAGCTGAAAGAGCAGCTTGAGAAAGGCCTTGTGACATGTATCCAAGGTGAGAAGAATCTCAATGACCTTTTGAGCAATCAAAAGGAAGTGATTGCAAAGGAAGGAGTTGGGTTTGCACCCAAGTCCAAAAAGAAGAAGAAGAAGAAGAAGACCACGCAGGTTTCTCCGCTCAAGGAAACATTTGTCAAAGCGGGGAACATTACTCATGAGAAGAAGAAGGACAAGGTTGTGAGTGATAGTGCCAAGAAGGGCAAGATCACTCCCTCCAACAGGGCCGGCGATTTTAACCCCTCATATGTTTTGTGCCGTGCTAGTGATGGGCATGTTTATGCCAAATATGTTGGTTCTTCTTATGAGTATATTGAGTGGTCTATTTGGGTTCCTAAGACCCTTGTCATTAACATGAAAGGACCCATTCAAGAATGGGTACCTAAATCCAAGCATTGATCTATTGTAGGACTTTGCTTCTGGGGGAGTCTCATGGTTGCTCGATAGTGGAGCAACAAATCATATGACCGGAAGCAAGGACTTGGTGGTGGATGTTCGACCCGATGCATCCGTGGCCACCCAAGTCTCATTTGGTGATGATGCAATCTCAAAGGTATTGGGTCTTGGCAAGGTGGTTATCTCTCCGACCTTAACCATTAAGGGAGTCATGCTTGTTGAGACCCTTGCATACAATTTACTTTCCGTTCATCAACTTGCACTCATGGGTTTTAGTACCTTATTTGGCATTGATACCGTGACCCTTTTGTGGAGCAAGACTCTTAAAGTAGCCTTTGTTGGGCATGTCGAAAACGGTCTCTATGTGATTAACTTCTCGGAGCGACCCACTAAGACCGCGACATGTCTAATGGCTAAAGTTGATGTGGGATGGCTTTGGCATCGTCGACTAGCCCATGTCAATATGAGATCTTTGCAAAGTCTCCTCAAAGGGGATCACATTCTTGGACTAACAAATGTGAGTTTTGCCAAAGATCGTGCTTGTAGTGCTTGTATCGAAGGAAAGCTACATGAAAAAGCTCATCGTCCAACTACTACAATCTACTCAAAGAGGACCTTAGAGATCCTTCACATGGATCTCTTCGGGCCTTCATCTTTTGATAGTCTTGGAGGAAGAAGGTATTGCTTGGTGATTGTGGATGATTACTCAAGATACACATGGGTATATTTCTTCAAGAGGAAGAGTGAGACACAACAGACCGTCATCGACTTTGCAAATGAAGTCCAACGTCAACATGAAGCAAATATTTTGATGATTAGAAGTGACAATGGCACTGAGTTCAAGAACTACACCCTAGATGAGTTTCTCAGTGATGAGGGGATAAAACACCAATATTCCACACCTTACACCCCTCAACAAAACAGTGTTGCGGAGAGGAAGAACCGGACGTTGATGGATGCGGCAAGAACCATGATGGCAGAGTTTAAATCTCCGTACAACTTTTGGGCCGAAGCCATCAACACAACGTGTCATGCATCAAATCGGCTCTATCTCCACAAAGGCTTGAACAAGACTCCTTATGAGATTCTTACCGGGAACAAGCTCAACCTCAAATACTTCCGGGTGTTTGGTTGTAAGTGTTTCATTCTCAAGAAAGGTGTTTGTTTGTCTAAATTTGAATCTAGAGCCCATGAGGGCATATTTGTTGGTTATGCTGCAAACTGTCATGCTTACCGTGTCCTCAACAAGTCCACCGGACTCATTGAGGAGACGAGTAACGTAGAGTTTGATGAAAATAATGGCTCCCAAGTGGAGCAAAGTGGTCTTTGTGATGCAGGTGATGAAATTCCTCCCCAAGCCATAAGAAGAATGGGTGTGGGATACTTCCTACCCGTTGAGGAACCCCTTGTGGCTGAAGGAGAAGGACAATGTTCCACTCAAGTGGAACCATCACCGACGTACGACCCACACGCTTCCGAAGAACAAAGTGAAGGCCCTCAACCCAGTGATCAAGATCAAGGGCAAGATCAACTTAATAGTGATGATTCTACTTCACTTGATGCTCAATATCTTGTTCACACCCCTGTGCAAGCTCAAGATCAAGATGAAGCTCATGACCAAGATCAAGTTCAAGATCAAGTTCAAGATCAAGGTCAAGCTAAAGATCAAGATCATGCTCAAGATCATGAGCTAGCCGGTGCTAGTACCGAAGCTCGTCAAGCTACCAAGCCTCAACTCTCCATGGAGGAAATTCTTGAAAGACGAGCTGCCAAGATTGCTTCCAAGCTTAAGACCAAGCAACATCTCCTAGAGAACGTCTACGGAAGCTTGAAAAGAGGGGTAACTACTCGTAGTCAATTAACAAACTTTTGTGCACATCATGAGTTTGTTTCTTGCTTTGAACCCCTCAAGGTACAAGATGCGCTCGAAGACGAGGATTGGCTTGAAGCCATGCATGATGAAATCAATAACTTCGAGCGCAACAAAGTGTGGCGATTGGTGCCAAGACCAAAGGAGAATCACAATGTCATTGGAACCAAATGGATCTTTAAGAACAAGCAAGATGCACATGGCATTATTATTCGCAACAAGGCAAGACTAGCTCAAGGCTACTCCCAAGTCGAGGGTATCGACTATGGTGAAACCTTTGCCCCTGTTGCTTGCATTGAATCTATTCGCATGCTGCTTGCTTATGCCTCTCATCATGACTTCATATTATATCAAATGGATGTAAAGAGTGCTTTTCTTAATGGTCCTCTTAAGGAGTTGGTGTATGTGAAGCAACCCCCGGGGTTTGAGGATTCCAAGTTCCCCAATCATTTATACGTTCTCGATAAGGCGCTCTATGGCCTTAAACAAGCCCCCACGTGCGTGGTATGAGCACCTTACCGAGATGTTGCAAGATCGTGGGTTTGAAATTGGGAAAATCGACCCCACTCTTTTTACTAAGAGGGTTAACGGGAACTTGTTCGTATGCCAACTATATGTAGATGATATTATCTTTTTTTCTTCTAACAAAGCTTTTAATGATGAGTTCACCGCACTAATGACCAAAGAGTTCGAGATGTCTATGATGGGAGAGTCGAAGTTCTTCCTTGGATTCGAAGTCAAGCAACGAAGCCAAGGAAACTTCATCAACCAAGCAAAATACACTCAAGAAATGCTCAAGAGGTTCAAGATGGATGAGCTCAACCCTCCCAAGGCCAATACTCCAATGCCGCACAAATGACAACTTGACAGTGATCCCAATGGTAAAGCTGTGGATCAAAAGGTATATCGCTCCATGATTGGATCTCTGCTTTACCTTTGTGCATCTAGACCGGATATCATGTTGAGTGTGGGAATTTGTGCAAGATTTCCAGCTGCACCTAAGGAGAGTCACTATGTGGCTGTCAAGCGAATCTTTTGATATTTGGCTCATACCCCAAACTTTGGCTTATGGTACCCCAAAGGTGCTTCATTTGATCTCATTGGATATACTGACTCGGATTGGGCGGGATACCGTATGGAAAGGAAGTCCACTTCCGGAGGCTGCCAATTTCTTGGTCGCTCTCTGGTAAGTTGGTCTTCAAAGAAACAGAACTGTGTTTCTCTCTTGTCCACCGAGGCCGAGTATGTAGCCGCCGCAAGCTGCTATGCTCAGATTCTTTGGATGAGGCAAACCTTAAAGGATTATGGTGTCAACTGTGACAAAGTGCCTATTTACTGCGACAATAAGAGCACGATCAAGATCTCCAACAACCCGGTTCAGCACTGCAAGACGAAGCATATTGAGATTCGTCATCACTTCATCCGGGACCACATCAAGCGCGGAGAAATTGATCTTATTCATCTTTATACCGAGGAACAACTTGCAGATATATTCATGAAGCCATTAGATGAAGCAAGATTTTGCGAGTTAAGGCATGAGCTAAATATCATTGATTCGAGCAATGTGGCTTGACTTAGTGCACACCCCACCACACTCATCATTATGTCTTGCTTAGATGTAGGCATGGATTTAGGGAGAGTCTAGTTCTCTCAATGAACTATCCCTCCTCCTATTATGCATAAACTAATCAAAGTCTTTCACATCCTCCATTTTTGATGGTTTTTGTGCTTCAAAGACGAGTTTTGGTCATGGGCCCAAGGTTCAAATCTTCGCGGTGCCATACCAATTGACTCAAACATAGGTGGCCACGGCCACCGCCCCTCCTAGCGAGGCATTTGCTTTTGAGAAGCACGTTTTGTGTTTTCGGGGTCACTCCAACCTTTTTCATGGGAGGAGATTGTCTGCTACATGGAAGGAGTTCATGGACCTTCTTCACGTTGAGGACAGGGGGCTCGATGACCCTGTCGGTTTTCGCCCACACAAGGAACCTACAACAACTCACAAGCGCCAACTTTGGCCCTACTCCACTGAGAAGGTATCCTCCACTACTGGCAAAGCTACTTATGTTCTGCAGCCGTTCCTTGATATTATGCACCGCATATTCCGGAACACCTTGTTTCCTCGTGTTGGCAACTTGGACATGGCGCACTCCTACCTTGTGGATCTGTTGCTCTTCTGTCAGCATATGATGGAGTCTGCTGAGGTTCCTGCTCTAGATATTTCTCACATCATGTGGTCTGAACTCCACTCTGCTGTCTTTGATCGTAAGGTTCCTATTTATGGCCCGTACTTGATGCTTCTTCTTGAGAGCACGTGGGCTAAGACCCATCCAGGCATCATCTTTGAGCATGGTGAGGTGGTTACTCATAAGGTTGTGCAGCTCCGTCAGAAGGACAAATGGGCAAACTATGTTGCTCCCGAGGCTGTTCTGGCTGATGTTGAGGTTGAGGATGAAGATGAGGATGACGAAGATGATGAGGACTTTGTGGTCCAGGGTGGTGCGGCTCCTTGTTCTGCACCTTCTCTCGCTGAACCATCTTGGGCTAAGAAGCTCAAGGAGAAGATGAAGAAGCTGTTCTGTTTACAGGCTAAGGGTCAGTACAGGGCTCATGTTGCTGAGAAGGAAGCTAGACGGCATCACAAGGCTCTTGGCAGACACGTTGGGTTGGAGGTTCCCAGTGGTTCTGAGGAGGTCATTACTGATGAGGAGGTCTGGATCTCACGGCACTACAAGGACTCTGACGATGATCTGCCTGGCTCTTCTGCTCCTACTCCGCCCGGCACCGTTTCCCACACTCCAGAGTACGGAGACTACTGATGATGGGTCCTCGTGTTCTGCCACCTGTGTGTCTTTGTCCTCCCTGCCCTTTTGGTGTCTCGCTGCTAAAGGGGGAGAGAGTGTAGGGATTTGCCGAGTCACGAGCATGCGTTTGCTTTCCGAGTTGCTTTCTTTTATGTCATTGCTCGTGAACTCTTTCTAGTTGCCTTGCTTTGCTTTGCTTATGGTTGTGAGACATCTATCACTTCATCGTATGGTGTAAGACATATGCTACCCTTAATTATCCTTATATGTCTCGTTCTGCGAGTTAGTTTCATTATACCATCTGTGTTATACTCTCACATAGTGCTCCTTGCTTAAGTTATCTATGTCATATTATATATTGTTGCAAGGAGTATTCGTCTCTAAAATATAGGGGGAGTGTTGATCCTAGCATGTGTGTTTTGCATTCCAAAAACATATCAAATATAGCACACATATAGGGGGAGCCCGTCTATATTTTTGTAGACTTTTGGGTTTGCTTTCTTTCTCTTATTTATTTTCTTTGCAAATCCAGTGTTGTCATCAATCCACCAAAAAGGGGGAGATTGTAAGGGCATATTTATACCCTAATGATTTTGGTGATTGATGACAATCCGTTTGCGGACTAATCGTGTGCATTAAGCTTTCAGAGAATATCAGGTGGCACGAGACGATTATCTTACCCCTCAGGAAGCTAAAAGGAAGACGGTGTCTTTTCGATGATTTAGTGTTGGTGGACTTAAGTCGTAGGAAAATCCGTACTATCAAGAGGGGGTCCGCGGTGGGAAAGTTTGGGAGGAATCGTCACGTACACACTCGCATCCCCATTCGTTTCCCGGCAACATGGAGTATCTGTCCTTGCCCTACTCTCCCTTTCTTTCTCTCAGCGGTAGTACCGCTCTGGGAAGCGGTAGTACCGCACTCAGCCGGTACTTCCGCCCCAGCCGGCGGTAGTACCGCTTAGGGAAAGAAGGGAGGGCTGGGCACCTCGCGCGTGGCATCAGACGCGTATCTGGGTGTGTCTGGTGCCCCACGCCAGCTCCCAGCCGCAGCGGTAGTAGGGGCGGTAGTACTAAGCGGTACTACCGCCGCCCCTTTTACTGGCTCTCTGTTGGGCGGTAGTACCGCCCCAACCAGCGGTACTACCGCTGAAGCGTGGCTGGTGGGTGGGCAACGGGCAGATTCCCCTCTCTTCTATATAAAGGGTCTTCTTCCCCAAGAAGCCCTACCTTTGATCCTTCCCCAAGCTCCATTGTTGCCCAAAGCTCATTCTTGCCCGATCTCTCTCCCTAGCTAACAAAACTTGTTGATACTCTAGGGTTTGGTTGAGAGGGCCCCGATCTACACTTCCACCAAGAGAAATTTGATTCCCCCCCACTAATCCCTTGCGGATCTTGTTACTCTTGGGTGTTTGAGGACTCTTGACAGAAGAGGTCACCTCGAAGCCATAGTCCATTGTGGTGAAGCTTCGTGGTGTCGTTGGGAGCCTCCAATTCAGTTGTGGAGATTGCCCCAACCTTGTTTGTAAAGGTCCGACTGCCGCCTCCAAGTGCACCACTAGTGGAATCACGGCACCTCGCATTGTGTGAGGGCGTGAGGAGAATAAGGTGGCCCTAGTGGCTTCTTGGGGAGCATTGTGCCTCCACACCGCTCCAACGGAGACGTACTTCCCTTTACCGGGAAGGTACTTCGGTAACACATCCTCGTCTCCATCGGTTCCTCTTGTGGTTATTTCTTACCTTTACTTCACGCAAGCTACTTACATTGTTTATCTTGCTTGCTTGAGTTGCTTGTTGTGTTTAGCATCATATAGGTTGCTCACCTAGTTGCATATCTAGCCAACCTATTTGTTGCAAGTATAAATTGTTAAAGAAAAGTTGAAAACTGGTAGTTGCCTATTCACCCCCCCCTCTAGTCAACCATATCGATCCTTTCAACAAGTATCTATCTAAATCATACAAGTAAGATTTTTTTCTTTTGAAAAGAATATAAGAACAAGAGGCTCACCACGGTGGTGCCGACGACGAGATCGGCGCGGGCGATTGACGGTGGTGAGGACGGGGACGGGGACGGCACCCTACACATGTGCACACTCTAAGAGGTTAATTTCAGCTCTAATTGTGCGTCTAAATCAAAAGAACTCCCACATACACTCCTCCACTAAAACGATGAAGTCGTTAACCTTTTAGAACACTTGTGTAGTTGGTGCACCGCCAAACCTAAACAAATCTTAGGGAAAATGTAGCTTGGAGGTCGAGCTTGGAGAGGAGAAAACTTAAGTGTGGCTCCGACATTTCATCGAACACCTCATGTGCATAGGAGGTGAGAACAGAGAGCAACACACCTCCCAAACGCCGGCCGGCCAAAAAACAGAGGTGTGAGCAGGCATGGGCGAGCACTTATATAGGCGTTGTATAAGTCCCGGTTGGTGGCTAGCACCGGGACTAAAGGTGCCTCTTTAGTCCCGGTTCCAGCCACCAACCGGAACTAAAGGGGCTCGACCAGGAGCGAGGCCCTTTAGTCCCGGTTCGTGTCTGGAACCGGGACTAAAGGGGTCATACGAACCGGGACTGGTTCCCGCCGAGGCCCGGCCGGCGCCCTGGCCTCACGAACCGGGACTGATGCACCCATTAGTCCCGGTTCGTAACACGACCGGGACTAATGCAATATTCTGGCCTGTTTCAAAGCCCTGTTTTCTACTTGTGAATGATCACCTGGTCAGGCCAGCCGGACCATACTCCAACTTTCCAAGTCATTCCAAGCCGGACCATACTCCAACTTTCCAACTCACCGTAGGAGACAATGTCTTTTGGCGCGAGTACAACGAACGATGTCAGCACTTGCGCCGGCCGAGAAAGACCCTCCGTACGAATCACATGTGATGGTCTTGTGTTGGGGAGTAGGTGATCTCATTTATTGACATGCAAGACACATAGTAGTATAGCATTTAACATGATACGGTATCTACCTATGTTACTCTAACCCTCTCTCTTCTTTAATTGTATGCCACATAAGCATGTTTGCTAGTCCCAAGTATATGATACTACCTATGAGGCTGGTTGTAATGGGGTGTATCATATACTATTATCATGCATATGATACTAGTATATGATACTACCTCCCTAATGCATAGTATCATATGTTAGTATCATATAGTACTTTATATATTTCCATGCATGACACATAGTAGTATATCATTTATTATGATACGGTATCGTGATATGATACTGAACCCCCTCTTTCTTCATTTAATTCTATGCCACCTTATTAAAATTGCCTAGTTGGCATGCATGATACTAGTTATGATACTTCTATTACGACCAGCCTGATACTCCACTATGGCCAGCCTAACGGGCATACGTGATCTAGATTCCAGAGCAGAAAGAAAATGTGATGGCCGGTCGGTCCATCCGTGTTGGTCGTGGACATGCATGTATAAATTATTTGCAATCTTTGACGATGGAGGATCGGCGGATGAACTTGCTGAAGCAAAGTGACGGCGAGGCCATGCAATCCTCGCCGTCCGGGCGGCGGGCGTGGTCCATGTGCCGTCAGCTGCGTGGCCGGGCCGGCCGGAGGGTTGGTTGGTTAATGTCCATGCCAACTGCCAAGGGAGGAAGAAAAAAAGGAAAAGCCGAGCGAGCGAGGCCGGCCGGAAACAGCGTCGTCGTGCGTAGACGTAAAGCAACGCGAGGAGGAGACGAAGCGTACGTGTGCGACATCCTACAACTAGTAGTAGGAGCATGGTTTTAAATAGCGCGCTATAGCTCCGCTATAGCACGCTATAACGTTTATAAGAGGTCTTGCGCTAAGGGTCTTTTGTCCAAACACATAAGCAAACATTTTAAATAGCGCGCTATAGCATCGCTATAGCATTTTGAAGATGTCCGCCGCTAAGAAGCTTAGCGCGCTATTTAAAACTTTGAGTAGGAGTACTCCGCACGAGCCACCGTGAGTCAATTCACGCAACCACTGCTCCATCGCCTTTCTTGAGGGAAGGAAGGAAATGCGTGCGTCGCTAGCTCGCAAAGAAACAAACAAAGCAGCACCTAGTCTCAGATTCAGCAGTCGCCCGCTTCAACACCGCCACCCTGGCCGGCCTCCTCCGCGCCACCTCGCCCGAACGGCACCTACGCGCTCACCGCGCAGGACTGCATCCAGTGCCGCTGCAGTTCAAACACATTCCAGTATGCAACTGAGCTCCCCTGCTTCCATATATCTCTTTGAGCTGTTTGCCAAGCAGTGACCAGGAGATTAACCATTTTTTCCCATGGTGGCGACCACCAGGCTAAATTGCACCACGCTGCAAGGAAAAAAGGGATGCCCGGCAGCGCCGCCGTGCAGCGGAGGGCTCAAGCTTGGGGACACAAGCGGCGCCGGTTGCGACTCGAAGATGTGCGCTTACAGTGGTTATTCCAACAGCTCTTCGCTCAGCATACACACCACTCTTTTCACAAACCAGACAGCACCAGCATGCGAGAGTAAGTGCAACCTCTAAACTTACAGACCCTCTTGAGGCCCCCAGCGGCCAAGTTTATCGATCTGAGCCGGTGATGAGACGTGTTTCTAACCTCTTGTTGGTATTGCAGAAGGAGGATCTTCACAAGGAGGATCTTCGAGGTCGGTGTTCGCGGGGTCCATGTGGAGGATATCTGCCATCTCCTTCCACATGGTGTTGATCTTGGTATGCTTTCTTTGATACCGAAGACGCCGACTCTAGCTGGGATATACCTCTTGAAGAAAACTCACGATAGTATATCAATTTGTCGATCGATGTGATTGTTGTTGTTGTTGTAACTTAAAATTCCGATGACCGGTTTGTCGAGCTTTTCGTTTTGACTATTTCTCTAGAGAATGAGTGGCGCTAGCTGGCTGAATAAAGCAATCATATGTGTAAGGTTTGCATCTGGAAATGAAGTGGTGTCGTAACTTGAGATAGAAGTTCTAGGGGACTTGCAAGCCTCAAGTAGACCAAATAAACAGAGTGCTGGTATAGGAAGCAGCAGAATTTTCTTGTCTTTATGTTTCAACAGCGTCTTGCTTCATTGCCCATCTCTTCCTCAGAAGTCCAGCCTTCATGCTTAGGATCTTCCAGGGCAATACCAGCGCGCGAACCAGCTCAACTTCAACTTCAGTAGTAATCTCCTGCACTCCAACAAGTATTCCACCTGTTAATAGTCATGAAATAATCTAAACTTATTTACTTTCTGATGAGGACCATTTATTTTTATCTTTTAGCTGGACCTATATACTGTAAAAATGCAGTGGCGGAGCTAGACGAAGATGTCGGGGGGGTGGTGGGGGGGGGGGGGGGGGGGGGTGGGGTAAAGAGAAAACATGGATGTTTGGGTGTTTACACTTTCTTGTATTTAAGACCTTAACATGTTTTTTTCTTCAGTGATTATACCAAGGTGGGTGGGGGGGGGGGGTGGGGGGGCATGGCCATCCCAATGATACACATAGCTCCGCCGTTGGCTTCAAGTACATGGACAAAATATATACAAAACAACAAATACAACTAACAGCTACTCCCTCCGTCCCATAATATAAGAGCGTTTTTTATACTAGTGTAGTGTTAAAAACGCTCTTATATTATGGAACGGAGGGAGTACTTGACTTAAAATGATGCCTTCCACACCATTTATGGATCACAATAATGAACGTGTTTTGGGTCGTCGGTGCCCCTCCCATAGGAAAGATCGCTCTTGAAAAGAAGAAGGTGTTTGGGGAGGCCACCATCGTCTTTGTCAGAGCAGTTCTGAGCGTGATCAGAGATAAGTTGATTGACGCATATTTACATACGCGGGTTGCCAAGGACTTGTGGGAGGCGCTCGAATCTAAATTCGGCACCACCGATGATGGGAGTGAGATGTATGTCATCGAGCAGTTCCACGATACACTAGTAGAAAACAGGGCTTTGGTCCAGCCCTGAAAAGCCCATTAATCCTGGTTCACTCACGAACCGGGACCCATGGGGGCATTGGTCCCGGTTCGTGAGGCCAGGGCGCCGGCCGGGCCTCGTGGGCCATTGGTCCCGGTTCGTATGACCCCTTTGGTCCCGGTTCCAGACACGAACCGGGACCAATAGGCCTGGCTCCTGGCCCACAACCATTGGTCCCGGTTTGTGGCTGGAACCGGGACCAAATGGTGTCCTTTAGTCCCGGTTCCAACCACAAACCGGGACCAATGGTCGGCCTATATATACCCCCTGCCCGCGAGCAGAGCAGTGCACTGCTCTGTTTTTTTGGCCGGCCGTTGGGAGAGCTTTGTGGTGCTCTAGCTCACCTCCTATGCACATGAGGTGTTCGATGAAATGCCCGAGCCACACTTAAGCTTTCTCCTCTCGAAGCTCCTTGTCCAAGCTCCATTTTCCTCAAGATTTGTCTAGGTTTGGCGGTCCGTCCTGTCCCGTCCCCGTCCTCACCGCCGTCGATCGCCCGCGCCCATCTCGGCGCCGGCACCACCGTGGTTAGCCTCTTCTTCTTATCTTCTTTCTAAAAGAAAAAAGTTCTTACTTGTATGATTTAGATAGATACTTGTGTAATTTTCTTACTTTTATTATTGTTTGTTATTATATAGTGCGATGGTTTTGGTATCCGCCTCCGTCGGCCCTCGTCCTGTCTATGATTCGGATGTGGTATATATTATCTTTTATAACTATTTGTTTTATTTAGTGTTTATGACAATTATGCCGACCAACGTGACATATATTTTTTAATCTAGGAGGTATGTGAACCGGAAATTCCAACCGACATAGAAATTCTTGTCGAGAAGTTAAATTTGGTTGAAAAAGAAAACAATTACTTGAAAGAAAAATTATAAAGAGTTGAAGAGGAGAAGATGAAGTTGGAGTTGCATGTTGCCGATGTCGTCGACGATCACAAGATCAAGATGGATGCAATGCACTTGAAGATTAGAAAGATTAGAAAATATGCCATTCATACTGAGGCTTGGTATCATTATGCCGTTGGATCAATTGGTACCTTAGTTGCGGTTCGATTAGCCATTGTGAAGCTATGTGCATTCCTCAATGCAATCTCTCAGAAGGTGATCGATCCAGAAATCCTGCCAAGGTTAAGGAGTGATTTGGTGCAATGTCTTGTTAGTTTCGAGCTGGTGTTCCCACCATCCTTCTTCAATATCATGACGCACGTCGTAGTTCATCTAGTCGACGAGATTGTCGTTCTGGGCCCTGTATTTCTATACAATATGCTCCCCTTTGAGAGGTTCATGGGAGTCTTAAAGAAATATGTTCGTAACCGCGCTGGGCCAGAAGGAAGCATCTCCATGGGCCATCAAACAGAGGATGTCATTGGGTTTTGTGTTGACTTCATTCCTGACCTTAAGAAGATTGGTCTCCCTCAATCGCGTATGAGGGGAGACTGACTGGAAAAGGCACGCTAGGAGCGGACTCAATAATATGTAGGGACGGGCATTTTGGTCTCAAGCACACTACACAGTTCTACAGAATTCTACCTTGGTTACCACGTATGTCGATGAACACAAGAATATTCTGCGCTCCAAACACCCGGAGCAGTGTGACGACTGGATTACATATGAACACATCAGGACTTTCGGCAGTTGGTTGCAAACACGTCTCATGGGTGACAACACTGTTTCTGATGAGCTGTACTCGTTGGCCAGGGGACCATCTTCGACTGTATTTACTTACAAAGGGTACGAGATAAATGGGAATATATTTTACACGATCGCCCAAGATCAAAAGAGCACCAACCAAAACAGCGGTGTCCGCTTTGATGCATCAACCAATAGGGGAAAGGACACATATTATGGTTACATAGTGGACATATGGGAACTTGACTATGGACATGATTTCAAGGTCCCTTTGTTTCAGTGCAAATGGGTCAATCTGTCAGGAGGCGGGGTACAGGTAGACCCACAATACGGAATGACAACAGTGGATCTGAACAATCTTGGGTACACAGACGAACCATTCGTCCTAGCCAATGATGTGGCGCAGGTTTTCTATGTGAAGGACATGTCTACCAAACCGAGAAAAAGAAAAGATAAGGAAGCGAATACATCATACGATGAGCCAAAGCGCCACATAGTTCTTTCAAGAAAAAGAGACATCGTGGGATTGGAGGGCAAGACAGACATGTCTGAAGATTATGAAAAGTTTCATGAAATTCCTCCTTTCAAAGTCAAGGCTGACCCAAGCACCCTGTTAAACGATGAAGATTATCCATGGTTACGGCGCAATAAGCAAAGGACACAAGTGAAGTAAAAGTGAAGACTTTCTCTCCACAACTATATCATTGCAGTTACATGTGAAGAAATGAAATGCCTTTTGTAACAGATGAGTTTTCGTATGAAACCCTGATACTTCGAAAGAGATTGTCCGTTTTGTACACGAAGTGCATCCAGTTTTTGCCGTAACCCTCTCAACTTTTTATAACATGCTATGTGGGTGAAATGATGATACCATGCCAACTTTCAATCTTTTCAGAGTTCATTTGTAGTGCTTTTCAATTTCAGGGTCATTTAGCTCAAAAAAATCAGTACATGCATGAAAAATACCAAATGAAGTCAGAAAGGGTTGAAAATTGATGATGTGGCTTTGAATGGTGCATTTTGAACACACAAAAAGTCTGGAGTTCAAATAAGTTCAAAAAAATGAAATCCCTTTGTAACAGATGAGTTCCGAAACCCTGATACTTCGATAGAGATTGTCCATTTTGTACACCAAGTGCATCCAGTTTTTGCCGTAACCCTCTCAACTTTTTAGCACATACTATGTGGGTGAAATGATGATGCCATGCCAACCTTCAACCTTTTCAGAGTTCATGTGTAGTGCTTTTCAATTTCAGGGTCATTTAGCTCAAAGAATGAACTAATAGTAAAAGGAATGAACTAGAAAACTTTTATGAAACTCTAATAGCAAAAAGAATGAACTAAAAATAATCAATTAAAATATTCTGTTATGATCAACTAAAACAAAACTATAATATTCTTCAATAGCAAAAAGAATCAACTAAAAATCTTTTATAAAACTCTAATAGCAAAAGGAATCAACTAAAAAGCTTTTATAAACCTCTAGTATTTTTGAAACTAAAATTAAATAAAATTTATGCAACTAAAATTATCAAAGTATTTTTTGTTCAAAACATTAATAGCAAAAAGAATTTTCATAAAGATTTTTTTGTTAGAAACTTTAATAGCAAACTAAAATAACCAAATCTGTTTTGATTAAAACAGAAATTTAAAATAACCTAAAACTTAACAAATTGAATATAATGATAAAACACAGTAATATTAAATAGCAGGAAAAAATCACTCAAAAATCTATTTTTTTAGTAAAGTTATTCACAAACTAGTGATTCACACAAATTTCAAAAAATTCAAATTTAAACTATTCAAATTTGAAAACTAATGGCACTAACAGAAAGTTTATAATTTTTGTGACCTAAAAGCAAAAAGAATCACTGAAAAATAGTAAGTAGGAACAAAATAAAATAAATAAAGCAAAAAAGAAAACAAAAAAACTGGATTTTTTTATAAAAAATGCCACCTACTGGGCCACCACGGCCTGAATACGACTATAAACCCAACCAGCTTGTTGGGCTAGGATTCAGGCCCGCAGAAGGCCCAATAGGCCCACAGGCAGTGACAGATTAGGCCTCGAAGCCTGCAGTTGAGAGGAGCTCGAGAGGGTGTGTGCAGCAGCGCTTATAAACCACTCTTGAGCTCTTTCAGCTAGCGAGGTGGGACTAAAAATTTGGCCCCGGGCAGCACCACCCTTTGGTCCCGGTTGCTAGCACCAACCGGGACCAATGCGCCCCTTTAGTCCCGGTTGGTGCCACCAACCGGGACCAAAGGTCCCTGCGAGAAACATGGACCTTTGGTCCCGGTTGGTGGCACCAACCGGGACCAATGCACCCCTTTAGTCCCGGTTGGTGCCACCAACCGGGACCAAAGGTCCCTGTTTCCCGCCCTTTGGGCTGCTGAAAACTGACCTTTGGTCCCGGTTGGTGGCACCAACCGGGACGAAAGGTGGGCATTGGTCCCGGTTGGTGCCACGAACCGGGATCAATGCTCTGTGTATATAAGCAAACACTTCGGAAATTTTTCAGTTTTCATCTACCAGTTGCCCCCGACGACGCCGAGCACATCGACGCCGCCAGGCTGCCCGAGCTCCCCGCCGTCGTCCGCCACTCCCCGTCGCCGTCCGCCGCTCCCCGTCGCCGTCCGCCGCTCCCCGTCGCCGTCCGCCGCTCCCGACGCCGCCAGCTGCTCCGCCGCTCCCTGCCCCGACGCACCGACCCCCAGTGAGCTCCCCTTCCCCTGCGCTGCCACCGCCGCCGCCGCTGCCGCCGCTGCCGCCGCCGCCGCCCCTGTTTTGCCACCGCCGCCGCCCCTACGATGCCGCCGCGCTGCCGCCGCCGCCGCTGCCATTTTTTTTGTTCATAGAATTTTTTTTGTTCATAGTAGTTTTTGTATATATGTATGCATTTACTTTTAATATACTCTGATGGATGTATATATGTATGTGTGTATGGATGGACGCATTTACTGTTAATATGTATATGTATGTGTGTATGGATGGATATATGTATGTGTGTATGGATGGATGCCCGACCATTTTTTGTCGATCTACCCCGGCCCTCCCCGATAATTTCGACATGAGGGGGGACGTCGGACATGCATGAGAGAGAGAGGCAGTCCGCTCGCCCGACCAACTATCGAGGCCACCCAAACCCTAGAAGAAAGAGCGTCGTTGTCGATCTACCCATTCCTCGATAACTTCGACATGAGGTGGGACGTCGGACATGCATGAGTGAGAGAGGCGGTACGCTCGCCCAACCAACTATCGAGGCCACCCAAACCGTAGAAGAAAGAGCGTCGTTGTCGATCTACCCCGGCCCTCCCCGATAATTTCGACATGAGGGGGGACGTCGGACATGCATGAGAGAGAGAGGCGGTCCGCTCGCCCGACCAACTATCGAGGCCACCCAAACCCTAGAAGAAAGAGTGTCGTTGTCGATCTACCCCCTTCCCGATAACTTCGACATGAGGGGGGACGTCGGACATGCATGAGTGAGAGAGGCGGTCTGCTCGCCCGACCAACTATCGAGGCCACCCAAACCGTAGAAGAAAGAGCGTCGTTGTCGATCTACCCCGGCCCTCCCCGATAATTTCGACATGAGGGGGGACGTCGGACATGCATGAGAGAGAGAGGCGGTCCGCTCGCCCGACCAACTATCGAGGCCACCCAAACCCTAGAAGAAAGAGCGTCGTTGTCGATCTACCCCCTCCCCGATAACTTCCACATGAGGGGGGACGTCGGACATGCATGAGTGAGAGAGGCGGTCCGCTCGCCCGACCAACTATCGAGGCCACCCAAACCCTAGAAGAAAGAGCGTCGTTCTCGATCTACCCCCTCCCCGATAACTTCGACATGAGGGGGGACGTCGGACATGCATGAGTGAGAGAGGCGGTCCGCTCGCCCGACCAACTACCGAGGCCACCCAAACCCTAGAAGAAAGAGCCTCGTTGTCGATCTACCCCCTCCCCGATAACTTCGACATGAGGGGGGACGTCGGACATGCATGAGAGAGAGGCGGTCCGCTCGCCCGACCAACTATCGAGGCCACCCAAACCCTAGAAGAAAGAGCGTCGTTGTCGATCTACCCCCTCCCCGATAGACATGAGGGGGGACGTCGGACATGTCATGTGGAATTTTTTTTGTTCATCTAGAAAACTCCGGTAACATGGATTTATCAAGAATGCCCCCATTATGGATGTGCACAGGTTGATCCAATTTTTTTCTGATCTCATCTATATATATATTCTTCTATATGTCACGTTGTCTGTCAAAGTATTGAAGAAATCCATGGCTTCATCATTAGCCGGAAGTAACATGCGTATGATGCTACGAAGCTCTTCAAAGTTGTTTTGGAACGGAGTTCCGGATAGAATAATTCGCTTTTTGGTACGAATTTCAGCAAAGGCCTTCCAAATAGCGATATTCGGAAGGCTCTTGCTGAACTTCGTACCAAAAAGCTAATTAATTATCCTATCCGGGACTCCGTTCCAAAACAATTTTGGAGAGCTTCGTACCATTATGCGCCTGTTACTTCCGGCTAATGATGAAGCCTTGGTTTTCTTGAATCCTTTGACACTAGACAACGTGACATATAGAAGGGTAGATGAGATCAGGAAAAATATGGACCATTTTCTGCACATTCAGAATGGCGCCATTTTGGCAAATCCCTTAAAGGTTAAGAGAATCCCTTGTTTGACATTCATGAGAGAGGCGGTCCGGACGTCGTACATTCATGAGAGAGGCGGTCCGGACGTCGGACATTCATGTTTGTATATTAATTGCCATGTTCTAATATTTGCAGAAACTATGGATCAAAGAGACTTGGAACAAGAACAGGTGTTGGGGGACATAATCCTCGCCGGACGTGATGTCTTGTCGTTTCTCAACGACACCAATGGTCTGGAAGGAGAGGATGACGGCTCCGGTGATCGAACAATGGAGGAGGAAGGACATGATCATGATGGCTCCGGTGACCGAATGCCGGAGGAAGAAGGAGACCATGATGACGGCTCCGGTGACCAAACGGAGGAGGGAGCTGTTGCAAAGTGCGGCGAGGTATATATATTAATTAAGCCGGTGCTGACTAGCTAATTGATGCATTAATTGTTTTGGTATGTACATATATTAACTCTTCTTTCTTCTTTTATAGCCCTCCGGATCGAGCCAAACTTCGGTAACGAGACGAGGCCCGAAGAAGAGGTTGCGCAAGGATGAAAGGTTCACGATCACAGCACTCGCGGACGATGGCCTACCGATTGAACCCAAGCGGACCAAGGACGCATTTTCTGCTCAGTGCGGAGCTATTGTTAGGTACAACATCCCGATCAGCATCAAGCAATGGAATAAGCCTAAGGACGACGCCCCTGAAGGTGATTATGTCACCGATAGACAGAAAGATGATCTTTGGACCGCGCCGAAGGCAAATTTCACCCTACCGCCAGAGGAGGATCCGAATAAGCCAGTTATAGAGCCACTGGTCAAGGCGTGTGCTCTTAAGAAGATGTCAGATCTATTCAGGAGGTGGAAGAATGAGTTGAAATCAAAGTTTGTCGACAAAGGGGAGACTCCAGAATTCATCGGCCGATTTGAGAAGATAAGAGATCACTGGCCCGCATTTGTGGGCTACAAGACATCGGACAAGAGTAAGAAAATGTCAGAGACAAACAAGAACAATGCTGCAAAGAAGCAGTATCACCATCACACCGGGTCAGGTGGCTACCTCAAAGCCCGGTCGTTGTGGGACAAAGCTGAGAATGACCTGATTGCTAAAGGGGTCGTACCACAGACATTGAACTGGCCAGACCGTTCAAGGACTTGGTTCTTCGGGGTTGGGGGAACTTTGGACCCTGAAACAGGGAAGTGCCGTTGGACGGACGAGCAACTTGCAATACCCGTCAAGAAGCTTCAGAAGTATATCACCGCAACGCAGGAAGGGACGTTCATTCCCGACAGAGAGAAGGACGAGCTGACTGAGGCCCTAGGGAATGCTGAGCACCCTGGACGAACACGAGGCACACCAGGCTCCGTTCCGTGGAAGGTTGGGTTTCCCGACGCAGGCTGTTACAGAAACCGGGAGAGAAAGAGGAAAGCGGAGCTGAGCGACATGCAGAAGATCAGTGCAAGACTACAAAAGCTAGAGGAACTTGAGAGCCAGCGAGCTGCCGGCCAACCATCTCAGCGGCATGAAGCTACCCCAGAAGCTACCCCGCCATCTCAGCGGAGAAGCAGCGTGGCTTCCACGGAGCCCGTTCAGCCTGACTTCACGGCTCCTATCTACCCCGTGGATACTATCACGGAGGCTCAACATTGCGAGCTTATGACGAAATGCCGGAACCTCACTTTCAAGGCGGCTGTCGGCTCTGTTGCACCTCCTCAACCCAACGGAACTTTTCACTGCCTTCCGATTCCACATGGCTATGCTGTTGTGATGGTGGATGAAGTAATGGAGGGATTTGAGGAGCTCGAGCTTGACCACTCTACAGGTGAAGGGGAGAATCAGCTGGTTTGTGCTCTGAGGAGTACATGTCTATGGCAGAAGGAGTACATCAAGCTTCCAAACTGGACGCCTCCGCCTCCTCCTCCTCCTCCGGCGAGTCAGGGCACTCCGCCTCCTCCTCCTCCTCCTCCTCCGGCGAGTGATCAGGGCACCCCGCCTCCTTCTTCGGCTCCTCCGATGCGTGAGGGCACTCCGCCTCCTCCTTCGCCTACTCCGGCGCGTTGGAGCAGTCCGCCTCCTCCTCCACCTCGTCCGCAATGGCGGAAGACAGACGCCGCCGCTCCGGCTCCTCCGGCGCGTCGGAGCACTCCGCCTCCTTCTCCGCCTCGTAAGCAACGACGGAAGAGAGACGCCGCTGGTCCGGCGGCTAGCAGTACAAGCAGAGGCGGGAGGCAATTCAGATACGGTCCATCTCTCAAGCCTCTGGAAAAGTTACCATATGAGAGGACCGAGTCTGAAAACGAGGAGATATGTCGTGCCCAAGTGAGGGACCATTTTGCAAAGAAAACTCCACCTCCGAAGGAGAAGCTAGATCCGGTGAAAGTGAAGCGTACTATCGATGCCCTGAAGCGACCACCACCGCCTCCGCCGGATTCCAACTTTGTCCGTTGTATTAAAAAGACATATCAAGATGCGCGGCAGTCGGGAAGTACTTCCAGTGATGCAAGGTTAGCAAAACGAAGAAGTGGGAAAAAATTCCCCAGCTCGGCGAACAGGCGAACCAATCGTGCCCCCCGCTCAAGGTGTCTAGCCATATCGTCGCTAATCATCCGGGGATGGTGCCCGGTACCAATCCTGGTGATTACCTGAGCGATGCTGTACAGTTTGAGCCGTTGGAGGTGCACGAATTCAGTTACCGGTACGGGCAGCCTCTCGTCAAACCTGATCATCCTCCTCTAACAACGATGATGCAAAAATTCCATGAATGGTACATGAAAACCTGCAGCGAGTCTGGGAGGGATACTTTGACACTGAGAATTAAAGAGGAGCACGACCTCGTTGGAATGGATCAGTTGTCTGTTGAATTTGACGAGTTATTCCAGTTATACAATCAAAAGGCCCTCGACAAAACAATCTTGACTTGCTACTGTCTGTAAGTACTACTTCTGTAATTAAGTCTATATATAGCTCAGCTCTTTCATTGCATGTATATATAATTATCCTCACTATATTATGCAGATTGAAGATCGTCGAATGCAGAAAAGCACAAATCTATGACATTGGGTTCATTAACCCAAATATCATACATGAGTTTACGGTTAAAAACAATGTCACACAAACCGAGGACAACTTGCTACAATCGTTGCTTAAAAATCAAAACAAAGAGACAATACTCTTTCCTTACAACTTCAAGTGAGTGTTACTGTCTTGTGCATATTCGGTTTCCCTTATTACTCGAGGTTATAGTAATGTAATTGATGAGTTATGCATGCGTGCGCAGGTTCCACTTTATTCTGCTAGAGATTAAGCTTGAGCGGGGAGTAGTAATCGTCTTAGACTCGAAACGAAAAGATCCCCAGGAATATGCGGACATGACTGAAATGCTCCAGAAGTAAGTTCAATCGATCATTATCGCATCATATCGGCAACTTTGTTCATTTCCTGATATCAAGTAATTATTTTCTTTGTCTGGCAGGGTTTGGAAAGAGTTCACCGCAATTATTCCGGCACTGCCGAGGGAGCTGCGGTTTACACACCCGAAAGTAAATACCACTAGCTAGTTCCGCGCATCTCCCATTGATTCTAGTTTCATCAATACCATTTATCATGCTTGATTATCAGTTTGATTGAACTCTATTTCTCGTAAAGTGCTTGTGGCAGGAAACCGGGAATGATTTTTGTGGATACTACGTTTGCGAGTTCATCTACAACGCGACGACCCCTAAGCAGGGCTACTCTGAAAAACAATTTCAAGTGCATAAGCAATAATATTCACAATTTTATTTTATTACCATGATTTGTGTTGAGTTTCATTCATATATATGTATTGACCCCCTTCTTCAAATTAGATGTGGCAGATGTGGGATGAACTCCTACCACATGATCGCATACGAGCAATTCAAGAGGAATTGACGGGATTCTTTCTTGACCACGTCATAAATAAAGCCGGAGAATACCATCTGGAATTTCACATTAGATGTTAGGGATTGTAAGAGATCTTATATTGTATATATGTAGCTAGTAGTGTCGGATAGATATACAAAAACTTGTTGTTCGACCAATCTCTCGGAGAAAGAGAGGTCGATCACTTCTCTCTGTATATGTTCATGACGATCTTGTGTACTTAATGGTTCCTTCATTTGCTTACTAGCTAGCATGTCGAGTTCTCTCTATAGTAGCTACCGTCGACCAAGCACGGAGAAAGAGAGGACACTTCTCCCTATTAGCTAGCTAACACAATATGAAACCCCTAAATTAACCCTCCAAAACCCCCTAAACCCCCCCTTTCAAAAAAAATAAAAACCCCAGCTCCTGCCAGATGCTGACGCGTGGATGCGTTTTGGTCCCGGTTGGTGTGACCAACCGGGACGAAAGGTCCTCCTGCCTGGGCTCACCGCAGTGGCCACGTGGAGCCCCTTTGGTCCCGGTTCGTAAGCGAACCGGGACTAAAGGTTTTGGGCTTTAGTCCCGACCCTTTAGTCCCGGTTCCAGAACCGGGACAAATGGGCCTCTGGAACCGGGACAAATGGGCCTTTTTCTACTAGTGGATTACAAAATGATCGAGAACCATTCTGTATTGGAACAGGCTCATGAGTTACAGTGCATCGCTAAGGAGCTTGAGCTTCTTAAGTGTGATTTACCGGACAAATTTGTCGCGAGATGCATAATCGCTAAGCTCCCTAATTTCTGGAGGAACTTTGCTCCCACTCTGAAACATCAGAGGCGTGAATTCTCAGTAGCGGATGTCATCGGTCATCTGAGTGTTGAACAGAATTTGGGAGCAAATAACTCGCACAGAAAAGGGGCCAAAGGAACTTCTGTTGCCAATTTGGTACATCAGAGGAACTTCAATTCTCAGAAGCCCAAGGGAAAGAATTTTGTCCAACAGAATACCGACTTTAAGAAGAAGAGTAAGAAGACCTTCAAGAAGAACAAGAAGGGAGATGGCTGCTTCACTTGTGGTTCGGAGGAACATTAGGCCAACAAGTGCCCAAGCAAGTACAAGAAGCCAGTGGAGGGCTCCAAGTCTGTCAATATCTGGGTATGGTAATTTATTTACTGTATTTTCAGTTTGTTAGTCCACCGATTGGTGAATGGACACAAGTGCAAATATTCATGTGTGTGCTGGCATTTCATTGTTTTCTTCTTACCAGGTCACAGACCGTAGGTCCGTATTGATGGTGTATGACGCGAATGCTTCTGTTCTTGGTGTTGACATGGTCGATCTGAAGTATACTTCGAATGGATCGTGCAGTTGAAGAATGTACACCACTAACCAAGCGGCCAGGGATGAACCCGAACCTTGATAGGATAGGTTAAAAGCAGCACATAAAACGGAAGTCACCTTCTACACCCGAGCTCAAATGAGCTCGGGATGAACTGTAGCTCGAAAACCATTTAAAAAATGTTCATAAAAATATGATTTTTTTATGGCAAACTTTGACAAATATTCTAAGTGCTTGCAAAATTTCAGATTGAAATCACATTTGTGAAAGTCGTGGCAAAATAAAATAAATTTCAATGCTCCAAAATGCTTTGGAAAGTAGCATTTTCAGGGTATCGATTTTGTTTTTTTTGCCACGACTTTCATAAATGTGATTTCATGATGAAATTTTGCAATCTCTTAGAACATTTGTCGAAGTTTGTCACAAAAAAATTCAAATGTTTTCGAATATTTTTAAATGTTTTTCGATTGTACTGTTCACTCGAGCTCATTTGAGCTCGGGTGCAAAAACATCATGTCCATAAAATAAGAGTTTCTAACAAACAAACGAGATACATAGACAAGCTCAAAGACTCATCTCTAGCTAAGAAATCGCTTTATTTCAGATAGTACATGACCTGTACCACGGCTGTGTAGCACTTCTATAGTCAAAATAACAAACTGTTTATTTGCCACTGAAATAAATAATTTCAGGTAATTACACAAATGGAAGCAACTGTGTACACAATCAACTCAAAAAAATTCTATAGACCTACATACCACCCGTGACTTGAATTGCAGAAAGTGCCATAGCATTTATGACTATGAACACAACCACATTTAGTGCATAAAAGATAGCGAAGGGAAACTGCCGACTTATGCGTCTCTTGGCACGCTGCCGCCTTTCAAAGCAACTACCAACCAGAAGTCGCATGACACCTACAATTGATCTAGGTGTTGCAAGGTTTGCAAGCAGTGTCATCAAGATGTACAATCCATTGTAGATTACCTGAGTTAACGCTATCTTCATTGAGTTTTTGTCTGTCATCACCGCGACCATGGCTGCGAAGAAGGCTAGCATCATGCTATTAAGTGACAACCAAAGGAAGTGCATTGCAACCATAAATCCAATCCATGAGCGACGAGACCTCGAAGCTCTTCCGTAGATCAGTAGTATCGTTGCAGTCACAGAAGTTGTCATGGCAATGGTGTCTAGTACCATGAAGGTATTGTACGAACGGTGCCCACTCAGATTTGCCTTTCCACTTGATCCGTATGATCCAGGCACATTGAACGCAGCCGAGAAAGCGACGGTGGCCACGAGCGTGGAAACAACCGCAAGATTTTTAGATGTAGTCTCTCGCCATTTTATTATGTCTTGACCATTCCACTCCTCTATATGGTCTTGCCTCTGTGGCCTGAACCGTGCTCCCATCACATACAGTTCCACCACTATACTTGCCTGCATATATTAATTAGCAAAACCCTCATCAATATCTACACACCATATGTATTTGCATTTTCTTTTTCAAAGGTCAAATAGCTTATAGAACCAAATGTTAACTATTTGTTCTATTGTTTCTTACCATTGAGTAGAAACCCGTCGAGTTCTCGATGAGATCAGAGGGGGTACAACCGGCATTGTTCATAATGTGGGCACACACTTTTCCACTGGACAACAACTTGTAGATAACTTTGTGTTCTCCTGCAACCACTGCCAAATGAAGCGGCGTATTCCCTTCTTTGTCCTGTGTGTTTAGAAGATGTTCCAGTATCCTTTCCTTTATAACATAGGACACGATTGAAGAGTGGCCTTTCATAGCTGCTGCATGCAGGAAGGTCCTGCCATGGTTATCACAAACGTCTGCGCAAGCAGGGTGAAATCGTAGCAACAAGCGGACGGCAGCTACATGGCCCATGAGTGCAGCGGCACTCAAAGCCGAGAGGCCTTCACTATCTTGCAGGTATGTAGTGCTTGGTGATGAATGAGTTATGATTTCTTCGATGACCGAACAATCACCTTCGGATGAAGCAAAATGCAGTGGGCTGCTCTTGTTTATGTCAAGTTCGCTAGCAAGTGCGGGCCTCCATTGCAAAATCAAATGAGCCATCTCTGGAAGATAATCAATGGTCCATTTAGTTATTTTTGTATGATTGGAGAATTAAACTGTTGTAATAACAAAGATATAACCAAAGTAACTTTTTCTATAGCCCACTTTGGACCAAAGAACTTAGAGAAACAAATCCATCCGGGCTGTTAACCGTCTTTAGAAAAGAAGGAAAGAAACAAACTCAAATGAATAAATATGAGAGAGGTGTGCTTTAATTATACTTGCATTTGAAAGAAAATTCGTAGGATAGTGAAAAAGGTTAGCACATTTTGCATAAACTCTAGCAGGTATAACCTCCCATTACAAACTCGCCTACGGTTTTGAAGTGTTACGATAAGTTTTTTTTGCGTGGCAAGTGTTAGGATAAGTTAGAGGCGCTGCGCCACGAGTGCATTGTGTGGGGGCTAAGTTACTTTGTACAAGGCTCGACTCTGCACGGGACATGCATTATCTTTTCGGTATGTTAATTTAGTATGATCTTTGTATACGCGTTTTCATGATCCAAATGTCCATCTTCATTCTGATATCTATACACATTTACACGTAAAAAATGTCAAGTATTTTATCAAAAAATTTGCTGTTTGTGTATCCATCAATTTTATATATTTACCATTTCATACTAGCTATTATACTGCTCGAATTAATTACTTGTGTCAAATGGCGCAGTTTCCTTTGCATGATTTGCCTACGAGACTATGACCACTCTTATTTTAATAACACAATCTTCTAGGTACTTATCTTTACGAAATATCTAATTTTGTTTGAACTTTCTATAGCCCATGTAGGTGTGGACGTGTCCACAACTCCACATGAGTCACACAAAAATGGTCAACTTCTTGCAATTATTGCTTCTACTAATTGCCCATCCATCAACATGTGTACATGTCCACATCACTTCGGTTCCTCCAGTTTTGACCACAGAGGCACAGACCATTGCTGGTTTGGAGTCAATTCTTCGGTGTAATAAAATAAATGGAATCAACAATAGTCGCCGTGAGGCCACAACAAATAAGCAGCGTTGAAACGGCTTGCATAAAATATTCTTAATATATATGGTTTTGTTAAATTTTAGTTGTTGAGAATTTGCTATTTCTAGGTCAGATGGTATCGCGTTGAGATTCATGCAATCGGTGAAAGCATCAAAATATATCAAACAACAGTACTCTTTTTGTCTGATGGAAACAACGATTTTATTCCTCGGATATGGGTTACATTCAGCTAATATATACTACCAAGAAATAGAATATTGACACCCTAGGGGTAGAAAGTGGAGGTTTCATGGGTGCCATGGCGCCCGGCCCCACTAAAAATGCAGAACAATGCATACCATGTCTAAATGCCTACAACATAAAGCCTATTTTGAATCTATTAATTGTACCAATTGTAGTAATGTTGCGTAATTTTCACCACATTTTGAACATATATGCAAAGTTATGTTATTCGTACATTGTACTGGTAAATTATGGCACCCCAACAAGCGGTGCTCTTAAGTTCTACCGTGATCATGCTCAATGTCTTGGAGAAAAAAACAGGAAGCTCCAGAAGAGTTCTGATTTCAGCAATAGTAACAAGATAGCCAGGGATTGATACTTAAAGTCTATATAGTACCGTTGGTTTAGTCATCAAAAGAAAATTTAGGATCAACTTACCGTGGAGGGACTAGAAATGAAGGCGGCGGCTACAGAATTATGAGTTAAACTGAGCAACACAGTTGTCTACCACATCAGTGACCATCTACCTGGATCGCCATGGGAGTACCACACCTATACTTAATTTTGTGCAAGATAACAGTGGCGTGCAAAGCAAACCTGAACTTTCAAGAACAGCGGCGTGCAAAGCATTCTGCCGATTTGGTCCGGCAGCCGACGCGTCACCGTGCGAGACAATCGCTCTGACGGCATCCACCGAGCCGCTCGTCACCGCCAGGTACAGAGGCGACACGCCTGCGGCGTTCAGCTCCGACGCCAGCTCCGGTGCTAGCATCATAAGCTTCTCCACCGCCGCGCCATGGCCGTGCCTTGCAGCCAGGTGCATGGCCGTGTCTCCGGCCACGTTCTTCCCGCGGATAATAACCCCGCCTTCCTCCACACAGTTGGCTCGGGCCAACCGGACGATGTCTTCGACGTCGTTGGCGCCGCCTGCCCTGGCCGCGATGTGCAGCGGCGTGTCCAGCGCCTTGTTCACGGAGGAGAGGAGGGAGCTGTCCCGGTAGCAGAGCTCGGCGATGAGGCCGCCGTGGCCCTGCCGTGCGGCGATGTGGAGAAGGGTGTTTCGCTCTGCGGTCACCTCCTGCGCCGTGCAGGGTCCACGGTGATTAGCTGTCGTGGATGGCCGGCCGTTCCTAGCTGCCGCTGGTGCGTAGACGCTGCTTCCCGTCAGGAGCCCGGTGACCTCCTCCGTGTCCCCCTCGACTGCTGCGGTATAAAGTCTAGGGCACATGAACAAGCTTCCATCCATGGAGCTAGCAGGACGCCTAAGATCCATGAGTGCTTCTTCCTCTTCAATTGGGCAATTCTGGCTGGGGTTTATAAGACGGGAAAGGATGGGACCTCTCCTGACTAGAATATAGTTTTGTTTCCTCTCTCGCCGGATCGGCCGGAGGAATTTCTCTCGTTGCATCATTTGTAGTATACCATATCCACTGTTGACAAGCGGGAATATCATCACACAAAGTTCGCCATCTGTTTGACACTAGTTATCAGCCCATTCTTTTATTTTTTTGAACACAGTACAGACGCAAGCGCTCATATACACACGCATACACTCACCCCTATGAACGCACCCTACCCCTATGACCACCTTCGAGAGACTGAGCCGGCATATCATCTTGAAATTTACGAAGTCACCGTAGGCACCTCGTCGTCGACGGGAACGTCTCCTCCCACTGAATGCGCATCGCCGGAAATCCTGAAATAATTCCAGGAATAAATGCGAGCACCAGGATTTGAACCCTGGTGGGCTGGGGATACCACAGTCCCTCTAACCATCCAACCACAGGTTGGTTCGCGTTATAGCCCATTCGATGGTACATATATGAGTTGGTACTTTGGAAGACGTTAATTGGTCGATACCTAACATGTATCAACCGTGCCACAATTTGTTTTCGAGTATAATAGGCTCGAGCCGAGTCCGACTTTATCAATTAAGGACATTTTCAACGGCAATTCGCAAATTTACTCTCACATTCGTCCACGAATAAGGGGACCAGTCCGCGGATACGGATGCGGGACGACGATATCCAACCGTAGCTGCATACATTTTGACAACAACTTGAACCAACCGGACGAAATTGCAAACACAGTCGAATGTCATGCAAACATGACGGATTTCATACAAACACGGGGGATTTTATTACATTTCGAACATATTTTAACTAAAAAGGTAAGAACATGTGCATGTACGGTCGCGCGGAGCTCCACTCCCATGACCCGGATACGCTACACTAGTCTACGGCCGGCCGCGACGGATCCCTTTGTCTTCCCATGTCCGGCAGCCCGTTCACGGGACTACCGGGAGCCCTGGAGGAATATGCTTCAGCGCAAAGGATGCCTTACTTCCCCACCGCTCATCGGAGCTGAACCTCGCTTTAGCGGGAGGGGAAGCGGGCACCTCCGCTTCGATGCAGCCCATGCGGGGTCGACGAAGATCCTCACAAGAGAAGAACCAGTCAAGACACCGGTTTTGTACGCCGGCGTCGTCCTAGTGGTGGCCTTCATGGGACCGAAGCATGACGGCCTCCCGGTTTCTACTTCTCCTCGATGATGGTGTCGGACATGGACGCACTGGCCACCGACTCATCGCTCTTCGCGCAACCGGCTTTTTTCTCTGCCTGCATGGCGTGGCTACGCGCGTGTCAACGACGGATGGCGCGATCGCCCCCATACCCCCCGTCATGCCGGCGTGGAGCAACTCGCCACTCCTCATCGAGATGGCTTGGAGCGGCGAGTTGCTGAACCGCGCGCCGGCTTGGGGCGGCAACTGGATCCGTCGGGCTAGGCGAGGGAGGCGAGGGAGGTGGAGCATCGACCTGTGTCGCTCATGCTCGTATCCGGCAGGCTCGGCGGGCCACCCAGCCGGTTTGTATGCCGGAGAACTGCTCTTCGGAAGCCATCGGAAGAGTGGAGAAAATGGTGAACGAGGAGATGGGGAGCGGCGGAGGGGTGCGATTCTTGCGTGACGTCTGGCCTCGTTTAAATAGAGGGCGGACGGGAGGAGCTTGGCCAGTGTTGCGTTTAATGTCGGCCCGCTCATGAACGGACGTGTGGCCGAAGTAGGTTTCTCGGCTTCCAGGTGGGTTTAATGGAGGCATTTCAATGCGGCGAGGAGGCGTGTTTAGGCGCGAGTAGAGGGCGGCGCCCTCGGCCAACGGGCCGCTTCAATGGTGGAGGCAGTGAGAGGTTGCGTCCGCCGTGAGCCGCCTTCAGTGTGGAATGGCATGCTCTGCAGCAGCATGAATGCGGGCAGCTGGCGTCGGGTGGGAAGCACGCGCGGGAGGGGGAAGGTTTTTTTGATGGGCCAGTGCGGTCAGAATCTTGCGAAGTAGTTGTTCGGACTCCTGCAAACCTCCCAACATTTGTCTCCGGTATGCGGGAGAAATCGCGTCCGGACCGCTTCGCGGACCGATACAGGACCGCGTATGATGGCTTCCGCGGTCCGGACCGCACGACCCTGACGGTTGCGGGAGGTTTGCGGATCCGACTTGGAGATGCCCTAACAAAGCCATCAACGGCTAGGATTATATCCCATCATACTTTACAAATACTAGTATAAATGCCCGTGCGTTGCAACGGGCGAAAATAATAATAAAACCCATAGGCGAAAATAATAATAAAACCCACTCCGCATGCCATAATAAAATTGTGAAGAAGCCATCATAATGTCGTTTGTCGGGAGCTACTTTAGATCAGCACTTTCATCCGATGAAAGAGTTATGGTACATGGAATCGTCTTTCAATCGATTTTATGTTTTGTTTTTAGGAAAACATGAATATTTATTTATTTTGAAAATGAGTTTTTTTAAAAAATTCGAGAACATTTTTAGATAATTTCAAGTATTTTAAAAAAATGTAATCATTTTTGTGGAGATGATTTTTTTTAATATAATTATATTTCATTTGTAGTAGTTTTTTTTTGCATTGTTTGGGCTTGGCCCAACTAGAAAAACTTGATCTACACACAGACAACATGCACTAGCACTCTCTGGTACCAAAGATAAGGAATGAAGCCTTACTCTAACCGATAGGGGGTCATTCAAATGCCTCCATGGAAGAAGGGGCGTGGACTTCACTCTGGAATATGAAAGTACCCTCGAAGATCAAGGTGTTCCTATGGAGACTGTGCCATGAAACAATACCAACATTTGACCTTCTACACCACCGCAACATGCCCACTGCGAAGATTTGTGCTTTTTATGTGTCGCTAGATAGTTGGAAACATACCCTCATAGACTGCGTTACAGCAAGGAGTGTTTGGTCCCTATGCTTGGAAGAAACAGTGGAGACTATGGTCGAGATTTTGTCGATGAAAAGCCATCTTCTAAGCTTTTCTTTGAACAATTTGTCATTTTCATAAGCCTCTGTTCTCCACTCATCAAGAGAACTTATATAAAATAACCTCTTTTCATCAAAAGTTTGAAATCATAATTTTTTAACTGTCTAATAAGCTTTATGTTCTAACTCAAGAGGTAATTGACAAGCTTTTCATAGACCATTTTGTAAGGGGACATACCCATAAGGTTTTTATAAGCAATCATGTATGCCCAAAATGCATCATCCAGTTTTGTCTGGGGAATACCCAACCGGGTAGGCCAACAAGATGAAGAGAAGTCAGCGGGTGCTTGAAGACCCTGCCTAGACTAACTTATTTCTGGAGTTAAGTCATCTCTGGAGTTAAGTCACCTCTGGAGTTGAGTCGGCTTGGACATAAGTCAGCTTTGGAGATACGTCAGTTCTGGAGTTAAGTCGGCCTGGAGATAAGTTGGCCCAGAGATAAGTCTCTCGGGACAAGTTGGCTCTAAGGACATGACCCGGCGTGCTACAGGAGCCGGCTTGCTACAGGATCCGGCTTGCTAGACCTAGGCGAAGTTCCGTCCAGAGGAGTCCAAATACAAGATGGAGACCCCGAACTTGGAAGACACGGAGGACCTAGTGGACTTAGAGTAGGACTCTGATTGCGGGTATGATCCGGAATCTCTTGTAACCCCAGCGACTCAGCTATTATATAAAGGGAGTCCCTGGGTCATCAGATGGGCAGGATTTAGATAGACAAGATTTTAGACAGATGTTTTGATAGGTGTCCAGACAGATGTTTTGATAGCTCTCGAGACAGAGGCAGCAAAATAGCGCCCTTTTAATCGAGACCACCAAAATCAATAAAAATCAAGCATGAGTCGGCTATTACCTCCACCGCGAGGGGCTGAACCTGGGTAAACTCGTGACTCTCGATTCCGATCAACCCCGTTCAAGTTTTCATCTAGTAGCGATGGCCTCATGACTTAGTCCTTTCACGAGGACATCTGCCGTGAAAGAACCACGACATGTTTCTTAGACCAATTCTTTCTAGATCTATTACCAGTCTTTTGCAAGATCAATTTATCTCTCTATCACTCAATTCTACTTGCCCCACTAGATTAAGGATGATAAGGTGATGATACTCCATGGTTTACATCATATTTAGCTAAGACTTTCCTGAAAGCATCGTGAATAAAATGTAAACCACCACCAGTCATTAAATATCTAGGGACTCCAAACCTCAGCAAAATAACCACTTTAAGCATTTTAATAAAAGCCTCATGATCATCACTCTTGGTTGGAATAGCTTCTATCTCCTGCGTGGTGTCCTCCGTATTCACCCGAGTGTCTCTTCCATAATATTTGTTCCTGTAAATAATAAGGCACACATCGTCTTATCATACCATCTGCTACTTTATAAAATGTGGGTCATCCCAAAAGTAATGTATCAAGTCAAATAAGAATCTTTTTGTTTTGTTGATATGTGAAGTTAGGAAGTACATATTTAGCAACAATAAAGTTGGCATAATCATAATACCAAGGATTTTCACGAGAGGAAGTATTAATAATAGCCAATTGATCATCAGGAAAATTATCATTGATAGGTTGTGTCTCATCAAGCATATTTTCCATTGTAGACAAATTGCCTGCCATAGGATTTTCAACTCCTTTTCTGTCGACAATATGCAAATCAAACTCTTGTAGCAAAAGCATTCATCTAATCATTCTAGGCTTAGCATCTTTATTATCCTAAGATATTTAATAGCAGCATGATCAGTGTGAATAGTAACTTTAGAATCAACAATATAGGATATGAATTTATCACAAGCAAACACGATTGCTAAAAATTCTTTCTAAGTAGCAGCATAATTTTTGTAAGCATTGTCCAGGGTCTTACTAGCATAATGAATAACATTTATTTTCTTATTAACTCTTGGACCAAGAACATCACTTACAGCATAATCTCTAGCATCACACATAATTTCAAAGGGTAAATTCCAGTCAGGTGGTTGAACAATAGGAGCAGTTATCAAAGCTTTCTTAAAATTTTCAAAGGCTTCTACACAATCATCATAAAAAACAAATGAAACATCTTTTTGTAGGAGATTAGTAAGCGGCATAGAAATTTTAGAAAAGTCCTTAATGATCCTTCTATAGAAACCAGCATGACCAAAAAAAACTTCATATGCCTTTTATATCTTTATAGGACATGGCATTTCCTCAATAGCATCTATCTTGACTTTATCCACTTCAATACCTTCATACGTCTCAAACGTATCTATAATTTATAATTGTCAAATGCTATTATATTATCACTTTTTTGCTTTATATGTCATTTTATATTGTTTTCCTGGTCTAATCAATTAATTTAGTGCCCAGTGTCACTTCCAGCTCTTTGCATGTATTTGGTTTTGCACAAAAACCATACCTATAGAAGTCCAACACGACGAAACTTTTTGACGATTTTACAACAAGAGACCATAGAAGCTTCGGGAGAGATTGAGGGGACCCACGAGGCAGCAAATTGAATCGATGGCGTGGCCAGGGGGTGGTCGCGCCACCTGTCCATGTGGGGTCCGTGAGCCTCCATTTTACCCGATTCCAAGTCTATAAATTCCCAAATATTCTGTAACGCTCAAAAGCGAACCCGAAAGAATTTTATCGCCGCCACAAGCCTCTGTTCCGCCGCGATCCCATCTGGGGCCCTGTTCCGGTACTCTTTCGAAGGAGAAGAGTACCATCTTCATCAATCTTCCTTCCTCCATGATGATGTGTGATTAGTTCCACCAGAACCTACGGGTCCATAGTAGTAGCTAGATGACTTTCTCTCTATCTTTTGATTTGCAATGCAATGATCTTCTCTAAGATCAATCCAATGTAATCTTTTGGCGGTGTGTTTGTTGGTATCTGATGAATTGTGGATCTATGGTCAGATTATTCATTGAGTTATATATGATTCTTTTGAAGTCTCTTCTATATGTGATTTTATAGCAATGTATGTTTTCTGATCTATAAGTCTTCTTTGGCCAATTACATGAGTAGATCTTTAGAGGGGGTGGTGCATAGTAGTGGGTTCAACCTTGCGATGATATTCTCAAGTGGCAAATGGGGCGAACACATGTATTGTGTTGTTTCCACTAAGGATAAAACGACGGGGTGTGATCATAATTATTGATCTCTCTACCTACATTATGTCATCTTGCTTATTGTGTTACTCTGTTTATTACGAACTTAATATGAGATGCATAATGGATAGCGGTCTTGGGATGGAGTAATAGTAGTAGATGCAGCTGGATTACAGTCTACTTATCACGGACGTAATACCTATATGAGATCATGCCATGAATGATCACAATTATAATTATGCGCATTTTTGTCAATTATCCAACAGTGATTTGCTTACCATACCATACCATGCTTTTGAGAGAGATGTCACTAGTGAACCTATGCCCCCGTGTCTATTTTCCATTAATACAAAACTCCTACAAAAATTGCTCCCGTTGGTCTTTACTACATTTTGCCACTTTGCCTATCACTATGTGCTTTTAATCTTGTAACTAACAGGAACAAGGGGAACTGAAATCAAATGCAAAAAAAAAAAAACCTTCACACGATCATTATCATCAACATAACATCACAATATACCATGAACAAGGCCAAAAACAACATAGAAGTTGAGTACATGACACCAACATCCAAAAGTGAAACTAGAAGTTTGGTACATGACACCAAATGATGTTAAAGAAGGCACTGAAACTAGTACAAGTACAATGTCTTGATACACAAGTAATACGACCCAAACATGGTACATCCTTTGAGAGATGAACCAGAGAAAACCTAGAGGGCAAAGTAGAATGTCAGCTTATCGTTCACTCGACAAACATCGATCTTGACAATACTTCCTTGTTGCAATCCGGACTGGCGGACAAAGTCCTTCCATCCACCTGTTACTTCTAGGCGTCCATCAACACGATGCCCACAATTCTAAATATTATATCGTGCTGGGACTATGATGGGTGGACTCATCATAATCAAGTCAACTTCACCACTCTTAGTAACTTTCAACCTGTCAGCCCTGGCCTTAGGGATTGTCTGAAACAATACCGATTATGAGCACACATTATTCAACAATAAGTAACATTCACAACCCAATAATAATATAAGTTACTAAAATTTCAACCATGAGGAACAAATAAGGATCTGGCACATGATGCCAAATATAAGATTATTCGAATTACATTTATAAATAACTAAATTTGGAAAATAGTTTTGCAGGTGCAAAAACTAACCCATCCAATGCAAGTGAATCGAAAATAAATCTAGTCACGAGTTCAAAAGCATCCATGTTTGAAACCAACATGAACTTGCTACAACCGCAACTTACCAGCATAGTCCTGATGTCTGAAGGAGTCAAACACAACTTGAAGCTATCAAGAACATGAGTAAAATCCACTCTAGTTGTAGCAGCATCCTCCTCTTGAGAGGGTACAACATTCTCAGGTGCAACTTGTCTAGCATTTTGGACAACTGCAACTGCAACCTGACTAGGATGTTGATTAAAAGGTGCAGAAGAAAATGAAGAACACACACTCTTGATCATGGTGTATCCTAAAAATAAAATTTAGGAAGATGTAAGTTAATAGGCAACCCAAATTTTGGGAAATGAATACATAAGGTTTTATGTTTAAATATTACCTTTAGATGTCTTGTATCGATCACTTTTAGCTTTAAATCCAAGGACTAAGCGAGGTTCGTTCTCTTTAAAGCAGAAAAAGAGTTCATCACCAACACAAAGACCATGGTCAGTAATAAACTTGTTCCAATGTCCATTAGCAAACGTACTTATATATATATATTCCTTTACGCAAACCAACAATGTATATGTTTCCTTCTACATATTTGATTTGAATCGTTGAACTTCCCAGAGCATGAACTCTATCACGCACACGATATGGAATGACCTAAAATAATTAAATCTTGTAAGGTGATAAAGTGAGCAAAACTTCATATGAACCAAGTTGTAACAAAATTTATCAAGTTGACATAACTTACCAATATATTACAGTTACTCCTATTTCCATTCTTCTTAATCTTCACTGAGAAGAAAGAATTCCTCCTACTTTTCGTCTTACGGATATCACCTTGTTTCAAGGACAAATTGCAGGCGTCGAGTGCAAGCCTTCCCGCATGACCACATAGATTTCATAGTCCTAACGACAACAACATACAAATGCCTCCAATTAATAAAAAAATTATACAAAAAGAATGTAATTATATTAATTTGTGGTACTACTTGTTACATGAGAGTATAAAATTAAATTACCTCCCTTTCTATCTTTACGGGCTTGCATTTGCTTGCATCACTGGCCTTGACACCAGGTGAGATATGATGGACACCACCTTGAGTATCCATTTATGGTCTTCCAATGACAATTTTAGTAGTTAAAAACTCATGAACGGTTAAAAGATGCAAATGATCAGAAACTGCAACGATCAACATAATCTTAAGCTCAAGAAACACACACACACACACACACACAGACACACACACACACACACACACACACACACAAAACATAATACTTTAATGTACACCAAATAATTCTCAAACATACACAATTTAACCATTACAAATACAAAATAGTGTAGATTCAACTACACACATGCTAACAAGATAACCTGCGTACTACTATTGAGTTGTGTCTTTTAATGGTGATGTCAAGTAGTGTCTACTCATAACCATAGGTGTCATGCTCGATGTCCTCATCGATTTGGTCCCTGCTGATAGGCTTGCCATATTAGGTTTTGCAACATGAACTATCGTATATTTTATAATTTTCCGAGTAGTGTGGACCTTCAAGAACTAGATATTATCGTTGCCCCGATCAAAAGACATGCAGTCAAACTTCTAAGGACCAATTGGGTTATTAAGCTAGATTAGAAGTATGGTAGGGGCTTACGAAGCGATGCCAATATTCATCATTTTTCACGATGTGTTCACATTCGCATTTGTTTTTTCTTCTTATTTTCGTTCTTAATTGTCTATATTATTGTTGAAATATGCAAATCCTCAGTTCCTGGTTAAGATTTCATGTTTATAGATATTTTTTGGAAACCAGCATTAATAGTACATATGAAATGGGGAGGTCAACAATGTTCCCGTTTTAAGATGGGGACAAGCGAGTTATCCGTTGCCTCAATTGTGCACTAGTACGACCACACCTAATCATATCAATGGTCCTACCAGCTAGAACCATCTTCATAACTTCAAATCCGATGACTTTTGTGATACTTGGAAATATATTTGAAGAACACATCCACCTGTGAAACAGAACCATAAGAAGAAAGAGGAGATCTGGAGGGAGTTTGCTTCAGTTAGATCCACCCAGGATTACTCATCCACTGAGATCCACTGAGATAGAAATTTGTACTCTCTATTTAGTACTTTCTTCCAAAGATCAAGAACTGTTTAGTCATTTATCTTGTCATGATGATTTACGGTAATACCGAGATAATTTCTCTTTATTCGATCTTTGAGTTTGATTGTGATCCCTCGCCTATATGAGAGTAGTCCATCTCAGACGTGGGAGATGTAGGGGATTTGTAAGATGTGGTTTTCCCTAGCTAATACATATTTGATATTTTGGCGACCACATTGATGTTTAGTTGTGTGGTCATTTATTCTAAAAGCGTGCACATTGCATGTTGTCTAATTTAAGCGCCTAGGCAACATGATGAAAGACCTATGTGGGTAAGCGCATGTAAGCTAGCAAATATATGACCTTCATGTGATAGGTGTTGGTATCAATGATGACTGGAGAAGAAATGATGATCGCGGGAAGCCACAACACGTAAGATGTTGGTAGGATCTGTTGTTCATAATCACCGAGTCGAGCATTATCGATGGTAATGCTAGGGGAGCAATATTGTTGAACAAGATCGGCAGGGGGGGTTTGACTATCCATGTGTGACTCGCCTACCAAGTGTACAAGATGAAGAGTGACATTGTCCTACTTGGGGATGTTATTGCCCCTGCCTTACTGCACGTGCCTAACAGTCTTGGAATTTCTAACACTTGGTTATTTCAGATAGTTTCACATCTAATATGAACATGAAAGCGAGTTGCAGATCTCACAAATAAAGTGTTTAATATAACAATTTAAATGGTATGAGCTGCACTATCCCACCTGTTTTCTAATTGTTGGTGCAAATAGTTTCTCCTGGAGCGCTGATTGAACTTAGCAAGAAAATTAGCTTGGCCTACATCAGGCAAAGTGGTGTTTCGAGCGGTGTTTTCTCGCACCTCCTCTACAAGCACATCCATATAAATGGTATGAGACGCACTATCCCGTATAGTTTTCGGAGGCTTCACTTTCTCCATCTACAACATCCATATGTGAATGTTTTAACCTATACAATTTTCTTCTTCTTCTAAGCAGCTATGCCACTAAAAAATGCATACTAAGCAATCAATCATACAAAATTTTCACTACATGCCATCAACATCAATCACTACCTGTTTGCACTATCCAAACCAGCATACAATTTAGCAACCAAGTAAGCATACATTTTTTACAGTGTTGTATAGAAAAAAAAAGAGAAACAAAGATATGAGAGGGAGAGCAAATGAGACAGAGAGGGGCGTAGAGGAGGAGAGATATGGGCAGGAGATAAGAGGAGCTCACAAGCAATGGCAAGGCTGGCACAGGTGAAGACGCCGCCTCTTCCAAGGCGGATGGGACGGGGCGGCGGGAACAGAGGTGACGAGATGATGGCGGAGGAGACTGGGCGACCGGACGCGAAGGTGATGGGGATGGCGACGGACGGGACGGGCGGTGGCGTAGGGTACCTGCCGTCGGCGGATCTGACGGCGTGGGACGGGGCAGCCGACTGGTGACGCAAACCCTAACTCGGATCGAGTGCTTGTGGGTGGGGACGAACGAGAGTGGGGAATGAAAACGAGCCTTCTCGCTTAATTCGTTCATTTTGGGCCTCGTTCGCTCTGGCCCGAGTGGCATTTGGGTCATAAATACGGTATCCAATAGGGGTAGTCATTGATAACAAATCGTTTTCTTTTGAGAGGCCAGCGAAAACCGCCAGAAACATCAATCTTTGATGATTGTGAAATGCACAACAATTCTGAAATAATTGTAGGTGATTCCTTGGACAGAAACGAGTTCTTTGTCTGTTTTAATTCCCCAAACCATGATTCTCTAGAATCGAGTCAAAAGAACTAACCCTTGAGTTTACGAGCGACGATCCAAATTTGGGTATTCCTATGATCAGCAAGCTGCGGTCGTGGTTTACAAGTGGAGTCATGATGCGGCGACGCGAGCCGCCGATGAACTCCGCAGCTATGCTATTCGTGCTAATATCCAAGCCCTTGTAGCACACGCTCACATGCATGCTTGACCAGGAACAGACGCACGCTCGCCAATTTCCCCCCGCCGCATTTCAATCAACATCGTGTCATTGCCGAGTGCGAACGTATACCGTATTAACGTTCCCTGTTCCTTATACATATATTGCTAGTTAAGTAATTTACCATCTCATATGATACATAGCTTACACTTTTCAACCTTTGCTTTTGTATGATGATGGAATTGCACGATGTATTGATCAGGTGCAATCGCACGTATATATGATGTACAAGGTGGGCCACGACCTCAACTATACAAGGAACTAGAAGGTGGGCATACACAATATGCACATAACATATATACTCAACACCCCCCGCAGTCGAAGCGGCACCATTGCGGAACTCCTCAAAGGACGCCGTGGGTAAGCCTTTGGTCATGATATCGGCAAATTGTTGGGAAGTCGGAACGTGTAAGACACGAACGTGGCCAAGGGCCACCTGATCCCGAACAAAATGAATATCAAGCTCAATGTGCTTGGTACGGCGATGATGAACCGGGTTGGCGGAGAGGTAGACAGCCGAGACGTTGTCGCAGTAGACCACCGTCGCCTTGTCGACTGGGCACGAGAGCTCAAGGAGAAGCTGACAAAGCCATGAGCACTCGGCGACGACATTAGACCGTAGGCTGCCGCTTGGACGACCACGAAACAAGTGATGGACCAAGGAAGACACAGTAACCCGAGGTGGATCGACGGGTGTCAGGGCAGCTGGCCCAATCAGCGTCGGTGTAGGCGGTGAGCTCGGTGGAGGCGGAGGCGTGCAACGGGAGGCCAAGATCCACAGAGCCACGGATGTAGCGGAGGATCCGCTTGACGAAGGTCCAATGAGCATCCGAGGAGCATGCATATGAAGGCACGCCTGCTGCACAGCATACTGGAGCTCCAGTCGAGTGAGAGTGAGGTACTGAAGAGCACTAACGATAAACCGGTAGAAAGCAGCATCCGGAGCAGGAGAACCATCAGCAGCAGAGAGCTTGGCCTTCGTGTCGACAGGTGTGGCCGTGGGATTGCAATTAAGCATTCCAGCGCGGTCAAGAAGCTCAAGAGCATACTTTCGCTGGTGGAGGAAGAAACCATCAGGACGGCGCACCACCTCGACACCGAGGAAGTAGTGCAACGGACCCAAATCCTTGATGACAAACTCAGCGCGAAGACGATCAGTAAGCTGACTGAGAAGTCCAGGCGTGCATGCTGTCAGAATGATGTTGTCGACGTAGAGGAGCAGATACGCAGTAGCGGCGCCCTGGTGATAGACAAACAGCGAAGCATCGGAGCGTGTAGAGCGAAAGCCGAGCTGATGCAGAAACGCCGTGATGCGCTGGTACCAGGCGCCAAGAGCCTTCTTGAGCCCATATAATGAGCGCGAGAGCAGGCACACATGATCTGGATGCGCCGGATCAACGAACCCGGTGGGTTGCTGACAAAAGACCTGCTCCTGGAGATGATCATGAAGGAAGGCGTTGGAGACGTCCATCTGGTGTACCGGCCAGGCACGGGAGACCGCAAGCTGTAAGATAGTGCGAATCGTCCCGGGCTTAGCCACCGGAGCGAAAGTGTCGGTGAAGTCGACGCTGTCATGTTGACGAAAGCCACGAACAACCCAACGCGCCTTGTAGCGGTCAAGTGCACCATCAGGACGGACTTTGTGCTTGAAAACCCACTTCCCGGTAATCACGTTAGCGTGCCGAGGACGAGGGACAAGCTACCAAGTCTGGTTGCGCTGCAACGCGTCAAACTCCTCCTGCATCGCCGCAACCCAGAGGGGATCGCGCAGAGAAGCTCGAACGGAGGACGACAGGGGTGACGGCGCAGAGGTGGATTCCGTGCAGATGTACTCATCCGAAGCATACCACGAGCTCGGACGGAATATGCCTTCCCGAGCGCGAGTGATCGGACCAGCCGGCGGACCAGCCGCGGGTGGCGGGGGTGACGCGCCAGAAGACGTCGAAGTCGCGGACGAGGCCGGCTCGTCAGTCAACGACGGCACCGCGGGTGAGGCCGGCTCGGCAGGCGTTGGCGGCGCCGCGGAGGACGCCGTGGGCGAGGGCGGACCAGAGGAAGTCAACGCCGATGAAGAGCTCGCGGCGGTGCTAGAGAGCCCAACACCCGAGCCAAGGGAGGCCGCGGTGGGGTGGCTGTGGCGGGCCTCAAAGCCGAGGGGCGGGCCGATGGCTTCACGCGAGCGCCCGGGGTGAGGAATCAGCGACCCGGCGACGTCAGAAGCCGGCGACGAAGGAGCAGCCTGAGGGACCTGCTGAAAGGGAAATACACACTTGTCAAAGTAAACATGCCGGGAGGTGAACACGCGATGGGAGACTGGATCATAGCATCGATATCCTTTGGAGTTGGGAGGGTAACCGATGAAGACGCATGCAACAGAGCGCGGTGCGAGTTTGTGGGGAGTGGTATCGGCGATGCTAGGATAACAGAGGCACCCAAAAATATGCAGACCATCATAGGAAGGTGGCGTACCGAAGAGTAAGTGATGGGGTGCATAATTCCATTGCGGCCAACATGGCCAGAGATTGAGGAGGAGCGACGCGGTAGCGAGGGCATCCGGCCAAAAGCGAGGAGGCACGTTTGCATGAAACAGAAGGGTGCGGATGCAGTCATTGAGAGTTCGTAGGACATGTTCGGCGCGACCGTTTTGCTGTGATGTATACGGGCATGTGAGACGAAAAACTATGCCATGGTGTGCGAGAAAAGTGCAGAATGCAAGATTGTCGAACTCTTTTCCATTGTCAGTCTGGAGAGCAAGAATGGGACGCCCAAACTGCGTGCTGACGTAGGAGTAAAAAGCCGTCAAGGTGGAAAGTGCATCCGATTTTCGTCACAAAGGAAAAGTCCACACATAATGAGAGTAATCATCAAGAATAACAAGATAATAGACATAGCCCGAATTACTAGGAACTGGAGAGGTCCACACATCACTATGGATCAACTGAAAAGGAAAAGATGCAATGGTGGCGGAATTATTAAATGGAAGGCGAACGTGTTTTCCAACACGACATGCATGACAAGTGTGATCCTCAATCTTATTACAATGGAAACTGAAACTCCTAAGAATATGACGAAGAGTGGCGGGGTTGGGATGACCTAGACGGGCGTGCCAGAGGTCGACGCCGGCAGAGAGAGCAACTGGAGCGGTGGTGGTGGAGGACTTCGGGTGGACCGAGTAGAGATCGTCGTCGGGACTATCACATCGGTGGAGTACCATCCTGGTTCGAGCGTCCTTGACACAAAAACCAAATTTGTCAAACTCAACAGTTACATGATTTTCACGAGCGAGATAACGAACGGAAACAAGGTTTTTAATGAGGTCAGGTGAAACAAGAATGTTAGATAAAGTGATTGGCATGGAAGTAGAAGGAAACGAGGTGCGCCCGACATGTGTGATCGGAAGAGTGGAGCCATCACCGACCGTGATGCGGGTGGTGGTGTTGACGGGAGAGAAGGAGGTGAGGTTACCCGGATGAGCGAACATGTGGACAGTAGCACCGGTGTCCATATACCAGTCACCGCCACCAGGATAGTTGTTTGGCGAAGGAGCAGTGTGCAGTGCGGCGAGAAGCGTCGGGTCCCATGGCGGTGGAGGTAGTGTCGACGGGGACGCTATGGGAATGCCATAAGCACCGGTCATCTGCGGCGGTGGAGGAGGCAGGTACCCTCCGTATGGCTGCGGCCCGGCAAGATATGCCTGATGACCCGGCGGACGAGGCACGGGGAGGGTCGGTGCCGGAGCCCGAGGAACCGGCATGGTGTATGCATGGACAACACCCGTCCATGGGTTGTAACCGCCAGCCCAAGGCGGAGGAGGCTGCTGCACATGTTGCTGCTGAGGGGCGTCGCCCTGCTGCTGCTGGCGACCGCCGCGCCGACCGCCCCGTTTGCGGCCAGCAGGAGCGGGCGCGGGGGGCGGTTGGGGCGCTCCGAAGGGAGCCGGCGGCGTCGGGAGCAGCGGCGGATGTGGCGATGGGGAGGGCGCGGGGGCCCGCTGCTGTTGGGGAGCGGCGGGTGGTGGGGGAGGGCCGCCGCGAGTGGTGCCGGCGGCGAGGGCAACATGCATGGCCCGGCTCTTCGCCTGCTTCATCCGGCGCTCCTCCAACCGGAGATAGGCCACAAACTTGGCGAAGGAGGGCTCGGTGATGAGGGAGAGGTTCGCCGCAGCGTTGCCGAAATCCTCGTTGAGGCCGGCGGTGAGCGTGCTGAGAAGGGTATCATCATCAATTTTCACGCCAATGTCGCGGAGCTCGTCAGCAAGGATCTTGAGACGAAGACAATATTCGTCGACGGAAGAGTTATCTTGATGGCACCCAAAGAACTCTTGTTGCAAGAAGACGCGGCGTTGAAGGTGATTGTCGGTGAAGAGCCCGTTCAGCTTGGTCCAAACAGCATGGGCATCGTCGTCGTCGGGCACGACTGTATGGAACAGGTCGGGCGACATGGTGAGGAAGAACCAGCGGATGAGGGTGGCGTCAATGGCGGACCACTCGTGATGCGCAGGCACAAGGCTGGAGTCAACCGAGCCATCCACGTGATCGAGAAGATTGTACTCCCGGAACACAAGGTAGAAGTAGGTCTTCCATGCGTAGTAGGAGGAGTCCGTCTGGGTAAGACGGACCGGAACCCGCTCGTGGATGTTGAGGTTGCGGATATCGGCGGCGTCGGGAGGGTTGGCGTCGGTGAACGGGTTGGGGCCGGAGGATGTGACGAAAGACATGGCAACAACGGCGGCGCTCGGGAGCACGGCGGCTACGGGTGGGGGAAGGAATGGCGGCGGCGGCGCTAGAGGGCGCGACGGCGGCGGCTAGGGGTTGTGGCGGCGGCGGCGCTAGAGAGCGCGGCGGCGGCGACTAGGGTTTGTGGCGGCGGCGGCGCTGGGAAGGCGCGGCGGCGGCGCGAGAGAGGTGCGGCGGCGGCGGGTGGGAGATGTGGCGGCGGCGCGGGTGAGAAGTGGGCGCGGCGGCGGCGGGCGGAAGCTAGGGTTTAGAACCCGGAAACTGATACCATGTATGATGATGAATTGCACAATGTATTGATCAGGTGCAATCGCACGTATATATGATGTACAAGGTGGGCCACGATCTCAACTATACAATGAACTAGGAGGTGGGCCAGATACACAATATGCACATAACATATATACTCAACAACTTTCATTCTATATGGGCATGACTGGTTGCCTCATTTATTCTGGCATTTACTAATTTTGTCGTTGCCGTCTTCCTCATCCTGACTCCTGGGCATTCCATGGAATACCAAAGAATTTGGCTCAAAAAAATTCGATTATACATGTATACTGGAGGCCACTAGAGCAGGAGGATACAACCACGCTCCAGACGTCCACAGTAGCCATGCGACAGAGTAGCAGTCTTGCGCTCTCCCTCCCTCGATCGAATCCCCAAACCTAGCTGACGGCGCCGGTGACGGCAAGCAATTCGAGCCATCCAGGTCCGGCCATCCAGTCCTCTGCCCCTTTCCCTCCCCTCCCCTCTTGGCTCTGGCCCTCAACTCTGCCTCCGGCCTCCGCGGTTCGTGCGGTGCTGAGGCAATGGGCTGCGCGCCTCCCTTGGCGCCGCCAATGCTCCATGCACCCTCTACCTCCGGCCTTCGTTGTCGTCGGGCGTCGGCGTGTCAGTCCATCATCCATCCAGTACTGCATCCATCTACAGGCACCAACCACGGAACGACTAAGGTTTTTTCTCTCTGTTTTTAAATAAATCTGAAGCTTTTTTTGGTAAATTGACACTGCCATGCACCGCTAGAAGTTCTTGTAAAATGTAATTTTTTTTTCACTGCCACTAATTGTAGCTATAGGTTGTAGTCTGAAAGACAAAAACATTGTGACTGCCACATTGTAAATTGTAATTGTTCGTCACTGCTACATTTCCTATAGGTTGGTCACTGGCAATACCCTTTGCTGTTTGTTAACTTTCTTAATTATTAGAGATATTGCCACAGTAAGATTTTGCTACTTTTATCCATGTATGGATATTCGGTAATTAATTTTGCCATTTTTTTGCACATTTGTTGTTCTATTATTTGCTTTGGCAAAAACAAATTCTACAAGAATACCAAGGAGTAAATTCCTGGCTCCGCCACTGGTTGACCCGCCCTTCACCGCCGACCAAAACGTCATCCGCCACCACCCACGATCTATGACGTGCAGGCGCGCCACCTTGCTCGACCTTCATCATCCCAAGCATCATTCTAGTGCCCAACCCCCCCCCCCCCCCCCCCCCCCCTTTTGACATGGCGCCTCTCTGCATGCACCAATTCTTCGACTCCTTACCCCCAATGACGCTGTGGCTGGTTACACCTGGGTGACGCGTCGACAACATTGTTCCCATCTCCCACCTCGCCTTCTTCTCCTGAAAATCGACTTACGTCGTTGCCATTTTCACGAAACTAACGTTTAGCAAACACACACTATTATTTTCATGATGTTTATGTTAAAGGCCACCGAGTTTGATTTCTGCCCCAGATCATCGATATCTGAGAGGCGACAGTAGCATCAACTGACCCTCCGCATTTCTACCAAAAACTTAAACACACGCGGGCAAATCTAGCCAACAAGCCAACTCGTAAAGCACTCATGAACAAATCTTGCCAGTTATACCTGAAAACTTAAACAAAGACAGATTTCAAATATGGCATACTAAATCGGGGGACAACCCATCGAAATTACCGCCTAAGGCCCTAGCTACACATAGAAACAGTAAATTAAAACCAGTAAAAAATTGTAACAAAAAACAAAGAGTAGTCAAATCAAACCTTGATGCATACGTGCACGCCTTCATGGTCTCGACAACAAGCGGGCCAATACTAGCAGATGAACCCTAAATTCCCCACCGTTCAATCGCCTCGACAAGGTCGGCGACGACAATGCCCTCTCTCTCCTTTTCCCGATCTGGCTCTGGGTGGGCTCATAGAAATTAAAATGAGAAAATAATTATAAATACTAGGTCGGAGCCCACACATGACAAAAAGTCAAGCACGCATCTCAACACAAATCCGATAGACAAGAAAGCCACTGTTATAAAGCAGACTTTTGGTGCACGTTTTTCTCTCCAGCTCCACTACTATTAAACAAGCGAGTTGAGGCAAAAAAAACATTAGACCTCAGCCATATATACACCATTCATCAATGGACCAGATTGTTTCAATGTTGTATCACATCAAATTCACATATTTACTAATTAATTTTAATAATCTCCATAACACATTAATTAGGAATCATTGCACCTTAATTACCTCTCATTTGAAAAAAGTCGTCATACAATATATCGCTTATCATCTACAGAACACCTTAATTAGGAATCATTGCACCTTAATTACATCTTCATTAGAAAACAAATTGCCGCACCATATATCATGTATATTCTCCAGAACACCTTAATTAGGAATCATTGCATCTTAATTATACATTCATTAGGAAACAAATCTTTACACCACGTATCATCTTGAGAACATTTTAATTATAACCTCATTTGGAAATAAATCGTCACACCATATATCACGTAATTGAAAAACATATTAGCAAAAAATCATGTGTCGCACACCTCCCACCATTGTAGCCCCTCCTCCAAAACTGCCTCCACTCATGTAAAAAACTTCTGCACTGTATCCCCATGCTCACTGTAGCGAACTGACCCAAAATGGTCAAGTCTCTGTGTATCTGTACCATCCCTGGCACACACAGTACATCAATGTATATATCAAAGTTCAAATCACACCTGGTTTATTACATCGAAATCTCATATAGAGTCTTTATTACAAAATAAATTTGGCTGAAGGCCAACTCATGAGATAAAACTACTGCGGAAGACATAGAAGATAGCGAGTCCATCCGACTCCAATGGCATATCACCGAGCGTAGAACGTTGCCTCACTCCTAGTCGGAATAATCCTCTGAAATGTGAGACGTTCACTAGTAGAAAAAGGCCCATTTGTCCCGGTTCCAGAGGCCCATTTGTCCCGGTTCTGGAACCGGGACTAAAGGGTCGGGACTAAAGCCCAAAACCTTTAGTCCCGGTTTGCTTACGAACCAGGACCAAAGGCCCACCACGTGGCCGCTGCGGGGAGCCCAGGCAGGAGGACCTTTAGTCCCGGTTGGTAACACCAACCGGGACCAAAAGGCATCCACGCGTCAGCATCTGGCAGGAGCTGGGGTTTTTTTTTTGAAAGGGGGGGGGGGGGGTTAGGGGGTTTTGTAGGGTTAATTTAGGGGTTTCATATTGTGTTAGGTAGCTAATAGAGAGAAGTGTCCTCTCTTTCTCCGTGCTTGGTCGACGCTAGCTACTATAGAGAGAACTCGACACGCTAGCTAGTAAGCAAATGAAGGAACCATTAAGTACATAAGATCGTCATGAACATATATAGAGAGAAGTGATCGACCTCTCTTTCTCCGAGAGATTGGTCGAACAACAAGTTTTTGTATATCTATCCGACGCTACTATATATATACAATATAACATCTTTTACAATCCCTAACATCATGTACCTAAGATCCAATCACAAATTCGCATGGTATTCTCCGTCTTTAGGTATGACGTGGTCAAGAAAGAATCCCGCCAATTCCTCTTGAATTGCTCGTATGCGATCATGTGGTAGGAGTTCATCCCGCATCTGCCAGATCTAATTTAAAGAAGGGGGTCAATACATGCATATATATGAATAAAACTCAACACAATTGATGGTAATATATAAAATAAAATTGTGAATATTATTTACGTACTTCAAATTGTTTGTCAGAGAAGCCCTGCTCAGAGGTCGAGTGGCGAATGAACTCGCATACGTAGTATGCACATAAAGAAGTCCCTTCTTTCTGGTACAAGCACTTTACGAGAATAGAGTTCAATCAAACTGATAAGCAAGCATGGTAATGATATATTGATGAAAATTTGAATCAATTAGAGATGCGCGGAACTAGCTAGTACTACTTACTTTGGGGTGCGTAAATCGCAACTCCTTGTTTAGACCGGGAACCTTTCGGGTGAACTTCTTCCAAACCCTGCCAGGCAAAGAAAATGATTACTTGATATCAGGAAATTAACGAAAGTTGCATGCCGATATGGTCCCGGTATTGACTGAACTTACTTCTTGAGCATTGCAGTCATGTCCGCATAATTCTCGGGATCTTTACGTCTCGAGTCTAAGACAGTTACTAATGCCCCGTCAAGCTTAATGGATAGCAGAATAAAGTGGTAACTGCGCACGCATATATAACTCATCAATTACATTACTTAACCTCGAGTAAGCGAAACCGAGTATACAGAGAAGACAGCAACACTCACTTGAAGTTGTAAGGAAAGAGTATTTCCCTTTTGTTTTGATGTATAAGGAACGACTTTAGCAAGTTCTTCTCGGTCTCTTTGATTGAGTTTCGTACCGTCCATTCATTTACGGCATCTGGGCTAATGAACCCAACGTCGAAGATGCCTAGTTTTTTGCATTCGACGATCTTCAATCTGCATAATATAGTGAGGATAATTATATATACATGCAATGAACAAGCTGAGCTAGAGACTTAACTATAGAAGTAATACTTACAGACAGTAGGCAGTCATGAGTTGTTTGTCGAGGGCCCGTTGATTGTATAACTGAAATAACTCCACAAATTCAACAGGCATCACGGAAAGTCCAATGAATTCGTGCTCTGGTTTCACTGCCATATACATAGTGTCTCTCCCAGACTCCCTGCAGGTTTTCATGTACCACTCATGCAATTTGTACATCATCGTTGTTAGAGGAGGATGATCAGGTTTGACGAGAGGCTTCCCGTGCAAGTATTCATATTCTTTTGTTACCTCAGCCGTTTGAAAAATTACATCATCCCCCAAGTAATCACCAGGATTGGTACCGGGCACCATCCCCGGATTATTAGCGACGATATCGCTAGACACCTTGAGCGGGGGGCACGATTGCTTCTCCTGTTCGCCGAGCTGGGGAATTGTTTTCCCACTTCTTCGTTCTGCTAACCTTGCATCACTAGAAGTACTTCCCGACCGCCGCGCTTCTTCATATGTCTTTTTAATAATCCGGACATAGTTGGAATCCGGCGGAGGCAGTGGTGGTCGCTTCAGGGCATCGATAGTGCGCTTCACTTTCACCGGATCTAGCTTCTCCTTCGGAGGTGGAGTTTTCTTTGCAAAATGGGCCCTCAATTGCTCCTGACATATCTCCTCGTTTTCAGACTCGGTCCTCTCATATGGTAACTTTTCCAGAGGCTTGAGAGATGGACCGTATCTGTATTCCCTCCCGCCTGTGCTTGTACTGCTAGCCGCCGGAGCGGCGGCGTCTCTCTTCCGTCGTTGCTTACGAGGCGGAGAAGGAGGTGGAGTGCTCCGACGCGCCGGAGGAGCTGGAGCGGCGGCGTCTGTCTTCCGCCGTTGCTGACGAGGCTGGGGAGGAGGAGCCGGAGAAGGAGGCGGGGTCCCCTGATCACTCGCCGGAGGAGGAGGAGGACGAGGCGGAGAGCCCTGATTCGCCTGAGGAGGAGGAGGAGGCGGAGGCGTCCAGTTTGGAAGCTTGATGTACTCCTTTTGCCATAGACATGTACTCCTCAGAGCACGAGCCAGCTTATTCTCTCCTTCACCTGTAGACCGGTCAAGCTCGAGCTCCTCAAATCCCTCCATTACTTCATCCACCATCACAACAGCATAGCCATGTGGAATCGGTGAGCAGTGAAAAGTTCCGTTGGGTTGAGGAGGTGCAACAGAGCCGACAGCCGCCTTGAAAGTGAGGTTCCGGCATTTCGTCATGAGCTCGCAATGTTGAGCCTCCGTGATAGTATCCACGGGGTAGATAGGAGCCGTGAAGTCAGGCTGAACGAGCTCCGTGGAAGCGACGCTGCTTCTCCGCTGAGATGGCGGGTTAGCTTCGTGCCGCAGAGATGGTTGGCCGGCAGCTCGCTGGCTCTCAGCTTCCTCTAGCTTTTGTAGTCTTGCATTCAGCTTCTGAATTTCGCTCAGCTCCGCTTTCCTCTTTCTCTCCCAGCTTCTGTAACCGCATGCGTCGTGAAACCCAACCTTCCACGGAATGGAGCCTGGTGTGCCTCGTGTTCGTCCAGGGTGCTCAGCATTCCCTAGGGCCTCAGTCAGCTCGTCCTTCTCTCTGTCGGGAATGAACGTCCCTTCCTACGCTGCGGTGATATACTCCTGAAGCTTGTTCATGGGTATCGCAAGTTGCTCGTTCGTCCAACGGCACTTCCCTGTTTCAGGGTCCAAAGTTCCCCCAACCCCGAAGAACCAAGTCCTTGAACGGTCTGGCCAGTTCAATGTCTGTGGTATGACGTTTTTAGCAATCAGGTCATTCTCAGCTTTGTCCCACAACGGCCGGGCTTTGAGGTAGCCACCTGACCCGTGTGATGGTGATACTGCTTCTTTGCAACATTGATCTTGTTTGTCTCTGACATTTTCTTACTCTGGTCCGATGTCTTGTAGGCCACAAATGCGGGCCAGTGATCACGTATCTTCTCAAATCGGCCGGTGAATTCTGGAGTCTCCCCTTTGTCGACAAACTTTTATTTCAACTCATTCTTCCACCTCCGGAATTGATCTGCCATCTTCTTAAGAGCACACGCCTTGACCAGTGGCTCTATAACTGGCTTATTCGGATCCTCCTCTGGCGGTAGGGTGAAATTTGCCTTCAGCGCGGTCCAAAGATCATCTTTCTGTCTATCGGTGACATAATCACCATCAGGGGCGCCGTCCTTAGGCTTATTCCATTGCTTGATGCTGATCGGGATGTAGTCCCTAACAATAGCTCTGCACTGAGCAGAAAATGCGTCCTTGGTCCGCTTGTGTTCAATCGGATGGCCATCGTGCACGAGTGCTGTGATCGTGAACCTTTCTTCCTTGCGCAACCTCTTCTTCGGGCCTCGTCTCGTTACCGAAGTTTGGCTCGATCCGGAGGGCTATAAAAGAAGAAAGAAGAGTTAATTAATATATGTACATACCAAAACAATTAATGCATCAATTAGCTAGTCAGCACGGGCTTAATTAATATATATACCTCGCCGGACTTTGCAACAGCTCCCTCCTCCGTTCGGTCACCGGAGCCGTCATCATGGTCTCCTTCTTCCTCCGGCATTCGGTCACCGGAGCCATCATGATCATGTCCTTCCTCCTCCATTGTTCGATCACCGGAGCCATCAACCTCTCCTTCCAGACCATCGGTGTCGTTGAGATACGACAAGATATCACGTCCGTCGTGGATTATGTCCCCCAACAACTGTTCTTTTTCCATGTCTCTTGGATCCATAGTTTCTGCAAATATTACAACATGGCAATTAATATACAAACATGAATGTCCGACGTCCGGACCGCCTCTCTCATGAATGTACGACGCCCGGTTTGGGGTGGCCTCGACAACACTTGTAGGGTTTGGGTGGGGGGGTATATCGACAACGCTTTTTTTCTCGGGTTTGGGTGGCCTCGAGAGTTGGTCGCCCGGTATATCGGGGAGGGGGTATATCGACCCCCCCTCATGTCGAAGTTATCGGGGAGGGGGTATATCGACCCCCCCCCCATGTCGAAGTTATCGGGGAGGGGGTATATCGACAACGACCTACACACATGGAAAAAAATGCTATCCATCTTTACATACATAGCCACATACATATATTATATATTTTCATTAACTCATGACATATTTTCATTATATTTTTCTTTCTTTAACTCAACGACAATGACATACATACATGGAAAAAATGTATATCGACCCCCCCCCTCATGTCGAAGTTATCGGGGAGGGGGCGATCTCTTTCTCGTTATTTTTCGTGTGTCCGTGTCGCCGTATCCGTGTCCGTGTCCGTGTCGCCGTATCCGTGTCCGTGTCGCCGTATCCGTGTCCGTGTCCGTGTCCGTGTCACCGTATCCGTGTCCGTGTCGCCGTATCCGTGTCCGTGTCGTGTCACCGTATCCGTATTCGTGTCCGTGTCCGTGTCTGTGTCCGTGTCCGTGTCCGTGTCCGTGTCCGTGTCGCCGTATCCGAGCAAGGACCATGGGAAAGGGGGGGCTCACTGGGGGGCGGCGACGGGGAGGCGACGGGGCGGCGATGGGGCGGCGCGGCGACGGGGACGGGGCGGCGACGGGGCGGCTCGGGGCGACGGGGACGACGACGGCGACGGGGACGGGGACGGGGCGGCACTGCGACGGGGACGGCGCGGCGACGGGGACGGCGCGGCGACGGGGAGGCGACGGGCCCGGGGCGGCGACGGGCGGCGCGCGGCGACGGGGACGACGACGGCGACGGGGACGGGGCGGCGACGGGGACGGGGCGGCGACGGGGACGGGGTGGCGCGGCGACGGGGACGGGGCGGCGCGGCGACGGGGACGGGGCGGCGACGGCGACGGGGACGGCGCGGCGACGGCGACGGCGACCTCGGGGCAGCTCGGGGTGGCGCGCGACGGGGACGACGACGGCACGGCGACGGGGAGGCGACGGGGCGGCTCGGGGCGGCGCGTGGCGACGGCGACGAGGAGCGGGCGGCAACGGCGACGAGGAGCGGCGCGGCGACGGGGACGGGGCGGCGACGGGCTCGGGGCGGCGACGGGGAATGGCAGATGAAAACTGAAATTTTCTAAGTGTTTACTTATATACAAGAAGCATTGGTCCCGGTTGGTGGCATCAACCGGGACCAATGCCCACCTTTAGTCCCGGTTGGTGCCACCAACCGGGACCAAAGGTCTCTTTTCAGCAGCCCAAAGGGCGGGAAGCAGAGACCTTTGGTCTCGGTTGGTGGCACCAACCGGGACCAAAGGTGGGCATTGGTCCCGGTTGGTGCCACCAACCGGGACCAAAGGTGGGCATTGGTCCCGGTTGGTGGCACCAACCGGGACCAAAGCCCTGTTCCTGGCACGGTGGGAGTTTAGTCCCACCTCGTCGAGCGAGGAGCAGTCGTACTGGTTTATAAGCGCGGCTGCACCCACCGTCTCGAGCTCCTCTCTACCGCAGGCTTACTGGCCTAACAGCTTTGCAACTGCCTGTGGGCCTATTGGGCCTTCTGCGGGCTTGAATGCCGTGGTGGCCTAGTAGGCGGCATTTTTTTTCCAGTATTTTTGTTTTGTTTTTTGCTTTATTTATTTTTTTAATTTTTTTCCAATATTTTTCTACTGTTATTTTAGTTCATTCTTTTTAACAAATAAATACTTTGATAATTTTAGTTGCATAATTTCCATTATTTTGTTTTGTTTTTTTCTTGATTTATTTTTGTTTTATTTTTTGCTTTATTTATTTCCAGTGTGTTTTATCATTATATTCTTTTTGCTATTAATGTTTTGAACAAAAAATACTTGGATAATTTTAGTTGCATAATTTCCATTATTTTTGTTTTGTTTTTTTCTTTATTTATTTTTGTTTTATTTTTTGCTTTATTTATTTCCAGCGTGTTTTATCATTATATTCTTTTTGCTATTAATGTTTTGAACAAAAAATACTTTGATAATTTTAGTTGCATAATTTTTATATAATTATAGTTTCAAAAATACTAGAGGTTTATAAAAGCTTTTTAGTTGATTCTTTTTTGAACTCCACTCCCACGATATTTTGATAGAAATTAAAAAGCACTTCAAATGAACTCTGAAAAGGTTGAAAGTTGGCATGGTATCATCATTTCACCGACATAGCATGTGCTAAAAAGTTGAGTGGGTTACGGCAAAAACTGGATGCACTTCGTGTACAAAATGGACAATCTCTTCCAAAGTATCACGGTTTCGGACGGAAACTCATCTGTTACAAAGGGATTTCATTTTTTTTGAACTTATTTGAACTCCATACTTTTTGTGTGTTCAAAATGCACCATTCAAAGCCACATCATCAATTTTCAACCCTTTCTGACTTCATTTGGTAATTTTCATGCATTTACTGGTTTTTTTGAGCTAAATGACCCTGAAATTGAAAAGCACTACAAATGAACTCTGAAAAGGTTGAAAGTTGGCATGGTATCATCATTTCACCCACATAGCATGTTATAAAAAGTTGAGAGGGTTACGGCAAAAACTGGATGCACTTCGTGTACAAAATGGACAATTGAGCATCATCCTTTCTATTTGTCTTTTGTTTGTTTCTAAGTGTGTCTGTAAAAATGGAGTTGGAAAAATGAAATATACCGTCGGAAAATGAAAGGATTTCTAGATAGATCAACAAAACACACGGTTTCCCCTGCATACAGCCCGACGGTGGCTCATGAGTGCCCGCATATGAAATGCACCGTCAGACTGTATGCAGGGAATCCGAATGATTTGTATTCGGTCGATGAACTAAAGGATTTCTAGATAGATCAACAAAACACACGGTTTCCCCTGCATACAGCCCGACGGTGGCTCGTGAGTGCCCGCATATGAAATGCACCGTCAGACCGTATGCAGGGAATCCGAATGATTTGTATTCGGTCGATGAACTAAAGGATTTCTAGATAGATCAACAAAACACACGGTTTCCCCTGCATACAGCCCAACGGTGGAAATATGAAATGCACCGTTGGACCGTATGCAGGGAATCCGAATGATTTGAATCGGAATGAGTACACACAGTAAGTGTCGAACATGTCCGAGAGGTGGGTTATATATAGGGTCGTGTGCCTCTTTAGTCCCGGTTGCTAGCACGAACCGGGACTAGTCATTATAGTGCTGATCCAACAGCTCACAAGCGCTTGAAAGAAACACACGATCCGTGTGCTTCTTCCTGATTGGTACGACCTTCACCGCCCAAGGTTATAAAGAGTTGAGAGGGGTACGGCAAAAACTGGATGCACTTCATGTACAAAACGGACAATCTCTTTCGAAGTATTAGGGTTTCATACGAAAACTCATCTGTTACAAAAGGCATTTCATTTCTTCACATGTAACTGCAATGATATAGTTGTGGAGAGAAAGTCTTCACTTTTTCTTCGCTTGTGTCCTTTGCTTATTGCGCCGTAACCATGGATAATCTTCATCGTTTAAGAGGGTGCTTGGGTCAGCCTTGACTTTGAAGGGAGGAATTTCATGAAACTTTTCATAATCTCCAGACATGTCTGTCTTGCCCTCCAATCCCACGATGTCTCTTTTTCCTGAAAGAACTATGTGGCGCTTTGGCTCATTGTATGATGTATTCGCTTCCTTATCTTTTCTTTTTCTCGGTTTGGTAGACATGTCCTTCACATAGAAAACCTGCGCCACATCATTGGCTAGGGCGAATGGTTCGTTTGTGTACCCAAGATTGTTCAGATCCACTGTTGTCATTCCGTACTGTGGGTCTTCCTGTACCCCGCCTCCTGACAGATTGACCCATTTGCACTGAAACAAAGGGACCTTGAAATAATGTCCATAGTCAAGTTCCCATATGTCCACTATGTAACCATAATATGTGTCCTTTCCCCTATTGGTTGCTGCATCAAAGCGGACACCGCTGTTTTGGTTGGTGCTGTTTTGATCTTGGGCGATCGTGTAAAATGTATTCCCATTTATCTCGTACCCTTTGTAAGTCAATACAGTCGAAGATGGTCCCCTGGCCAACGAGTACAACTCATCAGAAACAGTGTTGTCACCCATGAGACGTGTTTGCAACCAACTGCCGAAAGTCCTGATGTGTTCATATGTAATCCAGTCGTCACACTGCTCCTGGTGTTTGGAGCGCAGAATATTCTTGTGTTCATCGACATACGGGGTCACCAAGGTAGAATTCTGTAGAACTGTGTAGTGTGCTTGAGACCAAGAATGCCCGTCCCTACATATTATTGAGTCCGCTCCTAGCGTGCCTTTTCCAGTCAGTCTCCCTCATACCGTGATTGAGGGAGACCAATCTTCTTAAGGTCAGGAATGAAGTCAACACAAAACCCAATGACATCCTCTGTTTGATGGCCCATGGAGATGCTTGCTTCTGGCCTAGCGCGGTTACGAACATATTTCTTTAAGACTCCCATGAACCTCTCAAAGGGGAACATATTGTGTAGAAATACAGGGCCCAAAACGACAATCTCGTCGACTAGATGAACTAGGACGTGCGTCATGATATTGAAGAAGGACGGTGGGAACACCAGCTCGAAACTAACAAGACATTGCACCAAATCACTCCTTAACCTTGGCAGGATTTCTGGATCGATCACCTTCTGAGAGATTGCATTGAGGAATGCACATAGCTTCACAATGGCTAATCAAACGTTTTCAGGTAGAAGCCCCCTCAATGCAACCGGAAGCAGTTGCGTCATAATCACGTGGCAGTCATGAGACTTTAGGTTCTGGAACTTTTTCTCTGCCATATTTATTATTCCCTTTATATTCGACGAGAAGCCAGACGGGACCTTCATACTGAGCAGGCATTCAAAGAAGATTTCCTTCTCTTCTTTGGTAAGAGCGTAGCTGGCAGGACCTTCATACTGCTTTGGATGCATGCCGTCTTTTTCATGCACACGTTGCTGTTCCTCCCGTGCCTCCGGTGTATCTTTTGTCTTCCCATACACTCCCAAGAAGCCTAGCAGGTTCACGCAAAGATTCTTCGTCACGTGCATCACGACGATTGCAGAGCGAACCTCTAGGTCTTTCCAATAGGGTAGGTCCCAAAATATAGATTTCTTCTTCCACATGGGTGCGCGTCCCGCATCGTCAATCGGAACAGATAGTCCGCCAGGACCCTTTCCAAATATTACTTGTAAATCATTGACCATATCAAGTATTGTAGGGTAACGCAGCAGAAAACAAAAAATTTCCGACCTACGCACCAGCCCAGGACCACTATGGAGACTGCATACAAGGTTTGATCATTTTCGTTACCGACTCGTAGCGCAGCGGAAGTAGAGTCGATGACGATCGGCGGTGCAGATCCCCGCAGCTAGGATTTTACAACCTCCCAACCGCGAGGATGTATACCCTCATCTGCCCCGCGGACAGCCCTCCGGGAGGCGGTCACACAGTCCCCCGGACGGTGTCGCGGACAGCCCTTCGGGAGGACCTCCGAAACTCGGACTGTCACTCGGACAGCCCTTCGGGAGGACCTCCAAAACTCGGACGGTCACACGGACAGCCCTTCGGGAGGCACTCTCGAACTAAGACCGAAACTACGATCTCTCTACAGAGTTGCACACATACGGTGTCATCTATCCGGCAGGGCTTCGCCGTCCAGAACTAGTTCCTGCCGGAACCCAGACAGCCTTTCGGCTCTACGAAACTATTTCGCTGGGAGGGAGAGAAGAATGCCAGATCATGCATGGCTTTGTGTATGAGAGCAAGAGTGTGTGAGATGGCAGCCCACTCACCTCCTATTTATAGGAAAACCAAGGGGTAGGGTGGTTTTACAAGAAAACCCAAAACCCACATGGAAAGGAGTCCTTCCCAAGGACCTAAAAGGTGAAACCAAGGAACAAGGGGGACTCCATGAAGGAGTCCACCATGTGGCCGGCCACACCCTCATGTGGGGCCCCAAAATTGGCCCCTATCCATCCATGTCATCCCCAAGATCTTTTGGAGCAAAGCCCCAAAAGGTGGCTTTCCAAAAATATCCCAAAAAGCACTTTCACTATTCACGACGACATTTTTCAGCGTCTGATCGAACTGAAAATATTCATGTGGGCTTAGAACAATTCTAGTACCCACCAAAATAATTTTCAACGCGAGCCGGAACAATTCTGGTTTAGTGATTTCATCTGCGAAAAGCATCTGAAGCGGTTTCGGCAGCTCCGGAACATTTCCGGTTTTCATCCCGGAAAATTCCAGAAAGTTTCCAGAATGATTCTGGCACCCTCCAAGAATTATCAGGCATGTGCCAAAACCAATTTGACTTTATGGTATCCTCTGAAACAACTTTTCAGTTTCACCGGAACTCATCCGGTGACCTCTCTGCGGAACTTTTCCGCTGTCCGAAACTTTTCCGGCGTGCGAAACTTTTTCGGTGATTTTCTCTCAGACTCCCTGTCTAGTATTCAGCAGATAGATGACCCTTAAGCGTGTGACCCTATAGGTTCGGTGAAGCATAGACATGACCCGGAACCCCTTCCGATCAATGATCAACATCGGAGCCGTGGACACCCATATCGATCCCTATACCCACACGAATAAATATTCGAGTGAACCTCCAGTTGCCGTGAGCTATTCCTGTTGCTTCGCGATATGTTACAATTACCCGAGGTGAGAAACATCGGCATCCTCGTGGATCAACACTTGTCCACAATGCCAGTTACCTCATTGCCAGTATTGTTCTCTTTTCTCGTTCCCGTGTTCCGGCATCCCTGTGATCAAATCACCATGTGTCTGGCCAGACGATGATGGATACCGTAACACCGAGAGGGCCCAGAGATATCTCTCCATCGTCGGAGGAGCAAATCCCAATCTTGAGCTATCAATTCCCTTGACATACTTTTCCATGAACCCGTAAGCCGCCGTAATAGCCACCCATTTACGGATGACGTTTAACAAACCCCAAAGTTCATGAAGCAAGCATGAAGAAACTCGAGACTCTCATGGTCTAAGGAATTATGCAAACATTAACTTCTCTGTGTTATTAACCATAAACTTATGACGAATGTATCTCATAGCATAACATCAATCGGGTCGATTCAACACAAATGTTCTTCTAACATTGTGCCCTCAAAATTGCCGGCATAGCCATGCCCATGATCAGGAAAACAGGATCATCATGCAATACTTGAGCCAGTCTTAGAGGCCAGACTAGGAATACATTTTACCGTTTATTATCCCACACGTGCACATGAGTTTCCCTCCAAGCCTCGTTTTATTTGTAGACTCGAGAATCATTGCAGTTATAGCATGGAACATAAACATAATTATGAACAGGGAGATAATCAATAACATTTATTATTGCCTCTAGGGCATATCTCCTACAGACTCTCACTTGCACTAGAGTCAATAATCTAGTCAATGCTAATGCACTTTATACTTATAGCATACCGGTGTAAAATATGCTTCGCTTGTGGTATAGCCTGATGTCCAACGGATCTGACAACTTCAGCTCCGTGTGTAACTTTGCATATCCTCGCGTTTTCACGCTTTCACAAAATTCATATTTTGTGTGGACTTGGCTTTGCATATGTGTGTATCATTGTTCGAAACCTGATTCCTCAGAGTGAGCTATGGAGCAACTATCTGCAATAGTGTCCCATAGATCAAAACCATCTTGGAACCATACTAAGTTCATGAATGAACTATATGATTCAACACCTTCTTTGTCGCTTCTAAAGCGTCAACATACTTAGCCTTTGTTATAGAATTCGCCACAGTATTTTGTTTGGAACAATTTCCAACTACCGTGCCACCATATTGTGTATTACACAAAACCCTTAACTTAAATCGAAAATCGCATGGAGCATTGATGAAGACTGTATCGATGTAATTACTTACAACGAGCACTTCATAATCTCTGCTTGCGAGAAAACATGTCATCAGTACTACTCTAGTACTCAGTGACATCTTTCACTGTTGTCCTATGATCAGTACTTTGATCACTTTGGTATCTATACTCGCAACAACTTTGGAGTATTGGACATATCTGGTTGTTTTACATACCATGGAATACATGATTAATCCAAACACAAGAGTGTGTGGAATCTCCATCATGTATTTTACTCATCAGTGTTTTGGGACACCGAGTCTTGCAAAAACTCTTTCCATGTGACTTCGGCAAGAATCACTCCTTGGCTTTTTAAATGCCAAAAAGTTTTTAGCATCTTGTCAATATGTATTCATTGCTTAGCCCCATTAGGTAAATCTATCTCCATAGATCATCATGCCTAATATTGAGGCTATTTAGCCTAAGCACTTCATCGAAAAACTATTTTCGAATGAAGTCCTAATTCGTGTCAAGAAATTTATTTCCAATTAACAATGTGTCAAGTACACACGGTTTTTAGAAATATTATTATGCTCCCACTTACTTTCTTGAATCACAAGCATCTTCGATACCCATTTGATGAAGTCAAACCCCTTTGACCATTCCATGAAAAACGAAGATTCCAACTCCACTTTGCTCTCTTCTGTCCATCGCTGGAACTCTGAAGTTTGCATACTTACTAGCATCCTCTGGATCGACAAATTACTTTGGACTGTATCACATACAAGTCCTAGGTTTCATTTCCATCAGATGGAAATCCTTTCGTCAGCCATGTTTCATATCTCACGATTGAAATATGTATTAATTGCTAGTTCAACCCGAACCGATTGCAACAAGTCGAGCTTTATGGATAAACATTTTATCCGTGTCAGTTTTTAGTTCCATAAATATTCGTTAGACTCTAAGTCTTCCGAAAGGTGTATCAAGATTTTAATCTCGAATCACTTATATGGAAACTATCTCGGATTGTATTGGCATTTAGCCAATTCCGGAGTCAGGGCCCATCACTGCTTCCTTGTGTATCGTAGGTATACTATTGTCTAACAACAATATCTCGTTAGCGCACCTGAGAGGTTTGCACGAGCCTTGCCTACGAGGTTCAGCTGCAAGTTCGACCGAAGTCCATACATTTTATTGTAGAAACTTCCGTATCAGTCGCAGTAGGAAACTTCGGAATCACTTCCAAGGTTCCTTTCCTTTGACCTGATGACGAAGATACTGGTTATCTCGTCGAGTTGCACTGTCCTCCCACTCACCTTTTGTAAGAACTATTCTCTTTAAAAGCATACCGTTTTGTGGCAAAACTATTTGCCTCGGTATAGTGAGGGAGGAATACCCAATGACTTGGGATAACCTACAAAGTAGCACTTGTCTGATTTGGAATAGGTTTGTAACCTTTTACACAAGCCCCATATTCCAAATGTTAAGAAAAGATTTAACATGGTTGGGCGTACCATACCATAGCGTCATTTCAACAGACCCGATGGATCTCTTTTCAGTGTAAAAGCCGTAGTCTCTAAAGCATCACCTTTTAAAAGGGGTAACGGCAAATTTATTTATGTCATCTTTGATCTTACCATGTCATAAATGGTTTGATTACATCTTCACGGACTTTCCACCTGCAGTGGTGTTCCAGGAGGTGCAAGTTATGAAACCCCTTTCACAACTCATCAGACATTCGCTAAACTTGTAACTCAAATATTCCTTTCTGCAATCGAATTGTAGAAACATAATTTTCTTGTTACAATAACTTCTACTTCATTTTTGAAAACCTTATGAATGAATTCAAAAGATCCAGACTTACGTCTCAACAAGTAAATATCCATATATCTACTTGAGTCATTTCTAAAGATAGATAAATCCACTACTTGCAACAACATTTATTGGACTACACACATCATAATGTATGATTACCAATATGTTCTTTGCTCGTTCCTTATGGCCTGTGAACGGTATTTCAGTCACTTCACCTTTCAGAGGAAAGTTGCAAGTGTCAGATGATTCAAAATCAAACGACTTCAAAATCCATCATAATGGAATTTTCCATGCGGGTTTCTCCAATGTGACCAAATGCAGTGCCACACTTGTGTGGTATTCTTTTAGTCTTGCGACATTTACCGTCAGTGTTATGGATGTATCATATTTCCATCAATATTCATAACATACATCCCATCTTTGATGGAAGCATGGCCCTTCATGTTATTCATAACACCGAACATCAAAAGTTCTCTTATGAACAACCTTCTTGCAAGATACCTTATGCAAAGGGCTAGAGCGTGAAACTCTAAAATGAATTATGAAAGTAAACCCAGAGGTAATGTATTATTTATCAATATTCATAACATACGTCTCATTAATAATGAAAGTATGGCCCTTATGTTATTCATAACACCGAACATCAAAAAATCCTCTTATGAATAACCTTCTTGCAAGATACCTTATGCAAAGGGCTAGAGTGTATGAAACTCTAAATGAATTATGAAAGTAAATACAGAGGTAATGTATTAATATCAATATTCATAACATACATCTCATTCATAATGAAAGTATGGCCCCTACGTTATTCATAACATCGAACATCAAAAGTTCTCTTATGAATAACCTTCTTGCAAGATACTTTATGCAATGGGCTAGAGTGTAAAACTCTAAAATGAATTATGAAAGTAAATACATAGGGAATACACTAATGGAAGGTATAGTAACATTTACTATGTTCCCTGTGTGTATCTTAACCTCATTCCTGGCTAGTCTTTCAGGCCATAGTAGTTCTTACATCGAGTTGCAACAGAATGCAATCAAGCGGGTATCTTTGTGATCAACTCACAATACCCAAGAATTAGTGATTAACATGTTTAACCATAATTCCCAAGAACTATATCTTTAACCAGCCTTCTATACATCAAAAACTTGTATGACATTCATACATGAGCTGGATATCCCAGTCTTCTTTCCTTTTGCCATTATACTTCTAACAGTTTTAACTTTTAGTATTTCTCCTACTCTCAGAAGAAGCATCCAACTTAAGAGTGGCGTTAGCCCCGGACTTCCTAGGCGTGAAAGTTTCACTAACACCCTTCGGACACTTCCTTTCTCTTTAAGTTGTTGTTTTATTCACCATCATCATATGACAGGCGTTCTTCTGGATCCCTCTCTTATCAGTCTAATGCATAGTAAACTCCTTTACTAATAGTTTGCAAACAAACATTGCTTTGGATATCTCATATCTTTTAGCCTTTGTCTGTCTCTGAAAATGATTTTCAGATTCCATGAATATCACATAACTATCCAAACTTTCGAAGTTCGGGTCTCATGGAAGCAAACGTATTGTACTTGACTGAAACAGAATTCTAGCTTTTGGATCGAAGGACGAGAGTCACATGATCCATAGCATTAGCGGGAGAATACCGAAAGTATGCGATAGGACAAAGTCCTTCTCGGCACTCTTGAGGACAATCCTCACATTACGTTACCAACCGTAAAGTTTTAACCAGATATTTAACAGCTATTCAATTTTAATAGGGAAGGTGGAAATGCGAGCCATTATTCTACAACTATTTTGCAAATTGCACTTAGACAGAGTTCAAAATTAATTGCACTGAGAATTAAACAAGTTAATTCTAAAGTGCGCTCCCACTCAAATCAATATCTCTCATAATTGATTGTGAGTGATTCAAGACCCGCATATCCATTCAACGTCACGGTTCGAGATGAACACCCATGGCGTGAACTTCAATCGGTAGGCAAACTTGCCGATCACATCTCTATGCGATTTTTGTTCATCTTTCGATGCGTGTGTTCCGAGCTCATGACTTTCATGCCTGAACGTCAAGACAACCAAGTGATCTCGCTGCGAGGTCTCAACTCACCCGCCTCACACATCCCTAATCGTTCGCACCCATGGAGATCATGCAATGCCCCGAAAAGTTAGGTGCCGTGACGGTGCTACACTTGGGAGAACACTAACTACTTGATATTTTAGTGAGAGATCACCCTAATAAAAGCGACTACCGCGGAATCAAGAAGGGTGCATCATAAGGGATAAACATCTCAGGCAATTCATAATAGCATGATATGGTATAGCCCTTTCTGACGGAGAAGTCTTTCATTTCTTCGTCTTTGGCAATCGCGTTGGTGTTCACCTTCGCGAAGATTGCCACCACCTTGTCGATGCACCAAATAATATTGCTATCTCTATAGCTAATAAAATAAGTGCATTACATAAGGTTGACACGCAGGTCATTAAAGTGCAATCATATGGCTCCAGCCATCATGCCGAATCATGACACGCAGGTCAAGTTAATATTACATCATATAGTCATCTCATACATAATCAAATTAAATGAGCACTGCTATACCACATCATATGCGCATGCAAACCATCCTGCAAAACCAAGTTAGACGCCTCTAATTGGTTTATACAAAATTTTATTTTACGTGGCTTCTAAGGTTTCGAAACAAACCGAAGCTACCAACGTCCATCATCAAGCATGATAATCCAAGTCGCTAGATTAACATTCCAGGGTGTATGAAACACGAGATAATAAAATCTCGAGACCCATACTAAACTTTGTCATACGCGTGACCCCCGTGCAGATCATATCTGCATTGCCCTTTCGTCTGCGAAATTTCATCTTTCTTTTTAACTACGGTGGAATTCAATGAACTGTTAGCACTTCGTTGATCAATCAGGATCGCGGATTGCCAGAACATTGAAACTCCACCATACTGTTATCAAGATCAGAAATATGCAAATTCTAGGGAAGCAACAAGAACATCGGGTAACAGACTTCATCTGCTACCCGCACAAATAATTTTCAGCAATAGATCTCATCTACTACCTAATTATATTGTGCAACACCCATACATCTCTATGTATTCTAGATCGCAACCTGCATCTACGCATAGCACGGCTCTTGATGCCACTATAGGGTAACGCACCAGAAAACAAAAAATTTCCGACCTACGCACCAGCCCAGGACCACTATGGAGACTGCATACAAGGTTTGATCATTTTCGTTACCGACTCGTAGCGCAGCGGAAGTAGAGTCGATGACGATCGGCGGTGCAGATCCCCGCAGCTAGGATTTTACAACCTCCCAACCGTGAGGATGTATACCCTCATCTGCCCCGCGGACAGCCCTCTGGGAGGCGGTCGCACAGTCCCCCGGACGGTGTCGCGGACAGCCCTTCGGGAGGACCTCCGAAACTCGGACTGTCACTCGGACAGCCCTTCGGGAGGACCTCCAAAACTCGGACGGTCACATGGACAGCCCTTCGGGAGGCACTCTCGAACTAAGACCGAAACTACGATCTCTCTACAGAGTTGCACACATACGGTGTCATCTATCCGGCAGGGCTTCGTCGTCCAGAACTAGTTCCTGCCGGAACCCAGACAACCTTTCGGCTCTACGAAACTATTTCGCTGGGAGGGAGAGAAGAATGCCAGATCATGCATGGCTTTGTGTATGAGAGCAAGAGTGTGTGAGATGGCAGCCCACTCACCTCCTATTTATAGGAAAACCAAGGGGTAGGGTGGTTTTACAAGAAAACCCAAAACCCACATGGAAAGGAGTCCTTCCCAAGGACCTAAAAGGTGAAACCAAGGAACAAGGGGGACTCCATGAAGGATTCCACCATGTGGCCGGCCACACCCTCATGTGGGGCCCCAAAATTGGCCCCTATCCATCCATGTCATCCCCAAGATCTTTTGGAGCAAAGCCCCAAAAGGTGGCTTTCAAAAAATATCCCAAAAAGCACTTTCACTATTCACGACGACATTTTTCAGCGTCTGATCGAACTGAAAATATTCATGTGGGCTTAGAACAATTCTAGTACCCACCAAAATAATTTTCAACGCGAGCCGGAACAATTCTGGTTTAGTGATTTCATCTGCGAAAAGCATCTGAAGCGGTTTCGGCAGCTCCGGAACATTTCCGGTTTTCATCCCGGAAAATTCCAGAAAGTTTCCAGAATGATTCTGGCACCCTCCAAGAATTATCAGGCATGTGCCAAAACCAATTTGACTTTATGGTATCCTCTGAAACAACTTTTCAGTTTCACCGGAACTCATCCGGTGACCTCTCTGCGGAACTTTTCCGCTGTCCGAAACTTTTCCGGCGTCCGAAACTTTTTCGGTGATTTTCTCTCAGACTCCCTGTCTAGTATTCAGCAGATAGATGACCCTTAAGCGTGTGACCCTATAGGTTTGGTGAAGCATAGACATGACCCGGAACCCCTTCCGATCAATGATCAACATCGGAGCCGTGGACACCCATATCGATTCCTATACCCACACGAATAAATATTCGAGTGAACCTCCAGTTGCCGTGAGCTATTCCTGTTGCTTCGCGATATGTTACAATTACCCGAGGTGAGAAACATCGGCATCCTCGTGGATCAACACTTGTCCACAATGCCAGTTACCTCGTTGCCGGTATTGTTCTCTTTTCTCGTTCCCGTGTTCCGGCATCCCTGTGATCAAATCACCATATGTCTGGCCAGACGATGATGGATACCGTAACACCGAGAGGGCCCAGAGATATCTCTCCATCGTCGGAGGAGCAAATCCCAATCTTGAGCTATCAATTCCCTTGACATACTTTTCCATGAACCCGTAAGCCGCCGTAATAGCCACCCATTTACGGATGACGTTTAACAAACCCCAAAGTTCATGAAGCAAGCATGAAGAAACTCGAGACTCTCATGGTCTAAGGAATTATGCAAACATTAAATTCTCTGTGTTATTAACCATAAACTTATGACGAATGTATCTCATAGCATAACATCAATCGGGTCGATTCAACACAAATGTTCTTCTAACATTGTGCCCTCAAAATTGCCGGCATAGCCATGCCCATGATCAGGAAAACAGGATCATCATGCAATACTTGAGCCAGTCTTAGAGGCCAGACTAGGAATACATTTTACCGTTTATTATCCCACACGTGCACATGAGTTTCCCTCCAAGCCTCGTTTTATTTGTAGACTCGAGAATCATTGCAGTTATAGCATGGAACATAAACATAATTATGAACAGGGAGATAATCAATAACATTTATTGTTGCCTCTAGGGCATATCTCCTACAAGTATGTGATCACTAGTACGGCGGGCGGGCTTCTTCCGGTGATCTGCCTCACCTTTGAAATGCTTTCCTTTCTTTCGACATTGATGGTTGGTCGGAAGAAATCGACGATGCCCCAGGTACACATTCTTCCTGCATTTGTCCAAATATATACTGTCGGTGTCATCTAAACAGTGTGTGCATGCGTGGTATCCCTTGTTTGTCTGTCCTGAAAGGTTACTGAGAGCAGGCCAATCGTTGATGGTTACAAACAGCAACGCTCGTAGGTCAAATTCCTCTTGTGCATGCTCATCCCACACACGTACACCTCTTCCATGCCATAGCTGTAAAAGTTCATCAACTAATGGCCTTAGGTACACATCAATGTCATTGCCGGGTTGCTTAGGGCCTTGGATGAGCACTGGCATCATAATGAACTTACGCTTCATGCACAACCAAGGAGGAAGGTTATACATACATAGAGTCACAGGCCATGTGCTATGCTTGCTGCTCTGCTCCCCAAAATGATTAACGCCATCTGCACTTAAACCAAACCATACATTCCTCGGGTCACCTGTAAAGTCGCTCCACTTTCTCTCGATCTTTCTCCACTGCGACCCGTCAGCGGGTGCTCTCAACTTCCCGTCTTTCTTACGGTCTTTTTTGTGCCATTGCATCAACTCGGCATGCTTTTTGTTTCTGAACAGACGTTTCAACCGTGGTATTATAGGATCATACCACATCACCTTGGCAGGAACCCTCTTCCCGGTGCGCTGGCCCTCAACATCTCCATGGTCATCTCTTCTGATCTTATACCGCAAGGCACCGCATACCGAGCATGCGTTCAAATCCTCGTACGCACCGCGGTAGAGGATGCGGTCATTAGGGCATGCATGTATCTTTTGCACCTCCAATCCTAGAGGGCATAGAACCTTCTTTGCTTCGTACGTACTGCCGGGCAATTCATTATCCTTTGGAAGCTTATTCTTCATTATTTTCAGAAGCGAACTAAATCCCTTGTCAGATACACCATTGTCTGCCTTCCATTGCATCAATTCCAGTGTGGTACCGAGCTTTCTGTTGTCATCTTCGCAATTTGGGTACAACCCTTTTTTGTGATCCTCTAACATGCGATCGAACTTCAACTTCTCCCTTTCACTTTCGCATTCTCTCTGTGCATCAACAGTGACCCGGCGAAGATCATCATCGGGCACATCGTCTGGTTCCTCTTGATCTTCAGCTTCCCCCATTGTAGCATCACCGTATTCAGGGGGCGGGTAGTTGTCGTCATCCTCTTCTTCTTCGTTGTCTTCCATCATAACCCCTCTTTCTCCGTGCTTGGTCCAAACATTATAGTGTGGCATAAAACCCTTCTGAAGCAGGTGGAAGTGAAGGGTTTTATAGTTGGAGAAAGCCTTCGTATTCTCATAGACAGTACATGGACAATGCATAAAACCATTCTGCTTGTTTGCCTCAGCCGCTTCGAGAAAATTATGCAGGCCCTCAATATACTCGGAGGTGCGTCGGTCACCGTACATCCATTGCCGGTTCATCTGCGTGCATATCATGAATAGAGAAGTGACCAAATTAATAGAAATTCATCATCACATTAAAGCCAAAGTACAGTAGTGACCAAAATAAATACATAACGTTCATACATAGTTCTCATTATTGAACAACATATAGCTCTCTAGAGCATCTAATTAAAACATACATTGAAACTAGAAAATTTAAATGCAACAACAAATGCGATCATAACCGCAACTAAGGTACCAATTGATCCAACGGCATAATGATACCAAGCCTCAGTATGAATGGCATATTTTCTAATCTTTCTAATCTTCAAGCGCATTGCATCCATCTTGATCTTGTGATGGTCGACGACATCGACAACATGCAACTCCAACTTCATCTTCTCCTCTTCAACTCTTTGTAATTTTTCTTTCAAGTAATTGTTTTCTTTTTCAACCAAATTTAACTTCTCGACAAGAATTTCTATGTCGGTTGGAATTTCCGGTTCACATACCTCCTAGATTAAAAAATCTATGTCACGTTGGTCGGCATAATTGTCATAAACACTAAATAAAATAAATAGTTATAAAAGATAATATATACCACATCCGAATCATAGACCGGACGAGGGCAAATGAATAGAGAAGTGAATAGAGAAGTGATCAAATGTTATTATTGAAAAAATAAATACATAAAGTTCACACATAGTTCTCATAGAACAACATACAGCTCTCTAGAGCATCTAATTAAAACATAAATTGAAACTAACATACAACTATGTAAAACATTTAAATGCAACAACAAATGCGATCATAATGGCAACTAAGGTAACAATTGATCCAACAGCATAATGATACCAAGCCTCATTATCAATGGCATATTTTCTTATCTTTCTAATCTTCAAGCGCATTGCATCCATCTTGATCTTGTTGTCATCGACGACATCAGCAACATGCAACTCCAATTTCATCTTCTCCTCCTCAATTCTTTTCAATTTTTCTTTCAAATCCTTGTTTTCTTTTTCAACTAAATTTAACCTCTCGACAAGAGGGTCGGTTGGAATTTCCGGTTCACATACCTCCTAGATAAACACATCTATGTCACGTTGGTCGGCATAATTGTCATAAACACTAAATAAAACAAATAGTTATAAAAGATAATATATACCACATCCGAATCATAGACCGAACGAGGGCCGACGTGGGCGGATACCATGACCATGGCACTATATAATAACAAACAATAATAAAAGTAAGAAAATTACACAAGTATCTATCTAAATGATACAAGTAAGAACTTTTTTCTTTTAGAAAGAAGATAAGAAGAAGAGGCTAACCATGGTGGTGCCGGCGCCGAGATGGACGCGGGCGATCGACGGCGGTGAGGACGGGGACGGGACAGGACGGACCGCCAAACCTAAACAAATCTTGAGAAAAATGGAGCTTGGACAAGGAGCTTCGAGAGGAGAAAGCTTAAGTGTGGCTAGGGCATTTCATCGAACACCTCATGTGCATAGGAGGTGAGCGAGAGCACCACAAAGCTCTCCCCTCGCAGGCCAGAAAAACAGAGCAGTGTGGAGTGCTCTGCTCGCTGGTGGGGGGTATATATAGGCATCTCATTGGTCCCGGTTCGTGGCTGGAACCGGGACTAAAGGTCCCCCCTTTGGTCCCGGTTCCAGCCACGAACCGGGACCAATGGTTGTGGGCCAGGAGCGAGGCACACTGGTCCCGGTTCGTGTCTGGAACCGGGACCAAAGGGTCCAGACGAACCGGGACCAATGCCCCACGAGGCCCGGCCGGCCCCCTGGCCTCACGAACCGGGACCGTTGCCCCCATTGGTCCCGGTTCGTGACTGAACCGGGACTAATGGGCTGGCCCGGCCTGGACCAATGCCCCGTTCTCCACTAGTGGTTGCAGCCGTGTAGGTCAGCATTTTGAATACGCCAGCAAAGTCACAAGAGAGAACTGATAAAACAATCATCTACATTATATGCAAATATGACAGGTGGGGCTATAAGTTAATTTTTTTGCAAAAAGCTAATTTTTCCTACAACAAAGGGGGCAAAGCAAAAATACTACTACAAAGTTGTTTGTTAATGTGAAGGTTCTGCCAACCAATTATCATACCTCAATTATTAATAAACCCAATTCATTATTATTAATTGTGTCGAGAGTTCCTGATAGTTCCAAGTCTAGAGGCTCAAGTTGTCCGTAACAGGGGACACAGCTAATCGATTGGGTTATAACACTCTACAGAGGTCTACGCACTTTCCCTGCAAGATTCGATCCCTCCGTTGACGTCCTCGTATTGCCTAATGATTGAGAACCGAATGACCGGAACATGATCTTTCATCGAGCTTCTCGAACCAACGCCAGTGCCCATCCAATCTTACTGTTCTTCTACATCTCGTAGCACTGATCCAGCCCGAGTCACTCAATGATCAACTGTAAGAGCACATTTCTCCATGTGTGGTTTTGGTAATTGATGACAACCCCTATGGACTAATGGTTGCCTTGAGTTATATTCGAAGGATTTGTCCATAGGCACTTCTTGAACTCCATCTGTTGGTTTCAAGGAGTTTATATGATGACCAAGGTGGTATTCAACGTTTTATCCAAAGATTGGTCATAGAGAATACAAGATACAAGGTTGATCAAGACTAAGGCAAAGAATGAATCAAGTTGATCAACACACAAAGCGTACAAGATGTACCGAGAGGGATCAAGTGATCCCATGGTATGGTAAGCATTGTCCATTACGCTTTGTGTACTAACCCATTGTCTACGTGAGTGTTCTTTGTAGGGTTAGGTATATTTCCATGGGATTGCATCAAGAGGAAGATCCCATAAAACCCATGGAAGATGACATCAAGTGGTGATCATCATCAAGGTTGCGGTGTGCAAGTTCAAGTGAAGCATCACGGAGAGATCATGCTTGAAGCTTGCCGTCCATTGTGGTGACAATGGACTTGTGAAGATGTGCCGAAGAGTGGCTCACCCATAGTGGAGTATGGGGGAGCAATCTACTAGTCTTCATCGAGCCGGCGCAATCAAGAAAGGTGGTCCATCTTGAGAAGGACAAGATCATCATCATCTAGCTCAAGTGGACTATGCGCAAGGCAAAGGTTTGACCTTGATAGGGTTTTCTATTTTACCGGTCTCATGGTGGTAGTTGGGAGACCGGGTTATAGGATCGATAGCCGTACTATCAAGGGGGGCTCTCAAGTGAGTAGCTTGATCGTATCGTTCGTTGAGAGCTCAAACCATTGCATTCTTGGCATCATCATCTTTCTTGGTTCTTGGTTGGCTTTTCTCTATGTGGGTTCTTGAGCTTATGGTCACCTTCATGACAAGCTCGAGTTCATCGAAAACGGAGTCCATATACATCTTCTATGATGTTTTCGATATTGGAGTTTTTGCCGGTTCTTCATTCATGGAGGTTTCACATCTCTATATCATTGGCATTTTCACAGCTCTTGTTGTCCTGAATCCAACAAGCTTGAGTTTGCTCAATTCTGAGCTCATTTGCAAAGGTTATGGCAGTTCTGGTCTTACCTATTTTCTTGATGCGATTACACCGCTGTCCCGACCTGATGCACCGCTCGCTCCAGACATCCGGTTTGACCACCACTCCAGGGGTGATACCCTGGAGGTGCTGTCACTGAGAGGTCCCCAGCAGTTGTACCGCTGCCCCCGGGCGGTTGTACCGCCCACAGCTGGGTGACCCAGGGTGGCAGCTCTGGGCGGTTGAACTGGCCCAGCACCGGGCTCCAACCGGACACGGTTCTGTTGGGCTCCGGTTGTTGGGCGGACCTGCACCGGTTGTACCGCTATATTATATAGCCCGGTACTACCGCTGTCATAAGCAGTTGTACCGCTAGGGACTTGGCCTGGTCCAGCGCTCGGGCCGAGCTGTTGCATCTTGGTGGAACCACCGGCCACCTTTCTGTTGTGGTCCGGTGGTTGGGCGGTTGTACCGCTATATCTATAGCCCGGTTGTACCGCTCGCATCACCGGTTGTACCGCCCCTGTGCAATTCTGCACATAACGGGCAGATTTGTGGGGACCTATTTAAGGGGGTCTTCTTCCCCAATGGTCCCCAACTCTTGAGCTCGTGTTTGCCCCCCCCCCCCCCATTGTTGACCTTCTTTGAGCTTGCTAACTCTCAATCCCTCCAATGATTCTTGCTAGTTCTTGAGGGAAAAGAGAGAGGAGATCTAGATCCACATTTCCACCAATCACTTTCTCCTCTATGTGAGGGGAACCCCTTGGATCTAGTTCTTGGAGTTCTTGGTGTTCTTCTTTGTTCTTCCTCTCATTTTCCTCCATAGCATTAGTTGTCGTGGTGGGATTTGGGAGAGAAGGACTTGGGCACTCCGTGTGCCCTTGCCATTGCATTTGGTGCATAGGTTTGAGTTCTCCACGGTGATACGTGGAAGTGAAGTTTGAGAAGCTTATTACTCTTGGGTGTTTGTGCACCCTAGAGCTTGTTCCTCTTGGGTGCCTTGGCGCCCTAGACGGTTGGTGGTGCCTCGGAGCTCAATCATTGTGGTGTAAAGCTCCGGGAAAGCGTCGGGGTCTCCAATTAGGTTGTGGAGATTGCCCCGAGCAATTTGTACGGGTATCGGTGACCGCCCCCGAGGGTTGCCAAAGTGTACTGGTACCGGTGACAACCCCCAAGGGTTGCCATTTGTACGGGTTCGGTGACCGCCCTCAAGGGTCCCTTAGTGGAATCACGGCATCTTGCATTGTGCGAGGGCGTGAGGAGATTACGGTGGCCCTAGTGGCTTCTTGGGGAGCATTATGCCTCCACACGGCTCCGAACGGAGATTAGCACCCGCAAGAGTGTGAACTTCGAGATACATCATCTTCTCCACGTGCCTCGGTTATCTCTTACCCGAGCCCTTTACTTGTGCACTTTACTTTGTGACAGCCATATTGTTTCTTGTTATATATCTTGCTATCACTTAGTTGTTTATCTTGCTTAGCATAAGTTGTTGGTGCACATAGGTGAGCCTAGTTGTCTTAGGTTTTGTGCTTGACATATTAAACGTTAGTTTTATTCCGCATTTGTTCAAGCCTAAAACGTAATTATTTTAAAGCGCCTATTCACCCCCCCCTCTAGGTGACATCCACGTCCTTTCATCAACCAAGCTAGAGCCCATAGTGACTTGCGGTTGCACAGGTAAGCATCCGGTCTTGAATTATCCATCCATCTCTTTGAGCCTGGGTGGAGCTTTCCTCATGATGACTGGCCAAACCCATCTCACTAGGCTAATCCCACATGGCATTTCACCGGGGTGCCTTTCGATCCATTCCACCCAGTGGTAAATTTGAAATCTTGGCTTGAGTCTTGAAGTCTTGAAGTTGTTGTCCTTGATTAAATCATCACTCTCACAACTTTCATGAATCTCTCGCACCAATCCCCGTCTACTAAAAGCGTAGCAATAATAAAATAACGTCTCCCGGGGCAAAAGTGACAAGGGTTTGTGGGGGTACCTGCCACATGATACTACTCAAGAACCAAGTTTCCAATTACATACTTTGCATGCATGGTGGAACAACTTGAATCTAATGCAACAAAAATCATGGGTATAAATATGATCAAATGACTTGCCTTGCTGACGATCTTCAAACGCTAACGACTCGTAATAGCAAGCTTCGCACTCTGGATGATCTAACGAAGCAAACAAAGTAACATAGATAAGCGAACATGTACACAACAACAAATAACAACACGTAAAACTAATAATAAAGCAATCAATAAAACAATCAAAGAAAAACATAAAGGTAAAACCAAAGAAATCACCAAACATTTCAATGAAAAGTTTTACTAAAGTAAAACAACTATAAATAGTTTCCCGCAACTGATAAATTTTTAACAGAAAGAAAATTAAAGTTTTATTAGAATAACAGAAAGAACTTTACCTAAAATTTTCTAGCAAAAAGAATCAACCTAAAAGCTATTATAAAACTCTAGTTATGTGTAAAACAAGTATTCTATCAAAACAAGAAACAAGAATAATAAAAATTTATTTTTAACAACAAATAAAATACCTACTATCGACTAACATAAACTAATTAAACTAGTCAACAAAATAACAAAGAAACAATTTTAAAACAATTAAAAACAAAGGAAATAGCATTAAACATATAAAGAACTAAAACAGTACTGTTTTGATTAAAACACTAATTTAAATTATCCTAAAATTATCCAAATTAAACCTTCTGATAAAAAAATCTAATGCAAAACAGCAGCAAAAAGAATCAATTAAAAATCAAACTTTAAACTCAAGATATTCACAAAATAGTGGTTTGAACAAATTTGAACAAATTCAAATTTAAACTACCCAGATTTGAAAACTACTGGATCTAACAGAAACATTATAATTTTTTTGATCTAATGCAAAAAGAATCAAATTAAAACACTAAATATACTAGGAGATAATCAATATCTAAAATAGAAACTTTCTGTTTTTTTAACAGAAACTAAAACAAAAAAACACTACGGACAGGTGATGGCTGCGTGGCGCTTTGTGATTGGCCCAGGGCGTGCGCTGCGGGAGCTAAGCGGTGGTGACTGGTAAATAAGAGAAAACGGTTCGACCAAAAAAAAACAACGATCTAATCAGGGGCGTTGGATCTAGATATAACGGAGGTGGGGGTGTGGGTGCTCATGGTGGAGCAGCAAGGTCGACGGCGAGGCAGACGACAGTGGTCGACGGTGTGGTCGCTAGGGTGGTCTCCGACGACGGCGGTTGGCTCCAGACGACGTGGACGAGGATGACAAGGCGTTTGGTGGTGGAGGCAGGGGTCGGAGTGGTCGGAGGGCGGCGGAGCAAGCTCAGGCGGGTGGCGGCCGTGCGGTACTCCGGTGAGAAATGATGGCGGCGGCGGTGCTTCTAAGGAGGGGATTTAGGGGGGAATCTACCGAGGGGATGAGGGGTTTTATAGGGAGGAGCGAGGGGTGGAAAAATCGGCAAGGAATCGCGGCGTGGCGAAGATCTCCAGCGAACGTCAGCGGATCGAGGCGAGGAAGAAAGGTGGCTGCGGCGGCAGAGCGATAGGGGGACGTGAGATTCGGTTAGGTGGCTGATTCACTAGCTATTCGGTCCGGATCTGGATCTGGGCCAGATCAGATTTGCTGGGCCATGCGCTAGGGTTTCCAATTAAAAGCATTTTTCTTTTTGAATATAACAGAGAGAAAAAGAAAAAGAAAACAAAGAAAATAAAAATATACCATATACATATTATATGCCAAAACGATCAGAAACATATGTCCTAAAACATGGACTCTTTTCCAGAGGCAAAATAAAAACGAAAAAAAAATCTTTTTTTTTTGAAAATTCAAATAAAATCCAAATTTGACTTTCAAATATTTTGGCATTATTTCTTCTGACTTTTTGGAGGGTCATGTTACCTCCTCTCATACCTTTTTATCAAAGTTTTTTTGTCAGGGGTTTGTGAATATAATTCAATTGCCGTTTTGAACGATGTCAAATTCAAATTTAAAAAAATTCAAATACCACTCAAATTTCACTTAAATTCAAACAAGAATGCATAGATGCTTAGATATTATTGTAAAACATTCCAAATTGCAAATTTGGTATGTTACACTCACGCCGTCGCCACCGAACCTACACTCACGCGCCGTCAAGCCGCCCTGTCTCTCTCCCATCACATGTCATTCCTAACTTGACTGCTCACACCATTCGCCGATGACACTCCGTTCCTATTGCGCCCACAAGCGCACCCCTAGCCGCGACCGTAAACACCATCTGTCGTGCCTACGCCTGCCCAACTTGCAACAAATGCCGCTACGCCAGCGTATCCCTCGTTGCAACCGGACATATCATCCAGAGTCGCTCATCACGTCTTGAGCAAAACCTGACAGGACTAGACGCACCATCCGCCTGTGTCCATCACTCACGTACAACTTGAGCAACACCTTCCGGTGGCGCTCCTGTTTGCTCCGCCTGCTCAGATCCATTTGCTTCATCGACATTGGGTCACCGAACGAGAACATCCATGTGGCACCCACTCTCCTACATGATCAACACCAGCGAATCCTTTGTACATATAGAATACACTAGTTTTATTGGAATATTTAAATATCTTTTTTAGTTGTTGCAAACTGGAATAATACTATATGTTTGGTATGAACAAACCAAATTCCCTTACATGGAACTGAATGTATATCCTTGTCCATGGAAGAATACTAGAGCGATAGAATGCAACAACGTCATTTGGAAGTTTCAGCATATACCTTTTGTATCAGAAGTTTGGATATGTTAGTGACTCTTCTATGTATAGGAAATCTCCTCCACTTAATACAACAAATTAAATCATTATCCATGTGCCAAAAGACAATCATTAGTTCACTATTAGCAGTGGCCGAGCTAGGATTGGAGCAAGCCCCGGACCCAAAAAAAATTTGCCGCAAGGAAAAAACTTAACGTCCATAAGGCTATTGCTCCTCAAAATATACCCCATACAAAATATGGCTCAATTGCACGAAAATTTAGAACTTAAAATCAAGTTTAACGATGCAATAAAATAAAATTACAAAGAACAGTACATGATACGAAAGAGTACCAAATCAATGGTTTGTTTCATCAATGCCACCCATAACCTCATCAACGGTGGACATAAAAATAAAAAATTCATAAGAGAATGCATAAACACCAAGTGAATCAAGCGAAACAATTGTCACGATTCAGATCTAAAAACTACGTTTGATTGGGCTGCAACCCGGGTGTATCAGTTCAGAGCAGGTTACACACTGATACACACAGAGTCATATTTAACTTTGTAGAACATGGTACAGATTGAAAGCATCAGGGAAAACCGAAAAGCATCAAAGGAAAATACCAGGGTGGGGCAGTCAAGCAGCCAGCAGAGTTGGCGCGCCTCGCAGGCAAACGGCGCACAGGAGGGCGGTGGCCGGGAGCAGGAGGGAAGTGGGCGACGGAGACTGCCAGTGTAAGACGCCACGGCGGCGGACGGCGGCCAGAAAAGGCGGCGGCGTGAGCGCTATAGATTGATTATACGTACATGCGTACGGCGGCGCGACTCGAGCGTCTCATGTATCTCTACTCCTAAAGGGGGAGTTGGTAGCTTCTTGTCTTGGTTTTTTTTCGTCTCCCTCCCACGGGTTTTTTTCGTCCGGTTTTGTTTTTGTCTCGATCCCACCACCCACCGGTTTTCCACGCGAAAGCAAAATCCAATCCCCAAACACCTCCTCCCTCGCAGCCCCAAACCCTCGACCTACCTCCTCCCTCCCCTGCGCCGCCGTAACCACCTATGGATCAGCCGGATGCCGCGACCTCGGTGGCCGCCATCACCCCCTCCCCCAGCAGCCATGTACAGCGGGACGGCCACACCGCCTGACCTAGGTGGGTCTCGGCCTCCCAAGGAAAGGAGCTACCCTCCTCGACCTGATCTGATGGAGAGAGGACCAGATCCGGCGAAGAAGGGAAAGAAGCCCGCCCATGTTCTTCTTGACGCCTTCGGCGAGGAGGCTATCACTTCTACTGGGTCGTGGGGCTCTTTGGTGAGGCCGTGGCCTGCCTCCCCTATCCACGAGGTGACCCCCCCTCCCCACACCTTCGATTTCCATGCGTGTTTTTGATTCGCGGAGCTCTTAGAGCCTCTTTCTTGTATTCTCTGGATTAGGTGAAATTGCTGCACGGCAAGGGGAGTTGGACTAATGACGGATCATGTTCCAGTTCCACATGGTATAGTCTTAATCTTGGGCACATTTCTTTGCTTTGTGAATCGTGAGCCGTCGGTCCAATCCTCAGCTTCTCTAAATTAGCTGGAACTCTTTTGGGGATCAAATCTTGATGATGATTTAGAGTAATAAACATGGAAGTTTGGTTACCCCAAGAAATGCTGTAGAAGTCACTGTAAAAAAATGCTCTAGAAGTTATTAGCGACAGTTCTGGTAATTATTGTTTTTATAATGATTTTCAAGATATAATGCGACAGACAGACATGCCTATACTGTTCAATCTGATTGTGCTATCTTATCAGTGGCAGTGAAGTTATAAATCAAAAGAAGTCTTATAACAAAGAGACTGGTAATCTTCCCATCCAAACATTGCAGGTAAGAAAAATCCTGCTTGTTTTCCAGTCGTGTCAGTCAGCTTCTATAGTCTTTTACATTTTATATCAATGAAAAATGCCGATGAGTTTTGTCACCATAATGTTGGGATAATGTCTCCATCAGTAAATAATTTGATAACATGAAGATATCAACCATTTTGCATCAGTAAATATATGCTTCTCTTGTATGCAGAATGGATCTCTTGTATGCATTACTTAAATATATACCCAGGACCTTACTGGGATAATGTCTCCATCAGTAATAATGTCACCATAATTTCGTGAATCCTGATGTATGAGTTTTTTGTGTAAGAGTTGTATATGTTTTTAGCAGAATTTAATCTGAGATGTTTCTTTGGGTGGATAACCCATGATTTATCTGGATTGTTGGCGGTCGGATGTAGCGTACTCAGGCGTTTGATTGCAAACTTTCACTCTAATCCGCAAATTGTGAAGGATTGTTGCTGCGTGTTACCTCAAAATTGTCCATATAGAATCGTCGAGAAATTTATTAAAAATCGATAGAATAGTAAGGTTTTGGATTGTCCTTTTTTCTGTTTCATTTGTCATGTTTCTTAGTAATTTCCAAAACCAATATATTGTATGTGTGCGACTCAGGTAGGTCAGCTCTGGGTTCCAGATACTGGGAGCTGTACGACTGCCCTGCTAATGTGGAAGGAATGAATCCACCTGGGTTCTCCAGCCCCCACCCAATTTGGGAGGGATTTGCTGTCCCGGTGAAGAAAGAAGGAGCAAAGTTATCCTTTTTTTTGTGTTGCCTGCGAAAAGTTACTTTCAGGGGATGCAGCTCTGGCGCAGAAACACATGCTTGGTACAAAAGGTTGTGTGGTCTCAGAAGATCATAAAATGGACCTCAAGTCAAGAATTAGAAAATTTAAAGACAGGACTGATCTAAAAAGGAATAGCAAGGAGTCGAAGAAGGGCATTGTTCAAGGTATGCTAAACATTGGCCTGCTTATCTATTTTGTTATTTATTAACACTATCAATATGTTGGCTTTTCCTGTTAGATCCTGTGAGAGGTCTGATCCCCAACAACACTATCTCCTTGCGAGAAGCTGAAACAAATAAGAGCACAAATGATGGGCTGGATCAGCTTCCAGGCACTATGAAGTGTGGTAGCAGTGCTCTACAGTGCCCCCCTTCCTGTGGTGGGCCTGAAGGTGACGGCACGGGTACTCTTAAGCTTCTAGACATATACTGTTCTCTACTTGTGCAGTTATAAATGTTCCACATATTCTTACAGTGTGTCCTTCATTGGTAGGTGCTAATAAAGCTACGCAAGGACAACTAGAATGTGACCAGGGTCAGGTTTCCACCTCAGAATATTGCTCCCATCGCTTTCCTACAGGTAACTGGGCACAGATTCAAGCTCCTATCTACATGATGTTCTCTGTTGTACACCATTGGTTTCATTCTTTAGTATTGCTGCTAAGAATTAGGCTTATTTGTGTGCGCGGATGTGGCCAAGCTATTGCAGGTTCCAGGATTTTTTCCGGTTGGTTACAGACAGATGGTTAACATCTATTGTTGAGTGCGCGGATGCACGACAAGAACCCTATGACTATCATGCTTCATCCTCGTATTCTTCCTGTAGCCGTTCCTCGTATTTATTTATTTATTGTTGAGTGACATTAGTATTCGAAAGATGTTCTTTATGCATTCAAAGAATATTAACATCTTCAGGGTCATGCAATCATCTCCTGTGGTTAGTCTCCCTTGACTAGGTGCTACTCTTGTAATGAAACATTTCTTGGCTTAATTTGTATCAAACTTGTGCCTTTTAGACTTGTTTCCTCTCTATTGCTAATTAATTGTTGCCGGATACATACCTTCGCATGGAAATTCACAATGGTTACATCTTGCCCGTGAAATCAGGTGTTGCGGTACTCGGGAGGAGGAATTGGCGACGGAGGTGGCTCCACCTGGATGTCACGGACCGCCCACTTGACGGAATCGAACCGGAACGGTGTGGTTCTGTGGTCAACGGCGGCTGCACGGGATGCAGTATGGTACGGCTCGGGCATCTCGTGGAGGGGCTCTCTCCGCAAGGCGTCCTCCACGCCAGTACGTTCTTTGATCTGAACCTTATTCTCTTCTCTCACGCACACACCGACTCAGCTGACCTGTCGTTAACCAGCGGCGGATGTGTTCGAGGAGTCTGTCCCGGGGCTGCGTGCGGAGCACGTCGAAGTCTCCGTCTTTCCATTCCTCAACACTGCCCTACCGGCTGGGGTTCTTATTTGCCATCGAGGCCATGCCTCAAACATGGGTCGGCTGGGCATGCACTTGCCTTTCTAGCCAACTATAACACAAAGACCTCAAAACATTTCAGCCAAACTTCTTTTCCTGTCATGAATCTCTACCAGCATTTATGTAAAATTAACATGCCTTTCCCACCCCTATCATTAATATTTTGCTTAGTGCGTGTTTTGGGAAGATCAGGCTTCATGTTCTTCTATACTTCTTTACCTTTGAAAAGTTCTTACCTTGGTTTTGATACATAATTTAGAATGGGTAAACTAATGAATTTTAATCAGGTTTATATGATGTAATCAGCTGGAGAAGGAGATGAGCTTGTACAGAGTTTTTAGTAGCAGACGACATAAATTGTGGCATTGGTCGCAATATGGAAGTTCTTCACGTGAGTGACGTTATTTAATTTGGAGAAGCACGAGCTAGGATGCAGTCACATATTTTTTAATGGTTCCTGCCTATTTCTTGTGGTATTATCAAGATTTTATAATTGAACTGCAGTTCTATTGATAACCTTCCAGATCCAAATCCTACTTCAGAAAGTGTACATGAAGCAAAAGTCTGCAGCTAAACGTTATCAGAAGTCAGGTCTTAGACATGGTAATGTTTTTCTATCTGATGAACTAGACAAGGTAATGCTTTGGTATGCAAGAGTGTAAACTTTTTTCTCGAATACGCATAGCATGCGTATCTTGCATTAAAGAAGGAAGAAGGGGTTACAAGAGCCCTCTGCCGAGGGTGTTACAACACACCCAGTCCACTCCACTATAATACATCTCTAGTCTACGTCTCGTTCAACGCCCACCCATGGATCCGTCCAAAGAATTGTTCTAGCTCCGTCCGCAATAGGCCCGCTGTTCTCCAAGCTCTACCTTCACTCGCTACCTTGTGTAATAGTCGTGAAATGGATGGGCTCTCGCCATCGAACACGATTCCGTTGCGATGCTTCCACAGCTCCCATAACACGAGTATGATAATGGCTCGCGAGTCTTTGTCATTTATGCCCGGTGCTTTCTTATCCAAGATGACAACAATTTCTACATTAGACAAGCACAAACTGAAAATCTAGAGCTAAGATGTATATGCAATAGTTAGTTTACACTCTTTATTTTAAGCGCAAGAGATGACTGCATTCCCCCTTTTTTCTCAACGTATTCGGCTTCACAAATGAATTAGCTAGACAGATGCACCTGGTGTTGTCTAGCTTATCCAACATCTATTGATAATGTCAACAAGATGCAGTATTGTTATGGAAAATCCTTAACAAACTAATTCCACCATTATGTGATTTGGTGACACATCTCATGTTATCGATATTAACAAAGGTGTTCTGTTATAAGTTTTACTGTGACACTAGACATCTTTTGTTTTCACAATAGACTAAAGCATAGTTAATTTGACTTGAATGAAGCAGGTATTCTGATTCCATCTTTTTATCTACTTTCAAGCAGAAAGCCCACTTGATCTTGGTAAGCTTTAGGAGATTGTTGTAAAAACTGTTCGAGTATGTGAACGTAAGAAATCAAGCTCTCTCATGTGAACAATCCTTGTACCGTTGTATATGACCCAAGCAAGCAATATGATTACCATGCGAATGAAGCGAAAGACCAACATTCCTGACGTTTTTGTTCATCAATATCTCAAACGTATAAGTATGTCTTAGTTTGTAACAGATAATTATCATTGATCTCTTTGTTCACATTGTTGATTATATTGCAAATGGACTGAATTTCAATTTTTATGTACATTTCAAATTTCGGTAGTGAATTATATATTTATTATTTTGACGGGTACTACGGCAGGCTTTCACCTGCTTGAGCTATATGCATTATCTTCATATATGTAAAATCAGAAAAGGAAGAAGCCCGTGGCAACGCACGGGCGTTCTACCAGTGTGTGTAATAAGTGAAAGTTAGGCTTTGGGCGATCAAGTGGCTCGTGCAGTACGTGCGTTCGTGGCTTCGTGCGCTACAGGATTTTTTTATTGCTTTGTGCGTTTCAGACGAGCGAGAGCATCAGGCTTTGGGCCTCCTTTATTTGATTGGGCTGCAGAACCCGGGCCTGTAGGCAAACCTATGTATACATAATAGCCTGAAAAAATATGCACGCCCCGGGCCTAGGCCCTAGGTGCCCGGGCCCAGCTCCGCCCCTGACTATTAGTGCATTAGTATGATCTATTGTTTTTTCTAATATTTAGCAATACATCATTAGATTTTTATTGTTTATTTTTGTTGAATGTCCACCGATTGACTAGGGTAAACATGTGTTTTGATTCATGAGGAATATGTGCATTGCACGTAGACACTAACTAGTAACCCGTAAAATATGGTGCTTAAAAGTTTGGGAAATTTTTGTTTTTGGGACTTTAGATTTGCTAATTTTTCTTATGTCACTCTAGATTTTGATATTTTACTTTTGCCACTCTTAGCTTTTGACAATTATCACAATTGTCATTCTGTGGCATAAACAACATTTGTAGAGTGACAATTCTGATAATTATCGAAAGCTAAGAGTGACAAAAGTGAAATAAAATTATTTTGCTTTTACCACAGAATGGCAATTACGATAATTGTCAAAAGCTAAGAGTGACAAAAATGAAATGTCAAAATCTAGAGTGGCCAAAACAAAAAATTTCCTTTTTTTTTAAACATGAATATGCATGCACGGGTCTAAGTACATGTTGAATTTCGTTCAATAATACGTTGTACTGTATGCTGCATAAAAAAGACAAAAAATAGGCTTCAAAATCAACAAAAAATAATTTAAAATGTATTTTTTGTGTCCGCAAGCACGTATATTGATGAAAATTTGCATCACGCTACTATACGTGCATGTACACAAATTTTTGAATTTTTTCACGCCGTAGAAACCGTTTTTTAAAGTTCGAATAAAGAGACTTGATGTGCCCGTGCTCCAAAGGCATTATTCGACTGAAACTACATGTTTTTTCAGGCGGTATAGCAAATTCAGGATAGCAATTAACAGTGAAACAGAAGTTACAAGACTGCTTTGGAACTCATAGAAAATGCATGCTATGCTACAGCTTGCTTCTGCTCAGCTTAGTCAGGCTTCCCATGGCCCTGGCCTTCTCACGGAGCAGGTACTTCTGCGTCTTGCCCGTCGAAGTCTTGGGCAGCTCGGCGAAGAGCACCGTCCTAGGCGCCATGTAGCGCGGCAGCCGTGTCCGGCAAAATTCTATGATGTCAGCCTCCGTGGCGCTCGCTCCGTCCTTGAGGGTGACGAACGCGCACGGCGTCTCGCCCCAGTGGTCGTCCGGCCTGGCGACCACCGCCGCGTCCAGCACGGCGGGGTGGCCGAACAGCGCCGACTCCACCTCGATGGAGCTGATGTTCTCGCCGCCCGATATGATGATGTCCTTGGACCGGTCCTTGAGCTGGATGTATCCGTCGGGGTGCCGCACGCCGAGGTCCCCTGAACGCAGCCACCCCCCGCGCATGGCCTCCGCCGTCGCCGCCGCATCCTTGTAGTACCCGCTCATCACCGTGTTCCCCCGGAGCATCACCTCGCCGACAGTGCGCCCGTCGGAGGGCACGCTCTCCATCGTTGCAGGGTCCTTGATTTCCAGCCCCTCCAGCATCACGTGCGGCACGCCCTGCCGTGCCCTGATCCGCGCGCGCTCGGCGGCCGGTAGCGCGTCCCACTCCGGCTTCCACACGCACAGCGTCGCCGGGCCGTATGTCTCCGTGAGGCCGTACCCGTGGACGACGTTGAACCCGAGCTCGTCCATCTTGGCCAGTATGTGCGGCGGCGGAGGCGCGCCGCCTGTGGAGATGCGCACCTTGACCGGCAGCGGCCTCTGCTCCGACGCCCGCGCGTTCACGAGCATGCTGAGCACCGTGGGCGCGCCGCCCATGTTGGTCACCCTGTGCCGCACGATGTGCTCGAAGACGGTCTTGGGAGCCAAGCTCCCGGCCATGCACACGCTGGTGCCGCCCTGGGCCGCCGTGGCCCACACCATGCACCACCCGTTGCAGTGGAACATGGGCACGGCCCACAGGTACACCGGCATGGTCGGCATCTCGTTGGCGAGCGCTGTGGCCAGCGTGTTGAGGTAGGCGCCGCGGTGGCTGTAGATGACGCCCTTGGGCCGCGACGTCGTCCCCGACGTGTAGTTGAGGGATATCGGGTCGCATTCGTCGGCGGGCCACCTGATCTCAAAGCCGCGCGGCGCGCTCTTCAGCAGGGCCTCGTACTCCGGCACGCCATCGCTACCGACGCCGTCGCCGTCGGCGATCGAGACGAGGAGAGGCAGGCTGGCTCCGGCGTCAGCGAGGAGCGCCAGGGCGTCGCGTGCGACGGCGAAGAACTGCGATTCCACGAGGAAGACTCTGGCCTCCGAGTGGCTCAGGAGGACCGCGTCGTGCCGGGTGTTGAGCGTACACAGCACGCCGCCGGTCATCGGCACGCTGAAGTGCAGCTCGTACATCGCGGGCGTGTTGGCGGCCAGCACCGCCACCACGTCACGGCGGCCGACGCCGAGGGGCGCGAGCGCGGACGCACCGGCGAGGCACCGCTCCTGCGTGTCGCGCCATGTGTACTCCTTCTCGCCGAACACGACGGCCGTGCGCGCGCCGTACACGAGCGCGGCGCGCTCCAGGAAGCTCAGCGGCGCGTAGTTGGCGTCGCCCTTGACCGACCCCTCCATGGCGATGTCTTCAAGAAATGGGATCTCGAGAGCAGGTCCTTGATCCGGGCTAGGTACGGTTGATGCAACGCGGATAGAGGTAACAGGTGGACTAATTTTTTAATCAAGTCCATGTGTGTTCATTTGGTACTAGATGAGCATGCGCGCTTTGCCGCGCCGGGAATTGTTCTCACGATGATCCATCAGTTATGTCCTTCACTGTTTAGATGTCGACTTAACCAATCAAATTTACAAATGCCATCCCTCCAGAGATCAGAACCAGTAGTAACGGGCCCTCTTTAACAATTGTTTTTTCTTTTTAAAACTGAATAGTATCCTCCATCTCTTTCAACTAACCTCACGAACATTACAGGAAGTGAAACCAGAAGGACAACATGCCATCATAAAGAGACGATGGAATCAGTTTTTTCAATGACACTCAATTGAACAAAAGGAACAGAAAGCAAACTGCAAACTGTAGCATAACATCATCTTAGTAGGGGCTCTGGCCTTGTATCCTCAGGTCACCCTTCCATCCATTGGGCGGAGGCTTGGAGATCAGCCTTTGGCCGGGATGCGAAGTTTCTGCTCCCGAGCTCATTTGAGCTCGGTGAACAGTAAAATCGAAAAAAAATCGAAAACGTTTTAAAAAATTCTGAAATTTTTTTTAGGACCAACATTGACAAAAGTTTTAAGTGTGTGCAAAAATTCAGCATGAAATAACATTCCTACGAGGCATGGCAAAAATAACAAAATCGATACTCTGAAAATGCGCATTTTGAGAGCATCGATTTTGTTTTTTTTTCCACGAATTATAGGAATGTTATTTCTTGCTGATTTTTTGCACACACTTAAAACTTTTGTCAATGTTGGCCCCAAAAAAGTTTCAGATTTTTTTAAAATGTTTTAGAATTTTTTTCGATTTTACTGTTCACCGAGCTCAAATGAGCTCGGGAGCAGAAAGGCACTTTCGCTTTGGCCGCATCATACACCTCTGCTGCCCTCAATGGAGGCGCCATCAACATCAATAATATGATTTTGGAAACAGTTCAACATGGTCGTCAGAAGCACCGTGTACATAGCCAAAACTGAATTAGCAAAAAGGAAACCACACTGCAGCTTTAAATAATCTTTTTGTAGACAGAAGGCAATCGTCATCCATTTAACTTATAATTTAGCTCAACATGTAAAATAGATAACGATAACCAATGACTTAAGTTTGTAAAACCAAGTCTAACCTGAAGTGTTGTCACATACATGAGCGTGCTATAACCTTTAGAATCACTTATTTAACTACTGAAGGATTGGACAACAAAACCAGGTCCACAATTCTGCTCGCCGTCCTCTGGAATATTTGGAAAAGACGCAACGTCAAGGTCTTTCGACACGAGCATCAACTGATTCACCATATTGCAAGCTCTGCCGCAGATGATCTTCGTCTTTGGTCATATCGCTGTAAAAAACCCCACAAACAGATTCGCCTCCGTGAGTGGGGCTCCAAGTAGTTTAACATTGCTGGGAGATTATAACCCTACAACTATGTAATCTTGCTTTTCCTGCTTTCTTCCGACCCCTGTAATACCTCTGCACTATGTAACACCCTGGATGGTTTTTTGACAATAAAGGTTCAGGCAGGCGTAAGCCCACCGTTGACGCGTAAAAAAAAAAACTGTGGAGATGGCTCTGTAATGCATATTTTATGAGTGGTGATGCAGGATATATTTTACATTACTAAATGGCAGAGAAACCACTCCAAACAGATAGATGATCGATAAAAAGTATCTTCTATGCTGGAGAGATATTACACTACCGTTAAGGTGTCCTGCATTAAAAGACAACATGCATCTCTCAATAGGACACCGGACCGATGGTAGCCTGAGTGGCTTAATTTCTTCAGCATCACTTCTAACTGTTAAATTCAGCATTATCTTGACTGGTGACATATCCACTAAATGATGTTAAATCATTATATATGCTCAATAAATTATCAACAAGTTACATAGAGAATAATCGTCATAAATTCCTTATGTCCGCATGGAACAAAAATGCTCTTTGGAGGACGAGCTCCATGGAGCTCGTTTTTTTGAAAAATTCGAAAATCATATTTTTAAGTTTCAAAAAATTCTGAAAAAAATCATACACGTTCATACGGATGTATAATACATGTGTGTGAAATCTGACGATGAAATACATTAGGGTGAGAGCTACACAAAAAAGACAAAATCGTGTTTTTTGAAAGGGCAAACAGTACATTCACTGTTCACCGAAAAAATGGAGGAATTTGTCTTTTTTGTGTAGCTCGCACCATAATGTATTTCATCGTCAGATTTTACACACATGTAAAACACATCCATATGAACGTGCATGATTTTTTTCAGAATTTTTTGAAACTTAAAAATATGATTTTTGAATTTTTTAAAAAAACGAGCTCCATGGAGCTCGTCCTCCAAAACGCCCCACTCCGCATGGAACCCCTATATGCTTGTATTACATATAAACCGCAGACAAATATACCTGAAAATGAAATTATTATGGTTGAGCAAGTAGGATAATAAATAAATCTGCTTATCTCTGTATTCATAGTTTCATACCAGTCCAAACAGACTCAAGATGTCGGTGGTAATAACCACCGATGCCATCAAGCTCTTGGTGGGAACCATCTTCTGTATATTCAATCTTCTTAAGCTGGGCCGAGCTACCGTCAGTAAACTTCAACACTTGTACAAATTTTATGAATAAACTCACCAGGAAGCAATATAAAGAAGGACACCCTGATTTCGCTTATTAAAATTTCGTGGTAATTTACGAGAACATTCAACCACTCAGGAGTAACAAAATATCGATCTAGAGTGGAATGTTTTAACTATTCAAATAAAAACAAAAAACATGTGAACTCTTGTGTGCATACTGAAATTGTAGTATACGCTAGCTTGGTTGATTCAAACCAGGGAAGCTCCAAATCAATCACAAACCTCGAGCAGGCAGAAGAAGGATGCAGGGCCCACAAACCCACCAGCCGATGCAGCTCATGGCCTACCTCCGAAGAAATCCATGCAGAGGAAGAAGGAATCGGCCACAGAACGTCTGACCCCGACGAAGAAGCAGCCAAGCAGACACCGAACCCGCAGCCAAAGAGCACCACACGCCCCGCCCGCTGAAGAGATCGATGGCACCATGCCTTCTCAGAGCAGGAACCAGCGCCGCCACTTGAACCACCGTCGGTACTCGCCTCGCCTTGCCCAAATCAGAAGAGGAAAAGAAGTCATCGCGACCTCGGCATAAAAGGAAACGAAGAACACCACGTGCAGAAGCTTCGCCACTGGGAGCGACACCACATGCCGCCGCCGGAGAGCGAGGCCAAGAAGATCACAAAAACCGAAGCCAATCTGTGTGACCAGGGCCTCAAACATCGGCCTCCCATGCTTCGACCTCCAAGAGATCCTGCGCTGGTGGCGAGGGCTTGGTTGGTCTCGCCTCCTTGAGCTACCACCGCCGATCGCCTCCTTTAGAGGTTGTCTGCCGGTGTGCCAGATGCCCGAGTCCCGGGGAAGCCGACGGCGAACGCCCAAGGCCCTCCCCTCGCAGAGTTGCGCTGATGAATGTGATAAGGGCGAGCCGCTAGACACCTCTCCTCCGCCCCAGCTGTCCACCTCGAACCGTCGTAAAGCGTCGAACCGACTAAGATACATGTCCACAGTCCACACAGCCAATGCGTACAACACGGACACATGGACCCAGTTGCCAGCCGACCCGGCTCACACTCTGTCAAACGTTGACCCACACACTTTTCATACCACCGATTCACCAGGAGCCTCACAATCCTGGGAGCTTAGTAACTGTACTGACTAGTGATAGCGTTGCATGATTAAAACAAGGAACTTCAACAAACGCACGCGGCATCACACAAGTGGAATCTCTTTTATAGATAAAAATGTACTACTCGCAGCTGGCTCTGGCTTCATGTCAAGCGGCAAAAACCACTGATTAAGACTGAATCATATACTCCCTCAGTATCAAAATAATTGTCTCAATTTTATACTAATTCTAAAGAAAATACTTCTAATCATCCAACGGATCACATGTGAGCGTCCGTCGCGCGTGTCCTGCATGGACTCACCAAGCATTATCTTTAGCGGTTTGTAACTAAGCCTTTTTTGCAATTTTTCAACCGCAACAACATATTTGTTGCAGGATCTGGATCTGAATCACTAGCATTATCTCTAGTGGCCTCGCGTGTAGCTCCCAAGCTCCTCATCGAGTCGTGCGCCTCCCCGCGCTGCTCCATCGCTGCCACTGACGCTTTGCCGGCAGAATAAAGCCGACGTGGACCACGCGCAGGTCACGTTCTAACGACGTTCTACCTTTCAATTTCTGCAACATCATTCATGTTGCAGAAATTTTTCCATAACATTATCTATGTTGCAAGAAAATGAAGAAAAAAAAATCTATAACACAATCTCTATTGAATATTTCTGCAACATGAGCTCTGTTGCAAGGGGGTTCTGCAACACTGACTTTGTTGCAATAGTGAGGACGGGACTAGGCCGCTGGATTGGCCAGATCTAACGGCTACTGAGGCGGTAGAGCTTTTCATATTATCTGTCGGCGGACGCATAGCGCAACCCTAACTCTTATACAAAGTTATATTAAGGTTGAGACACTTATTTTGAAACGGAGTGAGTACTACGTAGTATTTTCCTGAGAAAACCATGTATCAAAAGTTTATTAAAAACTGATATGTTAATTTTAGAACTAGGCAACCAGGTAGTACCTTTAGTGTCTCAGACTGACGAAAGCGGTTTTGGTGATGACGAGGATGATTTTAGGCGGAACTTAGCATATAGTGGCAATTATTGACCAAAAGCGCCATGAATTTTGCCTCTCCTCATTCTCTGTGTCGAGCGGTTCCTCCCCCCCCACCTCTTCCCAAGGAAAAAGGACCATGACCCAGTTTCCACCTTACTATGCCGGCGAGGCCGTGGGCCTCTCCCCCTCCGCCGAGAGGACCCCGGTTCTCCGCCTCGTCTATGTAACTAGGATTGCGATGTGAGTTTCTCTTGTTGGGTTTGGATAGCAGCGACGTCGACTATTGGAATATTTTTCTCCTAGTACCGGCTCCATCTCGGCGGAGCCATAACGGTGAGGTCGATGGATTCGTGAGAGTTTGTCTTCTGTTGGTCCTTCGATGGTTCAAATTTAGTGTCCCTGGGTGGTCCGGTGGTGGTTGCCCTAGGTGTCGGCGTCAAAACTGGCAGATCTCGGGTAGTGGGTCTCGATTTGTGGATCTTGGATCGATGGGGAACAGAAAACGAAGGGACAGTGTTTACCCAGGTTCGGGCCCTCTTGAGGAGGTAAAACCCTACGTCCTGCTTTTGATTGTATTGATGTGTGTATGACAATTATAGAGTCGATCTACCACGAGATTGTTGAAATGAATATGAGATATGTCTATTGACTAGCATGGCCTCGGCTTATATAATGTACCAGAGGCCTAGGGTTTAGAGGAGTCCTTGTCTTGTGCGCTAAGTCTTGTGGAATCTTCCTTGTATGCATCTTGGGCTACCCGAAGTGGCCCATTAATAAACCGCCATGGGGTCCTCGGCCCAACCCACCTGGTCGGGAGACGATGTGGTGAGTACCCCCTAGTCCAGGACACCATCAGTAGCCCCCTGAACAGGTCTTCAAGTTGGGGACGCTCCTTGGTTCTTCCGAACAGTTCTTTGTCTTCGGTCGTCGGTCTTGAAGACTGGTTCAACAAATCTTCCGATCTTCGATCTTGAGGATCGCCGAAGTGCATCCGAAGAGTTCACACATCGGGCATCTGAGGAGCCCTTTAAGTTCTCGGCGTTTATCAATGCCTTGTTATTTTGTATGCCACACCTCGGGCGTATGGCGGTGTCCTCTTGCATCCAAGCTCCAATGCCGAACTGCATCCAAGGGGTCTTTTTGCAGCCGAGCTCCAACGCTGGTCGGCATCCGAGGTGTCTTTTTGTAGCCAAGCTCCGACGCTGGTCGGCATCCGAGGTGTCATAGAGTACCTCGGTCTTGAAAATAGTTGAAGGAGTTTAGCCGAGCTTAATGTCAAAAACGTCCTATATGGAACCAACCACTCGCATCCGAGCTTTATGCCGGACTGCTTCCGAGGTAGTGCACCACCTCGGTATCGGGCTATTTTTTGCGGAATTTATTTCCGATCGGCACAATTTATTTACTACCGAGATGTATAGCCAGTAGCCCTCAAGGTGTGTGTCGGCCAAAAATCCGAGATGCACCTGAAGTAAAACATAAAACCGCTGATCCCAGTAGCCTCCTGAGGCTCAGGTCGGTTCGTAAAATCTGCCTGTGGATCAAGTCCTTACTCGTCACCATACTTTAGGAATAAAAACGCAGTGTGTTGTAGCCCCTGAGACTCAGGTTGGGTGCGGCCGACCGACCTGAGGATCGAATATCCTCGGAAACCGTATTGCACTTTGAATTTGATGCATTGAATAGGCAATGCAGTAGCCCCCGAGCCTTAATTTGGGCACGGGTGGTCGAATTAAGGATCGATATTTGTTTGACACAAACTTTGTTACGTTTGGCACAATTTATGTGTAATGATTCTATGTATCCAAGTACTTTACATCATAAATGCTCGGATCTGCATTGTACAAGACTTTGTTGACCGACCATCGGCTTCAACCTCCTCGGCCAGTAGCTGGGGAGTGTTTGTCCTACTTTATAAAGCCTTTATAAGGACAAAGATTTACGGGAAACAAGGCAATCCGGCCATACGGTTTTATAACCAAAGGTACGCGGAGAGATATGTATATTACTATTTAACGTAAGAAACATCTTTTGAAAAAAATAGTTCGTTTATAAGTTCCTTTTCCCAGGATAGCATGTTGACCATGATCGTGAAACCTCAACTCCGATCAATGTGGAAGGAAAATATTAAGGATTTAGTTTGGGGAATGTTTCCGAACTCTGTGGTCTTTAATGAACCGAAATTTTCACTTCCGTCGTTGCCGACCAATTATATTCTTAAGATAGCTAGCTTTCGGCTTCACCCAGTCTGAGGTACTAACCCGGATGACCCGGAAGTAACAATCACAGAGGTGCTTCATTTACCCCTTAGCCGAACAATCGGGAACGTAGGAGGTAAGCACAGGAGCCAGGCAACCCAGATTGGCCAAAATCTTAAGTCAAATTGATGCATATGTATGGCTTTATAACGATGATTACGGAAGGCAGCACTTGTATATTGAATACAAATGCTGATGATATAATGGGCTCTCCAGGAGTCCGGATCTAACCGTGCTGAGGTGCAGGTCGGCAGGGAGGATGCCGAACTATGGGTCGGAAAAGATTTCCCGAGCTGAATTATTATATAGGGCACCTCGGTCAAGACGATGTGCCCCCTCCTAAAAAAACATACAAGAGGCTAAAAGTTTCATAAGCTCGGGAAACCAAAAAACTTTAGCAAAAACTTTATGTCCGAACTAAATCAAGTTTCTTGGTGCCAATCCGAAAATTGGTCTTCAAATTAATATGTGTTTCAGTCGTGCTTTAACAAGATACATCCGATATCCATACTTCAAGCGGGTCACCCTTCGGCTTCAACCTCCATATCCTGAAGGCGGAGTGTTTCTCCGAGGCCAGTTAGCGAACTAAACGCGAGCGGCTCTAGAAAGAAACCAGGCTACCCGGCTATTGACCACACACTCGCGTCGGAAAAAGGAGTAGTAGATAAAGACTTTACAACGACCAAGAAGAAAACACATTTATTATAAAGTGGCTCATATAAATTTGAGAGCCCCCCGGTAACATGGGAAAAGAAGGTTATTTTTTTGAATAAACAACGTTTTTAACAAAGAAAGTTTTTGTTTTCAGACAAAAACATAACGCTCGGTTGAACCGAACAAAAATTTAAAATCTTAAGAAATTTGAGCATGAAAGCGACTTAGCTGGTTAATATGCTCGGTGTTGATGACATGGGCCGAGCCTGAGGCGGGTCGAGGTCCGAGCCCCCAAGCCGGTCCCGAGGTGACCGAGCGAAGAGCTCGGCTTGACGAAGTGGCAACGCAACATGGTTGTTGCGGTGAGGTGAAGCCCCCGGTCCAGCTAACATGACGAAGTTGGTCGGCTGGTGACGCCGAAGTCCTCGGAGAAGGTTCATGAAGAGATGGCGAAGCCCCCGGTCTAGCCGAGGTAACGGAGCAGGTCGGTAAGGTGACGCTAGATCCCCCATGCCAGCCGACGTGTCAAAGCATGTCGGCATGGTGGGAGGAAGCGACGACGTGGCAATGCCGATGTAGGTCGGATTTTGTGACGCGATCAATGCTGGTTTGATAAAGCAACGACGCGCCCGACCCGTGCAACCCGTGGGGTGAAAAGGTTCTCTTGAAGATTATTCAGCCCTCGCAATACCGAACTTTTGGTCGGCTCGTCGAGGTGATAATCCGATGAGGTTGACCTCGGCTCGACGAAGCGAGGATTAGTCTAGCGCAGGTCGGCAGTCGTGGAGCAACGTTGTCGAGCTGGTTTGACATCAACACGACGTCGAAGATTACCTTGAAAAAAGGCTTTAAAATTTGTGGTCACGTGTTTGAGAACAACACACAATACCCTAACATAAATTCCTCCAAAAAGGATGTCCAATACCCCGTTCATGAAGAAAGATGAATTCGGGTCAGATTCTTTTTCGCGCAGAAAACAGATCCGAAAATTGATGAACTCATCGGATGTTTCCCGGAGTTTGAACGGTCGGATCGAGCTGAAATTTAGAGGGACGATCTATATGAGAATTCCGCAGCCGTTGAACGGTGGGATATTCCAAACAAGGCCCAAGCTGGACGTTGGACTCCTCACACTAAACTCGTCCAGATTCTTGTCCAGATTCGATAGGGCTGCGGTAGATCGGAGTTTGCCGAAGATTCCTCCATCGAAACGCGATGCAATTTTACAGGGTTGTTCTAGACTCAATTCCACATAATTCCACCGAAGCAATCGTTAAAAAGATGCTCGAGGAGGCGGGGACTATGAACACGATTCTGCTGTCCAGAAAAAACTGCAATCTGCACACGAGCCATTGATCCTTCTATTGATCTCACAACGGAACTGTCAATGAAAGCACCAATGTCAGTGTCAAAACCGGAAGATCTCGGGTAGGGACTCCCGAGGTGTGGATCTTGGATCGATGGGGAACAGGAAATGAAGGGACATTGTTTACCCAGGTTCGGGCCATCTCGAGGAGGTAAAACCCTACGTCCCGCTTTTGACTGTATTGATGTGTGTACGACAATTACAGAGTCGATCTACCATGAGATTGTTGTAATGAATATGAGATATGTCTATTGACTAGCCTGGTCTCGGCTTATATAATGTACCAGAGGCCTAGGTTTTAGAGGAGTAATTGTCTTGTGCGCCAAGTCTTGTGGAATCTCCCTTGTATGCATCATGGGCTACCCGAAGTGGCCCATTAATAAACCGCCATGGGGTCTTCGGCCCGACCCACCTGGTCGGAAGACGACGTGGTGAGTACCCCCTAGTCCGAGATGCCATCACTAGGCAACATTGTCCATTTATGTGGGAAACTATGGTCCAAGAAATGGGTTGGTTGTCCGTGGATGGCGGTTCCAGTGTTGTGAGTCGATGTTGTCGAAGGCAAGCGACGGTTCCGGGATGCTAGAAATATGGGGACATCCCCCCGGTCGATGCGCCACATCGACTTTGGCTCCTCCAACGACGGGCCTCTCGATTGTCTCACAAAGCCCAAAACAGACAATGTTATTTTCTCAACTCCATCGATGATTCGATGCCATGTGGCGGCCAATGTAATTGCAATGATTCCTATGAACTTTCTTGTAGTTTTTATTTTCTGCAGATGTTAGTGTTCAAACGTTTTCTACAATCAACATACACCATTACATGTGACATGCAAAGTTTTGGCATTGTTTCGGAACTATCTGCTATATTTAAGTCTTTATTAAGTTGATTTACCTCCATTAAAAACCTAGAAATCTATTTAATATCCTAAAAATGACTGATTAACAGTAAAAAGGGTCAAACTCTTACATAAAACTTTAAATGATGTCGCTTTAATGTAGATTTTTTTTGTCTCATAAGACTAAACCTAAAACACTAAAACTCTTGCACTACAAAAAAATGGCAGAAAAAAATACCTATGGCCGGCACAAAAATGCACATGCCACTGGTAGAAAAAAAGTTAACATTGCGGTGTAGAAAAAGTCGCTAGTGGCGGGCACAAAACCACGCTTGTCACTGCTACTTGAGTTACCAGTGTCAGGTACATACTGCTGCCCGTCACCGCTATTTTTGGAAAAATTTGTTGTGAGACCAAAAAAGCGGGCACGTACCACTGCCCGCCACCGATAACTCATGTAGCAGCGGCAGGCGCGGTTTTGTGCTCACCATAGTTGTCCCACGAGAAATCTGAATAGCTATTACTAGTGGTAGACGCAAACTGGTATCGTCACCGATAAGACAAATAACAGTGGCGTGAGAGGTTTTTCGCCCGTCGCTGGTAATTTGTCAGATTACCAGTGACATGCGTTTGGCTGCATCCATTACTAACGTGAGCCCACGTATAATCCTTTTCACAGTAGTGGATTGCGTGAGGAGCACTGGCAAGAGCTGCCAGAAACGAGTCGGGAGGGGATCTGTGGCTTAGAGGGATGGCCGAGGGCGGTGGGGTGATTGAGGGGAGGCAGGCCCGGGCCCATGGACGTGCAACCTGTGCGGGACGCATAGGGACCACAATTTTTAGGGGTCCAGGAATTTGGTGCACACAGGCTTCCTCTTAGTGCTACAGTCCATCAACGAATCAGCCTGTTAGAAGCCCATTATTCCCGTCGGATGCAGGCCCGTATTAGTAAACCTACGAACGATCGTTGCTTTTATTTTAGCGGAGGAACGATCGTTGCTGGAGGAAAGCGTTGCCATGAAATTTTTAATGGCCTCAAACAGGATTTGACCCCATGACCTCAAAAGAGCAAAACGCTATGGACATCCACCTAACCAAGTATTCTTTACCCCTAAAATAAAAGAAGTATTCTTTACCATGAACGTGTTGTGCTAGCAGGATAAATGATACTTATTGCTAAATATTATAATAGTGTATTTTGTAGGCCCTACTTTTGAATTTGGCACAGGACCCAAAATTTTCCCGGCCCGGCCGAGGGGAGGGCGGGCTGGCGCGGGGGCAGGGCAGCACCCTCCAACCATATAGGGGCCCATGGCAGGCTGTCTGGGCTGGGTTGGAGGGGCGGATGAAGGAGGAAGAAGAAAGGAAGGAGGACGATAACAGTGTGGGATCTATGTTCGGTTGTTTGATGAAAATTTACTAGTCCTGAATGAAAGTGACTGATGCAGAATATTTTCTCGAGGTGCCTGACGTATAGGAGCTCTGATATTTTCTACATTTTCCATTCTGAATTTGTCCAACAAATATTTATGTGCAAGGCCTTAACAAAGAGTACAAACATCAAGCGGTCGAGAAAGATTCAGGAACAAATTTCTTAGCCAAGGTGCATATATTACAAGACGACACAACAATTTGGCCAAAAAAATATATCACATCCACACAAGAACTAACTTCTGTGTCTTCCCAGTGGAAGCTTTGGGCAAATCCTCAAATACCACTGTCTTGGGCACTATGTAGTGTGGCAGCTTCTCCCGACAGAAGCCTATGATCTCTGTTTCTGTGGCAGTGGCGCCATCCTTCAACTTGACGAAGGCACATGGTGTCTCCCCCCAATGGTCGTCGGGCCTCGCCACGACCGCCACCTCAAGGACCGCCGGGTGGCCAAATATTATGGACTCCACCTCGATCGAGCTGATGTTCTCGCCGCCCGATATTATGATGTCCTTAGCCCTATCTTTGACTTGGATGTACCCGTCTGGGTGTCGGACGGCAAGGTCTCCTGTGCGTAACCATCCTCCCGCCATGCACTCTTTGGTTGCATCAACGTCCTTGTAGTACCCACTCATGACTGTGTTGCCACGAAACATCACCTCGCCCACTGTCTTGCCGTCGTGCGACACACTCTCCATGCTGGCCGGGTCCTTGACATCAGCATCCTGCATAGCTACGTGATGGAACCCCTGTCACGCCTTGAGAAGCGCACGCTCCTCGACCGGCAGCGCGTCCCACTCCGGCATCCATGTGCACACGGTGGCTGGACCATGCGTCTCGGTGAGGCCGTAGATATGATATACCATAAAGCCAAGTTCCTCCATTCCGGCCAAGACACGGGGCGGTGGCGGCGCGCCGCCCGTCATGACACGCACCACTGTCTCAGTTGACGGTGACCTTCGATCCGCGGTAGGTGCATTAACGATCATGTTGAGCACCGTAGGTGCACCGCCCATGTGTGTCACCCGATGTCGCGCGATGCTGTTAAAGATGACCCTTGCCGTAAAGTGGCGCAGACAGATGTTGGTGCCGCCTTGCATAGCGACAGCCCACGTCATGCTCCAGCCGTTGCCGTGGAACATGGGCACGGTCCATAGGTATGTTGGCATTAGGTTGATGTCATAGGCGAGGACTGTGGCGATGGTGTCGAGGTACACGCCCCGGTGGTTGTAGATTACACCCTTGGGTCGCGACGTCGTGCCGGACGTGTAGTTGAGCGTGATGGGGTCCAACTTGTTCAGTGGCCACCGGATGTCGAAATGCGAAGGGGCCGTCTTGAGGAGAGCCTCATACTCGTTTTCGTAGACGTTGGAGTTGATGGAGTCGGTGTCGTCGGAGATGGTTACAAGAACTGGAATGGTGGCGACGGCGGAGCTGGAGTCGGCGAGACGTTTCAATGCGTCTCTCCCGATGTTGAGGAGGCTCGACTCGACGAGGAACACCTTGGCGTCGGAGTGCTTCAGTAGGGTGGACACCATGGCCGCATCATGGCGCGTGTTCAACGTGCAAAGGACAGCGCCGGCCATGGGCACAGCGAAGTGTAGCTTGTACATCGCTGGCACGTTCGGGCTGAGAACGGCTACCTGCACATGGGATGACACGAATTAGGGCGCGACACTTGATAAAATTCTACTATGTGAATATGGTGGGCTGGGCCGTCAGCTGTTCCAAATAGGGCCCATGGACTACACGACGGACGTACGGGTATTGAGTCGACAAGGAAAATGCAATGATTTGTCTCAAAAAAAAAATGCAATGATTTGCGCGACTTGTCTTTCCATGCATGATTTTTATTTATTTTTTGTATGCATGATTTTGCTACCACGTGGATGTGAGTGATGCCGCTGTTGCTCACCAGTGCCAAACTCAACAAGATGCGGTGCGCCGATGTATCATCCAGATGCAGCAGAAAACTCAATATGAAATTCGTACTGAAATGTAAGCGTTCTTACTGTCGTTTTGGCACTACTCCAAAATGATAGTACTAAAAATAAACATCTACTCCCTTCGTTTTTAAATATAAGTCTTTTTTAGAGATCCCACTACGGACTACATAAGGAATAAAAGGAGTAAATCTACACTCTAAAATATGTCTATATACATTCGTACGTAGCTCGTTGTGAAATCTCTAAAAAAACTTATATTTAGGAGCAGAGGGAGTATCAAACAACCATGGAGTTCTTACTATACTTACGATTTCGAACTTTTCAGTTGGATGCAGGTCAGCTGTGTATACCACGATTGACGGATGGAGAAGGCAAAGAGACGGAAGCAAGCAGCAAGCAAGCGAGAACAGAGGGGCTCACCACATCGCCGCGCGCGACGCCGAACCGGGTGGCGAGTGCGGCGGCCACGCGCACGCAGCGCTCCCGGACCTCCCTCCACGTAGCTGGCCGCCTCCCCCCGTACACCACCGCGGTGCGGTTGCCGTAGACGGCCGCGGCGCGCTCGATGAAGCTGAGCGGCGTCAGCGGCGAGTAGTTGGCCGCGCACCGCACCGTGCCGCGCTCCATGTCCAGCACCTCCACCTCCTCCTCGCCCGCCAAGCTGGAGAAGAAGGACAGAGACGCGACGCCAGTTGGAGGAGAAGCGAACGGGCCGCATGGCCGGGATGATAAAGTAGACGCGCGCACGCCGGCAAGATCGGGGCTTGGATTATTATAACGCGAGTTGGGAGTAGAATAATGTTGGCGGATCAATTGCACTGATCCGATGCCGCTGATGCTCCGGTGGTGGTTGTGGTGGAGTAGTCTGCGGAGCACATGGGTAGCAGCTGTCATGGCTTCCTGTGAGAGTGAGAGTGAGAGGAAACGATGTGGCCGGCCGGGTCACGGGAGCACCGGCGTATATAAAAAGCTCAGGTAACCAGCTTCTGTCACATATTTATCGTCAAATGAAGTGTGATTGGAAAATAGCCGTGAGATGAAGATCTTCTCATCTCTATATGCATGCAAACCTCGTGAGGCCATTTGCCGCTCACTGTCATGTGGGAATGGGGCCGTGTGGTGTGTGGTGACGTACTGACGTGACATATGTGGGATGTGTTTTGCCCGTCAAGATTAACAAGTGTTACTCGTTAGTGCCGCTGCTTGATGCACCTATTTCGTGGCCAACTGGGTGTTTCTTTTTCTGAACGCCCAACCGGCATTTAATCCATATGGTATCAACAGGTGTTGCCTAGATGACGGTTTCAGACTAACTGATGTATTACTTTGTATGGTTTTTGTGAATGACTACATGCATCGTCGAGATGCAGGGGCCGGGGATATATCCCCCTTTTAAAAAAAAAAATCAAGTCATGGCCACTTCCCCAGCATCAAATGTCGAGGTAACATATTAATATGTCATGATCATTTAGCCTCCTAATTATAGAAAAAGATTCTAGAAATCCCAACTCCAGAAAAAGAAACAACATCCATCGACGACGCATAGAACAGGGCAACCACCGCTTGTGCTCATATTTCCTTGCAATGGTTTCACACAGCACAAATTACAAGAGTAAACTTGCAATGGTACTTCTACAAGGAAATTTGGCAAGAACTCATGGGGTGATTTTATCAACAGAAAAATCCAAGGTAAAAGCATTGCACCCCAATCAAGTATCCACTATACATCAAGAAAAATACGATGGTGAAATCTTTGACTTCCTGGACCTGGACGGACGGATGGCCGCCATTCTTCGCGAAAACAAACAAACGCGGCGAGCTTTTCCGGCGGTTCCTGTTCCATTTTCACAGTTTTGCAACTTCGTAGCACTGCACATGAAAAGCAGCCGCCCCAGCCCCCCCACGTGCCTCGCGTGATTGACTCTCCACGTCCACGAGCGGATCGATTCCCTTTTCAGTTTCTTACGGCATAATTCAGTTCTTATATACTCCCTCCGTTTCTAAATATAAGTCTTTTTAGAAATTTCATTATGGACCACATATGGATGTATATAGACATACTTTAAAGCGTAGATTCATTTATTTTGCTCCGTATGTAGTTCATGATGAAATCTCTAAAAAATAATTATATTTAGGAACGGAGGGAGTAGTAACCAGAGTTGATGTACGTCTTTGTAACAACGAGTTGAGGTGATGAGATGAGCTCTTCTTCCTCAAGTCGTGTGCCTACAGCAAAATAGTTTACCCCGTACGGAGTGCGAAGTTCATGTGGACGGGGGTATCGGAGGACTTTTTCTCAAATTATTCAAAAACAATATTTTCAAGGTTCAAAAAAATGAAAAAAAACTGCAAAAACTTCTACATATTCGCGATGGATCTGTAAAACTTTGTTTAAAATATTATGAATTGCAAGCTGCACAAAAAAATCCTGGCCCAACTGGGCCATTTCCATGTATGTATTCTTTTGATCTACACCACATATGAAAGTATTTTGTTATGAAAATTTTCTCGAACGGGTTGTATATTGTATTTGTGTATGTACGCATTTTTTCAAAAAATTTGCAATGTGGAAATATGATTATTATTTATTCGGTCCCGTATGACATTTCTGTTGGTAGGTAGTACTACTAATGCTACCAACTTCTTTCTGGTCAAAGTAACAATAAGCCATCCGATCCGATGCCTATTTTGCATCTAATGGTTGAGGTTGTCTCTCTCATCAGCTCATGGACCTACTGAGAAACCCCTTCAAGGGAGTGGTCGCAGATGTCAAAGGGAGAGCGCCTTGGTACAAGGACGACTGGCTTGCAGGCCTCCCAGCTGGCTTCGGGTCAGTTTTCTTGTATTTTCTATATATAAACAACCCCAACTTTACATGTTGATTGCTTATGTTTCTTCCCTTCCAATGTTTGTTTGCCAGGATATTGGCACCTACCATGTATATATTCTTCGCCTCCGCGCTCCCTGTCATCGCCTTCGGAGAGAAGCTCAGCAACGAAACAAGTAAGAGAAATTTTAACATGGTCTTAGCCGTCTATACTTTCTCATCGTGCATTTGTTTTCGACCAGCTTTCAGTTTATTGAAAATAAAATGGGAATCCATTGACAACAGTTTTGTTCTGCATACAGAATTAAATTTGATTTAGTTTGTTTGGATTATTTTAAGCCACACACAATTTGTTTGAATCATCCATCCATATAGCATATTTAGTTTGTTTTTTCTTATACGCTAGAATCTTTCGAATACGTCAGCTCTTTTTACTACGGGGAGTACATGATTCTTAGAATGTTTCATCACCAAATAATACGTAGAATTCATTAATTTAATCCCCTTTTTTGCAAATAATAATGTTAATTAATTTAATCCCCTTGATTTGGTCAATAAAGTGTATGGTTTGTTTACAAAAGACAATAATGTGCATTAGTAGTTCCCTTTTATGATTGCCCTCTCGCGAAGTTACTTTGGCGGTCTGTTCATATAGCCTTTAATATTATCCCTCCAGTTAGCATTGAAGCGTTGTTTGGGACGTGGCTAAATGGAATGACTACTCATATTGCGTCAAGTATTCGGATTGGAATATGCGCACTTCTCTGGGCTATATGGAACTGCAGGAATGATATGATTTTTAACAGACTTTCTATGATTAACTTCTTGCAGGTTATCTTCAGGGCTACGGCATGGATCCGTACGTGGTCGTTACTTACTCCTACGGGCTCCAGGGAGCAGCTGGCTACTGGGTGCAACCGGTGGGAGATGGTAGCACGGGCTATATTCAACCGGTTTGGATGGCGGTCGCATAATAGGATATGTCCTTAATGTCCTTTCGTCCAGACAGTTGTGGCTTTGAGTTCATTACTTTTTATTTTGCTCCTTTTGTGAGCTGTATTTTGAAGACCGGACTTTTTGTTTTGTTGAACTTGATCTAATAAAGTGGCCGCATGCATCTATCCGATGCAGAGGCCGGGGGATGACCTCCTTTTCAAAATAATAATAATTAGTTAACTGCAAACCGAACTCTTTGTCATGTTCACAGTTCACTGATCACCTTGCCTTTGAGTTGCAATTTGCAGGATGGCTTCGGAGTTTCATCGCCGATTATGGCGTCCCGCGTATGGTGATCGTGTGGACGGCATTTTCGTACGCACTACCGAGCGGTGTCCCTTCAAGAGTGCCTAGGAGGCTCTTCAGTCCACTTCCCTGGGAGTCAAGTTCACTTGGGAATTGGACCGTAGCAAAGGTATCAAGTCAAATCACTTATGGATCTAGATGTGTAAATATTATTCATTGTCTTTGTAGTCATGGTTCTGAATGTTTTTCTTCCGGGGTTTACTTTCAGGATCTGTTTTCCGTCCCTCTAGCATATATATTTGCAGCCATCGTGCCTGCTTTGATGGTTGCAGGACTTTACTTCTTTGATCATAGTGTAGCTTCACAGTTGGCTCAGCAACAGGAGTTCAATTTTAAGAAACCTTTCGCCTACCACTACGACATTTTGGTACTTGGATTCATGGTACGTGGTGTGGTGTCTAATTCATTCTATTTACAGATTCTTCTTTAGTGTCTTTTCATGGTTTTGTTAAGAACTTATAATAATTAAGTGTATATGCCAATGAAAAATATAGGGTAATCAATTTTTATTCCTCGCATGGTACATAAGAATGTGGATTAGTGAGGAGGGGCAATAGGAGAGCAGACTACATTTTAATATATACATATATAGTGAATGGTGCAGGTCCTACTATGCGGTTTGATTGGCATTCCTCCAGCAAACGGGGTACTTCCTCAATCCCCCATGCATACAAGAAGCCTTGCTGTCCTCAAGGGGCAGGTTAGTGAAACTCAGGCTGATCTGCGTCACATGCTACGGTAGTCAGCATTGTTCATCCCTTTTCTCTTTTTATGTCAATTTAGCTAATGCGCAAAAGGATGCTTCGAACTGCCAAAGAAGGCATGTCGAACCGTGCAAGCGGTTTGGAAATCTATGTCAAGATCCATGAAGTGTTCATCGAAATGGATAATAAACAGGATGTGAGTTTCTCTATCTAATTTCTCCTTCATGCCATGCACAACAAATTAAGTTTTCTGTAGCGAATGATATTGCAACAGTTGCCAAAATGGCTTCTAGGCTAAAAAAATATCTTGCGTGCAGGCTGATTCTGTTGACAAGGACCTGAAGAGCTTGAAGGATGCTGTGCTGCGTGAAGGCGGGGAAGACGGAAAATTGGCTGGAGAATTTGATCCAAGAAAACATATCGAAGCACATTTGCCCGTTCGCGTGAACGAGCAGATACTAAGCAACCTGCTGCAATCCCTACTGGTTGGTGGCTATGTTGCAACTATGCCGGTTATCAAGATGATACCGACTTCAGTCCTCTGGGGTTACTTTACCTACATGGCCATTGATAGCCTTCCAGGTAACCAGTTTTGGGAAAGGATACAACTTTTGTTCGTTGGAGCAAGCCGGCGCTACAAGTAATGTCTATTCTGCATATGATCATCTCATCTGAACAAATCAACTTTATGCATGTTTCCTCATTCGGCAATTATACAACATATTGCACTAACGGCGGTATTGTAACCATTGTAGGGTTTTGGAAGGGCCTCATGCATCTTTCATGGAGTCGGTGTCTTCAAGAACAATATATTGTAGGAGATATGCCCTAGAGGCAATAATAAATGTTATTGATTATCTCCCTGTTCATAATTATGTTTATGTTCCATGCTATAACTGCAATGATTCTCGAGTCTACAAATAAAACGAGGCTCGGAGGAAGACTCATTTGCACGTGTGGAATAATAAACGGTAAAATGTATTCCTAGTCTGGCATCTAAGACTAGCTCAAGTATTGCATGATGATCCTGTTTTCCTGATCATGGGCATGGCTATGCCGGCAATTTTGAGGGCGCAATGTTGGTAGAACACTTGTGTTGAATCGACCCGAATTGATGTTATGCTATGAGATACATTCGTCATAAGTTAATGGTTAATAACACAGAGATGGTTAATGTTTGCATGATTCCTTAGACCATGAGAGTATCGAGTTTCTTCATGCTTGCTTCATGAACTTTGGGGTTTGTTAAACGTCATTCGTAAATGGGTGGCTATTACGGCGGCTTACGGGTTCATGGAAAAGTATGTCAAGTAACTTGATAGCTCAAGATTGGGATTTGCTCCTCCGACGATGGAGAGATATCTCTGGGCCCTCTCGGTGTTACGGTATCCATCATCGTCTGGCCAGACACTTTGTGATTTGATCACGGGGATGCCGGAACACGGGAACGAGAAAAGAGAACAATACCGGCAACGAGGTAACTGGCATAGTGGACAAGGTGTTGATCCACGGGGATGCCAACGTGTCTCACCTCGGGTAATTGTAACATATCGCGAAGCAACAGGAATAGCTCACGGCAACTGGAGGTTCACTCGAATATTCATTCGTGTGGGTATAGGGATCAATATGGGTGTCCACGGCTCCGATGTTGATCATTGATCGGAAGGGGTTCCGGGTCATGTCTATGCTTCACCGAACCTATAGGGTCACACGCTTAAGGGTCATCTATCTGCTGAATACTAGACAGGGAGTTTGAGAGAAAATCACCGAAAAAGTTTTCGGACACCGGAAAAGTTTCGGACAGCGAAAAAGTTCCGCAGAGAGAACACCGGAACAGTTTCGGTAAAACTGAAAAGTTGTTTCAGGGGATACCATAAAGTCAAATTGGTTTTGGCACATGCCTGATAATTCTTGGAGGGTGCCAGAATCATTCTGGAAACTTTCTGGAATTTTCCGGAATGAAAACCGGAAATGTTCCGGAGCTGCCGAAACCGCTTCAGATGCTTTTCGCAGATGAAAATCACTAAACCGGAATTGTTCCGGCTCGCGTTGAAAATTATTTTGGTGGGTACTGGAAATGTTCTAAGCCCACATGAATATTTTCAGTTCGATCAGACGCTGAAAAATGTCGTCGTGAATAGTGAAAGTGCTTTTTGGGATATTTTTGGAAAGCCACCTTTTGGGGCTTTGCTTAAAAGATCTAGGAGAAGACTTGGGAAGGAGGGAACCCCTTTTGGGGGGCCCCACATGGTGTGGCCGGCCAGGTTTTGGGGCTGCTCCAAGCAGCCCCACTTATCTTCTTCCCTCCCATTTATGCCCTTGAGAAGGTCATTTTTGTGAGGACATTTTTGGTATGACCAAATGTGCTCTACCCCTTGGGTTTTTCCTATAAATAGGAGGTGTGTGGGCTGCCATAAGACACATCCTTACTCTCATACACAAGCCATGCATGATCTGGCATTCTTCTCTCCCTCCCAGCGAAATAGTTTCGTAGAGCCGAAAGGCTGTCTGGGTTCCGGCAGGAACTAGTTCTGGATGGCGAAGCCCTGCCGGATAGATGACACCGTATGTGTGCAACTCTGTAGAGAGATCGTAGTTTCGGTCTTAGTTCGAGGGTGCCTCCCGAAGGGCTGTCCGTGTGACCGTCCGAGTTTTGGAGGTCCTCCCGAAGGGCTGTCCGAGTGACAGTCCGAGTTTCGGAGGTCCTCCCGAAGGGCTGTCCGCGACACCGTCCGGGGGACTGTCCGACCGCCTCCCGGAGGGCTGTCCGCGGGGCAGATGAGGGTATACATCCTCGCGGTTGGGAGGTTGTAAAATCCTAGATGCGGGGATCTGCACCGCCGATCGTCATCGACTCTTCTTCCGCTGCGCTACGAGTCGGTAACGAAAATGATCAAACCTTGTATGCAGTCTCCATAGTGGTCCTGGGCTGGTGCGTTGGTCGGAATTTTTTTTGTTTTCTACTGCGTTACCCAACAGTGGTATCAGAGCCAGGTTATGCGTAGATGCAGGTTGCGATCTAGAATACATAGAGATGTATGGGTGTTGCACAATATAATTAGGTAGTAGATGAGATCTATTGCTGAAAATTATTTGTGCGGGTAGCAGATGAAATCTGTTACCCGATGTTCCTGTTGCTTCCCCTGAATTTGCGTAGTCCTGATCTTGACGGCATGGTGGAATCTCACAAAGTTCTGGCAATCCGCGATCCTTTCATGCTGCTCCTGAGTATGCTGATTGACAGATCAACGAAGTGCTAACAGTTCTTTGGGTTCCACCATAGTTGAGAAAGATGGATGTTTCACAGACGAAAGGGCAATGCAGATATGATCTGCACGGGGGTCACGCGTATGACGAAGTTTAGTATGGGGCTCGAGATTTTATTATCTCGTGTTTCATACACCCTGGAAAGTTAATCTAGCGACTTGGATTATCATACTTGATGATGGACGTTGGTAGCTTCGGTTTGTTTCGAAACCTTAGAAGCCACGTAAAAAATAAAATTTTGCATAAACCGATTAGAGGCGTCTAACTTGGTTTTGCAGGATGGTTTGCATGTTCATGTGATGTGGTATAGCAGTACTCATATAAATTTGATTATGTATGAGATGACTATATGATGTAAATTAACATGACCTGCGTGTCATGATTCGGCATGATGGCTGGAGCCATATGATTGCACTTTAATGACCTGCGTGTCAACCTTATGTAATGCACTTATTTTATTAGCTATAGAGATAGCAATATTATCTGGTGCATCGACAAGGTGGTGGCAATCTTCGCGAAGGTGAACACCGACGCGAATGCCGGAGACGAAGAAATAAAAGACTTCTCCGTCAGAAAGGGCTATACCATATCATGCTAATTATGAATTGCCTGAGATGTTTATCCTTTGTGTTGCACCCTTCTTGATTGCGCGGTAGTCGCTTTTTATTAGGGTGATCTCTCACTAAAAATATCAAGTAGTTAGTGTTCTCCCAAGTGTAGCACCGTCACGACACCTAACTTTTCGGGGTATCACATGGATGCATGGGTACGAACGATTAGGGATGTGTGAGGCGGGTGAGTTGAGACCTCGCAGCGAGATCACTTGGTTGTCTTGACGTTCAGGCATGAAAGTCATGAGCTCGGAACACATGCATCGAAAGATGAACAAGAGTCACATAGAGATGTGATTGGCAAGTTGGCCTACCAAATGAAATTTTCGTCACTTGAGATGGATGCATCCTTGGCGTTGAATTGAAATTTGGATCTTGAATCACTCACAATCAATTATGAGAGATATTGATTTGAGTGGGAGCGCACTGTAGAATTAATTCTGTTAATTCTCAGTGCAATTAATTTTGAACACTGTCTAAGTGTGTTTTGCATAAAAGTTGTAGAATAATGGCTCGCGTTTCCACCTTCCCTATTAAAATTGAATAGCTGTTAAATATCTGGTTAAAACTTTACGGTTGGTAACGTAATGTGAGGATTGTCCTCAAGAGTGCCGAGAAGGACTTTGTCCTATCGCATACTTTCGGTATTCTCCCGCTAATGCTATGGATGATATGACTCTCGTCCTTCGATCCAAAAGCTAAAATTCCGTTACGGTCAAGTGAAATATGTTTGCTTCCATGAGACCCGAACTTCGAAAGTTTTGGGATAGTTATGTGATATTCATGGAACTGAAAATTAATTTTCAGATACAAACAAAGGCTGAAAGATATGAGATATCTAAAGCCATGTTTGTTTGCAAACTATTAGTAAAAGTGTTTACTAGGCATTTGACTGATAAGAGGGGATCCAGAAGAACGCCTGTCATATGATGATGGTGAATAAAACGACAACTTAAAGAGAAAGGAAGTGTCCGAAGGGTGTTAGTGAAACTTTCATGCCTAGGAAGTCCGGGGCTAACGCCACTCTTAAGTTGGGTGCTTCTTCTGAGAGTAGGAGAAATACTAAAAGTGAAACTGTTAGAAGTATAAAGGCAAAAGGATAGAAGACTGGAATATCCAGCTCATGTATGAATGTCATACAAGTTTTTGATGTATAGAAGGTTGGTCAAAGATATAGTTCTTGGGAATTATGGTTAAACATGTTAATCACTAATTCTTGGGTATTGTGAGTTAATCACAAAGATACCCGCTCGATTGCATTCTGTTGCAACTCGATGTAAGAACTACTATGGCCTGAAAGACTAGCCAGGTATGAGGTTTAGATACACGCAGGGAACATAGTAAATGTTACTATGCCTTCCATCGGTGTATTCCCTATGTATTTAGTTTCATAATTCATTTTAGAGTTTCACACTCTAGCCCTTTGCATAAGGTATCTTGCAAGAAGGTTGTTCATAAGAGAACTTTTGATGTTCGGTGTTATGAATAACATAAGGGCCATATTTTCATTATGAATGAGACGTATGTTATGAATATTGATAATAATACATTACCTCTGGGTTTACTTTCATAATTCATTTTAGAGTTTCATATACTCTAGCCCTTTGCATAAGGTATCTTGCAAGAAGGTTATTCATAAGAGAACTTTTGATGTTCGGTGTTATGAATAACATGAAGGGCCATGCTTCCATCCAGGATGGGATGTATGTTGTGAATATTGATGGGAATATGATACATCCATAACACTGACGCTAAATGTCGCAAGACTAAAAGAATACCACATATGTGTGGCACTGCATTTGGTCACATTGGAAACCCCGCATGGAAATTCCATTATGATGGATTTTGAAGTCGTTTGATTTTGAATCAACTGACACTTGCCACTTTCCTCTGAAAAGTGAAGTGACTGAAATACCGTTCACATGCCATAAGGAACGAGCAAAGAACGTATTGGTGATCATACATTATGATGTGTGTAGTCCAATAAATGTTGTTGCAAGTAGTGGATTTATCTATCTTCAGAAATGACTCAAGTAGATATGTGGATATTTACTTGTTGAGACGTAAGTCTGGATCTTTTGAATTCATTCATAAGGTTTTCAAAAATGAAGTAGAAGTTGTTGTAACAAGAAAATTATGTTTCTACAATTCGATTGCAGAAAGGAATATTTGAGTTACAAGTTTAGCGAATGTCTGATGAGTTGTGAAAAGAGTTTCATAACTTGCACCTCCCGGAACACCACTGCAAGTGGAAAGTCCGTGAAGATGTAATCGAACCATTTATGACATGGTAAGATCAAAGATGACATAAATAGATTTGCCATTATCCCTTTTAAAGAGTAATGCTTTAGAGACTGCGGCTTTTACACTGAAAAGAGATCCATCGGGTCTGTTGAAATGACGCCATGGTATGGTACGCCCAACCATGTTATATCTTTTCTTAACATTTGGAATATGGGGCTTGTGTAAAAAGGTTACAAACCTATTCCAAATCAGACAAGTGCTACTTTGTAGGTTATCCCAAGTAATTGGGTATTCCTCCCTCACTATACCGAGGCAAATAGGTTTGCCACAATAAACGGTATGGTTTTAAAGAGAATAGTTCTTACAAAAGGTGAGTGGGAGGACAGTGCAACTCGACGAGATAAACAGTATCTTCGTCATCAGATCAAAGGAAAGAAACCTTGGAAGTGATTCCGGAGTTTCCTACTGCGACTGATACGGAAGTCTCTACAATAAAATGTATTAACTTCAGTCGAACTTGCAGCTGAACCCCGTAGGCAAGGCTCGTGCAAACCTCTCAGGTGCGCAAACTAGATATTGTTGTTGGACAACAGTATACCTACGATACACAAGGAAGCGGTGATGGGCCCTGACTCCGGAATTGGCTAAATGTCAATACAATCCGAGATAGTTTCCATATAAATGTTTCAAGATTAAAATCTTGATACACCTTTCAGAAGGCTTAGAGTCTAACGAATATTTATGGAACTAAAAACTGATACGGATAAAATGTTTTATCCATAAAGCTCGACTTGTTGCAATAACAAGTTCAAGGAGTTGACTACGATGAGATTGTCTCACCGTAGCGATGCTTGAAGTCGGTTCGGGTTGAACTAGCAATTAATACATATTTCAATCATGAGATATGAAACATGGATGACAAAAGGATTTCCATCTCATGGAAATGAAACCTAGGACTTGTATGTGATACAGTCCAAAGTAATTTGTCAATCCAGAGGATGCTAGTAAGTATGCAAACTTCAGAGTTCCAGCGATGGACAGAAGAGAGCAAAGTGGAGTTGGAATCTTCGTTTTTGATGAAATGGTCAAAAGAGTTTGACTTCATCAAATGGGTATCGAAGATGCTTGTGATTCAAGAAAGTAAGTGGGAGCATAATAATATTTCTAAAAACCTTGTGTGCTTGACACATTGTTAATTGGAAATAAATTTCTTGACATGAATTAGGACTTCATTTGAAAATAGTTTTTCGATGAAGTGCTTGGGCTACATAGCCTCAATATTAGGCATGATGATCTATGGAGATAGATTTACCTAATAGGGCTAAGCAATGAATACATATTGACAAGATGCTAAAACCTTTTAGCATTTAAAACGCCAAGGAGTGATTCTTGCCGAAGTCACATGGAAAGAGTTTTTGCAAGACTCGGTGTCCCAAAACACTGATGAGTAAAACACATGATGGAGATTCCACACACTCTTGTGTTTGGATTAATCATGTTGACGGGGTTATTACCCCCGGGTAGGCCAAAGCTACGGGGTCCTTCCCCCGTTCGAAGAAAAACCACACCGCCGGCTGGCCCGCGGCCGGCTAGGCCATGGCCGGCTGGCGGCCCCCCTTCCCCGTCTCCCTCAGGGCCGGCTGACGGGGAACCGGCGCGTCCGCTGCCGGCTCCCTCGAGCCGGCTGGAAGGGGAGCCGGCCGCCTGGTTAGCTGCCGGCTGCCTCGCGGCCGGCTGCCTCCTCGACCGACCTACGGGCGGACCGACGCCCGTCCCGTCCCTCTGCACATCGGTGCAGCGACAAGACAAGAGCTCCTCATCAACCGACCTATAGGCGGACCGACGTCCGTCCCATCTCACTGCACCTCGGCCAGCGACCAGGCGCGACCCCGTTCATCCGTCCCGACGTGGCTACGATGGTTGCTGACGGCGGCCGACCGTGACAGGGCTTCCTGACAGCGCCGGCACGCCCCCGTAACCACTCCATTGCCTGTCGGGCATGGCTACAGTAAGCCGGCCGCGCCGCTGACTCCGCCCTGACAGACGCAAGACGACGCCCTGGTGGGCCGCCCGTGCCGCGACATGACCGGCACGGGAACCCACCAAGCGGGTCCCGCCGGCTCCTGACGGACTCGACAGCCGGCGGGCCCTACCGGCGACAAGAAGCCTCAGCCGGCGGCCCCCACAGCCGGCTAAGAGAGGCTGCCGGCTGGGACCCCCCGAGACCTTCTATTCGTATTGTAACCCGGGGGGTTGGCCTATAAAACCCCCCGGGCCTCCCCAATGCAGCGGGGTTCACGGTTTTCCCCAGCTTCTCTTCATACGGACATAGGAGGGCAGCAAGGGCAGGCTAGCCCCTTCTTCCTCCTCTGTCCATACAGCTCCAGGAGCACCATTGTAACCCCACCACTGTCTTAACTAGACCAAGCAGGACTAGGGGTATTACCTCCCACGGAGGGCCCTGAACCTGGGTACATCGTGTGTCTGCCACCGCTTGTGCCTAACCCCGCTCCCGGAGCCCGTCGGCGTCCTTCGGCCCCTCTCGATAAGCCTACCCATGGCATCTGCCGTGACGAAACCACGACAGTTGGCGCCCACCGTGGGGCCGTCCGCGGCGCCGGCCGGAGTCACGCTCCGGGCGGGGCCCTTCACCACCTCCCCCGGCCGCCTCGCGTTCGGGCGGAACCGCATGCTCGTGGGGCTTGCTCCGGCAGGCCCTGCGGGCGACGCGGCCGGCATCTCCGACGACTGCCTCGGCCGCGACCTCGCGCTCAACGTCGCCGCGCTCGCTGGGCGGCTCAGCAAGCTGAGCCTCGCCGGCGAGCCGGCGGCTGACGAGTACCCCAGCAGGGTGCTCGACTGCATCGACCCCCCATCGTCTGTGGGCGCGCTCGCCGCGGGCGAAGCTATCGCCTCCCGCAACTGCGTGGGGGTGATGGTCACCACGTCCTCCACCACTTCGGGCCGTGTGCGGGCGGCCGAGGCCGACGCGGCCGCCGCCCGCGCTGGTGTCTCTGACCCGCTTGCCGCTACCCTCCGGGGTCTGGGCACTCCCATCGCCCAGACGGCGGACCCGGCCGCCGCCAGAACCGAGCTGGAGGCGGCCCGCCGTCTGCTGCTCAACGACGCCACTGCCCTCGCTGCCGAACGACGCCGGATGGAAGCCGCGCAGCGAGAATACGTCTCTGCGTATGGTCTCACCCCGGCTGGCCCCGAGCCCAGCCGGCGTGGGGCTGTACGGGAACGCGGCCGCGTGGTCGCGGAGATCCTCGGCGGCCGCCTACCCGTCTACGACACCCCCGCGGCCAACCTGCGCGCCGCCAAGGTTGCCTACGAGGATTTGGTGACCTTGGGGGGCGAGGAGCGCGCCGCGCGCGAGCGGCACATCAAGGACCTCATCGACACCACCAACGCCCAACAAGTCGTCCTCACCCCCGGTGGGGCCGTCTCCGAACTTCCCCGGCCCGAGGGCGAGGGTGCTGGGGCTACTAACCGTCAGCCGGCCCAGCACTCCAGCACCCCTCGTCCCTCCGCCCGGCGGAGCGAGGGAAGCGACGTTCGGCGCACGCAGCTGCGCGCGAACGAACAGCCGGCTGTAAACAGCCGACGCAGCAACGATCCGGCTGCCAGCTACCGCCGGGACAAGGCTCCGGCTGGCGACAGCCGCCGGGACAAGGCGCCGGCTGGCGGTAGCCGGCGGGACGAGGCTCCGGCCGGCGGTAGCCGGCACTACCGCGGGCACACTCCACCTCCGCGGCCGGAACCAAGCTGGTCCATCCCGCCGGCCGTCCGCCCCGACCTTACGGCCCGGCTCGGCCCTCGCGTCCCCCACAGCGACAACGACGCCCGGCTCCGCCTCGATCAGCTGGCGCAGTCGGCCCTCCTCGAGGAGGAGAATCGATTGGTCCGGCCTGCTTCGGCCCTCGGATCCGCAACGAGCCATTTCCGCCCGGCTTCACGCTCCCCCGCGACACCCCGAAGTACACCGGGGCTGCCAAGCCGGAGGACTGGCTAATCGACTACACCACCGCCGTCGGCATCGCCAGGGGGAACAAGCGCGTAGCCGTCCGCTATGCCCCCCTCATGCTGATCGGCTCGGCCCGCACCTGGCTGAACAGCCTCGCGGCCGGCATCGTCAACACCTGGACGGACTTCGAAGAGGCGTTCGTCCGCAACTTCACCGGCACCTACAAGCGGCCAGACCGGCCCCGCGAGCTGGCCATGTGCGTCCAGGGGGCGGAGGAACCCCTGCGCAACTACCTTACTCGCTGGACCGAGCTCCGCAACTCCTGCGAGGGGGTGCACGAGGTGCAGGCCGTCCAGTACTTCATCGAAGGCTGCTGCGACGGCACCCACCTCAAGCACAAGCTCTTGTGCTCCGAGCCAACCTCCCTGGCGGACCTAATGTCCAAAGCGGACAAATACGCCACGGCCGATTCCTCCATGAGGATGAAAGCTAAGGCACCAGCCAAAACGGCTCCGCCCCCCGCCGCGCTGCGGGCGGCAGCCGACAACCGGCAGCAGGGCACCAAGCGCAAAAACGACCAGCCCGACTCCCGCTACGGGAGCCGGCAGGTTGCCTCGCTTGAGGAAGAGCAGCCGCCTGCCCAGGCTTCCGGCCAGCGGCAGCGCATCGGCAAGACTGCCTGGCAGCCTAAGCTCACGTTCGAGCAAATGCTCGACCTCCCCTGCAAAAACCATTCCGGTGCCAAACCGGCCACGCACACGCTCCGGCAGTGCAGCTTCTCACAGCGATTGGCTCGGGGGGACGGCCTCCCGGCTCCCCCCGTGCCGCCTGCCCGCGCGCCGGCTCCGGCTCAAGCCCCGGCGCCGGCTCCGGCTCAGGCTCCGGCCCCGGCTCAGAACGACGGCCGTTTGCTCGATCGGTTCCCCGACCAAGACGGCTGCTACGTCGTCTTCACCAGTGAAGAGACGGACAAGCACGCCCAGCGCCGGCTCCACCGTGAGGTGAATGCCACCATGCCGGCGACTCCCCAGTTCATGCACTGGTCCGAGAAGCCGGTCACGTGGAGCCGGGCCGACCACCCGGCCGTGATGCCAAACCCGGGCAGCCATGCTCTCGTCCTCGATCCCACCATCGCCTCCGAGAGGCGCATGTGCCGCTTCTCGCGGGTGCTGATCGATGGGGGCAGCAGCATCAACATCCTCTACCTTGACACAATGCTCAAATTGGGGCTCAAGGTGGAGGACCTACAATCCAGCCGGACCATTTTCCACGGCATCGTGCCGGGAAAGTCCTGCACCCCAGTCGGCAAGATCAAGCTCGACGTCCTTTTCGGCGGCCACGACCACTTCCGCCGCGAGCCAGTTTGGTTCGAGGTAGTGGACCTAGACAGTCCCTACCATGCACTGCTGGGCCGGCCGGCCCTCGTCAAGTTCATGGCGATCCCCCACTACGCCTACCTCAAGCTCAAAATGCCGGGCCTCAAGGGCATCATCACCATCACCGGCAAGTACCAGATGTCAATCGCGTGCGCGCGAGACGGCAGCCGGCTGGCCGAGGCCCTGGAGATAGCGGAGGAGAAGCGGCAGCTCGACCGGCTGGTGGCTTTCGCCTCTGCCCAGCCGGCCGTGCCGGCTCCTCCGTCCCAGTCAGTCGGAGAAGGCTCGTTTCAGCCGTCCAAGGACACCAGGCAGGTGCCACTGGATCCGGCTAACCCCACCCAGTGCGTGACCATCGGCTCCCGCCTCGACAGCAAATAGGAAAGCGAGCTCGTCGATTTCCTCCGTGAGAATCAGGACATCTTTGCATGGTCTCCCAAAGACATGCCGGGTGTCCCGAGGAAATTCGCCGAGCACAAACTTCACGTGCGACCGGACGCGAAGCCGGTCAAGCAACCCCTGCGCCGTTTCTCCGAGGAGAAGCGGCGTACAATAGGAGAAGAGATCGCCCGGCTGCTCGTGGCCGGCTTCATCATGGAAGTTTTCCACCCGGACTGGCTGGCCAACCCAGTCCTGGTGCTGAAGAAAAACAAGACCTGGCGCATGTGTATCGACTACACAAGCCTGAACAAGGCATGACCCAAAGACCCATTCGCCCTGCCACGGATCGATCAAGTCATCGACTCCACGGCCGGCTGCGACCTGCTGTCTTTCCTCGACGCCTACTCCGGCTACCACCAGATAAAGCTGGACCCGGCCGACCGGCTCAAGACCTCCTTCATCACCCCCTTTGGAGCCTACTGCTACATCACCATGTCCTTCGGCCTGAAGAATGCAGGCGCTACCTTCCAGCGCTGCATGCAGAAGTGTCTCCTGCCTCAGATAGGCAGGAACGTCCACGTCTACGTCGACGACATCGTCGTCAAGTCCAAGAAGCATTTCAGCCTTCTCGACGATCTCCGAGAAACATTCGCCAACTTGCGCGAATACAAGATCAAGCTCAACCCGGAGAAATGTGTCTTTGGCGTCCCAGCCGGCCAACTCTTGGGTTTCTTCGTGTCCGCTCGCGGCATCGAAGCTAACCCCGAGAAGATCAGCGCAATCGAGCGCATGCCCAAGCCGGTCCGGCTCCGCGACGTCCAGAAGTTCACCGGCTGCCTCGCCTCGCTCAGCCGGTTCATCAGCCGGCTGGGCGAGAAGGCTCTGCCCCTCTACGGCCTCCTGCGCAAGACGGCTCTAGTCGAGCCGGGCCGCGACCCCTCGAAGAGGCCGGCTCTGTTCGACTGGTCCGACGAGGCGGACGAGGCGTTCCGCGGCCTCAAGCGGGCCCTCACCAGCGCGCCCATCCTGGCCGCGCTGGCTGAGAAGGAGCCTTTGCTCGCCTACATCGCCGCAACCACGCGCGTCGTCAGCGTCGTCCTGGTGGTGGAGCGGCCAGAGGAGGGCAAAGCGCTGCCAGCCCAGCGCCCCGTCTACTACCTCAGCGAGGTCCTCTCCGCCTCCAAGCAAAACTACCCGCACTACCAGAAGATGTGCTATGGCGTATATTTCGCCGCCCAGAAGATCAAGCAGTACTTCCAGGAGCATGTCATCACCGTCGTCAGCACCGCGCCGCTGGGCGAAATCATGAGCGGCCGGGACGCCACCGGCCGGATCGCCAAGTGGACCATCGCCCTCGCCGACTACGAGATCCGGTACGAACCTCGCACCGCCATCAAATCTCAAGCAATGGCCGACTTCCTCGTCGACTGGGCCGAAACCCAGTTCGTACCGCCTCCGCCCGACTCTACGCACTGGCGCATGCACTTCGACGGCTCGAAGATGCGAGCCGGCCTGGGAGCCGGCATCGTCTTGTCGTCTCCCAGGGGAGACCAGCTCCGGTACGCCCTCCAGATCCACTTCTGCGCCTCCAACAACGTGGCCGAGTACGAGGCCCTCGTCCACGGCCGCCGGCTCGCCAAGGACATCGGCATCCAACGCATCATATGCTTTGGCGACTCCGACCTTGTGGTGCAGCAGGTCTCTGGCGAATGGGACGCCAGGGACGCCAACATGGCTAGCTATCGCTTCCTCGTCCAACAGCTCACCGGCTCCTTCGAGGGCTGTGAGTTCCACCACGTCCCCCGAGCGGACAACGAGGCGGCCGATACGTTGGCAAAGATCGGCTCCACCCGGCAGGCCATCCCAGCCGGCGTCTCCCTCGAGCGGCTGCTAAAGCCTTCGATCAAACCATCTCCCGAATCGGAGTCTATCTTCGTGCCGGCTAACGCGGCCGGCCCCTCGACGGGTCCGGCTGCCCAGCCGGTCCCACCGGCTGCGGCGACTTCATCGGCCCCGCCACCTCCGGCAGCGCCAACTCCGCCGGCTGCGCCACTGCCGGCCGCCCAGCCGGCACCGCGCACCCCGGTTGCCGAGCCGGACTCATCCACGACAGCCGGCCCAGAGCCCGCGGCTGTCATGATGGCGATCGACGTTCCTCACAACACATCCCTCCCGGGGACTAGCGAGCCGGTCCCGGGGGCTGGCAAGTCGGTCCCGGGGGCTGGCGAGCCGGCCCCGAGGGCTGGTGAGCCGGTCTCGGGGGCTGCTGCGACCTCCGACGTCCCGCTTGGGCCCGAGCCGGCTCCCGTCTCGGCTCCCTCGTGGGCTTAGCCCATCCTGGCGTTCCTCCTACGTGGCGATCTTCCCTCCGACGAGGCCACGGCAAGGCAAATCCAGCGCCGAGCCCCGGCCTACGGCATCATCAACCACGAGCTGGTTCATCGCAGCACCACCGGCGTTTTCCAACGCTGCGTCGAGCCGGAGAAAGGGCAAGAAATCCTCCTCGACATCCACCAGGGCGAGTGCGGGCATCACGCCGCCTCCAGGTCCCTGGTGGCCAAGGCATTCCGCCACGGTTTCTACTGGCCGACCGCTCTGGAGGCGGCCAAGAAACTGGTCGACGAGTGCGAATGCTGCCAGCGCTTCAGCACGCAGAGCCACCTGCCGGCCACTGCCCTCCAAACCATTCCCCTTTCGTGGCCCTTTGCGGTCTGGGGGTTGGACATGGTGGGACCCTTCAAGACTGCTCGATGCGGCATGACACACCTGCTGGTCGCCGTGGACAAATTCACCAAGTGGATCGAGGCCCGGCCGATCAAGAAGCTGGACGGCCCCACGGCCGTCCGGTTCATCGAAGACATCACGGTTCGCTACGGCGTCCCCCACAGCATCATCACCGACAACGGCACAAACTTCGCCAAGGGCGCGCTAGCGCGCTTCTGCTCCAAGCAGGGCATCCGGCTCGATTTGGCGTCCGTCGCCCATCCGCAATCGAACGGACAGGTCGAGAGAGCCAACGGCCTGCTCCTGTCCGGCATCAAGCCCCGGCTCGTGACGCCGCTGACCAGGTCGGCCGGCTGCTGGATCGAAGAGCTGCCGGCTGTCCTCTGGAGCCTAAGGACCACGCCCAACCGGTCAACTGGCTACACCCCTTTCTTCCTCGTGTATGGGTCCGAGGCAATCATCCCCACCGACATCGAGTTCGATTCGCCTCGAGTTTCCCTGTACACGGAGAAGGACGCGAAAGAAGCAAGAGAAGACGGCGTCGACCTCCTCGAGGAGGCCCGCGAGCTGGCCGTGAGCCGGACGGCCATCTACCAGCAAAAGCTCCGGCACTACCACAGCAAGCGGATCCGGCCACTCTCCTTCCGCGAAGGGGACTTGGTGCTCAGACGGATCCAGCGAACTGCCGGCCAGCACAAGCTGTCCTCCCCATGGGAGGGCCCGTTCATCATCAGCAAAGCGCTGCACAACAACGCGTACTATCTAATAGACGCCCAGAAGCCGCAGAAGCGCAAAAGAGACGCCTCAGGCGAGGAGACGGAGCGCCCGTGGAACGCAGCGCTCCTCCGTCCGTTTTACTGCTAAAAAGCCAGTGTATGTATGTATCCTTCCCTTTTGGGTTTTATAAATGCAATGGGGGCCTCGAGCCGACGCCCGGGGCACGCCTCTCTTTTGGTTCGTTTCCTCCGAAAGGTTTCCTGTGCTTTAAAGCACGTCACCCGGGTCCGGCTCCCGGGCCCGGGGGCTCGGCCGGCTCCCCTCCGAGGCGGACGAATAATGTGAGCAAGCAATCCTTCGCCTCCCCACCCTAACCAGCCACAGACCGGCTCCCGGCTGTCCGGCTGAAGGGGCTATGGGGTACGAAGGAACTTCTCACACAAAAGTCAGCCAATGAACGGCAGCCGGACTGGCCCGACCGAATTATGCTATTTCTAGCAACCGGCCACTACCGACTCAACCTAGTCCTAGACGGTTGACTCTAAGAGCCCGCTGGTTTTCCCAAGGGTGAAGCCTCGTCCCTGTCCCAGACCGGCTCCCGGCTGGCTGGCAGGCGGGGCGGAAGCCGGAAGGGACACCAGCGCGTGACACAAGTCAAAAGGCGAAAGGCAAAAGAAGAGCCAGCACGCACAATTTTTTTTTACGGCATAAGTTAAAACAATAAAAGGCCCACGGCCGCGAGTTCATTACATATACACCCCCAGTGGGTGGAATTGCAGTCTAAAACGAAATGCAGAAAAGAAAAATCCTAAGTGGTGGCAGCTTCGGGCCGGCTCGCCTCCGACGCCGGTGCCTCCGGGGCGGCCGATGAAGAAGCTCCCGCCTCCGCGTCCGGAGCCGGCTCGGACTCGGCGTAGTCATCAGAGTCAGATTCTCCATCGTCCGTCTCGGCGGCGCTTCCCTCCGGGTCGTCCAGGGCGAGCGTGTACAGGTCCTCCGGGATCACCACGCCGTCCGCCCCGCGCTCCGGGACGTACTCGTCCCACGCGGCGAAGGACGCAAGGTCGCTCGCCCTCACCTCCAGCGCGTCGGCCACCGCCTCCAACTCCGCGTCGGCGCCGGCACGCTGGGCCGTGAGCAGATCCAAGTTCAACCCGGGGTACCACGACCGGGCAATCCGAAGCGCCATGCTCGCACCGGCACGCGCCGCGGAAGCCCTCCAGGCGTCCACCCGCGCGGTCCCAAACTCCAGCCACCTCGACAAACGGCTCATGGAGACCGGCTCCACCGCGCCGGGCCAAAGAGTGCGCACCAGCGCCGAGCCGGCCGCCTGGAGCCGCCTCAGGGCCCGGACCACCTACGACAGCCGCGCTGAGGCGGCGATCCCCACCTCATCGAGGGTCCAGGGGGCAAGCTGTCCAACGGCTTCCCCCTGCGCCCGCCGGTCCTCACGATGGGCCTCCACGGCCGCCTCCGCGGCCTCCTGCGTTCCGGGGAAAAACCCTGAGGCTCAAGAGAAGAAAACGAGGGATGAGCAGAACGGCAAGACAGAAAAGCCAATGAGCAAGGCGATAGAAGCTCACCGAGCAGCATCCGGTCCACTTCGTGCCCTTGTTCCTGCAGCTGCGCCTCCCTGGCGGACGACTCCTGGCGCTGGCGCTCGTGTTCGTCTCGGGCCGCCTTCGCATCTTCGGCCGCCTTGGCTAGAGCGGCATCCTTGGCCTCCAGCTCCTGGCGGAGGACCTTCTCCCGCTCCTCCGCCTCCCGACGAAGGGCCACCTCTTGGTCCGCCAGCGCTTGGCGATGGGCCGCCTCGCGCTCCTCCCGCTCCGCCTTCGCCTAGTCCGTCTCCCCGCGGAGCCGGTCGCGCTCCGTCGTCAGGAGGACCCGCTCCTCGCCAAGCTGCACCACCTGGCGCCGGAGGCTGACCGCCTCGGCATGAGTGGCTTCACGAGAAGAGGTGGTCGCTGTCAGAAACCCAGCAAAGAAAAGGATTCAGCCCGCCTCCGTCACAACCGGCCTGATTCCCGGGGGCTACACCCAGTGGGTGCGCTCGCGCGCCCCCACTGGAAGAATCGCAAAGGCACGTACCTCGCAAGTCCGCGGACATGACGGCGAGCCGGTCTTCGGCCCCCCGGTACAACCCCAGCAGGGTGTTGTACGCGGCCACCCGGCGATCGTGCGCCGACTGCAAAAAAGAATACAAGACAGCTTTAGGCTCGAACCACCTGCGCCCCAGCCGGCTCGAGCCTCGGGGGCTACACCCAGTGGGTGCGCTAGCGCGCCCCCACTGGAAGAAACAAGAAACGCCGAGTCAAGAAAAGAAGGAAAGAAGAAAGCTTACCGCGACAGCTTGCTCCAGGTTCACCAGCCGGTCGTTGGCGGCCCGAGCGTCCTGCGACGTCTGGGTGCGGCAGGCGGCAAACGCGTCCACAACGGCGGCCACCGCCGCCCCGAGCGCGTTCGGCGGTTCGCTAAGAGCCGGGCTCCCGGCTGCAGCCCAGGTCTGCTGGGGTCGGCCCCCGTCCGCGGGCCCTCCTTTGTCGGAGACCACGATGGGCCCGGCTCCTCCCGTCGCGGCCGTTTCCCCGGCCATCGCGGCCCTCGCCTCCGGCGCTCCGCCTCCGGCGGTCCCTCGCCGACTCACCCCCGGAGTCGGCGCCTCCGGAACCGGCACCTCCGAAGCCGGAACTTCCGAGGCCGGCACGTCCGGTGCCGGGGTCTCGGCCACCAAGTTCTCCTCCGCCTCCGGAGGCACGTCACCCGCCCCCGGCTGGGCGGCGTCGCGCTCCCTCTCCGCCGCGTCCCCCGCGGCCTTCGCGTCCGCCTCCGCCCGTCGCTCGGGGTCGTGGTGGTCTTTCGACCTCCTCTCCCGACTGCGGGGAAACGGCTCCCACGCTCCACCAGTGGCCTCCCCGCTGGTTCCTCCCCGCTTCTCCGCCGCCTCTTCCCACGGGCAGAGTTCCTCGACGCGCCGCTCCTGCTGAGCCGCCTCGAGGTCAAGCCACGCCTGGCGCTCCCTCTCCTCGGCGGCTGTCGGCGCCGCCGTCCTCGCCGCCTCGCCGCCTGGGGACCTCCCCAGGGTGCGCGCCTCCCTGGTCACGACGAAATAAGGGACCGGGGAGAAAAAGCGGAACAAACCAGGATGAAAGAAAATGACTCACCCGGCGACGACCGGGATCTTCCGCCTCGCGGGTCCCGCCTGGGAGACCCTCTGCTTCTTGCCCCCGCCTCCGCGGCTGCCGCCCGGCTGCGCGGCCGCCGCGCGCTTGGGCGCCGGCTGGGCAACGGCCGGCCGTTTCCCTTTGTCGCCCGCGTCCGGGCCGCCCCGGCTGGAGCCGCTGCCGGCTCGATGCTGGCGCTTCCGCGGCGCCACCACCTCGTCCTCCGAAGGCCCAGGCTCCTCCGGAGCCTCTGCAACACGCGACGCCTCCGTCTCAGCATCATCATCGGTCCAATCCCGTAGGTGCGTCTGGGGAGGAGACTCACCCGTCGACTCGGCCTCTTCGGCCTCGTCCTCCTCCGTCTCCGCCTCGCCGGCTTCAGACGCACCGGCTCGCTCGGAGTCGGCCGGCTCCACGTCGTCGGCGTCCTCGACCTCCTCAGGGTCCGACTCCACCGTGTCGGCGGCCGGTGGCCCATAGTTCTGCAGCAGCGGGAAAAGCTGCGTGCGGGCAAGGCGGCGCGCCGTCAGGCCAAGGAGGAGAGGGGCGGGGCCCGGAAAACACGGGCGAAGGAAGGCGGCTAGACACTTACCCGTGGAGCCGGGTGGCTCCGGCTGTACGGGGTCTTCCCCCATTGCCACTCGCCCTCCTTCATCTTCGCCGTCGTGATGGCGTTTACCTTCCTCGCCACGTGAGCCGGCTTCAGCTCCTTGGTGGAGAGCCGGCAGGGGTCGTGGCGTCCTCCCATCTGGCAGATAAGGTGCGGCCGCCTCTGCAGCGGCTGCACCCGGCGCGCCACCATCGTGGCCAGCAGGTCGGTGGCCTTCAACCCTTCCGACCCGGTCATCACGAGCAGGCGCTCGCAGAGCCGGTCCGCCGTCTCGGGCGCCTGAAGCGAAGCCGCCCGCCAGTTCAACATCGCAACCGGCGGGTGGTTGGCGAAGTCGGGGAGGTTGATGTAGTCCTCCTCCGGCTTCACGTTCTTCACGTAGAAGAACCCTCGCTGCCAGCCCTTCACCGACTCGTGCAGCGGGAGCTTCTCGAAGCCGGTCCCCTTGCGGATGTGGATCATGGCGGCCCCACAGGCGGTCATCACCGCCTGCTTCGTCGCCGGATTCTTCACCGTCTGCCGCTTGAGGAAGAAGAGCCGGCTCCAGAAGTCAAGCCTCGGCTCCACCCCCAAGAACCCTTCGCAAAGGGTGGCGAACGCCGCCAGCTGCAAGACGGCGTTGGGGGCGAGGTGATGCGGCTGCAGGCCAAACCGCGTCAGGAAGCGGCGGAAGAAGGCGCTCGCCGGCAGCCCGAACCCGCGGAGGAAGTGATCGGCGAAGACGACCACCTCGCTCTCCCGCGGAGTCGGGGAGTTCTCCGGCCCGGCAATGCGCGCCTCCAAATGCGCCTCCGCCGGAAGCTTGCGGCGGTGGCGAAGGTGCTCGATGAACGTCTCCTCCACGATGCTGCCGTCCCACGAGCCCTTGACCGCCATGGTCGTCGGAGGCGCTTGCGGTCGCGGCGGGGGCGCGGGTGCTGGGCGGCGGCGCGAGCTTTCCGCGGCAGCGAGCGGCGGCGTAGCGTGCCCGCACGCACTACCCTCTCGCTCTCTCTTTCTCGTGGAGGGAGGGGGTGAGAGGCGACGAAGACGATGCGACAGGGGCGGGGGGGGGGGAGCAAATGGGCCGTTCCGCTCCTCTCCCCCTCGCCATTTAAACCCCGTGCGGGCGATCGTGGGGGGCGGATTCATTGCGCACAACCCCCACGATTCCCGTCGCGTGCGGGGCGGGCGTTATGGCGCTCGGGAACGCCAACCGACGGCCCGCGCCATAAAGGATCCTTGGGCGCGGGCCGAGGCCGCGGTCGTGGGGAGACCCGCCCCCTGGTCCGGTCTTTTCCGCCGCGCGGCCTGTCAGGCCACGGCCCGCTGCGCCATCCGCGTGGCGCGGCTCCTCTGCCCGGTGAGGGGCTTAAGGCGGTACGCGAAGCATCGGCCGGCTGCGGCGCCGGCCACCGCTTACCCACGGCGTCCGGTTCGCGCAGCGCCCCGCGGCGCAAGGGCGATCTTCAAGCCAGCGAGGACCGCCGCGGCTCGTCGGCGGGCCTCCCCGGCTTCGGGGACTACTGACGGGGTTATTACCCCCGGGTAGGCCAAAGCTACGGGGTCATTCCCCCGTTCGAAGAAAAACCACACCGCCGGCTGGCCCGCGGCCGGCTAGGCCATGGCCGGCTGGCGGCCCCCCTTCCCCGGCTCCCTCAGGGCCGGCTGACGGGGAACCGGCGCGTCCACTGCCGGCTCCCTCGAGCCGGCTGGAAGGGGAGCCGGCCGCCTGGTTAGCTGCCGGCTGCCTCGCGACCGGCTGCCTCCTCGACCGACCTACGGGCGTACCGACGCCCGTCCCGTCCCTCTGCACATCGGTGCGGCGACAAGACAAGACCTCCTCATCAACCGACCTATGGGCGGACCGACGTCCGTCCCATCTCACTGCACCTCGGCCAGCGACCAGGCGCGACCCCGTTCATCCGCCCCGACGTGGCTACGATGGTTGCTGACGGCGGCCGACCGTCACAGGGCTTCCTGACAGCGCCGGCACGCCCCCGTAACCACTCCATTGCCTGTCGGGCATGGCTACAGTAAGCCGGCCGCGCCGCTGACTCCGCCCTGGCAGGCCGCCCGTGCCGCGACATGACCGGCACGGGAACCCACCAAGCGGGTCCCGCCGGCTCCTGACGGACTCGACAGCCGGCGGGCCCTACCGGCGACAAGACCCCTCAGCCGGCGGCCCCCACAGCCGGCTAAGAGAGGCTGCCGGCTGGGACCCCCCGAGACCTTCTATTTGTATTGTAACCCGGGGGGTTGGCCTATAAAACCCCCCGGGCCTCCCCCATGCAGCGGGGTTCACGGTTTTCCCCAGCTTCTCTTCATACGGACATAGGAGGGCAGCAAGGGCAGGCTAGCCCCTTCTTCCTCCTCTGTCCATACAGCTCCAGGAGCACCATTGTAACCCCACCACTGTCTTAACTAGACCAAGCAGGACTAGGGGTATTACCTCCCACGGAGGGCCCTGAACCTGCGTACATCGTGTGTCTGCCACCGCTTGTGCCTAACCCCGCTCCCGGAGCCCGTCGGCGTCCTTCGGCCCCTCTCAATAAGCCTACCCATGGCATCTGCCGTGACGAAACCACGACACATGTATTCCATGGTATGTAAAAACAACCAGATATGTCCAATACTCCAAAGTTGTTGCGAGTATAGATACCAAAGTGATCAAAGTACTGATCATGGGACTGTAGGGTAACGCAGTAGAAAAGAAAAAATTTCCGACCTACGCACCAGCCCAGGACCACTATGGAGACTGCATACAAGGTTTGATCATTTTCGTTACCGACTCGTAGCGCAGCGGAAGTAGAGTCGATGACGAACGGCGGTGCAGATCCCCGCAGCTAGGAGTTTACAACCTCCCAACCGCGAGGATGTATACCCTCATCCGCCCCACGGATAGCCCTCCGGGAGGCGGTCAGCCAGTCCCCCGGATGGTGTCGCGGACAGCCCTTCGGGAGGACCTCCAAAACTTGGACTGTCACTCGGACAGCCCTTCGGGAGGACCTTCGAAACTCGGACGGTCACACGGACAGCCCTTCGGGAGGCACTCTCGAACTAAGACCGAAACTACGATCTCTCTACAGAGTTGCACACATACGGTGTCATCTACCCGGCAGGGCTTCGCCGTCCAGAACTAGTTCCTGCCGGAACCCAGACAGCCTTTCGGCTCTACGAAACTATTTCGCTGGGAGGGAGAGAGAAGGCCAGATCATGCATGGGTTGTGTATGAGAGCAAGAGTGTGTCTTATGGCAGCCCACAACTCCTCTATTTATAGGAAAACCAAGGGGTAGGGTTGGCACTTGAAAATACCAAAATACCCCTACTTTATGTCTCACATAAACGGCATGGAAGGGAAAAGGGAGGGCCATGTGGTGTAGGGTAACGCAGCAGAAAACAAAAAATTTCCGACCTACGCACCAGCCCAGGACCACTATGGAGACTGCATACAAGGTTTGATCATTTCGTTACCGACTCGTAGCGCAGCGGAAGTAGAGTCGATGACGAACGGCGATGCAGATCCCCGCAGCTAGGATTTTACAACCTCCCAACCGCGAGGATGTATACCCTCATCTGCCCCGCGGACAGCCCTCCGGGAGGCGGTCGCACAGTCCCCCGGATGGTGTCGCGGACAGCCCTTCGGGAGGACCTCCGAAACTCGGACTGTCACTCGGACAGCCCTTCGGGAGGACCTCCAAAACTCGGACGGTCACACGGACAGCCCTTCGGGAGGCACTCTCGAACTAAGACCGAAACTACGATCTCTCTACAGAGTTGCACACATACGGTGTCATCTATCCGGCAGGGCTTCGCCGTCCAGAACTAGTTCCTGCCGGAACCCAGACAGCCTTTCGGCTCTACGAAACTATTTCGCTGGGAGGGAGAGAAGAATGCCAGATTGTCGTGGTTTCGTCACGGCAGATGCCATGGGTAGGCTTATCGAGAGGGGCCGAAGGACGCCGACGGGCTCCGGGAGCGGGGTTAGGCACAAGCGGTGGCAGACACACGATCTACCCAGGTTCAGGGCCCTCCGTGGGAGGTAACACCCCTAGTCCTGCTTGGTCTAGTTGAGACAATGGTGAGGTTACAATAGTGCTCCTAGAGCTGTATGGACAGAGGAGGAAGAAGGGGCTAGCCTGCCCTTGCTGCCCTCCTATGTCCGTATGAAGAGAAACTGGGGAAAACCGTGAACCCCGCTGCATGGGGGAGGCCCGGGGGGTTTTATAGGCCAACCCCCCGGGTTACAATACGAATAGAAGGTCTCGGGGGGTCCCAGCCGGCAGCCTCTCTTAGCCGGCTGTGGGGGCCGCCGGCTGAGGGGTCTTGTCGCCGGTAGGGCCCGCCGGCTGTCGAGTCCGTCAGGAGCCGGCGGGACCCGCTTGGTGGGTTCCCGTGCCGGTCATGTCGCGGCACGGGCGGCCCGCCAGGGCGTCGTTTTGCGTCTGTCGGGGCGGAGTCAGCGGCCCGGCCGTCTTACTGTAGCCATGCCCGACAGGCAATGGAGTGGTTACGGGGCCGTGCCGGCGCTGTCAGGAAGCCCTGTCACGGTCGGCCGCCGTCAGCAACCATCGTAGCCACGTCGGGGCGGATGAACGGGGGCGCGCCTGGTCGCTGGCCGAGGTGCAGTGAGATGGGACGGACGTCGGTCCGCCCATAGGTCGGTTGATGAGGAGGTCTTGTCTTGTCGCCGTAACGATGTGCAGAGGGACGGGACGGGCGTCGGTCCGCTCGTAGGTCGGTTGTGGAGGCAGCCGGTCGCGAGGCAGCCGGCCGGCTCCGAGGGAGCCGCCAGCCGGTCCCGAGGGGAGCCGCCAGCCGGTCCCGGGGGAGCCGCCAGCCGGTCCCGAGGGGAGCCGCCAGCCGGCTCCGAGGGAGCCGCCAGCCGGCCCCGGGGGAGCCGCCAGCCGGCCCCGGGGGAGCCGCCAGCCGGTCCCGAGGGGAGCCGCCAGCCGGTCCCGGGGGAGCCGCCAGCCGGTCCCGAGGGGAGCCGCCAGCCGGTCCCGGGGGAGCCGCCAGCCGGTCCCGGGGGGCCGCCAGTCGGTCGCGGACCGGCCGGTCCTGAGGGGGCCGCCAGCCGGTCCCGAGGGAGCCGCCAGCCGGTCGCAGATCAGCCGGCTGTATCGTTTTTCTTCGAGAGAGGGAGAGAACCCCCCAGCTTTAGCCTACCCGGGGGTAACAACCCCGTCAGTAGTCCCCGAAGCCGGCGGGGGCTCCCGTCTGCCGGACGAGGTGGAGCCGGTGGCTTCCTTCAGGCGGTGCATGTCTCTCGCGCGGAGCCGAGCGGTCGGACGAGGCGGCGGCCACCCCCGACGCCTCGGGTTCTGCCGTGCCGCCCCGGTTCCCTCGCCGGTTCGTGGCGCGCCACGCGGAGCGCAGTGAAGCCGTGGGGCCCGCGCACGCGGGCAGATGGGACGTCGCACTGGGCCTAGCCCACGAGATCGCAGGCGTAGCCCAGTAGGCCACGAGCCGCAGACCGGGATCTGCTGCGCCCAGACTGCGGCGGCCGTGACCCGAAGCGTCCTACGATCTCGCGGGTTTCCCGGGGGAGTGGGCGCAGTTAATCCCCACCTCCCCCGGGCGTCGCCCCCTTATTTAAAGGGGAAGGGTGAGGGGCGGAGGCAGTTACGCACTCCTGCTCCCCTCGTCTTCCTCGTCTTCTCGCCACTAGCGCTCGTCCTGCGCCCGCCTTGCGCCGGAGCTCCGCCCGCACGCCGATTCGCATCGCCCTGCTGCTGCGATGGCCGAAGGCCCGCACGGCAGCTGGGGAGGCTCCGTCATTACGGAGGAGGTCATCGAGAGGCTCCGCCGTGGCCGCATGCTGCCGCCGAAGGAGCGTGTGGTTGCCCGCGCGCCGGGCAGCGAGGTGGTGCCCGAGCCACAGGAGGGTGAGCACGTCGTCTTCGCCTGCCACTTCCTGCGCGGCTTCGGCTTGCCGGTGAGCCTCTTCTTCCGCTCGCTGCTGGACACCTTCGACCTCCAACCGCATCACCTCAGCCCCAACGCCATCCTCTACATCGCCAGCTTCGTGACCCTGTGCGAGGGTTACCTGGGGATGCTTCCCTTCGTGGAGCTCTTCAGGAAGCTCTTCTACCTCAAGGCCTTGAAGAACAAGGACGAGGCGCCGTACGCCTGCGGGGGTGCGGTGGTGTGTTGCCGCGGCCCTCACTTCCCCCGCATCGACCTCATCGACTCCGTCAAAGGTTGGAACAAAACGTTCTTCTATGTGAAGAACGCCGACCCGTGGCTGGACTACATCCGGCTGCCGGCATTGGTCAACGTCCCGTCCACCGGAGTGAATTGGTCGGGGGTCGGCCCGCCCAACGCCGTGCTCGCAGAGCTGGGCCGGCTCCAGACGATGATACGCGGAGAAGGGCTAGTCGCCTCCGATCTGGTGGCCGCCTTTATCTCGCGCCGGGTGCTGCCCCTCCAGCTGAGGCCGCACCGGATCTGCGATATGTCCGGCCGACGGGACCCCTGCCGGCTGTCCACCGTCGAGCTGACGACGGACCAGGTGGCGAAGCAGGTGAATGCCATCACGACCTTCAAGCTGGTGCCGGGGACTTGGTCCCTTGGCAAGGAGCCGTACAGCCGGCTCAACCCGGCACCGCTGGTATGCCCTGTCGAGGTGAATTCTTCTTTTTCCTTTTGTATCTCTTCGGCCGGCGCTCGGACTCACCCGCCGTGCTGACCGCAGCTTTTCGTTCGACAGAACACGCCGGACGGCCCGCACCCTCAGATCTTCGAGGCCGAGCGTGCCGAATCCGACCCCGAGGACCCCGAGCCGGGAGCCGGAACCGAAGAGGGGGTCGACTCCTCGGGAGAGGCCGAGGCGGGGGGTGACCCGGGAGCCGGCGGGTCCCGATCGGCTGGTGAGTACCCCTCCGGCCCCACGATCAAAGATTGGAGTGATGATGATGATGATGACGTCCGGATCCTGGACGCGCCTCCCCCCGCAGTTCAGAGGAGCCCGCGTGGGCGGAGCGAGGAGAGGCCGCCGCGCAGCCGGACGGCCGGGTCCTCCTGTCAGGGGAAGAGGCCGGCTCGGGAGGAGCCGGCAGCCCAACCGCCGGCCCGCAAGCGGGTGAAGGCGGCCGCGGTGAAGCCGCCGGTGCGAGTCAGACGGGTCGTTCCCGTCGTCGTCGGGTAAGTAGTTCGATCGCCGGGGATGTTTCTTTCGGTTGGTTTCGCGCCGGCAGGCGGCTAAATGTTCGCTCGTGCAGGGACCCCATCGAGCTCCACGATGTGGAGTCGACAGTCGGCTCGCCGGAGCCGGCCAGCCAGCTGGCCCTGGAGCACGCCGCTACGCAGCCTGAGGAGAAGAGGAGGCTTGCGGAGCTGCGAGCCTCAAAGTCTGGGGCCCATGGCGGGGCCTCGCGCTCCGGGGCTTCGAGCGGCGGGAGGCGGAGGCGGGCCGCGGACCCCGCAGTGGCATCGGACTCGGCGGCGGAGTCGGCTCGGAGGACGAGGCCTCCGTCGGGCGAGCCGCGGGGGCCGGCCGCGGAGACGGCCGCAGCCACGACCGAGGCGGAAGTGGCCCGGCCGGGGGGAGCGGACCCCGAGCCGGCACCGGAGGGGTCCCGGCCGGCGGAGACGCGGGCGACGCCGCCCGCGGTCGACGTGCCGGAGGCGACGCAGGAGGTGGTGCCGGGGGCGACGCCGGGAGCGGCGGAGGAGGCGGCGCCGGAGGCGCCTCCCGAGGAGGTGGGAGCGCCGGCCGCTGGGGCCGGCCCGCCGAGCCGGACAGGAGCGGGGACTGCGGCGCCGGACGCGGGGCAGCCGGAGGCCGATGCCCGGGCCCTCGTGGTCAGCAGCCGCACCCCGGCAGGTGGTGACGCGGCGGAGGCCGGGGCGAGCGGCGAGGGGAGCCGGTCCGGAAGGACCATGCTGGATGTCATCAAGGACTGGGAGGCGCTGGCCCAGGTCCCAGCCATTCTGCCCCCGCCGGCTGGCGGTCCGGTCCCGGCCTCCGGCGAGTTGGGCAGCGTCTTGGTGCGGTGCCGGGCGGAGCTGGCCAGGTTTGCTGAGGCGGCCGACGGCGCCCTTCAGCGCGCAGAGGTGAGACTGTTCGTGTTTCGTCGAAATTCCAGTGGGGGCGCGCGAGCGCACCCACTGGGTGTAGCCCCCGAGATACGGGCCGGCTGACCGGCTGCGGGGCAGCCGGCCCGGATCTTTCTTTGTGTTTTCTTAACTGGCTTCTTTGGAGCAGGCGGGAAACTCCAAGCGGCAGGAGCTTTTTGACGAGGCAGTCCCCATCCACAACTGCGGCAAGCGCGGGTACTACCGGCTGGAGCAGGAGCTGAGGAAAGCGCAAGGTATGCCAGTTCCAGTGGGGGCGCGCGAGCGCACTCACTGGGTGTAGCCCCCGAGAGCCGGGCCGGCTGTTCAGCAGCCGGTGCGGGTCTTGTTTGCGTCACTGATCGTGTTTGTTTGCCTCAGCAGCGGACCTGGACACCCTGGCCTCCATCCGGGAGAAGAGGGACGAGGTCGCCTCCGAGCGGGACCGGCTGGCGCAGAAGGTCCAGGAGATCACCTCGGAGCGGGACCGGGTGGCCGGCCTGCTCGTGGACGGGCAGGCGGCCCAGGAGCGTCTGAAGGAGGAGCTGCAGCGGGAGGTGACGGCCAAGGAAGGCGCCGTCAAGCAGGCGGCCGATGCCGCCCAGGAGAGGGCCGCCCTTGAGGTCAAGGTGACCCGGCTGGAGAAGGCGCTGGAGGCGCGCAGCGCCTCGCTTGCCCAGGCGGAGGACGCACTGGAGAAGGAGAGGAGCACGGCCCTGCAGTTCGCCCGCGAGGTGGACGAGGCCTTCGAGCGTAAGTCTTGGCTTTCTTTTCAGCCGTTGGTGCTTTTCTTGTTCTTCGGGTGTTTGTTGATTCCACCTCTTCTTTCTCCAGACCGGTTCCCGGAGACCCAGGGCTACGCCGAGCGAGCCGTGGCGACCCACCGGGCGGGGCAGCGGGGTGCGAAGCGCTGGCGGTTGCGCGAGGAGGACGCCGGGTGGGATACGGACGACGTTGCGTTGGCCGTGGAGAACCGGTTGATCTTCCTTCAGCGCAGCGTGGAGCGGCTGAGGGGAGCCGCCCAGGAGGTGATTGCCGCCCTGTGGCCGGCTCGCGGGGCTCCGGAGGGCCGGGTGGCGCTGTGGCTGGAGAACGCCAAGGCCCGTTTTGAGGTCTGGAAGGCGTCGGCGGCTCGAGCCGGTGCGCAGATGGCGCTCCGGTTCGTCACGCCGTGGTACCCCGGGGTCAACTTGGACCGGTTGACCACGATGCGTGCCGTCCCGGAGGCGGAGCGGGCGGCTCGTGAAGATGCCCTCGTCCGCCGGGCCAACGAGTTCGCCTCGTACGTCGACCTGGACGTGCTCCTGCCGGCCCTTGACAAGGACGGCGAGCCGGTCGCGGAGGACTCCTTCGGCAACCCCCAAGGACCGGAGGACGACAGGGTCGCCGAAGAGAGCACCGCCTCCAGCACGGACGGTAGTACCGGCGCCACAGAGACAACGGAGGCGGGCCCGAAGGCCGCGACTTCCTCCGGGAAGGCCGTCGAGCCGGTTGGCGACGCGCCGGTAGCCTGAGCCGGCCCGCTTGTTTATCTGTTTCTCCTTTCTGCAATGTTTTGAGACATTTATCCACCCACTGGGGGTGTGTTATTGTAATGAACCCTTGGCTGTAGCGAACCTTTGGCCTGTGGCCGTTTTATCGTTTTAACTTATGCCGTAAAAAATTTGTGCGTGCCGGCTCTTCTTTTGCCTTTCGCCTTTTGACTTGTGTCACACGCTGGTGTCCCTTCCGGCTTCCGCCCCGCCTGCCAGCCAGCCGGGAGCCGGTCTGGGACAGGGACGAGGCTTCACCCTTGGGAAAACTAGCGGGCTCTTAGAGTCAATCGGCTAGGACTAGGTTGAGTCGGTAGCGGCCGGTTGCTAGAAATAGCATAGTTCGGTCGGGCCAGTCCGGCTGCCGTTCGTTGGCTGACCTTTGTGTGAGAAGTTCCTTCGTACCCCATAGCCCCTTCAGCCGGACAGCCGGGAGCCGGTCTGTGGCTGGTTAGGGTGGGGAGGCGAAGGATTGCTTGCTCACATTATTCGTCCGCCTCGGAGGGGAGCCGGCCGAGCCCCCGGGCCCGGGAGCCGGACCCGGGTGACGTGCTTTAAAGCACAGGAAACCTTTCGGAGGAAACGAACCAAAAGAGAGGCGTGCCCCGGGCGTCGGCTCGGGGCCCCCATTGCATTTATAAAACCCAAAAGGGAAGGATACATACATACACTGGCTTTTTAGCAGTAAAACGGACGGAGGAGCGCTGCGTTCCACGGGCGCGCCGTCTCCTCGCCGGAGGCGTCTCTTTTGCGCTTCTGCGGCTTCTGGGCGTCTATTAGATAGTACGCGTTGTTGTGCAGCGCTTTGCTGACGATGAACGGGCCCTCCCATGGGGAGGACAGCTTGTGCTGGCCGGCAGTTCGCTGGATCCGTCTGAGCACCAAGTCCCCTTCGTGGAAGGAGAGTGGCCGGATCCGCTTGCTGTGGTAGTGCCGGAGCTTTTGCTGGTAGATGGCCGTCCGGCTCAGGGCCAGCTCGCGGGCCTCCTCGAGGAGGTCGACGCCGTCTTCTCTTGCTTCTTTCGCGTCCTTCTCCGTGTACAGGGAAACTCGAGGCGAATCGAACTCGATGTCGGTGGGGATGATTGCCTCGGACCCATACACGAGGAAGAAAGGGTTGTAGCCAGTTGACCGGTTGGGCGTGGTCCTTAGGCTCCAGAGGACAGCCGGCAGCTCTTCGATCCAGCAGCCGGCCGACCTGGTGAGCGGCGTCACGAGCCGGGGCTTGATGCCGGACAGGAGCAGGCCGTTGGCCCTCTCGACCTGTCCGTTCGATTGCGGATGGGCGACGGACGCCAAATCGAGCCGGATGCCCTGCTTGGAGCAGAAGCGCGCTAGCGCGCCCTTGGCGAAGTTTGTGCCGTTGTCGGTGATGATGCTGTGGGGGACGCCGTAGCGAACCGTGATGTCTTCGACGAACCGGACGGCTGTGGGGCCGTCCAGCTTCTTGATCGGCCGGGCCTCGATCCACTTGGTGAATTTGTCCACGGCGACCAGCAGGTGTGTCATGCCGCCTCGAGCGGTCTTGAAGGGCCCCACCATGTCCAACCCCCAGACCGCAAAGGGCCATGAAAGGGGGATGGTTTGTAGGGCGGTGGCCGGCAGGTGGCTCTGTGTGCTGAAGCGCTGGCAGCCTTCGCACTCGTCGACCAGTTTCTTGGCCGCCTCCAGAGCGGTCGGCCAGTAGAAACCGTGGCGGAATGCCTTGGCCACCAGGGACCAGGAGGCGGCGTGATGCCCGCACTCGCCCTGGTGGATGTCGAGGAGGATTTCTTGCCCTTTCTCCGGCTCGACGCAGCGTTGGAAAACGCCGGTGGTGCTGCGATGAACCAGCTCGTGGTTGATGATGCCGTAGGCCGGGGCTCGGCACTGGATTTGCCTTGCCGTGGCCTCGTCGGAGGGAAGCTCGCCACGTAGGAGGAACGCCAGGATGGGCTGAGCCCACGAGGGAGCCGAGACGGGAGCCGGCTCGGGCCCAAGCGGGACGTCGGAGGTCGCAGCAGCCCCCGAGACCGGCTCACCAGCCCCCGGGGCCGGCTCGCCAGCCCCCGGGACCGGCTCGCCAGCCCCCGGGAGGGAGGTGTCGTGAGGAACGTCGATCGCCATCATGACAGCCGCGGGCTCTGGGCCGCCTGTCGTGGATGAGTCTGGCTCGGCAACCGGGGTGCGCGGTGCCGGCTGGGCCGCCGGCAGTGGCGTAGCCGGCGGAGTTGGCGCTGCCGGAGGTGGCGGGGCCAATGAAGTCGCCGCAGCCGGTGGGACCGGCTGGGCAGCCGGACCCGTCGAGGGGCCGGCCGCGTTAGCCGGCACGAAGATAGACTCCAATTCGGGAGATGGTTTGATCGAAGGCTTTAGCAGCCGCTCGAGGGAGACGCCGGCTGGGATGGCCTGCCGGGTGGAGCCGATCTTTGCCAACGTATCGGCCGCCTCGTTGTCCGCTCGGGGGACGTGGTGGAACTCACAGCCCTCGAAGGAGCCGGTGAGCTGTTGGACGAGGAAGCGATAGCTAGCCATGTTGGCGTCCCTGGCGTCCCATTCGCTAGAGACCTGCTGCACCACAAGGTCAGAGTCGCCAAAGCATATGATGCGTTGGATGCCGATGTCCTTGGCGAGCCGGAGGCCGTGGACGAGGGCCTCGTACTCGGCCACGTTGTTGGAGGCGGAGAAGTGGATCTGGAGGGCGTACCGGAGCTGGTCTCCCCTGGGAGACGACAAGACGATGCCGGCTCCCAGGCCGGCTCGCATCTTCGAGCCGTCGAAGTGCATGCGCCAGTGCGTAGAGTCGGGCGGAGGCGGTACGAACTGGGTTTCGGCCCAGTCGACGAGGAAGTCGGCCATTGCTTGAGATTTGATGGCGGTGCGAGGTTCGTACCGGATCTCGTAGTCGGCGAGGGCGATGGTCCACTTGGCGATCCGGCCGGTGGCGTCCCGGCCGCTCATGATTTTGCCCAGCGGCGCGGTGCTGACGACGGTGATGACATGCTCCTGGAAGTACTGCTTGATCTTCTGGGCGGCGAAATATACGCCGTAGCACATCTTCTGGTAGTGCGGGTAGTTTTGCTTGGAGGCGGAGAGGACCTCGCTGAGGTAGTAGACGGGGCGCTGGGCCGGCAGCGCTTTGCCCTCCTCTGGCCGCTCCACCACCAGGACGACGCTGACGACGCGCGTGGTTGCGGCGATGTAGGCGAGCAAAGGCTCCTTCTCAGCCGGCGCGGCCAGGATGGGCGCGCTGGTGAGGGCCCGCTTGAGGCCGCGGAACGCCTCGTCCGCCTCGTCGGACCAGTCGAACAGAGCCGGCCTCTTCGAGGGGTCGCGGCCCGGCTCGACTAGAGCCGTCTTGCGCAGGAGGCCGTAGAGGGGCAGAGCCTTCTCGCCCAGCCGGCTGATGAACCGGCTGAGCGAGGCGAGGCAGCCGGTGAACTTCTGGACGTCGCGGAGCCGGACCGGCTTGGGCATGCGCTCGATTGCGCTGATCTTCTCGGGGTTAGCTTCGATGCCGCGAGCGGACACGAAGAAACCCAAGAGTTGGCCGGCTGGGACGCTAAAGACACATTTCTCCGGGTTGAGCTTGATCTTGTATTCGCGCAAGTTGGCGAATGTTTCTCGGAGATCGTCGAGAAGGCTGAAATGCTTCTTGGACTTGACGACGATGTCATCGACGTAGACGTGGACGTTCCTGCCTATCTGAGGCAGGAGACACTTCTGCATGCAGCGCTGGAAGGTAGCGCCTGCATTCTTCAGGCCGAAGGACATGGTGATGTAGCAGTAGGCTCCAAAGGGGGTGATGAAGGAGGTCTTGAGCCGGTCGGCCGGGTCCAGCTTTATCTGGTGGTAGCCGGAGTAGGCGTCGAGGAAAGACAGCAGGTCGCAGCCGGCCGTGGAGTCGATGACTTGATCGATCCGCGGCAGGGCGAATGGGTCTTTGGGGCATGCCTTGTTCAAGCTTGTGTAGTCGATACACATGCGCCAGGTCTTGTTCTTCTTCAGCACCAGGACTGGGTTGGCCAGCCAGTCCAGGTGAAAAACTTCCATGATGAAGCCGGCTGCGAGCAGCCGGGCGATTTCTTCTCCTATTGTACGCCGCTTCTCCTCGGAGAAACGGCGCAGGGGTTGCTTGACCGGCTTCGCGTTCGGTCGCACGTGAAGTTTGTGCTCGGCAAATTTCCTCGGGACACCCGGCATGTCTTTGGGAGACCATGCAAAGATGTCCTGATTCTCACGGAGGAAATCGACGAGCTCGCTTTCCTATTTGCTGTCGAGGCGGGATCCGATGGTCACGCACTGGGTGGGGTTAGCCGGATCCAGTGGCACCTGCCTGGTGTCCTTGGACGGCTGAAACGAGCCTTCTCCGACTGACTGGGACGGAGGAGCCGGCACGGCCGGCTGGGCAGAGGCGAAAGCCACCAGCCGGTCGAGCTGCCGCTTCTCCTCCGCTATCTCCAGGGCCTCGGCCAGCCGGCTGCCGTCTCGTGCGCACGCGATTGACATCTGGTACTTGCCGGTGATGGTGATGATGCCCTTGAGGCCCGGCATTTTGAGCTTGAGGTAGGCGTAGTGGGGGATCGCCATGAACTTGACGAGGGCCGGCCGGCCCAGCAGTGCATGGTAGGGACTGTCTAGGTCCACTACCTCGAACCAAACTGGCTCGCGGCGGAAGTGGTCGTGGCCGCCGAAGAGGACGTCGAGCTGGATCTTGCCGACGGGGGTGCAGGACTTTCCCGGCACGATGCCGTGGAAAATGGTCCGGCTGGATTGTAGGTCCTCCACCTTGAGCCCCCATTTGAGCATCGTGTCAAGGTAGAGAATGTTGATGCTGCTGCCCCCGTCGATCAGCACCCGCGAGAAGCGGCACGTGCGCTTCTCGGAGGCGAAGGTGGGATCGAGGACGAGGGCATGGCTGCCCGGGTTTGGCATCACGGCCGGGTGGTCGGCCCGGCTCCACGTGACCGGCTTCTCGGACCAGTGCATGAACTGGGGAGTCGCCGGCATGGTGGCATTCACCTCACGGTGGAGCCGGCGCTAGGCGTGCTTGTCCGTCTCTTCACTGGTGAAGACGATGTAGCAGCCGTCTTGGTCGGGGAACCGATCGAGCAAACGGCCGTCGTTCTGAGCCGGGGCCGGAGCCTGAGCCGGAGCCGGCGCCGGGGCTTGAGCCGGAGCCGGCGCGCGGGCAGGCGGCACGGGGGGAGCCGGGAGGCCATCCCCCCGGGCCAATCGCTGTGAGAAGCTGCACTGCCGGAGCGTGTGCGTGGCCGGTTTGGCACCGGAATGGTTTTTGCAGGGGAGGTCGAGCATTTGCTCGAACGTGAGCTTAGGCTGCCAGGCAGTCTTGCCGATGCGCTGCCGCTGGCCGGAAGCCTGGGCAGGCGGCTGCTCTTCCTCAAGCGAGGCAACCTGCCGGCTCCCGTAGCGGGAGTCGGGCTGGTCGTTTTTGCGCTTGGTGCCCTGCTGCCGGTTGTCGGCTGCCGCCCGCAGCGCGGCGGGGGGCGGAGCCGTTTTGGCTGGTGCCTTAGCTTTCATCCTCATGGAGGAATCGGCCGTGGCGTATTTGTCCGCTTTGGACATTAGGTCCGCCAGGGAGGTTGGCTCGGAGCACAAGAGCTTGTGCTTGAGGTGGGTGCCGTCGCAGCAGCCTTCGATGAAGTACTGGACGGCCTGCACCTCGTGCACCCCCTCGCAGGAGTTGCGGAGCTCGGTCCAGCGAGTAAGGTAGTCGCGCAGGGGTTCCTCCGCCCCATGGACGCACATGGCCAGCTCGCGGGGCCGGCCTGGCCGCTTGTAGGTGCCGGTGAAGTTGCGGACGAACGCCTCTTCGAAGTCCGTCCAGGTGTTGTCGCTGCCGGCCGCGAGGCTGTTCAGCCAGGTGCGGGCCGAGCCGATCAGCATGAGGGGGGCATAGCGGACGGCTACGCGCTTGTTCCCCCTGGCGATGCCGACGGCGGTGGTGTAGTCGATGAGCCAGTCCTCCGGCTTGGCAGCCCCGGTGTACTTCGGGGTGTCGCGGGGGAGCGTGAAGCCGGGCGGAAATGGCTCGTTGCGGATCCGAGGGCCGAAGCAGGCCGGACCAATCGAGCCCTCCTCCTCGAGGAGGGCCGACTGCGCCAGCTGATCGAGGCGGAGCCGGGCATCGTTGTCGCTGTGGGGGACGCGCGGGCCGAGCCGGGCCGCAAGGTCGGGGCGGACGGCCGGCGGGATGGACCGGGCCGGTTGCGGCCGCGGAGGTGGAGTATGCCCGCGGTAGTGCCGGCTACCGCCGGCCGGAGCCTCGTCCCGCCGGCTATCGCCAGCCGGCGCCTTGTCCCGGCGGCTGTCGCCAGCCGGAGCCTTGTCCCGGCGGTAGCTGGTGGCCGGATCGTTGCTGTGTCGGCTGTTTACAGCCGGCTGTTCGTTCCCGCGCAGCTGCGTGCGCCGAACGTCGCTTCCCTCGCTCCGCCGGGCGGAGGGACGAGGGGTGCTGGAGTGCTGGGCCGGCTGACGGTTAGTAGCCCCAGCACCCTCGCCCTCGGGCCGGGGAAGTTCGGAGACGGCCCCACCGGGGGTGAGGACGACTTGTTGGGCGTTGGCGGTGTCGATGAGGTCCTTGATGTGTCGCTCGCGCGCGACGCGTTCCTCGCCCTCCAAGGTTGCCAAATCCTCGTAGGCGACCTTGGCGGCGCGCAGGTTGGCCGCGGGGGTGTCGTAGACGGGTAGGCGGCCGCCGAGGATCTCCGCGACCACGCGGCCGCGTTCCCGTACAGCCCCACGCCGGCTGGGCTCGGGGCCAGCCGGGGTGAGACCATACGCAGAGACGTATTCTCGCTAAGCGGCTTCCATCCGGCATCGTTCGGCAGCGAGGGCAGTGGCGTTGTCGAGGATCAGGCGGCGGGACGCTTCCAGCTCGGTTCTGGCGGCGGCTGGGTCTGCCGTCGCAGCGATGGGAGTGCTCAGACCCCGGAGGGCGGCGGCGAGCGGGTCGGAGGCACCAGCGCGGGCGGCGGCCGCGTCGGCCTCGGCCGCCCGCACACGGCCCGAAGTGGTGGAGGACGTGGTGGCCATCACCCCCACGCGGGCGTGGGGGGCGATGGCTTCGCCCGTGGCGAGCGCGCCTACGGACGAAGGAGGGTCGATGCAGTCGAGCACCCCGCTGGGGTACTCGTCAGCCGTCGGCTCGCCGGCGAGGATCAGCTTGCTGAGCCGCCCAGCGAGCGCGGCGACGTTGAGCGCGAGGTCGCGGCCGAGGCAGTCGTCGGAGATGCCGGCCGCGTCGCCCGCAGGACCTGCCGGAGCAAGCCCCACGAGCATGCGGTTCGGCCCGGACGCGAGGCGGCCGAGGGAGGTGGTGAAGGGCCCCGCCCGGAACGTGACTCCGGCCGGCGCCGCGGACGGCCCCACGGTGGGCGCCAACTGTCGTGGTTTCGTCACGGCAGATGCCATGGGTAGGCTTATCGAGAGGGGCCGAAGGACGCCGACGGGCTCCGGGAGCGGGGTTAGGCACAAGCGGTGGCAGACACACGATGTACCCAGGTTCAGGGCCCTCCGTGGGAGGTAACACCCCTAGTCCTGCTTGGTCTAGTTGAGACAATGGTGAGGTTACAATAGTGCTCCTGGAGCTGTATGGACAGAGGAGGAAGAAGGGGCTAGCCTGCCCTTGCTGCCCTCCTATGTCCGTATGAAGAGAAACTGGGGAAAACCGTGAACCCCGCTGCATGGGGGAGGCCCGGGGGGTTTTATAGGCCAACCCCCCGGGTTACAATACGAATAGAAGGTCTCGGGGGGTCCTAGCCGGCAGCCTCTCTTAGCCGGCTGTGGGGGCCGCCGGCTGAGGGGTCTTGTCGCCGGTAGGGCCCGCCGGCTGTCGAGTCCGTCAGGAGCCGGCGGGACCCGCTTGGTGGGTTCCCGTGCCGGTCATGTCGCGGCACGGGCGGCCCGCCAGGGCGTCGTCTTGCGTCTGTCGGGGCGGAGTCAGCGGCCCGGCCGTCTTACTGTAGCCATGCCCGACAGGCAATGGAGTGGTTACGGGGGCGTGCCGGCGCTGTCAGGAAGCCCTGTCACGGTCGGCCGCTGTCAGCAACCATCGTAGCCACGTCGGGGCGGATGAACGGGGTCGTGCCTGGTCGCTGGCCGAGGTGCAGTGAGATGGGACGGACATCGGTCCGCCCATAGGTCGGTTGATGAGGAGGTCTTGTCTTGTCGCCGTACCGATGTGCAGAGGGACGGGACGGGCGTCGGTCCGCTCGTAGGTCGGTTGTGGAGGCAGCCGGTCGCGAGGCAGCCGGCCGGCTCCGAGGGAGCCGCCAGCCGGTCCCGAGGGGAGCCGCCAGCCGGTCCCGGGGGAGCCGCCAGCCGGTCCCGAGGGGAGCCGCCAGCCGGCTCCGAGGGAGCCGCCAGCCGGCCCCGGGGGAGCCGCCAGCCGGCCCCGGGGGAGCCGCCAGCCGGTCCCGAGGGGAGCCGCCAGCCGGTCCCGGGGGAGCCGCCAGCCGGTCCCGAGGGGAGCCGCCAGCCGGTCCCGGGGGAGCCGCCAGCCGGTCCCGGGGGGCCGCCTGTCGGTCGCGGACCGGCCGGTCCTGAGGGGGCCGCCAACCGGTCCCGAGGGAGCCGCCAGCCGGTCGCAGATCAGCCGGCTGTATCGTTTTTCTTCGAGAGAGGGAGAGAACCCCCCCCCAGCTTTAGCCTACCCGGGGGTAACAACCCCGTCACAGATCATGCATGGCTTTGTGTATGAGAGCAAGAGTGTGTGTGATGGCAGCCCACTCACCTCCTATTTATAGGAAAACCAAGGGGTAGGGTGGTTTTACAATAAAACCCAAAACCCACATGGATGAAGCCCTTCCACAAGGGCATAATGGTGAAACCAAGGAACAAGAGGGGCTCCAAGGAGGAGCCCCAAGTGTGGCCGGCCACCATCTCTTGGGGGGCCCCCAAGGGGGTTTCTTAGCCCCCAAGCCTTCTAAAAACCTTTTGGGAAAATATCCCAAAAGGTGCTTTTCCATAAATATCCCAAAAAGCACTTTCACTATTCACGACGACATTTTTCAGCGTCTGATCGAACTGAAAATATTCATGTGGGCTTAGAACAATTCTAGTACCCACCAAAATAATTTTCAACGCGAGCCGGAACAATTCCGGTTTAGTGATTTTCATCTGCGAAAAGCATCTGAAGCGGTTTCGGCAGCTCCGGAACATTTCCGGTTTTCATCCCGGAAAATTCCAAAAAGTTTCCAGAACGATTCTGGCATCCTCCAAGAATTATCAGGCATGTGCCAAAACCAATTTGACTTTTTGGTATCCCCTGAAACAACTTTTCAGTTTCACCGGAACTCATCCGGTGACCTCTCTGCGGAACTTTTCCGCTGTCCGAAACTTTTCCGGTGTCCGAAACTTTTTCGGTGTTTTTCTCTCAGACTCCCTGTCTAGTATTCAACAGATAGATGACCCTTAAGCGTGTGACCCTATAGGTTCGGTGAAGCATAGACATGACCCGGAACCCCTTCCGATCAATGATCAACATCGGAGCCGTGGACACCCATATTGACCCCTATACCCACACGAATGAATATTCGAGTGAACCTCCAGTTGCCGTGTGCTATTCCTGTTGCTTCACGATATGTTACAAATACCCGAGGTGAGACATGTTGGCATCCTCGTGGATCAACAACTTGTCCACTATGCCAGTTACCTCGTTGCCGGTATTGTTCTCTTTTCTCGTTCCCGTGTTCCGGCATCCCCGTGATCAAATCACAAAGTGTCTGGCCAGACGATGATGGATACTGTAACACCGAGAGGGCCCAGAGATATCTCTCCATCGTCGGAGGAGCAAATCCCAATCTTGAGCTATCAAGTTACTTGACATATTTTTCCATGAACCCGTAAGCCGCCGTAATAGCCACCCATTTACGGATGACGTTTAACAAACCCCAAAGTTCATGAAGCAAGCATGAAGAAACTCGATACTCTCATGGTCTAAGGAATTATGCAAACATTAACTTCTCTATGTTATTAACCATTAACTTATGACGAATGTATCTCATAGCATAACATCAATTCGGGTCGATTCAACACAAGTGTTCTACCAACAATTGTGCCCTCAAAATTGCCGGCATAGCCATGCCCATGATCAGGAAAACAGGATCATCATGCAATACTTGAGCCAGTCCTAGAGGCTTGACTAGGAATACATTTTACCGTTTATTATCCCACACGTGCATATGAGTCTTCCTCCGAGCCTCGTGGTTATTGCAGACTCGAGAACCATAGGAGTTATAGCATGGAACATAAACCTAATTATGAACTGGAAGATAATCAATAACATTTATTATTGCCTCTAGGACATATCTCCTACAGACTCCCACTTGCACTAGAGTCAATAATCTAGTCAACGCTAATGCACTTTACACCTATGGCATACTGGTGTAAAATATGCTTCGCATGTGGTATAGCCTGATGTCCAACGGATCTGACGACTTCAGCTCCGTGTGTAACTTTGCATATCCTCGCGTTTTCACGCTTTCACAAAATTCATATTTTGTGTGGACTTGGCTTTGCATATGTGTGAATCATTGGTCGAAACCTGATTCCTCAGACTGAGCTATGGAGCAACTATCTGCTATAGTGTCCCATAGACCAAAGCCATCTTGGAACCATACTAAGTTCATGAATGAACTATATGATTCAAAAACTTCTTTGTCTCTTCTCAAGCGTCAACATACTTAGCCTTTGTTATAGAATTCGCCACAGTATCTTATTTGGAACAATTTCCAACTACCGTGCCACCATATTCTGTATTACACAAAACCCTTAACTTAAATCGAAAATCGCATGGAGCATTGATGAAGACTGTATCGATGTAATTACTTACAACGAGCACTTCATAATCTCTGCTTGCGAGAAAACATGTCATTAGTACTACTCTAGTACTCAGTGACATCTTTCACTGTTGTCCTATGATCAGTACTTTGATCACTTTGGTATCTATACTCGCAACAACTTTGGAGTATTGGACATATCTGGTTGTTTTACATACCTTGGAATACATGATTAATCCAAACACAAGAGTGTGTGGAATCTCCATCATGTATTTTACTCATCAGTGTTTTGGGACACCGAGTCTTGCAAAAACTCTTTCCATGTGACTTCGGCAAGAATCACTCCTTGGCCTTTTAAATGCCAAAAAGTTTTTAGCATCTTGTCAATATGTATTCATTGCTTAGACCCATTAGGTAAATCTATCTCCATAGATCCTCATGCCTAATATTGAGGCTATTTAGCCTAAGCACTTCATCGAAAAACTATTTTCAAATGAAGTCCTAATTCGTGTCAAGAAATTTATTTCCAATTAACAATGTGTCAAGTACACACGGTTTTTAGAAATATTATTATGCTCCCACTTACTTTCTTGAATCACAAGCATCTTCGATACCCATTTGATGAAGTCAAACCCCTTTGACCATTCCATCAAAAACGAAGATTCTAACTCCACTTTGCTCTCTTATGTCCATCGCTGGAACTCTGAAGTTTGCATACTTACTAGCATCCTCTGGATCGACAAATTACTTCGGACTGTATCACATACAAGTCCTAGGTTTCATTTCCATCAGATGGAAATCCTTTCGTCATCCATGTTTCATATCTCACGATTGAAATATGTATTAATTGCTAGTTCAACCCGAACCGACTTTAGCATCGCTACGATGAGACAACCTCATCGTAGTCAACTCCTTGAACTTGTTATTGCAACAAGTCGAGATTTATGGATAAACATTTTATCCATGTAAGTTTTTAGTTCCATAAATATTCGTTAGACTCTAAGTCTTCCGAAAGGTGTATCAAGATTTTAATCTCGAATCACTTATATGGAAACTATCTCGGATTGTATTGGCATTTAGCCAATTCCGGAGTCAGGGCCCATCAACGCTTCCTTGTGTATTGCAGGTATACTGTTGTCTAACAACAATATCTCGTTAGCGCACCTGAGAGGTTTGCACGAGCCTTGCCTACGAGGTTCAGCTGGAAGTTCGACCGAAGTCCATACATTTTATTGTAGAGACTTCCGTATCAGTCGCAGTAGGAAACTCCGGAATCACTTCCAAGGTTCCTTTCCTTTGACCTGATGACGAAGATACTGGTTATCTCGTCGAGTTGCACTGTCCTCCCACTCGCCTTTTGTAAGAACTATTCTCTTTAAAAGCATACCGTTTTGCGGCAAAACTATTTGCCTCGGTATAGTGAGGGAGGAATACCCAATGATTTGGGATAACCTACAAAGTAGCACTTGTCTGATTTGGAATAGGTTTGTAACCTTTTACACAAGCCCCATATTCCAAATGTTAAGAAAAGATTTAAAATGGTTGGGCGTACCATACCATAGCGTCATTTCAACAGACCCGATGGATCTCTTTTCAGTGTAAAAGCCGTAGTCTCTAAAGCTTCACCTTTTAAAAGGGATAATGGCAATTTTATTTATGTCATCTTTGATCTTACCATGTCATAAATGGTTCGATTACATCTTCACGGACTTTCCACTTGCAGTGGTGTTCCGAGAGGTGCAAGTTATGAAACCCCTTTCACAACTCATCAGACATTCGCTAAACTTGTAACTCAAATATTCCTTTCTGCAATCGAATTGTAGAAACATAATTTTCTTGTTACAATAACTTCTACTTCATTTTTGAAAACCTTATGAATGAATTCAAAAGATCCAGACTTACGTCTCAACAAGTAAATATCCATATATCTACTTGAGTCATTTCTGAAGATAGACAAATCCACTACTTGCAACAACATTTATTGGACTACACACATCATAATGTATGATCACCAATATGTTCTTTGCTCGTTCCTTATGGCATGTGAACGGTATTTCAGTCACTTCACTTTTCAGAGGAAAGTTGCAAGTGTCAGATGATTCAAAATCAAACGACATCAAAATCCATCATAATGGAATTTTCCATGCGGGGTTTTCCAATGTGACCAAATGCAGTGCCACACATATGTGGTATTCTTTTAGTCTTGCGACATTTAGCATCAGTGTTATGGATGTATCATATTACCATCAATATTCACAGCATACATCCCATCCTGTATGGAAGCATGGCCATTCATGTTATTCATAACACCGAACATCAAAATTTCTCTTATGAATAACCTTCTTGCAAAATACCTTATGCAAAGGGCTAGAGTGTATGAAACTCTAAATGAATTATGAAAGTAAATACAGAGGTAATGTATTAATATCAATATTCATAACATACATCTCATTCATAATGAAAGTATGGCCCCTATGTTATTCATAACGTCGAACATCAAAAGTTCTCTTATGAATAACCTTCTTGCAAGATACTTTATGCAATGGGCTAGAGTGTAAAACTCTAAAATGAATTATGAAAGTAAACACAGAGGTAATATATTAATATCATTATTCATAACATACATCTCATTCATAATGAAAGTATGGCCCTTATGTTATTCATAACACTGAACATCAAAAGTTCTCTTATGAACAACCTTCTTGCAAGATACCTTATGCAGAGGGATAGAGTGTGAAACTCTAAAATGAATTATGAAAGTAAATACATAGTGAATACACCTATGGAAGGCATAGTAACATTTACTATGTTCCCTGCATGTATCTAAACCTCATACCTGGCTAGTCTTTCAGGCCATAGTAGTTCTTACATCGAGTTGCAACAGAATGCAATCGAGCGGGTATCTTTGTGATTAACTCACAATACCCAAGAATTAGTGATTAACATGTTTAACCATAATTCCCAAGAACTATATCTTTGACCAACCTTCTATACATCAAAAACTTGTGTGACATTCATACATGAACTGGATATTCCAGTCTTCTTACCTTTTGCCATTATACTTCTAACAGTTTTAACTTTTAGTATTGCTCCTACTCTCAGAAGAAGCACCTAACTTAAGAGTGGCGATAGCCCCGGACTTCCTAGGCGTGAAAGTTTCACTAACACCCTTCGGACACTTCCTTTCTCTTTAAGTTGTTGTTTTATTCACCTTTCATCATATGACAGGCGTTCTCCTGGATCCCTCTCTTATCAGTCTAATGCATAGTATACTCCTTTACTAATAGTTTGCAAACAAACATTGCTTTGGATATCTCATATCTTTTAGCCTTTGTCTGTCTCTGAAAATGATTTTCAGATTCCATGAATATCACATAACTATCCAAACTTTCGAAGTTCGGGTCTCATGGAAGCAAACGTATTGCACTTGACTGAAACAAAATTCTAGCTTTTGGATCGAAGGACGAGAGTCACATGATCCATAGCATTAGCGGGAGAATACCAAAAGTATGCGATAGGACAAAGTCCTTCTCAGCACTATTGAGGACAATACTCACATTACATTACCAACCGTAAAGTTTTAACCAGATATTTAACAGCTTATTCAATTTTAACAGGGAAGGTGGAAACGCGAGCCATTGTTCTATAACTATTATGCAAATCACACTTAGACAGTGTTCAAAATTAATTGCACTGAGAATTAAACAAGTTTATTCTCCAGTGCGCTCCCACTCAAATCAATATCTCTCATAATTGATTTTGAGTGATACAAGATCCAAATTACAATTCAACGCCAAGGATGTATCCATCTCAAGTGACGAGAATTGCAATCGGTAGGCCAACTTGCCGATCAAATCTCCATGTGACTCTTGTTCATCTTTCGATGCGTGTGTTCCGAGCTCATGACTTTCATGCCTGAACGTCAAGACAACCAAGTGATCTCGCTGCGAGGTCTCAACTCACCCGCCTCACACATCCCTAATCGTTCGTACCCATGTATCCATGTGATACCCCGAAAAGTTAGGTGCCGTGACGGTGCTACACTTGGGAGAACACTAACTACTTGATATTTTTGTGAGAGATCACCCTAATAAAAGCGACTACCGCGCAATCAAGAAGGGTGCATCATAAGGGATAAACATCTCAGGCAATTCATAATAGCATGATATGGTATAGCCCTTTCTGACGGAGAATTCTCATTTCTTCGTCTTCGGCATTCGCGTCGGTGTTCACCTTCGCGAAGATTGCCACCACCTTGTCGATGCACCAGATAATATTGCTATCTCTATAGCTAATAAAATAAGTGCATTACATAAGGTTGACACGCAGGTCATTAAAGTGCAATCATATGGCTCCATCCATCATGCCGAATCATGACACGCAGGTCATGTTAATTAATTTACATCATATAGTCATCTCATACATAATCAAATTATTATGAACACTGCTATACCACATCACATGCACATGCAAACCATCCTGCAAAACCAAGTTAGACGCCTCTAATCGGTTCATGCAAAATTTTATTTTACGTGGCTTCTAAGGTTTCGAAACAAACCGAAGCTACCAACGTCCATCATCAAGCATGATAATCCAAGTCGCTAGATTAACATTCCAGGGTGTATGAAACACGAGATAATAAAATCTCGAGCCCCATACTAAACTTCGTCATACGCGTGACCCCCGTGCAGATCATATCTGCATTGCCCTTTCGTCTGCGAAATTTCATCTTTCTTTTTAACTACGGTGGAATTCAATGAACTGTTAGCACTTCGTTGATCAATCAGGATCGCGGATTGCCAGAACATTGAAACTCCACCATACTGTTATCAAGATCAGAAATATGCAAATTCTAGGGAAGCAACAAGAACATCGGGTAACAGACTTCATCTGCTAGCCGCACAAATAATTTTCAGTAATAGATCTCATCTACTACCTAATTATATTGTGCAATTCCCATACATCTCTATGTATTCTAGATCGCAACCTGCATCTACGCATAACCTCGCTCTGATACCACTGTAGGGTAACGCAGCAGAAAACAAAAATTTCCGACCTACGCACCAGCCCAGGACCACTATGGAGACTGCATACAAGGTTTGATCATTTCGTTACCGACTCGTAGCGCAGCGGAAGTAGAGTCGATGACGAACGGCGATGCAGATCCCCGCAGCTAGGATTTTACAACCTCCCAACCGCGAGGATGTATACCCTCATCTGCCCCGCGGACAGCCCTCCGGGAGGTGGTCGCACAGTCCCCCGGATGGTGTCGCGGACAGCCCTTCGGGAGGACCTCCGAAACTCGGACTGTCACTCGGACAGCCCTTCGGGAGGACCTCCAAAACTCGGACGGTCACACGGACAGCCCTTCGGGAGGCACTCTCGAACTAAGACCGAAACTACGATCTCTCTACAGAGTTGCACACATACGGTGTCATCTATCCGGCAGGGCTTCGCCGTCCAGAACTAGTTCCTGCCGGAACCCAGACAGCCTTTCGGCTCTACGAAACTATTTCGCTGGGAGGGAGAGAAGAATGCCAGATCATGCATGGCTTTGTGTATGAGAGCAAGAGTGTGTGTGATGGCAGCCCACTCACCTCCTATTTATAGGAAAACCAAGGGGTAGGGTGGTTTTACAATAAAACCCAAAACCCACATGGATGAAGCCCTTCCACAAGGGCATAATGGTGAAACCAAGGAACAAGAGGGGCTCCAAGGAGGAGCCCCAAGTGTGGCCGGCCACCATCTCTTGGGGGGCCCCCAAGGGGGTTTCTTAGCCCCCAAGCCTTCTAGAAACCTTTTGGGAAAATATCCCAAAAGGTGCTTTTCCATAAATATCCCAAAAAGCACTTTCACTATTCACGACGACATTTTTCAGCGTCTGATCGAACTAAAAATATTCATGTGGGCTTAGAACAATTCTAGTACCCACCAAAATAATTTTCAACGCGAGCCGGAACAACTCCGGTTTAGTGATTTTCATCTGCGAAAAGCATCTGAAGCGGTTTCGGCAGCTCCGGCACATTTCCGGTTTTCATCCCGGAAAATTCCAAAAAGTTTCCAGAACGATTCTGGCATCCTCCAAGAATTATCAGGCATGTGCCAAAACCAATTTGACTTTTTGGTATCCCCTGAAACAACTTTTCAGTTTCACCGGAACTCATCCGGTGACCTCTCTGCGGAACTTTTCCGCTGTCCGAAACTTTTCCGGTGTCCGAAACTTTTTCGGTGTTTTTCTCTCAGACTCCCTGTCTAGTATTCAACAGATAGATGACCCTTAAGCGTGTGACCCTATAGGTTCGGTGAAGCATAGACATGACCCGGAACCCCTTCCGATCAATGATCAACATCGGAGCCGTGGACACCCATATTGACCCCTATACCCACACGAATAAATATTCGAGTGAACCTCCAGTTGCCGTGTGCTATTCCTGTTGCTTCACGATATGTTACAAATACCTGAGGTGAGACATGTTGGCATCCTCGTGGATCAACAACTTGTCCACTATGCCAGTTACCTCGTTGCCGGTATTGTTCTCTTTTCTCGTTCCCGTGTTCCGGCATCCCCGTGATCAAATCACAAAGTGTCTGGCCAGACGATGATGGATACCGTAACACCGAGAGGGCCCAGAGATATCTCTCCATCGTCGGAGGAGCAAATCCCAATCTTGAGCTATCAAGTTACTTGACATACTTTTCCATGAACCCGTAAGCCGCCGTAATAGCCACCCATTTACGGATGACGTTTAACAAACCCCAAAGTTCATGAAGCAAGCATGAAGAAACTCGATACCCTCATGGTCTAAGGAATTATGCAAACATTAACTTCTCTGTGTTATTAACCATTAACTTATGACGAATGTATCTCATAGCATAACATCAATTCGGGTCGATTCAACACAAGTGTTCTACCAACAATTGTGCCCTCAAAATTGCCGGCATAGCCATGCCCATGATCAGGAAAACAGGATCATCATGCAATACTTGAGCCAGTCCTAGAGGCTTGACTAGGAATACATTTTACCGTTTATTATCCCACACGTGCATATGAGTCTTCCTTCGAGCCTCGTGGTTATTGCAGACTCGAGAACCATAGCAGTTATAGCATGGAACATAAACCTAATTATGAACAGGAAGATAATCAATAACATTTATTATTGCCTCTAGGGCATATCTCCTACATGTGGAGCTCCATGGAGCTCCACCATCTTGGCCGGCCACACCCAAGGCCCCCCCCCCAAGGGAGGGTCCTTGGTCCCCAAGCCTTCTAGAAGGCCTTTTGGAAATATCCCAAAAGGTGGTTTTCCATAAATATCCCAAAAAGCACTTTCACTATTCACGACGACATTTTTCAGCGTCTGGTCGAACTGAAAATATTTATGTGGGCTTAGAACATTTCCAGTACCCACCAAAATATTTTTCAATGCCATCCGGAACAATTCCGGATTAGTGATTTCCATCTGCGAAAAGCATCTGAAGCGGTTTCGGCAGCTCCGGAACATTTCCGGTTTTCATGCCGAAAAATTCCAGAAAGTTTCCAGAATGATTCTGACATCCTCCAAGAATTATCAGGCATGTGCCAAAACCAATTTGACTTTTTGGTATCCCCTGAAACAACTTTTCAGTTTCACCGGAACTCATCCGGTGACCTCTCTGCGGAACTTTTCCGCTGTCCGAAACTTTTCCGGCGTCCGAAACTTTTTCGGTGATTTTCTCTCAGACTCCCTGTCTAGTATTCAACAGATAGATGACCCTTAAGCGTGTGACCCTATAGGTTCGGTGAAGCATAGACATGACCCGGAACCCCTTCCAATCAATGATCAACATCGGAGCCGTGGACACCCATATTGACCCCTATACCCACACGAATGAATATTCGAGCGAACCTCCAGTTGCCGTGTGCTATTCCTGTTGCTTCGCGATATGTTACAAATACCCGAGGTGAGACACGTTGGCATCCCCGTGGATCAACAACTTGTCCACTATGCCAGTTACCTCGTTGCCGGTATTGTTCTCTTTTCTCGTTCCCGTGTTCCGGCATCCCTGTGATCAAATCACCCTGTGTCTGGCCAGACGATGATGGATACCGTAACACCGAGAGAGTCCAGAGATATCTCTCCATCGTCGGAGGAGCAAATCCCAATCTTGAGCTGTCAAGTTACTTGACATACTTTTCCATGAACCCGTAAGCCGCCGTAATAGCCACCCATTTACGGATGACGTTTAACAAACCCCAAAGTTCATGAAGCAAGCATGAAGAAACTCGATACTCTCATGGTCTAAGGAATCATGCAAACGTTAACCATCTCTGTGTTATTAACCATTAACTTATAACGTATGAATCTCATAGCATAACATCAATTCGGGTCGATTCAACACAAGTGTTCTACCAACAATTGTGCCCTCAAAATTGCCGGCATAGCCATGCCCATGATCAGGAAAACAGGATCATCATGCAATACTTGAGCCAGTCTTAGAGGCCAGACTAGGAATACATTTGACGGTTTATTATTCCACACGTGCATATGAGTCTTCCTTCGAGCCTCGTGGTTATTGTAGACTCGAGAACCATAGCAGTTATAGCATGGAACATAAACATAATTATGAACAGGGAGATAATCAATAACATTTATTATTGCCTCTAGGGCATATCTCCTACAGGGACAACAGTGAAAGATGTCATTGAGTACTAGAGTAGTACTGATGACATGTTTTCTCGCAAGCGGAAATCATGAAGAGTTCGTTGTAATATGTTACATCGATACAGTCTTCACCATTTCTCCATGCGATTTTCGATTTGATTTGAGGGTTTTGTGTAATACACAACATGGTGGCACGGTAGTTGGAAATTGTTCCAAACAAGATACTGTGGCGAATTCTATAACAAAGGCTAAGTATGTTGACGCTTTAGAAGCGACAAAGAAGTTGTTGAAATCATATAGTTCATTCATGAACTTAGTATGGTTCCAAGATGGCTTTGGTCTATGGGACACTGTTGCAGATAGTTGCTCCATAGCTCAGTCTGAGGAATCGGGTTTCGACCAATGATTCACACATATTCAAAGCCAAGTCCAAACAAAATATGAATTTTGTGAAAGCGTGAAAACGCAAGGATGTGCAAAGTTACACACGGAGCTGAAGTCGTCAGATCCGTTGGACATCAGGCTATACCACAAGCGAAGCATATTTTACACCAGTATGCCATAGGTGTAAAGTGCACTAGCATTGACTAGATTATTGACTCTAGTGCAAGTGGGAGTCTGTAGGAGATATGCCCTAGAGGCAATAATAAATGTTATTGATTATCTCCCTGTTCATAATTATGTTTATGTTCCATGCTATAACTGCAATGATTCTCGAGTCTACAAATAAAACGAGGCTCGGAGGAAGACTCATTTGCACGTGTGGAATAATAAACGGTAAAATGTATTTCTAGTCTGGCCTCTAAGACTAGCTCAAGTATTGCATGATGATCCTGTTTTCCTGATCATGGGCATGGCTATGCCGGCAATTTTGAGGGCGCAATGTTGGTAGAACACTTGTGTTGAATCGACCCGAATTGATGTTATGCTATGAGATACATTCGTCATAAGTTAATGGTTAATAACACAGAGATGGTTAATGTTTGCATGATTCCTTAGACCATGAGAGTATCGAGTTTCTTCATGCTTGCTTCATGAACTTTGGGGTTTGTTAAACGTCATCCGTAAATGGGTGGCTATTACGGCGGCTTACGGGTTCATGGAAAAGTATGTCAAGTAACTTGATAGCTCAAGATTGGGATTTGCTCCTCCGACGATGGAGAGATATCTCTGGGCCCTCTCGGTGTTACGGTATCCATCATCGTCTGGCCAGACACTTTGTGATTTGATCACGGGGATGCCGGAACACGGGAACGAGAAAAGAGAACAATACCGGCAACGAGGTAACTAGCATAGTGGACAAGGTGTTGATCCATGGGGATGCCAACATGTCTCACCTCGGGTATTTGTAACATATCGCGAAGCAACAGGAATAGCTCACGGCAACTGGAGGTTCACTCGAATATTCATTCGTGTGGGTATAGGGATCAATATGGGTGTCCACGGCTCCGATGTTGATCATTGATCGGAAGGGGTTCCGGGTCATGTCTATGCTTCACCGAACCTATAGGGTCACACGCTTAAGGGTCATCTATCTGCTGAATACTAGACAGGGAGTCTGAGAGAAAATCACCGAAAAAGTTTTCGGACACCGGAAAAGTTTCGGACAGCGGAAAAGTTCCGCAGAGAGAACACCGGAACAGTTTCGGTAAAACTGAAAAGTTGTTTCAGGGGATACCATAAAGTCAAATTGGTTTTGGCACATGCCTGATAATTCTTGGAGGGTGCCAGAATCATTCTGGAAACTTTCTGGAATTTTCCGGAATGAAAACCGGAAATGTTCCGGAGCTGCCGAAACCGCTTCAGATGCTTTTCGCAGATGAAAATCACTAAACCGGAATTGTTCCGGCTCGCGTTGAAAATTATTTTGGTGGGTACTGGAAATGTTCTAAGCCCACATGAATATTTTCAGTTCGATCAGACGCTGAAAAATGTCGTCGTGAATAGTGAAAGTGCTTTTTGGGATATTTTTGGAAAGCCACCTTTTGGGGCTTTGCTTAAAAGATCTAGGAGAAGACTTGGGAAGGAGGGAACCCCTTTTGGGGGGCCCCACATGGTGTGGCCGGCCAGGTTTTGGGGCTGCTCCAAGCAGCCCCAGTTATCCTCTTCCCTCCCATTTATGCCCTTGAGAAGGTCATTTTTGTGAGGACATTTTTGGTATGACCAAATGTGCTCTACCCCTTGGGTTTTTCCTATAAATAGGAGGTGTGTGGGCTGCCATAAGACACATCCTTACTCTCATACACAAGCCATGCATGATCTGGCATTCTTCTCTCCCTCCCAGCGAAATAGTTTCGTAGAGCCGAAAGGCTGTCTGGGTTCCGGCAGGAACTAGTTCTGGATGACGAAGCCCTGTCGGATAGATGACACCGTATGTGTGCAACTCTGTAGAGAGATCGTAGTTTCGGTCTTAGTTCGAGGGTGCCTCCCGAAGGGCTGTCCGTGTGACCGTCCGAGTTTTGGAGGTCCTCCCGAAGGGCTGTCCGAGTGACAGTCCGAGTTTCGGAGGTCCTCCTGAAGGGCTGTCCGCGACACCGTCCGGGGGACTGTCCGACCGCCTCCCGGAGGGCTGTCCGCGGGGCAGATGAGGGTATACATCCTCGCGGTTGGGAGGTTGTAAAATCCTAGCTGCGGGGATCTGCACCGCCGATCGTCATCGACTCTTCTTCCGCTGCGCTACGAGTCGGTAACGAAAATGATCAAACCTTGTATGCAGTCTCCATAGTGATCCTGGGCTGGTGCGTTGGTCGGAAATTTTTTTGTTTTCTACTGCGTTACCCAACATATATGTCTTCACGATCTTCCAGATTGTGTACTTCTTGATATGCTTCGGCACAACATGGATACCGATAGCCGGGATCCTCTTCCCGCTGCCTTTCTTCCTCATGATTCTCATCAGGCAGTACCTACTCCCCAAGTTTTTCGAGCCCAATGACCTGCAGGAACCGGACGCGGCTGAGTATGAAGAACTTGAAGGGGTCCAACATGAACACACACTGGTATACGTAACTTCAGCTTGTGTTCTCCGATGAAAAAAAAATTGCCTGTCCAGATTTTGTTTCATTCTCTGAAATTAATGCCCCAAGGTGTCTGCCATCCTTTGTTAATCATTTAACATTTTGGTTCCTCGAGCAGGAGGAAGATGGCTCAATTTCAGGAAGCTGTGACGGCAGGGTTGATTCTGAAATATTGGATGAACTTACAACACACCGTGGGGAGTTGAAGCACAGGGTTGTGAGCCATCGTGAAGAAAGGCACCTTCACGTCCATTCAAATGTCGTTCAGCCAAGCGTCTAAAGATAGAGCAATGACCTGAGGACTTAGTATTTCACCAATGATTCTATTAGAAATGAAGAGGGAAATCCTCAGGCAGTAGTTCTTTGCACTATTATTCTTTGTTGATATGCATATGGTACTGTAGTACAAAAGCCATGATTATGGTACAGTTCAAGACATGATTGTGTGTGGTACGAAGTAAGAGCTCGGCCAATTTAGCAGTGAGAGCGGTAGATTGAAGGAAGAAGTAGTGGATACGAGAAAGGGGACCTTGCCGGAATAGCAATGGTGAGGTGTAGAAAGATTATATGATTCGGTAAACTGTCGCTCGATCTGTGACCTGTTGTCGCGAGTGTGTGTGCTTACCTTGCTCTGTTTGAGAAGCAGTGGATGTCGTGCGTTCTGGCTGCATTTTGGTGCCTTTTGTTCAACTTCTTTCACGTTTTCGTCGCAGTTTGGAGCGCCTTTCAGTTCTACTTGTGTGTATAAGTTCATCACATTTTGCTTCAACTCGATCGAGTAGAATGGCTTTGGTTTTAATCGACATGTGCTTATGAGAGTGATTTTTCTAACGGTCCCCGCTTCTACTGGGTACTGGGATGCCACACATATTGGTTGGGGATGTGTGCAGATATTGCTCTATTATGTAAATACACATATTGGCTGAGACATATACATCATGTTGTCTTCTCTCTCTTCTTCAATCCAGCTAATTTCTTACCCACCCCACTGACGTGTGGGACAACTAGTAAGGAAGCCCACGACAGAGTGCCTAGTGGGTATGTTTGAAGTAAAAAGGTGGTATTACATCCTATCCACCCAAGCTTTTCAGTCTGATTACGTAATTTGTATCAATTATATCTTTTAATCAAAGTATCTGATTGACAAACCATTTGAATATTAGTACTTATAATATTTAAATCTTCAAAACAAGATCAATTTTGGACACGGTTGATTGTTTTTTCAAACTCAAATTATTTTTTTTGTTGCATGTTTTCATTGCTTTTTCATTCCAGATATCGGGTACTATTTTTGAAGTCTTGCAATAAAATTTTCATATCATTTTGTCAAATTATTTTTCATGGTTAGGCTGAGTTTTCCAAACGATTTCATTTCTGTGGCACGACTATTTTACATGTTTTCATTATTTTTTTCATGCACTCTCTTTTGCATGTTTCATTATTGTATCATCCGGTATACGCTCTCAATTTACGATATTATACGACATGCATGTCACAAAAAGTATACCCTCGAACTCATATGTGAAAAGAGTTTGTGATGATATAATTTTTATACCATACGTCTCATATATTAATAGTTTTATCATTGTTCAAAGGCTACCTCGAAAGGCATATTAGGCCCTATATATGTGGACGGAGGGAGTATCATATAAGTTTCATTATTGTATCAGCATTCCAATTTGAACTTGTTCAAACCATGTCCAAAATTGATCTTGTTTAAAATAAATAAATGCCATGTACCATCCAGTATACTCCCTCCATCCATAATATTATATGACATGCATGTCACACAAAGCATACCCTCGAATTCATATGTCAAAGGAGTTTGTGATGATATAATTTTTATATCAAACATCTCATCTATTAATAATTTTATCATTGGTCAAAGACTATCTCGAAAGACGTATTAGTCCCTATATATGTGGATGCAAGATGTATCATATAAGTTTCATTATTGTATTAAAATTTGAATTTTGAACTTGTTCAAACCATGTCCAAAATTGATTTTGTTTTAAAGATTTAAATGTCATGAACCCAGATCTGCAAACGGATTGAAAAACGGATCATTGGTTCAAAAGTTAAAAGTGTTACGGAGTGTGGAATCAAGCTAAAAGTATGGGAGGGTGATCCTGGGCTGAAGGAATAAAATAGGTTGGTTGCAATAAATACATGTACAGTACACTAGACAAATCTCATAGATCCACCACAGTACAGTACACTACCAAAATCTCGTACAGTAGCTCCAGATGAGTTGCAATAGAACTCATGACAGACGGAAAGTACTACAGTACACTATCCAAATCTCATACAGTAGCTTCAGGTGAGTTGCAACAGAACTCATGACAGACGTAGCTCAGAGTGGCTCACAGAGTAGTAGTGGATCAGGGAAGAAGGTTGTGCAACATGTTGAAAAGAGTGCACCACATCGTAACGACGCTGACGTAAGCTGCAAAGCAACTAAACGTCAGTTGGAGCAGAGTGAAGCTGCGCCGAGCTGGAGAGGTCTTGTACGTGTGAACTGCTAGCCATCCGAAAAGGACGACAACGATGAGCGTCATGCCTCCTATGCAGCCCACGACCGCATGGAGCTGATGACGACGAGAATGTGGCTCGTCCATGCTCCTCCCTGCCTCCTGCGCAAAAAGCTGACGATGCTCTCTGTCTCGCTCGAAATGTGGTTGTGTGTGTTTTGAGAATTGCTAGCTTGTGTGTTGGCTATTGTGCCTTGTGCGTGGTTATAAAGCATGCGCCAGCCAATGGTAGGTCGACAACAGCCAATGGGAAGGCATGGGCGAGCGCGTCTTATCCTGTTGTGCGATCAGAAATGCCCATGCCAATCAGAAACGTTCCTGGATGTGGTTAATTTAGCCCACAGTATTGTACCCATTGCAGGTTTTTTTTGAAGGTCACCCGGGGGGGGTCATTTTCCCCCACCTGAATTTTTTATTTCTATAAATCAACGGTCACAAGGGAACGAGAGTTATAGGGGGGTAGAGCAGAGGGGCCTAATCTGGACGTAGTAGTGGATCATGACAGACGTAGCTCAGAGTGGCTCACAGAGTAGTAGTGGATCAGGTAAGAAGGTTGTGCAGCATGATGAAAAGTGTGCACCACATCATAACAGCACTGACGTAAGCTGCAAAGCAGCTAAATGTCAGCTGGAGCGGAGTGAAGCTGCACCGAGCTGGAGAGGCCTTGTACGTGTGAAGTGCCAGCCATCCGAAAAGGACGACGACGGTCGTGCCTCCAATGCAGCCCACGACCGCGTGGAGCTGATGACGACGAGAATGTGGCGCGTCCATGCTCCTCCCTACCTCCCTCGCAAAAAGCTGAAGATGCTCTCTGTCTCGCTGAAAATGTGGTTGTATGTGTTTTGTGAACTGCTGGCTTGTGTGTTGTCTACTGTGCCTCTGTGCCCTAGTTATAAAGCCTGCGCCAGCCAATGGTAAGTCGACAACAGCCAATGGGAAGGCATGGGCGAGCGCCAAAGGAACTTTTTCTATAGCCCACTTTGGCCCAAAGAACTTAGAGAAACAAATCCATCTGGGATGTTAACCGTCTTTAGAAAAAAAAAGGAAAATAAACAAACTCAAATGAATACATATAAGAGAGGTGTGCATTTGAATGAAAATTAATTAGTAGGATAGTGAAAAAGGTTAGCACATTTTGCATAAACTCTAGCATGAGGTCTAACCTCTCATTACAAACTCGACTACGGTTTTGAAGTGTTAGGATAAAAAAAAATTGCGCAGAAGTGTTAGGATAAGTTAGGGGCGCTGCGCCATGAGTGCATGGTGTGGGGCTAAGTTACATTGTATAAGGCTCGACTCTGCACGAGACATGCATTATCTTTTTGGCATGTTAATTTATTATGATCTCTCTATACGCGTTTTCATGATCCAAACGTCCATCTTCATTTTGATATCTATACACATTTACACATCAAAAATGCCAAGTATTATTCACGACCACTTCTCAGAAGTCATGGGGCCTGGGCCCGTGCCTACTGCCAATTTCAATTGGGAGGAGCTCAACATCCAACCCCTAGATCTCCAGGAGCTTGGAAACGATATCACTGAGGAGGAGGTTTGGGAGGCCATTAAGGAGATGCCCGGCGACAAGGCGCCCGGGCCCGACGGATTCACCGGGCTTTTCTTCAAGAGGTGTTGGGGCTACATCAACCATGACATCATGAGAGTCATCCGCTGTTTCGGAGATCTTCGCACTAATAACCTCCAGTGGCTTAATTCTACAAGCGTGGTGTTGCTGCCCAAAAAAGAAGGGGCCGAGGGCATTTCTGATTACAGGCCTATTAGCCTCATTCATGCCATCGCCAAAATCATTGCCAAGGTGTTATCTCCGAGGCTCGCGCCCCACATGGACGCCCTTGTCTCCCACACCCAGAGCGCATTCATTAAGAAAAGGAGCATCCATGACAATTTCATGTACGTCCGCAACCTTGCCCGCCGGCTGCATAAGTGCAAGACCCCCCATGTTGGAAATATGCCCTAGAGGCAATAATAAATTGGTTATTATTATATATATTTCCTTGTTCCTGATAATCGTTTATTATCCATGCTATAATTGTATTGATTGGAAACTCAAATACATGTGTGGGTACATAGACAACACTGTGTCCCTAGTATGCCTCTAGTTAACTAGTTCGTTGATCAAAGATGGTCAAGGTTTCCTGGCCATAGACATGAGATGTCATTTGATAACGGGATCACATCATTAGGAGAATGATGTGATGGACAAGACCCAAACTATAAACATAGCATATGATCATGTCAGTTTATTGCTATAGTTTTCTGCATGTCAAGTATCTGTTCCTATAACCATGAGATCATGCAACTCACTGACACCGGAGGAATACCTTGTGTGTATCAAACGTCACAACGTAACTGGGTGACTATAAAGGTTCTCTACAGGTATCTCCGAGGGTCTCTGTTGGGTTGGCATGGATCAAGACTGGGATTTGTTACTCCGTGTGACGGAGAGGTATCCCAGGGCCCACTCGGTAATACAACATCACTATAAGCCTTGCAAGCAATGTGACTAAAGTGTTAGCCACGGGATCTTGTATTATGGAACGAGTAAAGAGACTTGCCGGTAACGAGATTGAACTAGGTATAGAGATACCGACGATCGAATCTCGGGCAAGTAACATACCGATAAACAAAGGGAACATCATACGGGATTAACTGAATCCTTGACATAGAGGTTCAACCGATAAAGATCTTCGTAGAATATGTGGGAACCAATATGGGCATCTAGGTCCCGCTATTGGTTATTGACCGTAGAGGTGTCTCGGTCATGTCTACATAGTTCTCGAATCCGCAGGGTCTACACACTTAACGTTTGGTGATGATTAGTATAGTTGAGTTATTGTGTTGGTGACCGAAGGTTGTTCGGAGTCTCGGATAAGATTCCGGACATGACGAGGATCTCCGGAAGAGTCCGGAGGTAAAGATTGATATATGTGATAATAGTGTTTTGATCTCCGGAAGGGTTCCGGAATTCACCGGAAGGGGTTCCGGATGTTTACCGAAGTGTTCGGGTGCAGCAACACTTTATATGGGCTAAAGGGGTAAAACCCACGAGGTATTGGAAAGTGCAAAAGGAAGTTTTGCTGCTGCCTTAAGCGGTACTACCGCTGGTAAGGCAGTACTACCGCGTAAGCGGTACTACCGCTTATGTGAAGCGGTACTACCGCTCAAGCAGTACTACCGCTCGCGAGCGGTACTACCGCTTGTACGCGGTACTGCTGGAATCCGAGTGGGACTCTTTCCGTGCGGGCCAAACCGACCTTGTGCGGGCAAAACCGACCTTGTGGAGGCTTTCTCTCCAAGTTTAGACCCCAGGGCTCAACATATAAATAGAGGGGCAGGGCTAGCACACGGGACACATCAGGATTTCCCAAGCCGTGTGTCGGCAACCCTAACCCTCTAGTTTATCCTCCGTCATAGTTTCCGTAGTGCTTGGCGAAGCCCTGCGGAGATTGTTCTTCACCACCACCGTCATCACGCCGTCGTGCTGCCGGAACTCGTCTACTACTTCACCATCGCTCGCTGGATCGAGGAGGTGAAGGCGTCATCAAGCTGTACGTGTGTTGAACTTGGAGGTGCCGTCCGTTCGGTGCTAGATCAGAAGGACCATGATCAAGATCGCGAGACGGTTCGTGATTTGATCGCGGGACGAATCATGATGGGATCGCGGGACGGATCGTGATTGAATCGCGAGACGGATCGTGATGGGATCGCGGGACGCTCGGTGATTTGAATCGCGAAGACGTTCGACTACATCAACCGCGTTTCTTAACGCTTCCGCTTAGCGATCTACAAGGGTATGTAGATCCACTCTCCCTCTCGTAGATGCTCATCACCATGGATAGATCTTGCGTGTGCGTAGGAAAAATTTTGTTTCCCATGCAACGTTCTCCAACAGTGGCATCTGAGCTAGGTCTATGCGTAGATGAGATCTCGAGTAGAACACAAAAGGGTTTTGTGGGCGTTGATATTCAGATTGCTTCCTTCCTTGGTCTTTTCTTGTTTCGGCGGTATTGTGGGATGAAGCGGCTCGGACCAACATTACTCGTACGCTTACGAGAGACCGGTTCCTTCAACAGACATGTAACTTCGTTGCATAAAGATGGCTAGCGGGTGTCTGTTTCTCCCACTTTAGTCGGATCGGATTTGACAAAGGCGGTCCTTGAGAAGGTTGAATAGCAATTTTTATATCACCGTTGTGGTTTTTTTGCGTAGGTAAGAATCGTTCTTGCTAGATACCCGTAGCAGCCACGTAAAACTTGCAACAACAATTAGAGGACGTCTAACTTGTTTTTGCAGGGTATGTTGTGATGTGATATGGCCAATTACATGATGAGATATATGTGATGTATGAGATGATCATGTGTTGTATAGAATATCACGACTTGCATGTCGATGAGTACGGCAACTGGCAGGAGCCATAGAGTTGTCTTTAATTATTTTCACCGTTTTGCTTTACTTTATCGCTATGAGTTAGCAAAAGTCGTGGAAGCAACAGTCGGCGCGACAACCTCATGGCGACACATTGATGGAGATCAAGATGATGGAGATCATGGTGTTATGCCGGTGACGATGGAGATCATGCCGGTGCTTTGAAGATGGAGACCAAAAGCACAAGTTCATGGCCATATCATGTCACTTATGATTTGCATGTGATGTTAATCCTTTTATGCATCTTATTTTGCTTAGGACGACGGTAGCATTATAAGGTGATCCCTCACTTAAATTTCAAGATAAATTGTGTTCTCCCCGAGTGTGCACCGTTGCGAAAGTTCGTCGTTTCGAGACACCACGTGATGATCGGGTGTGATAGACTCTACGTTCGCATACAACGGGTGCAAGCCAGTGTTGCACGTGCGGAACACTCGGGTTAAACTTGACGAGCCTAGCATGTACAGACATGGCCTCGGAACACAAGAGACCGAAAGGTCGAACATGAGTCATATAGTAGATATGATCAACATGGAGATGTTCACCATTGAAACCACCTCAACTCACGTGATGATCGGACTTGAGTTGGTGGATCTGGATCATGTGACACTCGAATGACCGAAGGGATGTCAATTTGAGTGGGAGTTTTTAAGTAATATGATTAACTAAACTCATTATCATGAACATAGTCAAAATGTCTTTGCAAATTATGTTGTAGATTACTAGCTCGCGCTGTAGCTCCCTTAAAGTTTTATATGTTCCTAGAGAAATAGAGTTGAAAGATGATGGTAGCAATAATGCGGACTGGGTCCATGATCTGAGGATTGTCCTCATTGCTGCACAGAAGGCTTATGTCCTTAATGCACCGCTCGGTGCGCCACCCCCTCTAGCGTCGTCTGTAGATGTTGTGAACATCTGACAGGCACGTTCTGATGACTACTTGATAGTTCAGTGCGTCATGCATTACGGCTTAGAATTGAGGCTCCAAAACGTTTTGAACGTCACAGAACATATGAGATGTTCTAAGAGCTGAAATTGGGATCTCAGGCTGGTGCCCGTGTTGAGAGGTATGAGACCTCCAACAAGATTCTTTGCCTGCAAGATGATGGAGAATAGCTCAATCGTTGAGCATGTGCTCAGATTGTTTGGGTGCTACAATCGCTAGAATCGAGTGGGAGTTGATCTTCCAGATAAGATAGTGATTTATATAGTTCTCCAAGTCACTGTCACTAAGCTACTAGAGCTTCGTGATGAACTATAAAATGCCAGGGATGGAAATAATGATCCCTGATCTATTCGCGATGTTTGACACCGCGAAGGTAGAAATCAAGAAGGAGCATCAAGTGTTGATGGTTAGTAAAACCACTAGTTTCGAGAAGGGCAAGGGCAAGGAGGGATACTTCATGGATGGCAAGCCAGTTGCTGCTCCAGTAAAGAAACCCAAGGTTGAACCGAAACCCGAGACTAAGTGCTTCTATTATGAGGAGAACGGTCGCTGAAGCGGAACACCCCTGGATACTTGGTAGATAAGAAGGCTGGCAACGTCGACAGAAGTATATTTGATATACGTGTTATTGATGTGTACCTTACTAGTGCTCCTAGTAGCACCTAGGTATTGGATACTGGTTCGGTTGCTAAATGTTAGTAACTCGAAATAAAAGCTACGGAATAAAAGGAGACTAGCTAAGGGTGAGGTGACGATGAGTGTTGGAAGTGTTTCCAAGGTTGATGTGATCACCATCGCGCGCACTCTCTACCTTCGGGATTAGTGATGAACCTAAATAAATGTTATTTGGTGTTTGCGTTGAGCATGAACGTGATTAGATCATGTTTATTGCAATACGGTTATTCATTTAAGTTAGAGAATAATGGTTATTCTGTTTACATGAATAATACCTTCAATGGTCATGCACCCAATGAGAATGGTTTATTGAATGTTGATCGTAGTGATACACATGTTCATAATATTGATGCCAAAAGATACAAAGTTAATAATGATAGTACCACATACTTGTGGCACTGCCGCTAAATGTCATATTGGTGTAAAGCGCATGAAGAAACTCCATGCTGATGGATCTTTGGACTCATTCGATTTCGAATCGGTTGAGACATGCGGACCATGCCTCATGGGCAAGATGACTAAGACCCCGTTTTCCGGTATGATGGAGCGGGCAAGTGACTTATTGGAAATGATACATGTTGATGTATTCGGTCCAATGAGTGTTGTAGCGTGCGGTGGATATCATTATTTTCCTACCTTCAGTGATGATTTGAGTAGATATGGGGATATTTACTTAATGAAACACAAGTCTGAAACATTTGAAAAGTTCAAACAAATTCAGAGTGAAGTTTGAGATCATCGTGACAAGAAGATAAAATATCTACGATATGATCGTAGAGGTAAATATCTGAGTTACGAGTTTGGTATACAACTTAAGACAATGTGGAAGTTGTTTCACAACTCACGCCACCTGGAACACCATAGTGTGATGGTGTGTCCGAACGTCGTAGTCGTGCTCTATTGGATATGGTGCGTACTATGATGTCTCTTATCGATTTGCCACTATCGTTTTGGGGTTATGCATTAGAGACAACTACATTCACTTTAAAAGGGGGCACCATCTAAGTCCGTTGAGATGACACCGTATGAATTTTGGTTTGGCAGAAACCTAAGCTGTCATTTCTTAATGTTTGGGGCTGCGACGCTCATGTGGAAAAGGTTTTCAACCTAATGAGCTCGAACCCAAAGCGGACAAATGCATCTTCATAGAATACCCTAACATAACAGTTGGGTGTACCTTCTATCTCAGATCCAAGTGCAAAGTGTTTGTTGCTAAAACGGGTCCTTTCTCGAGAAAAAGTTTCTCTCGAAAGAATTGAGTGGGAGGAAGATAGAACTTGATGAGGTTATTGAACCTTTACTTCAACCAGAGAGTAGCGCAGCACAGAAAGATGTTTATGTAGAGCCTACATCAGTTGAAGAGGAAGTTAATGATGATGATCATGAAGCTTCGGATCAAGTTGCTATCGAACCTCGTAGGTCGACAAGGACGCGTACTGCTCCTGAGTGGTACGGCAATCCTGTCTTAGAGGTCATGTTGTTGGACAACGATGAACCTACGAGCTATGGAGAAGCGATGATGGGCCCGGATTCCGAGAAATGGTTAGAGGCCATGAAATCCGAGATGGGATCCATGTAAGAAAACAAAGTATGGGCTTTGGAAGTATTACCTGAAGGGCGAAAGGCCATTCAGAACAAATGGATCTTTAAAAGGAAGACGGACGCGGACGGTAATGTCACCGTCTATAAAGCTCGACTTGTGGCAAAGGGTTTTTCACAAGTTCAAGGAGTTGACTACGATGAGACTTTCTCACCCGTAGCGATGCTAAAGTCTGTTGGAATTATGTTAGCAGTTGCTGCATTTTTCGATTATGAAATCTGGCAGATGGATGTCAAAACAGAGTTTCCTTAACGTTTTCCATGAGGAAAGGTTGTATGTGATACAACCAGAAGGTTTTGTCAGCCCTAAGGATGCTAAAATGTATGCAAGTTCCAGCGATCCTTCTATGGACTGGAGCAAGCAACTCGGAGTTGGAATATACGCTTTGATGAGGTGATCAAAGTTTTTGAGTCTATACAAAGTTTATGAGAAACTTGTATTTACAATAAAGTGAGTACTATAGAATTTCCGATAAGTATATGTGGTTGACATATTGTTGATCGGAAATGATGTAGAATTTCTGGAAAGCATAAAGGGTCGTTTGAAAGGAGTTTTTCAACGGAAGACCTGGAATGAAGCTACTTAAATATTGGGCATCAGGATCTATAGAGATAGATCAAGACGTCTGATAAGACTTTCAATGAGTACATACCTTGACAAGATATTTAAAGAGTTCAAAATGGATCAGTCAAAGAAAGAGTTCTTGCCTGATTTGTAAGGTGTGGAGTTGAGTGAGACTCAAAGCTCGACCACGGCAGAAGAAAGAGAAAGGACGAAGGTCGTCCCCTATGACTTATACATAGGCTCTGTATAGTATGCCATGCTGTGTACCGCACCTGGTGTGTGCCTTGCCATGAGTCTGTCAAGGAGTACAAGAGTGGTCCACGAGTGGATCACTGGACAGCGGTCAAGATTATCCTTAGTAACTAGAGGACTAAGGAAATATTTCTCGATTATGGAGGTGATAAAGAGTTCGTCGTAAAGGGTTACGTCGATGCAAGCTTTGACACCTATCCGGACGACTCTGAGTAGCAGTACGGATACGTATAGTGGAGCAGTCATTTGGAATAGTTCCAAGTGGAGCGTGGTAGCATCTACAGTATGACATATAGATTTGCAAAGAACACACGAATCTGAATGTTGCAGACCGTTGACTAAAGACCTCTCTCACATGCAAAGCATGATCGAACCCCAGAACTCATTGGGTGTTAACAATGTAAATCACATGGTGATGTGAACTAGATTATTGACTCTAGTGCAAGTGGGAGACTGTTGGAAATATGCCCTAGAGGCAATAATAAATTGGTTATTATTATATATATTTCCTTGTTCGTGATAATCGTTTATTATCCATGCTATAATTGTATTGATTGGAAACTCAAATACATGTGTGGGTACATAGACAACACTGTGTCCCTAGTATGCCTCTAGTTAACTAGTTCGTTGATCAAAGATGGTCAAGGTTTCCTAGCCATAGACATGAGATGTCATTTGATAACGGGATCACATCATTAGGAGAATGATGTGATGGACAAGACCCAAACTATAAACATAGCATATGATCGTGTCAGTTTATTGCTATAGTTTTCTGCATGTCAAGTATCTGTTCCTATGACCATGAGATCATGCAACTCACTGACACCGGAGGAATACCTTGTGTGTATCAAACGTCAGAACGTAACTGGGTGACTATAAAGGTGCTCTACAGGTATCTCCGAGGGTGTCTATTGGGTTGGCATGGATCAAGACTGGGATTTGTTACTCCGTGTGACGGAGAGGTATCTTAGGGCCCACTCGGTAATACAACATCACTATAAGCCTTGCAAGCAATGTGACTAAAGTGTTAGCCACGGGATCTTGTATTACGGAACGAGTAAAGAGACTTGCCGGTAACGAGATTGAACTAGGTATAGAGATATCGACGATCGAATCTCGGGCAAGTAACATACCGATAAACAAAGGGAACATCACACGGGATTAACTGAATCCTTGACATAGAGGTTCAACCGATAAAGATCTTCGTAGAATATGTGGGAACCAATATGGGCATCCAGGTCCCGCTATTGGTTATTGACCGTAGAGGTGTCTCGGTCATGTCTACATAGTTCTCGAACCCGCAGGGTCTACACACTTAACGTTTGGTGACGATTAATATAGTTGAGTTATTGTGTTGGTGACCGAAGGTTGTTCGGAGTCTCGGATAAGATTCCGGACATGACGAGGATCTTCGGAAGAGTCCGGAGGTAAAGATTGATATATGTCATAATAGTGTTTTGATCTCCGGAAGGGTTCCGGAATTCACCGGAAGGGGTTCCAGATGTTTACCGAAGTGTTCGGGTGCAGCAACACTTTATATGGGCTAAAGGGGTAAAACCCACGAGGTATTGGAAAGTGCAAAAGGAAGTTTTGCTGCTGCCTTAAGCGGTACTACCGCTGGTAAGGCAGTACTACCGCGTAAGCGGTACTACCGCTTATGTGAAGCGGTACTACCGCTCAAGTAGTACTACCGCTCGCGAGCGGTACTACCGCTTGTACGCGGTACTGCTGGAATCCGAGTGGGACTCTTTCCGTGCGGGCCAAACCGACCTTGTGCGGGCAAAACCGACCTTGTGGAGGCTTTCTCTCCAAGTTTAGACCCCAGGGCTCAACATATAAATAGAGGGGCAGGGCTAGCACACGGGACACATCAGGATTTCCCAAGCCATGTGCCGGCAACCCTAACCCTCTAGTTTATCCTCCGTCATAGTTTCCGTAGTGCTTGGCGAAGCCCTGCGGAGATTGTTCTTCACCACCACCGTCATCACGCCGTCGTGCTGCCGGAACTCGTCTACTACTTCACCATCGCTCGCTGGATCGAGGAGGTGAAGGCGTCATCAAGCTGTACGTGTGTTGAATGTGGAGGTGCCGTCCGTTCGGCGCTAGATCGGAAGGACCGTGATCAAGATCGCGAGACGGTTCGTGATTTGATCGCGAGACGAATCATGATGGGATCGCGGGACGGATCGTGATTGAATCGCGAGACGGATCGTGATGGGATCGCGGGACGCTCGGTGATTTGAATCGCGAAGACGTTCGACTACATCAACCGCGTTTCTTAACGCTTTCGCTTAGCGATCTACAAGGGTAAATAGATCCACTCTCCCTCTCGTAGATGCTCATCACCATGGATAGATCTTGCGTGTGCATAGGAAAATTTTTGTTTCCCATGCAACGTTCTCCAACAGTGGCATCTGAGCTAGGTCTATGCGTAGATGAGATCTCGAGTAGAACACAAAAGGGTTTTGTGGGCGTTGATATTCAGATTGCTTCCTTCCTTGGTCTTTTCTTGTTTCGGCGGTATTGTGGGATGAAGCGGCTCGGGCCAACATTACTCGTACGCTTACGAGAGACCGGTTCCTTCAACAGACATGTAACTTCGTTGCATAAAGATGGCTAGCGGGTGTCTGTTTCTCCCACTTTAGTCGGATCGGATTTGACAAAGGCGGTCCTTGAGAAGGTTGAATAGCAATTTTTATATCACCGTTGTGGTTTTTTTGCATAGGTAAGAATCGTTCTTGCTAGATACCCGTAGCAGCCACGTAAAACTTGCAACAACAATTAGAGGACGTCTAACTTGTTTTTGCAGGGTATGTTGTGATGTGATATGGCCAATTACATGATGAGATATATGTGTTGTATAGAATATCACGACTTGCATGTCGATGAGTACGGCAACTGGCAGGAGCCATAGAGTTGTCTTTAATTATTTTCGCCGTTTTGCTTTACTTTATCGCTATGAGTTAGCAAAAGTCGTGGAAGCAACAGTCGGCGCGACAACCTCATGGCGACACATTGATGGAGATCAAGATGATGGAGATCATGGTGTTATGCCGGTGACGATGGAGATCATGCCGGTGCTTTGAAGATGGAGATCAAAAGCACAAGTTCATGGCCATATCATGTCACTTATGATTTGCATGTGATGTTAATCCTTTTATGCATCTTATTTTGCTTAGGACGACGGTAGCATTATAAGGTGATCCCTCACTTAAATTTCAAGATAAATTGTGTTCTCCCCGTGTGTGCACCATTGCGAAAGTTCATCATTTCGAGACACCACGTGATGATCGGGTGTGATAGACTCTACGTTCGCATACAACGGGTGCAAGCCAGTGTTGCACGTGCGGAACACTCGGGTTAAACTTGACGAGCCTAGCATGTACAGACATGGCCTCGGAACACAAGAGACCGAAAGGTCGAACATGAGTCATATAGTAGATATGATCAACATGGAGATGTTCACCATTGAAACCACCTCAACTCACGTGATGATCGGACTTGAGTTGGTGGATCTGGATCATGTGACACTCGAATGACCGGAGGGATGTCAATTTGAGTGGGAGTTTTTAAGTAATATGATTAACTAAACTCATTATCATGAACATAGTCAAAATGTCTTTGCAAATTATGTTGTAGATTACTAGCTCGCGTTGTAGCTCCCTTAAATTTTTATATGTTCCTAGAGAAATAGAGTTGAAAGATGATGGTAGCAATAATGCGGACTGGGTCCGTGATCTGAGGATTATCCTCATTGCTGCACAGAAGGCTTATGTCCTTAATGCACCGCTCGGTGCGCCACCCCCTCTAGCGTCGCCTGTAGATGTTGTGAACATCTGATAGGCACGTTCTGATGACTACTTGATAGTTCAGTGTGTCATGCATTACGGCTTAGAACTGACGCTCCAAAACGTTTTGAACGTCACGGAACATATGAGATGTTCTAAGAGCTGAAATTGGGATCTCAGGCTGGTGCCCGTGTTGAGAGGTATGAGACCTCCAACAAGATTCTTTGCCTGCAAGATGATGGAGAATAGCTCAATCGTTGAGCATGTGCTCAGATTGTCTGGGTGCTACAATCGCTTGAATCGAGTGGGAGTTGATCTTCCAGATAAGATAGTGATTTATATAGTTCTCCAAGTCACTGTCACTAAGCTACTAGAGCTTCGTGATGAACTATAAAATGCCAGGGATGGAAATAATGATCCCTGATCTATTCGCGATGTTTGACACCGCGAAGGTAGAAATCAAGAAGGAGCATCAAGTGTTGATGGTTAGTAAAACCACTAGTTTCGAGAAGGGCAAGGGCAAGGAGGGATACTTCATGGATGGCAAGCCAGTTGCTGCTCCAGTAAAGAAACCCAAGGTTGAACCGAAACCCGAGACTAAGTGCTTCTATTATGAGGAGAACGGTCGCTGAAGCGGAACACCCCTGGATACTTGGTAGATAAGAAGGCTGGCAACGTCGACAGAAGTATATTTGATATACGTGTTATTGATGTGTACCTTACTAGTGCTCCTAGTAGCACCTAGGTATTGGATACTGGTTCGGTTGCTAAATGTTAGTAACTCGAAATAAAAGCTACGGAATAAAAGGAGACTAGCTAAGGGTGAGGTGACGATGAGTGTTGGAAGTGTTTCCAAGGTTGATGTGATCACCATCGCGCGCACTCTCTACCTTCGGGATTAGTGATGAACCTAAATAAATGTTATTTGGTGTTTGCGTTGAGCATGAACGTGATTAGATCATGTTTATTGCAATACGGTTATTCATTTAAGTTAGAGAATAATGGTTATTCTGTTTACATGAATAATACCTTCAATGGTCATGCACCCAATGAGAATGGTTTATTGAATGTTGATCGTAGTGATACACATGTTCATAATATTGATGCCAAAAGATACAAAGTTAATAATGATAGTACCACATACTTGTAGCACTGCCGCTAAATGTCATATTGGTGTAAAGCGCATGAAGAAACTCCATGCTGATGGATCTTTGGACTCATTCGATTTTGAATCGGTTGAGACATGCAGACCATGCCTCATGGGCAAGATGACTAAGACCCCGTTTTCCGGTATGATGGAGCGGGCAAGTGACTTATTGGAAATGATACATGTTGATGTATTCGGTCCAATGAGTGTTGTAGCGTGCGGTGGATATCATTATTTTCCTACCTTCAGTGATGATTTGAGTAGATATGGGGATATTTACTTAATGAAACACAAGTCTGAAACATTTGAAAAGTTCAAACAAATTCAGAGTGAAGTTTGAGATCATCGTGACAAGAAGATAAAATATCTACGATATGATCGTAGAGGTAAATATCTGAGTTACGAGTTTGGTATACAACTTAAGACAATGTGGAAGTTGTTTCACAACTCACGCCACCTAGAACACCATAGTGTGATGGTGTGTCCGAACGTCGTAGTCGTGCTCTATTGGATATGGTGCGTACTATGATGTCTCTTATCGATTTGCCACTATCGTTTTGGGGTTATGCATTAGAGACAACTACATTCACTTTAAAAGGGGGCACCATCTAAGTCCGTTGAGATGACACCGTATGAATTTTGGTTTGGCAGAAACCTAAGCTGTCATTTCTTAATGTTTGGGGCTGCGACGCTCATGTGGAAAAGGTTTTCAACCTAATGAGCTCGAACCCAAAGCGGACAAATGCATCTTCATAGAATACCCTAACATAACAGTTGGGTGTACCTTCTATCTCAGATCCAAGTGCAAAGTGTTTGTTGCTAAAATGGGTCCTTTCTCGAGAAAAAGTTTCTCTCGAAAGAATTGAGTGGGAGGAAGATAGAACTTGATGAGGTTATTGAACCTTTACTTTAACCAGAGAGTAGCGCAGCACAGAAAGATGTTTCTGTAGAGCCTACATCAGTTGAAGAGGAAGTTAATGATGATGATCATGAAGCTTCGGATCAAGTTGCTATCGAACCTCGTAGGTCGACAAGGACGCGTACTGCTCCTGAGTGGTACGGCAATCCTGTCTTAGAGGTCATGTTGTTGGACAACGATGAACCTACGAGCTATGGAGAAGCGATGATGGGCCCGGATTCCGAGAAATGGTTAGAGGCCATGAAATCCGAGATGGGATCCATGTAAGAAAACAAAGTATGGGCTTTGGAAGTATTACCTGAAGGGCGAAAGGCCATTCAGAACAAATGGATCTTTAAAAGGAAGACGGACGCGGACGGTAATGTCACCGTCTATAAAGCTCGACTTGTGGCAAAGGGTTTTTCACAAGTTCAAGGAGTTGACTACGATGAGACTTTCTCACCCGTAGCGATGCTAAAGTCTGTTGGAATTATGTTAGCAGTTGCTGCATTTTTCGATTATGAAATCTGGCAGATGGATGTCAAAACAGAGTTTCCTTAACGTTTTCCATGAGGAAAGGTTGTATGTGATACAACCAGAAGGTTTTGTCAGCCCTAAGGATGCTAAAATGTATGCAAGTTCCAGCGATCCTTCTATGGACTGGAGCAAGCAACTCGGAGTTGGAATATACGCTTTGATGAGGTGATCAAAGTTTTTGAGTCTATACAAAGTTTATGAGAAACTTGTATTTACAATAAAGTGAGTACTATAGAATTTCCGATAAGTATATGTGGTTGACATATTGTTGATCGGAAATGATGTAGAATTTCTGGAAAGCATAAAGGGTCGTTTGAAAGGAGTTTTTCAACGGAAGACCTGGAATGAAGCTACTTAAATATTGGGCATCAGGATCTATAGAGATAGATCAAGACGTCTGATAAGACTTTCAATGAGTACATACCTTGACAAGATATTTAAAGAGTTCAAAATGGATCAGTCAAAGAAAGAGTTCTTGCCTGATTTGTAAGGTGTGGAGTTGAGTGAGACTCAAAGCTCGACCACGGCAGAAGAAAGAGAAAGGACGAAGGTCGTCCCCTATGACTTATACATAGGCTCTGTATAGTATGCCATGCTGTGTACCGCACCTGGTGTGTGCCTTGCCATGAGTCTGTCAAGGAGTACAAGAGTGGTCCACGAGTGGATCACTGGACAGCGGTCAAGATTATCCTTAGTAACTAGAGGACTAAGGAAATATTTCTCGATTATGGAGGTGATAAAGAGTTCGTCGTAAAGGGTTACGTCGATGGAAGCTTTGACACCTATCCGGACGACTCTGAGTAGCAGTACGGATACGTATAGTGGAGCAGTCATTTGGAATAGTTCCAAGTGGAGCGTGGTAGCATCTACAGTATGACATATAGATTTGCAAAGAACACACGGATCTGAATGTTGCAGACCGTTGACTAAAGACCTCTCTCACATGCAAAGCATGATCGAACCCCAGAACTCATTGGGTGTTAACAATGTAAATCACATGGTGATGTGAACTAGATTATTGACTCTAGTGCAAGTGGGAGACTGTTGGAAATATGCCCTAGAGGCAATAATAAATTGGTTATTATTATATATATTTCCTTGTTCGTGATAATCGTTTATTATCCATGCTATAATTGTATTGATTGGAAACTCAAATACATGTGTGGGTACATAGACAACACTGTGTCCCTAGTATGCCTCTAGTTAACTAGTTCGTTGATCAAAGATGGTCATGGTTTCCTAGCCATAGACATGAGATGTCATTTGATAACGGGATCACATCATGTTGGAAATATGCCCTAGAGGCAATAATAAATTGGTTATTATTATATTTCCTTGTTAATGATAATCGTTTATTATCCATGCTATAATTGTATTGATTGGAAACTCAAATACATGTGTGGGTACATAGACAACACTGTGTCCCTAGTAAGCCTCTAGTTGACTAGCTCGTTGATCAAAGATGGTTAAGGTTTCCTAGTCATTGACATGAGATGTCATTTGATAACGGGATCACATCATTAGGAGAATGATGTGATGGACAAGACCCAAACTGTAAACGTAGCATTTGATCGTGTCAGTTTATTGCTATTGTTTTCTGCATGTCAAGTATCTGTTCCTTTGACCATGAGATCATGCAACTCACTAACACCGGAGGAATACCTTGTGTGTATCAAACGTCGCAACGTAACTGGGTGACTATAAAGGTGCTCTACAGGTATCTCCGAGGGTGTCTGTTGGGTTGGCATGGATCAAGACTGGGATTTGTTACTCCGTGTGACGGAGAGGTATCTCAGGGCCCACTCGGTAATACAACATCACATTGAGCCTTGCAAGCAATGTGACTAAAGTGTTAGCCACGAGATCTTGTATTACGGAACGAGTAAAGAGACTTGCCGGTAACGAGATTGAACTAGGTATAGTGATACCGACGATCGAATCTCGGGCAAGTAACATACCGAAGAACAAAGGGAACAGCATACGGGATTAACTGAATCCTTGACATAGAGGTTCGACCGATAAAGATCTTCGTAGAATATGTAGGAGCCAATATGGGCATCCAGGTCCCGCTATTGGTTATTGGCCGTAGAGGTGTCTCGGTCATGTCTACATAGTTCTCGAACCCGCAGGGTCTACACACTTAACGTTTGGTGACGATTAGTATAATTGAGTTATTATGTTGGTGACCGAAAGTTGTTCGGAGTCCTGGATAAGATCCCGGACATGACGAGGATCTCCGGAATAGTCCGGAGGTAAAGATTGATATATGTGTTAATAGTGTTTTGATCTCTGGAAGGGTTCCGAAGTTCACCGGAAGGGGTTCCGGATGTTTACCGAAGTGTTCGGGTGCAGCAACACTTTATATGGGCCAAAGGGATAAAGCCCACGAGGTATTGGAAAGTGCAAAAAGTAGTTTTGCTGCCGCGTAAGCGGTACTACCGCTTGTGTGAAGCGGTACTACCGCCCGAGCGGTACTACCGCTTGTGTGAAGCGGTACTACCGCCCAAGCGGTACTACCGCTTGTGTGAAGCGGTACTACCGCTTGTGTGCGGCTGTGCACGATTCGGCAGGGGTCCGAGTTGGACTCTTTCCCTGCGGGCCAAACCGACCTTGTGCGGGCAAAACCGACCTGGAGGAGGCTTTTACTCCAAGTTTAGACCCCAAGGCTCAACATATAAATAGAGGGGCAGGGCTAGCACACGGGACACATCAAGATTTTCCCAAGCCGTGTGCGGCAACCCTAACCCTCTAGTTCCTCCGTCATAATCTCCGTAGCGCTTGCCGAAGCCCTGCAGAGATTGTTCCTCACCACCATCACCACGCCGTCGTGCTGCTGGAATTCAACCACTACTTCACCATCGCTCGCTGGATCGAGGAGGTGAAGGCGTCATCAAGCCGTACGTGTGTTGAACGCGGAGGTGCCGTCCGTTCGGCGCTAGTTCGTGATCGGATCGAGGGACGACTTGCGATTTGGATCGCGGAGACGTTCGACTACATCAACCGCGTTTCTTAAACGCTTCCGCTTAGCGATCTACAAGGGTATGTAGATTCACTCTCCCTCTCGTAGATGCTCATCACCATGGATAGATCTTATGTGTGCGTAGGAAAATTTTTGTTTCCCATGCAACGTTCCCCAACAGTGGTATCAGAGCTAGGTCTATGCGTAGATGAGATCTCGAGTAGAACACAAACGAGTTGTGGGCGTGGGTGTATACATATTGCTTGCCGTTACTAGTTGATATTTGATTCGGCGGTACTGTGAGATGAAGCGGCCCGGACCGACATTACGCGTACACTTACGCGAGACAGGTTCCTTCAACTAACATGTAACTTCGTTGCATAAAGATGGCTAGCGGGTGTCTGTCTCTCTCACTTTAGTTGAATCGATTTCAATGAAGAGGGTTCTTTTAGAAGATCAAAAAGCAATCACTACACCACGTTGTGGTTTTGCGTAGGTAAGAACGGTTCTTGCAAACCCGTAGCAGCCACGTAAAATTTGCAACAACAATTAGAGGACGTCTAACTTGTTTTTGCAGGGTATGATGTGATATGATATGGCCAATTACATGATGAGATATATGTGATGTATGAGATGATCATGTTTTGTATAGAATATCACGACTTGCATGTCGATGAGTACGGCAACTGGCAGGAGCCATAGAGTTGTCTTTAATTATTGTATGACCTGCGTGTCAATCATTAAGCGCTATGTAATGCTTTACTTTATCGCTAAACGTTAGCAATAGTCGTGGAAGCAACAGTCGGCGCGACAACCTTATGGCGACACGTTGATGGAGATCAAGATGATGGAGATCATGGTGTCATGCCGGTGACGATGGAGATCATGCCGGTGCTTTGGAGATGGAGATCAAAAGCACAAGTTCATGGCCATATCATGTCACTTATGATTTGCATGTGATGTTAATCCTTTTATGCATCTTATTTTGCTTAGGACGACGGTAGCATTATAAGGTGATCCCTCACTTAAATTTCAAGATAAATTGTGTTCTCCCCAAGTGTGCACCGTTGCGAAAGTTCGTCGTTTCGAGACACGCCGTGACGATCGGGTGTGATAGACTCTACGTTCGCATACAACGGGTGTAAGCCATGTTACACGTGCGGAACACTCGGGTTAAACTTGACGAGCCTAGCATGTACAGACATGGCCTCGGAACACAAGAGACCGAAAGGTCGAACATGAGTCATATAGTAGATATGATCAACATGAAGATGTTCACCATTGAAACCACCTCAACTCACGTGATGATCGGACTTGAGTTGGTGGATTTGGATCATGTTACACTCGAATGATCGGAGGGATGTCAATTTGAGTGGGAGTTTTTAAGTAATATGATTAACTAAACTCATTATCTAGAACAATAGTCTAAGTTGTCTTTGCTATATTTATGTTGTAGATCATGGCTCGCGCAGTAGCACCCCTGAATTTTAATGCGTTCCTAGAGAAAGCTAAGTTGAAAGATGATGGAAGTAACTTTGTGGACTGGGCCCGTAATCTAAGGATTATCCTTACGGCTTCCCAGAAGGCTTATGTCCTTGATGCACCGCTTGGTGATCCACCCGCTCCAGTTGAGTCTCTAGACGTTGTGAACGCCTGGCAGGCTCGTTCTGATGATTACTCAATAGTTCAATGTGCAATGTTGTATGGCTTAGAACCGGGACTTCAAAGACGTTTTGAACGTCATGGAGCATATGAGATGTTCCAAGAGTTGAAGTTTATCTTTCAGAAGAATGCCCGGATCGAGAGATATGAGATCTCCGATAAGTTCTATGCTTGCAAGATGGAGGAGAACGGGTCTATCAGTGATCACGTGCTCAGAATGTCTGGGTACTCCACCCGTCTGGCTGAGTTAGGGATGCCCCTTCCGCCAGAGGCTATCACTGACAGAGTTCTTCAATCATTGCCACCTAGCTACAAGAGCTTCGTGTTGAACTATAACATGCACGGGATGAACAAGTCAGTCGCCGAGCTGTTTGCGATGCTGAAAGCCGCTGAGTCTGAAATTCAGAAGGAGCATCAAGTGTTGATGGTCAATAAAACCACTAGTTTCAAGAAAAATGGCAAGGGTAAGAAGGGTAACTCCAAGCAGAGTGGCAAAGCAGTTGCTCCTCTCGTGAAGAAACCCAAGGCTGGACCCAAACCAGAAACTGTGTGTTTTCATTGCAAGGGTACTGGACACTGGAAGCGGAATTGCCCCAAGTATTTGGCTGACAAGAAGGCGGCCAACAACAAACAAGGTATATATGATATACATGTTATTGATGTGTACCTTACCAACTCTCGTTGTAGTGCCTGGGTATTTGATACCGGTGCGGTTGCTCATATTTGCAACTCAAAACAGGAACTGCGGAATAGACGGAGGCTGGCAAAGGACGAAGTGACGATGCGCGTGGGAAATGGTTCCAAGGTTGATGTGATCGCCGTCGGCACGCTCGCTCTTCGATTACCGTCGGGATTAGATGAACCTAAATAAGTGTTATTTGGTGCCTGCGTTAAGCATGAACATTATATCTGGATCTTGTTTATTGCGAGACGGTTACTCATTTAAATCAGAGAATAATGGTTGTTCTATTTATATGAGTAATATCTTTTATGGTCATGCACCCAATGTGAGGGGTTTATTCTTGTTGAATCTCGATAGTAATGATACACATGTTCATAACATTGATGCCAAAAGATGTAGAATTGATAATGATAATACCACTTTCTTGTGGCACTGCCGTTTAGGTCATATTGGCGTAAAACGCATGAGGAAGCTCCATGCTGATGGACTTTTGGAGTCACTTGATTTTGAATCACTTGACACATGTGAGCCATGCCTCATGGGCAAGATGACTAAAACGCCGTTCTCTGGAATAATGGAACGGGCAAGTGACTTATTGGAAATCATACATAGTGATGTGTGCGGTCCGATGAGCATTGAGGCGCGCGGTGGTTATCGTTACTTTCTCACCTTCACTGATGACTTAAGTAGATATGGGTATATTTACTTAATGAAACACAAGTCTGAAACATTTGAAAAGTTCAAACAATTTCAGAGTGAAGTTGAGAATCATCGTAACAAGAAGATTAAATTCCTACGATCTGATCGAGGAGGAGAATATCTGAGTTATGAGTTTGGCAGTCACTTAAGACAATGTGGAATTGTTTCACAATTAACACCGCCTGGAACACCACAGCGTAATGGTGTGTCCGAACGTCGTAATCGAACCTTATTGGATATGGTGCGATCTATGATGTCTCTTGCCGATTTGCCACTATCGTTTTGGGGTTATGCATTAGAGACAGCTGCATTCACTTTAAATAGGGCACCATCGAAATCCGTTGAGACAACGCCATATGAACTTTGGTTTGACAAGAAGCCAAAGCTGTCGTTTCTTAAAGTTTGGGGATGTGATGCTTATGTCAAAAAGCTTCAGCCTGAAAAGCTGGAACCCAAAGCGGAGAAATGCGTCTTCATAGGATACCCAAAAGAGACAGTTGGGTATACCTTCTACCTCAGATCCGAAGGCAAAGTGTTTGTCGCTAAAAACGGAACATTTCTTGAGAAAGAGTTTCTCTCGAAAGAATTGAGTGGGAGGAAGATAGAACTTGATGAGGTTATTGAACCTTTACTTCAACCTGAGAGTAGCGCAGCGCAGAAAGTTGTTTCTGTGGAGCCTACATTAGCTGAAGAGGAAGTTAATGATGATGATCATGAAGCTTTGGATCAAGTTGCTATCGAACCTCGTAGGTCGACAAGGACGCGTACTACTCCTGAGTGGTACGGCAACCCTGTCTTAGAGGTCATGTTGTTAAACAACGATGAACCTACGAGCTATGGAGAAGCGATGATGGGCCCGGATTCCGAGAAGTGGTTAGAGGCCATGAAATCCGAGATGGGATCCATGTATGAAAACAAAGTCTGGACTTTGAAAGTATTACCTGAAAGGCGTAAGGCCATTCAGAACAAATGGATCTTTAAGCATCTCGGAGTTGGAATCTTCGTTTTGATGAGGTGATCAAAGCGTTCGAGTTTATACAAGTTTACGGAGAAGCTTGTATTTACAAGAAAGTGAGTGGGAGCTCTATAGCGTTTCTAATATTATATGTGGATGACATATTGCTGATTGGAAACAATATAGAAATGCTGGAAAGCGTAAAGGAATATTTGAACAAGAGTTTTTCAATGAAGGACCTAGGAGAAGCTGCTTTCATATTAGGCATAAAGATCTATAGAGATAGATCAAGACGCTTAATAGGACTTTCACAAAGCACATACCTTGATAAGATTTTGAAGAAGTTCAAAATGGATCAGTCCAAGAAGGGGTTCTTGCCTGTTTTACAAGGTGTGAAGTTGAGTAAGACTCAATGCCCAGTGACTGCAGAAGATAGAGAAAAGATGAGTGTCATCCCCTATGCTTCGGCCATAGGCTCTATCATGTATGCAATGCTGTGCACAAGACCCGATGTCAGCCTTGCCATAAGTATGGTCGGAAGGTTTCAAAGTGATCCAGGAATGGAACACTGGACGGCGGTCAAGAATATCCTGAAGTACCTGAAAAGGACTAAGGACATGTTTCTCGTTTATGGAGGTGATCAAGAGCTCGTCGTAAAGGGTTACGTCGATGCAAGCTTTGACACTGATCCGGATGACTCTAAGTCGCAAACCGGATACGTATTTATTCTTAATGGGGGTGCGGTTAGCTGGTGCAGTTCCAAGCAAAGCGTGGTAGCAGATTCTACATGTGAAGCGGAGTACATCGCTGCCTCGGAGGCGGCGAAGGAAGGTGTCTGGATGAAGGAGTTCATGACAGATCTTGGAGTAGTGCCTAGTGCACTTAACCCAATGACTCTGTTTTGTGATAATACTGGTGCCATTGCTCTAGCCAAGGAACCAAGATTTCACAAGAGGACCAGACACATAAAGCGACGTTTCAATTCCATCCGCGATTACATCAAGGAGGACGACATAAATATTTGCAAAGTACACACGGATCTAAATGTTGCAGATCCGATGACTAAACCTCTTCCAAAGGCTAAACATGAACAACACCAGAACTGCATGGGTGTTCGATTCATTACAATGTAAATCACATAGTGATGTGAACTAGATTATTGACTCTAGTGCAAGTGGGAGACTGTTGGAAATATGCCCTAGAGGCAATAATAAATTGGTTATTATTATATTTCCTTGTTAATGATAATCGTTTATTATCCATGCTATAATTGTATTGATTGGAAACTCAAATACATGTGTGGGTACATAGACAACACTGTGTCCCTAGTAAGCCTCTAGTTGACTAGCTCGTTGATCAAAGATGGTTAAGGTTTCCTAGCCATTGACATGAGATGTCATTTGATAACGGGATCACATCATTAGGAGAATGATGTGATGGACAAGACCCAAACTGTAAACGTAGCATTTGATCGTGTCAGTTTATTGCTATTGTTTTCTGCATGTCAAGTATCTGTTCCTTTGACCATGAGATCATGCAACTCACTAACACCGGAGGAATACCTTGTGTGTATCAAACGTCGCAACGTAACTGGGTGACTATAAAGGTGCTCTACAGGTATCTCCGAGGGTGTCTGTTGGGTTGGCATGGATCAAGACTGGGATTTGTTACTCCGTGTGACGGAGAGGTATCTCAGGGCCCACTCGGTAATACAACATCACATTGAGCCTTGCAAGCAATGTGACTAAAGTGTTAGCCACGAGATCTTGTATTACGGAACGAGTAAAGAGACTTGCCGGTAACGAGATTGAACTAGGTATAGTGATACCGACGATCGAATCTCGGGCAAGTAACATACCGAAGAACAAAGGGAACAGCATACGGGATTAACTGAATCCTTGACATAGAGGTTCGACCGATAAAGATCTTCGTAGAATATGTAGGAGCCAATATGGGCATCCAGGTCCCGCTATTGGTTATTGGCCGTAGAGGTGTCTCGGTCATGTCTACATAGTTCTCGAACCCGCAGGGTCTACACACTTAACGTTTGGTGACGATTAGTATAATTGAGTTATTATGTTGGTGACCGAAAGTTGTTCGGAGTCCTGGATAAGATCCCGGACATGACGAGGATCTCCGGAATAGTCCGGAGGTAAAGATTGATATATGTGATAATAGTGTTTTGATCTCTGGAAGGGTTCCGAAGTTCACCGGAAGGGGTTCCGGATGTTTACCGAAGTGTTCGGGTGCAGCAACACTTTATATGGGCCAAAGGGATAAAGCCCACGAGGTATTGGAAAGTGCAAAAAGTAGTTTTGCTGCCCGTAAGCGGTACTACCGCTTGTGTGAAGCGGTACTACCGCCCGAGCGGTACTACCGCTTGTGTGAAGCGGTACTACCGCCCAAGCGGTACTACCGCTTGTGTGAAGCGGTACTACCGCTTGTGTGCGGCTGTGCACGATTCGGCAGGGGTCCGAGTTGGACTCTTTCCCTGCGGGCCAAACCGACCTTGTGCGGGCAAAACCGACCTGGAGGAGGCTTTTACTCCAAGTTTAGACCCCAAGGCTCAACATATAAATAGAGGGGCAGGGCTAGCACACGGGACACATCAAGATTTCCCCAAGCCGTGTGCGGCAACCCTAACCCTCTAGTTCCTCCGTCATAATCTCCGTAGCGCTTGGCGAAGCCCTGCAGAGATTGTTCCTCACCACCATCACCACGCCGTCGTGCTGCTGGAATTCAACCACTACTTCACCATCGCTCGCTGGATCGAGGAGGTGAAGGCGTCATCAAGCCGTACGTGTGTTGAACGCGGAGGTGCCGTCCGTTCGGCGCTAGTTCGTGATCGGATCGAGGGACGACTTGCGATTTGGATCGCGGAGACGTTCGACTACATCAACCGCGTTTCTTAAACGCTTCCGCTTAGCGATCTACAAGGGTATGTAGATTCACTCTCCCTCTCGTAGATGCTCATCACCATGGATAGATCTTATGTGTGCGTAGGAAAATTTTTGTTTCCCATGCAACGTTCCCCAACACATCATTAGGAGAATGATGTGATGGAAAAGACCCAAACTATAAACATAGCATATGATCGTGTCAGTTTATTGCTATAGTTTTCTGCATGTCAAGTATCTGTTCCTATGACCATGAGATCATGCAACTCACTGACACCGGAGGAATACCTTGTGTGTATCAAACGTCAGAACGTAACTGGGTGACTATAAAGGTGCTCTACAGGTATCTCCGAGGGTGTCTGTTGGGTTGGCATGGATCAAGACTGGGATTTGTTACTCCGTGTGACGGAGAGGTATCTCAGGGCCCACTCGGTAATACAACATCACTATAAGCCTTGCAAGCAATGTGACTAAAGTGTTAGCCACGGGATCTTGTATTACGGAACGAGTAAAGAGACTTGCCGGTAACGAGATTGAACTAGGTATAGAGATATCGACGATCGAATCTCGGGCAAGTAACATACCGATAAACAAAGGGAACATCATACGGGATTAATTGAATCCTTGACATAGAGGTTCAACCGATAAAGATCTTCGTAGAATATGTGGGAACCAATATGGGTATCCAGGTCCCGCTATTGGTTATTGACCGTAGAGGTGTCTCGGTCATGTCTACATAGTTCTCGAACCCGCAGGGTCTACACACTTAACGTTTGGTGACGATTAGTATAGTTGAGTTATTGTGTTGGTGACCGAAGGTTGTTCGGAGTCTCGGATAAGATTCCGGACATGATGAGGATCTCCGGAAGAGTCCGGAGGTAAAGATTGATATATGTGATAATAGTGTTTTGATCTCCGGAAGGGTTCCGGAATTCACCGGAAGGGGTTCCGGATGTTTACCGAAGTGTTCGGGTGCAGCAACACTTTATATGGGCTAAAGGGGTAAAACCCACGAGGTATTTGAAAGTGCAAAAGGAAGTTTTGCTGCTGCCTTAAGCGGTACTACCGCTGGTAAGGCAGTACTACCGCGTAAGCGGTACTACCGCTTATGTGAAGCGGTACTACCGCTCGCGAGCGGTACTACCGCTTGTACGCGGTACTGCTGGAATCCGAGTGGGACTCTTTCCGTGCGGGCCAAACCGACCTTGTGCGGGCAAAACCGACCTTGTGGAGGCTTTCTCTCCAAGTTTAGACCCCAGGGCTCAACATATAAATAGAGGGGCAGGGCTAGCACACGGGACACATCAGGATTTCCCAAGCCGTGTGCCGGCAACCCTAACCCTCTAGTTTATCCTCCGTCATAGTTTCCGTAGTGCTTGGCGAAGCCCTGCGGAGATTGTTCTTGACCACCACCGTCATCACGCCGTCGTGCTGCCGGAACTCGTCTACTACTTCACCATCGCTCGCTGGATCGAGGAGGTGAAGGCGTCATCAAGCTGTACGTGTGTTGAACGCGGAGGTGCCGTCCGTTCGGCGCTAGATCGGAAGGACCGTGATCAAGATCGCGAGACGGTTCGTGATTTGATCGCGAGACGAATCATGATGGGATCGCGGGACGGATCGTGATTGAATCGCGAGACGGATCGTGATGGGATCGCGGGACGCTCGGCGATTTGAATCGCGAAGACGTTCGACTACATCAACCGCGTTTCTTAACACTTCCGCTTAGCGATCTACAAGGGTATGTAGATCCACTATCCCTCTCGTAGATGCTCATCACCATGGATAGATCTTGCGTGTGCGTAGGAAAAATTTTGTTTCCCATGCAACGTTCTCCAACACCCCGCCCTCCTCTTCAAGCTCGATATTAAAAAAGCATTTGACTCAGTCAGATGGGAGTACATTCTGGACCTGCTTAAGCGGAAAGGCCTGCCAGACAAGTTCATAGACTGGGTTGCCGCTTTGCTCTCCTCGTCTTCATCACGGTTCCTCCTTAATGGCATCCCAGGACCGCCTATTAAGCATGGCAGCGGTTTCAGGCAAGGGGATCCGCTGTCGCCCTTGCTATTTGTGTTGGCGATAGACCCTCTTCACCACATCCTTGATCTGGCTACTCAGAAGAGCCTTATTCACAAGCTCCGTGGGCGTAGGACCATGGTGAGAACCTCCCTGTACGCTGACGATGCAGCGGTCTTTATGGCTCCAATCAGGTCTGACATCGACAACCTGTCGACCATTCTCCGTGGCTTCGGGGATGTAACGGGCCTGTGCACCAACCTGCAGAAGAGCTCTGTGGTTCCCATCAGATGCGCCGGCCTTGACCTTTTGCACATCCTCGGTAATATGCCGGCTACCCGGGCATCTTTCCCCATAAAATATTTGGGCCTTCCTCTTTCGGTTTGGCAGCTACGGAAAGTTGATTTCCAGTATCTCGAAGATAAAGCAGCTGGCAAGTTGGTCACTTGGGAGGGTCAGAACATTACCACTATTGGCCGAACGGCGCTGGTCAAATCTGTGGTTGCTTCTCAAGCAATCTTCTCCATCACACCTTTGATCATCCTGCAAGGAACCCTCCACAACCTGAACAAGATTGAGCGTGCCTTCCTTTGGTCTGGTTCCGACAGGACAACAGGCGCTCAGTGCAAAGTCTGTTGGGAAATGGTCTGTCGCCCTTCTGCATATGGAGGTCTTGGGGTGCTAAACACGGACAAATTTGCCCGCGCCCTGAGGCTGAGGTGGCTTTGGTACGAATGGAAGGAGCCGTGCAAGCTTTGGGTGGGATTAGGTAACCCATGTACTGTCGAGGACCATGATTTCTTCTATGCTTCCACGACGATTGTCTTGGGGAATGGAGCTAAAACACCGTTTTGGGACTCCCCTTGGCTCCTTGGCCGCAAACCCAAGGACATTGCCCCTCTGATCTTTGAAGCCTCAAGGAGGAAATCTTGGAAGGTGCGCGAAGCCCTCAAGGAGAACGCTTGGATGCTTCAGATTAAGAGGGACACCATCATCACCGGAGACCACGTCCGGGAGCTCTTCACCCTTTGGATGCTCACTCATGATCTTCACCTTGATGACCAGGCCGAGGATGACATTGTTTGGAAGCACTCCACGGACGGGACCTACTCGGCGTCCACTGCTTACAGGGCGCAGTTCCTTGGTCTGACGCTCTCTCCCATGGACTACATGGTTTGGAAAGTCTGGGCCCCTCCGAAAGTCAAATTTTTTGCTTGGCTTTCTCTGCAAGGGCGGATTTGGACTGCCGACCGCCTTGAGCGCCGGGGATGGACAAACTGTGGCCTCTGTCCTCTTTGCAAGAGGGAGCAGGAGACGTCCGTCCACCTCTTTGTCCGGTGTCGCTACTCCACACGGCTGTGGAACATGGTCATCCATAAGTTTGGGCTTGCGCATGTCAACACCACCACGTGGCATCGCCACGCCTCCCTCTTCGAATGGTGGGAAAAGAGGACGGACAAGACGAACCCCAACAGGCGAGCTTTGACCTCTCTAACTATGCTCATCTCATGGACGATCTGGAATGAGAGAAATGCGAGGGTGTTCCGGCGCAAGAGCGCACCGCCTCCTGTCCTGCTCCAACATGTGACCGATGAGGCAAAACTTTGGGTAACAGCCGGCGCTAAGAAACTAGGGCAAATTGTATTAAGTGAGTAATTGTGAGGCCGAATTGTGGCAGCCCTTGTAACACTCCTCAACTATTTCCTTCTCTATTAATATATGAGGCAAATCTTTTGCCTCTGTTTCGAAGAAAAAAAATGCCAAGTATTTTATTGAAATTTGTGTTGTTTGTGTATCCATCAATGTTTATATATTTACCATTTCATCCAAGCTATTATACGGCTCGAATAAATTACTTGTCAAATGGCGCAGTTTCCTTTGCATGATTTACCTGCGAGACTATGGCCACTCTTATTTTAAATAACATAATCTTCTAGGTACTTATCTTTACGAAACATCTAATTTTGTTTGAACTTTCTAGCCCATGTAGGTGTGGACGTGTCCACAGCTCCACATGAGTCACACAAAAATGGTCAACTTTTTGCAACTATTGCTTCTACTAATTGCACATCCATCAACATGTGTACATGTCCACATCACTTCGGTTCCTCCTGTTTTGACCACCGACCATTGTTGATTTGGAGTCAATTCTTCGGTGTAATAATAAAATTAATTGAAGTAGCAATTGTCGCCGTGAGGCCACAACAAATAAGCAGCGTTGGAACGGCTTGCACAAGATATTTTTAATATATATGGTTTTGTTAAATTTTAGTTGTTGAGGATTTGAAATTTCTAGGTGAGATGTTATCGCTGAGATTCATGCAATCGGTGAAAGTATCAAATTATATCAAAAAGCGGGTCCACGGTGATTAGCTGTCGTGGATGGCCGGCTGTTCCTAGCTGCCGCTGGTGCGTAGACGCTGCTTCCCGTCAGGAGCCCGGTGACCTCCTCCGTGTCACCCTCGAATGCTGCGGTATAAAGTCTAGGGCACATGAACAAGCTTCCATCCATGGAGCTAGCAGGACGCCTAAGATCCATGAGTGTTTCTTCCTCTTCAATTGGGCAATTCTGGCTGGGGTTTATAAATTATAATACGGGAAAGGATGGGACCTCTCCTGACTAGAATAGTTTTGTTTCCTGTCGCTGGATCGGCCGGAGGAATTTCTCTCGTTGCATCATTTGTAGTATACCATATCCACTGTTGACAAGCGACAATATCATCACGCAAAGTTCGCCATCTGTTTGACACTAGTTATCAGCCCATTCGATGGTACATATATGAGTTGGTATTTTGGAAGACGTTAATTGGTCAACAACTAAGAGCATCTACAGCCGGACGTAGTAAATATGACCCTTAAACGCCCGCGGACGCGTCCGGTCACTCCTTAAACGCCCGCGGACGCGCCCGGTCAGTGACCGGATGTGTCCACTATTTGTCCGTCCGTATAGTCATACTTCTCATTTTCTTTCTCATATGTCCGGACACTTGCACGTGATTGATGGAGAGGAAGAGAGAGAGAGAGAGAAAGAAAAGAATGAATAAAGAAAAAGAAAAGGTGGTCTGTGATGGGGTCGCGTCCTACGTGGCAGACTGACCGGGCGCGCCCGAGCGCGTCCGCGAGCCCTCATATCCTCCCTATATTTGAGATGGGTATGAGGGTTCACGGACAGCCTGGGCATATAGGGATGATATGAGGGACCAGTTGGGTCGCTTTTTTCCTTCTCTCTCATGTCCGGTCACTGACCGGGCATGTCCACGGGCGTACGAGAGGTCGTTTGAGGCGTCCGGTTGTAGATGCTCTAACATGTATCAACCGTGCCACAATTTGTTTTAGAGTATAGGCTCGAGCCAAGTCCGACTTTCATCAATTAAGGGTGTCTCCAACGGCAATCCGCAAATTTCCTCTCGCATCTGACCAGTCCGCGGACATGGATGCGGGATGACGACATCCAACCGTAGCCTTATACATTTTGACAACAACTTGAACCAACCAGACGAAATTCATGCAAACATGATAGATTTCATACAAACACTGGGGATTTCATTACATTTCGAACATATTTTAACTAAAAAGGTAAGAACATGTCCATATTGTAGGGTAACGCAGCAGAAAACAAAAAATTTCCGACCTACGCACCAGCCCAGGACCACTATGGAGACTGCATACAAGGTTTGATCATTTTCGTTACCGACTCGTAGCGCAGCGGAAGTAGAGTCGATGACGATCGGCGGTGCAGATCCCCGCAGCTAGGATTTACAACCTCCCAACCGCGAGGATGTACTCCCTCGCCTGCTCCCCGGACGGATCTCCGGGCAGCCCTTCGGGAGGCCTCGGGACAGTCCCTCGGATAGTCCCACCGGACGGATCCTCGGACAGCCCTTCGGGAGGACCTCAGAACAGTCCCTCGGATAGTCCCACCGGACGGATCCTCGGACAGCCCTTCGGGAGGACCTCAGAATCTCGGATGGTCACTTGGACAGCCCTCCGGGAGGCACTCTAGAACTAAGACTGAAACTACGATCTCTCTACAGAGTTGCACACATACGGTGTCATCTATCCGGCAGGGCTTCGCCGTCCAGAACTAGTTCCTGCCGGAACCCACACAGCCTTTCGGCTCTACGAAACTATTTCGCTGGGAGGGAGAGAGAGCGCCAGATCATGCATGGCATTTGTATGAGAGTAAGAGTGAAGTTTTGGGCTTCCTCCTCATCCCCTATTTATAGGGTGAGAGACTATGGTAAAAATACCAAAATGCCCTCAGATATTTTCACCATTCATAATAGTCATTCCACTATTCATAAATAGTGTTTTCACTATCCATGAGATATATTCTCCCAATAGTGTTTCCCACTATTCATAAATAGTGTTTTCACTAGTCATGAGATATTTTCTCCCAATAGTGTTTCCCACTATTCATAATAGTGTTTCCACTATTCACGAGATATTTTCTCCCAAAAAGCACTTTCACTATTCACGATGACATTTTTCAGCGTCCGGTTGAACTGAAAATATTTATGTGGGCTTAGAACATTTCCAGTACCCACTAAAATAATTTTCAATGCGACCCGGAACAATTCCGGATTAGTGATTTTCATCTGCGAAAAGCATCCGAAGCGGTTCCGGCAGCTCCGGAACATTTCCGGTTTTTCTTCCGGAAAATTCCCAGAAGTTTCGAGAATGATTCTCGCACCCTCCAAGAATTATCAGGCATGTGCCGGAACCAATTTGACTTAATGGTATCCCCTGAAACAACTTTTCAGTTTTACCGAAACTCTTCCGGTGTTCTCTCTCTCCGAAACTCTTCCGTTGTCTCCGAAACTTTTTCGGTGAATTTCTCTTAGACTCCCTGTCTAGTATTCAACAGATAGATGACCCTTAAGCATGTGACCCTATAGGTTCGGTGAAGCATAGACATGACCCGGAACCCCTTCCGATCAATGATCAACATCGGAGCCGTGGACACCCATATTGACCCCTATACCCACACAAATGAATATTCGAGTGAACCTCCAGTTGCCGTGTGCTATTCCTGTTGCTTCGCGATATGTTACAAATACCCGAGGTGAGACATGTTGGCATCCCCGTGGATCAACAACTTGTCCACTATGCCAGTTACCTCGTTACCGGTATTGTTCTCTTTTCTCGTTCCCATGTTCCGGCATCCCCGTGATCAAATCACAAAGTGTCTGGCCAGACGATGATGGATACCGTAACACCGAGAGGGCCCAGAGATATCTCTCCATCGTCGGAGGAGCAAATCCCAATCTTGAGCTATCAAGTTACTTGACATACTTTTCCATGAACCCGTAAGCCGCCGTAATAGCCACCCATTTACGGATGACGTTTAACAAACCCCAAAGTTCATGAAGCAAGCATGAAGAAACTTGATACTCTCATGGTCTAAGGAATCATGCAAACGTAAACCGGACGCGGCTGATCCCTTTGTCTTCCCATGCCCGGCAGCCCATTCACCGGACTGCCGGGAGCCCTGGAGGCATATGCTTCAGCGCAAAGGACTCATCGCTTCCCCACCGCTCGTCGGAGCTGAACCTTCGACTGATGCTTCAACGGGAGGGGAAGCGGGTACCTCCGCTTCCATGCAGCCCATGAAGGGTCGACGAAGATCCTCGCAAGGGAAGAATCGGTCAAGACAACGTGTGTGTACGTCGGCGTTGTCCTAGTGATGGCATTCATGTGACCCAAGCGACGGCAGCCTACTGATTTCTACTGCTCCTCGATGATGGTGTCGGACACAGACGCACTGGCCACCAACTCATCGCTCTCCGCGCAGCCGTCTTCTTTCCCTGCCTGCATGGCACGGTTACGCGCATGTCGACGGCGGATGGCGCGGTCGCAGGCACGAGAGGCGCGGTCACCCCCGCACTCCCCGCCATGCCGGCATGGAGCAACTCGCCACTCCTCATCGAGCTGGCTTGGAGCGGCGAGTTGCTGAACCACGCGCCGGCTTGGGGTGGCAACTGGTTTAGTCGTGCTAGGCGAGGGAGGCGGAGCAGCAAGCTGTCTCACTCATGCTCGTATCCGACGGGCTCGGCGGGCCACCCAGCTGGTTTGTATCAGAACTGCTCTTCAGAAGCCATCAGAAGAGTGGAGAAAATGGTGAACGAGGAGATGGGGGAGCGACGGAGGGGTGCGATTCTTGCCCGGTGTCTGGCCTCGTTTAAATAGAGGGCGGACGGGAGGAGCTCGGTCGGTGTTGCGTTTAATGTTGTCCTGCTCATGAACGGACGTGTGGCCGAAGTAGGTTTGTCAGCTTTCATGCGGGTTTAATGGAGGCGTTTCAATGCGGCGAGGGGGCGTGTTGAGCCGGACGTGCAGCGGGCGGCGCCCTCGACCGGCGGGCCGCTTCAGTGGCGGAGGCAGTGAGAGGTCGCGTCCGCCGTGAGCCGCCTTCAATGTAGAATGATGCGCTCTAAAGCGGCATGAATGCCGGCATCTGGCGCAGGGCGGGAAGCATGCACGTGAGGGGAGGGGTTTTTGATGGGCCAGTGCGGTCAGAATCGTGCGAAGTAGCAGTCCGGACTCCTGCAAACCTCCCACACGTTTATCTCCAGTATGCGGGAGAAATCGCGTCCGTACCGCTCTGCGGACCGATACAAGACCGCATTGGATGGCTTCCACGGTCCGGACCGGACCGCTCCGCGGACCGATACAGGACCGCGTTGGATGGCTTTCGCGGTCCGGACGGTTGCGGGAGGTTTACGGGTATGACTTAAAGGAACCATAACAAAGCCATCAACGGCTAGGATTACATCCCAACATACTTTACAAATACTAGTACAAATGCCCATGCGTTGCAACGGGAGAAAATAATAATAAAACCCACTTCCCATGCCATAATAAAGTTGTGAAGAGGCCATCATAATGTCATTTGTCGGGACCTACTTTAGGTCCGCACTTTCATCCGATGAAAGAGTTATGGTACATTGAATAGTCTGTCAATGGATATTATGTTTTGTTTTTCCGGAAAACATGAATATTTATTTATTTTGAAAACGAGTTTTTCAAAAATTTCGAGAACATTTTTATATAATTTTAAGTATTTTTTGAAAATGTAATCATTTTTATGGAGATGATTTTTGTAAAATTATATTTCATTTGTAGTAGTTTACAACTTGGGTTGATGTTACTCATATTCTTGATAGCTTCAAGTTGTGTTTGACTCCTTCACACATCAGGACCATGCTGGTTTGTTACGGTCGTATCAACTTGATATTGGTTTTAAGAAAATTTTTGCACTCGTCACTCGATTTACATTTGTTTGAATTGCATAGCATGGGTTCGTTTTTGCACTTACAAAAACTATTTTATAATTTTTAATGATTTAGACATGTAACTGAAATATTTTTTATTTGGTGTTGCGTGTCACATGCTTATTTGTTCCTCATGGTTGAAATATTGCAATTTATATTATTATCAGATTGTGAATGTTACTTATTGTTCAAAATATGAGAAATTTTCTTAGATTAAAAAATATTAATTGGATTTTTAAGAATTGCTCGTAGAATATAAAAAATGTTCACGAAGGATGTAAAAAAGTGTTCATATCATTCAAAAATAGTTCATCCTATAAAAAATGTTCATATGTTTCAAAAATATGTTTGTGACATTTTCAAAAGAATATTTATACAAGGTTTGACTAAATTAAATAATTGTTTATATTATTGAAAAATTTAATTGTGACACGTTATAAAATATGTTCGAGCACTCGACTGGATGGCAGTAATATGTCCCTCAAAAAATGTGATATCCGTAAGCCAAAAAGTAGGGGGAATTCTTTCTTCTTAGTGAAGATTAATAAGAATGGAAAGAGCAGTAACCATAATATATTGGTAAGTTATGTGAACTTGATAAATTTTGGTTACAACTTGGTTCGTATCAAGTTTTGTTCACTTTATTACCTTACGAGAGAGAGAGAGAGAGAGAGAGAGAGAGAGAGAGAGAGAGAGAGGGAGGGAGTTTATTACTGAAGTTTGCTAATGAAGACTGGACCAATTTTATTACTGTCCACGGTCTTTGTGTTGGTGATGCACTCTTTTTCTGCTTTCAAGAGAATGAACCTCACTTAGTTATTGAATTTAAAGCTAAAAGGGATTGATACGAGATGTCTAGTGGTAATATTTAGAAATAAAATCCAATATGTTAGTTTCCCAACTTTTTGATGGCTATTAACTTACATCTGCTTAAATTTAATTTTTTGGATAAACCATGGTCGAAATTGTGTGTCCTTCATTTTCTTGTGCTCATTTTAATCAACATTCTGGTCACGTTGCAGTTGTGCAAAATGCTAGACAACTTGCGCCCTCTCAGGAGGAGGAACATGCTGCTACAACCGGAGTTCACGTTACTCATATTCTTAATAGCTTCAAGTTGTGTTTGACTCCTTCACACATCAGGACCATGCTGGTATGTTGCGGATGTAGCAACTTCATATTGGTTTTAAGCAAGTTTTTGAACTCATCACTCGATTTACATTTGTTTCAACTGCATACCATGGGTTCGTTTTTGCACTTACAAAGCTATTTTATAATTTTAATGTTTTAGACATGTAACTGGAATATTTTTTATTTGGTGTCGCGTGTCACATGCTTATTTGTTCCACGTGGTTGAAATTTTGCAACCTATATTACAATTGAATTGTGAATGTTACTTATTGTTCAAAATATGAGAAATCTTCTTAGTTTAGCAAATATTCACTGGATTTTTCAGAATTGCTGATAGAATATAAAAAAATGTTCACAAAGGATATAAAAAAGTGTTCATATCATTCAAAAATACTTCATCCTATAAAAATATTCACATGTTTCAAAAATATGTTTGTGACATTTTCAACATAATATTTATACAATGTTCGACTGAATTAAATAAATTGTTTGTATTATTGAAAAAAAAATCTGACACATTATAAAATATGTTTGAGCACTAGACTGGACGGCTGTAATCTGCCCTTCAAACAATGTGATATCCATAAGCCAAAAAGTAGGGGGAATTCTTTCTTCTTAGTGACGATTAATAAGAATTGTAAGAGAAGTAACCATAATATATTGGTAAGTTATGTCAACTTTTAAATTTTTTGTTACAACTTGGTTCGTATGAAGTTTTGTTCACTTCATTACCTTACGAGAGAGAGAGAGATAGAGAGAGATTTTATTACTGAAGTTTGCTAATGGAGACTGGATCAAGTTTATTACTGTCCACGGTCTTTGCGTTGGCGATGCACTCTTTTTCTGCTTTCAAGAGAATGAACCTCACTTAGTTATTGAATTTGAAACTAAAAGGGATTGATACAAGATGTCTATTGGTAATATTTACAAATAAAATCCAATATGTTAGTTTCCCAACTTTTTGATGCCTATTAACTTACATCTTCTTAAATTTCAATTTTAGGATAAACCATGGTCGAGATTGTGCGTCCTTCATTTTCTTCTGCTCATTTTAGTCAACATTTTGGTCACGTTGAAGTTGTGCAAAATGCTAGACAATTTGCACCCTCTGAGGAGGAGGAACATGCTGCTACAACAGGAGTTCATGTTACTTATATTCTTGATAGATTCAAGTTGTGTTTGACTCCTTCAGACATCAAGACCATGCTGGTATATTGCGGTTGTCGCAACTTGATATTAGTTTTAAGCAATTTCTTGAACCCATCACTCGATTTACATTTGTTTCGATTGCATAGCATGGGTTCGTTTTTGCACTTACAAAACTAATTTATAAATTTTAATGTTTTAGACAAGTAAGTGGAATAAATTTTTTTGGTGTCGCGTGTCACATGCTTATTTGTTCCTCGTGGTTGAATTCTTTCAACTTATATTATAATTGAATTATGAATGTTACTTATTGTTAAAAATATGAGAAATATTCTTAGGTTAAAAAAATATGCATTGGATTTTTTAGAATTGCTCATAGAATATCTAAAAAATCACGAAGGATATAAAAAAGTGTTCATCTCATTCAAAAATAGTTCGTCTTATAAAAATATTCACATGTTTAGAAAATATGTTTGTGACATTTCAAAATAATATTTAATTAAATGATCGACTAAATTAAATGAATTGTTTGTATTATTGAAAAAATTATTTGTGACACATTATAAAATATGTTCGAGCACTAGACTAAATGGCTGTAATCACCCCTTCAAACAATGTGATATCTTTAAGCCAAAAAGTAGGGGGAATTCTTTTTCTTAGTGAAGTTTAATAAGAATGGAAAAAGAAGTAACCATAATATATTGGTAAGTTATGTCAACTTTATAAATTTTTGTTACAACTTGATTCGTATGAAGTTTTGTTCACTTCATTACATGACAAGAGAGTGAGTTTATTACTGATGTTTGCTAATGGAGACTGCACCAAGTTTATTACTGTCCATGGTCTTTTCGTTGGTGATCCACTCTTTTTGTGCTTTCAAGAGAATGAACCTCACTTAGTCATTGAATTTAATGCTAAAAGGGATTTACACAAGATATCTAGTGGTAATATTTACAAATAAAATCCAATATGTTAGTTTCCAAACTTTTTGATGGCTATTAACTTACATCTGCTTAAATTTAAATTTTAGGATAAACCATGGTCGAGATTGTGCGTCCTTCACTTTCTTGTGCTCATTTTAATCAACATCCTGGTCACGTTGCTGTTGTCCAAAATGCTAGAAAACTTGCACCTCTGAGGAGGAGGAACATGCTGCTACAACTAGAGTTGATGTTCCTCATATTCTTGATAGTTTCAAGTTGTGTTTGACTCCTTCACACATCAGGACCATGCTGGTATGTTGCGGTTCTAGCAACTTGATCTTAGTTTGAAGCAAGTTTTTGAACTCGTCACTCGATTTACATTTGTTTCAATTGCATAGCATGAGTTTGTTTTTGCACTTACAAAATTATTTTATAAATATTAATGTTTTAGACATGTAACTGGAATACTTTTTATTTCCTGTCGTGTGTTGCATTGTTATTTGTTCCTCGTGGTTGAAATTTTGCAATTTATATTATTATTGAATTGTGAATGTTACTTATTGTTCAAAATATGTGAAAAAAATTAGGTTAAAAATATTAATTGGATTTTGAAGAATTACTTACAGAATATAAAAAAATGTTCATGAACGATGTAAAAAGGTGTTCATATCATTCAAAAATAGTTCATCCAATAAAAAATATTCATATGTTTCAAAAATATGTTTGTGACATTTTCAAAAGAATATCGGTACAATGTTCGATAAATTTAAATAAACTGTTTGTATTATTGAAAATATTATTTGTGACACATTATAAAAGATGTTCGAGCACTGGACTGGATGGCTGTAATCTGTCCTTCAAAAAATGTGATATCTGTAAGCCAAAAATTAGGGGGAATTCTTTCTTCTTAGTGAATATTAATAAGAATGGAAAGAGGAGTAACCATAATATATTATTAAGTTATGTCAACTTGATAAATTTTTGTTACAACTTGGTTCGTATGAAGTTTTGTTCACTTTATTACCTTACGAGAGAGAGAAAGGGAGCGAGAGAGAGTTTATTACTAATGTTTGCTAATGGAGACTGAACCAACTTTATTACTGTCCACTGTCATTTCGGTGGTGATGGACTCTTTTTCTGCTTTCAAGAGAATAAACCTCACTTAGTCATTGAATTTTATACAAATGGGGATTTACACAAGATATCTAGTGGTAATATTTACAAATAAAATCCAATATGTTAGTTTCAAACTTTTCGATGGCTATTAACTTACATCTGCTTAAATTTAAATTTTAGGATAAACCATGGTCGAGATTGTGCGTCCTTCACTTTCTCGTGCTCATTTTAATCAACATCCTGGTCACGTTGCGGTTGTCCAAAATGCTAGAAAACTTGCACCTCTCAGGTGGAGGAACATGCTGCTACAAATGGAGTTGATGTTACTCATATTCTTGATAGTTTCAAGTTGTGTTTGACTCCTTCAGACATCAGGACCATGCTGGTATGTTGCGGTTGTAGCAACTTGATATTGGTTTTAAGGAAGTTTTTGAACTCGTCACTCGATTTACATTTGTTTCAATTGCATAGCATGGGTTTGTTTTTGCACTTACAAAACTATTTTATAAATATTAATGTTTTATACATGTAAGTGGAATATTTTATATTTGTGTCGCGTGTCATATGCTTATTTGTTCCTCGTGGTTGAAATTTTTTAATTTATATTATTATTGAATTGTGAATGTTACTTATTGTTCAAAATATGTGAAAATTTCTTAGTTTAAAAAAATATTCATTGAATTCAGAATATAAAAAATGTTCACGAAGCATGTAAAAAGGTGTTCATATCATTCAAAAATAGTTCATCCTATAAAAAATATCCATATGTTTCAAAGAATCTGTTTGTGACATTTTCAAAAGAAAATCTATACAATATTCGACTAAATTAAATAAATTGTTTGTATTATTGAAAAAAATATTTGTGACACATTATAAAATATGTTCGAAACTAGACTTGCGGTTGTAATCCATCCTTCGAAAAATGTGATATCCGTAAGCCAAAAGTAGGGGGAATTCTTTCTTCCTAGTGAAGATTAATAAGAATGGAAAGAGGAGTAACAATAATATATTGGTAAGTTATGCCAACTTGATAAATTTTTGTTACAACTTAGTTCGTATGAAGTTTTGTTCACTTCATTACCCTACGAGAGAGAGAGAGAGAGAGATTTTATTACTGAAGTTTGCTAATAAAGACTGGATCAAGTTCATTACTGTCCACGGTCTTTGTGTTGGTGATGCACTCTTTTTCTGCTTTCAAGAGAATGAACCTCACTTAGTTATTGAATTTAAAACTAAAAGGGATTGAAACAAGATGTCTAGTGGTAATATTTACAAATAAAAACCAATATGTTAGTTTCCCAACTTTTTGATGGCTATTAACTTACATCTGCTTAAATTTCAATTTTAGGATAAACCATGGTCGAGATTGTGCGTCCTTCATTTTCTTCTTCTCATTTTAATCAACATTTTGGTCACGTTGAAGTTGTGCAAAATGCTAGACAACTTGCACCCTCTCAGGAGGAGGAACATGCTCCTACAACATGAGTTGATGTTACTTATATTCTTGATAGATTCAACTTGTGTTTGACTTCTTCAGACATTAGGACCATGCTGGTATGCTGCGGTTGTCCCAACTTGATATTAGTTTTAAGCAATTTGCTGAACTCATCACTCGATTTACATTTGTTTTGATTGCATAGCATGGGTTCATTTTTTGCACTTACAAAACTATTTTATAAATTTTAACGTTTTAGACATGTAACTGGATTATTTTTTATTTGGTGTCGCGTGTCACATGCTTATTTGTTCCTCGTGGTTGAATTTTTTCAACTTATATTATAATTGAATTGTGAATGTTACTTATTGTTCAAAATATGAGAAATCTTCTTAGGTTAAAAAATATTCATTGGATTTTTCAGAATTGCTGATAGAATATAAAAAAATGTTCACGAAGGATATAAAAAAGTGTTCATCTCACTCAAAAATAGTTCATCTTATAAAAATATTCACATGTTTAGAAAATATGTTTATGACATTTTCAAAATAATATTTATACAATGTTCGACTGAATTAACTAATTTTTTTGTATTATTGAAAAAATTATTTGTGACATCTTATAAAATACGTTCAAGCACTAGACTAGATGGCTGTAATCTGCCCTTCAAACAATGTGATATCCTTAAGCCAAAAAGTAGGGGGAATTCTTTCTTCTTAGTGAAGTTTAATAACAATGGAAAGAGAAGTAACCATAATATATTTGTAAGTTATGTCAACTTTATGAATTTTTGTTACAACTTGGTTCATATGAAGTTTTGTTCACTTTATTACCTGACAAGAGAGAGAGTTTATTACTGATGTTTGCTAATGGAGACTGGACCAAGTTTATTACTGTCCACGGTCTTTTCGTTGGTGATGCACTCTTTTTGTGCTTTCAAGAGAATGAACCTCACTTAGTCAATAAATTTAATACTAAAAGGGATTTACACAAGATATCTAGTGGTAATATTTACAAATAAAATCCAATATGTTAGTTTCCAAACTTTTTGATGGCTATTATCTTACATCTGCTTAAATTTAAATTTTAGGATAAACCATGGTCGAGATTGTGCGTCCTTCACTTTCTTGTGCTCATTTTAATAAACATCCTGGTCACGTTGCGGTTGTCCAAAATGTTAGAAAACTTGCACCTCCGAGGAGGAGGAACATGCTGCTACAACTGGAGTTGATGTTACTCATATTCTTGATAGTTTCAAGTTGTGTTTGACTCCTTCAGACATCAGGACCATGCTGGTATGTTGCGGTTGTAGCAACTTGATATTGGTTTGAAGCAAGTTTTTTAACTCATCACTCAATTTACATTTGTTTCAATTGCATAGCATGAGTTCGTTTTTGCACTTACAATACTATTTTATATATATTAATGTTTCAGACATGTAACTGGAATATTTTTTATTTCATGTCGCGTGTCACATGCTTATTTGTTCCTTGTGGTTTAAATTTTGTAATTAATATTATTATTGAATTGTGAATGTTACTTGTTGTTCAAAATATGTGCAAACAAATAGGTTAAAAAATATTCATTGGATTTTGAAGAATTACTCATAGAATATAAAAAATGTTCACGAAGGATGTAAAAAAGTGTTCATATCATTCAAAAATAGTTCATCCCATAAAAAATATAAATATGTTTGAAAAATATGTTTGTGACATTTTCGAAAGAATATCTATACAATGTTCGACAAATTTAAATAAATTGTTTGTATTATTGAAAAAATTATTGGTGACACGTTATAAAAGATGTTCGAGCACTCGACTGGATGGCTGTAATCTGTCCTTCCAAAAAATTGATATCCGTCAGCCAAAAAGTAGGGGGAATTCTTTCTTCTTAGTGAAGATTAATAAGAATGGAAAGAGGAGTAACCATAATATATTGGTAAGTTATGTCAACTTGATAAAAAAAAATTACAACTTGGTTCGTATGAAGTTTTGTTCACTTTATTACCTTACGAGACAGAGAAAGAGAGCGAGAGAGAGTTTATTACTGATGTTTGCTAATGGAGACTCGACCAAGTTTGTTACTGTCCACTGTCTTTTCGGTTGTGATGGACTCTTTTTTTGATTTCAAGAGAATAAACCTCACTTAGTCATTGAATTTTATACTAAAATAGATTTACACAAGATATCTAGTGGTAATATTTACAACTAAAATCCAATATGTTAGTTTCCAAACTATTTGATGGCTATTAACTTACATCTGCTTAAATTTAAATTTTAGGATAAACCATGGTCGAGATTGTGCGTCCTTCACTTTCCCGTGCTCATTTTAATCAACATCCTGGTCACGTTGCGGTTGTCCAAAATGCTAGAAAACTTGCACCTCTCAGGTGGAGGAACATGCTGCTACAACTGGAGTTCATGTTACTCATATTCTTGATAGTTTCAAGTTTTGTTTGACTCCTTCAGACATCAAGACAATGCTGGTATGTTGCGGTTGTAGGTACTTGATATTGGTTTTAAGCCAGTTTTTGAACTCTTCACTCAATTTACATTTGTTTCAATTGCATAGCATGGGTTTGTTTTTACACATACAAAACTATTTTATAAATATTAATGTTTTAGACATGTAAGTGGAATATTTTTTATTTGTGTCGCGTGTCATATGCTTATTTGTTCCTCGTGGTTGAAATTTCGCAATTTATATTATTATTAAATTGTGAATGTTACCTATTGTTCAAAATATGTGAATTTTTCTTAGTTTAAAAAAATATACATTGAATTTTGAAAAATTTCTCACAGAAAATAAAAATGTTCACGAAGCATGTAAAAAGGTTTTCATATCATTCAAAAATAGTTCGTCCTATAAAAAATAATCATATGTTTCAAAAAATCATGTTTGTGACATTTTCAAACAAATATCTATACAATGTTCGACTAAATTAAATAAATTGTTTGTATTATTGAAAAATTATCTGTGACACATTATAAAATATGTTCGAGCACTGGACTTGATGGCTGTAATCTGTCCGTCAAAAAATGTGATATTTGTAAGCAAAAAGTAGGGGGAATTCTTTCTTCCTAGTGAAGATTAATAAGAATGGAAAGAGGAGTAACCATAATATATTGGTAAGTTATGTCAACTTGATAAATTTTTCTTACAACTTGGTTGGTATGAAGTTTTGTTCACTTCATTACCTTACGAGAAAGAGAGAGTGAGAGAGAGAGGCAGAGAGAGAGAGATTTTATTACTGATGTTTGCTAATGGAGACTGGACCAAGTTTATTTCTGTCCACTGTCTTTTCGGTGGTGATGGACTCTTTTTCTGCTTTCAAGAGAATGAACCTCACTTAGTCATTGAATTTTATACTAAAAGGGATTTGCACAAGATGTCTAGTGGTAATATTTACAAATAAAATCCAATATGTTAGTTTCCAAACTTTTTGATGGCTATTAACTTACATCTGCTTAAATTTAAATTTTAGGATAAACTATGGTCGAGATTGTGCGTCCTTCACTTTCTTGTGCTCATTTTAATCAACATCCTGGTCACGTTGCGGTTGTCCAAATGCTAGAAAACTTGCACCTCTGAGGAGGAGGAACATGCTGCTATAACTGGAGTTGATGTTACTCATATTCTTGATAGTTTCAAGTTGTGTTTGACTCCTTCACACATCAGGACCATGCTGGTATGTTGCGGTTGTAGCAACTTGATATTGGTTTGAAGCAAATTTTTGAACTCGTCACTCGATTTACATTTGTCCACTGCATACCATGGGTTCGGTTTGCACTTACAAAACTATTTTATAATTTTAATGTTTTAGACATGTAACTGGAATATTTTTTATTTGGTGTCGCGTGTCACATGCTTATTTGTTCCTCGTGGTTGAAATTTTGCAGCCTATATTACAATTGAATTGTGAATGTTACTTATTGTTCAAAATATGAGAAATCTTCTTAGGTTAGAAAATATTCATTGGATTTTTCAGAGTTGCTCATAGAATATAAAAAAATGTTCACGAAGGATATGAAAAAGTTTTCATATCATTCAAAAATAGTTCATCCTATAAAAATATTCACGTGTTTCAAAAATATTTTTGTGACATTTTCAAAAGAATATCTATACAATGTTCGACAAATTTAAATAAATTGTTTCTATTATTGAAAAAAATTATTTGTGACACATTATAAAAGATGTTCGAGCACTGGACTGGATGGCTGTAATCTCTCCTTTAAAAAATGTGATATCCGTAAGCCAAAAAGTAGGGGGAATTCTTTCTTCTGAGTGAAGATTAATAAGAATGGAAAGAGGAGTAACCATAATATATTGGTAAGTTATGTCAACTTGATAAATTTTTGTTACAACTTGGTTCGTATCAAGTTTTTTTCACTTTATTACCTTACGAGAGAGAGAAAGAGAGCAAGAGAGAGTTTATTACTGATGTTTGTTAATGGAGAATGGACCAAGTTTATTACTGCCCACGGTCTTTTCGGTGGTGATGGATTCTTTTTCTGCTTTCAAGAGAATAAACCTCACTTAGTAATTGAATCTTATACTAAAAGGGATTTACACAAGATATGTAGTGGTAATATTTACAAATAAAATCCAATATGTTAGTTTCTAGACTTTTTGATGGATATTAACTTACATCTGCTAAAATTTCAATTTTAGGATAAACCATGGTCGAGATTGTGCGTCCTTCACTTTCTCGTGCTCATTTTAATCAACATCCTGGTCATGTTGCGGTTGTCCAAAATGCTAGAAAACTAGCAACTCTCAGGTGGAGGAATATGCTGTTACAACTGGAGTTGATGTTACTCTTATTCTTGATAGTTTCAAGTTGTGTTTGAATCCTTCAGACATCAAGACCATGCTGGTATGTCGCGGTTGTAGGTAATTGATATTGGTTTTAAGCAAGTTTTTGAACTCTTCACTCGATTTACATTTGTTTCAATTGCATAGCATGGGTTTGTTTTTGCACTTACAAAACTATTTTATAAATATTAATGTTTTAGACATGTAAGTGGAATATTTTTTATTTGTGTCGCGTGTCATATGCTTATTTGTTCCTCATGGTAGAAATTTTGCAATTTATATTATTATTGAATTGTGAATGTTACTTATTGTTCAAAATATGTGAAATTTTCTTTGTTTAAAAAATATTCATTGAATTTTGAAGAATTACTCAGAGAATTTAAAAAATGTTCACGAAGCATGTAAAAAGTTGTTGATATCATTCAAAAATAGTTCATCCTATAAAAATATTTATATGTTTCAAAAAACATGTTTGTGACATTTTCAAAAGAATATCTATACAATGTTCGACTAAATTAAATAAATTGTTTGTATTATTGAAAAATTATTTGTGACACATTATAAAATATGTTCGAGCACTGGACTTGACGGCACTAATCTGTCCTTAAAAAATATGATATCCGTAAGCCAAAAAGTAGGGGGAATTTTTTCTTCTTAGTGAAGATTAATAAGAATGGAAAGAGGAATAACCATAATATATTGGTAAGTTATGTCAACTTGATAAATTTTTGTTACAACTTGGTTTGTATGAAGTTTTGTTCACTTCATTACCTTACGAGAGAGAGAGGGAGAGAGAGAGATTTTATTACTGAAGTTTGCTAATGGAGACTGGATCAAGTTTATTAATGTCCACGGTATTTATGTTGGTGATGCACTCTTTTTCTGCCTTCAAGAGAATCAACCTCACTTAGTTATTGAATTTAAAGCTAAAAGGGATTGATACAAGATTTCCAGTGGTAATATGTACAAATAAAATCCAATATGTTAGTTTCCCCACATTTTGATGGCTATTAACTTACATCAGCTTAAATTTCAAATTTAGGATAAACCATGGTCGAGATTGTGCGTCCTTCATTTTCTTCTGCTCATTTTAATCAACATTTTGGTCACATTGAAGTTGTGCAAAATGCTAGACAACTTGCACCCTCTCAGGAGGAGGAACATGCTGCTACAACATGAGTTGATGTTACTTATATTCTTGATAGATTCAACTTGTGTTTGACTCCTTCGGACATCAGGACCATGCTGGTATGTTGCGGTTGTCCCAACTTGATATTAGTTTTAAGCAATTTGCTGAACTCATCACGCGATTTACATTTGTTTCGATTGCATAGCATGGGTTCATTTTTTGCACTTACAAAACTATTTTATAAATTTTAATGTTTTAGACATGTAACAGGAATATTTTTTATTTGGGGTCACGTGTGACATGCTTATTTGTTCCTCGTGGTTGAATTTTTTCAAATTATGTTATAATTGAATTGTGAATGTTACTTATTGTTCAAAATATTAGAAATCTTCTTAGGTTACAAAATATTCATTGGATTTTTAAGAACTTCTCATAGAATATAAAAAAAAATTCACGAAGGATATAAAAAGTATTCATCTCATTCAAAAATAGTTCATCTTATAAAAATATTCACATGTTTAGAAAATATGTTTGTGACATTTTCAAAATAATATGTATACAATGTTCAACTAAATTAAATAAATTGTTTGTACTATTGAAAAAAATTATTTGTGACACATTATAAAATATGTTCGAGCACTAGACTAGATGGCTGTAATCTGCCCTTTGAACAATGTGATATCCTTAAGGCAAAAAGTTGAGGGAATTCTTTCTTCTTGGTGAAGTTTAATAAGAATGGAAAGAGAAGTGACCATAATATATTGGTAAGTTATTTTAACTTTATAAATTCTTGTTACAACTTGGTTCGTATGAAGTTTTGTTCACTTTATTACCTGACAAGAGAGAGAGTTTATTACTGATGTTTGCTAATGGAGACTGGACCAAGTTTATTATTGTCCGGGGCTTTTCTTTGGTGATGCACTCTTTTTGTGCTTTCTAGAGAATGAACCTCACTTAGTTATTGAATTTAATGCTAAAAGGGATTTACACAAGATATCTAGGGGTAATATTTACAAATAAAATCCAATAGGTTAGTTTCCAAACTTTTTGATGGCTATTATCTTACATCTGCTTAAATTTAAATTTTAGGATAAACCATGGTCGAGATTGTGCGTCCTTCACTTTCTTGTGCTCATTTTAATAAACATCCTGGTCACGTTGCGGTTGTCCAAAATGTTAGAAAACTTGCACCTCCGAGGAGGAGGAACATGCTGCTACAACTGGAGTTGATGTTACTCATATTCTTGATAGTTTCAAGTTGTGTTTGACTCCTTCACACATCAGGACCATGCTGGCATGTTGCGGTTGTAGCTACTTGATATTGGTTTTAAACAAGTTTTTGAACTCGTCACTGGATTTACATTTGTTTCAATTGCATAGCATGAGTTCGTTTTTGCACTTACAAAACTATTTTATAAATATTAATGTTTTAGACATGTAACTGGAATATTTTTTATTTTGTGTCGCGTGTCATATGCTTATTTGTTCCTCGTGGTTGAAATTTTGCAATTTATATTATTATTTAATTTGAATGTTACGTATTGTTCAAAATATGCGAAAGTTTTTAGGTTAAAAATATTCATTGGATTTGGAAGAATTGCCAATAGAATAAAAAATTGTTCACGAAGGATGTAAAAAAGTGTTCATATCATTCAAAAATAGTTCATCCCATAATAAATATTCATATGCTTCAAAAATATGTTTGTGACATTTTTAAAAGAATATCTATACAACGTTAGACAAAATTAAATAAATTGTTTGTATTGTTGAAAAAATTATTTGTGACACATTATAAAAGATGTTCGAGCACTGGACTGGAAGGCCGTAATCTGTCCTTCAAAATATGTGACATCTGTAATCCAAAAAGTAGGGGGAAGTCTTTCTTCTTAGTGAATATTAATAAGAATGGAAAGATGAGTAACCACAATATATTGGTAAGTTATATCAACTTGATAAATTTTTGTTACAACTTGGTTCGTATGAAGGTTTGTTCACTTTATTACCTTACGAGAGAGAGAGAGAGAGAGAGAGTTTTACTGATTACAAAAAATGTTTGAGCACTGGACTGGACGACTGCAATCTGTCCTTCAAAGAATGTGACATCCGTAAGCCAAAAAGTAGGAAGAATTCTTTCTTCTCAGTGAAGATTAATAAGAATGGAAAGAGGAGTAACCATAATATATTGGTCAGTTATGTCACCTCATAAATTTTGTTACAACTTGATTCGTATGAAGTTTTTGTTCACTTTATTACCTTACGAGAGAGAGAGAGAGTTTTAGTGATGTTTGCTAATGGAGATTGGACCAAGTTTATTACTGACCACGGTCTTTGTGTTCGTGATGCACTCATTTTCTACTTTCAAGAGAATTGAAGCTAAAAGGGATTGATACAAGATATCTAAGGGTAATATTTACAAATAAAATCCAATATGTTAGTTTTCCAACTTTTTGTTGCCTATTAACTTACATCTGCTTAAATTTAATTTTTTAGGACAAACCATGGCCGAGAATGTGCCTCCTTCATTTTCTCGTGGTCATTTCAATCATTATCCTGGTCAGGTTGCAGTTGTCCAAAATGCTAGAGAACTTACACCCTCTCATGAGAAGGAACGTGCTGCTACAAGTAGAGTTGATGTTACTCATATTCTTGATAGCTTCAAGTTGTGTTTGACTCCTTCACACATCAGGACCATGCTGGTATGTTGCGGTTGTAACAACTTGATATTTTGCAGATTTTAATGTTTTAGACATGTAACTGGAATATTTTTTATTTGGTGTTGCGTGACACATGCTTATTTGTTCCTCGTGGTTAAAATTTTGCAAATTATATTATTATTAAATTGTGAATGTTACTTATTATTCAAAATATGAGAAATGTTCATAGGTTAAAAACTATTCATTGCATTTTTAAGAATTGCACATAAACTATAAAAAAATCAAGAAGGATGTAAAAAAGTTTTCATATCATTCAAAAAAGTTCATCCTATAAAAAATATTCACATGTTTCAAAAATATGTTTATGAAATTTTCAAAAGAATATTTATACAATGTTCGACTGAATTAAATAAATTGTTGGTATTATTAAAAAACAAATTTGTGACAGATTATAAAAAATGTTCGAGCATTGGACTGGATGGCTATAGTACGTCCTTCAAACAATGTGACATCCGTAAGCCAAAAAGTAGGGGGAATTGTTTCGTCTCAGTGAAGATTAATAAGGAAGGAAAGAGGAGTAACCATATTATATTTGTAAGTTATGTCAACTTGATAAATTTTGTTACAACTTGGTTCATATGAAGTTTTGTTCACTTTATTACCTGACGAGAGAGAGAGAGAGAGAGAGAGAGTTTATTACTCATGTTTGCTAATGAAGACTGGACCAAGTTTATTACTAACCACGTTCTTTGTGTTGGTGATGCACTCATTTTCTGCTTTCGAGAGAATTAACCTCACTTAGTCATTGAATTTAAAGATAAAAGGGATTGATACAAGATATCTATGGGTAATATGTACAAATAAAATCCAATATGTTAGTTTCCCAACTTTTTGTTTCCATTAACTTACATCTGCTTAAATTTAAGTTTTTAGGATAAACCGTGGTCGAGAATGTGCGTCCTGTATTTTCTCGTGCTCATTTTAATCAACATCATGGTGAGATTGCAGTTGTCCAAAATGCTAGACAACTTGCACCCTCTCAGGAGGAGGTACATGCTGATACAACTGGAGTTGATGTTACTCATATTCTTGATAGTTTCAAGCTATGTTTGACTCCTTCGGACAGCAGGATCATGCATGCTGGTAAGTTGCGGTTGTAGCAACTTGATAGTGGTTTTAAGCAAGTTTTTGAACTCGTCACTCGATTTACATTTCCTTCAATTGCATAGCATGGTTTCATTTTTGCACTTACAAAACTATTTTGCAAATTTTAATGTTTTAGACATGTAACCGGAATATTTTTTATTTGGTGCCGCGTGTCACATGCTTATCTGTTACTCGTGGTTGTAATTTTGCAACTTATATTATTATTGAATTGTGACTGTTACTTATTCTTCAAAATACGAGAAATGTTCTTAGGTTAAAAAATATTCATTGCCTTTTTAAGAATTGCTCATAAAATATATATAAAATGTTCACGAAGGTTATAAAAAAGTATTCATATCATCCAAAATAGTTCATCCTGTAAAATATTCACATGTTTCAAAAATATGTTTGTGACATTTTCAAAAGAATATTTATACAATGTTCGACTGGAGTAACTAAATTGTTTGTATTTTTTTTAAAATGTGATGGATTATAAAAAATATTCGAGCACTAGACTGGACGGCTGTAATATGTCCTTCAAACAATGTAATATCCGTAAGCCAAAAAGTAGGGTGAATTCTTTCTTCTCAGTGAATATTAATAAGAATGGAAAGAGGAGTAACCATAATATATTGGTAAGTTATTTCGACTTGATAAATTTTGTTACAACTTGGTTCGTATGAAGTTTTGTTCACTTTATTACCTTACGAGAGAGAGAGAGAGAGAATTTATTACTAATGTTTGCTAATTGAGACTCGACGAAGTTTATTACTGACCATGGTCATTGTGTTGGTGGTGCACTATTTTTCTGCTTTCAAGAGAATGAACCTCACTTAGTCATTGAATTTAAAGATAAAAGGGATTGATACAAGATATCTAGGGGTAATTCTTACAACTAAAATCCAATGTGTTAGTTTCTTAACTTTTCTTTGCCTATTAAGTTACATCTGCTTAAATTTAAATTTTTAGGATAAACCATGGTCGACACTATGTGTCCTTCATTTTCTCGTGCTCCTTTTAATCAACATCCTGGTCAGGTTGCAGTTGTCCAAAATGCTAGACAACTTGCACCCTCTCAGGAGGAGGAACATGCTGCTACAACTGGAGTTGATATTACTCATATTCTTGATAGCTTCAAGTTGTGTTTGACTCCTTCACACATTAGGACCATATTGGTAAGTTGCGGCTGTAGCAACTTGATATTGGTTTTAAGCAAGTTTTCGAACTCGTCACTCGATTTACATTTCTTTCAATTGCATAGCATGGGTTCGTTTTTGCACTTGCAAAACTATTTTGTATTTTTTTAATGTTTTAGACATGTCACTGGAATATTTTTTATTTGGTGTCATGTGTCACATGCTTGTTTGTCCCTCGTGGTTGAAATTTTGCAACTTATATTATTATTTAATTGTGAATGCTATTTATTGTTCAAAATATGAGAAATGTTCTTAGGTAAAAAAATATTCATTGCATTTTTCAGAATTTCTCATATAATATTAAAAAATGTTCACGAAGGATGTAAAAAAGTGTTCATGTCATTCAAAAATAGTTCGTTCTATAAAAAATATTCACATGTTTCATATATTTGTGACATTTTCAAGAGATTATTTATACAATGTTCAACTGAATTAAATAAATTGTTTGTATTATTGAAAAACAATATTTGTGATAGTTTATAAAAAAAATCCGAGCACTCGACTGGACGGCTGTAATCTGTCCTTCAAACAATGTGATATCTGTAAGCCAAAAAGTAGGGGGAATTCTTTCTTCTGAGTGAAGATTAATAAGAATGGAAAGAGGAGTAACCATAATATATTGGTAAGTTATGTCAACTTGATAAATTTTGTTACAACTTGGTTCGTATGAAGTCTTGTTCACTTTATTACCTTAAGAGAGAAAGAGAGAGAGATACTCTATTTTTCACCTAGGGTGAAGAATTCTTATTCCCACCCCCATGCCATCTGCCACGACCACAAATCTAGACGTAAGAAACAATATCATGTGAGGTAAAGTTCATGTCTGAATAAGGAAACCGGTCAACATTAGCTATGAAAGAAAATTTGATGTAAATTTACCTCACGCACCGTAGATAAAGTTACAGTGTGGAGGCATCGTGTCCAAAAAACATATAAGCCTTCCAATGTAAACTTACCTCACGCGTCAATAAAAAGTCTCTGGATCATGGGAGGGCTCGCCATATTTCGACTACCTGTTTGGTAACTACATGGGCAGAGGAATGTGAGTTTGCACAAGTTTGTGGATGGATTAAGTGTGGGAAGTAGATTTGTACTCCCAGTCGCTTATTTGGTATATGATGGGAGTTAGTGTGGGATGAAACTCTGCGCAAAAATTAACAGGGTACCGAGTGGGAAGAAAACAGTTGGAATTAGCTTCCTCAATTCCCACTCCCCTTCCCACTTAAACTCCAATTCCCCTAATCAATAAGTGGACTTTTAATCTCCTTACCCTTCAAATCCCATTTCCTATCTCTAAGTTCCATGAACCAAACACGTTGGTAGGTCACCGGAGCTACCTGGAGCCATTCCTCACACAACCATGATGGTTCTCCTTCTCGGGATACTAGTGGAGCAGGTCACTCTATCGCTATGACGGTGCGCCGGCTCCGGTGACTGACAGAGCAGGTCACTCCATCGATTCAGTGTAACGGAAGCAGTGACGCAAAGCCATACAATGATCTCAGCGCCAGGGCCACGCTCGGCGGCGTCGACGAGCTCCACGAGCGGAGCTCGGGTATTGCATTGTCTCCCATCCTCACCTCCGTGACTGAATCAGGATCCAGACAGTTCATTCGCTCTATTAAGTAGTCATGTTCTAGTTATCACCGGCCTCCTCTTCAACTTGGTCATGACCTCCTACTTCATGGTAAGTTGTTGCTGGTTCCATCAAAGGGCGCCGCTAAAGTTTGGACCGCTTGTTGGATGCTATGGAGGATCTAGAATCCTAGAACCCGGGGTACCATAATTTACCGGTACAATGTACGAATAACATAACTTAGCATATATGTTCAAAATGTGGTGAAAATTACGCAACATTACTACAATTTCTAAAGTTAATGGATTCAAAATGGGCTTTATGTTGTAGGTATTTAGACATGGTATATATTGTTCTGCATTTTAAAATATAATGCTTATGCTAAGGTCTTATAAGATCAGAACAAGTCGATACATGTATCTTTGTGAAATTAGTAACAAAATTATCAGAAGCTCATTTTGTTGTGGAAGTGTCGTTGAACATTCAATTAGTTTTGTTTTTTGTTTTTGTTTAAAAAATCATGTCATATCGATGCTTGCGGAATTCAGAAACCCGACCAAAGAGATTTTTAGTTCATACAATGACCATGTTCTTGTTGTATTTCAATTTTGCGTCCAAATCAGACTTTGAGTTCTCTTAGGTTAATTAAGAACTGGATCAATATTTTCTAGTTAAATCTGGAGCTTTACTAAAACATACAATGATTTGACACAGGAGTTTTTACAAGCTCCGACACATGCAAGGTCTCAAATATCACCAGGCCGTCAAACTCTAATCTAAAAATAATAATTTGACACAGTGTTAGTGTTGCAACTGGACATGACAAGAAACTCTTGTTCAAGGTATTCTTAAAATGTTGACTTTAGATGTTCACTCTAACAAGCTATTGACGCACAGAAATAATGAACCTCTGTTAGTTTTGCATGTTAATAACTCTTACTAGTCAAATCTTGTTTATTTGTGAGAATTACAATTTGCACATTTTCAAATGAATTCTCTTGATACGAATGGTATGGATGATACAAACCAAATTTTCCTTCTCATTCTCATGCAGATTTAGCTATATGTGTTTTATACACGTCATCTAGGTTACAGTGATATCTGCATCCTTGCTTTGTAGGTGGTAACTGTTGGAAGATTAGGCAAATTCATGATTAATTCTAGTAAAGAATTCATGACTAGAATAAAGAATAACATGCAACAATCGCATACTACAAGGACAACAAAACATGCACAACAACATCACACACAAAGTAGAAACTACAGGAAGAGACATGTACATATCATGAAGGACGTATTGTTCATTAGTTGCTGCAGAAGCGACAATGTTGATGACGATGTTGGCGACGATCAGCTGTTGACGACGATGAGCCACACCGCCCGACTTGGACGGAAGACGACTCGTAATGACGACCTTTAGTAGTCGCACAGAGCGCTTCCCGAAAACCTAATTCGACCTCTCCCGATGTAGGATCGCAAGGACAAATGGTTCCGTAGACATACTCTCCCGCACACCAATGCACACCGGCTTTTGGGATGGAGTAGACTATGGTGGCAGCGCAAGTTTTGAGATGATTCGAAACCTGAGGTGTTTTTGGTGTGTCTTTGGTCGAGGCCGTTAAGCATTATATATAGGAGGACCAGAGGCGGTACCGAGTCGCGATCACGATCTCAAACCGACTTGGTATCCAAGTCAAACTTACAGGAAAAGGAAACAAATCAACTTGTATGTCAAGACACCAAAAAATAAAAGGACAAACGGAAGTCGCGCCCCTGCAAGGCAACGGACCGGATTTCGCTGGACCATTCACGCGCATGTCGCACGTACGCGTCGCCCCGGCCCCAGCCCGTGCCCGAGCCCGGCCAGGCAAGGGGAGCGAGCGCGCGCGTGTGGTCTTCCCTTTCTTTTCTCAACACACCACTTAGAGTGGTGGAGAAACCCTGTATATAAAGAGGTCCAACTCTTCCTCAACTAGCGGTATGGGACTACACTTTAGCACCACCACTTGCCATTTTATTCATGGGCTTTGAGGTTTTAGAATTTGTTAATGGGCCAAGCCCATTTATTGTAACAATCCCCCACCAGATTTCAAATACCCATTTAGAGATTTGCCGTTTCTCACCACTTGTTTAATATAACAGTGTTTCAACGGAGACTGATGTGTTGAATTTCTGCCTAGAACTTTAAACTACATCCAACCACAACTTGGCAATGGACTATGACTTGAATTGCTAGTTTTTTTGTGATCAGATTTCACTCAAAGTCTTAACCAGTACCTGGCTGCCTGTAGGCTACCCCACGGTTTGGAGAATATATGTCGTACTCCCTGGTCTCTTCTTGAGCTTACTAGAGATCACCCAAGTCTCATAGACTGCGACGTTTCAAGACTGCTCTATAGGACAACATCTCTATTATAATAGCCAATGGAACCACATTAAGGAATGTTGCCAACCTGCCTTACAGCTCTAAGAGTTTTACATCTCCACCTAGACATGGTCACTTATTACTTCCTTAGTTAACCAATAGTTCGTTCTTCCCAGGTCCTAATTCATGGGATCTACGATCACAAAGGTTGGGTTACTACTATGGTTTAACATGTATGGGTATCATACCCATCACCCTCGATGCAATATCTATCACATTTCATGATAGTCGCTTTGTAAAGGGATCTGCCATGTTCTTGTCGTTTTGAATATACTTAACAATTACTACTCTGAAGTTTCTCAACTTCCTGACAAATTTCAAACGTCTCTTCACGTATCTTGATGACTTCGCATTATCCTTAGAATTGTTCACTTTAGCTATAACCGTTTGGTTGTCACAATTCATAAGAATAGTGGGTACATCTTTTTCAACCACACGCAAGTCCATCAAGAGCTCACGTAGCCATTCTGCCTCAACAGTGGTTGTGTCTAAAGCAGTTAGCTCTGCTTCCATAGTTGACCTTGTCAATATGGTCTGTTTGCAAGACCTCCATGAAACTGCGCCACCTCCATGAGTAAATACATACCCACTAATTGCGTAGAGTACATCAACATCAGAGATCCAGTTCGAATCACTATATCCTTCTAGCACAGTGAGATGCCCTTAATAGTGAATTCCATAACTCATAGTACATCTCTGATAGCGCAAGATCCTTTCTAGTGCATGCCAATGATCATCACCCGGGTTGGACATGAACCTACTTAGTTTGCTCACAGAAAAAGAGATATCTGGCCTTGTAGCGCTACCTAAGTACATGAGTGAACCGACAATTTGAGAGTATATTAATTGATCTCTTCTTTCTTTGTCATTCTTTCTGAGTGTCACACTGGGATCATAAGATGTTGGAGAAGGCTTGGTATCCATAAAGACGAACTAGCTCAAGACCTTCTCAATATAGTGAGATTGCGTTAAAGTAATCCAACTCTCATCCTTAATAAGTTTGATGTTCAAAATTACATCAGCTTCTCCGAAATCATTCATGTCAAAACTCTTTGATAGAAAAGACTTGACCTCATTGATCGCATCAATGTTTGTACCAAAGATCAGTATGGCACCCACATATAAACATAATATGACACTATTGCCCCCACCATGAGTAAACACACCTATCAGCCTCGTAATGACAAATCCGGCACAAGTCAGACTTCTTTCAAACTTCTCATGCCATTGTTGGAAATATGCCCTAGAGGCAATAATAATTTAGTTATTATCATATTTCCTTGTTCATGATAATCGTTTATTATCCATGCTATAATTGTATTGATTTGGAAACACTAAATACATGTGTGGATACATAGACAACACTGTGTCCCTAGTATGCCTCTAGTAGACTAGCTCCTTAATCAAAGATGGTCAAGGTTTCCTAGCAATAGACATGAGATGTCATTTGCTAACGAGATCACATCATTAGGAGAATGATGTGATGGACAAGACCCAAACTATGAACGTAGCATATGATCGTGTCAGTTTGTTGCTATAGTTTTCTGCATGTCAAGTATCTGTTCCTATGACCATGAGATCATGCAACTCACTGACACCGGAGGAATACCTTGTGTGTATCAAACGTCGCAACGTAACTGGGTTACTATAAAGATGCTCTACAGGTATCTTCAAAGGTGTCTGTTGAGTTGGCATGGATCAAGACTAGGATTTGTTACTCCGTGTGACGGAGAGGTATCCCAGGGCCCACTCGGTAATACAACATCACAATGACTAAAGAGTAAGCCACGGGATCTTGTATTATGGAACGAGTAAAGAGACTTGCCGGTAACAAGATTGAACTAGGTATAGAGATACCGACGATTGAATCTCAGGCAAGTAACATACCGAAGAACAAAGGGAACAACATACGGGATTAACTGAATCCTTGACATAGAGGTTGAACCGATAAAGATCTTCATAGAATATGTAGGAACCAATATGGGCATCTAGGTCCCGCTATTGGTTATTGACCGTAGAGGTGTCTCGGTCATGTCTACATAGTTCTCGAACCCGCAGGGTCTGCACACTTAACGTTCAGTGACGTTTCGGTAGTATTGAGATATATGTGTTGGTGACCGAAGGTTTTTCGGAGTCTCGGATGAGATCCCTGACGTCACGAGGAGCTCCGGAATGGTCCGGAGGTAAAGATTTATATATAGGAAAGTGATATTTGGGTTCCGGAAAGGTTTTGGATATTTCCGGTAGTGTACCGGGAGAGACGAATGGGTTCCGGGGGTCCACCGGGTGGGGCCCACCCACCCCGGGGGGCACATGGGCCCAAGAGGTGGCGCACCAGCCCCTAATGGGCTGGGGAACCGACCCCATAAGGGCCCATATGCCCAAGAGGAAAAAGGTGGAGATAGGAAGGAATAAGACTCCTTCCTAATATGAATCCACTTCCTAGTAGGAAGTGGATTGGACTCCTCCTTGCCCTGGTTCGGCCGATGTGACACCCTGGATCCACGCTACAGTACTGATTGTAATTAAGCTACAGTAATGGCCAAGTTTAAGCTAATCCAATTTGCTAAACAGTGCATGATCACTATGGAATCATATCTCATCTAAATTTCTTAATGATTTTCAAAAATTCATTCAAAAGTGAAATTTGCAAACCTGAAAACAAAAATCATGTTTGAGTTACAGATATTCACCTGGTATTTATAAAATTAGAACCAGCATTTTATAAAATATTTTGATGCCTCTAAAGCATTATAACAGAGGCCAAAACAATAATTAAATTGCCCTTTTGAATTATAAAAATGCCCAAACTTTTCAAATCAGCCCCAAACTTTTTGTGGCAATACCTAATATTGCATTGCAATTATCAGGCCATGTGCCATATTTTACTAAAGTGACCTAGCCCTAAGGTTAAATAGATAAAGGGAAAATTAAATCAGAAAAGAACAGAAACAGAAAAGAAAACTAAAAGAAAAGGAAAAGACCCCCCGGCCTACTAGGCCTCGGCCCACCCAGCCGGCCCAGCCCACCTTACCTGCTCCCCTCCCCCGTGTCGACGCCGGCGTGGCTGGACGCGCGCGGCGCCGGCCACTGGCCGCCACGACGCCGGGGCAGGTGGAGGAGGGGATAAGCTCGCCCCCGAGCCGTTCCCCTGGTTGCCTCCTCCATTTCCCCCCTGGCCTCTCCCTCGCCACTCGCTCCCTCTCTCTCGCCCCAGATCCGCCGCGCTCGAGCTCACCCGAGCGCTCCCTCCGCCACGCCGCCTCGAACCTGTGGCCTCCGTGCCCGTCTCGGCGTCTCACCGTGTCCAGTCTACGCGCCGGCGACCGCTACGTCGACTACGCCCGCTGAACGGAGCTGGGAGGCCCCCACGGCGACGCCAGCCTCGTCTTCTTCCGCTACGGCCATCGGAGCTCCGCCGCTCGATTCGCCGTGCTGCTGCTACTAAACTCTCGCCGGGCCCGCGTGTGCCTTCCCGGTGAGCATCCGCATCGATCCGCTCTCTTCCCGGCCTCTCCTCGCGTAGTAGCTCGCCGCGTTTGCTCTAGCCGTACCCGCCGCCGTAGTCGAGCTCGCCGTCGTGGTTAACGTCGCCGTAGCTCGCGTTCGAGCCCGTAGCCGAGCTCCTAGAGCTCGTAGGAACCCAACGCGCCCATTCTCGCCGCCTGCCGTGCCCGCGAATGCCGGGTCCGAGCTCGCCCAAATGGCTCCGCCGCTCGCCGTCGTTGCTCCGGTCTATTCCGGCCACCCCCGCGCCAGCCACCGCCACCGTTGGAAGCGGCGCTCGGAGCCCGTTCGAACGACACCAGCCGCACCCATTTTGGCCCCCCACAGGCGAATCCCGAGCCCCACCGGTGCTCAGCCGCCGTTCGCGCGCGCGCCGGAGGCGCTCCGGCGGCCCTGGCTGACGTGGCCTGGTGGGCCACCACCCTGGGCCCCACCCCTGGCCCTATGACGTGTGGGCCCGTGGGGCCATGTTGACCAGTTGACCTGGTCAACTGACCTGACCAGTGGGCCCCACGGCCCTGTTATTAAAATGTTTAATTTAATTAATTTTAGTTAGATGTCTCTATGACTTGCGGGACCCATCCCCTAATTAATCTCTGTTAAATTTAAACTCTGATTAACACTGCTGAGCCACTGACATGTGGGGCCCAACACCCATGTGTCAATGACAGGTGGGTCCCCCCCTGTCAGCTGGCTAATTAGCTAATTAAGTTAATTAAAATAATTAATTTAGATTAAACAGTCACTGACATATGGGCCCCACTCCCTAATTAATCTGTTTAGTTTAATCTAATAAACTAAAATATGCCTGAGTCTATGACATGTGGCCCCCACCTGTCAGGTTTGACTCTGGTCAGCCAGAGTTGACTGCTGACGTCACAATGATGTCCTGCTGACGTCACTTGACACTGTTCTGGATAATGTTGGATTTAATAAATAGAATTAATTCCAGAAATTGTTTAAAACTTTGAAAAATCATATAAAATAATCTGTAGCTCAGATGAAAAAGTTTTATACATGAAAGTTGATCAGAAAAATACCACGAATCCAAAAATGCCATCCATTCATCTGTCACATGCCTCTAGCTATCTGAACATGCAACTTTTTTCCTGTTTCGGATAGGTGAATAGTGCATGACTTTAATAAAATAATTCCAAATAAATCCCTAAATTAGCTAGAGCACTTAAATAGGCAGTATATCACCCTAGCACTGCATTTAGACATGTCATGCACCCCTGTGGCATCACTGCCGTGTAATTATTATTTCATTCCCCCTCCGGCCATCCGTCTGGCAAATATCCGGAACCGGGAATACTTTCCCGGATGGGTTCCCCCTTCATCGGTATCGTGTAACATTGCGTTAGGACACACCCGGCACTACGTATCGCCATGTCATACTTTGTGTAGCATTGTTTGCTTTATATTTATTGTTTCTCCCCCCTCTTCTTACCGGTAGACCCCGAGACTGACGGTGCTGCCGTGATCGACTACGCCCCTGACGACCAGCCTTTTTGCAGCAGAGCAGCAAGGCAAGCAAAACCCCCTTGAGCATTCCGATATCACCCATCTCTCTCCCTCTTATGCTTGCATTAGGGTTTTGCTACTGTATTAGTTAGCTCCTATTCTGATGCATAGCCTGTTTTTGGATGAACTGTTATTTTACCTGCAATCATACCAACTGCTTAGCATAGGTGGATCAGTGAACCCCTTGAGCCCCCCTTAGTCCCAGTTGCCCCTGCTTTCATCGACGACACCGAGGACTTGAAGACAGAAGACTCAGTCGTCATGACTGACAAGCCAGACCCCTCACATCACCGCACACCCCTTTAGTATGGCACTGCAGAGCTACTACCGAGTGCCGAGGGTGATACCTCGCTTAGCACTCCCGGTGTTAATTCTGTAGCGTAGTTATCGTTCATGGGTATCGAGGGTGATTCCTCCTTTCCATTTACCGGTAGCGACTCTTGCCTTACTCTTACCTCGAGTGGGATCCATCGAGGGTGATTCCTCGGATCTCCACTTGATGTATAGACACACAGTTACTATGACCTGGTTACTACTACTTGTTTAAGACGGGTCGGCCCCAAGGGCACCCGCGAGAGAAAGATTTGGTGGGATGCACAGCAAGGCATCCGAAGACTTGGTGGGGTGCGCCGGTAAGGCACCCGGGTGCTATTGATCACTAATGAAATTGCTAATGGGTTGAGTATTTAATCTGAGTTAGGTCGTTGGCCTAATACGCACTAACCACCACGCGGGGTAATCAGTATGGGCTGCTCGGCGGCGTACATTCTCCCGAAAGCTCTTCAGATGCCACATTTTTCGACTCGCGCCCGGGTGGTCTGGAACGCAAGGACCCTGATGGAGGGCGTGCTAGGACTGGTCCCGGCTGATGGCGTAACGTGCAGGATGGCGAGGGCGATGGCCCAAGACCCCGAGCCATTAGGGTGTAGATCGGCGTGCTGGCCTCTCTGTTGAGCCTAGGTAGGACTACATCGTTTCGATCGGTCGAGGCCGGGTATGACCAAAAAATTGTATCCGGCCGGAGCTAATCGAGCGTGTTGGGGAATGTGGTGCACCCCTGCAGGGAAGTAAACTATTCGAATAGCCGTGTCCACGGTAACAGGACGACTTGGAGTTGTGCTTTGACCTACTACAACTATAATCATAAACTAATAAAATGGATTGTGGCTCCGGGATTGCTTCCTCGCAGGGAGTCGAGGAAGGATCTCTGGGCGAGTTTACTTAATTAAAATTGTTACAACAATATGACTATATGTATGAGATACCAATCTGCACTCTTCTAATGCTACAAGATGTTGAAGATGCTAGTCTTCGATAGGACTAGGCCTTCTCCCTATTCTTGCTTTCTGCAGTCAGTCCAGATATAACCGCTCCCTTGATAATGGTGCATATCTAGCATAGTTCTGATGTAAGTCTTGCTAGTACTTTGGATGAGTACTCACGCTGCTTTGCTTTATCTTTTCCCCCTCGATACGATTCCGCGTTCAGACGATGGAGCCCAGGAGGTGGACTACGCTGGAGACGTCGACTACTACTACCCCGACGGAGGCCCCTACCAGCAGGATGGAGCTTACTACGACATAGACTTCTCCGACATCCAGGAGTAGTTAGGAGGTTCCTAGGCAGGAGGCCTCACCTCTTTCGATCCGCTGTTCATGTTTGTGCTAGCCTTCTTAAGGCAAACTTGTCTAACTTATGTCTGTACTCAGATATATTTGCTTTCGCTGACTCGTGTTTATGTCGAGCTTTGTATTCGAGCCCTCGAGGCCCCTGGCATGTAATATGAAGCTGTATGACCTTTATATTTGTGTCTTTTGTCGTGTTGTGGTACTAATCAGTGAGTCCCTAATCTTGGCCGTACGCATTGCGTGATTGATTAGCGTACGGACGAGAGTGGGGGCGTCACAGCCAACCCCTTGGGGAAACCCTAGGGAGGCTTGCTCCTTCCCCTCCCTCCTATATATACTAGAGGAATAGAGCCCCAAAACCCACGGCCACGTGCTAGTTCTCTATTCTCTAGTTCCTTCACCAAATAGATTCCGGTAGTGCTTAGGCGAAGCCCTGCCGGGATAACTCCACCATCACCACCACCACGCCGTCGTGCTGCTGGAGATCTCATCTACCTCTCCGCCCCCTCTTGCTGGATCAAGAAGGCGGAGATCGTCATCGAGCTGTACGTATGCTAAACGCGGAGGTGCCGTCCATTCGGCGCTAGATCGGGACGGATCGTGATTGGATCGCGGGACGGCTTGCGATTTGGATCGCGAAGACGTTCGACTACATCAACCGCGTTTCTTAACGCTTTTCGCTTAGTGATCTATAAGGGTATGTAGATCTACTCTCCCTCCCATAGATGCTCATCACCATGGATAGATCTTGCGTGTGCGTAGGAAAATTTTTGTTTCCCATGCAACGTTCCCCAACAGTGGTATCAGAGCCAGGTCTATGCGTAGATGAGATCACGAGTAGAACACAAAGGAGTTTGTGGGCGTTGATGCTCAAATTGCTTCCTCCCTTGGTCTTTTCTTGATTCAGCGGTATTGTGGGATGAAGCGGCCCGGACCAACCTTACTCGTACGCTTACGAGAGACCGGTTCCATCAACTGACATGTGACTTTGTTGCATAAAGATGGCTGGCGGGTGTCTGTCTCTCCCACTTTAGTTGGATCGGATTCGACAAAGGCGGTCCTTGAGAAGGTTGAATAGCAATTTGTGTATCACCGTTGTGGTTTTTGCGTAGGTAAGAATCGTTCTTGCTAGATACCCGTAGCAGCCACGTAAAACATGCAACAACAATTAGAGGACATCTAACTTGTTTTTGGAGGGTATGTTGTGATGTGATATGGCCAATTACATTATGAGATATATGTGATGTATCAGATGATCATGTTTTGTATAGAATATCACGACTTGCATGTCGATGAGTACGGCAACCGGCAGGAGCCATAGGGTTGTCTTTAATTTATTTTTGCCATTTTTGCTTTACTTTATCGCTATAAGTTAGCAATAGTCGTAGAAGCAATAGTTGGCGTGACAACCTCATGGCGACACATTGATGGAGATCAAGATGATGGAGATCATGGTGTCATGCCGGTGACGATGGAGATCATGCCGGTGCTTTGGAGATGGAGATCAAAAGCACAAGTTCATGGCCATATCATGTCACTTATGATCTGCATGTGATGTTAATCCTTTTATGCATCTTATTTTGCTTAGGACGACGGTAGCATTATAAGGTGATCCCTCACTAAAATTTCAAGATAAAATTGTGTTCTCCCCGAGTGTGCACCATTGCGAAAGTTCGTCGTTTCGAGACACCACGTGATGATCGGGTGTGATAGACTCTACGTTCACATACAACGGGTGCAAGCCAGTGTTGCACGTGTGGAAAACTCGGGTTAAACTTGACGAGCCTAGCATATACAGACATGGCCTCGGAACACAAGAGACCGAAAGGTCGAACATGAGTCATATAGTAGATATGATCAACATGAAGATGTTCACCATTGAAACCACCTCATCTCACGTGATGATCGGACTTGGGTTGGTGGATTTGGATCATGTCACACTTAGACAACCTGAGGGATGTTGATTTGAGTGGGAGTTCTTAAGTAATATGATTAATTGAACTCGTTATCATGATCATAGTGAAAGTGACTTTGCAAATTATGTTGTAGATCAATAGCTTGTGCTGTAGCTCCCCTGTTTTTATACGTTCCTAGAGAAAATAGAATTGAAAGATGTTGGTAGCAAAAAAGCGGATTGGGTCCGTGATCTGAGGATTGTCCTCATTGCTGCACGGAAGGCTTATGTCCTTAATGTACCGCTCGGTGCGCCACCCCCTCAAGTGTCATCTGTAGATGTTGTGAACATCTGACAGGCACGTTCTGATGACTACTTGATAGTTCAATACGTCATGCATTACGGCTTAGAATTGAGACTCCAAAACGTTTTGAACGTCATGGAACATATGATATGTTCTAAGAGTTGAAATTGGGATCTTAGGCTCGTGCCCGTGTTGAGAGGTATGAGACCTCCAACAAGATTCTTTGCTTGCAAGATGAAGGAGAATAGCTCAATTGGTGAACATGGGCTCAGATTGTCTGGGTGCTACAATCGCTTGAATCGAGTGGGAGTTGATCTTCCGGATAAGATAGTGATTGATATAGTTCTCCAAGTCACTGCCACTAAGCTACTAGAGCTTCGTGATGAACTATAAAATGCCAGGGATGGAGATGATCCCTGAACTATTCACGATGTTTGACACCGCGAAGGTAGAAATCAAGAAGGAGCATCAAGTGTTGATGGTTAGTGAAACCACTAGTTTTGAGAAGGGCAAGGGCAAGCAGGGAAAACTTCAAGAATGGCAAGTCAGTTGCCGCTCCAGTGAAGAAACCCAAGGTTGAACCCAAACCCGAGACTGAGTGCTTCTATTATGAGGAGAACGGTCACTGAAGCGGAACTGCCCTAGATACTTGGTAGATAAGAAGGTTGGCAACGTCAACAGAAGTATATTTTATATACATTTTATTCATGTGTACCTTACTAGTACTCCTAGTAACACCTGGGTATTAGATACCGGTTCAGTTGCTAAATGTTGGTAACTCGAAATAAAAGCTACGGAATAAACGGAGACTAACTAAGGGCGAGGTGACGATGTGTGTTGGAAGCGTTTCCAAGGTTGATGTGATCACCATCGCACGCTCTCTCTACCTTCGGGATTAGTGATGAACCTAAATAAATATTATTTGGTGTTTGCGTTGAGCATGAACATGATTAGATCGTGTTTATTGCAATACGGTTATTCATTTAAGTTAGAGAATAATGGTTATTCTGTTTACATGAATAATACCTTCAATGGTCATGCACCCAATGTAAATGGTTTATTGAATCTCGATCGTAGTAATACACAGGTTCATAATATTGATGCCAAAAGATGCAAAGTTAATAATGATAGTACCACATACTTGTGGCACTGCCGCCAAGGTCATATTGGTGTAAAGCATATGAAGAAACTCCATGCTGATGGATCTTTTGACTCACTCGATTTCGAATCGGCTGAGACATGCGGACCATGCCTCTTGGGCAAGATGACTAAGACCCCGTTTTCTTATATGATGGCGCGGGCAAGTAACTTATTGGAAATGATACATGTTGATGTAGCGATCCAATGAGTGTTGAAGCGTGCGGTGGATATCGCTATTTTCTTACCTTCACTGATGATTTGAGTAGATATGGGGATATTTACTTAATGAAACACAAGTCTGAAACGTTTGAAAAGTTCAAACAAATTTAGAGTGAAGTTTGAGATCATCGTGACAAGAAGATAAAATGTCTACGATATGATTGTGGAGGTAAATATCTGAGTTACGCGTTTGGTATACAAATCAAGACAATGTGGAAGTTGTTTCACAACTCACGCCACCTGGAACACCATAGTGTGATGGTGTATCCGAACGTCGTAGTCGTGCTCTATTGGATATGGTGCGTACTATGATGTCTCTTATCGATTTGCCACTATCGTTTTGGGGTTATGCATTAGAGACAACTACATTCACTTTAAATAGGGCACCATCTAAGTCCGTTGAGATGACACCATATGAATTTTGGTTTGGCAGAAACCAAAGTTGTCATTTCTCAAAGTTTGGAAATGCGACGCTTAGCTCGAACCCAAAGCGGAAAAGTGCATCTTCATAGGATACCCTAAGGAAACAGTTGGGTATACCTTCTATCTCAGATCCAAGGGCAAAGTGTTTGTGGCTAAAAACGGGTCCTTTCTCGAGAAAGAGTTTCTCTCTAAAGAATTGAGTGGGAGGAAGGTAGAATGATGAGGTTATTGAACCGTCACTTCAGTTGGATGGTAGCACGACGCAGAAAGATGTTTTTGTGGCACCTACACCGAATGAAGAGGAAGTTAATGATGATGATCATGACACTTTGGATCAAGTTACTACCGAACCTCGTAGGCCGACAAGAAATCATACCGCCTCTGAGTGGTACGTCAATCCTGTCTTGGAGGTCATGTTGTTAGACAACAGTGAACCTACGAGCTATGAAGAAGCGATGGTGGGCCCGGATTCCAACAAATGGCTAGGAGCCATGAAATCCAAGAAAGGATCCATGTATGAAAACCAAGTATGGACTTTGGTAGACTTGCCCGTTGAACGGCAGGCCGTTGAGTACAAATGGACCTTTAAGAAGAAGACAGACGCTGATGGTAAATGTCACCATTTATAAAGATCGACTTGTCGCAAAGAAGTTTCCGACAAGTTCAAGGAGTTGACTACGATGAGACTTTCTCACCCGTAGCGATGCTAAAGTCTGTTGGAATTATGTTAGCAGTTGTTGCATTTTTCGATTATGAAATCTGGCAGATGGATGTCAAAACATCATTTCCTTAACGGTATCTGTGAGGAAAGGTTGTATGTGATACAACCGAAAGGTTTTGTCAGTCCTAAGGATGCTAAAATGTATGCAAGCTCCAGCGATCCTTCTATGGACACATAGAGAGGAAACTTGATATTATTGCAATTCCTACAAGCATATGTTCCTCCCTCATAATAATTTTCAGTAGCATCATGAAGGAATTTCACAACATAACTATCACATAAAGCATTCTTTTCATGATCTACAAGCATAGAAAATTTATTACTCTCCACATAAGCATATTTCTTCTCATTCATGATAGTGGGAGCAAACTTAACAAAATAACTATCATGAGACACTTGATTGACATAGCCACATTCAATATTAAAATCATGATGACAAGTTTCATAGTTACTATCACTCTTTATAGCATACATGTCATCATCATAATCATCATAGATAGGAGGCATGCCATAATCATAATGAATTTGCTCATCAAAACTTGGGGGACTAAAAATATCATCTTCATCAAACATAGCATCCCCAAGCTTGTGGCTTTGCATATCATTAGCATCATGAATATTTAGAGAATTCATACAAGCAATATTGCAATCTTGCTCATCATTCAAGGAATTCTCATTAAGTATTTTCATAAATTATTCCTCTACCAATTGAGCACAATTTTCCAAATCATCATTTTCATGAAAGACATAAAAAAGACGAACCAATTGATGCAACCTAAACTCCATTTTTTTGTAGTTCTCTTTTATAAAACCAAACTAGTAAAAAACAAGAAACTAAAAGATTCAATTGCAAGATCTAAAGATATACCTTCAAGCACTCACCTCCCCGGCAACGGTGCCAGAAAAGAGCTTGATGTCTACTACGCAACCTTCTTCTTGTAGACTCGTGTTGGGCCTCCAAGCGCAGAGTTTTGTAGGACAGTAGCAAATTTCCCTCAAGTGGATGACCTAAGGTTTATGAATCCATGAGAGGCGTAGGATGAAGATGGTCTCTCTCAAACAACCCTGCAACCAAATAACAAAGAGTCTCTTGTGTCCCCAACACACCCAATACAATGGTAAATTGTATAGGTGCACTAGTTCGGCGAAGAGATCACTACTAGAAAACAGGCTATTAGTGGCGCACCTATTTTTGCTATTAATGGCGCACTATAGGTTCGCCACTATTAACAGGCCACTAGTAAAAAATAGTAATGGCGCACCTCTGGTGCGCCACTACTATGTGCACTACCAATGGCGCACCAGGTAGTGCGCCATTACTAGCTTACAGGTGCGCCACTGGTATACCAATAGGGTGCACCATTGCTATACACATCATGTGCGCTACTGCTTACCGAATAAATTTAAAAGGCCACGTGGGCCTGGGTGTGGCAGGCGGTGGATCTGATTTTTTTTAGATGCGGTGGATCTGAGTTGACCGGACGCGCTCGTCCACAATCTAAATGAAAAAAGGCCACTTTATTCTATTACAAATCAGAGTTATTACAGGACCTAAATGAAAAAATACAACCAAAGTTTCTAAACTTTGTAGCTAGGACCCTAAAAAAAAGAAAAAATGCAATCAAGTCCTTTTGACTCGGTGGCGCCGGCGTTGTTGCCCGGACGCGCTCGTCCACGATCTGGTAGGAGGCGAGGTTGGCGGTCAGTGCGCAGGACTCGACGGCGGCGGCCGTGGCGAGCGCGAGGAGGCGGAGCGAGTGGCGGCGGAGCGGCGTCTTGTCGGTGGGCCGCGCATCGGAGACGACGGAGAGGCAGCGATGGCGTCGAGGTCGGCGGTCAGCGCGCAGGACTCGACGGCGGCGACCGTGGCGAGCGCGAGGAGGCGGAGCGAGTGGCGGCGGAGCGGCGTCTTGTTAGTGGGCCGCGCGTCGGAGACGACGGAGAGGCAGCGATGGCGTCGAGCTCGGCCGCCACCATGGCCTCCGTGTCGCGGTCGGAGAGCCGGAGGAGGCAGCGGTGGGAGAGGACTAGGGCGCGCGGCGGGGGAGAGGACCAGTGGGCGGGGGGAGATCTCGGGCGGGGGAGAGGACCAGGACCAGGGCGGGGGGAGATCTCGCGCGGTGGGAGAGGAGGAGCGGTGTGGTAGAGGATTGAGAAGAGAAAGGGAGAGCGCTGTGTTGGTGCGTGGTGCGGTGGGTGGCAGGGTGGGACCGGGCATGTGCGTAGTGCGGTGGGTGGCAGGGTGGGGCTGGGCATGTGCGAAAACTAGTAAGTAATGGCGCACCACACCCACGGTGCGCCACTGGTAAGCTTGGGAGGGTTGGTGCCAGCCCCAAAAAATTAGTAGTGGCGCACCACACACAAGGTGCGCCATTAGTAATATAGACATTAGTGGCGCACCCATGTGTGGTGCGCCACTGCTATTTAGCAGTGGCGCACCACGTACATAGTGCGCTACTAATGTCTATATTAGCTATAGCCCTTTTTCTAGTAGTGGATGGTGATACAAGTGCAATATGGATAGTAGATATAGGTTTTTGTAATCTGAAAATATAAAAACAGCAAGGTAACTAATGATAAAAGTGAGCACAAACGGTATTGCAATGCTTAGAAACAGGGCCTACGGTTCATACTTTCACTAGTGCAAGTTCTCTCAACAATACTGACATAGTTGAATCATATGTAAATCCCTCACGTGCGACAAAAAGTTCACTCCAAAGTCACAAATAGCGGAGAACAAACGAAGAAATTATTGTAGGGTACGAAACCACCTCAAAGTTATCTTTTCCGATCAATCTTATGAGCTATCCCTATAAGTGGCACGAACAGCCCTAGAGTTCGTACTAAAATAACACCTTAAGATACACATCCACCAAAACCCTAATGTCACCTAGATACTCCAATGTCACCACGAGTACCCATGGGCTTGATTATACGAGATGCATCACACAATTTCAGATTCATCATGTTCAATCCAACACAAAGAACTTCAAAGAGTGCCCCAAAGTTTCTACCGGAGAGTCAAGACGAAAACGTGTGCCAACCCCTATGCATAGATTCCCATGGTCACGGAACCCGCAAGTTGATCACCAAAACATACATCAAGTGGATCAATAGAACATCCCATTGTTACCACGGATATCCCATTGCAAGACATTCATCAAGTGTTCTCAAATCCTTTAAAGACTCAATCCGATAAGAAAACTTCAAAGGGAAAACTCAATTCATCACAAGAAGATAGAGAGGGGAAAACTCCATATGATTCATCTATATTAATAAAGCTCGCGGTACATCAAGATCGTGTCATCTCAAGAACACGAGAGAGAGAGATCAAACACATAGCTACTGGTACATACCCTCAGCCCCGAGGGTGAACTACTCCCTCCTCGTCATGGAGACCACCGGGATGATGAAGATGGCCTCCGGTGATGGTTTCCCCCTCCGGCAGGGTGCCCATATGCCCAAGAGGAAAAAGGTGGAGATAGGAAGGAATAAGACTCCTTCCTAATATGAATCCACTTCCTAGTAGGAAGTGGATTGGACTCCTCCTTGCCCTGGTTCGGCCGACCCCTAGGGGAAACCCTAGGGAGGCTTGATCCTTCCCCTCCCTCCTATATATACTAGAGTAATAGAGCCCCAAAACCCACGGCCACGTGCTAGTTCTCTATTCTCTAGTTCCTCCACCAAATAGATTCCGGTAGTGCTTAGGCGAAGCCCTGCCGGGATAACTCCACCATCACCACCACCACGCCGTCGTGCTGCTGGAGATCTCATCTACCTCTCCGCCCCCTCTTGCTGGATCAAGAAGGCGGAGATCGTCATCGAGCTGTACGTGTGCTGAACGCGGAGGTGCCGTCCGTTCGGCGCTAGATCGGGACGGATCGTGATTGGATCGCGGGACGGCTTGCGATTTGGATCGCGAAGACATTCGACTACATCAACCGCGTTTCTTAATGCTTCCCTCTTAGTGATCTACAAGGGTATGTATATCCACTCTCCCTCTCGTAGATGCTAATCACCATGGATAGATCTTGCGTGTGCATAGGAAATTTTTTGTTTCCCATGCAACGTTCCCCAACAACCATTGCTTAGGTGCCTGTTTCAGACAATACATACATTTTAACAACTTGCACATCTTTCTCTCTTCACCCTTTACTACAAACCCATAAGGTTGATCCATATAGATTTCCTCTTCCAACTATCCATTTAGGAAAGTTGTCTTTACATCCACTTGATGAATCATAAGACCATAGGAGGCAACCAAAGAAAGTAACACCCGAATGGTGGTTATTCTAGCAACAGGTGAATAGGTGTCAAAGTAATTTTTGCCTTCTTTCTGAGTGTAGCCCTTGGCCACAGGTAGCGCCTTGTACTTATAAATAGTACCATCAGAACTTAGCTTATTTTAGAACACCCACGTACATCCCACAGGTTTACAACCATAGGGTCGATCATTTAGCTCCCAAGTTCAATTAGAAAGAATTGAGTCAATCTCATTATCAACATCTTCTTTCCAATCATCTACATCCTCAGATGCATATGCCTATGCAATAGACTTGGGAGTGTCGTCCATAAGATATACAATGTAATCATCACCAAAGGATTTTGCAACTCTTTGTCTCTTACTCCTCACAGGAGCTTCATTGTTATCCTTCTCAAGAACTTCCTCAGGTGATTGTTCGAAATACTCATCAGATGTACTAGATTCAGTAATTATCTAAAAAATCTAGCAAAGCTATGCATATATTTCTTAGGAAAAATATTCTCAAAAAATGTTGCACCATGAGATTCCATTATAGTATCAACATGCATATCAGGTACCTCAGATTTGACCACTAAAAATCTATAAGCAATGCTCATTGAGCATACCCTAGAAAGACACAATCCACTGTCTTTGGTCCGAGTTTGCATTTCTCAGGAATAGTAAAATATTGACCTTTGACAAACATCCCTAGGTTCGCAAATAAGAAAGTGATGGTTTTCTCCCAACCCACTCCACGTAATGGGTTTTCTCTTTATTATTGTTAGGAACTCTATTCAGGACATGACACGAAGTCAATAAATCCTCCCCCACCATGCCTTAGACAAACCTGCAGTGTCTAACATGGCATTCACCAAGTCAGTCAGCGTGCAATTTTTCCTCTCGGCAACCCCGTTTGATTGGGGCGAATAAGGAGGCGTCCTCTCGTGAATAATGCCATGTTCTTCACAAAATTCATCAAATATTTTGGGAAAATACTCTCCACCATGATCTGATCTAAGACGCTTGATCTTTCTCTCTAGTTGATTTCCAACTTCAGCTTTATCAATTTTAAAGTAGTCTAAAGCTTTATCTTTTGTTTGCAACAAATAAACTTACCAAAATCTAGTTGCATCATCAATCAACGTCATGAAATATCTCTTTCCACCTTTTTTCAACACACCATTCATATCACAAATATCAAAATGTATGAGTTCTAGAGGTGTAAGTTTCTCTCCTCGACATCCGCATGAGACTTTCGAGGTTGCTTTGATTACACACAACTAAGGCACATAGGACCTTGGCAACAGTGAAATTCAGAATTAAACTCATACTGGATAGCCGAGACATTAAACCAGAACTAATATGACATAAACAAAAGTGCCAAACACTTGCATCATCATTAATACTAGCATAAATTTGGTTTACTGGCTTACTGCAAAAATCTGAAAGGGAAAAGCGGAACAAGCCTCCACACTCATAGCCTTTGCCTATAAATTGTCCAAATCTTAACACAATTACTTTATTTGACTCTAAAACTACCTTAAACCCATCTCAACATAGAATGGAGCCACTAATTAGATTCTTGTTCACAGTAGGGACATGTTGCACGTTCCTCAGTTGCACGATTTTCCTCAAAGTAAACTTCAGATCCACCGTGCCAATACCATGAACAGAAGCATGCGACCCATTCCCCATTAGGATGGAAGAATCCCTTGCAACCTAATAACAAGTAAATAAAGAGATGTCAGCACACGCGTGAACATTAGCGCCCGAATCAATCCACCATGAAGATGATTGAAATGTTGAAAGAACACTAGGTAAATTACCATAACCATCAATATTGCTAGCGGTCACCATGTTGACAATCTTGGAGCTCGTTTTCCCTCCGCGGTCTGCCTGTTCTGGGCATTCCTTGGAAAAGTGTTTGGGCTTCCCACATGCATAGCACTCTAGCTCATCCTTGTTGAACTTCTCCTTCTTTAAGGTAGTAGTCGTCATAGGCTTGTTGAAAACAGGCTTGTTCTTCCCTTTGTTCTTGTTCTGTGGGTACCTTTGCATCATATTGATAGTAGCATGAACCTCACCTCCTTTCTCAGTAGTGTATTTACCCCGGCCTTTCTCTTAAACATCAAGAGATGCAATCCGATTTTCAACAGATATCGCATGTCTCTTATGTTTCAGAGTTGTGACAAAATTCCTCCATGAAGGAGGTAGCTTTGCAATCATGCACCCAGGCACAAATTTATCGGGTAGAACACAATTAAGGAGCTCGAGTTCCTTCACAATGCACTGTATCTCATGAGCTTGTTCAACCACAGAACGGTTATTGACCATCTTATAGTCGTGGAAACTCTCCATGATGTACAGTTCACTGCTTGCATCCGTTTCAACGAATTTAGCATTCATTGCTTCCCACAGAGTCTTCCCATCTTGCATGTGCATGTACACATCAAACAAACGGTTAGTAAGAGAACACTCAAAACACATCCCATAAAGATAGTGTTGGCTTCCTGAAACTTTCTCTGATCTTCGCCAGAATCTCCCTCTGGCATGCCATCACTAACATGGAACTTTCGTAGCAGTCAGCCAGAGCGTGGACCTCACTTGCCACCCCTTAAAGTGCACACTTGTAAACTTATTAGGCCTCAGCGCATCAACGAATCCAACCATAGTTAACTCGGGAAATTGCCTACAATTAGGTTTTTGGATTGTTGTAAGATTAGGAAAATTCATGATTAATTTCAGTAAAGAATTCATGACTAGAACCAAGAATAGAATGCAACAATCTAGCATACTACATGAATAACAAAACATGCACGACATCATCGCACATGAAGTAGAAACTTCAGAGAGAGACATGTACAAATCACGAAGGACATACTGTTCGTTAGTTGTTGGAGGAGGCGACGATCTGTTGTTGACGACGATGGAGACGGCGATCAGTCGCACCGCCCGACTTGGACGGAAGACGACGTGTGATGACGACCTTGAGCAGTCACGCAGAGCGCTTCCCCAAAAACCTAATTCATCGTCTCCCGATGCAGGATCGCAAGGACGAACAGTTTCGGAGACCTACTCTTCGGCACGCCGATGCACGCAGGCGTTCGGAATGGAGTAGACTCAGTGGCGGCGCAAATTTTGAGATGAGACAAAACCCTAGGTGTTTTGGGTGTGTCTTTGGCCGAGGCTGATAAGCAGTATATATAGGAGGACCTGGGGTGGTACCGTGTCGCGATCACGATCTCAAAATGACTTGGTATCGAAGTCTAACTTACCAGACAAGGAAACAAATCAACTTGTCTGTCAAGACACCAAAATATAAAAAGGCAACAGGAAGTTGCGCCCCTGCAAGGCAACGACCGGATTTTGGCAGACCATTCAAGCGCATGTCGCACGTACACGTCGCCCCGGCCCAAGCCCGTGCCCGAGCCCGGCCAGGCGAGGTGAGGCGAGCAAGCTCGCGTGTGTGGTCTTCCCTTTCTGTTCTCAACACACCACTTAAAGTGGTGGAGAGAACCCACTATATAAAGAGGTCCAACTCTTTCTCAACTAGCATCATGAGCAGCACCACTTGACATTTTATTTATGGGCTTGTTTGAGATTTTAAAATTTATTAATGTGCCAAGCCCATTTATTCTAACAGTAACTGAATCAAGTAATTTAGTATAGCAACTAATAAATTGCAGGGGGTTCCACAGATACAGCATCATCAGGACTGCGCCCTGAGGAAGCACGTGGAGTGTGGCCGCGGCAATGCTGGATGCTCATGTCACTTACGGGAGAATATCTGGTACTCCCACCCTAGGTGCTCCCGACGCTCCAAAACTCGATAGCACATTTTTAAATGTTTGAAAAATTCTGAAAACAATTTAGCACATACACACAACATCAATGTATGTTGTCACAAAATTTGAAATCAAAATTCAAAACATAGCGTGAGAAACATAAATGACAAATTCGACAGTAAGTAGTACACATCATAAGTTGGGCTTTAGATTTGGCCCATTATCACATTGATGTAAATTTTGTCATTTTTGTATCTCAAGCAATGTTTTGAATTTTGATTTGAAATTTTTTGACAACATACATTGATGTTCTGTGTGTGTGCTAAATTTTTTTCAGAATTTTTTAAACATTTAAAAATGTGCTACCGAGTTTGAAGCACCGAAAGCACCCTAAGGGTGGGAGTACGAGATATTCTCCCAGTCACTTATGAGGATAAGAACAACCACAACCACGTGCAGCTGCTCGATCTGCCGATGCTTGCATGGATTCAGAAGTCTGATGGAAGTCGTGCCAACGCCAGAAGAAGAGAAAACTCTGAATTTTTATGCCATGGATGGAACATGTCATTTAGTTAGTCTTTGGTTATTCAGTCTAACAAAAGATCTGAATATAATTGAAATTGCTAATAGGAAGTCAAAGATTTCACCATCGTATTTTTCTTGATGTATAGTGGATACTTGATTGGGGTGCAATGCTTTTACCTTGGATTTTTCTGTTGATAAAATCACCCCATGAGCTCTTGCCAAATTTCCTTGTAGAAGTACCATTGGAAGTTTACTCTTGTAATTTGTGCTGTGTGAAATCATTGCAAGGAAATTTGAGCACAAGCGGTGATTGCCCTGTTCTATTCATCGTCGATGGATGTTGTTTCTTTTTCTGGAGTTAGGATTTCTAGAATCTTTTTCTTTAGATGAGGATTTCTATAATTAGGAGGCTAAATGATCATGACATATTAATATGTTACCTCGACATTTGATGCTGGGGAAGTGGCCATGACTTGATGCCATTGGGATTAAATGCCGGCTGGGCGTTCAGAAAAAGAAACACCCAGATGGCCACGAAGTAGGTGCACCAAGCAGCGGCACTAACCAGTAACACTTGTTAATCTTGACGGGCAAAGCACAGCCCACACATGTCACGTCAGTACGTCACCACACACCACACGGCCCCATTCCCACATGACAGTGAGCCTGAAGCGGCAGATGGCCTCACGAGGTTTGCATGCAGCCACGCATAAACCATGTAGGTGATGCAGAAAACGAGATTTGTGCAAGGATGCAAAGATAAGAGGATCTTCATCGCACGGCTAGTTTCCAATCACACTTCACTTCACGATTAACATGTGACAGAAGCTGGTTACCTGAACTTTTTATATACGCCGGTGCTCCCGTGATCCGGCCACATCGTATCCCCTCTCACTCTCACTCTCACTCACAGGAAGCCATGACGGTTGCCACCCATGTGCTCCGCAGACTACTCCGCCGCAACCACCGTCGCTGCACCAGCGGCATCGGATCAATGCAGCTAATCCGCCAAAATTATTCTACTCCCAACTCGCGTTATTATAATCCAAGCCCCGATCTTGTCGGCCCGTTCGCTTCTCGTCCAACCGGCGTCGCGTCTCTGTCCTTCTTCTCCAGCTTGGCGGGCGAGGAGGAGGTGGAGGTGCTGGACATGGAGCGCGGCACGGTGCGGTGTGCGGCCAACTACACGCCGCTGACGCCGCTCAGCTTCCTCGAGCGCGCCGCGGCCATCTACGGCGACCGCACCGCGGTGGTGTACGGGCGGAGGCGGCCAACTACGTGGAGGGAGGTCAGGGAGCGGTGCGTCCGCGTGGCAGCCGCGCTCGCCACCCGGTTCAGCGTCGCGCGCGGCGACGTGGTGAGTGCCTCTGCTCTCTGCTTTCTCTTAGAGCATCTACAGCCGGAATTTACAAATCCGACCCTTAAACGTCCCCGGACACATCTGGTCACCTCTATTTATCCGTCCGCACATCCACATTTTTCATTTTTTTTCTCATGTGTCCAGTCACTTGTACGTGATTGGTGAAGAGGAAGAAAGAGAAAGAAAAGAATGAATAAAAAAAGAAAATGTGGTCCGGGGTGGGGTCGCATCCTACGTGACGGACTCACCGGGCGCGTCCGCGGGCCCTCATATTCTCTCTATATTTGAAATGAATATGAGGGTTCGCGGACAGCCCGAACGTATAGCGATGATATAAGGGGTCCGGTCGGGTCACTTTTTTGCTTCTTTCTCCTGTCTTGTCACTGACCGGGTGTGTCCGCGGGCGTATGAAGGGTCGTTTGAGGCGTCCAATTATAGATGCTCTTAGCTTGCTTTGTCCGTCCGTGAATCGTGGTATACACCTAATAACCTGCACGAGAAAATTATCCAAAATTACTTTCTACAACTTGAAAGTTGTAAGTGGAAACTGCATGTTCACTACTGAGAAATAAATAAGCGCATGCTTAATTATTTCTCAGTACGAACAGCATGTTTCCATGATGGATCAGAGCATTGCATCTTGCAGAATCGGTACTGCTTCACTGCCTCACTGGTGAGCAACAGCGGCATCGTTCACAAGGTAGCGAAATCATGCAAGGACGACAGTCGTGCAAATCGTGGCCTTTGTGGTGTAGTCCATGGGCCCTATTCTCAACAGCTGACGGGCCCAGTCCATGCATATTCAAATAATTGAATTTCAATGATTGCCGCGTGCTAATCGTGTCATCCATGTGCAGGTGGCTGTTCTCGGTCCGAACGTGCCGGCGATGTACGAGCTACACTTCACCGTGCCTATGGCCGGCGCCGTCCTCTGCACGCTGAACACGCGGCACGACGCGCCCATGGTGTCCACGCTGCTGAAGCACTCCGACGCCAAGGTGTTCCTCGTCGAGTCGAGCCTTCTCGGTGTTGGGAGAGACGCGCTGAAGCGTCTCGCCGACTCCTGATCCGGCGCTGCCAGCATTCCAGTCCTCGTAACCATCTCCGACGACACCGACTCCATCGACCCTAACATCTACGAAAATGAGTATGAGGCTCTCATGAGGAGTGCTCCTTCGCATTTCGACATTCGCTGGCCGATGAACGAGTTGGACCCCATCACCCTCAACTACACGTCTGGCACGACGTCGCGGCCCATGGATGTAATCTACAACCACCGGGGCGTGTATCTCAACACCATTGCCACGGTCCTCGCCTATGACATCAACCTAATGCCAACATACATATGGACCGTGCCAATGTTCCACGGCAACGGCTAGAGCATGACGTGGGCTGTCGCCATGCAAGGCGGCACCAACATCTGTCTGCGGAACTTCACGGTGAGGGTCATCTTCGACAGCATCACGCGGCATGGGGTGACACACATGGGCGGTGCACCTACGGTGCTTAACATGATCGTTAACATGCCCGTCATGGATCGAAGGCCACCGTGGGCCGAAACGGTGGTGCGTGTCATGACGGGCGGCGCGCCGCCACCGCCCTGCGTCTTGGTCGGAATGGAGGAGCTTGGCTTTATGGTATATCATATCTACGGCTCACCGAGACGCATGGTCCAGCCACCGTGTGCACATGGATGCCGGAATGGGACGCGCTACCGGTCGAGAAGCGTGCGCGACTCAAGGCGCGACAGGGGTTCCATCACGTAGGCATGCAGGAGGCTGATGTCAAGGATCCGACCACCATGGAGAGTGTGCCGCACGACGGCAAGACAGTGGGCGAGGTGATGTTTCGTAGCAACATAGTCATGAGTGGGTACTACAAGGACGTTGATGCAACCAAAGAGTCCATGGCGGGAGGGTGGTTGCGCACAGGAGACCTTGCCGTCCGGCACCCAGACGGGTACATCCAAGTCAAAGATAGGGCCAAGGACATCATCATTTCGGGCGGCGAAAACATCAGCTCGATCGAGGTGGAGTCCATAATCTTTGGCCACCCGGCGGTGCTCGAGGCGGCGGTCGTGGCGAGGCCCGACGACCACTGGGGGGAGACACCATGTGCCTTCGTCAAGCTGAAGGATGGCGCCACTGCAACAGAAACAGAGATCATAGGCTTCTATCGGGAGAAGCTGCCACACTACATCGTGCCCAAGACAGTGGTATTCGAGGATTTGCCCAAAGCTTCCACCGGGAAGACACATAAGTCCGTTCTTCGGGAGAAGGCCCAAGCGATGGGAAGCTTCACGAAAGCCGAAAGCAGCAAACTGTAACATTTGTTTGTGTGGATGGAATATTGTTGTATATATATTTTTTTGGACATATAGTTGTGTCATCGTGTAATATATGTCACCTTGGCTAAGAAATTTGTTCCTGGATCTTTCTAGATCGCTTGATGTTTATACTCTTTGTAAAGGCCTAGCACATAAATATTTTTTGGATAATTTAGATTGAAAAAATTAGAAAACATCGGAGCTCCTATAAATTGTAAAAGATGTTCGCGTAAATTGAAAACTGTTATGAACCATCGAGGCTAACATTCCCTCCTCCCGCGACCGCGTCGCCCCCGCGGGCGACCGGCCGCGCCCCAGCCTCCGCCTCCTCTAGCCCCCCTCTCCCCCTCTTCCCCATCGTCGTCGCTAGCGCCCGCGGCCGGCCTGGCCCCGGGGAAGCTGGTGGCGGCGCCCCCCTGACCTTCCCCTCCAGGTGGCTCTCCGGCGCGGGGCAGAGCTGCACCGGGGGGTGCTCCTAGGCGGCGACGGTTCGTGTGGCGGCGGGGCTCGCGGGCGGACGGCTGGGCGGCGGCGGCGCCGTTGGCGGCGGGGTGACGTGATATGTCTCCGTCGTATCTATAATTTTTGATTGTTTCATGCCAATATTATACAACTTTCACATACTTTTGACAACAATTTATATGATTTATTGGACTAACCTATTGATCCAGTGCCCAGTGCCAATTCCTGTTTTTTCTGTGTTTTTTGTTTCGCAGAATATCAACATCAAACGAAGTCCAAACGCGATAAAAATTTACGGAGATTTTTTTTGGAATATTTGTAAATTTTGAGAAGTGGAATCAGCGCAAACGGAGGCCCACAGCCCCCACAAGAAACCAGGGCGCGACCAGGGGGCACAGGCGCGGCCAGGGGGCACAGGCGCGTCCTGGTGGGTTATGCCCACCTCGTAAGTCGGGTGGAGCTCTCCTTCGGGCGCATGGAAGCTAATTTTTGGATAAAAATCCCCTCAAAATTTCAGCCCGATCGGAGTTACGGATCTCCGGCAATATAAGAAACGGTTTTCGGCCAGAAAAGAGGAACGCGAAACAGAAGAGAACAGAGAGGGAGATCCAATCTAGGAGGGGCTCCTGCCCCTTCGCTGCCATGGAGGCCATGGACCAGAGGGGGAACTCTCCTCCCATCTAGGGGGAGGCCAAGGAAGAAGAAGAAGGAGGTGGGCTCTCTCCCCCTCTCTCCCGGTGGCGCCGGAACGCCGCCGGGGCAATCATTGTGAAGGCGATCTACACCAACAACTTCGTCGCCGTCAACACCAACTCTCTCCCCCTCCATGCAGCGGTGTAACACCTCTCTTCCCCGCGGTAATCTCTACTTAAACATGATGCTCAACTCCATATATTATTTCCCAATGATATTTGGCTATCCTATGATGTTTGAGTATATCTCTTTTTTCCTATGGGTTAATTGTGGTATGATGTTATGGATGTGAGTTGTATGTTGATATGATGTTGTCCTATGGTGCCCTCCGTGTCGCGCAAACGTGAGGGATCCCCGCTGTAGGGTGTTGCAATATGTTCATGATTTGCCTATGGTGGGTTGCGTGAGTGACAGAAGCACAAACCCGAGTAGGTGGGTTGTTGCGTATGGGAGTAAAGAGGACTTGATACTTAATGCTATGGTTGTAGGGTAACGCAGCAGAAAACAAAAATTTTCCGACCTACGCACCAGCCCAGGACCACTATGGAGACTGCATACAAGGTTTGATCATTTTCGTTACCGACTCGTAGCGCAGCGGAAGTAGAGTCGATGACGAACAGCGGTGCAGATCCCCGCAGCTAGGAGTTTACAACCTCCCAACCGCGAGGATGTATACCCTCATCTGCCCCGCGGACAGCCCTCCGGGAGGCGTTCGCACAGTCCCCCGGACGGTGTCGCGGACAGCCCTTCGGGAGGACCTCCGAAACTCGGACTGTCACTCGGACAGCCCTTCGGGAGGACCTCCAAAACTCGGACGGTCACACGGACAGCCCTTCGGGAGGCACTCTCGAACTAAGACCGAAACAACGATCTCTCTACAGAGTTGCACACATACGGTGTCATCTATCCGGCAGGGCTTCGCCGTCCAGAACTAGTTCCTGCCGGGACCCAGACAGCCTTTCGGCTCTACGAAACTATTTCGCTGGGAGGGAGAGAGAATGCCAGATCATGCATGGCTTGTGTATGAGAGAAAGGATGTGAGAGATGGCAGCCCACTCACCTCCTATTTATAGGAAAACCAAGGGGTAGGGTGGTTTTACAATAAAACCCAAAATGCACATGAATGAAGTCCTTCCACAAGGGCATAAAAGTGAAACCAAGGAACAAGAGGGACTCCATGAAGGAGTCCACCATGTGGCCGGCCACACCCCCATGTGGGGCCCCAAAATTGGCTCCAATCCATCCATGTCATCCCCAAGATCTTTTGGAGCAAAGCCCCAAAAGGTGGCTTTCCATAAAGTAGTCCAAAAAGCACTTTCACTATTCACGACGACATTTTTCAGCGTCCAGTCGAACTGAAAATATTTATGTGGTCCCAGAACATTTCCAGTACCCACAAAAAATAATTTTCAACGCGATCCGGAACAATTCCGGTTTAGTGATTTTCATCTGCGAAAAGCATCTGAAGCGGTTTCGGCAGCTCCGGAACATTTCCGGTTTTCATCCCGGAAAATTCCAGAAAGTTTCCAGAATGATTCTGGCACCCTCCAAGAATTATCAGGCATGTGCCAAAACCAATTTGACTTTATGGTATCCTCTGAAACAAATTTTCAGTTTCACCGAAACTGTTCCGGTGTTCTCTCTGCGGATTTTTTCCGGTGTCCGAAACTTTTTCGGTGATTTTCTCTCAGACTCCCAGTCTAGTATTCAACAGATAGATGACCCTTAAGCGTGTGACCCTATAGGTTCGGTGAAGCATAGACATGACCCGGAACCCCTTCCGATCAATGATCAACATCGGAGCCGTGGACACCCATATTGACCCCTATACCCACACGAATGAATATTCGAGCGAACCTCCAGTTGCCGTGTGCTATTCCTGTTGCTTCGCGATATGTTACAAATACCTGAGGTGAGACATGTTGGCATCCCCGTGGATCAACACCTTGTCCACTATGCCAGTTACCTCGTTACCGGTATTGTTCTCTTTTCTCGTTCCCGTGTTCCGGCATCCCCGTGATCAAATCACAAAGTGTCTGGCCAGACGATGATGGATACCGTAACACCGAGAGGGCCCAGAGATATCTCTCCATCGTCGGAGGAGCAAATCCCAATCTTGAGCTATCAAGTTACTTGACATACTTTTCCATGAACCCGTAAGCCGCCGTAATAGCCACCCATTTACGGATGACGTTTAACAAACCCCAAAGTTCATGAAGCAAGCATGAAGAAAATCGATACTCTCATGGTCTAAGGAATCATGCAAACATTAACCATCTCTGTGTTATTAACCATTAACTTATGACGAATGTATCTCATAGCATAACATCAATTCGGGTCGATTCAACACAAGTGTTCTACCAACATTGCGCCCTCAAAATTGCCGGCATATCCATGCCCATGATCAGGAAAACAGGATCATCATGCAATACTTGAGCTAGTCTTAGAGGCCAGACTAGGAATACATTTTACCGTTTATTATTCCACACGTGCAAATGAGTCTTCCTCCGAGCCTCGTTTTATTTGTAGACTCGAGAATCATTGCAGTTATAGCATGGAACATAAACATAATTATGAACAGGGAGATAATCAATAACATTTATTATTGCCTCTAGGGCATATCTCCTACAGACTCCCACTTGCACTAGAGTCAATAATCTAGTCAATGCTAGTGCACTTTACACCTATGGCATACTGGTGTAAAATATGCTTCGCTTGTGGTATAGCCTGATGTCCAACGGATCTGACGACTTCAGCTCCGTGTGTAACATTGCATATCCTCGCGTTTTCACGCTTTCACAAAATTCATATTTTGTGTGGACTTGGCTTTGCATATGTGTGAATCATTGGTCGAAACCTGATTCCTCAGACTGAGCTATGTAGCAACTATCTGCAATAGTGTCCCATAGACCAAAGCCATCTTGGAACCATACTAAGTTCATGAATGAACTATATGATTCAACAACTTCTTTGTCGCTTCTCAAGCGTCAACATACTTAGCCTTTGTTATAGAATTCGCCACAGTATCTTGTTTGGAACAATTTCCAACTACTGTGCCACTATGTTCTGTATTATACAAAACCCTCAAATCAAATCGAAAATCGCCTTGAGAAATGGTGAAGACTGTATCGATGTAACATATTACAACGAACTCTTCATGATTTCTGCTTGCGAGAAAACATGTCATCAGTACTACTCTAGTACTCAGTGACATCTTTCACTGTCGTCCCATGATCAGTGCTTTTGATCACTTTGGTATCTATACTCGCAACAACTTTGGAGTATTGGACACATCTGGTTGTTTTTACATACCATGGAATACATGATTAATTCAAACACAAGAGTGTGTGGAATCTCCATCATGTATTTTACTCATCAGTGTTTTGGGACACCGAGTCTTGCAAAAAACTCTTTCCATGTGACTTCGGCAAGAATCACTCCTTGGCGTTTTAAATGCTAAAAAGTTTTAGCATCTTGTCAATATGCATTCATTGCTTAGCCCCATTTGGTAAATCTATCTCCATAGATCATCATGCCTAATATTGAGGCTATTTAGCCTAAGCACTTCATCGAAAAACTATTTTCTAATGAAGTCCTTATTCGTGTCAAGAAATTTATTTCCAATTAACAATGTGTCAAGTACACACGGTTTTTAGAAATATTATTATGCTCCCACTTACTTTCTTGAATCACAAGCATCTTCGATACCCATTTGATGAAGTCAAACCCCTTTGACCATTCCATCAAAAACAAAGATTCCAACTCCACTTTGCTCTCTTCTGTCCATCGCTGGAACTCTGAAGTTTGCATACTTACTAGCATCCTCTGGATCGACAAATTACTTTGGACTGTATCACATACAAGTCCTAGGTTTCATTTCCATCAGATGGAAATCTTTTTGTCATCCATGTTTCATATCTCATGATTGAAATATGTATTAATTGCTAGTTCAACCCGAACTGACTTTAAGCATCGCTATGGTGAGACAATCTCATCGTAGTCAACTCCTTGAACTTGTTATTGCAACAAGTCGAGCTTTATGGATAAAACATTTTTATCCGTATCAGTTTTTAGTTCCATAAATATTCGTTAGACTCTAAGTCTTCCGAAAGGTGTATCAAGATTTTAATCTCGAATCACTTATATGGAAACTATCTCGAATTGTATTGGCATTTAGCCAATTCCGGAGTCAGGGCCCATCACCGCTTCCTTGTGTATCGTAGGTATACTGTTGTCCAACAACAATATCTCGTTTGCGCACCTGAGAGGTTTGCACGAGCCTTGCCTACGTGGTTCAGTTGCAAGTTCGACTGAAGTCCATACATTTTATTGTAGAGACTTCCGTATCAGTCGCAGTAGGAAACTCCGGAATCACTTCCAAGGTTTCTTTCCTTTGATCTGATGACGAAGATACTGGTTATCTCGTCGAGTTGCACTGTCCTCCCACTCGCCTTTTGTAAGAACTATTCTCTTTAAAAGCATACCGTTTTGCGGCAAAACCCTTTGCCTCGGTATAGTGGTGGGGGAATACCCAATGACTTGGGATAACCTACAAAGTAGCACTTGTCTAATTTGGAATAGGTTTGTAACCTTTTACACAAGCCCCATATTCCAAATGTTAAGAAAAGATATAACATGGTTGGGCATACCATACCATGGCGTCATTTCAACAGACCTGATGGATCTCTTTTCAGTGTAAAAAGCCGCAGTCTCTAAAGCATCACCTTTTAAAAAGGGATAATGGCAATTTTATTTATGTCATCTTTGATCTTACCATGTCATAAATGGTTTGATTACATCTTCACGGACTTTCCACTTGCAGTGGTGTTCCAGGAGGTGCAAGTTATGAAACCCCTTTCATAACTCATCAGACATTCGCTAAAGTTGTAACTCAAATATTCCTTTCTGCAATCGAATTGTAGAAACATAATTTTCTTGTTACAATAAATTCTACTTCATTTTTGAAAACCTTGTGAATGAATTCAAAAAATCCAGACTTACGTCTCAACAAGTAAATATCCACATATCTACTTGTGTCATTTCTGAAGATAGATAAATCCACTACTTGCAACAACATTTATCGGACTACACACATCAAATGTATGATCACCAATAAGTTTGCAGCTCGTTCCTTATGGCCTGTGAACGGTATTTCAGTAACTTCACTTTTCAGAGGAAAGTTGCAAGTGTCAGATGATTCAAAATCAAACGACTTCAAAATCCATCATAATGGAATTTTCCTTGCGGGTTTCTCCAATGTGACCAAATGCAGTGCCACACATATGTGGTATTCTTTTAGTCTTGCGACATTTAGCGTTAGTGTTATGGATGCATCATATTACCATCAATATTCATAACATACATCCCATCCTTGATGGAAGCATGGCCCTTCATGTTATTCATAACACCGAACATCAAAAGTTCTCTTATGAATAACCTTCTTGCAAGATACCTTATGCAAAGGGCTAGAGTGTATGAAACTCTAAATGAATTATGAAATTAAATACAGAGGTAATGTATTAATATCAATATTCATAACATACATCTCATTCATAATGAAAGTATGGCCCCTATGTTATTCATAACATCGAACATCAAAAGTTCTCTTATGAATAACCTTCTTGCAAGATACTTTATGCAATGGGCTAGAGTGTAAAACTCTAAAATGAATTATGAAAGTAAATACAGAGGTAATGTATTAATATCAATATTCATAACATACATCTCATTCATAATGAAAGTATGGCCCCTATGTTATTCATAACATCGAACATCAAAAGTTCTCTTATGAATAACCTTCTTGCAAGATACTTTATGCAATGGGCTAGAGTGTAAAACTCTAAAATGAATTATGAAAGTAAATACAGAGGTAATGTATTAATATCAATATTCATAACATACATCTCATTCATAATGAAAGTATGGCCCCTATGTTATTCATAACATCGAACATCAAAAGTTCTCTTATGAATAACCTTCTTGCAAGATACTTTATGCAATGGGCTAGAGTGTAAAACTCTAAAATGAATTATGAAAGTAAATACATAGGGAATACACTAATGGAAGGTATAGTAACATTTACTATGTTCCCTGTGTGTATCTTAACCTCATTCCTGGCTAGTCTTTCAGGCCATAGTAGTTCTTACATCGAGTTGCAACAGAATGCAATCAAGCGGGTATATTTGTGATCAACTCACAATACCCAAGATTTAGTGATTAACATGTTTAACCATAATTCCCAAGAACTATATCTTTAACCAGCCTTCTATACATCAAAAACTTGTATGACATTCACACATGAGCTGGATATTCCAGTCTTCTTTCCTTTTGCCATTATACTTCTAACAGTTTAACTTTCAGTATTTTTCCTACTCTCAGAAGAAGCACCCAACTTAAGAGTGGCGATAGCCCCGGACTTCCTAGGCGTGAAAGTTTCACTAACACCCTTCGGACACTTCCTTTCTCTTTAAGTTGTTGTTTTATTCACCTTTCATCATATGACAGGCGTTCTCCTGGATCCCTCTCTTATCAGTCAAATGCCCAGTAAACACTTTTACTAATAGTTTGCAAACAAACAATGCTTTGGATATCTCATATCTTTTAGCCTTTGTCTGTCTCTGAAAATGATTTTCAGATTCCATGAATATCACATAACTATCCAAACTTTCGAAGTTCGGGTCTCATGGAAGCAAACGTATTGCACTTGACTGAAACAGAATTCTAGCTTTTGGATCGAAGGACGAGAGCCACATGATCCATAGCATTTAGCGGGAGAATACCGAAAGTATGCGATAGGACAAAGTCCTTCTCGGCACTATTGAGGACAATCCTCACATTACGTTTACCAACCGTAACGTTTTAACCAGATATTTAACAGCTATTCAATTTTAATAGGGAAGGTGGAAACATGAGCCATTATTCTACAACTATTTTGCAAATCACACTCAGACAGTGTTCAAAATTAATTGCACTGAGAATTAAAAGAATTCAATTCTAAAGTGCGCTCCCACTCAAATCAATATCTCTCATAATTGATTGTGAGTGATTCAAGATCCAAATTTCAATTCAACGCCAAGGATGCATCCATCTCAAGTGACGAGAATTTCATTTGGTAGGCCAACTTGCCAATCACATCTCTATGTGACTCTTGTTCATCTTTCGATGCGTGTGTTCCGAGCTCATGACTTTCATGCCTGAACGTCAAGACAACCAAGTGATCTCGCTGCGAGGTCTCAACTCACCCGCCTCACACATCCCTAATCGTTCGTACCCATGCATCCATGTGATACCCCGAAAAGTTAGGTGCCGTGACGGTGCTACACATGGGAGAACACTAACTACTTGATATTTTTAGTGAGAGATCACCCTAATAAAAGCGACTACCGCGCAATCAAAAGGGTGCATCATAAGGGATAAACATCTCAGGCAATTCATAATAGCATGATATGGTATAGCCCTTTCTGACGGAGAAGTCTTTCATTTCTTCGTCTTCGGCATTCGCGTCGGTGTTCACCTTCGCGAAGATTGCCACCACCTTGTCGATGCACCAGATAATATTGCTATCTCTATAGCTAATAAAATAAGTGCATTACATAAGGTTGACACGCAGGTCATTAAAGTGCAATCATATGGCTCCAGCCATCATGCCGAATCATGACACGCAGGTCATGTTAATCAAATTACATCATATAGCCATCTCATACATAATCAAATTAATATGAGCACTGCTATACCACATCATATGCACATGCAAACCATCCTGCAAAACCAAGTTAGACGCCTCTAATCGGTCCATGCAAAATTTTATTTTTCGTGGCTTCTAAGGTTTCGAAACAAACCGAAGCTACCAACGTCCATCATCAAGCATGATAATCCAAGTCGCTAGATTAACATTCCAGGGTGTATGAAACACGAGATAATAAAATCTCGAGCCCCATACTAAACTTCGTCATACGCGTGACCCCCGTGCAGATCATATCTGCATTGCCCTTTCGTCTGCGAAACATCCATCTTTCTCAACTATGGTGGAACCCAAAGAACTGTTAGCACTTCGTTGATCTGTCAATCAGCATACTCAGGAGCAGCATGAAAGGATCGCGGATTGCCAGAACTTTGTGAGATTCCACCATGCCGTCAAGATCAGGACTACGCAAATTCAGGGGAAGCAACAGGAACATCGGGTAACAGATTTCATCTGCTACCCGCACAAATAATTTTCAGCAATAGATCTCATCTACTACCTAATTATATTGTGCAACACCCATACATCTCTATGTATTCTAGATCGCAACCTGCATCTACGCATAGCACGGCTCTTGATGCCACTGTAGGGTAACGCATCAGAAAACAAAAAATTTCCGACCTACGCACCAGCCCAGGACCACTATGGAGACTGCATACAAGGTTTGATCATTTTCGTTACCGACTCGTAGCGCAACGGAAGTAGAGTCGATGACGAACAGCGGTGCAGATCCCCGCAGCTAGGATTTTACAACCTCCCAACTGCGAGGATGTATACCCTCATCTGCCCCGCGGACAGCCCTCTAGGAGGCGGTCGCACAGTCCCCCGGACGGTGTCGCGGACAGCCCTTCGGGAGGACCTCCGAAACTCGGACTGTCACTCGGACAGCCCTTCGGGAGGACCTCCAAAACTCGGACGGTCACACGGACAGCCCTTCGGGAGGCACTCTCGAACTAAGACCGAAACTACGATCTCTCTACAGAGTTGCACACATACAGTGTCATCTATCCGGCAGGGCTTCGCCGTCCAAAACTAGTTCCTGGCGGGACCCAGACAGCCTTTCGGCTCTACGAAACTATTTCGCTGGGAGGGAGAGAGAATGCCAGATCATGCATGGCTTGTGTATGAGAGAAAGGATGTGAGAGATGGCAGCCCACTCACCTCCTATTTATAGGAAAACCTAGGGGTAGGGTGGTTTTACAATAAAACCCAAAATGCACATGAATGAAGTCCTTCCACAAGGGCATAAAAGTGAAACCAAGGAACAAGAGGGACTCCATGAAGGAGTCCACCATGTGGCCGGCCACACCCCCATGTGGGGCCCCAAAATTGGCTCCAATCCATCCATGTCATCCCCAAGATCTTTTGGAGCAAAGCCCCAAAAGGTGGCTTTCCATAAAGTAGTCCAAAAAGCACTTTCACTATTCACGACGACATTTTTCAGCGTCCAGTCGAACTGAAAATATTTATGTGGTCCCAGAACATTTCCAGTACCCACAAAAAATAATTTTCAACGCGATCCGGAACAATTCCGGTTTAGTGATTTTCATCTGCGAAAAGCATCTGAAGCGGTTTCGGCAGCTTCGGAACATTTCCGGTTTTCATCCCGGAAAATTCCAGAAAGTTTCCAGAATGATTCTGGCACCCTCCAAGAATTATCCGGCATGTGCCAAAACCAATTTGACTTTATGGTATCCTCTGAAACAACTTTTCAGTTTCACCGAAACTGTTCCGGTGTTCTCTCTGCGGAACTTTTCCGGTGTCCGAAACTTTTCCGGTGTCCGAAACTTTTTTGGTGATTTTCTCTCAGACTCCCTGTCTAGTATTCAACAGATAGATGACCCTTAAGCGTGTGACCCTATAGGTTCGGTGAAGCATAGACATGACCCGGAACCCCTTCCGATCAATGATCAACATCGGAGCCGTGGACACCCATATTGACCCCTATACCCACACGAATGAATATTCGAGCGAACCTCCAGTTGCCGTGTGCTATTCCTGTTGCTTCGCGATATGTTACAAATACCCGAGATGAGACATGTTGGCATCCCCGTGGATCAACACCTTGTCCACTATGCCAGTTACCTCGTTACCGGTATTGTTCTCTTTTCTCGTTCCCGTGTTCCGGCATCCCCGTGATCAAATCACAAAGTGTCTGGCCAGACGATGTTGGATACTGTAACACCGAGAGGGCCCAAAGATATCTCTCCATCATCGGAGGAGCAAATCCCAATCTTGAGCTATCAAGTTACTTGACATACTTTTCCATGAACCCGTAAGCCGCCGTAATAGCCACCCATTTACGGATGACGTTTAACAAACCCCAAAGTTCATGAAGCAAGCATGAAGAAACTCGATACTCTCATGGTCTAAGGAATCATGCAAACATTAACCATCTCTGTGTTATTAACCATTAACTTATGACGAATGTATCTCATAGCATAACATCAATTCGGGTCGATTCAACACAAGTGTTCTACCAACATTGCGCCCTCAAAATTGCCGGCATAGCCATGCCCATGATCAGGAAAACAGGATCATCATGCAATACTTGAGCTAGTCTTAGAGGCCAGACTAGGAATACATTTTACCGTTCATTATTCCACACGTGCAAATTAGTCTTCCTCCGAGCCTCGTTTTATTTGTAGACTCGAGAATCATTGCAGTTATAGCATGGAACATAAACATAATTATGAACAGGGAGATAATCAATAACATTTATTATTGCCTCTAGGGCATATCTCCTACAATGGTTGGGTTTTACCTTAATGAACTTTGGTAGTTGTGGATGCTTGCTAGAGTTCCAATCATAAGTGCATATGATCCAAGTACGGAAAGTGTGTTAGCATATGCCTCTCCCTCATTGCATATGACAAGTATCTATCATATTATATTCAATTGCCTAGGGACAATCTTTCTCTTGCGTTACACAAAAAGCTTTCTACTAAGTTATTTACTTTTATTGTTCTTTTATTAAAACAACACCTAACTTTTATTTCCACGTTCTTTATTATCTTGCAAAGTACTTCTAGTTTCATCCCCGTAAAGTAGTTTCATACTTGTTCTAGGTAAAACAAGCATTAGCGTGCGTAGAGTTGTATCGGTGGTCGATAGAACTTGAGGAAATATTTGTTCTACCTTTAGCACCTCGTTGGGTTCGACACTCTTACTTATCGAAAAATGCTACAAACAACCCCCTACACTTGTGGGTTATCAAGACCTTTTTCTGGCGCCGTTGCCGGGGAGCAATAGAGTGGGGTGAATATTCTCGTGTGTGCTTGTTTGCTTTATCACTAAGTAATTTTTATTTTCTGTTATTAGTTGTTTTATATCTTTAGTTATGGATATGGAACATGAAACACCAAAAAATTAGTGGTACTTGCTACTCATGGAGATGGGGAACCTCCTAAAACCCTCGATGCTAGTTATGTGCAAAGTATTAAATACTACTTTGATAATCCTGAGAAGACCCCAATCAACTTGATAATGGGAGTAATGTTGGATCAATGTGAATATTTTAGAGATTATTGCTTGACTCAAAAAGGGAAATTGTTATGGGATCAAATACATATGTTGCATTGGTATGCTCGGGAGCTATGCTTGAGATATGATATTACTTGTTGCTCTAGGATGAACGCTCCACACCTTCCCTTTCCATGCAAATTTAATGATAATGAAACCTTAGCTTCTTATGCTAAAGGTATTTATGATTACTATGATGTGGAACGAATAGAAGAATTTGTTGCTTTCAAAGGTGCTTATGAAGTTGCTTCCTTGATTGAAAAGTATGATGATGTTTCTTACAAATCTGAAAATTTTGCCATCCTTAAATATTGCTATGAGAATTATGATTGCAATGCTGATATTATTGAATTTATTGAGAGAATGACCGCTGCCTTGGAAGAGACTAATATTTTACAGGAATCTATGGAAGAAGAAATTGCCGAAACTGTGAGCTCATTAGATGAAAAAGATGAGGTTGAGAGTGAAGAACAAAAGGAGGAAGAGCGGATTGATCACCCGTTCCCACCTTCTAATGGGAGTAACTCTTCAACTCATACATTGTTTAATTTCCCTTCGCACATACCGAAGGATGAATGCTATGATGAATTCTATGATGAATACTATGATGATTGCTCTGATCCCTTGGATTCATTTGAAATATCCCTTTTTGATGAACTTGATGCTTGCTATGTTTGTGGCCATGATGCCAATATGAATTATGCTTATGAAGATGAACTTGCTATAGTTCCTTATGTTAAGCATCAAATTGTTGCTATTGCACCCACACATGATAGTCCTATTATCTTTTTGAATTCTCCTAACTACACTATATCGGAGAAGTTTGCTCTTATTAAGGATTACATTGATGGGTTGCGTTTTGCTACTACACATGATGATATTGATGAATATAATATGCATGTGCTTGCTCCTCCTACTTGCAATTATTATGAGAGAGGAACTACATCTCCACCTCTTTATGTTTCCAATACTATAAAATTGCAAGAAACTGTTTATACTATGCATTGGCCTTTACTTAATGTGCATGAATTGTTCTTGTATGACATGCCGATGCATAGGAAGAGAGTTAGACTTCGTTGTCACATGATATATATCACTTTGAGCTCACTACTAAATTACAAATCATTGTTAATTAAAATTGGATTTTATATACCTTGGGACCTTGGGATCCGGGTGGATCCATTACTTGAGCACTTTATGCCTAGCCTAATGGCTTTAAAGAAAGCGCTGCCAGGGAGACAACCCGGAAGTTTTAGAGAGTCATTTTATTCTGTTGTGTGCTTTTATAAAGTTTAAAAACAAAAAAAAATATAGAGGGGAACCTAAAACTTCACAAAAGGAAAGGTGAAAGTGAGAGAGATGATGAACATCGTTGAAGTGGGGGATATCCTTGAACTTTGTTCATGCCCATGGAAACTTTGTGAATCTTGAATCACGGAAACTTTTCCAAAAAAATAATTATCCCCTTGTAAAAATCCATTGTATTATAAAAATAATGTGCCAAGACTTGCCTTTAGGATGATTAGATTGCTTGTTGGTATGTGCGGTGTAAAAACAGAAACTTTGGCTGTAGTGTGTGAATTTTCATTTTTTACTGGAATGTCAAAAGTTTCTGAAATTTTTACACAGTATTTATATACAATTTTTTTATTTCTTCCTAATGTTTCAGAATTTTTGGAGTTAAAAAAGTATGGTCAAAATTCAGATTACTACAGACTGTCCTGTTTAAGACAGATTCTGTTTTTGATGCATTGTTTTGCTTGTTTTGACGAAACTATCGATTTTATCGGTGGTATAAGCCATGGAAAAGTTATAATACATCAGTGATAATGAAAATATAAAATATGAATGGGTTTTCAACAGTACTTAGTGTAGAAATTTGCTTTATTATACTAACGGATCTCACCAGTCTTCTGTTAAGTTTTGTGTGGATGAAGTGTTCGAACATCTAGGAGGTCTCGCTATGAGGAGAAGGAGGAGAGGCAAGAGTTCAAGCTTGGGGATGCCCAAGGCACCCCAAGTAAATATCCAAGGAGACTCAAGCGTCTAAGCTTGGGGATGCCCCGGAAGGCATCCCATCTTTCTTCAACAAGTATCGGTATGTTTTCGTTTCGTTCATGTGATATGTGTAAATCTTGGAGCGTCTTTTGTGTTTAGTTTTCACTTTTCTTTTATGCACCATGCTGGTATGAGATAGTCCATGGTTGATTTATAGAATGCTCATTGCACTTCACTTATATCTTTTGAGTATGGCTTTATAGAATGCTTCAAGTGCTTCACTTATATCATTTGAAGTTTGGATTGCCTGTTTCTCTTCACATAGAAAACCGTTATTCGTAGAATGCTCTTTTGCTTCACTTATATTTATTAGAGCATGGTCTTCTGTAGAAAGAATTAAACTCTCTTGCTTCACTTATATCTATTTAGAGAGTCAACGGGAATTGGTCATTCACATGGTTAGTCATAAAATCGAACATAAAACTTAGGGATCACTGAATATGATATGCTTGATTCCTTGCAATAGTTTTGCGATATAGAGATGATAATATGTGGGAGGTACTAGTGGATGATCGTGTTTAGTAATATACTGGTGTTAAGGTTTGTGATTCCCGAAGCATGCACGTATAGTCTCCCGTTATGCTAGGAAGTTGGAGCACAATTTATCCTTGATTGTCTATCTTTGTGTGAAGATCGGGGGCGCGTGATGGTTAACTCCTACCAACCTCCCCCCTAGGAGCATGCGTAGTAATAATTTGCTTTGAGAGAACTAATAAAACTTTTCCAATAAGTATGTGAGTTCTTTATGACTAATGTGAGTCCATGGATTATACGCACTCTTACCTTTCCGCAATTTGCTAGCCCCTACGGTACCGTGCATTGCCCTTTCTCACCTCGAGAGTCGGTGCAAACTTCGCCGGTGCATCCAAACCCCGTGATATGATACGCTCTATCACACATAAGCCTTATTATATCTTCCTCAAAACAGCCACCATACCTACCTATTATGGCATTTCCATAGCCATTCCGAGATATATTGCCATGCAACTTTCACCACTTCCGTTTTGATGACTTGAGAATTCATTGTCATATTGCATTACATGATCGTAAGATAGCTAGCATGATGTTTTCATGGCTTCCTTTTTTGATATCTTTGCTACGCTAGATCATTGCATTCATATAGAGTCATACTTTGTTCTACTATCGTTGTAATATTGAGTTGTAAGTAAATAGAAGTGTGATGATCATCCTTATTCATTATTAGAGCATGGAAACTATGATTCCCCCACAAGTCGGTATGAGGCTCTGGACAAAGAAAAAAATAGAAAAAAATAATAAAAAAGAAAAAAAAGTGAAAGAAAAAAAAAGATAAAAAGGGGCATGCTAATTCCACACTTGTGCTTCAAAGTAGCACCATGTTTTTCATATAGAGAGTCTCCTGTGTTGTCACCTTCATATACTAGTGGGAATTTTTCATTATAGAATTAGATGCATACCCACTTAGTTTTTATATTGAGCTTTCATACACTTGCAGCTCTTAGTGCATCCGTTGCATGGCAATCCCTACTCCTCGCATTGATATCTATTGATGGGCATCTCCATAGCCCGTTGATACGCTGAGTTAATGCGGGACTTTCTTCTCCACTTCTACCCCTTTGAAACCTACCACCATGTTCTATTCCACCCACAGTGCTATATCCATGACTTGCACTCATGTATTGCGTGAGAGTTGAAAATGCTGAAGCGCGTTAAAAAGTATGAACCAATTGCTTGGCTGACACCGGGGTAGTACATGATTTATACTTTGTGTTAAGAAGACAAAGCATGACAAGGCTATATGATTTTGTAGGGATAGCGTTCTTTAGCCTTGATATTTTGAAAGACATAATTGTTTGTGGGGATGCATGAGTATTAATGTCTTTATGTTAAAACTAGACTATTGCTTTGAATCACTTGTGTCTTAATATTCATGCCATGATTAGATATATGATCAAGATTATGCTAGGTAGCATTCCACATCAAAAATTATCTTTTTTTATCATTTACCTACTCGAGGACGAGCAGGAATTAAGCTTGGGGATGCTGATACGTCTCCGTCGTATCTATAATTTTTGATTGTTTCATGCCAATATTATACAACTTTCACATACTTTTGGCAACAATTTATATGATTTATTGGACTAACCTATTGATCCAGTGCCCAGTGTCAGTTCCTGTTTTTTGTGTGTTTTTTTGTTTCGCAGAATATCCATATCAAACGAAGTACAAACGCGATAAAAATTTACGGAGATTTTTTTTTGTAATATTTGTGAATTTTGAGAAGTGGAATCAGCACAAATGGAGGCCCACAGCCCCCACAAGACATCAGGGCGCGGCCAGGGGGCCCGAGCGCCCTGGTGGGTTATGCCCACCTCGTAAGTCGGTTGGAGCTCTCCTTCGGGCGCAAGGAAGCTAATTTTTGGATTAAAATCCCCTAAAAATTTCAGCCCGATCGGAGTCACGGATCTCCGAGAATATAAGAAACGGTTTTCGGCCAGAAAAGAGGAACGCGAAACAGAAGAGAACAGAGAGGGAGATCCAATCTAGGAGGGGCTCCTGCCCCTCCGCTGCCATGGAGGCCATGGACCAGAGGGGGAACTCTCCTCTCATCTAGGAGGGAGGCCAAGGAAGAAGAACAAGAAGGAGGGGGGCTCTCTCCCCCTCTCTCCCGGTGGCGCCGGAACGCCGCTGGGGCAATCATCGTGACGGCGATCTACACCAACAACTTCGTCGCCGTCAACACCAACTCTCTCCCCCTCTATGCAGTGGTGTAACACCTCTCTTCCCCGCTGTAATCTCTACTTAAAAATGGTGCTCAACTCCATATATTATTTCCCAATGATATTTGGCTATCCTATGATGTTTGAGTATATCTCTTTTGTCCTATGGGTTAATTGTGGTATGATGTTATGGATGCGAGTTGTATGTTGATATGGTGCTGTCCTATGTTGCCCTCCGTGTCGCGCAAACGTGAGGGATCCCCGCTGTAGGGTGTTGCAATAGTTCATGATTTGCCTATGGTGGGTTGCGTGAGTGACAGAAGCACAAACCCGAGTAGGTGGGTTGTTGCATATGGGAGTAAAGAGGACTTGATACTTAATGCTATGGTTGGGTTTTACCTTAATGAACTTTGGTAGTTGCGGATGCTTGCTAGAGTTCCAATCATAAGTACATATGATCCAAGTACGGAAAGTGTGTTAGTGTATGCCTCTCCCTCATTGCATATGACAAGTATCTATTATATTATATTCAATTGACTAGGGACAATCTTTCTCTTGCGTTACACAAAAAGCTTTTTACTAAGTTATTTATATTTATTGTTCTTTTCTTAAAACAACACCTAACTTTTATTTCCACATTCTTTATTATCTTGCAAAGTACTTCTAGTTTCATTCCCGCAAAGTAGTTTCATACTTGTTCTAGGTAAAGCAAGCATTAGCGTGCGTAGAGTTGTATCGGTGGTCGATAGAACTTGAGGAAATATTTGTTCTACCTTTAGCTCCTCGTTGGGCTCGACACTCTTACTTATCGAAAAAGGCTATAAACGATCCCCTACACTTGTGGGTTATCATGATGCTGCGGCGCAACCTGGCGGCAGCCACTCGGCCCAGATCTAGGCCCTACGGGGCCCAGATCTGGGCATGGGTGGGCTGACGGTGGAGCGGGCCTGAGGCGGGACTTCCGGGAGGAGGGGGAGCAGCGACGAGCTGATGGGTGCTGGCGACACCGACGCCAGCCTGCTGCAGCATGGCCGGCGGGGCTTAGTGGGCCCGTTTCGGGCCTGGCCGGGCCTGAGGTGGCCTGGTATGCCCTGCTGTCGTGTCCGGACGGCGACCGCGACGGTGCCGGAGGCGCGGGCCTCTTGCACAACGGCGGTGGAGGTTGTCCCCTCCCGCTTGGCTTCGGTGCTGCTGCTACGTCGCTTGGCGCTTCTCTCCGGTCTTCTTGGCCTCGTGTTGGTGTTCGCAGTGCGACAAGGTGTGTGGCGGCGCAACCGCGGTGGCGCATGGGGTTGGGCGGTGGTCTGGCTGGTCGGCTCCGGTTGGGCGGTGGGGTTTGCAGTGCGGGAGAAATCCTTGTCGGTTCGTCCAGCTCCGATGCGGTGACTGTCGGTGTCAAATCCGGCATATCTCGTAGTAGGGGTCCTAAGCTAGGCGTCTTGGAGCGAAGGTAACAAAGGGACGAAGGAGACGATGTTTACCCAGGTTCGGGCCCTCCTATGGAGGTAAAACCCTACGTCCTGCTTGATTATATTCATATGGGGATAGTACAGAGTACATGTGTCTACCACGAGATTATGATATGTAATGTAATGATCTATTGACTAGCCTGGCCTTGGTTTATATATGCACCGTAGGCCTAGGGTTTAGAGGAGTCCTTGTCTTGTGCGCCAAGTCTTGTGGAATCCTCCTTGTATTCGGCATCATGGGCTGTCCGGACTGGCCCGTTAGTAAACCGCCGTGGGGGTCCTCGGCCCGACCCATAGGTCGGGAGATGACGTGATGAGTACCCCTAGTCCAGGACACCGTCAGTAGCTCCCTGAACCGGTCTTCAAGTTGGGGACGCTCCTCGGTTCTTCCGAACTATTCTTCGTCTTCGGTTGTCGGTCTTGAAAACTGGTTCAACAAATCTTCCCATGTCCGATCTTGAGGATCGCCGGACTGAATCCGAAGAGTTCACACGTCGGGCATCTGAGGAGCCCCTTTAAGTTATCGGCCTTTATCAATGCCTTATTATTTTTTATGCCACACCTCGGGTTTGAAGTGTTTCCCGTGCGGCGGTGTCCTCTTGCGTCCGAGCTCCAACGCCGAACTGCATCCGAGGTGTCTTTTTACAACCGAGTTCCAACGCCGGACTATGTCCGAGCTCCAACGCCGGACTGTGTCTGAGCTCCAACGCCGGACTGTGTCCGAGCTCTAACGCCGGACTGTGTTCGAGGTGTATTTTTAGCCGAGCTCCAACGTTGGTCGGCATCCGAGGTGTCATAGACTACCTCGGTCATGAAAAGTTTGGAGGAGTTCAACCGAACATAATGCCGGAAAAGCCCTCTAGGGAGACAACCACTCGCGTCCGAGCTTGATGCCGAACTGTGTCCGAGGTGTCTTTTTGTAGCCGAAGTCTAATGATGTTCGGCATCCGAAGTGTCATAGATTACCTCGGTCTTGGAAAGTTTGGAGGACTTCATCCGAGATTAAATGCCGGAATAGTCTTTTATGGAGCCAGCCATTCACATCCGAGCTTTATGCCGGACCGCTTCTGAGGCATGTCCGATCTTGAGCTTTATGCCGGACTGCTTCTGAGCTCCAACGCCGGACTGCATCCGAGCTCCAATGACGATCGGCGTCCGAGGTATCATAAACTACCTTGGACCTTAAAAATTAAAGGAATTCATCCGGGCTTAATGCCGGAAATGCTCTCTATGGAGCCAGCCACTTGTGCCCGAGCTTTATGCCGGACTCCTTCCAAGGTGGTGCACCACCCCGGCCATGGGCTGATTTTTGTAAATTTAATTCCGATTTGTGCAATTTATTCTCTGCCGAGATATATAGCCAGTAGCCCTCAAGGTGTGTGTCGGTCTAAAACCCGAGATACACCTGAAGGATGACATAAGACCGCTGATCCCAGTAGCCCCCGAGACTCAGGTCGATTCGCAAAATTGGCCTGAGGATCAACTCCTAGCTCGGCAGCATACTCCGGAACACAAAAGCGGTGTGCACAGACCTCGAGACTCAGGTTGGGTGCGGCCGACCAACCCAAGGATCATAATCTCCTCGGAAACTGTATTGCACTGGAATTTTCTGCATGGAATTGTCAATGCAGTAGCCCCCGAGACTTGGGTTGGGCAACATGGCCGACCCTAGGATCGTACCTCCTCGGGAACTAGTTCAACTGTCATGTACGTTTTGACAACGCCGAGGTGGAGTTCGGCAGGAAAGATGCCGAACCATAGTTCGGAAAAGAGTTTCTGGACAAGACCATCACGCCGAACACCTCAACCAAGAGGATGTCCTGCTTCGTGAAAGGAAAACATAAAACCGCTGATCCCAGTAGCCCCTGAGACTCAGGTCGATTCACAAAATCAGCCTGAGGATCAACTCCTAGCTCTGCAGCGTACTTAGGAATAGAAACGCGGTGTAATATATTAGAGGAAATAGTGATCGGCAAGCGGGCCCTTGAGAGAGGGTCTTGAGAAGTTGCCATAATATATTAGCTTGATGCCGGATAGGTCCAGATGGCACCTATTATTGTTGTCCGAAGACACGTTTGCCCATAGCTCGGTCAAGCCGAACACTGAGCATTCTGAATTTTCTGCATTGAATAGGCAATGCAGTAGCCCCCGAGCCACTGGTCGGGTGGCAACACCAGATCAGGGGATCGATATGCCCCTTTAATATTTGTAAATGATAAGCGAGAATAGTGTTCGGCATTAGCCGAGGTCAAACCAGTAACACTTCGGCCAATCTTATGAAAGGACCATCGTTTAACACGGGGTGACCTCTATCGATCTGTAGTCTGACACAGTCATCGGATCGCTGACCAGTTTACGCTTATCGTGACAGTCAGTTTTCGGCTTTCTCCACTGAGGCGCTTAACCATTCGAGCTGGAAGCATAATCGCAGTGGTTCTCCCTTTGCACACCTAGCCGAACAAAGCGGAACATAGGAGGCAAGCACAGGAGCAGGGCAACCCAACTATTGACCAAAGACACAATTCGAAACGGATGCATATAAAGCAATATCCGAGAATGTTTTGCCGAGGACTATTCGGAGTACCTTGGCTTTTGGTGGGTTCGGCTCTAGTCGGAGCCCCCCGGTGCTATTGCCGATGCTTTAAAATTGTACTGCGAGAGTTATGCTCGGAAAAAACAAAAAACTTATGCAAAAAAGGTTTATGTTTAGAAAAAATAAAATTGTGCCAATACGAAAGCGGTATAAAATTTAATATGTGCTTCGGTCGTGCTTTAACATGATACAGCCGATCTCTAGACTTCAAGTGGGTCAGCCTTCGGCTTCAATCTCCCTATCCCGAAGGCGGAGTGTTTCTCAGACCAGTTTAGCGAACTAAACGCGAGCGGCTTTAGAGAGAAACCAGGCTACCCGGCTATTGATCATACACTTGAGTCGAGAAAGGAGTGGTAGAAAAAAGACTTTGCAACGACTGAGAAGAAAACATCTATTATAAAACGGCTCATATTAATTTAAAAGCCCCCAAGTGACTTGGGTAAAAGAATTTTATGTATAATGATTGTATGTACCGAAGTACTTATATAATATCTATGTTCGCCCGAACTTTGAACGCGTCTTAACCGACCGTCGGCTTCTCCCTCTTCGGCCAAGGGCCGAAAAGTGTTTTCTACTCTGCCCACCAAGAATATCGGCGGTGTTTCGGATAACCAGGCAATCAGGCCATGAGGCTGTAACAGACAAAGCGCGTCCAGGGAACTTATGCTATATTACTTATGTAACGTAAAAAGCATCTTCAAAGAAAATAGTGCCCCCAACGGTACCTTTCTTTGGTCGCTCATGATTACTATGAGATTTGTGCAATAGATTTGTGTACGCGTGAGTTCCGTCGTGTGCCGACCATAGTTGAAAACAGTAAGAGCGCTAGCTTTCGGCTTCACCCGTCTGAGGTACGAGTTCGTATGACCCGATCGTAACAATCGCAGAGGTGCCCCCTTTACTCCCTAGCCGAACAATCGGGAACGTAGGGGTAAGCACAGGAGCCAGGCAACCCAGCTTTGCGGAACACTTAAGTCAACATGATGCATATTTTGGCATAATACACGAGCAAGGAAAGAAGTTGTACAATAATAATCATATGCAGAGAGAAAAGATTTCATAAAGGAAACCCCCAAGTAAACGGATTATTTGAATTTGTTTGTAACAAACAAAATTTTGACAAAGAAAGTTTTTCGCAAACAACTTTTTGTCAGAAAAGTATAATGCTTGGTCGAACCGAACAAAAAGTAAAATTTCAAATAGAGCTGAGCACGAAAACGACTTAGCTGATTAATGTGTTCGGTGCGGTCCGGGGTTGTGGCGGGATGAAGAAGTAATCCTCGGCCTGGCCGAGGTCCCAGCCCCCAAGCCCGAGGTAACCGAGCGAAGAGCTCGGGTCGAGAAGTGGCAACGCAGCACGGTTGCTGCGGCGAGGCAAAGCCCCCGGTCCAGCCGAGGAGACAGAGTAGTTCGGCAGCGTGACGACGAAGCCCCCAGTTATCATGGGAAAAGGAAGGGTTGTTAACAAACAAACTTGTTTATTTAACATAAATATAATGCTCGGTAGGACCGAACAAAAATTTAGAAATTTGAGCATTAAAGCAACTTAGCTGGTTAATGTGCTCGGTGTTGACGACGCAGGCCGAGCTTATAGCGGGTCAAGATCCCAGCCCCCAAGCCGGTTTCGAGGTGACCGAACGAGGAGTTCGGCACTCCTAAGTAGTGTCACGGCTCGGCCGATGTGGCGAGGCGAAGCCCCCGGTCCAGCCGAGGTGGCGGAGTAGGTCGGCAAGGTGACGCCGAACTGACCGCGCGATGCAGCCGAAGCCGATTACCTGCACACATAAAATAGTGCAAGCCAAGAGTAATAACAAATAAAGGTAATAATATATTTAAAAAAAATTCTTCTACTTAGTTAATTTAAGTGAAGCAAATAAGCAAAGGAATATGGCCTGGGCGCCGAGGTGCCTGAACGAAGAGTTCGGCTTGACGAAGTGGCGACGCTGCACGGTCGATGTGGCGGGATGAAGTCCTCGGTCCAGTTAACATGGAGAAGCTGTGATCGGTGGACGCCGAAGTCTTATGCAGGTCGGCTGGTGACGCCGAAGTCCCCGGAGCAGGTTGATGAAGGGATGCGAAAGCCCCAGTCTAGCCGAGGTGACGGAGCAGGTCGGCTGGTGACGCCGAAGTATTAGGCCAGCCGAGGTGTTGAAGCAGGTCGGCTGGTGACGCCGAAGTATTAGGCCAGCCGAGGTGTTGAAGCAGGTCGGCTGGTGACGCCGAAGTATTAGGCTAGCCGAGGTGTTCAAGCAGGTCGGCGGGTGACGCCGAAGTATTAGGCCAGCCGAGGTGTTGAAGCAGGTCGGCTGGTGACGCCGAATTCTCCGGAGCGGGTTGATGAGGAGATGACGAAGCCCCCGGTCCAGCCGAGGTGACGGGGCAGATCGGTAAGGTGACGCTCGAGCCCCCTACCAGCCGACGTATCAAAGCAGGTCGGCGTGGTGGACGTCAGCTTCAAAAAGTAACGGTGCGGCGATGCCGACGCAGGTCGGAATTTGTGACGAGGTCAATGCAGGCTTTGATGAACCACGGAGCGCCCGACCCGTACAACCCGCGGATGACGAGGTTCGAGTGATGATTATTCGGCCCTCGCGATGCCGAACTCTTTGTCGGCTAGCCGAACTATTGGTCGGCTCACTGAGGTGATGATCCGATGAGATTGACCTCAGCTCGGCAGCCGTGGAGCAATGTTGTCGGTCTGTTTTGACACCATTGCGACGGCGAAGATTACCTCGAAAAAGGCTTTAAGATCTGTGGGCACGTGTTTGAGAACAACACACAGTACCCTAGGAGAAAAATTCCTTAAAAAGGATGTTTAATATCCCGTTCATGAAAAAGATGAATTCGGGTCGGATTCGTTCTCGCGCAGAAAAATGATCCGAAAATTGGTGCACTCATCGGATGTTTCCCGGAGTTTGAACGGTCGGATCGAGCTGAAATTCTGAGGGGCGATCGGTATGAGAATTCCGCAGCGGATGAACGGTGGGATCTTCTAAACAATGTCCGAGCTGGGAGCTGGACACCTCGCCCTAAACTCGTCCCGATTCACGTCCAGATTTAACAGGGCTCCGGTATTTCGTAGATCGCCGAAGATTCCTCCATCGGAATACGACGAAATTTTACGAGGTCATTATAGACTCAATTCCGCACAATTCCACCGAAGCAATCGTCAAGGCGACGCTCGAGGAAGCGGGGACGACGAACACGAGTCGCTGTCCAGAAAAACTGCATGGTTGCTCGAGGGCGATGTCAACATTGAGCCCCCGAGCTCCATGGATGATTTCTCGTGATCTTGATAGAGATCGGAGATGATGACGATGAAAGTATCCGTCCGATCTTGACGATCCGGCACGGAGCGCAGTCCTCGGTCCAGCCGAGGTGACCAGTCGAGCCGGCGACAACGGCGACGAAGACGCCGACATCGACAACAAAGCTTGGTTCCAACGCGTAGATCGCGCTGGAGACGATCTGAATCCCCATCGCACCGCGGCGACCGCCAGCAGGCTCTCAATGAAAGCACCAATGTCGGTGTTAAATCCGGCATATCTCGTAGTAGGGGTCCTAAGCTAGGCGTCTTGGAGCGAAGGTAACAAAGGGACGAAGGAGATGATGTTTACCCAGGTTCGGGCCCTCCTATGGAGGTAAAACCCTACGTCCTGCTTGATTATATTCATATGGGGATAGTACAGAGTACATGTGTCTACCACGAGATTATGATATGTAATGTAATGATCTATTGACTAGCCTGGTCTCGGTTTATATATGCACCGTAGGCCTAGGGTTTAGATGAGTCCTTGTCTTGTGCGCCAAGTCTTGTGGAATCCTCCTTGTATTCGGCATCATGGGCTGTCCGGACTGGCCCGTTAGTAAACCGCCGTGGGGGTCCTCGGCCCGACCCATAGGTCGGGAGACGACGTGATGAGTACCCCCTAGTCCAGGACACCGTCAGTGACACCGGCGGGTGCCACCATCCCTTCCTGGAGGGTATCGGGGGTAGCCAGCCCCTACTTCCATCCGCGTGCCAGGGGAAACCCTAGGGATTGTCCGGGCAGCAGCATCGTCGGCGCCACATCCCTTCTTGGAGGTGCTGCTTGGTACGCGTGGCACCGGAGCCTCGGGCTGTGGTGGTTTGTCTCCGGAGGGCGCATCAGTGGAGGGTCATCCGCTCTTTGTCAAGCTGCCGTTGTTGGCATTTGTTTCTTCTTCTTTTTTCTTTTGGGCCTGATGTGCTGCTCGCCCCAGCAATGCTCTGTATCGGTGTTGGTTGGTTTGGAATACAAAGTGGGGGGAAACCCTTTTTCGGTAAATTGAAAACTGTTCTGTACCATTCAAAAAAAATGGTTGTGACATTTTATAAAAAAATGTTCTAACACTTACCAAATGTTTACATGCTTTAAACAAATGTTAATGACATTTATATGAAAAAATGTTCAACATGTGTTAAGAAAAATATTCACCGTGTATTTTAAAAATGTTCATTGTGCATTTGACAAAAATTTCAACGTGTATTCGGAAAGATATTCAACGTGGATCTGAAATTGTTTAACATGTATATCGGAGAATTTCAACATGCATTTCACAAATTCTCAACATGTATTCGGATAAAAATGTTCAACATGTATCTTAAAAATGTTCAGCATGTATCTACCTTTATATTCTACGTCACTTGTTGTCAAACACCAACAACCCACTGCCTTTGAAGATTTCTTCAATTGACTAGCAAAAACGCTACTGTGTGTTTGTCAAAACAGTAAGGGGCTTTGCTTCCCTCTCTGAAAACTTTGTAGCTACATGACTTATTCGTTATAGGCGTTGGGGTGGCACCCCGACAGATACATCCAGCTAGCTATTCACGGATGTGTGAAGAAAGACAAGTATAATATGGCCACCAGGTCTAAGTTTGCCAATTCGACTCCATAAACGGAAAGTACATGCTTGACGAATTCTAACGGTGGCTTACTGAATGCTCGCGATGAACTCCATGAAGGCCACAACCTCCCCCAACTTAGGTTTTCGCAGCGGTATGAGCGACACGGGTGTCATCCCTCTCAACACAGCTAGGAGAGAAGACCGTGACGCTCCATCTCCCTCAAAAGCTCCATCGACACTAAAAACAACTGACAGGCAGGTGCGAACATGACAAAGATCGGAATTTTTCCTAGACTAGAAAGGTGCAAGGAATCATAGGATACCCAATGGGGGAAAGTATCAAAAATCATTCATCATGCATCAAAAAAAATTTAAATGTTCATGCAGTGTAGAATAATCGTTCTCGCAACTTTTTAAAAAATGTTCTTAACACTGGAAACATGTTCATAACATTTTAAAAATTCCAGAGGATTTTGATTTTTGTTAATGACATTTTCAAAGAAGTTCGTAAAAATGTAGAACATTTATCATGTAGTTTGTAAAAAGTGTTCATATAATTCAAATAGGTGTTCATCACATGTAAAAAATATACATATGCTTCAAAAATATGTGTGTGACATTTTCCAAAAAAGTGTTATACAATGTCAAAAAATGTTTGCGTAAATGAAAAAATGGTTTTTACCATTTGAAAAAAAATGTTTGTGAAAAATGTTAATGTAATTTATGAAAAATGTTCAATATTTGTTAAAAATTGTTGACCATTTATTCTACAAATGGTCAATGTGCATTTGACAAACTGTTCAACATGTATTTGGGTAAATGTTCGACATGTATCTTAATTTTTTTAACAAGTATATAGAAAATGTTCATTGTGCATTTGACAAATGTTCAAGATGTATCTACCTTTAAATTCTATGTCAATGGTTGCCAAGCACCCATAAGTCGCCAAATTTAAGGATTTCTTCAATTGACTGGCAAACAACACTTTTGTGTGCGATAAAAACAATAAGGGGGGTTTACTTCCAGCTCTTAAAACTTTGTAGCTACCTGATTTCTTATAATAGAGATCAGAGGGAAAACTCCCTCTCTTTAAAAATAAATAAGGACCTCGATTAACCGGTGAAAACTTAGGTAGTTAGTTCCACTTTTTATGTGGCCTGAACTTTTTTGACAACAAAAGACACTACAAAAGTGCATGGGCACTATTGTTATTGAACGTCTGTTTGAGTAGATACTTAGTGGTCCACAGAGACGCGCTTACCAAAGGAAAAATATTTGGACTATGGCCAGCATTGTTGGGGGGTGTTAAACACACACACAATATATGAAACTATAATAGAAAAGACCATGATAACCCCCCTAGAGTTTGGAAACTTGACGAAAAAGGGGCCAGTTTTGACAAGCCCCAAATAGTCATATTTTACAGGGGAAAAGTAGCACAAGTGGTCGGGAATTTTGTTAGCATTTTACAATGGCAATTGTGACGGAGGAATAAGAGACGTACACTACGCGAACGGAGCTTGGCTTAGATGGTTAGGTTCCTTGTGATGGTGACAACCCATCAAGATTCAAGTCCTAAACTTGGCATTGGTGGTTGCACTTTCTTGGCATGTTTTAGGCCTTCCGGCAGTGTGCATTCAGTGGGAGGAGACGTTTCAGTCGACTATGAAGGCGTATGTGGTGACTTTGTCAATCTCAAGATGATATCCCGGCTCAGTTTCTCGGAGGTATTCTTAGGAGTAGGATTTACTTGCGTGCGTTCATAAAAATGAGTATATGTGCGTATGTTACATAGACGGGGCGGAGAACCGGTGTCCTCTCCGTGCAGGGGGAGAGAGCCCACACGGCCTTGCCGGCATAGGGAGGTGGAAACTGGGTTATGGTCCTTTTGCCTTAGGGGGAGAGGGGGAGGGGGGAGCGCTTGACATAGACATAGGGGAGAGATGAAATCCATGCCGGGTTTCGGTCAATAATTAGCACTGTATGCTAAGTTTTGCTCGAAACCATCCTCGTCGTCACCAAAACCGCTTTGATCAGTCTGAGACACGAAAGGTACCTGGCTGGGTTCTCCTAGTTTTTAAGTTAACAGATCAATTTGTAATAAACTTTCGATACCGTGGTTTTCTCAAGAAAAGACATATATGATTCAGTCTTAATCAGTGGTTTTTGCTGCTTGGCATAAAGCCAGAGCCAGCTAAGTTAAAGCCAGAGCCAGCTACATTTTTTATCTGAAAAAGAGATTCCACTTGTCTGATGCCACTGTGCGTTTGTTGAAGTTCCTTGTTTTAATCATGCAACGCTATCACCAATACAAAATGCACACAACACATGGACTTGATTAAATTAATCTGCATGTTAGACTGTTACTCTGTTAGTACATCTATCCGCATTACATCAACCGTACCTAGCCCGGATCAAGGACCTGCTCTAGAGATCCCATTTCTCGAAGACATCGCCATGGAGGGCGCGGTCAAGTGCGACGCCAACTACGCGCCGCTCACGCCGCTAAGCTTCCTGGAGCGCGCCGCGCTCGTGTATGGCGCGCGCACGGCCGTCGTGTTCGGTGAGAAGGAGTACACGTGGCGCGACACGCGGGAGCGGTGCCTCGCCGGTGCGTCCGCGCTCGCGCGCCTCGGCGTCGGCCGCCGGGACGTGGTGGCGGTGCTGGCCGCCAACACGCCCGCGATGTACGAGCTGCACTTCAGCGTGCCGATGACCGGCGTGCGTGCTGTGTACGCTCAACACCCGGCACCACGCGGCCATGGTGTCCGTCTTGCTGAGCCACTCGGAGGCCAGAGTTTTCCTCGTGGAATCGCAGTTCCTCGCCGTCGCACGCGACGCCCTGGCGCTCCTCGCTGACGCCGGAGCGAGCCTGCCTCTCCTCGTCTCGATCGCCGACGGCGACGGCATCGGTAGCGATGGCGTGCCGGAGTACGAGGCCCTGCTGAGGAGCGCGCCGCGCGGCTTCGAGATCAGGTGGCCCGCCGACGAGTGCGACCCGATATCCCTGAACTACACGTCGGGGACGACGTCGCGGCCCAAGGGCGTCATCTACAGCCACCGCGGCGCCTACCTCAACACGCTGGCCACGGCGCTCGCCAACGAGATGCCGACCATGCCGGTGTACCTCTGGACCGTGCCCATGTTCCACTGCAATGGGTGGTGCATGGTGTGGGCCACGGCGGCGCAGGGCGGCACCAGCGTCTGCATGGCCGGGAGCTTGGCTCCCAAGACCGTCTTCGAGCACATCGTGCGGCACAGGGTGACCAACATGGGCGGCGCGCCCACGGTGCTCAGCATGCTCGTGAACGCGCCGGCGTCGGAGCAGAGGCCGCTGCCGGTCAAGGTGCGCATCTCCACGGGCGGCGCACCTCCGCCGCCGCACATACTGGCCAAGATGGACGAGCTCGGGTTCAACGTCGTCCACGGGTACGGCCTCACGGAGACGTACGGTCCGGCTACGCTGTGCGTGTGGAAGCCGGAGTGGGACGCGCTGCCGGCCGCCGAGCGCGCGCGGATCAGGGCACGGCAGGGCGTGCCGCACGCGATGCTGGAGGGCCTGGAAATCAAGGACCCTGCGACGATGGAGAGCGTGCCCTCCGACGGGCGCACCGTCGGCGAGGTGATGCTCCGGGGGAACACGGTGATGAGCGGGTACTACAAGGATGCGGCGGCGACGGCTGAGGCCATGCGCGGGGGGTGGCTGCGTTCAGGGGACCTCGGCGTGCGGTACCCCGACGGATACATCCAGCTCAAGGACCGGTCCAAGGACATCATCATATCGGGCGGCGAGAACATCAGCTCCATCGAGGTGGAGTCGACGCTGTTCGGCCACCCCGCCGTGCTCGACGCGGCGGTGGTGGCCAGGCCGGACGACCACTGGGGCGAGACGCCGTGTGCGTTCGTCACCCTCAAGGACGGAGCGAGCGCCACGGAGGCTGACATCATGGAATTCTGCCGGACACGGCTGCCGCGCTACATGGCGCCCAGGACGGTGCTCTTCGCTGAGCTGCCCAAGACTTCGACGGGCAAGACGCAGAAGTACCTGCTCCGTGAGAAGGCCAGGGCCATGGGAAGCCTGACTAAGCTGAGCACAAGCAAGCTGTAGCAATTTCTATGAGTTCCAAAGCAGTCTTGTAACTTCTGTTTTACTGTTAATCGCTATCCTGAATTTGCTATACCGCCTGAAAAAACATGTAGTTTCAGTCGCAGAAAGTCAATTTGAACGTTACGAGCAACTCCAACGGGGAGACCCAAACGGACGCGCGGTTTGTCCGCTTTTCGTCCGTTTGGGTCGGTCGAGCGGATGCTGGTATCCGGTTTTACAAATGGGTCGGCTAGTCCGTCCAACGTAGGCTTGGACGCAAATGGTCAGCGCGGATTTAAAAAAACAATAAATGCCCAAACAACGATGTTAAATATAATTAAACATTAAACGCCGGTCAAAGCCGGCCCAAGTCCACATAAAACTTAATTAAACATAATTAAAAAAACGCGGCCGCCTGCCGTCTGCATCTGGCGCCGGCCCTACGCATCGTCGTCCTCATCGTCGTCGGGGGCGGTGAGGTCGATGAGCTCCGGCGCCGGCCCAGCCCAAGGGAACGCGGCCTCCCACGCTTGAGCAGCGTCCTGCGCCGGCGCTGCCGACGGCGCAGGCTGACGCTCTGCCTCCCGCTCCCGACGCTCCGCCTCCTCCTCCTCCGCCCACCTGCGCTTCAGCTTCATCTGCTCCTCGGCCTCGCGGGCCTCCCTCGCCTGCGCCAGCGACCTGTGGTGTAGGAGGTACTTCTGCTCCTGCTCCTCTGTGCACTTAAGCAAGACGGGAGGCGTGGAGACCCACTCCCGGAGCTGGCCGGTCCACCGGTAGCGCCCAGGCTAGCGCTCCTCGGCCTCAACCTTGGGCTCGGGGAGCACCGGAGCGGCCGGCGGAGCTGGAGGAGCAGGAGGAGGAGGCAGGACGCAGTCGCCCGCCGCGGACAGCGCGAGGGCTTCTTCGAGGCCTACCCAGCGCGGCTCCTCTTCGCGCCTGCTCTCCTCGATGGCGTAGGCCGTTGCCTCCTCGAGGGCGGCCTGATAGGAGGCCTCCTCCTCCTGCTCCTCTGGCTTCACTTCAGGGGGCGGTGGAGGGATGGCCGGATCGAAGAGGACGCCGTGGAGGCGCTCCTGCTCGTGCTCGACGGCGAACCAAACCTCCCAGTTAGGGGAGTCGGCCGCGTACGTCGGATCGCGCCGCTGCTCCGGAGTGAGGAGCTCGCGCCGCCGGCGGACCTCCTCCGCGTGCGCGTGCGCAGACCGCGGCACTGCTGGGATGGGGATGCACTCGGGGTCCAGATGCCAACCATGGGGGAGGTTGACATCTGGGTACGAGAGAGCTTGCCTGTACTGCCAGTGCCACCGAGCTTGGTGGACTGGGATGTACAAACGCTCACGCGGTGGAGGGACGCGGCGAGGTGGCACTGGCGTCCGGGACGAGCTTGCGCCGGGGGTGAGCTTGCCCTTGCCCTTGCTGAAGAAGCCCATGACGGCCGCTAGCACTGGCTGACTGGCTAGGGTTTCGTGGTCGCCGCCGGGGGAGCAAGAGTGGCCAGATGTGGACGGGAAGGGGAAGTGGATGAGGCCAGCCCCGCCGCACGCTTCGGATTAAAAAGTACGACGACCGACAGCTTGCTGCCGCTGCCAGGTGGGCCTGATGTTGGTGGACGCGTTTAATACGACCGCGGGTGGTAGTTGTGCGGCCAGCATGTGGACCCGAGGGGGACGCGGAGAGGACGCGGGGCGCGTCATTCGTGTTCGCGTGGACGCATTTCAGGCGCATTTTTGGGCCGGAAATGGGTCCGCGCGGACACGAAGCGGACGCAAAATGGAAATGGGTCTCCGCGTTGGGCCACCGTTTTTGTCCGCGCGGATCCAAACGGACATGGGCGGACGAAATGGGTCCTCCCCTTGGAGTTGCTCTAACGGTACCTATCGGTGGACATCCCACCATCCATTAGTTGCTTTAAAATTTGAGTTGTGGACATCTAGTATTCCTTGATATTGACAGGAAAAGCATTGATGGACCTGCTCTCTCTCTTCTTTCAGACATAAACCCACCCTTTTATTTCATGTAAGCTATATTAAATCAATTTTATCAATTAAACTATAAGTTTCATTTTGAAATAATTTATATATTTAAACTCCTGGCGCCAAAACCTTTAGAACTAGACCGATCTTGGATACATTTCAAACACTTTTAAATTCCAACATTTCACATTTCATATGTAACACAAACCCATTTCACTAGAAAAATAGGCGAAAACCTATTTCAATAGAAATATGTCAAATCAACATATTTCATTAGAAACCTATATTGACCCAAATATGAAACTGAAATGACAAATTGTGAAACATATTATTTAGAAATGTGAAACCGTTTATTTCAAATGAGTGAAAGATGTTATTTGGAAAATGTGCAATTGAAATAGATGTATTTTTTTAAATAGTCCAGTGAAAAGTGAAATGTATTTTCTCAATTGTGAAATAGTAATCGGAGATATGAAATTATAATGCCTCTTTGTGAAATTGATTATTTGAAAATGTGAAATAATTTATTTCAAAAGAGTGAAATAGTTTATTTATCAAATGTGCAATTGAAATAGATGTATTTTGTGAAACAACCCAGTGAAAAGTGAAATGTAAAAGGTAAACTTGTGAAACTAATTGTTTGAAAATGGGTAACAGTCTTTTAGAAGAGTGAAATATGTTACATCAAAAATGTGAAATATACGTTCAAATTTAAATGTTATTAAAAATATTCAGATTTGGTCTCATTTTGAAGGTTTCGAAACAAAGAGTTCAAATATTAAAAAAGTTTCAAAAACGGATATATGACTTAAAATATATGGATGTTTTAAATTAGCTAAAGTGAAATAAAAGGTTGAATTTATTGCACGGGAGAAGAGAGAGATTGGCTCTGTCACATTGTTGTTAGTTCTGCATGTAATCTACACTGATGGTGGGGTAGCTGCTGAAATACCAATATCTTATAAACAGAGGAAACTTTTTTATACAATGCATAAGTATATATACGGTGCAAGGTGTCGCTAGCTGAATGGCTAGGCTGATGCTGGTACGTACCAGTACCGCTCAATTTTTCATTTCAGTTTCAGTCGAGTAATGCCTTTGGAGCACGGGCACATTGAGCCTATTTTCTCGAACTTAAAAAAACAATTTTTACGGCGTGAAATAATTGAATTTTTTTTTTGCGGGTAAAATAATTGAAAATTTTGTGTACTTGCACATATAGTAGTGCGGTGCAAATTTTCATCAATATACGTGCTTGCGGACACAAGAAAATAAAAATTTTAATGTTTTTTTGTTGATTTTGGAGTCGAACTTTTTTTTGTGCAACGTACAATACAATGTATTATTGAACTAAATTTAATATGTACTTAGACCCATGCATGCCTATTCATGTTTAAAAAATAAAAATAAAAAATACTTTTAGGAAATTTTTTTGCCACTCTAGAGTTTTAACATTTCACTTCTGTCACTCTTAGCTTTTGACAATTATCACAATTTTCATTCCGTGGCAAAAGCAAAATAATTTTATTTCACTTTTTTCACTTTTAGCTTTTGATAATTATCACAATTATCACTCTGCAAATTTTTTATTTATGCCACAAAATGACAATTGTGATAACTATCAAAAGCTAAGAGTGGCAAAAAAGTAAAATGTCAAAATCTAGAGTGGAATAAATTTTTTCGCAAAATCTAAAGTCGCAAAAACAAAATTTTCCCAAACTTTTAAGCACCATGTTTTAGGGGTTACTATTTATTGTGTACGTGCAATGCACATATTCCTCATGAAGCAAAACACATGTTTATCCTAGTCAATCGGTGGACATTCAACAAAAATAAATAAAAAAGTATAATGATGTACTGCTAAATATTACAAAAAAATAGATCATACTAATGCACTAATAGTGAACTAATTATTTTCTTTTGGCACATGAATAATGATTTAATTTGTTCTATTGAATGGAGGAGATTTCCTATACAGAGAAGAATCAAGACGTATGCAAACTTTCGATGCAAAAGGTATATGCTGAAACTTCCAAGGAACGTAGTTGCATTATATCGCTCTAGTATTCTTCCACAGACAAGGATATACATCCAGTTCCACGGAAGGAAATTTGGTTTGTGCATACATAACATATAGTATTATTCCAGTTTGCACCAGCTAAAAAAGATATTTAAATACTCCAATAAACCAATGTATTCTATATATGCAGAGGATTCGCTAGAGTTGAGCACATAGGAGAGTGGGTGCCACACGGATGTTCTCATTCGGTGATCCGATGTCGATGAAGCAAGTGGATCTGAGCGGGCGGAGCAAACATGAGCGCCCCGGAAGGTGTTGCTCAAGTTGTACATAAGCGATGGACACATGCGGATGGAGACACTACTGGAATTCAGTTATTTGCCGTCAGCCAGCTTTTTGCCGTCGGCTGGCGGACGGCAAAGAAAGTGTATGCCGTCAGCTGGCCAAACCCGGACGGCAAAGAGCAGGCTGACGGCAAAGACACCGTTTGCCATCTGCCAAGGATTTGCCGTCAGCCAGCGGACGGCAAAGAGCCAGAAGGCACACGCCAAAGAACCCATTTGGGCCCCACTGGCCCTGTGGGGGTGGCGGGCCGTATGCAGGCTCTTTGCCGTCAGCCTGGGGCTTTTTGCCGTCTGCCAGCAGACGGCAAAGGCGCCCTATACCTAACGGCGTCAACGGCAACCCCGCCCCTTTCTCTTTCATTCTCTCTCTCCCTCTCACCCCCGCGCTGCGCCGCCCCGCCCCACCGCTGCCCCGCCGCCCCGACGACCCTGCGCCCCTGCCCACCGCCGCCCCTGCGCCCCTGCCCCCCGCCGCCCCTGCCCCCCACCGCCCGGCCGCCACCGCCGCCCCTGCCCCCCCGGACGCCTCCGACGACCCTGCCCCCCGCTGTCGCGACGCCCCCCGACGCCCCTGCCACCCGTCGCCAGGCCGCCACCGCCGCTGCGGCGCCGCCGGCCGCCACAGCCGCCCCCGGCGTCCCTGCGCCGCCCCCGTCCACCGCCGCCCCCGTCCACCGCCGCCCACGCCGCCCCCGCCGCCCCCCGCCGGTGAGTACCACCGCCGGCCGCCCCCTTTTTTTTCATTTTTTCTGTTTTTTATTTCGGTTAATTTAGTTAGTTTATAATTAGGTTAGTTTTATTAGTTTATTAGGTTAATTAGGTTAGTATATTACTTTATTAAGTTAGTTTATTAGGTCAATTAGGTTACTTAGTTAGGTTAGAAGAAAAAAAGAAGAAAAGAAGAAGGAAAAAAATGAAAAAGAAAAAAGGAAAAGAAGAAAAGAAGGAAAAGAAGAAGGAAAAGAAGAAGGAGAAGAAGAAGAAGAAGAACAAGAAGAGGAGGAGGAGGAGGAGGAGAAGGAGGAGAAAAAAGAAGAAGAAGAAGAAGAAGAAGAAGAAGAAGAGGAAGAAGAAGAAGAAGAAGAAGAAGAAGAAGAAGAAGAAGAAGAAGAAGAAGAAGAAGAAGAAGAGAGGACCTCCGACCCCCGACGCCACTGACCCCCGACGCCACCGACCCCCGACGGCACTGACCCCACTGAACCCCGACGCCACTCATGAACCCCAACGCCACTGACCCCCGACCCCCGACGCCACCGACCCCCGACGGCACTGACCCCACTGAACCCCGACGCCACTCATGAACCCCGACGCCACTGACCCCCGACGCCCGACCTCGACGCCACTGACCCCACCGACCCCCGACGCCACCGACCCCACTGAACCCCGACGCCACTCATGAACCCTGACGCCACTGACCCCCGACCCCCGACCCCACCGACCCCCGACGCCACCGACCCCTGAAGCCTACTGTTGACCGGGAAGGTGCTTTTCGGCCTTCCAGAGGCCGACGGGGTCATAGTTTTGTAAATTATGAGTTAGGTCACATATTTTCCGATTTTGTTATAAAAAACATCATATTTGTGTTGATCGGGTGGATTTCAATGTGCAGTTGTTCGACGACCTCCCCGTGCGTTGGACGAGCTCCACCCCTGCGTTCGTGGGTGAGCACAAATGACTTCTCCTCCTCCCCCTTAATTTGCTCTGTTCCGGTCTTCGTGCCGATGAAACGTGCTAGCTATAGGTGTCTTCAATCATCAGTATGCGTGACCAGTATGCGTCTCCCGTTCGAAAGGGCGACATCTATAAATATGCATGTCTTTGCATATTTATAACCGTCGTCCTTTCGAATTGTCCAACGTTATCCATGGATAGCCCGAGTATGTGTAGATTGGGTTCGTTTTCCCATATGCTCTGCTCCGGATCCTATGCAGAATTTCGTCAGTGCCTCCCTGTTGTTCTCCGGGTACACATCCTCTCTGCTTATTGCCGAGACGTGTATTAGGAGAACAGCGGGGAGGTGCTATCGAAATTTTGCGCCGGATCCGGAGCAGTGCATGGGAAAACGAACCCAATCTACACATACTCGGGTGGGATTAGGACCTATCTTAACCTATTAGCGTGTATGTTGCATGGACGTAATAAAACTGACAAACTTGATTAACTGATGAATATATATGCTGAATTATATATATATTTCTTGTGTGTCCAGTAGCTAGGCAAGATGACTGATCGTGCGTGGATGTACACCGGTCACACCAGTTAGAAAGACATGACCAAAGAATGGTTAACAAATACCAAGGGGTTTGTAAGAGCCGCATTTGCAAATGGCCAGGAAAAAACATGGTGTTGGTATTCAATTTTATTATTCATGTCGGTATTCAATTTTATGTTGTACTAATTTCGTTTACTATTTGTCATGGCAGTTGTTGAAAGATGGTGAGAAAGGGTCGAGAGCACTCTGCGGCTCCTTCGTCGGAGGGTGGTGGGATGGGTACTTCCATTCCTGCCGACTCTCTCCGGAGAGCGTTGCTCTCTAGTCTGCATACACCGGTGGCCGCTTCTTCGTCGACCCCCGTGAGAGGAGGTCGGGGGAAGAAGAGAGGTAGTAGAGGTGGGAGAGGAGGCCGCGGCAAAGGTAGGGTGGCTGCTACGCCTTCCTCGCCGCGACCCCCAGCTGATTCACCCGAGCACAAGACTGCTAGGGTGGACCCGTCTGAGGACGAGGCTACGCGGACTTCGGTCCACGACCCTCGGGTCGACGAGCCTTCGACCTAGAAGACTCCTGGCCCAGAGGCTTCGTCCCACGAGACTCCGGAGCAGAGTAGGGATGAGGGCACGTCCCGGCAGACCCCATGGGATACCTGGCCGGAGGAGCCTAGTGGTCATGCTGATGGTGGCGGGGATCGTTTTTCTGATAGCGACAAGGAGGTGGCTGAGGGGGCCACCGTCTACCAGCGTGGTATGACACGGCTCCCGCCCGTGCCGGCGACCCGCGAGCTGAGGTGGTTGATTAGGCCTGATAGGGAGAGGTAAGTGCATGTACTCTTTTTTAACCTTTTGCCTTCACGTTTTTTCAAATATCTAATGTGTTGGCTTTGTCATACTGCAGGGGTTGGCATCAACCCAAGGATGCCTGCAGGCCCAACAGCATCCTTGGTGTCCTTGTCAGGCAAAACTTCTCGGGGTTTGTCACGTTGCCCGGTGAGGGTCAGGTTCCAGAGTTAGGACTGACCTGGGAGCACTACTTGGCTGCACCGGCCCCGCCCGAGGAGAGGATCGACGGTGTTTTGTGCCACACGAGGGCGGAGATGGTGATCAGACAGTTTTGGGTAATTTCTCCTTTACACAATTAAAAATCAACAATAGCTAGTTATTGTACTAATAAGTGTTGTCTCGTTTGATTGCAGACCTTCTACAGGTGTCAGTAAGGATACGAGGAGGCCACGGCAAAGGTTATCGATCAGCAATGCAAGCGCCTACTGCAAAACTTTCGGCACGAGGCTCGGGTGCAGGCTGTTCGAGACTACCACTAGTAGAAAACGGCCCATTTGTCCCGGTTCCAGAGGCCCATTTGTCCCGGTTCTGGAACTGGGACTAAAGGGTCGGGACTAAAGCCCAAAACCTTTAGTCTCGGTTCGCTTACGAACCGGGACCAAAGGGGCTCCACATGGCCACTGCGGTGAGCCTAGGTAGGAGGACCTTTAGTCCCAGTTGGTCACACCAACCGGGACCAAAGGGCATCCATGCGTCAGCATCTGGCAGGAGCTGGGGTTTTTGTTTTTTTTTGAAGGGGGGGGGGGGTGGGGGGTTTTGAAGGGTTAATTTAGGGGTTTCATATTGTGTTAGCTAGCTAATAGAGAGAAGTGTCCTCTCTTTCTCCGTGCTTGGTCGATGCTAGCTACTATACATATAGAGAGAACTCGACGCTAGCTAATAAGAAAATGAAGGAAACCATTAATTACACAAGATCGTCATGCTGAACATATATAGAGAGAAGTGACATCTCTTTCTCCGTGCTTGGTCGAACAACAAGTTTTCGTATATCTATCCAACCGCTACTACATATATACAATATAACATCTTTTACAATCCCTAACATCATCTACCTAAGATCCAATCACAAATCCACATGGTATTCTCCGTCTTTAGGTATGACGTGGTCAAGAAAGAATCCCGCCAATTCCTCTTGAATTGCTCGTATGCGATCATGTGGTAGGAGTTCATCCCGCATCTGCCAGATCTAATTTAAAGAAGGGGGTCAATACATGCATATATATATGAATAAAACTCAACACAATTGATGGTAATATATAAAATAAAATTGTGAATATTATTTACGTACTTCAAATTGTTTGTCAGAGAAGCCCCGCTCAGAGGTCGAGTGGCGAATGAACTCGCATACGTAGTATGCACATAAAACAGTCCCTTCTTTCTGGTACAAGCACTTTACAAGAATAGAGTTCAATCAAACTGATAAGCAAGCATGGTAATGATATATTGATGAAAATTTGAATCAATTAGAGATGCGCGGAACTAGCTAGAACTACTTACTTTGGGGTGCGTAAATCACAACTCTTTGTTTAGACCGGGAACCTTTCGGGTGAACTTCTTCCAAACCCTGCCAGGCAAAGAAAATGATTACTTGATATCAGGAAATTAACGAAAGTTGCATGCCGATATGGTCCCGATATTGACTGAACTTACTTCTTGAGCATTGCAGTCATGTCCGCATAATTCTCGGGATCTTTACGTCTCGAGTCTAAGACAGTTACTAATGCCCCGTCAAACTTAATGGATAGCAGAATAAAGTGGAAACTGCGCACGCATATATAACTCATCAATTACATTACTTAACCTCGAGTAAGCGAAACCGAGTATACAGAGAAGACAGCAACACTCACTTGAAGTTGTAAGGAAAGAGTATTTCCCTTTTGTTTTGATGTATAAGGAACGACTTTAGCAAGTTCTCCTCGGTCTCTTTGATTGAGTTTTGTACCATCCATTCATTTACGGCATCTGGGCTAATGAACCCAACGTCGAAGATTCCTGCTTTTTTGCATTCGACGATCTTCAATCTGCATAATATAGTGAGGATAATTATATATACATGCAATGAACGAGCTGAGCTAGAGACTTAACTATAGAAGTAATACTTACAGACAGTAGGAAGTCATGAGTTGTTTGTCGAGGGCCAGTTGATTGTATAACTGAAATAACTCCACAAATTCAATAGGCATCACGGGAAGTCCAATGAATTCGTGCTCTGGTTTCACTGCCACATACATAGTGTCTCTCCCAGACTCCCTGCAGGTTTTCAGGTACCACTCATGCAATTTGTACATCATCGTTGTTAGAGGAGGATGAGCAGGTTTGACGAGAGGCTTCCCGTGCACGTATTTATATTCTTCTTTTGTTACCTCAGCCATTTGAAAAATTACATCATCCCCCAAGTAATCACCAGGATTGGTACCGGGCACCATCCCCGGATGCTTAGCGACGATATCGCTAGACACCTTGAGCGGGGGGCACGATTGCTTCTCCTGTTCGCCGAGCTGGGGAATTGTTTTCCCACTTCTTCATTCTGCTAACCTTGCATCACTGGAAGTACTTCCCGACCGCCGCACTTCTTCATATGTCTTTTTAAGAATGCGGACATAGTTGGAATCCGGCGGAGGCGGTGGTGGTCGCTTCAGGGCATCGATAGTGCGCTTCACTTTCACCGGATCTAGCTTCTCCTTCGGAGGTGGAGTTTTTTTTGCAAAATGGTCCCTCACTTGGGCACGACATATGTCCTCGTTTTCCTTCTCAGTCCTCTCATATGGTAACTTTTCCAGAGGCTTGAGAGATGGACCGTATCTGAATTGCCTCCCGCCTCTGCTTGTACTGCTAGCCGCCGGAGCGGCAGCGTCTCTCTTCCGTCGTTGCTGATGAGGCGGAGAAGGAGGCGGAGTGCTCCGACGCGCCGGAGGAGCCGGAGCGGCGGCGTCTGTCTTCCGCCGTTGCCGACGAGGCGGAGGAGGAGGCGGACTACTCCGATGCACCGGAGTAGGCGAAGGAGGAGGCGGAGTGCCCTCACACGTCGGAGGAGCCGGAGAAGGAGGCGGAGTGCCCTGATCACTCGCCGGAGGAGGAGGAGGAGGAGGAGGAGGAGGCGGAGTGCCCTGACTCGCCGGAGGAGGAGGAGGAGGCAGAGGCGTCCAGTTTGGAAGCTTGATGTACTCCTTCTGCCATAGACATGTACTCCTCAGAGCACGAACCAGCTGATTCTCCCCTTCACCAGTAGAGTGGTCAAGCTCGAGCTCCTCAAATCCCTCCATTACTTCATCCACCATCACAACAGCATAGCCATGTGGAATCGGAAGGTAGTGAAAAGTTCCGTTGGGTTGAGGAGGTGCAACAGAGCCGACAGCCGCCTTGAAAGTGAGGTTCCGGCATTTCTTCATAAGCTCGCAATGTTGAGCCTCCGTGATAGTATCCACGGGGTAGCTAGGAGCCGTGAAGTCAGGCTGAACGGGCTCCGTGGAAGCCACGCTGCCTCTCCGGTGAGATGGCGGGGTAGCTTCCGGGGTAGCTTCGTGCCGCTGAGATGGTTGGCCGGCAGCTCGCTGGCTCTCAGCTTCCTCTAGATTTTGTAGTCTTGCATTGAGCTTCTGCATGTCGCTCAGCTCCGCTTTCCTCTTTCTCTCCCGGCTTCTATAACCGCCTGCATCGGGAAACCCAACCTTCCACGGAACGGAGCCTGGTGTGCCTCGTGTTCATCCAGGGTGCTCAGCATTCCCTAGGGCCCCAGTCAGCTCGTCCTTCTCTCTGTCGGGAATGAACGTCCCTTCCTGCACTGCGGTGATATACTTCTGAAGCTTCTTGATGGGTATTGCAAGTTGCTCGTCCGTCCAACGGCACTTCCCTGTTTCAGGGTCCAAAGTTCCCCCAACCCTGAAGAACCAAGTCCTTGAACGGTCTGGCCAGTTCAATGTCTGTGGTTCGACCCCTTTAGCAATCAGGTCATTCTCAGCTTTGTCCCATAACGGCCGGGCTTTGAGGTAGCCACCTGACCCCGTGTGATGGTGATACTGCTTCTTTGCAGCATTGTTCTTGTTTGTCTCTGACATTTTCTTACTCTTGTCCGATGTCTTGTAGGCCACAAATGCGGGCCAGTGATCTCTTATCTTCTGAAATCGGCCGATGAATTCTGGAGTCTTCCCTTTGTCGACAAACTTTGATTTCAACTCATTCTTCCACCTCCTGAATAGATCTGCCATCTTCTTAAGAGCACACGCCTTGACCAGTGGCTCTATAATTGGCTTATTCGGATCCTCCTCTAGTGGTAGGGTGAAATTTGCCTTCAGCGCGGTCCAAAGATCATCTTTCTGTCTATCGGTGACATAATCACCTTCAGGGACGTCGTCGTCCTTAGGCTTATTCCATTGCTTGATGCTGATCGGGATGTTGTCCCTAACAATAGCTCCGCACTGAGCAGAAAATGCGTCCTTGGTCCGCTTGGGTTCAATCGGTAGGCCATCGTCCGCGAGTGCTGTGATCGTGAACCTTTCATCCTTGCGTAACCTTCTCTTCGAGCCTCGTCTCATTACCGAAGTTTGGCTCGATCCGGAGGGCTATAAAAGAAGAAAGAAGAGTTAATATATGTACATACCAAAACAATTAATGCATCAATTAGCTAGTCAGCACAGGCTTAATTAATATATATACCTCGTCGGACTTTGCAACAGCTCCCTCCTCCGTTCGGTCACCGGAGCCGTCATCATGGTCTCCTTCTTCCTCCGGCATTCGGTCACCGGAGCCATCATGATCATGTCCTTCCTCCTCCATTGTTCGATCACCGGAGCCATCATCCTCTCCTTCCAGACCATCGGTGTCGTTGAGAAACGACAAGACATCACGTCCGGCGAGGATTATCTCCCCCAACAACTGTTCTTGTTCCAAGTCTCTTTGATCCATAGTTTCTGCAAATATTACAACATGGCAATTAATATACAAACATGAATGTCCGACGTCCGGACCGCCTCTCTCATGAATGTCAAACAAGGGATTCTCTTAACCTTTAAGGGATTTAACAAAATGGCGCCATTCTGGATGTGCATAAAATGGTCCATATTTTTCCTGATCTCATCTAACCTTCTATATGTCACGTTGTCTAGTGTCAAAGGATTCAAGAAAACAATGGCTTCATCATTAGCCGGAAGTAACAGGCGCATAATGGTACGAAGCTCTCCAAAATTGTTTTGGAACGGAGTCCCGGATAGGATAATTAATTAGCTTTTTGGTACGAAGTTCAGCAAGAGCCTTCCGAATGTCGCTATTTGGAAGGCCTTTGCTGAAATTCGTACCAAAAAGCAAATTATTCTATCTGGAACTCCGTTCCAAAACAACTTTGAAGAGCTTCGTAGCATCATACGCCTGTTACTTCCGGCTAATGATGAAGCCATGGATTTCTTCAATACTTTGACAGACAACATGACATATAGAAGAATATATATATAGATGAGATCAGAAAAAAATTGGATCAACTTGTGCACATCCATAATGGGGGCATTCTTGATAAATCTATGCTACCGGAGTTTTCTATATGAACAAGTTATCGGCGAGGGGGTAGACGACAACGACGCTCACCCCTCATGTCCGACGTCCGACGTCCCCCCTCATAACTAACTCAATGTAATGCAACGATCTCAACGTCGGAATCATCGTCTACCGGGAACGAACAACACCGACAATCAGAGAAATGAACACATTCAATGTAATGCAACAAACACGATGTATGCTATGGCATGTTAAAGCATTGAATTGACCTAGTGCAATAGATAGTCATATTAAGTGAAGTGGAATTCAAATATATGCTAAATTCCAACTTCAACACTATTTATTACTTTATCCTAATCATGAAATGTCCTACTTGGGGATGTTAACTTGCTCAAACATGCATGAACATGGCATAAACAGATTAATTGGATTTTTCTGATCATTTTTCATATATAATTTATTTTCATCTGAGTTACGGTTGAATTTCTATGATTTTTTCAAAGTTTATAACATTTTCTGGAAATTCCTGAATTATTTTGTTACTAGAAATTCAATTAATGCATCAGCAACACGTCAGCATTGCGTCAGTAACACGTCAGCACCCGCGGCTCGTCGCCGGCGAGGCCTGAGACGGTGGAGGTGCTCGGGAACGGTCCTTCGGTGACCAAAATGACGACGGAGAGGCTTCGCGGGGAGCTGGGACTCGCGCGCGTTCATCTGTGCGGTCGGCTTCACCGGAGGTGGCCGGAGCTGAGCACAGTGATGACGGAGGCGGTGACCGGAGCTCGGCCTCGAGCGGGTCCGGGGCTACAGAGCACGGGGAGGCTTGCCGAAGGGCTCTACGGCGTCCTGGCGTCACAAGGAGCACAACCGTGCCACGACTGCAAGCGGCAGAGCTCGGGAGCATGAGGCCCGGCAACAATGGCGACGGCCGGAGCTCGGCCTCGATGGGGACGGCGGCTAGAGGACGAAATCAAGCACGGTACTAGGGGGAAAGAACTAGGGGGTCACCGCGAGTCCGGAAGAGGCGATGGCGACGGCGAGGGCGAGGGCGACGGCGAGGCGACGGTGAGCACGACGGGGGCGGCAGGCGAGGGCAACGACGGCGAGCGACGACGGGGGCGGCGGGCGACGACGGGGGCGGCAAGCGACGGCGACGACGGGGGCGGCGGGCGGCGGCGACGGCTGGGGCGACGGCGGCCGGGCAGCCTGGCATCGTCGATTTCGTCGGCGTCGTCGGGGGCGAGATGAGAATGCTGAAAATTCCTAAGTGTTGGCTTATATATGGAGAGCATTGGTCCCGGTTGGTGGCAGCAACCGGGACTAAAGGGGTGCATTGGTCCCGGTTGGTACCACCAACCGGGACCAAAGGTCAGTTTTCAGCAGCCCAAAGGGCAGGAAACAGGGACCTTTGGTCCCGGTTGGTGCCACCAACCGGGACTAAAGGGGTGCATTGGTCCCGGTTGGTGGCACCAACCGGGACCAAAGGGTTGTGCTGCCGGGGGCCAAATTTTTAGTCCCACCTCGCTAGCCGAGAGAGCTCGAGAGTGGTTTATAAGCGCTGCTGCGCACACCCTCTCGAGCTCCTCTCAACTGCAGGCCTCCGGGCCTAATCTGTCACTGCCTGTGGGCCTATTGGGCCTTCTGCGGGCCTGAATCCTGGCCCAACAAGCTGGCTGGGTTTCTAGTCGTATTCAGGCCGTGGTGGCCCAGTAGGTGGCATTTTTTTAAAAAAAATTCTAGTTTTTTGTTTTGTTTTTTGCTTTATTTATTTTATTTTGTTCCTACTTACTGTTTTTCAGTGATTCTTTTTGCTTTTAGGTCACAAAAATTATAAACTTTCTGTTAGTGCCATTAGTTTTCAAATTTGAATAGTTTAAATTTGAATTTTTTGAAATTTGTGTGAATCACTAGTTTGTGAATAACTTTACTAAAAAAATAGATTTTTGAGTGATTCTTTTTCCTGCTATTTAATATTACTGTGTTTTATCATTATATTCAATTTGGTAAGTTTTCGGTTATTTTAAATGTCTGTTTTAATCAAAAACATATTTGGTTATTTTAGTTTGGTATTAAAGTTTCTAACAAAAAATTTCTTTATGAAAATTCTTTTTGCTATTAATGTTTTGAACAAAAAATTCTTTGATAATTTTAGTTGCATAAATTTTATATAATTTTAGTTTAAAAAATACTAGAGGTTTATAAAAGCTTTTTAGTTGATTCCTTTTGCTATTAGAGTTTTATAAAAGCTTTTTAGTTGATTCTTTTTGCTATTGAAGAATATTATAGTTTTGTTTTAGTTGATCATAACAGAATATTTTAATTGATTATTTTTAGTTAATTCTTTTTGCTATTAGAGGTTCATAAAAGTTTTCTAGTTCATTCTTTTTGCTATTAGTTCATTCTTTGAGCTAAATGACCCTGAAATTGAAAAGCACTACAAATGAACTCTGAAAAGGTTGAAAGTTGGCATGGTATCATCATTTCACCCACATAGCATGTGCTAAAAAGTTGAGAGGGTTACGTCAAAAACTGGATGCACTTCGTGTACAAAATGGATAATCTCTTTCGAAGTATCAGGGTTTCGGATGAAAACTCATCTGTTACAAAGGGATTTCATTTTTTTGAACTCATTTGAACTCCAGACTATTTGTCTGTTCAAAATGCACCATTCAAAGCCACATCATCAATTTTCAACCCTTTCTGACTTCATTTGGTATTTTTCATGCATTTACTGATTTTTTGAGCTAAATGACCCTGAAATTGAAAAGCACTACAAATGAACTCTGAAAAGGTTGATAGTTGGCATGGTATCATCATTTCACCCACATAGCATGTTATAAAAAGTTGAGAGGGTTACGGCAAAAACTAGATGCACTTCGTGTACAAAATGGACAATCTCTTTCGAAGTATCAGGGTTTCGGACGAAAACTCATCTGTTACAAAGGGATTTCATTTTTTTGAACTTATTTGAACACCAGACTTTTTGTGTGTTCAAAATGCACCATTCAAAGCCACATCATCAATTTTCAACCCTTTCTGACTTCATTTGGTATTTTTCATGCATTTACTGATTTTTTTGAGCTAAATGACCCTGAAATTGAAAAGCACTACAAATGAACTCTGAAGAGGTTGATGTAACACCCTGGATTTTGCCCATTTCTTTTTCTTTTGATTTTGGTCTGGTTTTGCTTTTCCGTGGCTTGGTAGTCTTGGAACCTGGAAGGATCATCCTTGATTTCTCTTCCCTAGTGGCTTTTCAACCTCTAGCCCATCCCAAGACCCTGTCATTTCCATATTGAGCCTATCCCAATATTCTTTTCTTGGGAATATTCCTTTTTCTATTAAAGGAATAACCCTATTTGCTCTGGGTTGTGAACCAACCCATATTTCCATCATTCCAAAAATTCCCAAATAATTCTCATAAATCCTTTGGATCATATATTCCTCAAATATGTCAAAATCTTTCCTTGCCATGTTCAAAAATCTTCCTCCAATATTCCTTTTCCTATTCTGTCCCTGGTGGCAGTTTGTGAAGCAAGTGCCATTTGTCTTGGCTTTCTTGCTCTCAAACTTTTTGGGGACATTTTCCTATCTATATCATTGTTGCATGCCAAAATTCAACTCAATTTGGCTATCAAATATTTCTTGGCAAATTTCCAAAGTTTCTGATCCAAGGGAAGCTTTGTGAAGCAAGTGCTAGCTAAGAGTATGCCAATGAGTTGAAATTTTGCAGGCACCTTGATATGCCCAAATCATGGCTCTCCTCAAGATTTCATCATCATCCTATCTTTTATGTGACCTCAGCATCAAATCTTTGTTTCTGGTCATATTTTCCTGTTGTGAAGCAGCTATATTTTATATTGCTTCATAATTGCTGAAAATTTACCAGAGCATTCTCCTATCCTTATAATCTATCTCCTCCAAATTTGGCCTCATTTAATCTAGCCATTATTCCTCAGGAATTTCTCTAAGATTCTGGTCAGAGAGGACCATTATGAAGGAAGTACCATGTGTGCTCATGCAAATGGTATGAAATTTTTTATGGAACTCTCATATGACCAAATCATCATCCTGTGCCCATTTTCAGCTTAAGGAAACACTGTATGTGAGTGCCACATCCTGCTTTCCCTTCTAGACCAGATTGGTCAGTTGCAAAGCAACCCCATTAAATCTTGGTCTTCTTCCTCTCAAATTCTCCAGATTTGTAGTCCTTCCTTCCCTGAATCTCCCAGACATCTTTGTTGGTTCTTATCTCCTCTCTGTTCAACTTTGTGGAGTGGTCAAGTTTGCAACAGCAAACTTCAGGTGATCTCCCCCATCCATTCTTGGATTATTCTGCTGATCTATCTCTTCAGAGGGACCCCTGCTTGTAAGGACTTTCTTCTAGACATCGTGTTGCATGCCAGAGTGCACCATGGGTGCCAGCTCACGCGGTGACCATGCGTTTGACATGCCATGTGCGCGCTCTGTGCAGTGGAGCCCTCGGGGTCGTCCGTTTCCTCGCTCCCCCGATGTCTAGCCTTGTCCAACAAGCTCGTCCTCGTCGTCTCCTTCCTCCTGGACCCCTCTCCCCCTCCCGTCCCATCCTCGCCGCTCCGCGACGAGCTCCGCTCTGTTCTGCCCGTGGCCGCCGTTGGCGTCTTCTCCGTCCCGAGTCTTCCCGAGCTTCCCCGAGTGCGCCTGAGCCCTATCCGACCCTCCATGATCTCTCGGGAAGCCTCTCCCTTCCTCTAGGCGGACTCCCGAAGCTCCGGCGCACGGCGCACGCGTCGCCGCGGCCGTGGTCGAGCCCGGTGTTGCCCCGCCTATATAAAGGCCTCCCGAGCCCTTCCAAGCATCCCATCGCCCTTGCGGCACTCCTCTTCCCCTCCTCAGCCCCTTCCCCGAGCTCAAAGAGGTCTCTGCTCCTCCAATGGCCGCCATGACCGCCGGTCCTGCTCGGCTAAATTGGCATAATGCCGGCCCTCTCTCCCTCCCATTTCATCACCAGGAGATTCCCCAGAGCCCGGCGAACCTTCCCTCCCCCTTGCTTCGTCCCCGGAGCAGCCGTGGCCTCGCCCCCAACTCCGGCCGATGGCCCTGTCCGCGGGAGCTCGAGCCGTCGCCGTCTCGCTCCTCCTCGACAGCCATGCCTGGGCCAGGCGGACGCGGCATCTCCTCCCGAGCCCGCTAGTGGCCGGACCTCGGCCAAAGGTGGCCAGTGGCGCCGGTGCAAGCGCCGGCTCGAGCTCGGTCGATCTCCCCGGCCTCCAGCGTCGAGAGGTTGAAGGAGGAGGCAGAGGAGAGAGGAAGGTCAACGCGGGCCCCGCCTGTAAGTGGCTGTTGGCCCGGGCCCGCCAGTTTAAGTGGAAGCTTACTTTCAGTTTTACGCTTTCTAATATTGAAAGCGTATTTCCTGAGAAGGCGCTTCCGGTTATAGCCGCCAGGGGCCTGTCTGCGAATATAATATTTGCAGATTGGTCCCTATGCTTCAAACGGCTATAACTTTTTGCTCGGGACTCCAATCGAGGTGATTCCAAAGCCCTCGTCTTCGTCTCGTCGAGCCCGTCATGATGGTACCATTTCCATAATGCCTTGACATAGTGGAAATGACCCTTCTGCCCTTGTCCGTAAACAGTCCCTCTCCGAGAGAGAACTGTTTCCGGCAGTCCTTCCGCGGCATTTCCGCACTCCTTCCCGGTGGATCCTTCATCTCCAGGCAAGCCAGGACACCCATTCCATGAAGTATTTCAATAGCATTACATATTTAACTGAATTGCTTGCATTTACCAATGGATTACTTTCATTTACCTGCTATATGATAATTCACAGTAATTAATTTAAATGCCTAGTTGCTGCCATCCTAAGTATTGTGATGAACCACTTTATTGGCTAAATGATTTTAGTGGTTGATCTTGAGTCACCTGTCCGGGCATATTCGTGCAACCACATTTGCCGGTATGGGACGACCCTGACCTGGTCTGACTGCGTGATCTTTCACCGGTACCACCAAAGAGGGAATGTTAGGCGCGGCGTGCTACCCTGGCCCGGTAAGCGGCGATAACCTTGTGGGCCCAGTTGAGTTTGTGCCGGCGTCCCCGTTTGGGACAGTTTAGTTGGCCACGACGGTGGCAGGTGTCATGAGGACACAGGGGCCACCCAAGGCTGACCTCCGAGGGAGGAAAAGTGCCGGTGGTACGATGAAAGGGTCACGGGTCAGGCAGGTTTTGTTGAAGCAACGCTGGTCCACCCGAATGGGATCACGAGGCCAGGTGCTTCATGGTGTGGGTAAAGTGTACAACCTCTGCAGAGTGTCAAATCTATTCGAATAGCCGAGTCCACGGTATTGGACAGCCCGTCCAGACCTCAGTAGTTGGTCAACCAGAATAATGAGGTTAATGATGGAAGAACTCGTATTGTGATCGGAAGTACTCAGTGAGTATTCCGAGGGTTGTGGGACAACCCAGAAGAGAGTAAGTGGATGACTGGTAACAGTAAGTGGAGCACTTAAGTATTTAATATGATTTTTGCCATGCTATTGTTTGCTGCATTGTTTGGTTGTCTTGAGCTTGCGAGTACATTCAAAGTACTCACCTGGCGTATTATGCCAGTTTGCAGGTCATGCCATGATTGCTTGCTTGCCGTGGATGTCGAGCTTGCGAGCTAGGATGCGCGTTCCAGCCAGAGTCCCTGCGGAGTGGAGTCCATCACCGCAGTCGTTGTTCCGCTGCCGAGTGTTACTCCGCCTCCTCAGGTTGTTCCGCTGTTAGCATAGAGCTGATGTGTTCTATGCCAACAGTGCCGTATTCCAGAAGACTTGTCCTTGGGATGGAATACGGGGCGTTCCGGTCTTCTCTGAGCCGGGGTGCCACAGTTGAAAGTTGGCATGGTATCATCATTTCACCCACATAGCATGTTATAAAAAGTTGAGAGGGTTACGGCAAAAACTGGATGCACTTCGTGTACAAAATGGACAATCTGTTTCGAAGTATCAGGGTTTCGGACGAAAACTCATCTGTTACAAAGGGATTTCATTTTTTTGAACTTATTTGAACTCCAGACTTTTTGTGTGTTCAAAATGCACCATTCAAAGCCACATCATCAATTTTCAACCCTTTCTGACTTCATTTGGTATTTTTCATGCATTTACTGATTTTTTTGAGCTAAATGACCCTGAAATTGAAAAGCACTACAAATAAACTCTGAAAAGGTTGAAAATTGGCATGGTATCATCATTTCACCCACATAGCATGTTATAAAAAGTTGAGAGGGTTACGGCAAAAACTGGATGCACTTCGTGTACAAAACGGACAATCTCTTTCGAAGTATCAGGGTTTCGGACGAAAACTCATGTGTTACAAAAGGTATTTCATTTCTTCACATGTAACTGCAATGATATAGTTGTGGAGAGAAAGTCTTCACTTTTTCTTCGCTTGTGTCCTTTGCTTATTGCGCCGTAACCATGGATAATCCTCATCGTTTAACAGTGTGCTTGGGTCAGCCTTGATTTTGAAGGGAGGAATTTCATGAAACTTTTCATAATCTTCAGACATGTCTGTCTTGCCCTCCAATCCCACGATGTCTCTTTTTCCTGAAAGAACTATGTGGCGCTTTGGCTCATCGTATGATGTATTCTTTTCCTTATCTTTTCTTTTTCTCGGTTTGGTAGACATGTCCTTCACATAGAAAACATGCGCCACATCATTGGCTAGGACGAATGGTTCGTCTGTGTACCCAAGATTGTTCAGATCCACTGTTGTCATTCCGTACTGTGGGTCTTCCTGTACCCCGCCTCTTGACAGATTGACCCATTTGCACTGAAACAAAAGGACCTTGAAATCATGTCCATAGTCAAGTTCCAATATGTCCACTATGTAACCATAATATGTGTCCTTTCCCCTCTTGGTTGCTGCATCAAAGCGGACACCGCTGTTTTGGTTGGTGCTCTTTTGATCTTGGGCGATCGTGTAAAATGTATTCCAATTTATCTCGTACCCTTTGTAAGTCAATACAGTCGAAGATGGTCCCCTGGCCAACGAGTACAGCTCATCAGAAACAGTGTTGTCACCCATGAGACGTTTTTGCAACCAACTGCCGAAAGTCCTGATGTGTTCATATGTAATCCAATCGTCACACTGCTCCGGGTGTTTGGAGCGCAGAATATTCTTGTGTTCATCGACATACGGGGTCACCAAGGTAGAATCATGTAGAACTGTGTAGTGTGCTTGAGACCAAGAATGCCCGTCCCTACATATTATTGAGTCCGCTCCTAGCGTGCCTTTTCCAGTCAGTCTTCCCTCATACCGCGATTGAGGGAGACCAATCTTCTTAAGGTCAGGAATGAAGTCAACACAAAACCCAATGACATCCTCTGTTTGATGGCCCATGGAGATGCTTCCTTCTGGCCTAGCGCGGTTACGAACATATTTCTTTAAGACTCCCATGAACCTCTCAAAGGGGAACATATTGTGTAGAAATACAGGGCCCAGAACGACAATCTTGTCGACTAGATGAACTAGGACGTGCGTCATGATATTGAAGAAGGATGGTGGGAACACCAACTCGAAACTACCAAGACATTGCACCAAATCACTCCTTAACCTTGGCAGGATTTCTGGATCGATCACCTTCTGAGAGATTGCATTGAGGAATGCACATAGCTTCACAATGGCTAATCGAACGTTTTCCAGTAGAAGCCCCCTCAATGCAACCGGAAGCAGTTGCGTCATAATCACGTGGCAGTCATGAGACTTTAGGTTCTGGAACTTTTTCTCTGCCATATTTATTATTCCCTTTATATTCGACGAGAAGCCAGACGGGACCTTCATACTGAGGAGGCATTCAAAGAAGATTTCCTTCTCTTCTTTGGTAAGTGCGTAGCTGGCAGGACCTTCATACTGCTTTGGATGCATGCCGTCTTTTTCATGCACACGTTGCTGTTCCTCCCGTGCCTCCGGTGTATCTTTTGTCTTCCCATACACTCCCAAGAAGCCTAGCAGGTTCACGCAAAGATTCTTCGTCACGTGCATCACGTCGATTGCAGAGCGGACCTCTAGGTCTTTCCAATAGGGTTGGTCCCAAAATATAGATTTCTTCTTCCACATGGGTGCGCGTCCCGCATCGTCAGTCGGAACAGATAGCCCGCCAGGACCCTTTCCAAAGATTACTTGTAAATCATTGACCATATCAAGTATGTGATGACCAGTACGGAGGGCGGGCTTCTTCCGGTGATGTGCCTCACCTTTGAAATGCTTTCCTTTCTTTCGACATTGATGGTTGGTCGGAAGAAATCGACGATGCCCCAGGTACACATTCTTCCTGCATTTGTCCAAATATATACTGTCGATGGCATCTAAAAAGTTTGTGCATGCGTGGTATCCCTTGTTTGTCTGTCCTGAAAGGTTACTGAGAGCAGGCCAATCGTTGATGGTTACAAACAGCAACGCATGTAGGTCAAATTCCTCCTGTTCGTTCTCATCCCACACACGTACACCTCTTCCATTCCATAGCTGTAAAAGTTCATCAACTAATGGCCTTAGGTACACATCAATGTCATTGCCGGGTTGCTTAGGGCCTTGGATGAGCACTGGCATCATAATGAACTTCCGCTTCATGCACAACCAAGGAGGAAGGTTATACATACATAGAGTCACATGCCATGTGCTATGCTTGCTGCTCTGCTCCCCAAAAGGATTAACGCCATCTGCACTTAAACCAAACCATACGTTCCTTGGGTCACCTGTAAAGTCGCTCCACTTTCTCTCGATCTTTCTCCACTGCGACCCGTCAGCGGGTGCTCTTAACTTCCCGTCTTTCTTACGGTCTTTTATGTGCCATTGCATCAACTCGGCATGCTTTTTGTTTCTGAATAGACGTTTCAACCGTGGTATTATAGGAGCATACCACATCACCTTGGCAGGAACCCTCTTCCCGGTGCGCTGGCCCTCAACATCACCAGGGTCATCTCTTCTGATCTTATACCGCAATGCACCGCATACCGGGCATGCGTTCAAATCCTCGTATGCACCGCGGTAGAGGATGCAGTCATTAGGGAATGCATGTATCTTCTGCACCTCCAATCCTAGAGGGCATAGAACCTTCTTTGCTTCGTACGTACTGCCGGGCAATTCGTTATCCTTTGGAAGCTTCTTCTTCATTATTTTCAGTAGCGAACTAAATCCCTTGTCAGATCACTAGTAGAATGTCGATCAGTAGTCCCGGTCGGGATGTGCCTTTAGTACCGGTTCCCCAACCGGTACTAAAGGGTCGGGACTAAAGGTCCAGACGTTTAGTACCGGTTGGAGCACGGACCGGTACTAAAGGCCCCCCACGTGGCTGCCTGCGTGGGCTGGTGGTGGAGGACCTTTAGTACCGGTTGGTGATACCAACCAGTACTAAGTGTTCTGGTTTTTTTTTTTGCTTTTAATTAGGTTTTAGTTTTCCTCTCTATTTATTGTGTTTTCCATTCATTTCAAATTTATTTTACGGTGCTACATACTGTAAACATTAATTACACAAGTTGATGCATATATATATATGTAATATAATATACAATATCTCATACACAGTATATATACAAATGGAATTACACATCATATATATTCTGGACTTATAACTTAAGGCCCAAAACCCGGCCGGGACTAGCTAGCTAGTGCTCCGGATGAAATCTCAGTTGTCTACTACTGATTTGCTGGCATTATTGAGGCGGCGGTAAGTAATAGTGCTCTCCATTTACATCAATGACATGTTGAAGAAGAAATGCCACAAATTCCTCTTGAAGTGCTACAAAGCGTTGCTCGGGTGAGAGCTTCGACATCATCTGCCAAACCTGGAGTTGTCTTTCACGTGCTCCTCTGCGACGTATACGGCCTTCGGTCTGGATGCGAATGTTCTCGCAGAGGAAGTATCCACATAAATTTGTCCCCTGTGGCTGCTTCGCGCACTTTGCAAAAGAATAGAATTCAATAAGATAATTAATAATCAAGCATGATAATGGTATTGAAACTAGAATTAAAGAGATGCGCGGACCTAGTAGTACTACTTAATTACCTGCATCTTTTTCCACTTTAGCTTCGGTTTCCATTGGCGACTGTGATGGTTTTTTTCTATCATCTTTTTCCAAACACTACGCGGCAAAGAAAAAGAACGAAAGAGTTATTATAATTACTTTTGATATCCGGAAATAATGAAAGAAAGCGAGGTCGATAAAGATTGAAATTACCGTTCTATCATAAAATACAAGTCCACGTATGATTGTTCTAGTGTATCTAGTGAGTCGTACACTTGAACAAGTCCATCCGCGAGGATAATATTTAGGAGGATATAGTGGTCTCTGCGCAGAAGTTTATATAATTAAGCAGGCATGCATATAACTCATCAACTACACTTGACAGCGATCTAGTAAGCAAAAATAGAATTTGTAGTATACAAGAGAGTAAACACTCACCCCATGTTGTAAGGAAATATTATAGTAGATTTGGTATTCATTAGTGCCTCTAGAAATTTTTCCAAGAGATCTTCTGTGTCCTTGGCATAATGTTTTACCACATGACCATTAACGGTATTTGGATCGATGAACCCAATGTCATCGATTCCCTCTTGTTTCAATTCCCACATCTTCAATCTGCATAATAGTGTAGAAAAGAACATATATAGTGAGGATAAGCCAATGAACGATATCTTAGCAAGAGACTTAAATTATTAAAGATATAAATCACTTACAGACAATAGCAACTGATGAGAGTTTTGTCGATAGAGTCCATGTGGTATAACTGGAAAAGTTCTGAGAATTCAAGACATATGTCACATGCATTGACGTAATGCTCTTTCCTTACTTTGACCATGACCGCCGTCTCCCCTCGCTTTGCTTCACGCAGGTACCAATCATGCAACCGTCGCATCGCAGTTGGTAGTTCCTTGTACTGCTCGGGTGTGACAAGTGGTTTTCCGACGGCATATTGCATTGCGTACTCAGTTGCACCGTACCCGCGGAATTCCTCGGTGCCAAGGATTTGGCCAAGAGTGAGACCTGCAGCCTCTACTTCTTCGAGGTCGATTGGGTTGCCTTGCACGTCGACTGGTTGGATCGATTGCTTGCTTGGATTGGTACTCACCTTGAGCGGAGAGATCGATTGCTTGGATTGTTCTCTGAGCTAGGGAACTGTTTTCCCGGTAGTAGTACCACCTGTCGTTGATGCCGTACTTCCCGACTTCTTCCTTGGGCTGGGCCGACTTCTCTGCTCACTTGCCTTCTGAATCTGTCGCTCATAGTGTGTTGGCATACGCTCGACATATGCCGGGGGTCGATCAATAAAGTGTTCCATAAAGTGCTCTTGGACTTCCTTGGGTATTACCTCCTTTGGCGGCACGGTCTTCTTCGCAAAAAAGGCTTTCACTTGGCGATCGCTTTCAATTTCGTTTTCCTCTGGTGTCATGTCGTAAGGCAGCTTCCTTTTGGCCGGAGGCTCGGGTTTCTTCTTTGCTTTCCTCCGAAGAGGACTGCTGGTGGCCTTCCTCTTTTGGGAGCCCTGCTGGCGGGACCGCTGCCGGGGTGGAGTCGGCTCACGCGGCGGAGATCGATATCGACGATATGGACTCGCGTCGTGCTCCGTCCCGAGGTTGGGAGGACTGCTGGCGAGGTGGGGAGGACTGCTGGCGAGGTGGGGAGGACTGCTGGGGAGGTGGGGAGGACTGCTGGTGAGGTGGGGAGGACTGCTGGCGCTGCGATGCCTCTGGCTGGGATCCCTCGCGCTGGACATCGATACTCGGAGGAGCCGGTGGCCTTAGCGCCGTTTGTGGAAAGACGATGCAGTCCTGACTCCATAGAATGAGACCACGGCCGGCTTCTGCCAGTGTGGACTCCCCCTCACCTCCAGGGATGTTAAGCAATAGTTCATCATATCCTGGCTCTATTGCGTCCACCGCGACACGAGCATACCCAGCTGGAACCAGATTGCAATGCCAGAGAACATCAGGTGTATTTGGTAAAGCATAGCCCGTCGCGACCCGCACGGGTATGTTCTTCATTTTCTGGATTAGCTCACAAGATGTCTTCTCGGTGATATCATCCACGGGGGTGTGACCCAGCGGTGCCCCCGTAGAACCCACGCTGCTTTTCGGCAGTGTAGATGGGACGGGTTCCCCTACCTCCTGCTGCGAAGTTTCCCTTTGCTGGGTCAGTACCTGTATCTGCAGCTGCTGCTGCTTGTACTTCTGTTCCAACTTTGAAAGTCAGTCTGCTTCCACCTTCTTTTTTCTCGAACGGCTTTTATAACTGTCCTTCCATCCCGCAAACCCCTCGTACCACGGAACAACGCCCACGCCTCGTGTTCGTCCTCCGTGTTCGGGATTCCCGAGGGCGAGTGTAAGCTCGTCGTTCTCTCTATCGGGGTGAAACCGTCCTTCTTGGGCAGCTTTTATTGCTTCAATCAACTAATCTGATGCATGCTTCAGACTGGCCAGTGCAATAATCTTCCCTGTTGCTGGGTCCAACTTTCCCCCATGTGCAAAAAACCAATTCCTGCACCTCTTGGGCCAGTTGAAGGTTACTGGAGTGATCCCTTCAGCATGCATCTTATTCTCTAATGCATCCCACTTAGGAATGGCTGACTTGTATCCACCTGTCCGTAGTTTATGATGATACTTTTTTTTCTTCGCATTTATCTTATTCTTTGCCGACTTCTCCATAGCAGCTTCCGATGTCTTGTACTCGATAAATGCGTCCCAGTGATTCCTTACCTTCTCGTATATTCCTATGAATTCGGGCGCCTTCTGGCCTCTAGCGTTGTACTCGGTCCATAATCTTTTCTTCCAAGTCTAGAACGCGCCGGCCATCTTATGGAGAGCAAACTCCTTGACTTTGTCCCTTTGGCGCTCCGAGAGAGAATCTGGTAGGATGAAATGCTCCATGAGATCTCGCCAAAGGGCATCTTTAATTCTTGTATCGACATAATTCACTCCTGGTTTTGGGTTGTTTGGTTGAATCCATTCTTGCATTGTGATCGGGACTCCATCCCTAACAACCACTCCGCATTGACGCACAAATGTCTTAGCATTGGCTTCAAGGTGAATCGGTGCGCCATCATGTTTGAAAGCATCAAGATTGAGCTTTACGTTGCCGTCCAATATTTTGGCACCGCCTTGTACCTTTCTACTAGATTGGCTCGATCCGGAGGGCTGATAATTAAAAGAAAAAAAATTTGTTAATATATATATATATATACACACACAAATCAATTAATACACATGTAATGATCACCAGAGGCTAATATGTGTATATACCTCGCCGGACATTGTTAGTTATTCCGGATTTTGGAACATAAGTTGTTCTTCCTCGGCCTCACATCCATCACCGTAATCGTTCAGATATTGTGAGCCGTCATCATCATGTGATTCACCCTGAAGGTCCGCTGGGTTTTCGGAGGAGCGTATCATGTCGAAGATGTCCTCTTCATGAGCTCTACCGGTATTGTCCATAGCTTAATAACTAATCCATAATAATATAGATAAAACGAATTAGTATTCAAATTAGCATGCATTCAAGAAGCAAAATAACTGATAGTTAATTAATAATGCATCATCGAATACATATATAGTAGTTAATATATCGATCTAGCTAGAACCCTAGCGCCCGGCGGATATCGGGGCGGGCGGTGGACACCCAAAGAGAAGGAACCATCACAGGAACATAGCTCCAGTGAGATCCCTGAAGAATCTGCCAGGTATTGTCGGACCTGGCCTCCAAAGCTGCCATGTCGGGGTGTCGGGGGTGCCGTGTCGGGGTGTCGTGTCGGGGGTCGGGTTGTCGGTGATGTCGTGTCAGGGTCGATCCTCGACTCCTTTTCCCCTCGATCCTCGACCCCCGACAATCTAAATAAACCTAAACAAAATCTAGCGGGGGGGGGGCCTAAACTAAACCTAAAACTAAACTAAACCTAAACTAAATTAAACCTAAACTAAACCTAAACTAAACAAAATCTAAACTAAATTAAACCTAAACTAAACCTAAACTAAACCTAAACTAAACAAAATCTAAATCTAAACTAAATTAAACCTAAACTAAATTAAACCTAAACTAAACAAAATCTAAACTAAACTAAACCTAAACTAAACAAAATCTAAACAAAATCTAAATTAAACCTTAAAAAAAAGAGAGCAGACTCACGGTGGCAGGGGCGGGGGCGGCCGGCGGCAGGGGCGGGGGCGGGGGCGGGGGCGGCCGACGGCAGGGGCGGGGGCGGCCGGCGGGGCTGCGGGCGGCGTCGGGGCGGCAGGCGTCGGGGCAGCGCGCGGCGTCGGGGCGGCGGGCTCGGGGCGGCGCGCGGCGTCGGGGCGGCGGGGTCGGGGCGGCGGCCTCGGGGCGGCGCGCGGCGGCGACGGCGGATTCCGGCAGCCTGGCGGCGCGCAAATGAACTTCTCCCGGTGCGTGGCTCGCACCGGGACGAGTCCTCCACTATTTATACGTGGAGGACCTTTAGTACCGGTGCGTGGCTCGCACCGGTACTAAAGACCCTTTAGTACCGGTGCGAGCCACGCACCGGTACTAAAGGTCCTCCACAAAAAATGCGCAGGGCGGTGGACCTTTAGTACCGGTGCGTGGCTCGCACCGGTACTAAAGGTTTTTTAATTCAATATTCATTATTATTTTCAGGAAAACCCCTAAACTTTAAAAAATCATAGAAAAAAATCTATGACTCCAATGGAAATAAATAATATATGAAAAAATATCAGAAAAATATAAAGAATCTGTTTATGGCATTTCCATGCATGTTTGAACAACCTCAATTGCTGTATAAGACAATTTGATTAAATGGCATTTGAAATGTCATATCTCGAGTTTGAAAAGCAGTATAAATGAACTCTGAAAAGGTTGTAACTTGGCATGACATCATAATTTCACCCACATAGCAACTTCTAAAGAGTTGAGAGGGTTACGGCAAAAACTGGATGCACTTCGTGTACAAATTGGACAATCTCTTTCGAAGTATGAGGGTTTCGGACGAAAACTCATCTATTACAAAGGGATTTCATTTTTAACAACTTATTTTAACTCCATACTTTTTGTGTGTTCAGTATGCACCAATCAAAGGCACATCATCAATTTTCAACCCTTTCTGACTTCATTTGATATTTTTCATGCATTTAATGATTTATTTTGAGCTAAATGACCCTGAATTTGAAAAGCAGTACAAATGAACTCTGAAAAGGTTGTAACTTGGCATGACATCATAATTTCACCCACATAGCAACTTCTAAAGAGTTGAGAGGGTTACTGTTACACTTCGTGTACAAACTGGATGCACTTCGTGTACAAACTGTTACAAAGATACCATGCTAGAAAATGCATGCATGTCCTTCACATAGAAAGTGATGACGGTGAAGCCGGTCACATCCCAGAGTGGGATCTGGCGGTGTAAGACTTTTTCTGCGTGTTTGTCCCTTGCTTATGATTGCGCCGTAACCATGGAGAATCTTCATCATTTAACATGATGCTTGGGCCAGTCTTCACTCTGAAGGGAGGGATTTCATGAAACTTTTCATAATCTTCTGACATGTCTGTCTTGTCCTCCACTCCCACAATGTTTCTTTTCCCTGAAAGAACTATGTGGCGCTTTGGCTCATCGTATGATGTATTCGCTTCCTTATCTTTTTTTCTCCTCGGTTTACTAGACATGTCCTTCACATAGAAAACCTGAGCCACATCATTGGCTAGGACGAATGAGTCGTCTGTGTATCCAAGATTGTTGAGATCCACTGTTGTCATTCCGTACTGCGGGTCTACCTGTACCCCGCCTCCAGTATATTTGACCCATTTGCACCGAAACAAAGGGACCTTAAGATCAAGTCCATAGTCAAGTTCCCATATCTCCTCTATGTAACCATAATATGTGTCTTGAAAGTTGGTTGCATCATAGCGGACACCACTGTTTTGGTTGGTGCTCTTTTTATCTTGGGCGATCGTGTAAAATGTATTCCCATTTATCTCGTACCCATTGAAAGTCATTACAGTCGAGCTTGGTGTCTTGGCCAACCAGTACAGTTCATCTGGAACATCGTTGTCATTGATGAGCTTTGTTTGCAACCAACCGGCAAAAGTCTCCATGTGTTTACGTTCAATCCAGGGGTCAGACTGCTCCGGGTTCTTGGACCGTACAATATCCTTGTGTTCCTCCATATATGGAGTCACCAAGGTGGAATTTTGTAGAACCGTGTAGTGTGCTTGAGTGAAAGAATGCCCGTCCATATTTATTGCTTCTTTCTTTCCTAATGTGCCTTTTCCACCCAGTCTCCCCTCATGCCGCGATTCAGGAAGACCAATCGGCTTAATGTCAGGAACAAAGTCAACACAAAACTCAATAGCCTCCTCTGTTCCATATCCCTTGGCGATGCTTCCTTCTGGCCTAGCACGGTTATGAACATATTTCTTTAAGACTCCCATGAACCTCTCGAAGGGGAACATATTGTGTAGAAATACATGACCCAGAATGTTAATCTCTTCGACTAGGTGAACTAGAACGTGCGTCATAATATTGAAGAAGGATGGAGGGAACACCAACTTGAAACTGACAAGACATTGGACCAGGTCATTCTGTAACCTTGGTAGGATTTCTGGATCGATTACCTTCTGAGAAATTGCATTGAGAAATGCGCATAGCTTCACAATGGCTAATCGAACATTTTCCGGTAGAAGCCCCCTAAGTGCAACCGGAAGTAATTGCGTCATAATCACGTGGCAGTCATGAGACTTTAGATTTTGAAATTTTTTCTCTGCCATATTTATTATTCCCTTTATATTCGATGAGAAGCCAGACGGGACCTTGATACTGAGAAGGCATTCAAAAAAGATTTCCTTCTCTTCTTTCGTAAGAGCGTAGCTGGCAGGACCTTGATACTGCTTTGGAGGCATGCCGTCTTTTTCGTTAATTCTTTGCTTGTCCTCCCGTGCCTCCGGTGTATCTTTTGTCTTTCCATATACGCCCAAGAAGCCTAACAGGTTCACACAAAGATTCTTCGTCACGTCCATCACGTCGATTGCATTGCAGACCTCTAGGGCTTTCCAATATTCAAGTTCCCAAAATATAGATATCTTCTTCCACATGGGTGCGTGTCCGTTGGCGTCATTCGGAACAGATTGTCCGCCAGGACCCTTTCCAAAGATTACCTGTAAATCCTTGACCATATCAAATATATATTCACCAGTACGGAGGCCAGGCTTCTTCCGGTTATCTGGCTCACCTTTGAAATGGTTGCCTGCCTTTCTTAAGTTATGCTTGATCGGTAGAAATCGACGATGTCCCAGGTACACATTCTTCTTACATTTATCCAAATATATACTTTCAGTATCATCTAAACAGTGCGTGCACGCATTGTATCCCTTGTTTGTATGTCCTGAAAGGTTACTAAGAGCAGGCCAATCATTGATGGTTACAAACAGCAACGCTCGTAGGTCAATTTCCTTCTGTGTGTGCGCATCCCACACACGTACACCTGGTTTTTTCCACAACTATAGAAGTTCATCAACTAGTGGCCTTAGGTATACATCAATGTCGTTGCCGGGTTGCTTAGGGCCTTGGATGAGCACTGGCATCATAATGAACTTCCGCTTCATGCACAACCAAGGAGGAAGGTTGTAGATACATAGAGTCACGGGCCAGGTGCTGTGACTGGAGCTCTGCTCCCCAAAAGGATTCATGCCGTCTGTACTAAGACCAAACCATAAGTTCGTTGCGTCAGCTACAAAGTCCTCGAACTCCCTCTCAATTTTTCTCCACTGCGACCCATCAGCGGGTGCTCTCAACATCCCGTCTTTCTTACGTTCTTCTTTGAGCCATCGCAACAACTTGGCATGCTCTTTGTTTTGGAACAAACGTTTCAACCGTGGTATTATAGGAGCATACCACATCACCTTGGCAGGAACCCTCTTCCTATGGCGTTCGCCCTCCACATCACCAGGGTCATCGCGGGGGATCTTATAGCGCAGTGCACCGCATACCGGGCATGCATCCAAATTCTCGTACTCCTCACCGCGGTAGAGGATGCAGTCATTAGGGCATGCATGTATCTTCTGCACCTCTAATCCTAGAGGGCAGACAACCTTCTTTGCTTCGTACGTACTTTCAGGCAATTCGTTATCCTTTGGAAGCATCTTCTTTATCATTATCAGCAATTCTTGAAATCCCTTGTCAGTTACACCATTCTTCGCCTTCCATTGCAGCAATTCCAGCGTGGTACCCAGCTTTTTCTGGTCATCTTCACAATTTGGATACAATAATTTCTTGTGATCCTCTAACATGCGTTTCAACTTCAACCTCTCCTTGTCACTTTCGCAGTTTCTCTTTGCATCAGCAATGACCCGACCCAAATCATCAGCTGGCTCATCTGATGCCTCTTCTTCAGCTTCCCCCATTGATGCCTCTTCTTCAGCTTCCCCCATTGTTGTATCGGCGAAAGGATAGTTGTCATCATCCTCTTCTTCTTCATTATCTTCCATTATAACCCCTCTTTCTCCGTGCTTGGTCCAACAGCTATAGCCGGACATGAAACCGGACTTCAGCAGGTGGTAGTGAAGGGTTTTTGAGGTAGAGTAATTCCTATCATTCTTACAGTCACGACATGGACAACACATGAAACCATTCTGCTTGTTTGCCTCAGCCACACGAATAAAATCATGCAGGCCATTAAGAAACCCTGGACTTAGTCGGTCATCGTACATCCATTGCCGGCTCATGTTCACTACACAACATCGAAGTGACCAAATTAATACAACTTCATCATCACATTACAACCAAAAGTAGAGCTAGCAGTGACCAAATGTTATTACTGCAAATAATAGATACTTATAGTTCATACATACATCTCATAAAACAACATACAACTATCTAAAACATGTAAATGCAACAACAAATGCGATCATAATCGCAACTAAAGTAACAATTGAGCCAACGGCATAATGATACCAAGCCTCTTTATCAATGGCATATTTTCTAATCTTTCTAAGCTTCAAGCGCATTCCAGCCATCTTGTTCTTGTGATCATCGACGATATCGGCAACATGCAACTCCAATCCCATCTTCTCATCTTCAGTTCTTTTCAATTTTTCTTTTAAATGATCAATTTCTTTTTCAGCTTGTGTTAATTTCTCGAGCAGAATTGCATAGTCGGTTGGAATTTCTGGTTCAACTACTTCCTATAGATAAAAACATCTACGTCAATTTGGTGGCATAATTAATTGTCATAGACATTAGATGATGTGTGAAATAGTTATAAAAGATAACGACATACCACATCTGAATCATAGACTGGACGAGGGCCGACGTGGGCTGATACCATAACCATGACACTATAGAATAACTAACAATAATACAAGTAAGTAAATCGTACACGCAGCTATCTAAATCATACAAGTAATTTTTTTAACAAAACGGTTTTAAGAAGAACAAGAGGCTCACCAAGGTGGCCGGTGCCGCGACGAGACGGTGCGGACGATCGACGGTGGTTAGGACGGGGAAGGGAAGGCACCAAATAAACCACACCTACACATATGCAACCTAACAAGTTAATTTGAGCTCAAATTGCATATACATCAAATAAACTCCCACATAATGATCACTCCTCCAAAACCTAGCTAAAACCCACAAATCACATATCTTTGAGCATACCACAAGCTAATCTAGCAATGAGAGATGAAGGAGCAAAGTTGCTAACCTTTATGAACACTTGGATAGATGGGGTGCCTTTAAATCTTGACAAATCCTTGGCAAAATGGAGGATGAGCTTCGAGCAAGAAGAAGAACAGGGGAGAAAACAGTGAAATGAGAGCCCCTTCGATCGGCTGCGGATGAAGCGTATATGTAGGAAGTCTTTAGTACCGGCTGGTGACACCAACCGGTACTAAAGGTTGCCCTTTAGTACCGGTTGGTATCACCAGCCGGTACTAAAGGTGCAAGCGGGGCCCAAGTCTGACCAACAGCCTGCCACGCCCCCTTTAGTACCGGCTCGTGACACGAACCGGTACTAAAGATCGCTCACGAGCCGGTACTAAAGGTCGCCCTGCTCCTAGCCGTTGGAGCCGGCACGAACCGGGACTAATACCATCTTTAGTACCGGCTCGTGACCAGACCGGGACTAATGCTCGGGACGAAAGGTCTGTTTTCTACTAGTGGATACACCATTTTCTGCCTTCCATTGCAGCAATTCCAGTGTGGTACCGAGCTTTCTGTTGTCATCTTCGCAATTTGGGTACAACCTTTTTTTGTGATCCTCTAACATGCGATCGAACTTCAACTTCTCCCTTTCACTTTCGCATTCTCTCTGTGCATCAACAATGACCCGGCGAAGATCATCATCGGGCACATTGTCTGGTTCTTCTTGATCTTCAGCTTCCCCCATTGCAGCGTCACCGTTTTCAGGGGGCGGGTAGTTGTCATCATCCTCTTCTTCTTCGTTGTCTTCCATCATAACCCCTCTTTCTCCGTGCTTGGTCCAAACATTATAGTGTGGCATAAAACCCTTCTCAAGCAGGTGGAAGTGAAGGGTTTTAGAGTTGGAGAAAGCCTTTGTATTCTCACAGACAGTACATGGACAATGCATAAAACCATTCTGCTTGTTTGCCTCAGCCGCTTCGAGAAAATTATGCAGGCCCTTAATATACTCGGAGGTGCGTCGGTCACTGTACATCCATTGCCGGTTCATCTGCGTGCGTTATATAATAAAGTGTATTAAAAACCATTACAACATATCATGAATAGAGAAGTGACCAAATTAATAGAAATTCATCATCACATTAAAGCCAAAGTACAGTAGTGACCAAAATAAATACATAACGTTCATACATAGTTCTCATTATTGAACAACATATAGCTCTCTAGAGCATCTAATTAAATCATACATTGAAACTATAAAATTTAAATGCAACAACAAATGCGATCATAACCGCAACTAAGGTACCAATTGATCCAACGGCATAATGATACCAAGCCTCAGTATGAATGGCATATTTTCTAATCTTTCTAATCTTCAAGCGCATTGCATCCATCTTGATCTTGTGATCGTCGACGACATCGGCAACATTCAACTCCAATTTCACCTTCTCCTCTTCAACTCTTTGTAATTTTTCTTTCAAGTAATTGTTTTCTTTTTCAACCAAATTTAACTTCTCGACAAGAATTTCTATGTCGGTTGGAATTTCTGGTTCACATACCTCCTAGATTAAAAAATCTATGTCACGTTGGTCGGCATAATTGTCATAAACACTAAATAAAACAAATAGTTATAAAAGATAATATATACCACATCCGAATCATAGACAGGACGAGGGCCGACGGAGGCGGATACCAAAACCATCGCACTATATAATAACAAACAATAATAAAAGTAAGAAAATTACACAAGTATCTATCTAAATCATACAAGTAAGAACTTTTTTCTTTTAGAAAGAAGATAAGAAGAAGAGGCTAACCATGGTGGTGCCAGCGCCGAGATGGGCGCGGGCGATTGACGGTGGTGAGGACGGGGACGGGAAAGGACGGACCGCCAAACCTAGACAAATCTTGAGGAAAATGGAGCTTGGACAAGGAGCTTCGAGAGGAGAAAGCTTAAGTGTAGCTCGGGCATTTCATCGAACACCTCATGTGCATAGGAGGTGAGCTAGAGCACCACAAAAGCTCTCCCACGGCCGGCCAAAAAAACAGAGCAGTGCACTGCTCTGCTCGCGGGCAGGGGGTATATATAGGCCAACCATTGGTCCCAGTTTGTGGCTGGAACCGGGACTAAAGGAAACCATTCGGTCCCGGTTCCAGCCACAAACCGGGACCAATGGTTGTGGGCCAGGAGCGAGGCCCATTGGTCCCAGTTCGTGTCTGGAACCGGGACCAAAGGGGTCAGACAAACCGGGCCCAATGGCCCACGAGGCCCGGCCGGCGCCCTGGCCTCACGAACCGGGACCGATGCCCCCATGGGTCCCGGTTCGTGAGTGAACCGGGATTAATGGGATTTCAGGCCTGGACCAAAGCCCTGTTTTCTACTAGTGTACTACGCCTCGCGGCGTATTAGGAAGGAGAAGTCGACGTGCCGCGGAAAGAAGATGGAGAAGGAGCATTACATGAAGGTAATTACGTATTCTTAAGGCCTTGTACTTAGTTTCCTTCATTTGATTCCTACGCGTAGCGCTCAAATATCTCTTTATCAACTTAGGTGCCCCCGAGATGGTGTGCGGATAAGATGGATTGTTGGGAGGCGTTGGTGGATGGGTGGTGCTCAGAACAATGGCTAGCCGTCCACAACAATGCCAAGGACCGGCGTAACAAAATGGTTAGTGTGCCACACCATCAAGAGAGCGCCAACTTAAATCAGTTTGGTCAGAACTGGGTATGTGGTTAGCTTCATGATTCATGCAATTCATTCTTCATTCTAGCTTGAGCCCTTTACTAATACTTTGTTCCTCTCTCTCTCTTTTAGGCGCATCACAATAAAACGGAGGTGCCATAGACGTACGACCTCTATGCGATGGCCCATACTGCCTCGTACAAGAAGGTCAAGGCATTCTCTGAGTCTGACCTCGATGATCCCTTGAAGTTCAGCAACATCTCCTCCCACAACAAGCTCGTGAGGTACAGAGATGAGGGGAAGGCGAGGAAAGGGGAGGACTTTAACCCGAGCCAGGAGCCTATTGATCCAGAGCTGGTGATGATAGCTGGCGGCGGGAGGCCCCATGGCTTGATTGCCATTGGAGATGGCCTTATACATTGTCCTAGCAACCTCCGGCAGATCAAGGCGCGCCAAACGATCTCCTGTCCTGAGATAAGGCCTCGTCCACGGCCAGTCGAGCTCGCCATCGAGGTTAGTTATATGGACTCAGATATCTTTCCTCATTACGTTGTGTGTGTGAACAAAGATGATTACAATGCTAACGAGGAGTTGTGTTGCAGGCTGCTATTCAGAAAGAAAGAGAGGCAACACAGGCACTTATGGCGGCGAAGGAGAAGGAGATGGAGGATAGGACGGCTAGGTTGTTGGAGGAGGAGAGAGCACGGAACGATGCGTCTCACCAGGCCATCTACGAGCTCTTGGTGGTAAGTTTCTTCTTCATATTTGTCAAATCTTGCATTTAATGTTTGTTTCATTAATAACTACTATCATTGACTTGTGAAAAACAAATGTGCAGTCTATGTGCGAGAAGACCGGCCAGACCCCTCCGTCGATGCCAGTCATTACCACGGTTGGAACGGTGAGTTTTCATTTGAATGCAATGATCTTTTCAGTGTCATCATGCTAACGAGACATTGCAAATCATCTTTGGTGCAGAATATCTCCCGAAACGCATCGCACGACCCTTCTCCAGGGCAGCCTTCTCCAGGTGAAACCGGCCCGAGCAACCCCGGTGCGTCACCTCCGTGATGACGAGGACGGTAAGCCCCAATATGCCACTTACTTGACTCATTTTCTCAAAGAAAGACAAACTTAGCACTTAGACAAACTTAGCTCCTTGTGAGAGTTTCATGTCTCTTCTTGATGGAGGAATCCCGACTGTTGTCGCGGGGGTCGTTTCTTCTTCTCCTTCTCTCGATATATACCTTCGTATATTGCGGGAGAGGAGAAGGGGAAATGACCATCACCGACGATCGAAATATTAGTGTTAGGTAGTGTCCACCAACATACACCACCATATAAGCGTGAGTGAGTGCGCACCATACACACCATGAGGCAAACCTCGAAAGACCTATCATTCTTCCAATTTTGCCCGAATGACACAAATAAGCAATAAGAAGAAGAAAACAAGAGGAGAAAGAGAGAGAGAAGAAAAACGCTTCTGCATCTTCTTCTTCTTCTTCTTCTTCTAGTCTTCTTCATCTAACTTTTGTATTTTCCATTTTGCAGATTAGAGTCACTTCACTGAAGCTTGCATTGATGGAGTGCTTGTGGTTCATGGAGTGCTTATGATTTTGTATCGATGAATAATTTTAAACTTGCTACATATGTGAAACTTGCTACTTATTGTTGGATGATATTTGTGCTTGTTGTTGGATGAATTGTGCTTGTTGTTGGATGATAGGATGATATTTGTGCTTGTTGTTGGATGATATTAATTTGTGCTTGTTGGATGATCATCAGCATGGCAAGAATATTGTTATTGTGAAATATATACATATATAGCATATTTTGCCTGTGAAAATTGTTGGATATAATAAAAAATAGAAAAAAACAGTGGCATTATTGCCTCTTTGCCGTCTGCCACTGACGGCAAAGCGCCTTTGCCGTCCGCCCCTGACGGCAAAGAGGACACATGTCACTCACCTGTGTAAACTGGGAGTGCCAGGCCTCGGCCCATTTGGTCACTTTGCCGTCCGGGGGCAGACGGCAAAGGCACGCGGGGCATGGCCGTCCGGGGGCAGACGGCAAAGGCGCGTGGGGCATGGCCGTCCGGGAGAAGACGGCAAAGGCGTACGAGGCATGGCCGTCCGGGGGCAGACGGCAAAAGGCTGCCGTTAGCCACTAATGGGGCTTACTCCAGTTTAGGCCGTCCAGCCGCTTTGCCGTCTGCTGCTTGACGGCAAAAACACTTTGCCGTCCGCTGAGTAAAGGCAGACGGCAAAGCACTCCTTTACCGGAGTTCACAGTGCCGGAAATTTGGCCGTCTGCTCCCGGACGACAAAGCCTTTGCAGTTAGTGGTCCTACCCTTTGCCGTCCGCTATGGCTGACGGCAAAGTACCTGATTCCAGTAGTGAGAATCCAGTCCTATCAGGTTTTTCTCAAGACGTAACGAGCGACTCTGGATGATATGTCCGGTTGAAACGACGGCTATGCCGGCGTAGCGGCATTTGTTGCAAGTTGGGTAGGCGTAGACACAACAGATGGTGTTTGCGGTCACGGCTAAGGGTGCGTTGGTGGGCGCATTAGGAACAGAGTGTCATCGACGAATGGTGCAAACAGTCAAGTCGGGAACAACATGTGATGGGAGAGAGCCAGGGCGGCGCGCAAGTGTAGGTTTAGTGACGGCGGCGTGAGCATGGGGATACGGTGCAAAAGTTTTTTCAATGAGTGGAGGCAGTTTTGGAGGAGGGGGTACGATGGAGGGAAATGTGCGACACATAATTTTTTCCTAATATGTTTTTTCAATTATGTGATGTATGGTGTGACGATTTATTTCCAAATGAGGTTATAATTAAGGTGTTCTCAAGATGATACGCGATATATGGTGTGACGATTTGTTTGCTAATGAATGTGTAATTAAGGTGCAATGATTCCTAATTAAGGTGTTCTGGAGAAGATACATGATATATGGTGTGGCGATTTGTTTTCTAATGAATATATAATTAAGATGCAATGATTCCTAATTAAGTTGTTCTGTAGATGATACATGATATATGGTATGACGATTTTTTTTCAAATGAATACGTAATTAAGGTGCAATGATTCATAATTAATGTATTATGGAGATTATTAAAATTAATTAGTAAATATGTGAATTTTATGTGATATAACATTGGAACAATCTGGTCCATTGATAAATGATTGATATATGGTGAACTCGCTTGTTTAATAGTAGTGGAGATGGAGAAAAAAAGTGCTCCAAAAGTCTGCTTTATAAAAGTTGGCTTTCTTGTCCGTCAGATTTGTGTTGAGATTTGTGCCTCCCTTTTTGTCATGTGTGGGATCCCACCTAGTATTTTTAATCATTTTCTCGTTTTAATTTCTACTCGCCCACTCAAATCCAGGTCGGTAAAAAGAGAGAGAGGGGATCGCCATTGCCGACCTTGTCGAGGCGATTCAACGGTGGTGAATTTATGGTTCATCTGCTATTATTGGCCCGCTTGTTGTCCACACCATCAAGGCTTGTGCACGTATGCAACGAGGTTTGATTTGACTACTCTGTGTTTCGGTTACAATTTTTTTACTGGTTTTGATTTACTGTTTCTATGTGTAGTTAGGGTCTTAGGCGGTAATTGGATGGGTTGTTCCCCGATTTAGTATATATGCGATATTTGACGTCTTTGTCTTTGTTTAAGTTTTCAGGTATAACTGGCTAGATTTGTTCGTGAGTGCTTTACGAGTTGGCTTGTTGGCTAGATTTGTTTCTGTGTGTTTAAGTTTTTGGGTAGAAATGTAGAGGGTCAGTTGATGCTACTGTCGCCTCTCAGATATCGATGATCTGGGGTAGAAATCAAACTCGGGGCCCCTTAACATAAACATCATAACAATAATAGTGTGTGTGTTTGCTAAACGTTAGTTTCGTGAAAATGGCAACGACGTCAGTCGATTTTCTGGAGAAGAAGGCGAGGTGGGAGATGGAAACAATGATGTCGACACGTCACCTAGATGTAGCCAGCCACAACGTCATTGGGGTAGGGAGTCGAAGAGTTGGTGCATGCAAGGAGGCGCTGGGTCAAAAGGGAGGGGGCACTAGAATGACTCTTGGGGCGACGAAGGTTGCACAAGGTGGCGCGCCTGCATGTCATAGACCGTGGGTGGTGGCGGATGGTGTTTTGGTCGGCGGTGAAGGGCAGGTCAACCGGTCGGGAAGAGGAAGACACCAACGACAAAATTAATAAATGCCAGAAAAAATGAGGCAACCAGTAATGCCCATATTGAATAAAGCAAAGGTTGAAAAGTGCAAGCTATGTATCGTATGAGATGGTAAATTACTTAATTAGCAACTAGCAAAAGGGCCCGTGCGTTGCAACGGGAGAAAAAAAATCATAATCTCCATTGGTGATGACCACATTGTGTTCACATCTCATCGCATGATTTTGAAAATTTGTGCACAAATGCAAGAAAATGTTTCTTCTTTTAAATTTATTCAAAAGTTGAAGCAATGTTCACATTTTCGAAAAATGTCATGTTTGTCAAAAAACTTGGTAATTCAAAGAATTATTCTGAATTTCAAGAAACTTGTTTTAGAAAACATACTATAATATTCCGATCCATCCCGGCAATTAACTCTTCAAAATTCACACGGGTATATTGTCACAAAGACTCAGAAGCATTACTGTTTAACTACATACCTTCGATCATTCACATTTTTACAAATTTGGGAACATTTTTTAAATCCATAACATTTTTCACCATTTACAAACATTTTTTAAAAATTGTGAACATTTTTTTATATTGCGAACGGTTTTAAGTATTTTGTTTTGAATTGGCGAACAATTGTAGAAAAGACGAACATATTTTTCGAATTTGGTGGATTTTTTTGAAATTCACGAATAGTTTTTGAAATAGATGAACATTTGCTGAATCAATAAACTATTCTGTAATTCACGAACTTTTTTAAAAATTTAGGACATTTCTTGAAATGCATGAACATTTTTTGAATTAGCAAACATTTTGTTCAATTGCATTAAAAAATAATAAACGTTTTTCTTCAAAATCGTGGACTTTTTTTGTTTTCACCAACATTGTTTTTAAAATTGCGAACATTTTTTTGAATATGCAAACATTTTTACAAACATCCTGATGATCTTTGGAATTCACAAACATTTTATGTTTTCTTCAAAATTTTATTTCAAAATTCTCAGGTTTTTAAAACTCCAAAAGGTTTTAAAGTTCTCAATTATTTAAAATAGAAAAAAACAAAAAAGGAATAGAAAAATGAAAATAAAAAACGAAACTAAACAAACAGGCACGAATTGTGTTTAAAATTTTAGGACATTTTTAAAAAATACATGAACATATTTTGAATTAGCAAACATTTTGTTAAATTTCGTTATTAATTTTTAATACACGGACTTTTGTTTAAAATCATGCAATTTGTTTTATTTTATGAATATTTTTAAAAATTGCGAACATTTTTTTGTGTATGTGAACATTTAAAAAAAATCCCGAGCAGTTTTTGAATTCATAAATATTTTATGTTTTCTTGAACATTTCATTTCAAAATTCTCAGTTTTTTTAAAATTTGAATTTTTTTTTAAGTTCTAATGAAACTGAAAATAAAAATAACAAACGAAACTTAAAAACAGGCGCCCGCGCATGGGCGGCCCAAACGGGTGTGCTGCATCTGGTCGCAGCGCGTTGAGCGTAATATAGGAGGTCCATACATGGGCCGGTCCAGTCAGAAGATTTTTCTGTGTGAACCGTTTTTTATGACTTATAAGTGGCATTGGTGGGTAATTTTAGCCAACTTCGAAGGTAATTTGGATGACAGACGACCAGAAACGATATGTGCTTTACGATTAGGTAGAGATATATGTATAAGGAATAGAGAACGTTAATATGGTATACCTTGGCGCTCTACAATGACACGATGTTGATTGAAATGCGGTGGAGGGAAATTGGCGAGCATGCGTCTGTTCATGGTCAAGCATGCATGTGAGCGTGTGCTATAAGGGCTTGGATATTAACACGAATAGCATAGCTGCGGAGTTCATCGGCGACTCGCTTCGCCGCATCACGACTCCACTTGTAAACCACGACCGCAGCTAGCCGATCATAAGAATACCCAAATTTGGATCGGCGCTCCTAAACTCAAGATACTAGGGAATCATGGTCTGGGGAATTAAAACCGACAAAGAACTCGTTTCTGTCCCAGGAATCGACTACAATGATTTTAGAATCGTTGTGCATTTTACAATCATCACAGATTGGCATTTCTCGCGTTTCTCGCCAGCCCCTCAAAAGAAAACGTTCGTTTTCAATGATTACCCCTATTGGATACCATATTTACGATCGAAATGCCACTTGGGCCAGAGCGAGCGAGGCCCAAAACGAACGAATAAAGCGCGAGAAGGCTCGCGTTCAATCCCCACTCTCGTTCGTCCCCACCCACAAGCACTCGACCCGAGTTAGGGTTTGCGCCGCCAGCCGGCTGCCCCGACCCGGCGCCGTCAGATCCGCCGACAACAGGTACCCTACGCCACCGCCCGTCCCGCCGCCATCCCAATCACCTCCACGTCCGGTCACCCCGTCTCCTCCGCCGCCATCCCATCACCTCGGTGCCTGCCGCCCCGTCCCATTCGCCTTGCAAGAGGCGGCGTCTTCGCCTGTGCCAGCCTCGCCATTGCTGTTGAGATCCTCTTGCCTCCTGCCCATATCTCTCCTCCTCTACGCCCTTCTCTGTCTCATCCGCTCCCCCTCTCATATCTTTGTTTCTCTTTTTTTTCTATACAACACTGTAAAAAAATGTATGCTTACTTGGCTGCGAAATTGTATGTTGATTTGGATAGTGCAAACATGTAGTGATTGATGTTGATGGCATGTAGTGAAAATTTTGTATGAGTGATTGCTTAGTATGCATTTTTTAGTGGCATGGTTTGATAGCTGCTTGGAAGAAAAAAAGTTTATAGGTTAAGAAATTGACATATGGATGTTGAAGATGGAGAAAGTGAAGCCTCCTAAAACTATATGGGATAGTGCGTCTCATACCATTTATATGGATGTGCTTGCAGAGGAGGTGCGAGCACACACCGCTCGATAGGAAACATCACTTTGTCCGATGCAGTACAAGCTAATTTTCTTACAAGGTTCAATCAGCGCTCCGGGATAAACTATTCGCGCCAACAATTAAAAAACAGGTGGGATAGTGCAACTCATACCATTTAAATTGTGATATTAAACACTTTATTTATGAGATCTGCAACTCGCGTTCATGTTCATATTAGACATGAAACTATCTGAAATAACCAAGTGTTAGCAATTCGAAGACTGTTAGGCACGTGCGGTAAGGCAGAGGCAATAACATCCCCAAGTAGCACAATGTCACTCTTGATCTTGGACACTTGGTAGGTGAGTCACACATGGATAGTCAAACTCCCCCTGTCGGGCTTGTTCAACACTATTGTTCCCCTAGCATTACCATCAATAATACTCGACTCGGTGATTATGAACAACAGATCCTACCAACACCTTATGTATTGTGGCTTTCCGTGATCATCATTTCTTCCTCAGTCATCATTGATACCAACATCTATCACATGAAGGTCATATATTTGCTAGCTTACATGTGCTTACCCACATAGGTCTTTGATCATGTTGCCTAGGTGCTTAAATTAGACAACATGCAATGTGCACGCTGAGAATAAATAACAACGCAACCAAACAGCAATGTGGTCGCAAAAATATCAAATATGTATTAGCTAGGGACATCCACATATTACCAATCCCCTACATCTCCCACGTCTGAGATGGACTACTCGCATATGGGTGAGGGATCACAATCAAACTCATAGATCAAATAAAGAGAAATTATCTCGATATTACCGTAAATCATCATGACAAGATGAATGACTAATCAGTTCTCGGTCTTTGGAAGAAAGTACTAAATGGATAGTACAAATTTCTATCTCACAAAATGTGGATCTCTCTCTCATTTGTAGTTCTCCAGTAGTGTGATCGTGGATCTAACTGAAGCAAACTCCCTCCAGATCTTCTCTTTCTTCTTATGGTTCTGTTACACAGCAGATGTGTTCTTCAAATATATTTCCAAGTATCACGAAAGTCATCAGATTTGAAGTTATGAAGATGGTTCTAGGTGGTAGGACCATTGGTATGTTTAGGCGTGGTCGTACTAGTGCACAACTGAGGCTACAGATAACTCCTTTGTCCCCATCTTAAAAAAGGAACATTGTTGACCTCCCCATTTTCTATATACTATTAATGTTAGTTTCCAAAAAACATCTATAAACATGAAATCTTAACCAACAATCGAGGATTTGCATATTTTGACAATAATATAGTCAATTAAGAACAAAAAAAGAAGGAAATGTGAATGTGAACACATCGTGAAAAAATGATGAATATTAGCATCGTTTCATTAGTCCCTACCATACTTCTATTCAATCTTAACAACCCAATTGGTATCTATAAGTTTGATTGCATGTGTTTTGATCGGGGCAACCATAAAATCTAGTTGAGGAAGGTCCGCAATACTAGGAAAAATATAAAATATTCGATAGTTCATGTTGCAAAAACTACTTTGGCAAGCATGTCGCACGAAACAAAATTGATGAGGACATCAAGCATGACACCTATGGTTATGAGACACTACTTGACATCACCATTAAAAGAAACAATTCAATGGTAGTACATAATTTATCTCGTAATGGTTAAATTTTGTATGTTTGAGAATTATTTGCTGTACATTAAAGTATTATGTTGTGTGTGTTTGTGTGTGTGTGTGTGTTTGTTTCTCGAGCTTAAGATTATGTTGATTGTTGTGGTTTCTGATCATTTGCATCTTTTAACTGTTCATGTGTTTTTAGCTACTAAAATTGTCATTGGAAGCCCATAAATGGATACTGTCGGGGTTTTGTCACGGCAGATGTCCTAGTGCAAGGACTTAAGGGTGAAGCCATCGCTACGGTGGTTAACTCGAAGGGGTTGATCCAGGTTCGGCCCCTCTCGGAGGAGGTAATAGCCTACGTCCTGCTTTGAGTTGTATTGATTGGGTATCGATTACAAGGGAGCGGAATACGCTTGACCTAGTAATCGATCAAAGGTTTCGTGGCCTAAGCCGACCAGGGAACCGGCCTTTATATACACAGGTCGAGGCCCCAGGCTTACAAGAGTCCGGGCCGGGTTACCTCTAGTAACCGACCTTATCTCTAACTATCCTTGCCTTATCTGGCAAGCCATCTGCCGGCGGCTTACACCTCCGGGTCACATGTTGCCTTCCGGCTCTGGGCCTCCGCCAGGCCCGTCTGGCGAGTCGCTTCCAGGCCTTGTCTTGATCTTCCAGCCTGCTTAAGGCCTCATTGCTAAACCTCCAACCTCGTGACCGGGCCCCTCCTGGGCGGGTCTCACCACGGGGTTATGTCCCCAACATTAGGCCCCATATTGATTTGAACTTGTTCATGTCAATCTTCAAGTCTTCTAGTTGGCGAGTCTTGCATTCTTCATAATCATCTGACCTGCAATATGTCTTCATGACCCGCCATGTGAAAATGGATGACGTCATCCTTGGTAAATCCAAAAGATCTTAATGACATCACAACGGATCTTCGCATTAACTAGTCAACCCAAGAATCGAGGCGTTTTCTTGGTCAATCATCATTTTGTCTCCTTGATTCCCACGCCGGACTCTTGCTGTTCCATTCCCCTTATAAATAGGCACGTGGGGTCCTTATCCTTTTTCACTTTTTCCCGTCGCCGCCTCTCTCTTCTTCTTCCTCCGGACGCTCGCGCAGCCGAAGCTCCTCCACGCCGTCCAGACCTCTCCGTCGTCATCAAACAAGGGCCCCTGCATCACCCTGACTGTGTCCAGAGCTCGCCAGTGCTCGCCCGCATCTCCTGCACCTTCCAGGTTCTATTCGTTTTTCCTATTAGATCTGCATTAGCTCGCCGGCGTTCTTCCGAGTCCGCTGCCGCTCGTCAAAGCTCTTGTCGTAGATGATAAAGGAAACGCCTTTAGGCCTTCAATCGCTAACAAAAACCCGCGGCGCTCCGCTTAATGCGTTTTCTAGACCCATCGTAGGTCATCCCTCCATGGGAACTCATATACGAACTGTCTATTCTTCGCTGTCGTTTCTAGGTTTAGAAAATATTTTCCTTTTGTTTCCTTCCGTAGATCTCAAAACGGTAGCTGTAATCGGTGAAACCTATTTGTCCATACTTAGCAATATTTTCAACACTTGCTGTCCATTTGCCCCGCCATTAAGTTGCCGGCTCTCCTTGTAGCGATATAATCCGCCTCATTCCTGTACTTGGCGGCGGCTCATACTTTAGTGATAACCCGCCAAATAGCGTCGTCGTTTTTAGAGTCATAGCCGTTTTGGTCATGCAACGTTTTTTAACCAGCCGTGTCTCCATGCCTTTCCACAGTGTTTAACCCGCCGTTATGGCTAAAGACCCCGCCTCTTGCTATTGGGTAGGCTCCGGGGTCACCGAGGAAATTCTCAATGACTTCGTAGTCATGGGAGTTTTGTAGGCTCAGGATGTCATCCAATGGCGGGTCCCCGGTGATGAGATCACCCCTGAACCCAAGGATGGGGAGGTCATCGTCTTCACAGACCATCTTCTCCGCGGCTTCTCACCCCCCGGATCAAAGTTTTTCCGAGACGCCCTGCATTTCTACAAGCTGCATCCTCAAGACATTGGCCCCAACTCTGTTACCAATTTGTGCCAATTCCAGATTTTCTGCGAAGCATATCTACAAGAAGAGCCATCCGTTGACCTCTTCCGGGATTTTTTCTACATCAACCGCCAAACTGAAATTGCTGATGGGCCAAGCCTTGCAGTCGGTGGTGTTTCTATTCAGAGGCGGAGGGATGTGTCTTTTCCTGCGGCGACCTGCCTAGCCACCCCAAGGACTGGAATCATACTTGGTTTTACTGCAAGGACACTTCTCCAGCCGGAGAGAATCCTCTGCCGGGTTATTGTCCCTACCGGCTTTGCACTGACAGTGAACTTCCAGACCGGCTAACTGCCGCCGAGCGCGCCCAATACGGTCCAACATTTTCAAAGATAAGGGCCCTGTTAGCCAACGGGTTAACTGGTGTTGATCTGACCCGCTGTTGGGTTTCTTGGAGATTCTACCGCTGAGCCACCGTGACAGCTTAATGTGCCAATATACTGGTGAGGTGAATGAACCTCAACGCTTCAACCAGACACCACTAACAGACAAAGATCTTAATGCAATCGTCAAGTCACCGCTGGGAGAGCCTGAAGAAGTTTGCAACAAGACGGGGTTACGCCCCTTTTATGCTCTTAACCCAACTCCTAAGGTGAACTTTACCTTAACCTTTTAGCTCTTCTTTCTTTAGATGCTGCATTTCACATGCCTTATTTAATCTTTCCGCCAATCCACTTATCATATGCAGGCCGGCTCTCCCTTCTGGAAAAAGAGACTCACCACAGCCTCCACTTCCAAGAAGAAGAAAATAGCAACCAAGACCCGGGCTCCGGCTCGTAAGAAGAAACCATCAGCTCAAGATCTGCTTGAATTGGATGACTCAGAGGTAGAACTTGATTCCCTTGGCCTTCTTTTCATGCAACTTATTGACGGTGACTCCTCTCAGGATGACGCGGAAACAAGCCAAGCCGGCACAACAGAGGTAACTACCATCTCCTCCGACTCAGAACCCTTGCCAAGAGAGAAAATACGGCGGGTCATCCGGAAAGTAAAGTTTTCACACACCCTTGCTCACTTGGATCCCAACTTTTTGTTGAAGAAGCAGCAACATGACTCCAGGCGTCAGACCCGGAGTGGCGGCTCTGAGGATCTAGTGGCCGGCTTACCTGACGCTCCGGCTTCGCGGAAACGCCATAACGAGGTAACTCATAACTTTGCTTGTATTTCTTCTGCACATTAATCATGTGATGTAACTTGCTCATATTGCTCAATTTTATCTGTCAGGAAACACCTCCTTCATCCGGCAACTCAACCGCCTCCAAACTACCTCCTCTTGTTATCAACCCGGGGTAAATTTCTTTGCATCCCCTTGCTGCTTATTAATACTCTGTCCTTGCATATGACTAATGATGAAATCCTTGTTCACAGAGCCCAAGCTAAGAAAAGGAAGTTAAGCGGGTCATCTTTCCGTCCGGATGTCCCAGAGCCGGAGAATCCGAAGCTTGGCACTCCTGTAGTCCAAGTAGAGCCCTCTGAAGCTGATCAAGGCGCTTACGATGAGACTCCCCAGCCTACTGAGCCGGCAGATGTTGACATTGTGCTTCCTGAGGCTAATCCGGAGGCTGATCCTAAGCTGCCCAGCCCTTCGCCGACAGCTCAAGAAGCGACTGCTCATGAAGAAGAGGTTACCATCACTGGAACAGCCTTCACCGCTCCAGCCCCTTCCAACGTACTGACCAAGCACATCAGCAAGGATGAGGCGCCTTCTCCTGAGAAGGAGAGGGCCAAGCTTGCTCTGCCCAATCTGGAGAAGCTTACCGCTGACGAGCTGCACTCTGGCTATCTGAGCCACCTCGCCTTAAGCCAAGACAAGGAGGCCAACTTAGTTGGCATGATGAAGAAGAAATATGAGGTACTTAACTTTTCTTGCCTTCCATATGTCCTTACATAGCCCCCAAGAGCCGGCTCATGTTCTTGAAGATAAGCCGGGTCTTCAGTAATATGTAGAATTCAATATATCAATATGTATCCCCCAAGGGTCGGGTCATTATGTAAATAATGAGCCGGCACTTACTGCATTAATAGAAATAAAATGCCAAGTGTAGCCCCCAAGGGTCGGGTCATTATGTAAATAACGAGCCGGAACTTCTTGTAGATCTGATCATGTAAACTTGAGGAGCAATGTGTAGCCCCCAAGGGCCGGGTTGTCTTCTTGAAGATGATCCGGGTCTTTGTTTCTACTGTAGATTTTTAAAGAACTGATATACATTAGCCCCCAAGTGTCAAGTATATTGCCTGCAATCTGCTTGAGACTTGCGACAACTTTCTTCAGTGTTTCCAAGTGCTATTTAAACCGGACTGGTGGCTTAAAATTAATAAACTTGCTGTTGACAATTGTCTTGTGCAGGGCGCTTTAAATGTGGCCGAGTCTAATTTGACCGACCTGAAGAAAAATCTGGCCTTGCAACAAGACGCCCGAGCTGAAGCTGACACAAAGTGGCGGCTCTCCGCAGCAGAATTGGAAAAGATCAAAACAAATTTTGAGGCGTACAAAAATTTGCTGAAGCGAACCAAGCTGCCTTAACCAAACGCGCAGAAGACGCCGAGGGCCGGCTTAAGCCCATTACTGAAGAACTGTCCAGCTTGAAGCACCATATAGCCCAGATGACAGAAGTTGTCTTTGGTAAGCATTGCTGACTATGTTATGAGTATTCTTTTTCAAATATGCTTATAGAGACACGCCTGGCGACTTACAAATTTGATCTGTGTGCAGGCCAACGAACTCGCCAGCTTCCGGACGACAACTTGTTGAAGCTGAAGGCTTTATACGCCTTCACGGAACAGCTGTATGTCGGAAGCCTTTTCACCATCAGGGCTGTTTTTGGCGAAAAAGGGGTGCCAAAGCTGATCAAGGATGTGTTGAAGTGCCTCTCCACCGTCCCCAAGCATTTTCAAGAAATGAAGAAATCAACCGCCTGCAAGGGCGCAATATCTGCTTTAAGCCGGGCGTTGGCGTATGCGCCGGAACTTAACCCAGAGGAGATGATGGGAGGTTTTCCAGCGCTGAAGGCCGACGGGTCAGAATTCATGCAAGACGACTATGCTCTTTGCTTCAGAGCGTCTCGAGTATTGGCCAGCCAGTTAGCCGCAGAAGCTGATCTGAAGACATACCAGGCGGCTTACGACAACAACAACAACGTACGAGTCTGGGCGCCCACATTTGAGTCGAAGGATCTGACTCCTCAATGTCGTAAGCACATCTTTGCCCCTGATGTTGACCCGTCTCCAATCTTGCATGACGAAGCTGAATTTGAAGCTTTACTCAATTGCAACTGGGATGTGGACAACCTTCAGATCCAGGAACACGAAGACCCGGCGCGGGTGGACCCGTCGACAAGCTAGGCGAGGAACTGGTCTTCAATGAAGTTAACCCGGGCGATGCTAAGCCACCGGGTTATAACTTGTGCAAAAACTTGAGTCACACATTTCGGGCCCTCTGGAGCCTTGTAATAGCCGTAGTGAAAACTTGATTGCCTTTGTCGTGCCTTCATGCACGTTTTGAGCTTTGAACTCATATGCCGGCGGTTCAAAATTGCCCCAGTGTGAATGTCTTGACATAACTATATGCCTTAGTATTAACTCATCGAATCTCACTCGCGGGTTATACTCCATGAGCAATACTAAGCCGGGATTACCCAGAAACTTAGGATCTTATCATGAAAAACTCCTGCAAAATAACAAGCAGAAAATACATGTATAGCTTGTAGTATAATTTAGGCGGCTTTGAAGGCACAACCCAAAGAGACCAACTCTTATGTTTTCAGAAAAAAAACGCAAATTTTGTGCTTGCAAGAAGCTAGGCATGATGGCCTAAAATCTCATAAGCCGGCTCTCACGTGACATAAATCCGTCGTTTTAACCTTAACCAGTTCAGGGTCTTAAAAAAGATTGATTGTTAAGAGTACGAACGGGCCACATAGGGGAGAGACTACGACAAATAGGTGAGTTTATCCTCGCTCTCTGTAAGCCGGCTCTCACGTGACATAAGCCGCCGGTTTAACTTTGACAAGTTCAGGGTCTTAAAAAAGATTGACTGTCAAACGTTCGGCGGGTCACCTGGCGGAGTAGCAAGTTGCAAACAGGAAGGTTTAACTCAAATATGGCATATAAAGCCGGTCAAGAGGGTATGAAATCTAAACCCAGTGGGTTGGAAGCCCCCAAGTGACCTTATGAAGAATCAACTCTTTGCACCATCAACTGTTGCATGAACACGGCAGAGGCCCCGAATTATGGGGATGCCAACTTTATTATATTATAAAGGGTGATATATTAAATGACAGAAGTATGTACATTGATGAGAGCCGGTGGATCAAGTGTAGTAAGGCCGAAGATGAGCAATGTTCCATGGCCTGATAGTCTCCTCCCCAGAAGTGCGTGACTTGTCGCTCTCCCGCCCATCAATGAGATAGTAGGAACCATTGTTGAGATTTCTGCTGATCACAAAAGGTCCTTCCCAGGGGGGTGATAACTTATGCATATATGTCTGGTCTTGAATCAGACGAAGCACTAAGTCGCCTTCTTGGAACGTCCGGGTCTTGACTCTGCGGCTATGATAGCGACGCAAATCTTGTTGATAAATCGCCGAACATGCGGTTGCAAGATCCCGTTCTTCATCCAAGGTGTCCAGTGCATCCTGACGCGCCGTCTCATTATCAGTTTCCACGTAAGCCGCCACCCTGGGCGAGTCATGACGGATATCACTAGGGAGAACAGCTTCTGTGCCATAAACCATGAAGAAAGGCGTGTAGCCTGTTGATCTGGTGGGGGTGGTTCTAATGCTCCAAAGGACTGAAGGTAACTCTTCCACCCAACAACTCGGTGTCCGTTCCAAAAGAACCATAAGCCGGGGTTTTATCCCTCTCAGAATTTCCTGGTTAGCACGCTCTGCTTGGCCATTAAACTGTGGGTGAGCCACGGAAGAAACATCAAGGCGGATGTGTTCACTGTCACAAAACTCTTTCATAGCCCCCTTGGTCAGATTTGTACCATTGTCAGTAATGATACTATGAGGATAACCGAACCGAAAAATCATCTTTTTAACGAACTGAACTACTGTTGCTGCGTCGCACTTACTGATCGGCTCTGCCTCAACCCACTTAGTAAACTTATCAACCGCCACCAAGAGGTGTGTCTTCTTATCTTTAGACCTCTTAAACAGTCCAACCATATCAAGCCCCCAGACCACAAACGGCCAGGTGATTGGAATCATCCGTAACTCTTGAGCTGACACATTGGCACGTCGTCCAAATTTCTGACACCCATCACATTTGTTGACCAAGTCTTCCGCATCTGCATGAGCTGTTAACCAGTAAAAACCGTGCCGAAAAGCTTTGGCCACCAAGGATTTTGACCCGTCATGATGACCACAATCGCCGGCATGTATCTCGTGTAAGATTTCACGGCCTTCCTCAGGAGAGACACAGCGCTGAAAAACGCCAGTCACGCTACACCTGTGCAACTCGCCATTAACAATAGTCATAGATTTAGATCGCCTCATAATCTGCCGTGCCAGGGTCTCGTCTTGGGGTAACTCGCCGCGAGTCAGATACGCCAGATAAGGCAGCGTCCAATCAGCGATAGCGCGGAGAGCCGCCACCAATTGTCCTTCCGGGTCAGGTATAGCAAGATCCTCCTCAGAAGGTAACTTAACCGACGGGTGATGCAATACATCCAAAAACACATTAGGTGGCACCGGCTTACGCTGAGACCCTAGTCTTGATAACGCGTCAGCCGCCTCATTCTTCTGACGATCAATATGATCCACCTGATAACCCTTAAAATGATCAGCGATGACACCACCCGCCTGGCGATAAGCCGCCATGCGAGGGTCCTTAGAATCCCATGTGCCCGAGACTTGCTGCGCCACCAGGTCTGAGTTGCCGAGACATCTGACCCGGCTCAAATTCATCTCCTTGGCCACACGGAGCCCGTGAAGCAAGGCTTCATATTCAGCTGCATTGTTAGTACAAGGAAACATTAGCCTTAATACATAACAAAATTTGTCACCTCGTGGGGAAGTTAAAGCAACTCTAGCCCCCGAGCCTTCCAACTGTCTGGATCCATCAAAATGAATCGTCCAATATATGTTGTCCGGCTTCTCCTCGGGTTCTTGACATTCTGTCCAATCATTGATAAAATCCACCAGGGCTTGAGATTTAACAGCCGTCTGAGGTACATACTTCAGATTAAGAGGCCCAAGCTCAATTGCCCACATAGTAATCCTGCCGTGGCTTCTCTATTTTGAATGATATCTCCCAAAGGGGCAGAGCTGACCACCGTGATTGGATGCCCAAGAAAATAATGCTTCAGCTTGCGATTTGCCATGAATACTCCGAACACCAGCTTTTGCCAATGCGGGTATCGTTGCTTGGACTCTGTCAAAACCTCACTGACGTAATAAACCGGCCGCTGGACTGGATACTCCTTGCCTGCCTCCTTGCGCTCCACAACAACTGCATCGCTGACGGCTTTATTATTAGCCACCACGTACAGGAGCAAAGGCTCTTTTTCCACGGGAGCACCCAAAACGGGTGGCTCAACTAACTGCTTTTTGAGCGTCTCAAACGCGTCATTGGCAGCGTCACTCCAGACAAAGTCATCTGTCTTCTTCATCATCTGATACAAAGGAATAGCTTTCTCACCTAGGCGGCTTATGAACCGGCTTAAAGCGGCAATACGACCAGCCAAGCGTTGGACATCATTAATGCACGCCAGTTTAGACAAAGAGGTGATGGCCTTTAACTTATCCGAGTTAGCCTCAATGCCCCGCTCGGAGACCAAAAGCCCAGGAGCTTGCCTGCAGGCACACCAAACACACACTTAGCCGGGTTAAGCATCATCTTGTAAATCCGCAGGTTATCAAAAGTTTCCTTCAAATCATCTAGCAGAGCCTCCTTCTTCCATGTCTTGACCACAATATCATCCACAGAAGCATGAACATTGCGCCCAATTTGACTATGAAGACAGTTCTGCACACAGCGTTGATAAGTCGCCTGTGCACTTTTGAGTCCAAAAGGCATAGATACGTAGCAGAAAGCTCCAAAATGTGTGATGAAAGACGTCTTCTCTTGGTCTTTGACTGCCATCTTGATCTGATGATAACCCGAATAAGCATCCAGGAAACATAAACTCTCACAACCCGCCGTTGCATCAATGATCTGGTGGATACGGGGGAGAGCAAACGGATCAACCGGACATGCCTTGTTGAGATCTGTGTAGTCCACACACATGCGCCACGTGCCGTTCTTCTTAAGTACGAGCACGGGGTTGGCCAACCACTCCGGGTGAAAAACCTCCACGATAAACCCTGCTGCTAAGAGCCGGGCTACCTCTTCCCCAATAGCTTTATGCCGCTCTTCATTGAAACGACGGAGGAATTGTTTGACTGGCTTAAACTTTGGATCCACATTAAGGTGGTGCTCAGCGAATTCTCTCGGTACACCCGGCATGTCAGAAGGCTTCCATGCAAAGATGTCCCGATTCTCATGGATGAATTCGATGAGCGCGCTTTCCTCTTTAGGGTCCATATTGGCCCCGATAGTGAACTGCTGCGATGAGTCGCCAGGAACAAAATCCACCACCTTGGTATCTTCGGCCACAAACTTCAGGGGCGGGTCAAATTCCGTGCTGGGCTTCTTCAGCGGGGTCATATCCGCCGGGTCAACATTGTCTTTATAAAACTTTAACTCTGCCTCAGCACAACTTAACTCCGCATATGCAGCATCACCTTCCTCGCACTCAAGAGCAATCTTCCGATCACCATGCACTGTAATCGTTCCCTTTAAACCAGGCATCTTGAGCTGCAAGTATACATAACAAGGCCGGGCCATGAACTTGGCATAAGTCGGCCGTCCAAACAGAGCATGATATGGGCTCTTGATTTTAACCACATCAAACCATAAGGTCTCCACCCTATAATTGAACTCATCACCAAAAGCTACCTCAAGGGCAATTTTTCCAACTGGGTAAGCCGATTTGCCTGGTACCATGCCATGAAAAACTATAGATGACGGCTTGAGATCCTTGTCAACCAGGTTCATTCGATGGAAAGTGTCCTAGTAAAGGATGTTGATGATGCTGCCACCATCCATCATGACTTTGGTGAACATGTAGCCTCCTACCTAAGGGGCTACCACAAGGGCCAAATGCTCTGGGTTATCAACTCGCGGCGGGTGATCCTTCAGACTCCATGATATCGTGTGCTCAGACCACTTTAAGTATTGCGGAAGAGCCGGCATGGCCGCATTAACCGCCTGCTTGTGCACCTTCTGATCACGCTTATCAAGGCTTGTTGTGAAAACGTGATACTGGCCTCCGTTAAGCTGCTTTGGGTTACTCTGATACCCTGATTGGTTGTTTTGCTGCTGACCACCATTGCCAGACTGCTGATTATGACCTCCATGGTTACCTTGACCTTGATAACCAGAGCTTGAGCCGCCTGTACCAAAGCTGGACCCATGAAAGCCGGAACCTGACCCGCCGGGCGCTCCATTGCCATTACCGTGATGCTGGTTAAGGCTGTAGTTCCGAAACTCCCGCATGATATAGCAATCCTTCCAAGCATGAGTGGATGCTTTATTGGGAAGACTATGCTTCGGGCAGGGGTCGTTAAGCATTGCTTCCATGTTGAAAGGCTTACCCTTACCGAAAGGTGGTTTACCGTTGCCCTTGCCACGGTTATTCACTGTAGAAAACAGGCCATTAGTCCCGGTTGGGAAGGGCCTTTAGTCCCGGTTCCCCAACCGGGACTAAAGTATAGAGACTAAAGGGTCCAAGCCTTTAGTCCCGGTTGGCTACGAACCGGGACTAAACCCTGGCCACGTGGTCGGCAGCGCGCGCCAGGGCATGGGGACCTTTGGTCCCGGTTGGTAACACCAACCGGGACTAAAGGTTTAGGGGTTTAGGGGTTTAGGTGTTTAGGGGTTTAGTGTTTATTGTTTATTTTTCCTTTTCATTTTGTGTTTTCCATTTAATTATTTTTCATTTCAAACATATTTTACGCTACTACATACTGTACACGTTATGCATATATAATAGAATACTTCGTAGAACCGATCATATATCATAAAATTTCTCGTACAAGCAATCATATATCATAGAATTTCTCGTACGATCACATGCGTACACATATATATATATACAATTTGGTATATACAATTTCTCGTACAATTTGCAGATCATTTGCGGATCGGGTAATGGTATTCTCCGTCGGGAGATATGACCTGCTCAAGCAAAAATCCCGCTATTTCCTCTTGAATTGCTCGTATGCGGTCCGTTGGTAGGAGCTTATCCCGCATCTCGTGCATCTTTAAAGAAGGTGATCAATATGAACATGTTAGTTGTGTGTATATGTATTAGATCATGATAAAAAAATATGAATGGTGTTTACGTACCCAAAGATCTCTTGCACTCCTGTTGCTTTCGGTCATAAAGCGAATGTTCTCGCAAACGTAATATGCACATAGTTCAGTCCCCTGTGCCTGCCTCATGCACTTTACGAGAATAGAATTCAATCAGATAATAATGAAGCATGACAATGGTATTGAAACTAAAATTAAAGAGATGCGCGAACGTAGCTAGTACTACTTAATTACCCTGGGCTTTCGCCATCTCAACTCTGGTTTCCATTCACCGGTCACCTCTTTGATGAAACGTTTCCAAACCCTGCCCGGCAAACAAAATGGAAAAAGGAATTATTAATTACTTGATATCAGGAAATGAACTAATAAAGAAGCCGACATAGTGCGTCAATGATTGAAATTACCTTTCGAGCAAAGAATGCAAGCTTATGTAATCTTCAGGGTCTTTACTTAGCGAGTCCAGTACTTCAATAGTTCCATCGTCAACTCTAATGATTAGAAGGATCCAGTGGTAGCTGCGCACACGATTTGTATAAGCGGGCATGCATAACTCATCAACTACACTTAACATCAAGTGTATATATATATATATATATATATATATATATATATATATATATATATATATATATAAGCCAAAATAGAATTTGTAGTACAAGACAGTAACACTCACTGGAAGTTCCAAGGTAAAAGTATTTCTGGTTTGTACTTTAGGGCCTTCAAAAACCTTAGAAGCATTTTCTCCGTGTCTTTAGGGTCCCTTCTCAACACTTCTTCATTAACGGTATTTGGGTCAATGAACCCAATGCCATAGACTCCAGCTCTTTTCAATTCAAAAATCTTCATTCTGCATAATACCAGGCAATGAATGAGCTGAGCAAGAGACTTAAATTACAGAAAGAAATCACTTACAGACAATAGCAACTGACGATGGATTTGTCGAGTGCTTTTTGATAGAATAACTGAAAAAATTCTGCATTTTCAATCCACAAAGCATTTTTATGGACGTAATGCTCTTTCTCGACTTTCACCATGAGGCTCTCCATCCCGTTCTTTATTTCTCTCATGTACCAGCCATGCAATTTGTACATTTGCGTTGTTAGAAGCTTCTCGTCGTCAGGACTGACCAGAGGTTGCCCGGGGACATATTGCCGTTCTATTTCCTTCGGATCTAACGGTGGAAATTCCTTGATCTCTAGGAATTGTTCAACGGTGATACCGAGCATTCTAGCATTCTCTCTATCAGCGTCGGTTATTACCACGTTATTGGCACTCACCTTGAGCGGGCTGATCGATTGGACTGCCTGTTCTCCGAGCTGGGGAACAGTTTTCCCGCATTTACTGCTTCCGCTTGACTTCTGTCTTTTCTGGGATGATGCATAGGACTTGGTAATGCAACGTTCATAGTCTGATACCGGTCTTTTCTCCGCTGGTTTAGCTGCATCAATAAACTGTTGTACGACCTCGTCGGGTATTTTCTCCTTTGGCGGTGGGGGCGCTTTCGGTCCAAAATGGGCCCGCAAAGCGAGATTCACTGGTTCATTGAGTTCCTCGTCAGTCTTCTCGTAAGATAACTTCTTTTTGGAAGGAGGCTCGGCCGGTTTCTTCTTTTGTGTTCTCTTCCACTTTGGAGACGCTGTTTTTTGATATCGCGGACGTCTCGCGCCAGGCTCCGTCTCGGGGTGGGATGGACTCTGCTGACGTGGCGGAGCTTGATATCGCGGACTCGCCATGCGCTCCATCTCGGGGTGGGATGGATTCGGCTGATGCGGCGGAGATGGATTCGAAGGACTCACCCTGCGCTCCGTCTCGGGGAGGGTTGGAGTCTGCTGACGCGGAGGACTTGGAGGAGGAGTCGGTGGCCTTGGCACTGAGTTTGGAAACACGATGCATTCCTTTTTCCATAAAATGACGCAACGCCTGGCTTCTCCCAGTGTCCGCTCCCCTTCACCTCTAGGGTAGTCAAGATCTAGTGTTTCATATGCCGGCACAACTTGATCCACCCCGACACGAGCATAGCCAGGTGTAATCGGATTGCCGTGGAAAGTTGCTTCATGTCCACTCGGTAAAGCAAAGCCGTCCGCCGCCTTCATGGATATGTTCTTCAGTTTCACGTGTAGCTCACAAGGTGTCGACTCTAAGATATCATCCACGGGGTAGCGAGCCAGCAGTGCATCATCGGCCGGGACCTCCGTGGAACCCACGCTGCTTTTCGGCATAGATGATGGAATGGTGCCATCCAATGCTGGATCTGGTTGCTGCTGCTGCTGAGACGTGCCTTGCTGGCTAAGTTTGTTGATTTGCTCCTGCTGCATGTTATATTTGCGTTCCAAGTCCTGAATCCGATCTACTTCATGCTTCTTCTTTCTGTCACGACTTATGTAGATGTCGTTCCAATCCGCAAACCCCAGAAACCACGGAACCATGCCTTTGCCTCGTGTTCGTCCCGGGTGTTCAGGATTCTTGAGGGCGCGGGAAAGCTCGTTGTTCTCTCTCTCCGGCTGGTACACACCCGCTCGAGCTTCTTCTATTGCTTTAATTATCTCGTCCGTGGCATCTTTAAGACTGGCCTGTTCAAGAACCTGGCCTGTCTTTGGGTCCAACTTTCCCCCATGTGCATAAAACCAAGTCCTGCAGCTCTCAGGCCAAGTATCTGTTACTGGAGAGACCCCTGCAGCCCTCATGTTTCGCTCAGATTCATCCCACTTAGGCAACCCAGACTTGTATCCGCCTGGCTCCAGACGATGGTGCCACGTTTTTTTGTCGGCATTTTCCTTGTCTATTCTCGACCGTTTCTTAGATTCTTCTGATTCCTTGAACTTCACAAATTCGTCCCAGTCATCTGCTAACTTCACATATTCTCCTTTGAATTCTAGAGTCTTCTTTCTTCCTTCCAAGTAATTGTTCCATAATCTTTTCTTCCAAGACTGAAATTGTGCGGCCATCTTCTTAAGAGCACACTTCTTGAGTTTCTCCCGTTGGACATCTGTCAGACCCTCTGGTAGGGTGAAATGTTTCATGAGCTCCTCCCAAAGCAGCTCTTTTGCTCTTTGGCTGACAAATGGAACTCCGCGATCCTTTGGATGATTCCATTCTTGAGCGGTGATCGGGATTTGGTTCCTAATGATAACTCCGCATTGACGTATAAATTTGTTTGCATTCTCTTTAGGAGCAATCGGTTCGCCATCTGCTCTGATTTGATCGATGTTATACTTCACGCCTTGTTTCAACTTTCTTGTCGGGCCACGTTTAACCCTTGTAGAAGATTTGCTTGATCCAGAGGGCTAAAAGGAAGAAAGATTCGTTAATATATACAAATCAATCAATACATCTGATGATCACCAGAGGGCAAATTAATAACTTGCCGGACTCTGTTAAATGGACAAAAATTTCTTCGCCATCGTCATTGTCAGCTGGTTCGCCTTCGTCTCTTGGTTGTTCTTCCTCAATTCCCTCACCGGATGGGTTAAGGTATTGTGAGCCATCATCTACTTCATTCTCTTCGTTTCCGGAGCGTATCAGGTCGTACATGGCATTCTCTTGATCATGGTCGTCCATAGCTTAACTAATACACAACAAATATAAAAAAATTAGAATGCATTCAATAAGCAGAACCGGAGATATGCAAATCAATACAAGGATGCGGGATGGGCATCGTCGACTCGACGGCTACGCTATGCAGTCGATTCGACGGTTAGGAAAGATTCCTTATATGCAATATGTCAATTAGCAAATCAGCAACATCTAAACATTTAAAACATACATTTAAAACATACATCTAAACAATTGTTCGAAATGTAGACTAAATAACTTGTGTACCTTGTCCGCTTTACAACACCAAATACCAAGGTGCCCTCTACTCTTGCGCCAATCATATGCAGAACTGAGAATATATACTTGTAATTTTGTATTTACACTTTAAAACTTAAATAGTATAAATGTATCATGTTATCCTGCAACAACCATGACGACGTACGAATATATATTTAACTATTATTAATACTTCTAATAGTTGTCTGATGATGAGAAACATTTGTTCTTATAGTTCAATTACTCCCTCCGTTCCTAAATATAAGTCTATTGAGAGATTTCACTACGGACTACATACGGAGCAAAATGAATGAATCTACATTCTAAAGTATGTCTATATACATCCATATGTAGTTCTTGGTGGAATCTTTAAAAAGACTTATATTTAGGAACGAAGGAAGTACAACATTGTATTAATTAAGAAATATGGTCTCCAGGTAAATAATTTCGTTAATGTTGGTGTTGCTACATGTTGCTAGACCCCGAAGATTAATTCATCTGATCATTACTCTCTATGCATGGGTCCCATGGTAATTGTATTAAATACATTTAGTGACTTTTTTTCACCTTTAATATTTTGCTAAAAAATGAGGTCAAGTTGTTCCATGATAAAAAAATTATTAAGCTTTGTATTAACTATTGATGATTCGGATCAAACTTAGAGCTTCTGAAATCCAAGATATAAATGTGTGATTTGGTTGGGCAAAGACTATATTGTAGTACGTTTTTTCTTTTGACAAAAGGTCTTGCAAGGAACTAATATATAACAACAAATTACAGATCAAGTACATGGTCACAAAAACATTATTGTGAAATTTCATTTATATTTGGCGAGTCTATTCCTCTGCAATCTGTAATGTAAAAATAAAATTGACATCACTTTCTAGGGTCTACTTGCTATGCCATGTAATCTTATTGTATATACACATACAAATACACATATATATATACATCTAACATACACATACACATACACATACACATACACATCAATTTGGAGGGCGGAGGACGGATCGGGCTTACGGCGTGGAGGAGGAGAGCGGCGCCGGCGGAGCTGACGGCGACGGCGTGGAGGAGCGGCGCCGGCGGAGCTGAGGGCGCCGGCGTGGAAGAGGAGAGCGGCGGCGGAGTCGGCGGAGGTGAGGGAGGATCGGCGGAGCTGAGGGCGACGGCCGGCTACTGGGAGGAGCGGCGCCAGCGGAGCTGAGGGCGACGACGTGGAGGAAGAGAGCGGCGGCGGCGCGTGGACGGACGGCGCTGTTGATCGAGGGCGCGGGCGGGGCAGCCTGTCGGCGTCGTCGAAGCGAGTGAAGACGGAGTGAATTTGGGGGAGGAAGGAGACGTTGCTATATAGGAGGACCTTTAGTCCCGGTTGGTATCGCCAACCTGGACTAAAGACCCTTTAGTCCCGGTTGGTATCACCAACTGGGACTAAAGGTGCCTAAAGAGGCCTTTTCGGCAGCCCAAATTCGCGCGGGAAGGGACCTTTAATCCCGGTTGGTGGCTCCAACCAGGACTAAAGTTCCATTTTCTCTTTTTTTGTTTTTCTGTTTTTATATTTGGAAGAACTGTTTTTATATTTGCAATAACTGTTAGAATATTTATAGTTTTTTAATGAATCTTTTTTGCTTTAGGTCAAAACAATTACAAACTTTCTGTTAGTGCCAGTAGTTTTCAAATTTAAATAGTTTAAATTTGAATTCTTTTGAATTTTTTGTGAATCACTAGTTTGTGAATAACTTTAGTTTAAAAATAGATTTTTGAGTGATTGTTTTTGCTGTTTTTTAATATTAGTATGTTTTATCATTATGTTATATTTTGGAATTTTTAGGATATTTTAAATAGGTGTTTTAATCAAAACCAGATTCTGTTTAACTCTTTTTAGTTTTATACCTTCATTTGTTTTAATCAAATTCACTATTAATGAACTCTGAAAAGGTTGAAACTTGGCATGGTATCATAATTTCACCCACATAGCATGTGCTAAAAAGTTGAGATGGTTACGGCAAAAACTGGATGCACTTCGTGTACAAAATGAAAATCTCTTTCGAAGTATCAGGGTTTCAGACGAAAACTCGTCTGTTACAAAAGGATTTCAATTTTTTAACTTATTTCAACTCCAGACTTTTTGTTCATTCAATATGAACCATTAGAAGCCACATCCTAAAATTTCAACCCTATCTAACTTCATTTGCTATTTTTCAAGTATTTAATGAATTGTTTTGAGCTAAATGACCCTGAAATTAAAAAGTACCACAAATGAACTCTGAAAAGGTTGAAACTTGGCATGGTATCATAATTTCACCCACATAGCATGTGCTAAAAAGTTGAGATGGTTACGGCAAAAACTGGATGCACTTCGTGTACAAAATGGACAATCTCTTTCGAAGTATCAGGGTTTCGGACGAAAACTCGTCTGTTACAAAAGGATTTCAATTTTTTAACTTATTTCAACTCCAAATTTTTTGTGCATTCAATATGAACCATTAGAAGCCACATCCTAAAATTTCAACCCTATCTAACTTCATTTGCTATTTTCCATGTATTTAATGAATTGTTTTGAGCTAAATGACCCTAAAATTAAAAAGCACCACAAATGAACTCTGAAATGGTTGAAACTTGACATGGTATCATCATTTCACCCACATAGCATGTGCTAAAAAGTTGAGAGGGTTACGGCAAAAACTGGATGCACTTCGTGTACAAAATGGACAATCTCTTTCGAAGTATCAGGGTTTCGGACGAAAACTCATCTGTTACAAAAGGATTTCAATTTTTTTAACTTATTTCAACTCCAGACTTTTTGTGCATTCAATATGAACCATTAGAAGCCACATCCTAAATTGCAACCCTATCTAACTTCATTTGCTATTTTTCATGCATTTAATGAATTGTTTTGAGCTAAATGACCCTGAAATTAAAAAGCACCACAAATGAACTCTGAAATGGTTGAAACTTGGCATGGTATCATAATTTCACCCACATAGCATGTGCTAAAAAGTTGAGAGGGTTACGGAAAAAACTGGATGCACTTCGTGTACAAAATGGACAATCTCTTTCGAAGTATCAGGGTTTCGGACGAAAACTCGTCTGTTACAAAAGGATTTCAATTTTTTTAACTTATTTCAACTCCAGACTTTTTGTGCATTCAATATGAACTATTAGAAGCCACATCCTAAAATTTCAGCCCTATCTAACTTCATTTGCTATTTTTCAAGCATTTAATGAATTGTTTTGAGCTAAATGACCCTGAAATTAAAAAGCACCACAAATGAACTCTGAAATGGTTGAAACTTGGCATGGTGTCATCATTTCACCCACATAGCAAGTGCTAAAAAGTTGAGAGGGTTACGGCAAAAACTGGATGCACTTCGTGTACAAAATGGACAATCTCTTTCGAAGTATCAGGGTTTCGGACGAAAACTCGTCTGTTACAAAAGGGTTTTAATTTTTTTAACTTATTTCAACTCCAGACTTTTTGTGCATTCAATATGAACCATTAGAAGCCACATCCTAAAATGTTAACCCTATCTAACTTCATTTGCTATTTTTCATGCATTTAATGAATTGTTTTGAGCTAAATAACCCTGAAATTAAAAAGCACCACAAATGAACTCTGAAAAGGTTGAAACTTGGCATGGTATCTTGATCACATACATCACAATGCTTCAGAAAGCTTGCTCACATCATACTAAATATTCTTACACACAAACCGTACTTAAACAGGGACATAATAGAAATAATAGTTCAGATATCCATTACAGAAATTACTGCATAATTGAAGATACCAATCCTACTCTTCCGGATTGCAAACCGACTCGTCCGAATCAGGAGACCCCCAAGCACTACATAATAGAGATAAAAGTGTTCGCCATTGCAAACACTACTCGTCGTCCGGATCAGAATACCTCGAAGCAGGAGATACTAGCGGTACGAGGTGACGCTGCCCATAATTGAAGATTCCAATCCCGCGGTACAACTCGTATGCAACGTACCCATCTATTGCTGCATACTCAATGTTGATAGGGTCAAGTGGGTTCTTCTCCCAATGTTGGTGCCCGGACTTGGGGAATTTTGTCTTCATATGAGCGTAGTCCTCGTCGATCAGGGCGGCTGCCATATTAGCCATTGAAGTCTTGTCATGCTCAAGCCTGAACCTGCCCTGAAGATCAATGTGGCATTTAGCTGGTATCTCAATACCCCAGGTGCGCCTCATCTTGATCTTGTCATTTGTTATATCAACGCTAGCAAAATATATGCCGCTGCAAAGGAACTCCATGAGTTTTGGTCAGTGCTTGTCACTACTGCAACAACAAAATGGAACAAATGTGTTAAATACTGCTGCAACAAGTATATTTTAGAACAAGTATAATAAGAATCATAACAAGTATATTTTAGAACAAGTATAATAAGAATCATAACAAGTACATTTCGGCACAAGTATAATAAGAATCATAACAAGTATAATAAGAATAACCATAACAAGTATAATTTAGAACAAGTATATAATAAGAATCATAACAAGTATAATTCGGAACAAGTATAATAAGAATCATAACAAAGGAAAATTCCTATGCATTTCCTATCCTATGAATCAAAACAAGCCCCTAAACTATGACATGTTCTCCCACGATGGCCAATATATATATGCAACTACAAGGAAAATTCTTATGCAATTTTCCTATCCTATTCCTATCCTCCTATTGCTATTCCTATGCAATTTTCCTAATCCTCCTATTCCTATGCAATTTTCTATTCCTATGCAATTTTCCTATGAATCAAACAAAAAGCCCCAATTTCCCTAGGAATCAAAGAGAAGCCCCAATTTTCCTATGAATCAAAGAAAAGCCCCAATTTTCCTATGCATTTTTCCTATGAATCAAGGAAACTATGACATGTTCTTGACATTCCCAATCCTCCTATTCCTATATGCAATTTTCCTATCCTATGAATCAAAGCAAAGCCCCAATTAAAACTATGAGAAGTTCCGTATTACCTTGCCCACTGGAAGACCATGACATGTTGCTTCAAACAAAGTTGGACGACGGTAACATTGCGACCATCGGCCGTGTACTCGAGATCGAGGCCCATGAACTTGTGTTTTTCCTCTTGAAGCCATTCCTCGAACATGGAAAGAAAACCCTCGACAAATAGAAATGGAGGCCGGTCGCGTTACTGTAGCGAGCACGTTCCCGTAGCGAGTTCGTGGATTCATGGTGGAGGATGGGGAAGAAGAGAGGAGAGGGAGACGAATAGAAATGGAGGCCGGTCGCGTTACTGTAGCGTTTCCGATGTATATGATCTCGCGCGAAACAACTTCCAAGGCACGGGATTTGAACGGTTGGGACCTTTAGTCCCGGTTTGAGCCACGAACCGGGACTAAAAGGGCTCGCGCCAAGCGAATGGTTGCCACCACCCCTTTAGTCCCGGTTGGTGACACCAACCGGGACTAAAGGGTCCTCACGAACCGGGACTATTGCTTATCCTCACGAACCGGGACTAATGGAGGCATTAGTCCCGGTCCAAAATGCGACCGGGACTAATGCTCCGGTCGAAAGGCCTGATTTCTACTAGTTATTCCCAGTGTTGGTATTGGCCACCAGATCAGACCCGCCGTCTGGATGCTTCCGTTTACCACCATTACCTCGGTTATTGTTTCCTGCCCCATTCTACTGCTGACCTTTGCCGTTGCCATTCTTCTTACCCTTAGCAGATTTCTCATCATATGACCCAGGGTCCTTCGTGCTATCATGATCTACATATTTGGTGAGAGCCGCCATGAGCTCGGCCATGTCCTGGCGGGAACGCTTGAGCCGTCCCAGCTTCTGCTTAAGGGGCAAAAAATGAAATTTTTTCTCCAGGATCAGAACTGCCTGAGCCGCCGTGATATTGTCAGACGAATCAATAATGGTGGAAACACGCTGGACCCAATGATGGGCCGACTCATCCTCACGCTACATGCAATGATCCAAATCAACGATCGTCATAGGATGCTTGCACGTCCCTTGAAAATTCTTGATGAACTTTGCTTTCAACTCGGCCCAGGAATTGATGGTATTGGGTGGCAAACCCTTTAACCATGTACGCGCCGGTCCTTCCAACATCATGATGAAGTACTTAGCACAAACTGCATCACTGACGTCTAACATCTCCATGGCTAGCTCATAACTCTCGATCCAGGCTTCTGGAGGCAGATCAGCTGTATAATTAGGCACTTTGCGCGGACCCTTCAAATCCTTCGGTAGGCGCTCGTTCCGCAGAGCCGGTGCTAAACACGGCACTCCCACAGCTCTGGAGGTGGCTCCGGCTCCCACCGAAGTTGAAGGGGTCATCGGGGGCGGCTCTTGGAAAGCAACTGCGGCCGCCGCCTCCCGCTGAGCTCTAGCGTTATCGACAATCGCCTGAGCATCGATAACAGGTGGGTCATCACGGGGCGGGTTTCGATGCCGCTCGCTGCTGGAGACCGCCGGTGACTCCAAACGTCGGCTATAACTGCGGATTGGGATGGGGGTTGAGTGCACACGACTCCGGCTGTGAGCATACTTCTCCTGTTGAGCCACCGGTGTCTGCAAGTACCCAATGGCATTCCTTGCCTCTTCAGCGAAGGGTGTCCCATCAGCAAGGGGGAGCGCATTGAGCCTGTCAGCCGCTGCTATCATGTTCTCCACCGGGTTAGAGTAATGACCAGGTGGTGTCAGAAAATGATGCGGCGGTGTCTGATTCCTGCGGGGCGGGTCTGGCTGTCGATGCTGAGTCGCCGCCCTATCCCCAGGCACTTCCGCCGTTCGGGCAACGATCAGAGGCGCGTTCTGTCCTGCCCCCGGCGTGTTAAAAAGATTTTTGGGCTCATACTGATTAGGTAGGCGGGTCTGATGCCTCATCCGAAGAACTGCCTCCGAGGCTTGTTGATCCAGCTTAAGGCGAAAAGCTTCAGCCCTGAGATGCTCCGACTCAGCATCCATCTGAGCCTGCAACACATTGATCTCTTCCTGGGCCCTGGCCATCTGGTCCTTCAGCCTCGCAATCTCTGTGTTACGGCTTGCTTGGTTTTCCGCGGTGACCTCAGTTCCCATCAGAGTTGTTAGCTCGTTCATCAGATCCAGCAAAACTTGAGCCGGTGGCCTGGTTGACCCGGATCCTGTCGCGCCTGCAGTCGTCGCTCCAGCCGCTGTGCTGCTGGAAACTGGCACCGTGCCTGCCATGAAGATGGCGGCTTGGCTCGGCGGCTCATAGGGCTCCGGAATGCTGTCGCCATCGAAGTAGCCCCAAAAACCGCTGTTATGAAGCTCGTAGATTGATTCCGCCTCTCCGCTCGAGGATTCATCCTCTGAGCAGATGAGGGTTTCTTTCTTCCCGTGACATAGAACCTTCCTCAAGCTCCGCGCCTTGGGTGAAGCCAACGAAAACATGCTTCTGGCCCGGCTTGATCCCGGCGGGTTGCGCACGCCGGGCTGACTCGACGAGGTTGGTGCAGATGTCCGGCCCGGGCTTAGATCCGCCGATCTTGCCGATGAAAACGTGAATTCCGCCGAAGGGGACCCGGTACACGTAGTCGATTGAGTCGGCCTCGGGGCCCCAGCTAGCGTTGTCGATGTAGAGCTTGCCGCGGCGACTCTTGGTCATCTTGGCAAGGGCGTATCCCTCGATCCCTGGGAGAGAGCCCTTCGAGTACTCCAAACCACCGTGCATCTGCCCCACGGTGGGCGCCAACTGTCGTGGTTTTGTCACGGCAGATGTCCTAGTGCAAGGACTTAAGGGTGAAGCCATCTCTACGGTGGTTAACTCGAAGGGGTTGATCGGGACGAAAGACACGGGTTTACCCAGGTTCGGCCCCTCTCGGAGGAGGTAATAGCCTACGTCCTGCTTTGAGTTGTATTGATTGGGTATCAATTACAAGGGAGCGGAATACGCTTGACCTAGTACTCGATCAAAGGTTTCGTGGCCTAGGCCGCCCAAGGAACCAGCCTTTATATACACAGGTCGAGGCCCCAAGCTTACAAGAGTACATTCCGGGTTACCTCTAGTAACCGACCTTATCTCTAACTATCCTTGCCTTATCTGGCAAGCCGTCTGCCGGCGGCTTACGCCTCCGGGTCACATGTTGCCTTCCGGCTCTAGGCCTCCGCCAGGCCCGTCTGGCGAGTCGCTTCCAGGCCTTGTCTTGATCTTCTAGCCTGCTTAAGGCCTCATTGCTAAACCGCCAACCTTGTGACCCGGCCCCTCCTGGGCGGGTCTCACCATGGGGTTATGTCCCCAACAGATACCCAAGGTGATCTCCTTCATATCTCACCTGGTTTCAAGGCTAGCGATTCAAGCAAATGCAAGCCCGTGAAGATAGAAAGGGGGGTAATTTAATTTTATACTCTCGTGTGACTAGTAGTACCACAAATTAATATAATTACATTCCTTTTGTATAAAGTTGTTATTAATTGAAGACATTTGTATGTGTTACCGCTAGGAATATGAAGTCTGTGTTGGTCATGCGGGAAGGCTTGAAGTAGACGCCTGCAATTTGTCCTTTAAACAAGGTGATATCCGTCAGGAAAAAAGTAGGAGAAATTATTTCTTCTCAATGAAGATTAAGAAGAGTGGAAATAGGAGTAACTGTAATATATTGGTAAGTTATGTCAACTTGATAAATTTTGTTACAAATTGGTTCATATGAAGTTTTGCTCAGTTTATCACCTTACAAGATTTAATTGTTTTAGGTCATTCCATATCGTGTGCGTGATAGAGTTCATGCTCTATGCAGTTCAACGATTCAAATCAAATCTGTAGACGGAAACATATACAATGTCGGTTTGCGTAAAGGAATATATATATAAGTACGTTTTCTAATGGAGATTGGACCAAGTTTATTACTGACCATGGTCTCTGTGTTGGTGATGAACTCTTTTTCTGCTTTAAAGAGAACGAACCTCACTTAGTCCTTGGACTTAAAGCTAGAAGTGATCGATACAAGACATCTAAAGGTAATATTTAAAAAGAAAACCTTATGTATTCATTTCCCAAAATTTGGGTTGCCTATTAACTTACATCTGTCTAAATTTTATTTTTTAGGATACACTTGTGCTCCTTTTAATCAACATCCTAGTCAGGTTGCACTTGCAGTTGTCCAAAATGCTAGACAAGTTGCACCCAAGAATGTTGTACCCTCTCAAGAGGAGGATGATGTTACAACTAGAGTGGATTTTACTCATGTTCTTGATAGCTTCAAGTTGTGTTTGACTCCTTCAGACATCAAGACTATGCTGGTAAGTTGCGGTTGTAGCAAGTTGATGTTGGTTTTAAACATGAATGCTTCTGAACTCGTGCCTAGATTTACTTTTGATTCAATTGTATAAAATGGGTTAGTGTTTGTGGCTGCAAAACTATTTTGCAAACTTAGTTACTTATAAATGTAATTTGAATAATCTTATATTTTGCGTCATGTGTCAGATCCTTATTTGTTCCTTGTGGTTGAAATTTTAGTAACTTATATTATTATGAGTTCTGAATGTTACTTATTATTGAATAATGTGTGCTCATAGTTTGTATTGTTTCAGACAATTCCTAAGGACACGACAGACAAGTTCAAAGTTACTAAGAGTGGTGAAGTTGACTTGATTATAATGAGTCCACCCATCATAGTCCCAGCACGATATAATATATCGAATTCTGGGCATCATGTTGATGGATGCCTGGCAGTAACAAGTGGATGGAAGGACTTTGTCCGCCAGTCCGGATTGCAACAAGGAAAGATTGTCAAGATAGATGTTTGCCGAGTAAATGATAAACTGACATTCTAGGTTTTCTCCGGTTCATCTCTCAAAGGATTTACCATGTTTGGGTTGTTTTACTTGTGTATCAAGACATTGTACTTGTACTAGTTTCATTGTCGTCTTTAACACCATTTGGTGTCATGTACCGAACTTCTAGTTTCACTTTTGGATGTTGGTGTCATGTACTCAACTTCTATGTTGTTTTTGGCCTTGTTCATGGTATATTGTCATGTTATGTTGATGATAATGATCCTGTGAAGGTTTTTTTTTTGCATTTGATTTTAGTTCCCCTTGTTCCTGTTAGTTACAAGATTAAAAGCACATAGTGATAGGCAAAGTGGCAAAATGTAGTAAACACCAAGAGGAGCAATTTTTGTAGGAGTTTTGTATTAATGGAAAATAGACCCGGGGGCATAGGTTCACTAGTGACATCCCTATCGAAAGCATAGAATGGTATGGTAAGCAAATCACTGTTGGCTAATTGACAAAATTGCGCATAATTATAATTGTGATCATTCATGGCATGATCTCATATAGGCATTACGTCCGTGATAAGTAGACTGTAATCCAACTACATACCCATGGAGACGCACCACAAAGAGGCAAGAGAATACCAGTCAATGAAATGTGTGCAAACGGCATGCTGTGCAAAACCGAACCTAAAACCAAAAACCGAATGAATGAAAAAAACAAAAAAAAAATCAGTTTTTCAAGTTGTGGTTACGGTTTCATCAGTTTGCAAAACAACAAACCTTATGCAATTCGGCCTTTTTGATTTATCGTTTAAAATAGAAATAATTCAATTAAAACGAACAAAACTAAAAAAACAACTTACTTCCTCTATTTCTTTTGACTCAGTGTATAAGATTTGTGTCAAGTCAAACTGTACGAAGTTTGACCAACTTTATATTAAAAAAATATCAACATTTACAATACCAAATATATATAGTATGATACTATGTTCCATAAAAAATCTAATGATATAGATTTGGTATTATAAATCCTGATATTTTTTTCTATAAATTTAGTCAAAGTAGAGAGACTTTGACTTTAGACAAAAGTTATATGCAAACTAAAAAAGAATCAGAGGGTGTATGTCGTACTTGTACTGCAAAGAGAGCCTTGACTCGGTGGTTGGGCATGCGGTTGTGCAGCCTAACGACCCAAGTTCGATTCCTAGAATGGACTGGTGATGCACATGGTTTTTCCCCATTTATTGAGGATCAATCTTGATGTATGGTGGAACCATTCATCAAGAAATATCTTGATACTCATTTAAAAAAATTCTGAGGACTATGTTTATCTTGGTACTCATACTAAAATGGTTGTGTTCATCCCTACTTGGTGTGGCGTTCCGCACCGGCCTTTCAACGGCTGTGTCGTGGGGAGGCGACGACCAGGATCTACGACGGCGAACGGTCAAGGTCAGCCGACGGCGACGGCGGTGGACGTGCCTGATACGTCTCCAACGTATCGATAATTTTTGAAGTATTCATGCCATATTCACCTATGTTTACAATACTTTTATATGGTTTTGATGCACTTTACATGATTTATTTAGAACTAACCCGGACTGACGCTGTTTTCAGCAGAACTACCGTGGTGTTGTTTTTTGTGCAGAAATCAAAGTTCTCCAAATGCAACGAAACTTTTTGACTATTTTTTTGGAACAAAAGAGGCACTAGACGCTTCATTGGAGGGCCAGAAGAGCCACGAGGTGGGCACAACCCACCAGGGCTCGCCAGGCCCCTCTGGCGCGCCCTGGTGTCTTGTGGTCCACTCGTGGCCCATCACTACTAGGGAAAAGCCTAGCAGTAGCGCGGGTTAAGGGCCTAGCAGTAGCACGGGCACCCGCGCTACTGCTACGGCGCTACAGCTAACCTATAGCAATAGCGGGGGTAAACAAGCGCTACTGGTAAGTACAGTAGCAGTAGCGCATTGCAGAACCCGCGCTACTGATAACTAGTAGTAGCGCCCGTATCTAACCCGCGCCACTACTAATTGTGCATGTTTCTTTTTTTATAATTACATTGTATTTACACACAGTTATACATACTAATATAGAACATCAATAATAATTGTTCCAGGTCATATAACTTATCATCCTCTTAATCATCTAACAACTCATCATCCTCTTAATCATCTAACAACGCATCATCATCTTAATCATCTAACAACTCATCCTAATCGATCATGCCAAGTTAATATAAACCGGAAAAACTTTTCTCTCATAGGACCTAGTCCTCCCTCCTAGGTAAAATGTTATAAAACAGAATAACACCTATGTCTCCATGGTGAAGCAAAGAGATCCAACGGTCTCCAACTTGTGGCTTGCGGTCCTTCTTTATTTCTCCCCATGCTTCAATTTGGAGCTGTCCTTGTGGTTTGCGCTCAGTCGAGTATGGAGAAGCGAATTGGGCCCTCGTAAGGCTTTTAATTGTCATATAACCTTTGCCATGCATCAACGGAGGCACAATACTATTTGGCAGTTTCTGTTGAAGAACATAATAGTAGCCTAGTTAGCAATGTAATCAACACCATTTACGTAATAGTAGTATACTTAATTAGCAACTCTTAGCAAGATATTTCGCGAATGTCATCCGCCCTCAACCTATGCACTAGTGGCATGTAAAATGTATAATTTGGGCCAGGTCCCATATTATACGGGAAGTCGTCCCTACCAAACAGGACACCAATAACAAAGGTGACAAGAACATCCTTCTCCTCCCAAGTTAGATGTGATACATAAGTGTAGTGTGTCGTGTCAATTAATTTTTGTGTTTCACTCAAAGAAACGAAATAAGCTGTAAATTATAAATTAAAAAATTTAGTATGGATGAACACCAACTATTCTTAAATATAGAATGCACATTACTTGACAAATATGGTTGACAAACTCACATGGAGGTAAAACAGGAAGCATATCGACATCCACCCAAATGTCGATGTTACCTTCAATATGATCTTCAGGACGAAGATCGAAGGTTATTTCCATATCCTCCTGAAAGCCATATGCCTTGTCTAGAGCTTCCCAATTTGAGCACCCTAATTCTTTTTTATTAACTGCATTCATTACTTTGACCAGAAATGTGTGACCATGCTTAGTCCTCAGGTTAGCTCTCCTCGTCTCCATACTCTCGTGGTCTTCGAAACCGAGCCTCTCCAAGACATACCGTCTTGCATGGCAGGGGATGAACTAGTCAAATTGTATAAAACAAAAATTACACGTTGAAGCAAAGAAACAGAAGTCATGCTTAATTACGAAAAAACACTTGTCATCGTTGCGTAGCGTACAAACATCGACGGTCTCGTCAAGCCTGATGGTGAAATACCTGCCGTCTCACAAGTGAGGCCTGTCACACAAACCCCGATCATCGCCGCAGTAATCACACTCCGGGATCCTATCGTCGTCAGACATTTCCTGTGTTCATGATTCAAAAATTCGGCATGACCATTATTAAAATAAGACATATTGAGCGCCTGAAATTTGCCGGAACGGAAATGAATCAACATTCCGGCAAAACATAGGCACTAGGAGGTGTTCCCTGCAATAACATACACACATGTCCAAATAGACTTAATTCAATATCGGTTGACTTTCGGTCTATCGAGGCTTTCCTTAAATAACTCTCATATCTCATGGTGTGTTGGTGCGTAATCTCTCACACTGATATGGTGATGTATATATGTTGGTGGACACTCTCTCACAGTAATAGTTCGACCGTCGGTGATGGACGCACCCCCTCTCCTCTCCTTGCGCATTATACCGAGGTATATATCGCAAGAAGAGAAGAGGAGGAAGCGCCCCCCACGACAACAGTCGGGATTCCTCCATCAAGAACACACATAAAAGTCACACAAGGAGCAACGACAGACCGAAAGTATCTGATTTTTTTACTAAAAATTTATAACTAATACATCTCGAATACATTTATAATGAACTCGAATATAATATCACTGATACATCTTCTCGAATAATCCAGTTAATGCATCATCTAATATTATAACTAATACATCTCGAATATTATCATATAATATCACTAATACAGATCGAATATTATCGAACAATCTAGTTGACTCGCGGTTCCTGAGCCGCGGGCGGTGGACACCCAAAGAGGAGGAACCATCACAGGATCATAACACGGGTGAGATCCCTGAAGAACCTGCCAGGTATTGGGGAACCTGGCGTCCAACGCATCCATGCAGCGACGGACGTGCTCGTCCTCCTCCCTGACACGGTGACGTACCACCTCCGCGAGGGCCCGCTCCCTCCGCACCGATAGTGGCCCACGCGACCGCCACCAAAGAAGCTCCGGGTCGACGATGATACCCGGATTACTCACCAAGTTGCGCGCCCCGGAAGGTAGCACCTCCCACTGCAAGCTCGGCGGAGCCCAGTCCCGGACATGGCGCCTCTCAAGGATGTCGCTGCCGAGTCGACGACGAGGATGCGGGCCGGGCATCGTCGACGTCAATAACAAATTCCTACGAAAACATTTTCTTATCGTTTAATGTTTTACTTTCTGGTTATCTTCTTAGAAATACGTGAACAGTTTCTTTTTTCTCGTAAAAAACATTATATAAAACAAGCGCTACTCATTTTTGACTTATTTTTGACTCGGTTTTCTTATTAACTATCTAATTTCATTACCAATTTCAGAAACCCTAGCAATCCTAGCAAGAACCCAAGTAATCAGCCCTAGCAATGTCCTAACCACAACCCTATCAATCCATCGAAATTAAACCTAGCAATAAAACGGGCAGAGGAGGCTGGGGATGTCTCACCAGAGAAGGAGACGGCCGGCGCACGGAGGAGACGGCCAGAGGAGAAGCAGAGGACGGGGTCGGGGTCGGGGTCTGCGGCGGGGTCGGGGTCGTCGGGGTCGTGGTCAGGGGCAGCAGAGAGTGGGAGGACCAGCGGCGGCAGCGGAGTCGGGAGGGAGGGAGTGAGGAGGGAGAGAGGGAAAGAGTGAGGGCCGGGTGTGCGCGGGGAAGATGATAAGTCCACGAGGGGACCGATTAGCAGTAGCGCGGGGCAGAGAAGAGCGCTACTATTATTTCGTTAGAAGTAGCGCGGTTTGCAGAAGGGCGCTACTACTACACCTAGCCTTTCGGCAACGGTGTGGCAATTATATTAGTAGCGCGTTTTATTCCTACCACGCTACTGCTATGTGGCTACCAGTAGCGCCCTTTGTGGCCATGCGCTACTGCTAATTAGCAGTAGCGCATGCTTTTAACAAGCGCTACTGATAAGCTTTCGTGTATAAGGTTTTCCCTAGTAGTGCATCTTTGCATGAAACCGACGGACAAAAATCCTATATATTCACAAACCCCCAGAAATAACCCTAGACGGGAAGTTCCGCCGCCGCAACTCTTTGTATCGACGAAAAACTAATCTGGAGGCATTCCAGTACCCTGCCGGAGAGGGCAGATCATCTCCGGTGGCCATCTTCATCATCCCGGCGGAGGCCATGACGAGGAGGGAGTAGTCCACCCTCGGGGCTGAGGGTATGTACCAGTAGCTATGTGTTCAATCTCTCTCTCTCTCTCTCTCGTGTTCTTGAGATGTCACGATCTTGATGTATCACGGGCTTTGTTAATATAGTCTGATCATATGATGTTATTCCCTTGCTATTATGTTGTGATGAATTGAATCTTTCCCTTTGAGATGTCGTTATGTTGGATTGAATATTTTGGTTGAGAACACTTGATGTACGTCTTGCGTGCGATACCCGTAGTGACATTGGGGTATTCTATTGATTCACTTGATATATATTGAGTCATCAACTTGCGGATTTTGGTGACCTAGGGGATCTATGCATAGGGGTTGATTGCACGTTTTCTTACCATGTTCTCCGATAAAAATCTTGGGGCACTCTTTGAGGTTCTTTGTGTTGGATTGAGTATTATGAATCTGAAATTGTTTGATGTGTATCGCATAATTAACTCATGGATACTTGTGGTGACATTGGAGTATCTAGGTGACATTAGAGTTGGTTGATGCGTATCATATGGTGTTTTTAGTACGAACTCTAGATAGATTGATCGGAAAGGATAACTTGGTGTTATTTTAGTACAAACTCTTGGATAGATCGATCGGAAAGGATAACTTTAAGGTGGTTTCATACCCTGCAAACAATTTCTTCTGATGTTCTCCGCTAGATAAGAACTTTGGAGTGATTCTTCGTTGCACGTTGAGGGATGGTTATGTGATCCAATTATATTAGCATTGTTGAGAGATTGCACTAGCGAAAGTACGGACCCTAGGCCTTGTTTCCAGACATTAATATACCATTTTGCTCGCTGTTTTACACTTGTTACCTTGCTGTTTTTACATTTTCAGGCTACAAAAACCTTTATCTACCATCCATATTGCACTTGTATCACCATCTCTTCTCCTAACTAGTGCACCTATACAATTTACCATTGTATTTGGTGTGTTGGGGACACAAGAGAATTTTTATTATTTGATTGTAGGGTTGTTTGAGAGAGACCATCTTCATCCTACACCTCCCATGGATTGATAAGCCTTAAGTCATCCACTTGAGGGAAAATTGCTACTGTCCTACAAAACTCTGTGCTTGGAGGCCCAACAAAGTCTACAAGAATAAAGTTGCGTAGTAGACATCAAGCTCTTTTCTGGCGCCGTTGCCGGGGAGGTGAGTGCTTGAAGGTATATCTTTAGATCTTTCAATTAAATCTTTTAGTTTCTTGTTTCTCACTAGTTTGATTTTTATAAAAGAAAACGACAAAAAATGGAGTTTAGGTTGCATCATTTGTATCGTCTTTATAATGTCTTTCGTGAAAATAAGGATTCAGAAAATTGTGCTCAATTGGTAGAGGAATAAATTATGAAAATACTTAATGAGAATTCCTTGAATGATGAGCATGATTGTAATGTTGCTAGTATGAAGTGTATGAATATCCATGATGCCAATGATATGCAAAGCCACAAGCTTGGGGATGCTATGTTTGATGAAGATGATATTTTTAGTCTCCCAAGTTTTGATGAGAAAATGTATTATGATGATGGCATGCCTCCTATCTATGATGATTATGATGATGACATGTATGATGTAAATAGTGATAGTATACATGAAACTTGTCATCATGATTTTAATATTGAATGTGGTTATGTCAATCAAGTGTCTCATGATATTTATTTTGTTGAGTTTGCTCCCACTATTATGAATGAGAAGAAATTTGCTTATGTGGAGAGTAATAAATTTTCTATGCTTGTAGATCATAAAAAGAATGATTTATGTGATAGTTATATTGTTGAATTCCTTCATGATACTACTAAAATTTATTATGAGGGAGGAACATATGCTTATAGGAATTGCAATAATATCAAGTTTCCTCTCTATGTGTTCAAAGTTTTGAAGTTATGCTTGTTTTGCCTTCCTATGCTAGTTGATTCTTGTTCCCATAAAGTGTTTGCTCACAAAATACCTATGCATAGGAAGTGGGTTAGACTTAAATGTGCTTGTCATGAGAATCATGATGCTCTCTTACATGTTTCAAATACTATTTCTATGTGAGCATCATTGAAATCATCATGCCTAGCTAAAAGGCTTTAAAGAAAAGCACTTGTTGGGAGACAACCCAACACTTTTCCTTTCTCTTTTTGTGTGTTAACATGATTAAGCTACTGTAGTAATAATGTTTTGTGTCTTTTATTTCAATAAAGTTCCAAGTAAAGCCTTTGGGATGACTCACAAGATGAGTAGAATTGATACTGAACCAAATCAGAAACTTTTGACTCCAGTACAGGAATTTTCATTTTTTAGTGGAGCGTGATAATGATCTGAAATTTTTACACAGTGTTTATATACAAACTCTTCAGGTTTTGCTAATGTTTCAGAATGTTTAGAGATAGGGAAGTATGGTTAAACTATAGATCTTCACGGACTGTTCTGTTTTTGACAGATTCGGTTTTGCATGCATAGTTTGCTTGTTTTAGTATTCCCATAGCTTATATTCAGTGATATAAATTATGGGAATGATATAATACAGTAGGTATTATGTTAGAACAATTATGAATCTTGTCTTGACAGTACATAAGTGAATGATCTTTACTTATTATACTAACCCATCTCACGAAGTTCCGTTAAGTTTTGTGTGATTGAAGTTTTCAAGTTGTGGGTGAGACACCGATATGAGGAGAATAAGGACTGACAAGAAACTAATCTTGGGGATTCCCAAGGCGCCCCCAAGGTAATATCCAAGGAAGAATCAAGCACCTAAGCTTGGGGATGCCCCGGAAGGCATCCCCTCTTTCGTCTTCAACATTATCGGTATATCTTACTTGGAGCTATATTTTTATTCGTCACATAATATGTGCTTTGCTTGGATCGTCATTATATTTTGTTATTTTATGTTAGGTGTTATTTATAATCTTGTTTTTCAATAAAAAGTTCCAAGAATTGCCTTAGGATGCTTGCATTGCATGTTTGATGTGTGCTGTGTAAAAACAGAAACTTTTGCTGTATTGTTTGAATTTTCATATTTTACTGGAACTTGGAAAGTTTCTGAAATTTAAACACAGTATTTCCATATAAAGTCTTTAGCCTGTCCTAAATTTTCATAATTGTTTGAGTTATAGAAGTACACTGGTTTAATACAGTAGCCTGGAACTCTTTATTTTCATAATTTGCTACAGACTGTTTTGTTTGGACAGATTGCTGTCATAGTTTTGTTATCTACTTATCCTATAGAATCCATAGCCTATATTGGTAGATATAAATTGTGGAAATGATAGTAAACAGTAGATGATGTTTGAAATTATTATGCAACTTGTCTTGGCAGTACATAAAGAGTTGATTTATTATTATGTGCACTAACCTATCTCACGAGTTCTTTTCAAGTTTTGTGTGGATGAAGTTTTTGAGAATAGGTGAAACAGGGATATGAGAGGATTGAATGAGATATAAAAGCTCAAGCTTGGGGATGCCCAAGGCACCCCAAGTAAATATTTCAAGAAGTCTCAAGCATCTAAGCTTGGGGATGCTACGCATCCCACCTCTCTTCGTCAACTATCGGTTAGCCTATGTTGAGCCTAAATTTTTATTCGTTCACATGATGCGTGCTAGTCTTGGAGTTCTATTTTGGTTTAGTTTGCTGTTTGAATAAAATACTCAGATCTGAAAAATCTTCATTGACAGAGAGAGTCCTCACATAGCTAATTAATTGTTTGACTACTCATTGATCTTCACTTATATCTTTTGAGAGTAGCTTGTCATTTACTCTTGTGCTTCACTTATATCCTATGAGTAAATTGTTGAATGAATTGAATACCATGAAGTTGAAATTATATGTTCATATCATGCCTAGTATTAGCTTCACATTGGGTTTATAAAGTGAAATCTTTTGAAGCTTGACAATCACAATATTGATCATACAAGCAATTCGTGAATGATTAGTATAAGGAATAGAACTTTCACATACAAATATATTATCTTGGACATCTTCTATGATTGTGAATACCCATTAATTATTTTCAAACTTGAGAAAATTAGTTGAAGTTGGACAAGGAAGACAATGTAATGAGTTATGGTTGTGTATATTTGCATAGAAGTTATATTGTTATGGATCCTCCAACATGTGTGGTGCTTGTTTAGAACCTTTTGCTAGCCAACACTTCGTACTAAGTAGAGATACTACTTGTGCATCCAAATACTTGAGCCAAGTTTCTTCCATAAGAGTCCACCAGACCTACCTATATATGGTATTTCACTGCCATTCCAAGTAAATTTGCATGTGCCACCTCTAAACATTCAAATAAACATATGCTTTGTGTGTGTGGACCGCTCATGTAGCGACGGGGGACGGTCAGTATCTTCCATGTTAAGCGGGTTATTCTCATGATGAGTGTTTATTTACTCATCCTTGCACGAGAGGGGCGGTAATAGGGATTCCCAGTCCCGAAATAAAAAAAACAAATAATTAAACAAAACTCCCCCAGGAATGTTGTTGGTATGGACAGTACCCGTGGATTCGGCTAGCCATGGAGTGTGTTTGTTGGTGGAGGAGGAGTAAACCTTTACTTTAACCGCTTGGGAACCGCCGCTAATGTGTTTAACATGGAAGGCATTGATAACTCTTGGTCGTAACGTTGACAGGAAGGGTGCACCTCCCAAAATTTTATGGGTTTCTTACAGATGTGACCCTGGTTCCTTAGTTGTACTCACTCATCCCCACGCCCTTAACTTTTGCTCACTTTTCCCCACACCCTTGTCCGAAACCCTCACAAATGGTAATAGTGGACAATGCCGTCGGGTCAATGGTTTGACCGTTAACTCTGACGAGTGGGGCCATGTCAGAACGGCTCCTCCTTTGACCAATCTGACATGTGGGGCCGCATTGAGACACGTCAGATGGACTTGTCTGAACCTCGAGTTCGAGCCCTACAGCACCACGCCGCTCCGCCCCCTCTGTCGTCGTGCTCCGCCCCCTCCGCCGCCGTCGTGCCCTCCAACCTCTAACCCCATTCCGCCTCCGCCGCCGTCGTGCCCTCCGCCAGATAAATGTTGGGGAACGTTGCATGGGAAACAAAAATTTTCCTACGCAAAGACAAGATCTATCCATGGTGATGAGCATCTACGAGAGGGAGAGTGGATCTACATACCCTTGTAGATCGCTAAGCGGGAAGCGTTAAGAAACGCGGTTGATGTAGTTGAACGTCTTCGCGATCCAAACCGCCGAGCGTCCCACGATCCAATCACGATCTAGTACCGAACGAACGGCACCTCCGCATTCAGCACACGTACAGCTCGATGATGATCTCTGCCTTCTTCATCCAACAAGAGGGAGCGGAGAGGTAGATGAGTTCTCCGGCTGTGCGACGGCGCGGCGGTGGTGGTGGTGGAACTATTCCAGCAGGGCTTCGCCTAAGTGCTGCTGAAAACTAGAGGAATCAATCTATCGGGAAAGAGGGCTGCACTATGGCCTTTTGGGTTGAAGTGCTTTTGCCCTCTCTCCCTCTAGTATATATAGGAGGAAGGGGAGGGAGGCCGGCGCCCCTAGGGCTGCTCCTTTGGTGCGGCCGAAGTAGGGAGGTGGAGGAGTCCAACTCCAATCCTACTAGGAGTAGGATTCCTCCTCCCCCACTTGGAAACTCTTTCCACCTTTGGGTTTTCCCACCCATAGCTGCATGGATCTTAGTGGGGTGTTCGGCCAGCCCACTAGGGGCTGGTTTAACTCCTCCCACAGCCCATGAGGCCCTTTGGGGCAAAAGCCCCCCCCCCCCCCCGATGGTCCCCCGGTACCCTCCCGGCACTGCCGGTACACTACCGAAGTACCCGAAACTTTTCCGGTGACCAAAATAGGACTTCCTATATATCAATCTTTACCTTCGGACCATTCCGGAGCTCCTCGTGACGTAGGGGATCTCATCCGGGACTCCGAACAACCTTCAGTCACCACCATAAATAACTCTATACTACCGAAACATCGCCGAACCTTAAGTGTGCAGACCCCGCGGGTTCGAGAACTATGTAGACATGACCGAGACACCTCTACGGTCAATAACCAATAGCAGGACCTGGATGCCCATATTGATTCCTACATATTCTACGAAGATCTTCATCGGTTGAACCTCTATGTCAAGGATTCGGTTAATCCCGTATGCTGTTCCCTTTGTTCTTTGGTATGTTACTTGCCCGAGAGTCGATCGTCGGTATCTCTATACCTAGTTCAATCTTGTTACCGGCAAGTCTCTTTACTCGTTCCGTAATACAAGATCCCGTGGCTAAAACTTTAGTCACATTGCTTGCAAGGCTTGTTGTGATGTTGTATTACCGAGTGGGCCCTGAGATACCTCTCCGTCACACGGAGTAACAAATCCCAGTCTTGATCCATGCCCACTCAATAGACACCCTCGGAGATACCTGTAGAGCATCTTTATAGTCACCCAGTTACGTTGTGACATTTGATACACACAAGGTACTCCTCCGGTGTCAGTGATTTGCATGATCTCATGGTCATAGGAACAGATACTTGACATGCAGAAAACATTAGCAATAAACTGACACGATCATATGCTACGATCATGGTTTGGGTCTTGTCCATCGCATCATTCTCCTAATGATGTTATCCTGTTATCAAATGACATCTCATGTCCATGGCTAGGAAACCTTGACCATCTTTGATCAACGTGCTAGTTTACAAGACGCATACTAGGGACATAGTGTTGTCTATGTATCCACACATGTAATTGAGTTTCCAATCAACACAATTATAGCATGGATAATAAACGATTATCATGAACAAGGATATATAATAATAACTACTTTTATTATTGCCACTAGGGCATATTTCCAACAGTCTCCCACTTGCACTAGAGTCAATAATCTAGCTCACATCACTATGTTATTTACATTGTAATGAATCTAACACCCATACAGTTCTGGTGTTGATCATGTTTAGCCCTTGGAAGAGGTTTAGTCATCGGATCTGCAACATTCAGATCCATGTGCACTTTGCAAATATTTATGTCGTCCTCCTTGATGTAATCGCGGATGGAATTGAAACGTCGCTTTATGTGTCTGGTCCTCTTGTGAAACCTTGGTTCCTTGGCTAGAGCAATGGCACCAGTGTTGTCATAGAACAGAGTCCTTGGGTTTAGTGCACTAGGCACTACTCCAAGATCTGTCACGAACTCCTTCATCGAGACACCTTCCTTCGCCGCGTCCGAGGCAGCGATGTACTCCGCTTCGCATGTAGAATCAGTTACCACGCTTTGCTTGGAATTGCACCAGCTTACCGCACCCCCATTGAGAATAAATACGTATCTGGTTTGCGACTTAGAGTCATCCGGATCAGTGTCAAAGCTTGCATCGACGTAACCCTTTACTACGAGCTCTTGATCACCTCCATAAACGAGAAACATGTCCTTAGTCCTTTTCAGGTACTTTAGGATATTCTTGACCGCCGTCCAGTGTTCCATTCCTGGATCACTTTGAAACCTTCTGGCCATACTAATGGCAAGGATGACATCGGGTCTTGTGCACAGCATTGCATACATGATAGAGCATATGGCTGAAGCATAGGGGACGACACTCATCTTTTCTCTATCTTCTGCAGTCACTGGGCATTGAGTCTTACTCAACTTCACACCTTGCAATACAGGCAAGAACCCCTTCTTGGACTGATCCATTTTGGACTTCTTCAAAACTTTGTCAAGGTATGTGCTCTGTGAAAGTCCTATTAAGCGTCTCGATCTATCTCTATAGATCTTGATGCCTAAGATGAAAGCAGCTTCTCCTAGGTCCTTCATTGAAAAACTCTTGTTCAAATATTCCTTCACGCTTTCCAACATTTCTATATTGTTTCCAATCAGCAATATGTCATCCACATATAATATTTGAAACGCTATAGAGCTCCCACTCACTTTCTTGTAAATACAAGCTTCTCCGTAAACTTGTATAAACCCGAACGCTTTGATCACCTCATCAAAGCGAAGATTCCAACTCTGAGATGCTTGCACCAGTCCATAAATGGATCGCTGGAGTTTGCAAATTTTGTCAGCATTCTCTGGATCGACAAAACCTTCTGAACCCGTTAAGGAACGCTGTTTTGACATCCATCTACCAAATTTCACAATCGAAAAAGGCAGCTATTGCTAACATGATTCTGACGGACTTAAGCATCGCTACGGGTGAGAAGGTCTCATCGTAGTCAACTCCTTGAACTTGTGAAAAACCCTTTGCCACAAGTCGAGCTTTATAGACGGTGACATTACCGTCCACGTCCGTCTTCCTCTTAAAGATCCATTTGTTCTGAATGGCCTCACGCCCTTCAGGTAATACTTCCAAAGCCCATACTTTGTTTTCATACATGGATCCCATCTCGGATTTCATGGCCTCTAACCATTTCTCGGAATCCGGGCCCATCATCGCTTCTCCATAGCTCGTAGGTTCATCGTTGTCCAACAACATGACCTCTAAGACAGGGTTGCCGTACCACTCAGGAGCAGTACGCGTCCTTGTCGACCTACGAGGTTCGATAGCAACTTGATCTGAAGCTTCATGATCATCATCATTAACTTCCTCTTCAACTGATGTAGGCTCTACAGAAACATCTTTCTGCGCTGCGCTACTCTCAGGTTGAAGTAAAGGTTCAACAACCTCATCAAGTTCTATCTTCCTCCCACTCAATTCTTTCGAGAGAAACTCTTTCTCAAGAAATGTTCCGTTTTTGGCGACAAACACTTTGCCTTCGGATCTGAGATAGAAGGTATACCCAACTGTCGCTTTTGGGTATCCTATGAAGACGCATTTCTCCGCTTTGGGTTCCAGCTTTTCAGGCTGAAGCTTTTTGACATAAGCATCACATCACCAAACTTTAAGAAACGACAACTTTGGCTTCTTGCCAAACCACAGTTCATATGGCGTCGTCTCAATGGATTTCGATGGTGCCCTATTTAAAGTGAATGCCGCTGTCTCTAATGCATAACCCCAAAACGATAGTGGCAAATCGGCAAGAGACATCATAGATCGCACCATATCCAATAAGGTTCGATTATGACGTTCGGACACACCAATACGCTGTGGTGTTCCAGGCGGTGTCAATTGTGAAACAATTCCACACTGTCTTAAGTGACTGCCAAACTCATAACTCAGATATTCTCCTCTTTGATCAGATCATAGGAATTTAATCTTCTTGTTACGATGATTCTCAACTTCACTCTGAAATTGCTTGAACTTTTCAAACGTTTCAGACTTGTGTTTCATTAAGTAAATATACCCATATCTAGTTAAGTCATTACTGAAGGTGAGAAAATAACGATATCCAGCGTGCGCCTCAATGCTCATCGGACCACACACATCAGTATGTATGATTTCCAACAAGTCACTTGCCCGTTCCATTGTTCCAGAGAACGGGGTCTTGGTCATCTTGCCCATGAGGCATGGCTTGTTGGAAATATGCCCTAGAGGCAATAATAAAAGTAGTTATTATTATATTTCCTTGTTCATGATAATCGTTTATTATCCATGCTATAATTGTATTGATTGGAAACTCAAATACATGTGTGGGTACATAGACAACACTGTGTCCTTAGTATGCCTCTAGTTAACTAACTCGTTGATCAAAGGATGGTAAAGGTTTCCTGACCATGGACATGAGATGTCATTTGATAATGGGATCACATCATTAGGAGAATGATGTGATGGACAAGACCCAAACTATAAACGTAGCATATGATCGTGTCAGTTTATTGCTATTGTTTTCTGCATGTCAAGTATCTGTTCCTATGACCATGAGATCATGCAACTCACTGACACCGGAGGAATACCTTGTGTGTATCAAACGTCGCAACGTAACTGGGTGACTATAAAGATGCTCTACAGGTATCTCCAAAGGTGTCCGTTGAGTTGGCATGGATCAAGACTGGGATTTGTTACTTCGTGTGACGGAGAGGTATCTCAGGGCCCACTCGGTAATACAACATCACTATAAGCCTTGCAAGCAATGTGACTAAGGTGTTAGCCACGGGATCTTGTATTACGGAACGAGTAAAGAGACTTGCGGTAACGGGATTGAACTAGGTATAGAGATACCGACGATCGAATCTCGGGCAAGTAACATACCGAAGAACAAAGGGAACAACATACGGGATTAACTGAATCCTTGACATAGAGGTTCGAACGATATAGATCTTCGTAGAATATGTAGGAACCAATATGGGCATCCAGGTCCCGCTATTGGTTATTGGCCGTAGAGGTGTCTCGGTCATGTCTACATAGTTCTCGAACCAGCAGGGTCTACACACTTAACGTTTGGTGACGATTAATATAGTTGAGTTATCATTGGTGACCGAAGGTTGTTCGGAGTCTCGGATAAGATCCCGGACATGATGAGGATCTCCGGAAGAGTCCGGAGATAAAGATTGATATATGTGATAATGGTGTTTTGATCTCCGGAAAGGGTTCCGGAATTCACCGGAAGGGGTTCCGGATGTTCACCGAAGTGTTCGGGTGCAGCAACACTTTATATGGGCCAAAGGGGTATAGCCCACGAGGTATTGGAAAGTGCAAAAAGGAGTTTTGCTGCTGCCTTAAGCAGTAAGGCAGTACTGCCGCTTAAGCGGTACTACCGCTTGTGTGAAGCGGTACTACCGCTCAAGCGGTACTACCGCTTGTGTGAAGCGGTACTACCGCTTGTGCGCGGTGCGGCAGGGATCCGAGTTGGACTCTTTCCTTGCGGGCCAAACCGACCTTGTGCGGGCAAAACCGACCTTGTGGAGGCTTTTTGTCCAAGTTTAGACCCCAGGGCTCAACATATAAATAGAGGGGCAGGGCTAGCACACGGGACACATTAGGATTTCCCAAGCCGTGTGCCGGCAACCCTAGCCCTCTAGTTCCTCCGTCATAATCTCCGTGGCACTTGGCGAAGCCCTGCAGAGATTGTTCCTCACCGCCATCACCACGCCGTCGTGCTGCTGGAACTCAGCTACTACTTCATCATCGCTCACTGGATCGAGGAGATGAAGGCGTCATCAAGCCGTACGTGTGTTGAACGCGGAGGTGCCGTCCGTTCGGCACTAGTTCGTGATCGGTTCGAGGGACGACTTGCGATTTGGATCGCGGAGACGTTCGACTACATCAACCGCGTTTTTAACGCTTCCGCTTAGCGATCTACAAGGGTATGTAGATACAATCTCCCTCTCGTAGATGCTCATCACCCTGGATAGGTCTTGCGTGTGCGTAGGAAAGTTTTTGTTTCCCATGCAACGTTCCCCAACAGTGGCATCTGAGCTAGGTCTATGCGTAGATGAGATCTCGAGTAGAACACAAAGGAGTTGTGGGCGTGGGTGTATACATATTGCTTGCCGTTACTAGTTGATACTTGATTCGGCGGTATTGTGAGATGAAGCGGCCTGGACCGACATTACGCGTACGCTTACGCGAGACTGGTTTCACCGCTGCGTGCACTTGTTGCATAAAGGTGACTGGCGGGTGTCTGTCTCTCTCACTTTAGTTGAATCGGTTCATTGAAGAGGGTTCTTTTAGAAGATCAAAAAGCAATCACTACACCACGTTGTGGTTTTGCGTAGGTAAGAATCGTTCTTGCTAGATACCCGTAGCAGCCACGTAAAACATGCAACAACAATTAGAGGATGTCTAACTTGTTTTTGCAGGGTATGTTGTGATGTGATATGGCCAATTACATGATGAGATATATGTGATGTATGAGATGATCATGTGTTGTATAGAATATCACGACTTGCATGTCGATGAGTACAGCAACTGGCAGGAGCCATAGAGTTGTCTTTAATTATTTTCGCTGTTTTGCTTTACTTTATCGCTATGAGTTAGCAATAGTCGTGGAAGCAACAGTCGGCGCGACAACCTAATGGCGACACATTGATGGAGATCAAGATGATGGAGATTATGGTGTCATGCCGGTGACGATGGAGATCATGCCGGTGCTTTGGAGATGGAGATCAAAAGCACAAGTTCATGGCCATATCATGTCACTTATGATTTGCATGTGATGTTAATCCTTTTATGCATCTTATTTTGCTTAGGACGACGGTAGCATTATAAGGTGATCCCTCACTTAAATTTCAAGATAAAATTGTGTTCTCCCCGAGTGTGCACCGTTGCGAAAGTTCGTCGTTACGAGACACCACGTGATGATCGGGTGTGATAGACTCTACGTTCGCATACAACGGGTGCAAGCCAGTGTTGCACGTGCGGAACACTCGTGTTAAACTTGACGAGCCTAGCATGTACAGACATGGCCTCGGAACACAAGAGACCGAAAGGTCGAACATGAGTCATATAGTAGATATGATCAACATGAAGATGTTCACCATTGAAACCACCTCAACTCACGTGATGATCGGACTTGAGTTGGTTGATTTGGATCATGTGACACTCGAATGACCGGAGGGATGTTAATTTGAGTGGGAGTTTTTAAGTAATATGATTAACTAAACTCATTATCTTGAACAATAGTCTAAGTTGTCTTTGCACTATTTATGTTGTAGATCATGGCTCGCGCAGTAGCACCCCTGAATTTTAATGCGTTCCTAGAGAAAGCTAAGTTGAAAGATGATGGAAGTAACTTTGTGGACTGGGCCCGTAATCTAAGGATTATCCTTACGGCTTCCCAGAAGGCTTATGTCCTTGTTGCACCGCTTGGTGATCCACCCGCTCCAGTTGAGTCTCCAGACGTTGTGAACGCCTGGCAGACTCATTCTGATGATTACTCAATAGTTCAATGTGCAATGTTGTATGGCTTAGAACCGGGATTTCAAAGACGTTTTGAACGTCATGGAGCATATGATATGTTCCAGGAGTTGAAGTTTATCTTTCAGAAGAATGCCCGGATCGAGAGGTATGAGACCTCCGATAAGTTCTATGCTTGCAAGATGGAGGAGAACGGGTCTGTCAGTGATCACATACTCAGAATGTCTGGGTACTCCACCCGTCTTGCTGAATTGGGGATGCCCCTTCCGCCAGAGGCTATCACTGACAGAGTTCTTCAATCATTGCCACCTAGCTACAAGAGCTTCGTGTTGAACTATAACATGCACGGGATGAACAACTCAGTCGCCGAGCTGTTTGCGATGTTGAAAGTAGCTGAGTCTGAGATTCAGAAGGAGCATCAAGTGTTGATGGTCAATAAAACCACTAGTTTCAAGAAGAATGGCAAGGGTAAGAAGGGTAACTCCAAGAAGAGTGGCAAAGCAGTTGCCCCTCCCGTGAAGAAACCCAAGGCTGGACCCAAGCCAGAAACTGAGTGCTTTCATTGCAAGGGAACTGGTCACTGGAAGCGGAACTGCCCCAAGTATTTGGCTGACAAGAAGGCGGCCAACAACAAACAGGGTATATATGATATACATGTTATTGATGTGTACCTTACCAACTCTCGTTGTAGTGCCTGGATATTTGATACCGGTGCGGTTGCTCACATTTGCAACTCAAAACAGGAACTGCGGAATAGACGGAAGCTGGCAAAGGACGAAGTGACGATGCGCGTGGGAAATGGTTCCAAGGTTGATGTGATCGCCGTCGGCACGCTCGCTCTTCCATTACCATCGGGATTAGTGATGAACCTGAATAATTGTTATTTAGTGCCTGCGTTAAGCATGAACATTATATCTGGATCTTGTTTATTGCGAGACGGTTACTCATTTAAATCTGAGAATAATTGTTGTTCTATTTATATGAGTAATATCTTTTATGGTCATGCACCCAATGTGAGGGGTTTATTCTTATTGAATCTCGATAGTGATGATACACATGTTCATAACATTGATGCCAAAAGATGTAGGATTGATAATGATAATACCACTTTCTTATGGCACTGCCGTTTAGGTCATATTGGCGTAAAACGCATGAAGAAGCTCCATGCTGATGGACTTTTGGAGTCACTTGATTTTGAATCACTTGACACATGTGAGCCATGCCTCATGGGCAAGATGACTAAGACGCCGTTCTCTGGTACAATGGAACGGGCAAGTGACTTGTTGGAAATCATACATACTGATGTGTGCGGTCCGATGAGCAATGAGGCGCGCGGTGGTTATCGTTACTTTCTCACCTTCACTGATGACTTAAGTAGATATGGGTATATTTAATTAATGAAACACAAGTCTGAAACGTTTGAAAAGTTCAAGCAATTTCAGAGTGAAGTTGAGAATCATCGTAACAAGAAGATTAAATTCCTACTATCTGAGTTATGAGTTTGGCAGTCACTTAAGACAGTGTGGAATTGTTTCACAATTGACACCGCCTGGAACACCACAGCGTAATGGTGTGTCCGAACGTCGTAATCGAACCTTATTGGATATGGTGCGATCTATGATGTCTCTTGCCGATTTGCCACTATCGTTTTGGGGTTATGCATTAAAGACAGCTGCATTCACTTTAAATAGGGCACCATCGAAATCCGTTGAGACGACGCCATATGAACTATGGTTTGGCAAGAAGCCAAAGATGTCGTTTCTTAAAGTTTGGGGATGTGATGCTTATGTCAAAAAGCTTCAGCCTGAAAAGCTGGAACCCAAAGCGGAGAAATGCGTCTTCATAGGATATCCAAAAGAGACAGTTGGGTATACCTTCTATCTCAGATCCGAAGGCAAAGTGTTTGTCGCTAAAAACGGAACATTTCTTGAGAAAGAGTTTCTCTCGAAAGAATTGAGTGGGAGGAAGATAGAACTTGATGAGGTTATTGAACCTTTACTTCAACCAGAGAGTAGCGCAGCGCAGAAAGATGTTTCTGTAAAGCCTACATCAGTTGAAGAGGAAGTTCATGATGAAGATCATGAAGCTTCGGATCAAGTTGCTATCGAACCTCGTAGGTCGACAAGGATGCATACTGCTCCAGAGTGGTACGGCAACCCTGTCTTAGAGGTCATGTTGTTGGACAACGATGAACCTACGAGCTATGGAGAAGCGATGGTGGGCCCGAATTCCGAGAAATGGTTAGAGGCCATGAAATCCGAGATGGGATCCATGTATGAAGACAAAGTGTGGACTTTGGAAGTATTACCTGAAGGGCGTAAGGCCATTCAGAATAAATGGATCTTCAAGAGGAAGACGGACGCGGACGGTAATGTCACCGTCTATAAAGCTCGACTTGTGGCAAAGGGTTTTTCACAAGTTCAAGGAGTTGACTACGATGAGACCTTCTCACCCGTAGTGATGCTTAAGTCTGTTAGAATCATGTTAGCAATAGCTGCCTTTTTCGATTATGAAATTTGGCAGATGGATTTCAAAACAGCGTTCCTTAACGGTTTCCTTAAGGAAGAGTTGTATATGATGCAACCAGAAGGTTTTGTCGATCCAGAGAATGCTGACAAAGTTTGCAAACTCCAGCGATCCATTTATGGACTGGTGCAAGCATCTCGGAGTTGGAATCTTCGCTTTGATGAGGTGATCAAAGCGTTCGGGTTTATACAAGTTTACGGAGAAGCTTGTATTTACAGGAAAGTGAGTGGGAGCTCTATAGCGTTTCTAATATTATATGTGGATGACATATTGCTGATTGGAAACAATATAGAAATGTTGGAAAGCGTGAAGGAATATTTGAATAAGTGTTTTTCAATGAAGGACCTAGGAGAAGCTGCTTTCATATTAGGCATCAAGATCTATAGAGATAGATCAAGACGTTTAATAGGACTTTCACAAAGCACATACCTTGATAAGATTTTGAAGAAGTTCAAAATGGATCAGTCCAAGAAGGGGTTCTTGCCTGTTTTGCAAGGTCTGAAGTTGAGTAAGACTCAATGCCCAGTGACTACAGAAGATAGAGAAAAGATGAGTGTCGTCCCCTATGCTTCAGCCATAGGCTCTATCATGTATGCAATGCTGTGCATAAGACCCGATGTCAGCCTTGCCATAAGTATGGTCGGAAGGTTTCAAAGTGATCCAGGAATGGAACACTGGACGGCGGTCAAGAATATCCTGAAGTACCTGAAAAGGACTAAGGACATGTTTCTCGTTTATGGAGGTGATCAAGAGTTCGTCGTAAAGGTTACGTCGATGCAAGCTTTGACACTGATCCGGATGACTCTAAGTCGCAAACCGGATACGTATTTATGCTTAATGGGGGTGCGGTTAGCTGGTGCAGTTCCAAGCAAAGCGTGGTAGCTGATTCTACATGCGAAGCGGAGTACATCGCTGCCTCGGAGGCGGCGAAGGAAGGTGTCTGGATGAAGGAGTTCATGACAGATCTTGGAGTAGTGCCTAGTGCACTTAACCCAATGACTCTGTTCTGTGATAATACTGGTGCCATTGCTCTAGCCAAGGAACCAAGATTTCACAAGAGGACCAGACACATAAAGCGACGTTTCAATTCCATCCACGATTACATCAAGGAGGACGACATAAATATTTGCAAAGTACATACGGATCTGAATGTTGCAGATCCGATGACTAAACCTCTTCCAAGGGCTAAACATGAACAACACCAGAACTGCATGGGTGTTCGATTCATTACAATGTAAATCACATAGTGATGTGAACTAGATTATTGACTCTAGTGCAAGTGGGAGACTGTTGGAAATATGCCCTAGAGGCAATAATAAAAGTAGTTATTATTATATTTCCTTGTTCATGATAATCGTTTATTATCCATGCTATAATTGTATTGATTGGAAACTCAAATACATGTGTGGGTACATAGACAACACTGTGTCCTTAGTAAGCCTCTAGTTAACTAACTCGTTGATCAAAGGATGGTAAAGGTTTCCTGACCATGGACATGAGATGTCATTTGATAACGGGATCACATCATTAGGAGAATGATGTGATGGACAAGACCCAAATTATAAACGTAGCATATGATCGTGTCAGTTTGTTGCTATTGTTTTCTGCATGTCAAGTATCTGTTCCTATGACCATGAGATCATGCAACTCACTGACACCGGAGGAATACCTTGTGTGTATCAAACGTCGCAACGTAACTGGGTGACTATAAAGATGCTCTACAGGTATCTCCAAAGGTGTCCGTTGAGTTGGCATGGATCAAGACTGGGATTTGTTACTTCGTGTGACGGAGAGGTATCTCAGGGCCCACTCGGTAATACAACATCACTAAAAGCCTTGCAAGCAATGTGACTAAGGTGTTAGCCACGGGATCTTGTATTACGGAACGAGTAAAGAGACTTGCCGGTAACGAGATTGAACTAGGTATAGAGATACCGACGATCGAATCTCGGGCAAGTAACATACCGAAGAACAAAGGGAACAACATACGGGATTAACTGAATCCTTGACATAGAGGTTCGAACGATATAGATCTTCGTAGAATATGTAGGAACCAATATGGGCATCCAGGTCCCGCTATTGGTTATTGGCCGTAGAGGTGTCTCGGTCATGTCTACATAGTTCTCGAACCCGCAGGGTCTACACACTTAACGTTTGGTGACGATTAATATAGTTGAGTTATCATTGGTGACCGAAGGTTGTTCGGAGTCTCGGATAAGATCCCGGACATGATGAGGATCTCCGGAAGAGTCCGGAGATAAAGATTGATATATGTGATAATGGTGTTTTGATCTCCGGAAAGGGTTCCGGAATTCACCGGAAGGGGTTCCGGATGTTCACCGAAGTGTTCGGGTGCAGCAACACTTTATATGGGCCAAAGGGGTATAGCCCACGAGGTATTGGAAAGTGCAAAAAGGATTTTGCTGCTGCCTTAAGCAGTAAGGCAGTACTGCCGCTTAAGCGGTACTACCGCTTGTGTGAAGCGGTACTACCGCTCAAGCGGTACTACCGCTTGTGTGAAGCGGTACTACCGCTTGTGCGCGGTGCGGCAGGGATCCGAGTTGGACTCTTTCCTTGCGGGCCAAACCGACCTTGTGCGGGCAAAACCGACCTTGTGGAGGCTTTTTGTCCAAGTTTAGACCCCAGGGCTCAACATATAAATAGAGGGGCAGGGCTAGCACACGGGACACATCAGGATTTCCCAAGCCGTGTGCCGGCAACCCTAGCCCTCTAGTTCCTCCGTCATAATCTCCGTGGCACTTGGCGAAGCCCTGCAGAGATTGTTCCTCACCGCCATCACCACGCCGTCGTGCTGCTGGAACTCATCTACTACTTCATCATCGCTCGCTGGATCGAGGAGATGAAGGCGTCATCAAGCCGTACGTGTGTTGAACGCGGAGGTGCCGTCCGTTCGGCACTAGTTCGTGATCGGTTCGAGGGACGACTTGCGATTTGGATCGCGGAGACGTTCGACTACATCAACCGCATTTTTAACGCTTCCGCTTAGCGATCTACAAGGGTATGTAGATACAATCTCCCTCTCGTAGATGCTCATCACCATGGATAGGTCTTGCGTGTGCGTAGGAAAAACAAGTTAGACGTCCTCTAATTGTTGTTGCATGTTTTGCGTGGCTGCTACGGGTATCTAGCAAGAACAATTATTACCTACGCAAAAACCACAACGGTGATACGCAAATTTCTATTCAACCTTCTCAAGGACCACCTTTGTCAAATCCGATCCAACTAAAGTGGGAGAAACAGACACCCGCCAGCCATCTGTATGCAACGAAGTTACATGTCAGTTGATGGAACCACTACTAGGAAAAGGTCTGTTAGTGGCGCACCTGTTTTGGCCATTAATGGCGCACTACAGGTGCACCACTATCATCACGCCACTAGTAACAAGTACTAATGGCGCACCCCTGGTGCGCCATTAGTATACCAGACAATAGTGGCGCACCTGGCAGTGAGCCATTACTATGTCCCCTGGTGCGCCATTACTATCTGACTTAGTAATGGCGCACCACATAGAAGTGCGCCATTACTATCTGACTTAGTAATGGCGCACCACATAGAAGTGCGCCATTACTAACAATTTTTTTTCAAATTTTTTTTCAGAAATTTTTTTTCAAAATTTTTTTTCGAAATTTTTTCAGAATTTTTTTTTCGCTTTTTTCTTAATCTCGGGTCATTATGGCTTAATCTCGGGCCTGTTAGTGGCGCACCTGTTTTGGCCATTAATGGCGCACTACAGGTGCGCCACTATCATCACGCCACTAGTAACAAGTACTAATGGCGCACCCCTGGTGCGCCATTAGTATACCAGACAATAGTGGCGCACCTAGTAGTGCGCCATTACTATGTCCCCTGGTGCGCCATTACTATCTGACTTAGTAATGGCGCACCACATAGAAGTGCGCCATTACTATCTGACTTAGTAATGGCGCACCACATAGAAGTGCGCCATTACTAACAATTTTTTTTCAAAATTTTTTTCAGAAATTTTTTTTTCAAATTTTTTTCAGAATTATTTTTTCGCTTTTTTCTTAATCTCGGGTCAATATGCTTAATCTCAAGTCAAATCGCACTCCGTGGTCAAACTTCCCGGAAGGTCACCCATCCTCACACTACTCCAGCCCGAGCACGCTTAACTTCTCAGTTCTATCCAACCCCAGCACCAGCTCACTTAACAAGCACTTGTTGATATATCTATCATATCAATCCTATTAAACCTTGTTGATGTCTAGGACTTTGTTCATGTTCATGTGTGTGATGAAATTTTGATAAAATATTTCAAACTTCCCAGTCATATTACGTATCATATTTTGAACATTTTTTCAAAAAAAAAAATTCGAAACCAATTTTTTTTCTGTTACTAGTGGCGCACCTAGCAGATGGTGCGCCATTACTACGTTTGAATTTTTTTTTCCATTTCCCCCCCCTCTAGATCTTAAAAGCCCCGTATCTTTTATTCTGTTAGGTTTTTGGGGATTCTAAAAATCTTCAACTGGGTTCCCCCGTTGAATTCGGATGTAACTTTTCGAGTAGATGATTTTTCATATAAAAAACTTTTTAATCCGAGTTCGTATGCAAAAGTTATGCCCATTTTACTAAATTCCAGAGTGATTTTGCAAATAAAGTCGAAATTCATATTTGTAAATTTTCCACACAACTAGACCACATATCACATGGGAAACTTATTTTCTTTTATTTTTTTGACATTTCCATCATTTTTTTTAAAACTGAAAAGGCGGTCCACGGGGGGGGGGGGGGTGCATTTGGTGAAATTTGTCAAAGTTAGTAATGAAGTGGGGAAAGTGAGTGTCCAAAATATCTAGCTGCTCTCAGGTTACCAATGGCGCACCACCTTAAAATGCGCCATTAGTAACCCTGGTTACTAATGGCGCACCAGTTAGGGGTGCGCCATTACTAGTTTTGCAAAAAAAAAAAAATTGTTAGTAGTGGCGCACCGTGGTTGTGGTGCGCCATTACTAGTTTGAACTAGTAATGGCGCACTTCACACAGGTGCGCCATTACAAGTTTTGAAAAAAAAAAGTAAAAAAAAAATTGTTAGTAGTGGCGCACGGAGTGTGTGGTGCGCCATTACTAGTTAAAACTAGTAATGGCGCACTGTGCCCTGGTGCGCCATTAATAGTTTTGGAAAAAACAATTTGCTAGTAATGGCGCACCGTGTGTCTGGTGCGCCATTAGTAATGAGGACACTAATGGCGCACCTGTATCTGGTGCGCCACTGCTATATAGCAGTGGCGCACCACATACATGGTGCGCCATTAATGTCCATATCAGCTATAGCCCTTTTCCTAGTAGTGAACCGGTCTCTCGTAAGCATACGAGTAATGTTGGTCCGGGCCGCTTCATCCCACAATACCGCCGAATCAAGAAAATACCAAGGGAGGAAGCAATCTGAATATCAACGCCCACAAACTCCTTTGTGTTCTACTCGTGATCTCATCTACACATAGACCTAGCTCATGATGCCACTGTTGGGGAACGTTGCATATGAAAAAAAATTCCTACGCACACGCAAGATCTATCCATGGTGATGAGCATCTACGAGAGGGAGAGTGGATCTACATACCCTTGTAGATCGCTAAGCGGGAAGCGTTAAGAAACGCGGTTGATGTAGTCGAATGTCTTCGCGATCCAATCACGATCTAGTACCGAACGGACGGCACCTCCGCGTTCAGCACACGTACAGCTCGATGACGATGTCCGCCTTCTTGATCCAGCAAGAGGGAGCGGAGAGGTAGATGAGTTCTCCGGCAGTGCAACGGCGCGGCGGCGGTGGCGGTGGAACTATTCCAGCAGGGCTTCGCCTAAGCGCTGCTGAAAACTAGAGGAATCAATCTATCGGGAGCGAGGGCTGCACTATGGCCTTTTGGGTTGAAGTGCTTTTGCCCTCTCTCCCTCTAGTATATATAGGAGGAAGGGGAGGGAGGCCGGCGCCCCTAGGGCTGCTCCTTTGGTGCAGCCGAAGTGGGGAGGTGGAGGAGTCCAACTCCAATCCTACTAGGAGTAGGATTCCTCCTCCCCCACTTGGAAACTCTTTCCACCTTTGGGTTTTCCCACCCATAGCCGCATGGATCTTAGTGGGGGGTTCGGCCAGCCCACTAGGGGCTAGTTTAACTCCTCCCACAGCCCATGAGGCTCTTTGGGACAAAAGCCCCCCCCCCACGATGGTCCCCCGGTACCCTCCCGGCACTCCCGGTACACTACCGAAGTACCCAAAACTTTTCCCGTGACCAAAACAGGACTTCCTATATATCAATCTTTACCTCCGGACCATTCCGGAGCTCCTCGTGACGTACGGGATATTATCCGGGACTCCGAACAACCTTCAGTCACCACCATAAATAACTCTATACTACCGAAACATCGCCGAACCTTAAGTGTGCAGACCCTGCGGGTTCGAGAACTATGTAGACATGACCGAGACACCTCTACGGTCAATAACCAATAGCAGGACCTGGATGCCCATATTGATTCCTACATATTCTACGAAGATCTTCATTGGTTGAACCTCTATGTCAAGGATTCAGTTAATCCCGTATGTTGTTCCCTTTGTTCTTCGGTGTGTTACTTGCCTGAGATTCGATCGTCGGTATCTCTATACCTAGTTCAATCTCGTTACCGGCAAGTCTCTTTACTCGTTCCGTAATACAAGATCCCGTATTACCGAGTGGGCCCTGAGATACCTCTCCGTCACACGGAGTAACAAATCCCAGTCTTGATCCATGCCCACTCAACAGACACCCTCGGAGATACCTGTAGAGCATCTTTATAGTCACCCAGTTACGTTGTGACGTTTGATACACACAAGGTACTCCTCCGGTGTCAGTGAGTTGCATGATCTCATGGTCATAGGAACAGATACTTGACATGCAGAAAACAATAGCAATAAACTGACACGATCATATGCTACGTTCATAGTTTGGGTCTTGTCCATCACATCATTCTCCTAATGATGTGATCCCGTTATCAAATGACATCTCTTATCCATGGCTATGAAACCTTGACCTTCTTTGATCAACGTGCTAGTCTACTAGAGGCATACTAGGGACATAGTGTTGTCTATGTATCCACACATGTAATTGAGCTTCAAATCAATACAATTATAGCATGGATAATAAACAATTATCATGAACAAGGAAATATAATAATAACTACATTTATTATTGCTTCTAGGGCATATTTCCAACAATAAACCCCCACAAACCCATCTGGATAAAGCAGCGATGTCGGGGGAGCAGGCTCTCAAGCCCGTGGACCGTGGAGAGGATTGGATGGAATCGGCGGTGGATAATTCATGGATTACACCTGGCTAAGCATCGTTTTCCCCTCTAACTAATTTGTTGATTCGTAAATTCGGCCCTTTTTGACCGCTAGTCACTTGAATCGTTCAAATTTTGCTGAATTGTTCCCGGCCTAACAGCACCCCTTATTTGAATCGAATAGGATTGATCTTGCGCTTGCTTTCCGGTTGTCGGTTAGGATGGAAGTTAGTGTGCTGCATGGTAGAAAACCGCAATTGCTTACTAGATTTTTCTATCCGAAGGTGGTAGAAACAAGTATGTCGTTCAAAGATTTTCTCGCGGCGCTCCGAAATTCTCCATATGGATGGAGCCCTGCCGATGCTGTTGAACTGAAATATTTCAGCAGTACCGGGCAAAAATTTACACCACTTACTTGCGATGAGCATCTGGGATTGCTCTTTTCTTTGAATGCTGAAAGCCGCTTTGGTAAAATCCATATTGAGGTGCTTCAGCCACGCAATGAACATGGGAAGGGGAAGAGTGTTCAGGAATCTTCTGCCTATGCTAACGGAGAGCGCCCCGACACTCCTTGTAGGTCGAAACGAAGCAGAGCTAGTGGTTCTGAAAGTCACAATATATCTGCTGCCGTTTCTTGTGCTGCTTCTCCTGTCGCTTCCGCACCCGACGTAGTACAGGATGGAGAGCCAGACGAAGAGGTGCCTCAACATGATGACGAGGATGAGAATATGTTCCCTGACCTTGTAGATATTGCCAGTAAACAAGCAATGGAAGATGAATTTCAGGAGCAACCTATCAGCCGTGCTAGATTTGATGACACTGACGATGAAGAGCGGGAGGAGAACATCAACAACTTAGTTGTAGATGAATATGATGGTGAGGACATGCCAACAATTGAGTGGAAAAGGGAAGATCCTCAGCTTGGTGTTGGCACCATATTCAAGTCGATGGTGGATTGCCGTAATGCAGTGACTACATACTGCATCCTCACACAAAATACATATGTGATTGAAAGGAGTGAGCCATCAAGGTTCATAGTTTGTTGCCCATATGATAGGTGTAGATGGAGGTTGCATGCATCACGTATGTTGAGGAGCAAGTTCATTCAGGTTTATGTATTTCAGTATATACAGATTCTATGTTCAGATCATTGTGTAATGTTTTCAGATCATATTTTTTCAGATAAAAAGGAACCCACACCAGCACACTTGTCCACCTGGAGGGGGAGGGGGGAAGGCTAAAACAAAGCTAGCAAAGAGTAGATGGGTGGCATATGCAATTTTGGATTGGTTGAGAGAAAAACCAACACTTGGTCAAACAGAACTCCAAGGGAAGCTATTTGACAAGTACAAGATTGTTGTACCTTACATGAAGACTTTTTATGGTAAGGAAATAGATCTTGATAGGATTAATGGTCCTTGGAATGAGAGCTTTCAGTTGCTCTACACATTTAAAGATAAAGTGAAAGCTACTAGTCCAGGGAGTGTTGTAGAGATTGAGAAGCATACAGTTCCATACAAAATAAAAGGGAAGTCATTTGAGAAGGAGTGCTTCAGGAGGGCTTTTGTTTGTTTCAAGGCTTGTTGGCAGGGGTTTCTGGATGGTTGCAGGCCCTATTTGGCTGTTGATGCAACTGCTTTGAATGGAAGGTGGAGAGGACAACTGGTGGCAGCTTCTGTAGTTGATGGACACAACTTGATATTCCCAGTTGCATTTGGTGTGGTGGAGGCAGAGTCCGAGGAAAGTTGGGTCTGGTTTCTGTAGCATTTGCGCAACTTTATAGGTACACCCCCAGGTTTAGCTATACACACAGATGCTCGCAAGGGTTTGGAGAGTGCAGTGGAAATTGTATTCCCTGGAGTGGAGCATAGGGAATGTATGCGACACCTAGCGTAGAATTTCAGAAGCAAATTCAAAGGTAAAGTTTATGATGAGAACTTATGGCCAGCATCATACACATGCAGTGAGAGGAATCATGAGCATCATTTGAGAGTGTTGTATGCTCACAATCCTCTGGTGAAGGAGTACCTAGATGCACATCATGGAAAGTTGTGGTCAAGAAGCAAATTCAATACATGCCCTACATCTAATGACTGTTATCGGTAGTGAAGATGGTGAAGTTGATCAATACATCTCTGAATATTTTTATGTTGCCAGATTCAGGGATGCTTATGCTTCCAATGTGCTTGCACTCTTGGGAAAAGACCAATGGAACATAGTAGATCCAGGGTTCAAACTACATTCTCCTGTACTGACTAGGCCACCAGGAAGACCAAGGAAGAACAGGTACAGAAGAGGTGAAGAGGGTCGTGTAAAAAGACAGCGTAAGTGCAAAAAATGTGGAACCCTACGGCACATTGCTAGGAAATGTACCAATCCAGTGGATGCTTCATTTGGAGAAGAGGAACAATGGGCAGCAACAAATGCAGATGATAATGCAACATTAGAGCAGATTGCAGCTAATGCAGGGGAGGATGCATCATTAGAGCAGATTGCAGCTAATACAGGGGAGGATGAAGCATTAGAGCAGATTGCAGCTAATCCAGAGGAGGATGAAGCAATAGAGCAGATTGCAGCTAATCCAGAGGATAATGCAGCATTAGAGGAGAATGAAGCAACTGAATTAGCACTGCCGACAGCTTGGTATGTATGCAACAACCTTCCCTTTTTGTGCATTTCTTTTGTTTTTTATCGATGGCTTATACTCTTTTTTCTGTTTGATCTGGCTCTAGGGAAATTAAAGGAAAAGGAGAGAAAAGGCCAAGAGAGAATGAAACTTCAGTTCAGCCATCATCCGATGCAGAATTTGAAGACATGGCTTATGAAGGTTTTGAAGATATTGAACCCTGTCAGCTGGCCAGTGGAAGTTCTCCGCCAGCACCTCGACAGCCACCAACCGAAGTGAAGACCAAAAGGAAGAAAAAAAGGGTGGATACCCAGAAACCAGGAGCAAGTCTGTTAAACCGTCTAGGAACACAAGGAGCAAAGATGTGAACTTTGAACGTTGAATGCAAGTTGTAAACTTTGAACTTTAAGGCTTTGTAATAATTCAAAATTAGAGGCGAAATTTGAATTCAAAATTATTACACGTGACAAAGTTTGAATAATGAAAAATAAGTTCAGATCCTTCTTATTGACACTAAGATGAAGCTTTGCTGATTTTCTTGATTTTTAAAAAAAATCATAAACCTAAACCCACTATCACTCTCTTCTCGAACTCTATACAACCTCGTACATGATAGCTCATTTTTGTGAAGGAGTTTTCATGAAAATGTTCATAAACCAATGTTATTATTTTTTGTCATACCCATGTCACATACTACGGCATTGTGCGCAGGTCTTCCATTTTTATGATTTTTTTGAATTAGTTATGCTCATTTGAACTCGAAAATGGTAGCTCACCTCAAAAAAAGATTTTTCATAAAAATGACCCTAAACCAAGTTTATATTTTTTTAATGGTAACTATGTCTTATAAAACAATGATCCGCGAAGGTTTCATATTTTTTTGATTTTTTGCTTTAGTTAAGGTCATTTGAAAAGTTGGTCAAACCTAAAATAACCCTGCTGACCGGTTCAAAACCCCGTAGCATCTCTCCAAACCCTAGCGTCGAACTGTAGCCGTCCGATCATACCCTATCGCCAAGCGACAACCCTCGGATATGGCCTTCTAGAAGGAATTCCGAGGGCAGGCTGCGCGCCGTTGGATCACATGGACTGCTCTGCATCGTTGGATCGTTGGGCGATCTGCAAGACGGCGAGTGGTTGGTTCTGCTCGCCCACCAATGCGGCATTGCCTCCCCTTTCCTCTGCTTCTTCTTCTTCGGCGACGATAGGAGCCCCTTGTCTGCTTCGTCTTCCCCAGCGACGAGATATGTCGAGCTTCACCTCAGCCTCCCGCCCCGCGTGGACCCAGTATGGTCAACTGCCCATGCAGCCATGTCCTGACTGCCCACGCACCGCGCCACTGAAACGGTTGACTTCGAAGGAGGACAGGAACGACAACTTTGGGCACGAGTTCGTGATATGCGAGAGCAAGCCAGAGGGCCAGGTTAGATCTCATGATTTTCTTGTTTGCTTTTAATGCTTTTTTGTTGGATCTGGGATTTAGGGCTCATGATTTCGTTTCAGATCGTGAAGAAGTACACACATTTTGAATGGTTGGATGACTACGTTCTAAGGCTTCAAGGGTAGGACTTGATTCAATTCAATGGGGCCGCAACCCGGGATCTCAATCTGCCGTCAGCCGTGCGGAATTGGTCTCTGAAAGTGCTGCTCTGACAGTTGGGGATGCGGATCTGAAGGGAGATTTAAAGAAGATGAACAAGAACTTGAGGCAGATGATTCAATTGAACAAGCAGGCAAATCTGATAGCTTTAGGATTTTATTTTTGTATAATTTCCCTAGGATTTGCTTACTTGCTGGCCATCACTCGTCAGAGATGTTATTAGTGTGGTGTAAGCTTAATTTGTGCTCTCTCGGTTGCTAAAACTATGTCACTGTCTCCAGCTCTCGTTGGGCCGTCGCATGGCGTTGGATGTCGAAGGCCCAAAGAAAAAAGAGGCCTACAAAATAGTGCACGCGTTGGCTCTATTTTTTTTGGCTTATTGATTTGATTCGTGCGTGCACGTGCTTTCTCCTCGTCCGCCACGAGGACGCGTGGCAGCCTTCCAACTACACCCACAGCCCAAAGTAAATGCGCACGCGCGGCGGGCCCCGGTAGTCAGCCACCCATGTTCGGGTCGTCGTTCTTCTTTGAGTGGAAACCTGTGGACAGTACTCCGTCCAGGTGCATAGCCTAGGCATGTATGGTATGGATTGGACTGAAAACATTAATTAGCATGTGTTTTTACGCGCACTTAATGAATTATTTTGGGACAATGCACTATCGGTAGGCAGCCAACCACCAAGCGTTGTTGTTTGCATACACATGCGTTAAGGGATTAAGCGTTGCCGTTCACATGCACAGGTTGCATGCAAACGACTGGACAGAGGTTGCATGCAAATTTAGCTTTTTTATTCTTCTTTTCAACATCGGCATGGCTCATTTGTTTCATTTTTGACACTTCAACTAGCCCATTAGGCGCGTGTGCCAAAAGGACCAAAACTCTCAAATCCATAAAATATAGGGCTGCGGAAGAGTTAAATGAAAAACTCTTCTTGAAGAAGAGGACTCCTCTGCTTGATGTTTTGATACAGTGAGGGAACAGGTTTTATGCGTTGTTTGAAGCCAAGGTCTAAATATCACCGAATGGGCTACAAAATAACAAAGAAAACTAGCAAGCATAACATAGATATATAATGGGTTCCCACATATATTTAGGGTAGCAAGCATAACATAGATAGATAGTTCTTACATAAAACATTATATAACACGACATACATAAAATAACATAGAAATAAAGCCCTAGGGTCTAACACCCTAGGGCAAGACAAGCTTCTCTGTGCCTTCTCTTCGCTGCTCCGCGCCTACTCTTCACTCCTCCGCCTCCCTGCCGTTCTCGCCGAGGAGGTAGGGAAGTCTGTGGATGACGTTGCAGTTGGAGAAGATCATATCCACATCCATGAAGATGTTGTAGGTTGTGAATGCGATGAGCTCGCACCCACACCAAAACACCTTCCCGATCAGGTGGAACACATCGAACCTGTTGTTGAAGGTGGCGATGAGCCGTGACGGCGGAGAGCTGGAGTTTGGACGCACTTCCTCTAGTCAGAACATGACCGACGAGCCCGTCGGGAGGTCGGCGAAGCCCGCATGGAGGAACCACTCGGCCAAATCCCAGCCAGTCCTCCAGTGTGAGATCATCCACACGCGAAGCGTCTTCTCGACGACGATGGCGGGGTACCGCCTCTCCGACCTAACTGGTGGCATCTGGAAGGTGGGGTCGTAGTACAACATCTTCACCTAGCTTGGAGAGTGCTCTGGATTGGGGTGAAGAAGAGAAGGGGAGTGGTGCAAATGGATGTGTGGAGAATAGGTGGCGGGGTGGGTGGTTTAAATAAGGGCATCGACCGCATGTTTGCTACGTTCAAACGCCGCACGTCAATCGGTATGCCCTAGACTTTAATTACCACACTGAATTGATGTTGCGGAGGTCAAAGGATGAGACGGTGTGAACTGTGAATCGATCGAGGAGGCGTGTGCGAGAAGGGATGAACCAGCAGCTGCAACATACGCTGCGTCCATGGTGGCTCAGAGGAAGGCTGCGTCCGTGGCGGCCCGCATCGGCGCATGCAGGCAAGCTGGCTGGATCATGTCACGCATGCATAGCAGGCATATCATGGCAGCGTGCATCAGCGCATGCACGCGGGCGTTTAATGCAACGGCCCAAATGAAACCATGGCCCAACGGTCCAACCAGCGCCACCGTCCAACGCGGCCCCACTTGGCAGGTCCAACGGGCGGCACAGTCCAGCGCGGCCCCACACGTCAAAATGGTTAAAGGAGGGCGACACTGTCCAACGCGGCCCCACTTGGCATGTCCAACGGGCGATACAGTCCAGCGCTGCCCCACACGCCAGAGTTAACGGTCAAACCATTGACCCGACGGCATCCCCCCGTGTGACCATTTCTGAGGGTTTCGCACTAAGGAGTGGGGAAAAGTGAGCAAAAGTTAAGAGCGCGGGGATGAATGAGTACAACTAAGGAACCAGGGGCACAAGAATAGAAATCCCAAATTATATTTATCTCTGATTTAAGCTTTGAGCTCTAGCACCTCTGCAAATCCCTGCTTCCCTCTGCGAAGGGCCTACCTTTTACCTTTCAGTATTTACTTTTATGCAAGAGTCAATAGTATGCATTCTCATTTCAACCTCAATTATTCTCTAGTTGGCAAGCATCATTGATACGTGTCCAATGTATCTATAATTTTTGCTTGTTCCATGCTGTTATATTATCATTCTTGGATGTTTTACAATCATTTTATAGCAACTTTATATCATTTTTTGGGACTAATCTATTGACATAGTGCCAAAGTGCCAGTTGCTATTTTTTCTTGTTTTGTACTTCGCAGAAAATCAATACCAAACGGAGTCCAATCGCGACGAAACTTTTTGGAGATTTTTTGTGGACCAGAAGACACCCAGTGGGCCAAAGAAGTACCAGAGAAGTGGGCTGAGGACACCACAACCCACCAGGGCACGTCAGGGGGCCCCCGGCACGCCCTGATGGGTTGTGCCCTCCTCGGGACCCCTCTCCACCTCCTCTGATGCCTATAAATTCCCAAATATTCCAGAAACCCTAGGGGAGTCCACGAAACATAATTCTAGCCGCCGCAAGTTCCAGAACCGCGAGATCCAATCTAAACACCATCACAGAGGGGTTCATCTTCCTCATAGGTGCCTCTCCGATGATGCGTGAGTAGTCCACCATAGACCTACGGGTCCGTAGGCAGTAGCTAGATGGCTTCCTCTCTCTCTCTCTTATGATTCTCAATACAATGGTCTCTTGGAGATCTATTTGATGTAAACTTTTGCGGTGTGTTTGTTGGGATCCGATGAATTTTGAGTTCATGGTCAGTTTCTATCCATGAATATTATTTGAGTCTTCTTTGATCTCTTATATGCATGATTGCTTATAGCATCGTATTTCTTCTTCGAATCTTTGGTTTAGTTAGGCCAACTAGATCGATTTTTCTTGCCATAGGAAGAGGTGCTTTGTGATGGGTTCGATCTTGCGATGTTCTTTCCCAGTGACAGAAGGGGTAGCAAGACACGCATGTATCATTGCTATTAAGGATAACAAGATGGTGTCTATTCCTACATGAATAGATCTTGTCTACATCATGTCATCGTTCTTATTGCATTAATCCGTTTTACCATGAACTTAATACACTAGATGCATGCTGGATAGCGGTCGATGTGTGGAGTAATAGAGGTAGATGCAGGCAGGAGTCGGTCTATGTATCTTTGACGTGAGGCCTATATAATTATCATCGCCTTGGATATCGTCATCACTATTCGATTTTCTATCAATTGCCCAACAGTAATTTGTTCACCCACCGTGTGCTATACTCATGAGAGAAGCCACTAGTGAATCCTACGGCCCCCGGGTTGATGACCCACAAGTATAGGGGATCAATCATAGTCCTTTCGATAAGTAAGAGTGTCGAACCCAACGAGGAGCAGAAGGAAATGGCAAGCGGTTTTCAGCAATCAAATTCAAGCTTTATACCTGACTCATTACATTCGTCGAGTTCCCAATCTTCAGAGTTGCGTTTAATTCTTTCTAAGAGATCCCACTTGAATTCAATAGTCTTCTTCATATAAGAACCAGCACAAGAAGTATCGAGCATGGATTGATCATTATGACAAAGCCGAGCATAAAAATTCTGAATGATAACTTCTCTCCGAATGTCATGATTGGGGCATGAATATAACATTAACTTAAGCCTCCCCCAAGCTAGAGCGATACTTTCTCCTTTACGAGGCCAAAAATTATATATATAATTCCGATCACGATGAACTAGATGCATGGGATAAAACTTTTGGTGGAATTCCAATTGGAAACAATTCCTTTTCCACGATCCAAGATCATCACATAGCCTATACCATGTCAATAATTTTCCCTCCAAAGATAAAGGGAAAACCTTCTTATTAACTTCATCTCCGGGTAAACCTTCAAGCTTAAATAATCCACAAATTTCGTTCACATATAAGAGGTGCATATCAGGATGTTCAGTTCCATCTCCTGCATAAGGTTTAGCAAGCAGTTGTTCTAACATACCCCGAGGAATTTCATAAGTAACATTTTCAGTAGGTGTTGTAGGTTGAGGGGCAACTAATTGTGGTTCCGGACGAGGTGAAGATACCCCAAACAAACCCCTCAAAGGATTGTTTTCCATAGTAGCAAGTAGCGATAAATTTCAGCACGTAGTATAAGTTTTTCCTTTCTGATTTCCACTTACCAAGAGCGCTTCACTCCCCGACAATGGTGGCAGAAAAGAGTCTTGATGACCCACAAGTATAGGGGATCAATCGTAGTCCTTTCGATAAGTATGAGTGTCGAACCCAACGAGGAGCAGAAGGAAATGGCAAGCGGTTTTCAGCAAGGTAATTTCTGCAAGCATTGAAATTGTAGGTAACATATAGTTTGATAGAAAGATAATTGATAACAAGGTGCAGCAAGGTAGCCCAATCCTTTTGTGGCAAAGGACACAGAACAATCTCTAGTAATAGACAAAGTGTTCTTGAGGGTACACGGGAATTAAGTCTAGTCACTTTTATCATGTTGGTTTGATTCGTGTTCTCTACTTTGATAATTTGATATGTGGGTGGACCGGTGCTTGGGTGTTGTTCTTACTTGAACAACCTCCCACTTATGATTAACCCCCTCGCAAGCAGCCGCAACTACGAGAAAAGTATTAAGATAAAATCTAACCATAGCATTAAACGTTTGGATCCAAATCAGCCCCTTACGAAGCAGCGCATACACTAGGATTTAAGCTTCTGTCACTCTAGCAACCCATAATCTAATAACTACTCCACAATGCATCTCCTTAGGCCCATGAATGGTGAAGTGTCATGTAGTCGACGTTCACATGACACCACTAAGGGAATCACAACATACATATCATCAAAATATCGAACACATATCAAATTCACATGATTACTCGCAACATGACTTCTCCCGTGACCTAAGAACAGAGGTAACTACTCACAAATAATAATCATGCTCAAGATCAGAGGGGTATTGAATAGCATAATGGATCTGAACATATAATCTTCCACCAAATAAACCATATAGTAATCAACTACGCAAGGTAATCAACACTACTAGTCACCCACAGGTACCAATCTGAGGTTCCGGTCCAAAGATTGAACACAAGAGATGAACTAGGGTTTGAGAGGAGATGGTGATGTTGAAGATGTTGATGAAGATTGGCCTCCCAAAGATAAGAGGGGTGTTGGTGATGACGATAGCTTCGATTTCCCACTCCGGGAGGGAAGTTCCCCCGGCGGAATCGCTCCGCTGGAGGGCAAGAGTGCTCCTACCCAAGTTCCGCCTCGAGGCGGCGGCGCTTCATCCCGAAAGTCCTCCTCTGATTTTTTCTAGGTCAAGAGTGACCATATACCAGAAGATGGGCACCGGAGGTGGGCCGAGGTGGCCACAACCCATCATTTTTCAGAATTTTTAGAGTTATAGAGGTATGGTTAGAGTACAAATTACTACAGACTGTTCTGTTTAAGACAGATTCTGTTTTCGTTGCATTGTGTGCTTGTTTTGATGAATCTATGGGTTATATTGAAGGGTATGAGACATGGTAAATTTGAAATACAGTAGGTATAATGAAAAAATAAAATATGAATGGGTTTGCAACATCACCTAAGGTAGTGATTTGCTTTATTATACTAACGGATCTCACGAAGATTTTGTTGAGTTTTGTGTGATTGAAATTTTCAAGTTTTGTGTGAGATCACGATGGATGAAGGAATAAGGAGTGATAAGAGCCTAAGCTTGGGGATGCTACCACACCCCCAAGATATATCCAAAGAGTAACAAGCAACTAAGCTGGGGGATGCCCCCGAGTGGCATCCCCTCTTTCTTCTAACAACCATCGGTATTTTACTTGGAGCTATATTTTTATTCGTCACATATCATGAGTTTTGCTTGGAGAATCTTATATCTTTGCTTGCTTTGCTTGTTTGTTTTTCCCTTGTATCCTTGCTGTACACACCTATTAGGGAGAGCCAAAATTATGCCATGATTTGTTATAATTGCTCTATGCGCTTCACTTAAACTTTTTGAGCTATAGAATTGCTCTAGTGCTTCACTTATATCTTTTTGTGCACGGTGTGCTTGGAAATTTTTGTAGAAATACTCTCATGCTTCACTTAGATTAATTTGAGAGTTAGTAAATTTTGAAGAAATCCTCTCATGCTTCACTTATACCTTTTTGAGAGATGAAATCTTTATGCTCATGTGCTTCACTTAAATTTGTTTGAGCTTGCCAAAAAGCAATGGCAATATATGAAACCAGTCCCAAAGTGATAGATATCCAAGGAGGATATAATAAAAACTTTCATGAAGATCATTGGACAAATTAAAATTGATTCCTTGTAATAGTTTTGAAATATGATGATAGTAATATGTGAGTCATGTTAGTGAGTAATTATGCTTTAGTAGGAATATTGGTGTTAAGGTTTGTGATTCCCTATGCAAGTACGAAAGTCAATAGTTATGCACTGAAATTACATCCTACTTATGGTGCATTTTTTGGTGTTAGTTATGCTCAATGCTCACTTGTGTGAATTTTTGTTTCTTGGTTTGGTTGCTTCCCAATCTATTTGCTAGCCTCCATTTGTACTAAGTAGAAATACTACTTGTGCATCCAAAATCCTTAAACCAAGTTTTGCCTTATGAGTCCACCATACCTACCTATATGCGGTATTTCCATGCCGTTCCAAGCTAATTTGTATGTGCCATCTCTAAATTTTCAAAATAAATTTTCTCTTTTGTGTGCTCGTACCGCTCATGAAACGGTGGGGAGTGTCCAATATTTTTTCATGCTAGATGTGTTATTCTCAAGATGAGTGTTTATTCACTTGTCATTGCACGAGAGTGCGGCGGTATAGGGATGCCCATTCCCGAAATGAAAAAGTAAAAAAAATATTTACTTTATGTTGTCAAATAATAAATTCCTTGGAAAGTGTTTGTATGGAAGGCAACCGTGGATACGGCCCGCCATGGAAAGTGAAAGTTTGGTGGAAAAGGGAATAAACTTTATTTTCTGTTTGGGAACCGCCTATGATATATCTAGCATGGAAAGTATTGTGAGATACTTTGTCGTTTTCGTTGAAAGGAAAAGCATGCCACCCAAAATATTTTTCTCTCTCAATTTAAAACTTTGAGCTCTGGCACCTCTACAAATCCCTACTTCCCTCTGCGAAGGGCCTTTCTATTTACTTTATGAAATTTTTATTTTTACTTTGAGTCTCCATCTTCTCTTATAAGCACCAACTAGGGGGCACTATGATCGTACTTGAGCATTGGGTATAGCTAATATTTGAGTGTGTTTCATGAATGGATCAATGATTGAGCATGATGGGCTAGGGATAACTTTTTTAGTGTTGATATTTTGAAAGACATGGTTGCTTGTTGACATGCTTGAGTATTGAAGTCATTATGTTAAAACTAGACTATTGCTTTGAATCATTTACAAGTCCAAATGTCCATGCTATAGAAAAGAAAAGAATATGATGAACATGTTAGGCAGCATTCCACATCAAAAATTCTGTTTTTATCATTTACCTACTCGAGGACGAGTAGGAATTAAGCTTGGGGATGCTGATACGTCTCCAACGTATCTATAATTTTTGCTTGTTCCATGCTGTTATATTATCATTCTTGGATGTTTTACACTCATTTTATAGCAACTTTATATCATTTTTGGGACTAACCTATTGACATAGTGCCAAAGTGCCAGTTGCTCTTTTTGCTTGTTCTTTACTTCGCAGAAAATCAATACCAAACGGAGTCCAATCGCGATGAAACTTTTTGGAGATTTTTTTCTGGACCAGAAGACACCCAGTGGGCCAAAGAAGTACCGGAGAAGTGGGCCGAGGAGACCACAACCCACCAGGGCGCGCCAGGGGGGGCCGGCGCGCCCTGATGGGCATGCTAGGGGGACCCCTCTCCACTGCCTCTGATGCCTATAAATTCCCAAATATTCTAGAAACCCTAGGGGAGTCAATGAAACACAATTCCAGCCGCCGCAAGTTCCAGAACCACGAGATCCAATCTAAACACCATCACGCAGGGGTTCATCTTCCTCATAGGTGCCTCTCCGATGATGCGTGAGTAGTCCACCATAGACCTACGGGTCCGTAGGCAGTAGCTAGATGGGTTTCTCTCTCTCTATTATGATTCTCAATACAATGGTCTCTTGGAGATCTATTTGATGTAAACTTTTGCGGTGTGTTTGTTGGGATCCGATGAATTTTGAGTTCATGATCAGTTTCTATCCATGAATATTATTTGAGTCTTCTTTGATCTCTTATATGCATGATTGCTTATAGCATCGTATTTCTTCTTCGAATCTTTGGTTTAGTTAGGCTGACTAGATCGATTTTTCTTGCCATGGGGAGAGGTGCTTTGTGATGGGTTCGATCTTGCGGTGTTCTTTCCCACTGACAGAAGGGCAGCAAGACACGCATGTATCGTTGCTAATAAGGATAACAAGATGGAGTCTATTCCTACATGAATAGATCTTGTCTACATCATGTCATCCTTCTTATTGCACTACTCCGTTTTTTCATGAACTTAATACACTAGATGCATGCTGGATAGCGGTCGATGTGTGGAGTAATAGAGGTAGATGCAGGCAGGAGTCAGTATATCTATCTTGGACGTGATGCCTATATAATGATCATCGCCTTGGATATCGTCATGACTATTCGATTTTCTATCAATTGCCCAATAGTAATTTGTTCACCCACCGTGCGCTATACTCATGAGAGAAGCCACTAGTGAATCCTACGGCCCCCGGGTCTACTTTTCCAACATATTGCTTTCATATCTGTCTTTTTGCATCTTTGCTTTCAGATCTACAATACAAAAAGCCCAAAAACATATTGTTGTATATATTATTTGCCTTTTCTATTTTGTGTTCTAGAGAGATCTATCTCTCCTATCTATCACTACCTAATCTATCTTTTTACCGTAGAGAGATTGACAACCTCTCTTTCGCGTCGGGTTGCAAGTATTTGTTGTTTGTGTGCAGGTGCTACTTATTGGGTGGTGGTGATCCTCCTGCTGGTTCGATAACCTTGGTTTCATAACTGAGGGAAATACTTACCGTCGCTGTGCTGCATCATCCCTTCCTCTTTGGGGAAATACCAACACAGTCTCAAGCCACGTCAATCATGTGGTGGGGAAAGATCTAGGCACATATGGCCAGTCAATATTTGATCATGACTTATTATTGTTGATAATTATCTCTATGATAAATGAGTTGGGAGGTAAAACATTAAGCCCCTATCTTTCTCTGTGTTCGATGGATGCCATTTGTTCTAAAAATATGCTTTGAGTACTAGCAATCATAGAAGACTATATGATGATTGAGTATGTGGAGCTCTTACTTAGACTTTGTTGAGAACAAGTTGAATTGCAATTGTTTGGTGACTAAGAACATAGGTTGTTAAGTTTCAAGAGAATTCATTGTTTGAACCATAACATGTGAATTGGTTGCTACTTTATCATGATGAGTTTTATGAGAAAGGGTTGTTGTTATGATGCTAGGAAAAGTGGTTGAAATTATCATTGATCAAACTTATGCACTATGCTAGCATTCACACTTCATAAATTATTTCTTTTATCATTTACCTACTCGAGGACGAGTAGGAATTAAGCTTGGGGATGCTGATACGTCTCCAACGTATCGATAATTTATGAAGTATTCATGCCACATTCACCTATGTTTACAATACTTTTATATGGTTTTGATGCACTTTACATGATTTATTTAGAACTAACCCGGACTGACGTTGTTTCCAGCAGAACTACTGTGGTGTTGTTTTTTGTGCAGAAATCAAAGTTCTCCAAATGCAACAAAAAAAATTTGACGATTTTTTTGGAACAAAAGAGGCACTAGAAGCTTCATTGGAGGGCCAGAAGATCCACAAGGTGGGCACAGCCCACCAGGGCACGCCAGGCCCCTCTGGCGTGCCCTGGTGTCTTGTGGTCCACTCGTGGCCCATCTTCGCATGAAACTGAAGCCCAAAAATCCTATATATTCAGAAATCCCCAGAAATAACCATAGACGGGAAGTTTCACTGCCGCAACTCTCCGCATCGACGAAAAACCAATCTGGAGGCATTCCAATACCCTGTCGGAGAAGGTAGATCATCTCCGGTGGCCATCTTCATCATCCCGGCGGAGGCCATGATGAGGAGGGAGTAGTCCACCCTCGGGGCTGAGCGTATGTACAAGTAGCTATGTGTTCAATCTCTCTCTCTCGTGTTCTTGAGATGTCACGATCTTGATGTATCACGGGCTTTGTTAATATAGTCGGATCATATGATCTTATTCCCTTGCTATTATGTTGTGACGAATTGAATCTTTCCCTTTGAGATGTCGTTATGTTGGATTGAATATTTTGGTTGAGAACACTTAATATACGTCTTGCGTGGTATACCATACTAACATTGGGGTATTCTATTGATTCACTTGATATATGTTGAGGCATCAACTTGCGGATTCCGGTGACCTAGGGGATCTATGCAGAGGGGTTGATTCTTACCATGTTCTCCGATAGAAATCTTGGGGCACTTTTTCAGGTTCTTTGTGTTGGATTGAGTATTATGAATCTGAAATTGTTTGATGCGTATCGTATAATTAACTCATGGATACTTGTGGTGACATTGAAGTATCTAGGTGACATTAGAGTTGGTTGATGCGTATCATATGGTGTTATTTTAGTACGAACTCTAGATAGATTGATCGGAAAGGATAACTTGGTGTTATTTTAGTACGAACTCTTGGATAGATCGATCGGAAAGGATAACTTTAAGGTGGTTTCGTACCCTACAAACAATTTCTTCTTATGTTCTCCGCTAGATAAGAACTTTGGAGTGATTCTTCGTTGCACGTTGAGGGATGGTTATGTGATCCAATTATATTAGCATTGTTGAGAGATTGCACTAGCGAAAGTACGGACCCTAGGCCTTGTTTCCAAGCATTAATATACCGTTTTTCTCGCTGTTTTACACTTGTTACCTTTCTGTTTTTATATTTTCAGATTAGAAAAACCTTTATCTACCATCCAAATTGCACTTGTATCACCATCTCTTCGCCGAACTAGTGCACCTATACAATTTACCATTGTATTTGGTGTGTTGGGGACACAAGAGACTTTTTATTATTTGATTGCAGGGTTGTTTGAGGGAGACCATCTTCATCCTACACCTCCCACGGATTGATAATCCTTAGGTCATCCACTTGAGGGAAAATTGCTATTGTCCTACAAAACTCTGCGCTTGGAGGCCCAACAAAGTCTACAAGAATAAAGTTGCATAGTTGACATCAGTGCCCGATCTAGGCCCTGATTGGTTCAGACCGGCATCCACCCACACCGTTGTACCGGCTGCATCTCAACATCTCAGACGTCAGCCTATGGGTTCTTGGGCTAGTCCCGCAGCACGAGGAAGCCGATGGCTCCGGCCCGGGTGTCGTGGTTTTATCACGGCAGATGTCCTAGTGCAAGCACTTAGGGGTGAAGCCATCGCTACGGTGGTTAACTCGAAGGGGTTGATCGGGACGAAAGACACAGGTTTACCCAGGTTCGGCCCCTCTCGAAGGAGGTAATAGCCTACGTCCTGCTTTGAGTTGTATTGATTGGGTATCGATTACAAGGGAGCGGATTCGCTTGACCTAGCACTCGATTAAAGGTTTCGTGTCTTAAGCCGCCCAGGGAACCCGCCTTTATAAGCACAGGTCGAGGCCCTGGGCTTACAAGATTCCGGGCCGGGTTACATCCAGTAACCGACCTTATCTCTAAATCACCTTGCCTTGCCTAGCAAGCCATCTCCCGGCGTCTTACGCCTCCGGGTCACACACTGCCTTCCGGCTCTGGGCCTCCGCCCGGCCCGTATGGCAAGTTACTACTAGGCCTTGTCTTAGTCTTCTGGCATGCTTAAGGCCTCACTGCTAAGCCGCCAACTTCCTAACCCGGCCCCTCCTGGGCGGGTTATACTCTGGGGTTATATCCCCAACATTCGGCCCCAGATTGATTTGAACGTGCTCATTTCAATCTTCAGTCTTTTGGTTGGCGAGTCTTGTGTCCTTCATAGTCACCTGACCTGAAATAAATCTTCATGACCCGCCATGTAAAAATGGATGACGTCATCTCTGGCAAATCCAAAAGATCTTAATGACATCAAAACGGATCCCTGCATTCATGGGTCAACCCGAGAATCGAGGCGTTTCCTAATCAATCATCATCTTGTCTCCTTGATTCCCGTGCTGGACTGTTGCTGTTCCATCTCCCCTTTATAAATTGGCGCGGGGGTCCCATCCTTTTCACTTTTACCCCGCTTCCGCTTCTCTCTTCTTCCTCCAGACGGTCGTGCCACCGAAGCTCCGTCGCGCCGTCCGGACCACGCCGTCGTCCTCAACAAGGTCGCTGCATCACCCTGACCGTGTCCAGAACTTGCCAGCGCACGCCCGCATCCCCTGCATGTTTCAGGTTCCATTCTCCTTCTCTTCCTAAATCTGCATTAGCTCATCGGGTTGCTTCCAAGTTCGCCGCTGCTCATCCAAGTTCTTATCGTAGATTGGAAAGGGAAACGCCTTTAGGCTTCAAACCGCTAGCCAAATCACGCGGTGCTCCGCTCAATACGTATTCCATATTCGTTGTAGATCATTCCTTCCCTGGGTCCCATGTATCAACTACTTGTTCTTCCATGGACGTTTTTAGGTCTAGAAAACATTACCCTTTTATTTATGTCCGTAGATCTTGTAACGGCAGCTGTATTCAGTGAAACTTGTTTGTCCATACTTAGCAGTATTTTCAATATTCACTATCCATTTGATCCGCCATCATGCTGCCGGCTCTCCCTGCGGTAATCTAATCCGCTTCATATCTGTAGTTGACGGCGGCTCATAACTTAATAATGACCCGCATGGTAGCGTCGCCGTCTTAGAGTCATAGTTGTTTTGATCATGTAGCGTTCTTAACCCGCCACATTTCCATGTCTTTCCACAGTGCTTAACCTGCCATTATGGCTAAAGCCCCCGCCTCTTGCGATTGGGTAGGCTCCGGGGTTACCGAAGAGATTCTCAATGATTTCGTGTTCAAGGTGGTTTTGCCGGCTCAAGACGTCATTCATTGGCGGGTTCCAGGTGATGAGATCACTCCCGAACCCAAGGATGGGGAAGTTATCGTCTTCACAGACCATCTTCTCCGTGGCTTCTCACCGCCCGGATCAAAGTTTTTCCGGGACGCCCTGCATTTTTACAAGATGCATCCTCAAGACATTGGCCCCAACTATGTTACCAATTTGTGCCAGTTCCAAATATTCTGTGAAGCATATCTGCAAGAAGAGCCCTCCGTTGACCTCTTCAGAGATTTTTTCTACATCAACCGCCAGACTGAGATTGCAGATGGACCAAGCCTTGAGCTTGGTGGTGTTTCAATTCAGAAGCGCAGAGACGTTTCTTTTCCCTCGGCGACTCTGCCAAGCCATCCCAAGGACTGGAATCATACCTGGTTCTATTGCCAAGACACTTCTCCGGCCGGAGAAAATCCACTGTCGGGTTATCGTCCCTACTGGCTCTGCACCACCACCGAGCTCCCAGATCGGCTGTCTACCATAGAGTGTGCCCAATACGCTGCAACATTTTCAAAGATCAGGGCTTTATTGGCCAATGGATTAACTGGCGTTGATCTAACCCGCTGCTGGGTTTCTTGGAGAATCTTACCATTGAGCCGGCGCGGCGGCGTAATGTGTGAATACTCTGGTGAAGTGAATGACCCTCAGCGCTTCAATCAGACGCCTCTAACGGACAAGGACCTCAACCTCATTGTTAAATCTCTGCTGGCAGAACCTCAGGAGGTCTGCAACAAGACGGGGTTAAACCCCTTGTACGCTCATAACCCGACTCCCGCAGTAAGACTTTTTACTTTAACATTTCACTTCTTTCCTTTAGATTTTGCTCTTCACACACCTCGCTTAACTTTTCTGCAAATGCCTTTATGTATACAGGCCGACTCTCCCTTCTGGAAGAAGAGAATAACCACTGCCTCCACCTCAAAGAAGAAAACAAAAGCAACTAAACCCCGGGTTCCAACTCGTAAGAAGAAGCCTTCAGCTCAAGAACTGCTTGAGCTGGATGACTCGGAGGTAGAACTTGACTCTCTTGGCCTTCTTTTTATGCAACTTATTGACGCTGACTCCTCTCAGGGTGAAGCGGATACGAGTCAAGCCGACGCAGCAGAGGTAACTACCATCTCCTCCGACTCAGAACCTTTGCCAAGAGAGAAAATACGACGGGTCATCCGAAAAGTAAAGTTTTCACACCCCCTTGCTCACTTGGATCCCAACTTTCTTTTGAAGAAGCAGTGACATGACTCCAGGCATCAGACCCGGAGCGGCGGCTCTGAAGACCTAGTGGCCGGATTACCCGACGCCCCAGCTCCTCGGAAACGCCGTAATGAGGTATTTCACACTTATGTTTTTATTTCTTCTGCACATTAGTCTCGTGCTGCAACTTCCTCATATTGCTCAATCTAACCAGGTATCACCTCCTTCTTCTGGCGACTCAACCGCCTCAAAATTGCCTCCCATTGTTATCAACCCAGGGTAAGCTTATTTTCCATCCCATATTGCTTACTAATGTTTTGCCCTTGCATATGACTTATAATGAAATCTTTATTCACAGGGCCCAAGCTAAGAACAGGAAATTAAGCAGGTCATCTGCCAAATCTGACGTCCCGGAGCCGGAGAACCCGAAGCTTGGCACTTCTGAAATTCAAGTCGAGCCCTCTGAAGCTGACCAAGGCGCCCATGATGAAACTCCCCAGCCTACTGAGCCGGTGGATGTTCACATTGTGATTCCTGAGGCTAACCCGGAAGCTGATCCTAAGCCGCCCAACCCTCTGCCAACAGCTGAAGATGTGACTTCTCATGAAGAAGAGGTTACCATCACCGGAACAGCTTATACAGCTCTAGCCACTTCCAATGTGCTGACCAAACATATCCGCAAGGATGAGGCGCCTTCACCTGATGAGCTGCACTCTGGATATCTGAGCCGCCTCTCCACAAGCCGAGATATTGAAGCCAACTTAGTTGGCATGATGAAAAGAAAATATGAGGTACTCAACCTTCCCTGCTCTCCGTATATCCTTACGTAGCCCCCAAGAGCCGGCTTATTTTCTCGAAGATAAGCCGGGTCTTCATCAATATGTAGATTTCAATAGGCCAGCGTGTAGCCCCCAAGGGTCGGGTCATTATGCAAATAATGAGCCGGCACTTACTGTAGGATAGAAAAAATGCCAAGTGTAGCCCCCAAGGGCCGCGTCATCTTCTTGAAGATGATTCGGGTCTTATTTGTAGTGCAGACTTTGGAAAAACTGATACACATTAGCCCCCAAGTGTCAAGCGTAATGCTTGCAATCTGCTTGAAACTTGTAATAATCTTCCTCAACACTTCCCAATGTAATTATAGACCATGCCGGCGGCTTAGAATTTGACAAACTTGTGCCTGACTATGGTATTGTGCAGGATGCTTTGAATGTGGCTGAGTCTAGCTTGACCGACCTTAGGGAAAATCTGGCCTTACAACAAGACGCCCGAGCTGAAGCTGACACAAAATGGCGGCTCTCCTCAACAGAGCTGCAAAAGACCAAGGCAGATTTTGAAGCCTATAAATAATCTGTTGAGGCTGAACAAGCTGTCTTGGTCAAACGCGCAAAAGACACCGAGGGCCGACTTAAGCCAGTTACCGAAGAGTTGTCCAGCCTGAAATGCCATGTAGCTCGGATGACTGAGGCTGTCTTTGGTAAGTCTATTGATTATGGTATGGGCATTCTTTTAAATAGTCTTATAAAGACTCGCCCGATGACTTATAAAATTGATCTGTTTGTAGGCAAACAAACTCGACAGATTCCAGATGATAGCTTGTTGAAGCTGAAAGCTTTATATGCATTCACTGAGCAGCTGTACACTGGAAGTCTTTTCACCATCAGGGCTTTCATGGGTGAAAAGGGCACGCCAAAGCTTATCGAAGATGTGCTGAAGTGCATCTCCACCATCCCCAAACAATTCGAAGAACTGAAGAAATCGGCTGCCCGGAAAGGCGCAGTAGCTGCTTTGAGCCGGGCATTGGCTTATGCACCCGAGCTTAACCCAGAAGAGATGAGTGGCGGCTTTCCACAGCTGAAGGACGATGGGTCAGAATTCACTGAAGAAGACTATGCCCGTTGCATCAAGGCATCACGAGCATTGGCTAGCCGGCTGGCCGCCGAAGCTGATCTGACAGCATATCAGGCGGCTTATGATGACAACAATGTGCAAGTCCGGGCGCCCACTTTTGAGCCGAAAAACCTGACTCCCCAATGCCATAAGCACATATTTGCCCCTGATGTTGACCCGTCCCCAATCTTGCATGACGAAGCCGAATTTGAAGCCTTAATCAATTGCAACTGGGATGTGGACAACCTTCAGATCCAGGAGACCAACGACCCGGCGCAGGATGATTCGTCAACGAGTTAGGCGAGGAGCTGGCCTTAGATGAAGTTAACCCAGGCATGCTGATCTACCGGGTTATAACTTTTGTGAAAAACTTGAGTCCACAAATGTTGGGCTCTATATAGCCTTGTAATAGCCGTGTTAAAACTGATTGCCTGTGTCGTGCCTTCGTGCACGTTTGGAGCTTTTAACAACTCATATTCTGGCAGCTTTAGTGCTACACATTTTATCCATCATCTGCATGTTTGATGCAATCATATCTCCTGATGCCCGTTGGCGGGTCATAATGGCCAAAGCCTTTAATCAATGAGCAATACTAAGCCGGGAGAAATTATCATCCAAGGACTTAGAATCTTATCATGACACAAATTCCTACAAAATAACAAGCAGAAAACATATATATATATATATATATATATATATATATATATATATATATATATATATATATTTGTAGTATAGTTTAGGCAGCTTTGAAGGCACAGCCCAAAGAGATCAACTCTTGTTTATATTTTTGAGAGAAACTCAAGTTTTTTGCTTCAAAGAAGCTAGGCATGAGTGCCCAAAATCCCATAAGTCGGCTCTCACGTGACATAAATCCATCGTTTTAGCCTTAACCAGTTCAGGGTCTTAAAAAAGATTGACTGTTAAGAGTACGAACGGGCCACATAGCGGAGAGACTACAGCGGATAGGTGAGTTTATCCTAGCTCTCTATAAGTCGGCTCTCTCGTGACATAAGCCGCCGTTTTAACTTTGACTAGTTCAGGGTCTTAAGAAAGATTGAATGTCAAACATTCGTCGGGTCACCTGGCGGAGTAGCAAGTTGCAAACAGGCAGGTTTAACTCAGATATGGCTTTTAAGCCGGTCAAGAGGGTATGAAAGCTAAACTCAATGAGTTGGAAGCCCCCAAGTGACCTTATTATGAACCAACTTTTGCACAAGACTGTTGGAGGAAAACGATAGAGGCCCCAAATTATGGGGATGCCGGCTTTATTATATTATAAAAAGTGGTATATACAATGACAGAAGTATGTACATTGATGAGAGCCGATGGCTCAAGTGTAGTAAGGCCGAAGATGAGCAATGTTCCATGGCCTGGCAGTCTCCTCCCCAGAAGTGTGTGACTTTTCGCTCTCCCGCACGTCAATGAGATAATAGGAACCATTGTTGAGATTTCTGCTGATCACAAAAGGTCCTTCCCAGGGGGGTGATAACTTATGCATATCTGTCTGGTCTTGAATCGGACGAAGCACTAAGTTGCCTTCTTGGAACGTCCGGGTCTTGACCCTGCGGCTATGATAGCAGCGCAGATCTTGCTGGTAAATCGCCGACCGTGCTGCTGCAAGATCCCTTTCTTCATCCAAGGCATCCAATGCGTCCTGACGCGCCGTCTCATTATCAGTTTCAACGTAAGCCGCCACCCTGGGCAAGTCATGACGGATATCACTAGGGAGAACAGCTTCCGCGCCATAAACCATGAAGAAAGGCGTATAGCTTGTTGATCTGTTGGGAGTGGTTCTGATGCTCCAAAGAACAAAGCATGATATGGGCTCTTGATTTTAACCACCTCAAACCACAAGGTCTCTACCCTGTAGTTGAACTCATCACCAAAAGCTACCTCAAGGGCAATTTTTCCTACTGGATAAGCTGATTTGCCAGGGACGACGTCGTGAAATACTATGGACGACAACTTGAGATCCTTATCAGTTAGATTCATCCGGCGAAAGGTGTCATAGTACAGGATGTTGATGCTGCTGCCACCGTCCATCAGTACCTTGGTGAACATGTAGCTTCTGACCTGAGGGGCTACCACAAGGGCCAAATGCCCCGGGTTATCAACTCACGGCGGGTGATCCTTCCTGCTACATGATATCGTGTGCTCAGACCACTTTAAATATTGCGGAAGAGCCGGCATGGCTACATTAACCGCCCTCTTGTGCACCTTCTGATCACGCGTATCAAGACTTGGTGTGAAGACATGATACTGGCCTCCATTAAGCTGCTTCGGGTTACTCTGGTACCCCTATTGATTATTTTGCTGCTGACCACCATTACCGGGCTGCTGATTATGGCCACCTTGATTCCCTTGCCCCTGATAACCTGATCATGAGCCGCCCGCACCGAAACCTGAACCGTGAGAGCCGGATCCTGAGCCGCCAGGCGGTCCGTTGTCGTTACCGTGATGCTGGTTAAGGCTGTAATTTCGGAACTCCCGCATAATATAACAATCCTTCCAAGCATGAGTGGACGGTTTGTTAGGTAGGCTGTGCTTCGGGCAGGGGTCGTTGAGCATTGCTTCCATGCTGAAAGGCTTGCCCTTGCCAAAAGGTGGTTTACCGTTGCCCTTGCCGCGGTTGTGCCTAGTGTTGGTATTGGCCACTAGATCTGACCCGACATCTGGATGCTTCCGTTTACCGCCATTGCCTGGATTGTTATTTCCTGCCCCATTCTGCTGCTGACCCTTGTCATTGCCGTTCTTCTTACCCTTAGCCAATTTATCATCATCAGACCCAGGATCCTTCGTGATGTCTGAATCTGCATATTTAGTGAGAGCCGCCATGAGCTTACCCATGTCCTGGCAAGAACACTTGAGCCGTCCAAGCTTCTTCTGAAGGGGCAAAAAGTGACAATTCTTCTCCAGAATTAGAACCGCCTGAGCTGCCGTGATATTGTCAGACGAGTGGATAATGGTTGAGACCCGCCAGACCCAATGATGGGCTGACTCATCCTCACGCTGCACACGATGATCCAAATCAACGATCGTCATAGGCTGCTTGCACGTCCCTTGAAAATTCTTGATGAACCTTGCTTTCAACTCAGCCCAGGAATTAATGGTATTGGGTGGCAAACCCTTTAACCATGTACGAGCCAGTCCTTCCAACATCATGATGAAGTACTTAGCACAGACTGCATCACAGACATCTAACATCTCAATGGCTAGCTCATAACTCTCGATCCAAGCTTCTGGAGGCAGATCAGCTGTATAATTAGGCACTTTGCGTGGACCCTTAAAATCCTTTGGCAGGCGCTCATTCCGCAGAGCCGGTGCTAAACACGGCACTCCCACAGCTCTGGAGGTGACTCCGGCTCCCACCGAAGTTGAAGGTGTTACCGGGGGCGGGTCTTGGTAAGCCGCCGCAGTCGCCGCCTCGCGCTGAGCTCTAGCATGATCCACGATTGCCTGAGCGCTGACAACGGAAGGGTCATCACGGGGCGGGTTCCGACGTCGCTCACTGCTAGAGACCGCCGGTGACTCCAAGCGCTAGCTATAACTGCTGCTTGGGATGGGGGTTGAGTGCACACGACTCCGGCTGTAAGTATACTTCTCCTGTTGAGCCACTGCAGTCTGTAAGTACCCAATGGCATTCCTTGCCTCTTCGGCGAAGGGTGTCCCCTCAGCAAGGGGGAGCGCATTGAGCCTGGCGGCCACTGCTATCATGTTCTCCACCGGGTTAGAGTAATGACCAGGTGGTGTCAGAAAACGCTGCGGCGGGGTCTGATTCCTGCGGGGCGGGTCTGGCTGCCGATGCTGAGTCGCCGTCCTATTCCCAGGCACTTCCGCCGTTCGGGTCATGGTCAGAGGCGCGTTCGGTCCTGCCCCCGGCATGTTAAAAAGATTTATGGGCTCATACTGATCAGGCGGGCGGGTCTGATGCCTCATCCGAAAACTGCCTTTGAGGCTTGTTGATCTAGATTAAGGCGAAAAGCTTCAGCCCGGAGACACTCCGACTCAGCATCCATCTGAGCCTGCAATGCATTGATATCCTCCTGGGCCCTGGCCATCTGGTCCTTCAGCCTCGCGATCTCTGCATTACGACTTGCTTGATTTTCCGTTGTGACCTCGGTTCCCATAAGAGTTGTCAGCTCGTTCATCAGATCCAGCAAAACTTGAGCCGGCGGCCTGGATGACCCGGACCCTGCTATGCCGGCAGCCGTCGTGCTGCCACAGGCCGGCACCGATCCAGCCATGAAGACGGCGGCTTGGCTCGGTGGCTCATAGGGCTCCGGAACACTGTAACCCTCAAAATAGCCCCCAAGCCCGCCGTTATGAAGCTGGTAGATTGATTCCGCCTCTCCTCTCAAGGATCCATCCTCTGAGCAGATGAGGGTTTCATCTCGTGACACAGAACCTTCCTTAAGTTCCGCGTCTTGGGTGAAGCCGACGAAAACATGCTTCCGGTCGGGTTGATCGCGGGCGGGTTGCGCGCGCCGGGCCGACTCAACGAGGTTGGTGCAGATGTCCGGCCCAGGCTTAGATCTGCCGATCTTGCCGATGAAAACGTGGATTCCGCTGAAGGGGACCCGGTACCCGTACTCGATTGAGTCGGCCTCGGGGCCCCAGCCAGCATTGTCGATGTAGAGCTTGCCGCGGCGACTCTTAGTCATCCTGCCAACGGCGTATCCCTCGATCCCTGGGAGAGAGCCCTTCGAGTACTCCAAACCACCGCGCATCGGCCCCACGGTGGGCACCAACTGTCGTGGTTTTATCACGGCAGATGTCCTAGTGCAAGGACTTAGGGGTGAAGCCATCGCTATGGCGGTTAACTCGAAGGGGTTGATCGGGACGAAAGACACATGTTTACCCAGGTTCGGCCCCTCTCGAAGGAGGTAATAGCCTACGTCCTGCTTTGAGTTGTATTGATTGGGTATCGATTACAAGGGAGCGGATTTGCTTGACCTAGCACTCGATTAAAGGTTTCGTGTCTTAAGCCGCCCAGGGAACCCGCCTTTATAAGCACAGGTCGAGGCCCTGGGCTTACAAGAGTCCGGGCCAGGTTACATCCAGTAACCGACCTTATCTCTAAATCACCTTGCCTTGCTTAGCAAGCCATCTCCCGGCGGCTTACGCCTCCGGGTCACACACTGCCTTCCGGCTCTGGGCCTCCGCCCGGCCCGTCTGGCAAGTTACTACTAGGCCTTGTCTTAGTCTTCCGGCCTGCTTAAGGCCTCACTGCTAAGCCGCCAACTTCCTAACCCGGTCCCTCCTAGGCGGGTTATACCCTGGGGTTATATCCCCAACACCGGGTGTGGCGGTGGTGGCCTCATCCACCACCGGAGGCGGTCGGGCGACTGGTTGTGGCGGATCTCTAGATCCTACGGCTAGTCCCAACGGCGAGTTGGGAGGCGTGGTTGCCGGTGAAAACCGAGCTTCGACTACGTTCATGGCAGGCAATGGTGGCATCTATTTTTCATTACTTTGTTGAAGGCATCACCATTGCAGCCACCTTCTACTCACTCTCGCTGCTCTGGGGGAAACCCTAGATCTGGGTATTCCGGATCGGACGATGACGACTCTCTCAGTGTCAATCTCCCTCATGAGGGCATTCTTTTGGAGCAGTTGCCGGTCGGGGGATGCAAGGAGTGGAGCGGTGTACATCTACCGCATTGGCGACGCTGAGTCTCGGCGGCGTGGCGCAGCGGGGTCTTGATGACGGCCATGCGATGATAGACTCGCGTAGGGCAGGAGCGCTATCTGACGTCATGGTGGCGTCGACGGCAGGCCTCAAGGTCAATTCGTCAGCACCTACTCTGAAGATGGATTGGTGAAAGACGATGGTGACGACCTCTACAGCGATTGCATGCGGTGCCCGCTAAGAGTGCGTCAGACCGGTGTGTGCCTCAGACCTGGCATTGCAGCTTGGTTGGGCCCTCCGGCTTTAGATGTTAGGCTCTGGTGTGAAGTATGGGTATGCGGCTCAGACAATCCGCACCCCTTCATCAAGTGGATAGGAGTAGCGACAGATGTTGCCAAGATGATGACTTCAGACGTATTGATGTATTATTTTATAAGGTCTTGATGAATAATTAATAAAATCATTGCATGTGTTCAGATGGAGATACCGGAGGGTCATCCTCCTTTTCAAAAAAAAATCGTACTTGTTCTGAAGAGTACAATGCACTTCGCACTTGTGAGTTTGAACTAATAAATGGATGGCCATCTGGAAAGTACCATTCTGCTCCCGAGCTCAAATGAGCTCGGTGTCGGTGTCAAAACCGGCGGATCTCGGGTAGGGGGTCCCGAACTATGACGCTTGGATCGATGGTAACAGGAGACGAAGGGGACAAGGTTTTACCCAGGTTCAGGCCCTCCTATGGAGGTAATACCCTACGTCCTGCTTGATTATATTGATGGTATAGAGATTACAGAGTGATCTACCACGAGATCGTATGACTAAAACCCTAGATGAGTTCTGCCTCTAATGATCTAAAACCCTCCGGCTTATATAGACGCTGGGGGTGCCTAGGGTTTACACATGGTCGGTTACACGTCGAGGGGATAAACATGCCTATTCTACTTTAAACGTGGAGCACACGCCTTGCTTCTAGAAACTTCCCTTCTGGAGTCCGGTCCTTCGAGTGATCCAGCGTCCGGCGAACGGCCCATACAGTCCGGCCCATATCAGATAGGCCGGCCTCCCGAGGACCCCCTAGTCCAGGACTCCCTCAGTAGCCCCCGGACTAGCCTCCAACGCCGATGTGTATCCGGAGAATCTTGAACAGAGAAGTCTTCGGCTTGCGAGGCGAGTCCCTCTTCCCCTGATTGTTCGGCATCCGACCTGTGATCGGCGAAATCCCAAACGTTGCGGGATCGCCGAGTCCACTGCAATAATGCTTCTCGAACCTCGCGCATTGCGAGGAGATGAATGGTTTAGCAGTTCTTTTACAGAGCTGCCCCCCTCTAAAAAAGGGGTACCATCTATTTAATTAAACTGGATCGCGATCACATCTTCACCTTCCCCCTTTAGACGAAACCCCCAGCAAAAAGACCTCTACCAAAAGAAAATGGCGAGCGCCCCTGGTTCTTCTTCGGATCCATATGGATCTCGCCCAGGGGATTGGGGAAGCTGTTCCGTGTCAACTCTTCGTCTTCGCCAACTAGAGACCCAAGGGTATCTCCCTTCCTCAGATCTGACGACGGTCCGTGCCGGCTTGAGTTCATTCAACGGCGTGGTCCTTGCGGAGAACTTCCCCCATCCACAAAAGGGAGAGCACGTGTACTTCGTCCCGTTCCTCCTGCGAGGGCTCGGATTTCCCATCCACCCATTCTTGAGAGGGTTATTGGCATTCTATGGGATCCAGCTCCATCACCTTGCCCCAGGGTCTATCCTTCACATCTCAGGCTTCGTGGCCCTCTGCGAGATGTTCCTGGGGTGCGAGGCACATTTCGAATTGTGGAGGAAGTATTTTTGCCTTGTCCCACGTACAAGGGACGGGACAATTTTCGAAGTTGGCGGAGCCGAAGTATGCCGCATAGCGGGGACGGGTTACCCCGTAGGAACCCCGAAGGAATTTGAAATGTGGACCTCGGAGTGGTTTTATATTGAAGACGTTCCTTTGTTCGATCCAACTCGGCGGGGTTTGCCCGAATACTCCGATGCCTTTCCGAAGAAAAGGTACAACTGGCGTCCGAAGAGCCTGCCCCAAGAGGAAAGTGCCGAGGTGCAGCGTTTATCGACCCATGTGAGGCTATTAGCCCATCACAAGCTGACCATGATTGACATCATGGCCGCCGTCCTCACTCGATGCGTCCAACCTCTTCAGCAGAGGGTACATCCTTTGTGGCGCTATAACGGGACAAGCGATACTACTCGCTCCCGAAGACTGGGTCCTGCCGATCAAACAGCATTAGCCGCCGTACTTGCCGATCTATTCAAAGGGGAGCAAGAGGACTTTGTTCAGCGGTCATCAAAGGACGGATATTCTTGCCACAATCCCATCGAATGGGTGAGCCTTTACACCTACTGTAATTATAGTTCGGTTTTTCCATTATGTCCCTTTCTGACCGAAGCCGTCAAACTTTATGCAAACAGGAATGGAGGAGCTTCATCGAGACAGTCAACTGTCCGGCTCCTCAACCCGAAGACTATGCCCGTGAGGACGATCCGGGCTATCACGAAGACCCGGACCTATCAATCGAATTCGAAGGCGGGGTTTTCTACCAGGAGGGCCTTGATTATGCCAAAGTGGCCATCGTTGCCGACTACCCTGGATCTTTTCCTTCCCCCGCCGTAAACAAGAAGAAAAAGAAGAAGACGTCCCACAAGAGACAAGTGTCCACCAGTGACCCTGACATACCGGTTCCTATCGTCAAACGCCGTAGATCTGTGCGACTTACACCGGCCACAGCGACAGTGGCCGAATCGGGAACTAACAAGGATCCGGCAGATAGGCCGGTCACAGGGGCAAGCACACCAGCGAGCTCACCCCAAAGGTATTTCGCTTGATCACACGATTTAACACCATGATTTGATAAAGCTCGTCGAAAGATAATTCCGCCGAAATATTCAGGCAAGAGGTTCGGCCGTCTCCCGGTGAGGACGCCGTAAAGACATCCATCGGTGCCCAAGGTTCAGGGCCTTACGCCCATGTTGATCCTGCTGCCGGAGCTTCCACCGCCGATCCCGCCCCAGCCGATTCGGGCGATGCCATATCGGTCACAAAATCAGAGGTTGGGAGCGCTGTGCGTCATCGGCAGCGAGGTAAAGTCCTGCAACATCCAGCCTTTTCCGAACAAGAATTCGGCGCTCTACGCACGTCGGATGCATACCTTGGGGCCGCCCGAACTGGGTTCGGTGAAGCTATATAGTTGATATCGTCCACCTTGCAGGTGAGTTGTTGGTTTTTTTAAAATCCGAACACACATGTAAACCCAGTAGCCCCCGAGCCTTAACTTGGTCGGCATGACCGAATTAAGGATCCCTTTCTGCAAGTGCAGGCCTCTAAGCAACAGTGCGAGAAACTGGCCGAGGAACTTAAGGACAGCCAAGCACAGGTCGAATCTATGAAGGCTGAGCTAAAGCAAGTGAAGAGCTTTACTCGGGAGGCACACGGTGAGTGCATATATTAGCCGAATATATAACATGTTCCCATGCTTACGCGAGGGTACTATGTAGCAGCTGAATCAATAGGGCAATTACAAAAAGATTTGGATGTAGCCCGAGAATCTCAGCGGTATGCCGAGTCCCAGCACGAAGCTGGAGGTCGCGTTATGACGCGACACATTGAAGAGAAGAACCGCCTCAAGGAGGAGAACCAGAAGCAAGCCGAGGAAATTGAAAGCTTGAAGGCTCAATTGGCCCAGGTCCAGGGAGAGAACCAAATCTTACAGAGGGGCATACATGGTGAGCGTGATTCTAACATCAGAACGTAATTTTTCCTTTATGGATGTAATATAACCTGTATGCCATAACTCATGTGTAGGTCTCCTGACCGGGCCGTCTGAAGAAGAGATCGGATCTTACCAGGGAAACCTGCTAAAGGATCTAACCGCCTTGCACGAGCGGGCTCGGAAGGTCATAAAGGGCATGGTAAAAGCACTGTGGTCCGCTGAGCAGCCTTCCGAGGGGATGACCGAGCTAATCGATCGTTTCAAGGTAGCTCGAGCTAGGTTCGAGCTGTGGAAGACATCGGCATGCCGGGAGGGAGCGAGGGAGGCGTGGGCGATGATCAAGACCCGCTATACTGGACTTGATCCCGAGCATATGGCTCGGGTTGGGCCAGTGGGGGTAGACGGACAGGAAATTCCGCTCCACCTGGTTTATGACCAGGTGATGCCTACTGCCCGATTGTCACAACAGGACTGCTCCCTGGACACTGTAATCGATAATCTCGATCAGCAGCCGGGTATATGATTGTATGTAGCTGAGTACTATCAATCAAAGATTTGTTCCGCTGTGTTGTAAACTTTGTCTTAACCGGCCATCGGCTTTGGCCTCCCGTGCTAGAAGCTTGGGAGTGTTCCGCTGAAAGTATCACCCTTGGGTGGACGAACTATATTCGGGGAACCAGGCAATCCGGCCATGTGGTGCGAACAGACAGAAAGCACGCAGGGAGATATGTTATATTACATTTAGCGTAAGAAACATCTTCTGAAGAAAATAGTACCTCTACCGATACCTTTCGTCAGGTTGCTACGTAAGGCGTAGGCTGTAGCCCGTACACTGATAGTATATGGCTGAGGGTAATTGTAAGAAGACAAGACCCTGGTAATGGTCATGACGACCATTGTGTTACAAATTATTTCCGTCGGGGCCGATCAATTGTCTACGCAAGATAGCTAGCTTTTGGCTTCACCCGTCTGAGGTACGTGTCCGGATGACCCGGTCGTAACAATCGCAGAGGTGCTCCCTTTACCCTCTAGCCGAACAATCGGGAACGTAGAGGGTAACCACAGGAGCGAGGCAACCCAGCTTGGCGAATCTTAGTTCGAATTGATGCATACGATGGCTTGAAAACGACAAGGAAAACAGGCACCCACAATGAGTGTGAACAAGTGCAGAGAATGTAAAAGCATTGGCTTCGGAAAGGAAGCCCCCAGGTGCTGTGTTCGGATTTAACACTTGAAGGTGCAAAACGAAAAGTCTTATAACGAGATTGAATAAGCCGAACACAGAGTTGGGATAAAAAAGGGTGCAAACCTGCCAAACATTAGTTCGAAAGGAGAATTGAAAAAATAAAAAGGAAAACACGAAGGAAGAAACATAAAGTAAGGAGTGCGACGACACCGGTTTATCCGTAGAAGCACCGAAGACGAGCTGCGTTCCATGGGTTTGGTTCGAGGCGGTGATCCGACGGGTTCCGAAGACGATAAGCCCCTCCCGTGAGTACTTCGTCGATTATGAAGGGGCCTTCCCATTTGGGCTTGAGTTTATGCTTCTGCTTCTCCGGGAGTCGTAGGACTAATTCGCCCACGTTGTATGCTTGCGCCCTCACCTCTCTGCTCTGGTAACGCCGGGCCTGCTGCTGATAAAAAGTGGAACGGGCCCGAGCTATGTCTCGCTCTTCCTCCAAGGCGTCCAAGTCGTCATGCCGATCTAACTCGGCCTCCCTTTCCTCGTACATGCGTACTCTTGGCGCATCGTGAATGATATCACAAGGAAGGACCGCTTCGGCCCCGTAGACCATAAAGAACGGGGTATAACCCGTTGATCTATTCGGGGTGGTGCGCAAGCCTCATAGTACGGAGTCCAGCTCCTCAACCCACTGACAATTGGATTCTTGCAGAGACCGGACCAAACGCGGCTTGATCCCGCTCATTATGAGGCCGTTTGCTCGTTCAACTTGTCCATTAGTCTGTGGGTGATAAACCGAGGCGTAATCGAGCTTAATGCCCATCTTTGCACACCAGTCTTTGACTTCCTGAGCGGTGAAATTGGATCCGTTATCAGTTATTATACTGTGCGGAACACCATAACGGTGTATCACGCCGGATATCAAGTCGATTACTGGTCCGGATTTGGCTGACTTGACAGGTTTAGCCTCGATCCATTTGGTGAACTTGTCGACCATAACCAGCAAGTATTTATTTTTCTTGGTCCCCCCTTTAAGTGGTCCGACCATGTCTAGCCCCCAGACCGCAAAAGGCCAGGTGATCGGAATAGTCCGAAGAGCTGTTGGGGGCATGTGACTTTGGTTTGCGAAAAGTTGACACCCTACGCAATATTTGACAAGTGACTGGGCGTCCGCCCGAGCTGTGGGCCAAAAGAACCCTGCCCGGAAGGCCTTGCTTACTAAGGCTCTTGCTGCGGCATGATGACCGCCCATCCCTGCGTGTACTTCGGCGAGAAGCTCCCGCCCCTCTTCCTCAGATATGCACCGCTGTAGTACTCCAGTAGTGCTCTTTTTATATAACTCTCCTTCGTGTACCTTAAAGGCTTTGGAGCGCCGGACTATACGTCGGGCCTCCGTTTGATCATCGGGGAGTTCCTTACGAAGGAGGTAGGCGAGGAAGGGTTTGGTCCAAGTAGCGATTACTGCCATGACCTCGTGGGCCGAGGGCGTTTCGTTCATTACGGAGCCGCCGATAATTCTGCCGTCTGGTTCGTCAACAGGGGGAACAACCGTGTGTGCGCCTAAGAGATCGGCGCCCGCTTGATCGTCCTGCCAAACCACGGATGGCTTAAAGAGCCGTTCCAGGAAAGTGTTCGGCGGGACAGGGTCGCGTTTGGCTCCTAAGCGTGCCAGTATGTCAGCGGCTTGGTTGTCGTCTCGAGCGACGTGGTGGAACTCCAGCCCCTCGAACCGTGCGGATATTTTGAGGACAGCGTTTTGATATGCCGCCATCTTCGGATTTTTGGCGTCGAACTCACCGTTTACTTGAGAGATGGCCAGATTAGAATCTCCCCGTACCTCCAGCCGCTGTATGCCCATTGAAGCTGCCATCCGAAGACCGTGTAGAAGGGCTTCGTATTCGGCTGCGTTGTTGGAGTCGGCATACATGATCTGGAGCACGTATCGGACGTTGTCACCTGTGGGGGATGTGAGAACGACTCCAGCCCCCAGTCCGGCCAAGGTTTTGGATCCATCAAAGTACATCGTCCAATGTGAGTATGTATTGTATTCCCTGGGGAGTTCGGCTTCTGTCCATTCGGCAAGGAAATCCGCTAATACCTGAGATTTAATAGCTCGGCGCGGTTTGTATGTGATCTCAAAAGGAAGGAGCTCAATCGCCCATTTGGCTATACGGCCTGTGGCGTCCTTGTTATTGATTATATCATTCAGGGGTACTTCCGATGCCACCATCACCGAACACTCTTGGAAGTAATGTCTTAATTTACGTGATGCCATAAATACCGTATAGGCTATCTTCTGGTAGTGCGGGTATCTTGACTTGCATTGCGTTAGGACCTCTGACACATAATAGACCGGCTTCTGTATCTGGAATTTGTGCCCCTCCTCCTCTCGTTCAACGACGAGCACTGCGCTGACAACTTGGTTGGTGGCCGATATGTATAACAACATGGGCTCACCCGCGCTTGGTGCTGTGAGTATGGGGTTACTTGCCAGCAGTGTCTTGATATCTTCTAACGCAGCCTTTGCTTCGTTAGTCCATTCAAAATTCTTGGTCCGTTTCAGCAATTTGTACAGTTGTAAAGCTTTTTCACCGAGGTGGGAGATAAAGCGGCTCAATGCCGCCACGCAACCCGCCAATCTTTGCACATGCTTTAGCTCTGTGGGGATTGCAAGTTCTGACAAGGCGCGGATCTTGGCCGGATTCGCTTCTATTCCTCTATGGGAAACAATGAATCCGAGCAACTTACCAGCGGGAACTCCAAAGACACACTTCTCCGGATTGAGCCGAATATCATATTCGCGTAGGCTTGCAAAGGTTTGCCTTAGGTCGTTGATTAAATTGCTAACGTGTTTGGTTTTGATGACCACGTCGTCCACGTATGCTTCGACTGTTTTGCCGATCTGTTTCTCAAGACAGGTCTGGATCATGCGCTGGTATGTAGCCCCAGCGTTTTTTAGCCCGAAAGGCATTGTGTTAAAGCAGAACGGCCCGTAGGGGGTGATGAATGCGGTTGCCGCTTGATCGGATTCCTTCATTTTAATCTGATGGTATCCGGAATAAGCGTCGAGGAAACACAGCGAGTCGTGTCCGGCTGTGGCATCAATGATCTGGTCTATTCGTGGTAGAGGGAAAGGGTCCTTGGGGCAGGCCTTGTTGAGGTCTTTAAAGTCGACGCACAGCCGCCAGGATTTGTCTTTCTTTGGTACCATCACCAGGTTTGCCAGCCATTCGGGGTGCTTAATGTCCCGAATGAATCCGGCCTCTAGTAGTTTAGCTAATTCTTCACCCATAGCTTGTCGTTTGGGCTCGGAGAAACGGCGGAGAGTCTGTTTGACGGGCTTAAAACCTGCCATGATGTTCAGACTATGTTCTGCCAATCGTCGTGGGATGCCAGGCATATCGGAAGGATGCCAGGCGAATATATCCCAATTTTCTTGTAAGAATGCTCGCAGCGCCTCCTCCGTGGTGGGGTCGAGCTGTGCTCCGATGGACGCTGTCTTGTTAGGGTCCGTCGGGTGCACCTGAACTTTAATGATTTCTTTTGCTGGCTTGAAGGACGTGGATTTGGGCCTCTTGCTGAGGATCACGTCGTCTTTGTCTACCGTTGACCGGAGTGCGGTCAGTTCTTCTGCAGCAAAGGTCTCAGCTAGGGCCTCGAGGGCGAGTGCTGTTGTTTTGTTTTCAGCCCGTAGGGCTATATTCGGATCACCAGCTATTGTGATTACTCCGTTTGGTCCTGACATTTTAAGTTTCATATACCCGTAATGTGGTATAGCCTGGAATTTTGTGAAGGCTTCACGTCCCAGAAGGGCGTGATAGCCACTGGGGAAGGGCACGATGTGGAAGAGGAGCTCTTCCGATCTGTAGTTGCCAGGCGTGCCGAACACTACGTCCAGGGTAATACATCCTAAGCAGCGTGCCTCCTTCCTTGGGATTATTCCCCGAAAGGTTGTGTTGCTATGTTCGATCCGGGATCGGTCGAATTGCATTTTGTCTAGCGTGTCTTCATAAATTAGGTTTAGACCGCTGCCGCCGTCCATTAGCACTTTGTGTAACCGGAAGCCGTCGATGACGGGGTTCAGGACTAGGGCGGCTGGTGAATGGTCGGGATGAATGGCTGGTCGATCAGCATCTCCAAAGGTGATGGGTGTATCTGCCCATACACTTGTTGCAGCCACGTGGTACACCTGTCCAATTTCTTTGAGGGCTCTCTTCCTTTTGTTCCTCGAAGGGAACGTTTCGTAGATCGTCAAGACTTCGGTGTGATGTTCCGATGAGTCTGCGGGGCGCCCTCTGGGCGGTGACGCCTTGAGGATGGCCTCGTCGCTTTTTGCGATCTGTCTGACGACCCAACAAGTTCTAAAACTGTGGGTTGGAGCTGTGTTTAGCAACACGGAGTGTATAGGGCAAGGTTTGTCCAATAGTCCGTCCAGGACAGTACTGACCCCAGGAAGGGATCTGTTTCTCTTTTTGGCGGGCTGAGTTAGGGCTGTTCGGTTCGGGGGTATCCTCTTTTGCCGATCTCTTCTAAGGTATTCGGCAGAGGTGTGGTCCGAAAATAGCCGCTCTGTTTGCCAAGCACTTTCCATGGCACAATACTTTTGTACCAAGATGGATAGGTCAGAAAGGTCAGTTATGTGCCGTCGCGCCAGGGCGTTGAGGATTCCCTCGTTGTGGAAATTACGTTTGAAGGTTGCCATTATATATGTGTCGCTGAGGCCGCGCACGTTGTGTCGTGCGAGGAGTAGTCTGGCCCAGTAATGATGGACCGACTCCCCAGGCAAATGCGCAATGTCCGGTGGATTCGAACGATTGGGCTCTGATGCGATGATCGGGTCATCGGCTTGGGAGGTGGGTGGGAGAAAAGGTAGTCCCTCACCAAGATGGGAGTCCGGAACTATAAGTTCCGAACTGCGGGATAGGTCGGGGGCCGACACCGGACTATTGCCGGAGCCGGTGACTGGGTCACGGGCAAGATCTCGGTGGTCGGAAATTGAGGTGTAGACCGTTTTTAGTTCCGGTAGCTGGGGGGTCGAACCCTCCGCCGGACACTCGACGGTGGCGACGAGGTGGGTGACCGTGGGGATGCAAATTTCCCTGTCATCGGGTTTAAGCCCGAGCCGGTCATAGACCGGGATCTGGTCATCGGCCATTCGCATAGTTTCCATCCGATCGAACAACTCGTTGAGAAACGAGGCGATGGTGGGATGCGTGTCACCAAAGCAAGTGGGGTCGGTATGTGGCGTCGCTGTTCCAGAGTCGCGCAAGGGCGTTCTTGGATCCTGTTCAGATCCATCCCGACCCGTACGAAGACCGATCTGAGAGCAGATCGGGGCTGGGTCGTCGTTGATTTTCATCGACGAGATCCGATCTAGAGCTTCGTCGAGTATCGAGAGCTCGATCGGACCGGTCTGCCCGGAGCCTCCGGAGTTCGCCTCCGATGCATCCGTGCAGGGAGTGTGTTCGGCAAGAACGGGTGTTCGGCTGTCGGGCGCTATGACCTGATCCGAACTTAAGGTCGGGCCTCCACCAGGGCAGATCCCATAGGCGGAGCCGGAAGATATATTCGAGGTTAATGCCTCAGGGTCATCGGGCATGGCAGGCGAGACTGCAAGCCCGGTTAGTGATAGATCGCCGCGGGAGTCTACGGAGAACTCTAAGTTCCTGAATCTGACCTCCTGATCAGGGGCGGAACTTTCGACGCGGCCAAGGCGGCCGGTCGGGTCGGCGTGCAGCACTATGCTGCCGAAAGCGAAGATCTGTCCAGGGGCAAAAGTCCCTGTGTTGCGGACCTCTTCGTTAACGACTAGGCGAACCATCGATTCCTTCTGGCGATCACAGTGGAACTCTCAATGAAAGCACCAATGTCGGTGTCAAAACCGGCGGATCTCGGGTAGGGGATCCCGAACTATGACGCTTGGATCGATGGTAACAGGAGACGAAGGGGACAAGGTTTTACCCAGGTTCAGGCCCTCCTATGGAGGTAATACCCTACGTCCTGCTTGATTATATTGATGGTATAGAGATTACAGAGTGATCTACCACGAGATCGTATGACTAAAACCCTAGATGAGTTCTGCCTCTAATGATCTAAAACCCTCCGGCTTATATAGACGCTGGGGGTGCCTAGGGTTTACACATGGTCGGTTACACGTCGAGGGGATAAACATGCCTATTCTACTTTAAACGTGGAGCACACGCCTTGCTTCTAGAAACTTCCCTTCTGGAGTCCGGTCCTTCGAGTGATCCAGCGTCCGGCGAACGGCCCATACAGTCCGGCCCATATCAGATAGGCCGGCCTCCCGAGGACCCCCTAGTCCAGGACTCCCTCATTCGGTGAACAGTAAAATCGAAAAAAATTCGAAAAATGTTCAAAAAATTCCGAAATTTTTTCGTGAACAACATTGACAAAATGTCTAAGTGCAATGCAAAAATTTGGCCTGAAATAACATTCCTATAAGGCGTGGCAAAAAAACAAAATCGATACTCTGAAAATGCGAGTATCGATTTTGTTTTTTTAGGCCTTATAGGAATGCTATTTCAGGCCAAATTTTTGCACGCACTTAGATATTTTGTCAATGTTGTTCACGAAAAAATTTCAGAATTTTTTGAACATTTTTCGATTTTTTTTCGATTTTACTGTTCACCGAGCTCATTTGAGCTCGGGAGCAGAAATTTCATGTCCCGGCCATCTGCTCACTCACGTTGCTCTTTTACTCCTAGCTACACGAAGTGCTAAAAAAAAGTGCTACTACACCAGTAGTGCGTGGATTGGCTGCGCGCCAGCGCCAGCGCCTCTTGCCGTGTCATGCTGCTACTTACATGGGGCCGATGCATCAGCGAGTATTGGGCTAGGATGCTAGAAAGATCAAAACTTGCAAGGCCTACACAGTACACCACACATGTGACTCAAAAGCAAAAAAAAGTACACTACGCATGGACAAATGTGCCCTGTCTCAAAAAAAACGCATGGACAAACGTGTACTAATTATTATGGTTAAATGAAAATGAAAATTAAAGAGCAGTGTCACACACGTCCAAGAAGTTACACCGTAAGGTCAGCTTATCACTTGCGAATGGCTTACATGGGCTTTCAGGTGAGTCACGTAATGCTCTGTTTGTGAAATATTAATTTCTTTGTGTTATCATTATATACATGGCAGCCCCCGAGCTCTAGGTGAGTTTGGAAAAACTTACCAGGGGGTCAATAATCATAAAAGCGGGCTTGCTCTTTGGGACACATCGGCACCAGGTAATGCAAAAATACATATGTGGCGATTGCTCAGGAACGGATTGGCAGTATGTGAAGAGCTGCACCGTCGGCGTATTAAGCCCGGAGTCTTCTGTCCGGCGTGCGTGTCACAACCCTAGCTCTAGCTTGCTTGTCATTGCATTTCATGCATGCATTTTTTTAATTCATTTGAATTTGAATTGAGGGTCTAGCAAGCCTCAGAAAAACATTTTTCCACAAAAATGACCAAGATAAGATTTCCTCAAATAACTTCAAGAAAATGTTCCTGTTGTTCTGTGAAAATATTGGCAAGAGGGAAACCCTAAACCAATATTTTCATAATCACAAAAATATATGTTTTGGGCATTTGAGTTAATCCAATAAATAATTCAATTGGATTTATATTGGTTATATATTAAATATAGATCAAATAATTCTGAAACTTTTTGAGGAGTTTTGGTTTACTCCATTTAGCTTACCTGCAAAATTTCAGAATTTTAGAAAATGATTTGGTAGTCAAACCAAATCAAACAAACAGCAGGAAATAAAACAGTTACAATAAAAAGAAAAGCAGAGAGAGGAGACATACCTAGTGTCGGTGTCAAAACCGGCGGATCTCGGGTAGGGGGTCCCGAGCTGTGAGACTAGAATCAATGGTAACAGGAGAAGTGGGAGACGATGTTTACCCAGGTTCGGGCCCTCCTATGGAGGTAATACCCTACGTCATGCTTGATTATATTGATCGTATAAGGGTTACAGAGTTGATCTACCTCGAGATCGTATGACTAAAACCCTAGATGAGTTCTTTCCTTCTACAACCTAAAACCCTCCGGCTTATATAGACGCCGAGGGTACCTAGGGTTTACACATGGTCGGTTACACTTTGAAGGGATAAACATGCCTACTCACTACTCCAAACGTGGAGGACACGCCACGATTCCCCAAGCTTTCTTCCTGGAGACAGGGTCTTCGATCCATCCAATGCTCGGCAAGTGGCCCATATAGTCCGGCCCATAAGAAATAGGCCGGCCTCCCGAGGACCCCTTAAACCAGGACTCCCTCAGTAGCCCCCGAACTAGCCTCCAACGCCAAGGGTCCAAGCTCCAGCTACTTCATGTAATCAGAGTCTTCAGCTTGCGAGGTGAGTTCCCTTCTCCGAATAGTGATCAGCCGAGTTTTAGTTCGGCCTCCGACGACGTGTAATTTTCCCGATCATAGATCGTCCGAACACCATGCATAACCCGGCCCTGAAGGCCAAACGTCAAGAAGTAAACAGTGCTTCCTGACAACCTTTCAGATGAAAGGTCACGGCCCACCATGACCGCTAAACCAGTCACAAAGGCTCGATTCACGGTTCGAGGCCGTTTTCATCAGCACGACCCATCAGTGCACAGATCGTGCTCCGTTTCACACGGGATATATTTAATCATGCGCGTACAACGGCACGCATGCCTTGGGAAGCGGAGGGATTCATGGCGCAGAAGGGAGGCTAACCGGCGACAAGCCCAATAAAAGGGAAAGAAAACCCCAAGGCTTAACCGCACTTCCCATTCGCATTCCTGCTTCCCCAATCTCCTGAGCCTCCAGAGCCCAGATCTAGGTTTTCCTCCTTTCCTCCTCCGAGCTCAGCCATGGCCGGCTCAGGTTCCAACGGCAAGTGGGAGGCTTCCACGGTCACAGACCAGGACATCCGGGACCTCAAGGAGGCCGGCTACCTCCCCGCCAACATCTTCCACCGCGCCGCAGAGGAGGGCCAGGTGATTCCCACCCCCAAACCAGGTGAGAGGGTGGTCTTCATTCCTCACTTCATCCGAGGACTAAGCTTCCCGCTCCACCCCTTCGTGAGGGGCCTCATGTTCTTCTACAGACTTGACTTCCACGACCTCCCGCCGAACTCCTTCATGCATTTATCGGCCTTCATCATCGTCTGCGAGGCCTTCTTGCGGGTCGAACCACACTTCGGACTATGGCTCAAGATATTCAACATCAAGCCGAAGTGTGTCGCGGGCGCACACGCAGACTGCGGCGGGGCGGTCATCGGCAAGCTTCCACGCGCAGTATGGCCATCTGGTACCTTCATCGACACCATCAAGACTTGCCAAAAAGAGTGGTTTTACATCACCGAGCCAAGGGAGGAAGGCGGAACTGTTCCTGCCGAATTCAGATCCGGCCCCCCGACCAGATTGACCTCGTGGGTCCGAAAGGGCCTCGACTGGGGGTCGGACACAGAGGTGGATGACCTGCAGAGGGGCATCGCCTCCATGATCAAGGACGAAATCGAGCTGACCAACGTGGTCCAGGTTATGCTTCGGCGGCGCATCCTCCCCTGCCAGCGCCGGGGTTCTCCTATGTGGACTTATCGGACTAACGATGAGCCTACAATTCGTCAGCTCTTCCGCACCACACGGGAGAAGCTATAGAAGGCGCTATTCAAGGCGCAGGAGAACTGACCAGCCAAGAAGGAGGACCAGGGTCTGTGCGCCGATAAACCCCCTTCCGAGGTATGACACAGTTTCATTAGATCAGCTCCGTTTTCCTGAAGAAAATCTAAATGCTTTCCGATCACTTCCGTAGGAATGGTTGAGCAAGGCCACGGGCATCAAATGCCCGGCTCCATAGCCCGAAGACCCTAGGTCTCAGTTGCTGTCGGAGATGCTCGTCGTGGCGCCTTACAGGGCGCCAGAGAAGAAAGAGCAGACGAAGAAATCAGGCCGAGCAGGCCTGCGCAACAGGGACCAGCCAGGGGCTGTGTCCGATGAAACCCATGCCTCCTCAAATCAAGAGGAGGAGCACGAGGGTGAGGGGGGAGGCGATTCCCCCCTCGCAGGAAAGAGGGCGGCGTCATCGGATGCCTCAGAGGATGTACCTCCTCCCGCCCAGAAGAAAGCGCGTCGGACACAGGTAGTTCTGTCCGACGACAGTTCGGACTCGGATACTGAGTCCGAGGACTTTGAGAGGGTTCCACGAAGGAGCCTCAGGGTCAAGCCCCCAGCTCGAAGGTAAAGATCCGAAGACCTCCTGTGCTATTAGTGCTAAGTTTTGAATGTTACTAACATGTGAACGCCTATTGACTTGCAGCCCACCGCGTGTTCTCCCTACCGATCAAGTTTCGGACGGGGAGACCCCGCCCGCCGAGCTAGCGGAGAGCGGGACCGCATCGCACCCTTCTCCTCCGGGCGCCGCGAAGGATGCCACGGAGGTGTCATCCCAACAGGCTCCTTTGGAGCCGGACACCAGAGATGGGGGCGATGACATCATGCTCGAGGTTAACACCTCGGCCGCCGAAGACCGGGGGGACCAGCCCCTCCCGGATACTGAGGAGACCGGACGAGGAGATGTCCAGTCACCTCCAAGGCTGTCTCCGGAGCGCACCATGCCTCCAGAGGCACCGGTTCAATCCCCGGTTAGAGATCGGGTCAACCGATCCCCACCGGCGCCACCGACCAATGGGTGGCCGGCGATGGGGGAGGCCCTGTCAAGCGCCTCCATCTCCGGGGAGCACCGCACCCTTATGGGTGCAGTATTGCAGAGCATTCAGTCCGTTGACAGCGGACTGAAGGAGGCCTTCAACGGTCTTTTGACGGGCTTTCAGGTGAGCCACGTAATGCTCTGTTTGTGAAATATTAATTTCTTTGTGTTATCATTATATACATGGCAGCCCCCGAGCCTTAGGTGAGTTTGGAAAAACTTACCTGGGGGTCAATCATAGATCTTTATCCGAACTATGTATAGGACAATATTTGTTCGGAACGTTCTAACAGCCCTTAAGAGGACCGGATATAGGATCATACTTAGGACAGTTCGGAAGTTTGGAACCCATGGAACTTGATATAGTTTTGTCTTTTGCAGGCTTCGTCGGTGGCGGCGGCTGTTAATGCTGCCGAGCTAGACGAGCTAAATCGGAAGCTCAAGAGCTCCGAAGATGAGCTCGAAGCTCTGAACAAGAGATTCGACGAGGCGCAAGGTAAGCCGGATTAGGGTATCCAAAATTTACATTGTCGTACTGTCAACGCAGTAATTTTTGATATGGTTAATGCTTTACGTAGCCTCGTCGAAGGAAATTGAGAAGCTCAAGGCCGAGCTTGAGAAGGTGAAGCAGGAGGCTGCGGTTGAGAGGGCGGCGGCCAAAGAAGCGGCCACCAGCGACAAGCATGAGGCTCGGGTGGAGGAAATCCAACAGGAGCTCAAGGACGCCAGCCAAAAGTGTGAGGATCTTGAGCGGAAGGGCAAGGAGCAGGCCGCCGAACTATCCACCCTGAAAACCAATCTCCAAAAGGAGCGGGTGGATAGGCGGTCTTTTGAAGAGCAAGTCAACCAGGCCAAGGCTATCATGGATGGTAAGCCGTATTTATTGCAGTGTGTCTTCGGGGATAGCAAGTTCGAGTTGCTTACCCAAGTATGGCGTTCCTCAGGCGCCTGCTCGGACCTCCAGAGGAGCACAGCGGACGCGAACCAGTTCTATGCTTCGCGGGGAGAAGGAGATGAAGATCGGCTGTTTTGGGCGCAGTTTGAAGCCCCCGAGCGCTCTCCTCTCCTTGTTGAGCAGCTGAAGCAGCTGATGGAGCTACACCGGATGGCCGAGCCAGCCATGAAGGATCTCTGCATCCGGCTATGGCCCAACGAGCCATTGCCAGGCAGCTACTTCGGCCTGGTGCAGAAGCTGAGCAACGCCTCACCCCGGATCGACGCACTAAGGCGTTCCTCCTGTATTGAGGGAGGTCGGATGGCCTTTGCGAAGGCCAAGGTGCACTGGCCGGGGCAGGATCCGATGAAGATAGCCACCGCCCCTCCGCCTCCTGGAAAGGAGCACAGGTGCCCCGAGTTGTACTTCTCCGGAGTAATGGAGGGTGCTCGGGCAATAGAGGCTCAATGTTCGGGAGAAAACGTGTACGAGTGAATGCGTTGTAATATGTCCGAAGACCCTTTAACGCGTTTATATTTAAAATGCATGGTTTATCAAGTATTTTATGTTTTGCATCCTTTATAACTCCTGTGTGGCCGTTAAAACGGAAAGCTACGAGTCGTCGGCTTCAGCCCCCATGTAGATACTACGCGGGGTGTCTCTGGCAATCGCACTGTGACCCTTAGCCAAACTATCGGCACCCGAAGGCGGTATGTGGGGCCGACAAGGCAATCGGACCATAATGCTTTATTGCTTTCACTTAGCCGTAGGGGCACGAGAAAGGAGTGCGGGGGGCTGATGATTAGCCCCCAGGTGTTTGTGATGTTCGGAAGAACCGTGGTCAAAGCCTATATCACATGGTTTGTACTAATACCAAACCAATCGTATGACACGGAATAACCTCTGACGAGATTTAGCTAAGCTCGGATTCGCAGACCAGTTCTCGCATACCATGACAGTCAGTTTTCGGCTTTCTCCGCTGAGGTCCATAACCAGGCTAGCCGGAAGCACAATCGCAGCGGTTCTCCCTTTGCCCTTTTAGCCGAACGAGCGGAACGTAAAGGGGCAAGCACAGGAGCGGGGCAACCCAACTATTGACCCAAGACATAGTTCGGAACCAATGCATATAAAGCGGAATTTCAAGACGCCGAACGCAAAATCAGTTGTGCTTAGGGTGATTTTTTAAGTTCGAGCCCCTGGTCTATTACCCGGTTGCATCGTAAGGTATACCAAACAGGTTCGCAAGAGGAGGGAGAAAATAGAGGGTGTGCCAAAAAAGACAGCAAAGCAATCATGCATGATATATCTGTATTTTACTCAACAACTCTTATTATTCAAATTGCCGATGCGACTGTTTACAGGTATTTGAAAATAAAATATGAACTGTACAGGAGGTGTTGTACCAGTGGTCTTCGATGGGTGATGTGACGTCCTCGACGTGCCCTGTAGTTTGTCCACTCCTGCGTCACCTAAGGAGGTGTATACCTCTATGGGTTTTGCTGTTCGGCGAACGGACCTTGGAGAAGAAGTCTTGAGAAGTCGCCGAAGTATGGATTAGATTGACGCCTTAGCACGTACTTTATGGTGCCTGTAGTGTGTCCGAAGACATTTTGGTGGTGCACGTACTTTATGGTGACTGTGACCCTTTGGTAATTGTTTCCCCACCGCTGCCCATGGAATTTTAAGCGCGAAGTTGTGCCTCCTCGGCACGTACTTTGCTGGTTCTAGGGCTGTGCGATGGGGGGCGAGTCCCTATTTATGGGGAGAAGAAGGTTCTGGGACTTCGGGTTGAAACCGAGCTCGCTTCCCAGCCTTGTGTGCCTTTACGGCAGGTGTCGGCGTTTGCCGATCATCAGTGTAGTGTAATTCGGCCGCAAGGGCCAACGCATATTCCTCAGTTCGGAGGGAGCGCTCTGTGTTGCCGTTGACAGTAATGACCCCCTTGGGGCCGGGCATCTTGAGCTTGAGGTATGCGTAGTGCGGGACGGCGTTAAAGCAAGCGAACGATGCACGGCCGAGCAGGGCGTGATAGCCATTGTGGAAAGGTACAATGTCGAAGATCAAGTCCTCGCTTCGAAAGTTATCGGGCGAGCCGAACACTACTTCCAGGCTTACAGAGCATGTGCACCGGGCTTCGACGCCTGGGATCACTCCTTTAAAGGTAGTGTTGCTGGGCTTGATCCTTGACGGATCTATGCCCATCTTTTTCACCGTATCTGAGTAAATCAGATTGAGGCTACTTCCTCCGTCCATTAGGACTTTAGTGAGGTGATACCCGTCTATGATGGGGTCTAGGACTAGGGCGGCCGAACCCCCATGACGGATACTGGTCGGGTGGTCACGTCGATCGAAGATGATCGGGTATGCCGACCATGGGTTATACTTCGGGGCTACAGGCTTTATGGCGTAGACATCTCGAAGGGCGCGCTTCCTCTCCTTTTTGGGTATATGGGTGGCGTATATCATGTTTACTATTTTCACATCTAGAGGGAATTTCTTTTGTCCGCCACCGATCGGACCGCGGGGCTCATCCTCGTCCTCGCTGTGTGGGCTCTTGCCTTGGTCCTCGGATGCGAGCTTGCCGGCCTGTTTGAAGACCCAACAGTTACGGTTGGTATGGTTGGCGGGCTTCTCTTGAGTGCCGTGGATCTGGCAAGGCCTCTCCAGGATCCTATCCAGCGGGGTGGGTCCGTCGTGTTTGCCTTTAGGAGGCTTCTTCCGCTGCCCAGGCCGGGAGTTGCGGAAGCCGGCGTTAACAGCTGTGTCATCGGCATCACTATTATTGTGCCGGCGCTTGTTCTTGTTGTGCTTCGGTTTCCCGTTTCCATCCCGAACTTCGGAGGTTCCGGGGTCTTCGGGGTTGTGGCTACGTCTTGCTAGCCAGTTATCCTCGCCCGCGCAAAAGCGGCTCATGAGTGATGTGAGGGCGGACATTGTCCTTGGTTTGTCCTGGCCGAGCTGACGAGCCAGCCATTCATCCCGAATATTGTGCCTCAAAGAGGCTATTGCTTCGGCGTCCGGGCAGTCCACGATCTGGTTTTTCTTGGTCAAGAAACGATTCCAGAATAGCCGCGCGGACTCTCCTGGCTTCTGGACGACGTTGCTTAGATCGGAGGAGTCCGGCGGCCGCACATAAGTGCCCTGGAAGTTAGATCGGAATGCTTCTTCTAGGTCCTCCCAACACCCAATGGAGTTTTCGGGGAGGCTATTTAGCCAGTGCCGAGCTGGCCCCTTGAGTTTCAGGGGTAGGTACTTGATGGCGTGGAGGTCATCTCCTCGTGCCATGTGTATGTGGAGGAGGAAATCCTCGATCCATACGGTTGGGTCAGTTGTCCCATTGTATTGCTCTATGTTTATGGGTTTAAACCCTTCCGGGAACTGATGCCGCATCACCTCGTCCATGAAGCACAGTGGGTGGGCAGCGCCTTTGACCCGAGCTATGTCGCGCCGGTGATCGGCGTCTGTCCTAGCTCGGTTTCGTTCCCGACCTTCATTGTTGCGGTCGAACCAAGGCCGGTACCCTTCCCGTCTACCGGGTGAGTATCCTCCGGATCCGTAGATGGATCGCGTACGACCTGCTCTGTAGTCCAGGTCGTGTCGCAGATCGAACCTGTCATCGGGCTCTATTGGCTCTTTTCCCCGTCTACGGGGTATCGTCGGCCTATAGCCGGTGTCGTCAGCCATCATGTCTCGTCCTCGAGGAGGGCGGTCTGGCTTGACGTATGGGGTATGTTTGGGAGACGGCGTATCAGTGAGCTCGTCATCGAATTGTGGCAGCAGCCTTCTGCGTGGATAACTCTTAGGTTGGTCCAATAGACCGGTACCGTACCCTTCCTCCGCTGAGAGGACTCTTGTCCATCAATCGTTGAGGTTGTCTTGTTCGGCTTTAAGCTACCGTTCTTTTGCTTTTAGGCTACGGGCCATGGCTATGAGCTGTTGCCTGAACAGTTCTTGAACTTTAGGATTATTTGTAGGGTAACGCAGCAGAAAACAAAAAATTTCCGACCTACGCACCAGCCCAGGACCACTATGGAGACTGCATACAAGGTTTGATCATTTTCGTTACCGACTCGTAGCGCAGCGGAAGTAGAGTCGATGACGAACGGCGGTGCAGATCCCCGCAGGTAGGATTTACAACCTCCCAACCGCGAGGATGTATACCCTCATCTGCCCCGCGGACAGCCCTCCGGGAGGCGGTCGGACAGTCCCCCGGACGGTGTCGCGGACAGCCCTTCGGGAGGACCTCCGAAACTCGGACTGTTACTCGGACAGCCCTTCGGGAGGACCTCCAAAACTCGGACGGTCACACGGACAGCCCTTCGGGAGGCACTCACGAACTAAGACCGAAACTACGATCTCTCTACAGAGTTGCACACATACGGTGTCATCTATCCGGCAGGGCTTCGCCGTCCAGAACTAGTTCCTGCCGGAACCCAGACAGCCTTTCGGCTCTACGAAACTATTTCACTTGGAGGGAGAGAGAATGCCAGATCATGCATGGCTTGTGTATGAGAGTAAGGAATGAGGTTTGGGCAGCCCCTTCACCTCCTATTTATAGGAAAACCAAGGGGTAGGATCGGCATTTTCAAAAATACCAAAACTTGCTCATGAAGGAAACACTTTCCAAGGGCAAAATGGGAAAGCAAGTGGGCAAGTGGGGCTCCAAGGTGGAGCCCCCTTCTTGGCCGGCAACAACCCTTGTGCCCCCCCCCCCCAAGGTGGTCCCCATCCATCCATACCTTCTAGAAGCCTTTTGGGAAAATATCCCAAAAGGCACTTTTCCAAAAATATCCCAAAAAGCACTTTCACTATTCACGACGACATTTTTCAGCGTCTGGTCGAACTGAAAATATTTATGTGGACTTAGAACATTTCCAGTACCCACCAAAATAATTTTCAATGCCATCCGGAACAATTCCGGATTAGTGATTTTCATCTGCGAAAAGCATCTGAAGCGGTTTCGGCAGCTCCGGAACATTTCCGGTTTTCATCCCGGAAAATTCCAGAAAGTTTCCAGAATGATTCTGGCATCCTCCAAGAATTATCAGGCATGTGCCAAAACCAATTTGACTTTTTGGTATCCCCTGAAACAACTTTTCAGTTTCACCGGAACTCATCCGGTGACCTCTCTACGGAACTTTTCCGCTGTCCGAAACTTTTCCGGCGTCCGAAACTTTTTCGGTGATTTTCTCTCCGACTCCTTGTCTAGTATTCAACAGATAGATGACCCTTAAGCGTGTGACCCTATAGGTTCGGTGAAGCATAGACATGACCCGTAACCCCTTCCGATCAATGATCAACATCGGAGCCGTGGACACCCATATTGACCCCTATACCCACACGAATGAATATTCGAGCGAACCTCCAGTTGCCGTGTGCTATTCCTGTTGCTTCGTGATATGTTACAAATACCCGAGGTGAGACACGTTGGCATCCCCGTGGATCAACAACTTGTCCACTATGCCAGTTACCTCGTTGCCGGTATTGTTCTCTTTTCTCGTTCCCGTGTTCCGGCATCCCTGTGATCAAATCACCCTGTGTCTGGCCAGACGATGATGGATACCGTAACACCGAGAGGGCCCAGAGATATCTCTCCATCATCGGAGTAGCAAATCCCAATCTTGAGCTATCAAGTTACTTGACATACTTTTCCATGAACCCGTAAGCCGCCGTAATAGCCACCCATTTATGGATGACGTTTAACAAACCCCAAAGTTCATGAAGCAAGCATGAAGAAACTCGATACTCTCATGGTCTAAGGAATCATGCAAACATTAACCATCTCTGTGTTATAAACCATTAACTTATGACGAATGAATCTCATAGCATAACATCAATTCGGGTCGATTCAACACAAATGTTCTTCTAACATTGTGCCCTCAAAATTGCCGGCATAGCCATGCCCATGATCAGGAAAACAGGATCATGATGCAATACTTGATCCAGTCTTAGAGGCCAGACTAGGAATACATTTTACCATTTATTATTCCACACGTGCATATGAGTCTTCCTCCGAGCCTCGTGGTTATTGTAGACTCGAGAACCATAGCAGTTATAGCATGGAACATAAACCTAATTATGAACAGGGAGATAATCAATAACATATATTATTGCCTCTAGGGCATATCTCTTACATTATTGGGGATGGCGAAGTCGTCGGCTTCCGCATTGTCCTCTCCCTCGACAAAGCGGAGGTAATCGTCGTCCTCGGGATCATCTAGCTCATCGGGGTTGCGCCGGTCTCACGGCCTCTCCTGACCCTCTAACGGGTGTTCGGGGATTTTGGGATCGTCGAGGTCTTCCGGGGTGTCTCCGTCCCCGGTGCCATCGGTAGCTTTTCTTGCCTTTTTTCCTTTTAACCATTTATGCGCCTTTCGGCGTCTTGACGACGCTTCATCCGATTTGTCGCCATCGTTCTTCGGAGTGTCCACCATTTAGACGTCGTATGTGGAGGTGGCAGTCCACCCTCCGGTGCTAACGGGGGTGAGGGCGCTATCCTCATCATCCATGTATTCTGCTTCCTCAGAAGCATAGTCCAACATGTCGGTTAAATCCTCGACAGTGGCTACCAAGTGGGTGGTGGGTGGGACGAAAATTTCATCCTGACCCGTCTGAAGCCCGATCTGCGAACATATCGGGGTTGGGTCGTCGGTAATCTTCATCGACGAGATCCGATCTAGAGCCTCGTTGAGCATCGAGAGCTCGATCGGGTCGGCCTGCCCAGAGCTTCCGGAGTAAACCTCCGATGCGTCCGCGTGGGGAGAGTCTTCGGCTAGCACAGGTGTCCGGACGTCTGGCACTATGACCCGGTCCGGACTGAGAGTCGGGTCCTCGCCAGGGTAGTGTTGGGTAACGCAGCAGAAAACAAAATTTTTCCGACCTACGCACCAGCCCAGGACCACTATGGAGACTGCATACAAGGTTTGATCTTTTTCGTTACCGACTCGTAGCGCAGCGGAAGTAGAGTCGATGACGATCGGCGGTGCAAATCCCCGCAGCTAAGATTTACAACCTCCCAACCACGAGCATGTATACCCTCATCCGCCCCTGGGACAGCCCTTCGGGAGGTGGTCGGACAGTCCCCCGGATGGTGTCACGGACAGCCCTTCGGGAGGACCATCGAAACTCGGACAGTCACTCGGACAGCCCTTCGGGAGGCACTCTCGAACTAAGACCGAAACTACAATCTCTCTACAGAGTTGCACACATACGGTGTCATCTATCCGGCAGGGCTTCGCCGTCCAGAACTAGTTCCCACCGGAACCCAGACAGCCTTTCGGCTCTACGAAACCATTTCGTTGGGAGGGAGAGAGAGGCCAGATAACATCAGATGGCTTGTGTATGTGAGAAAGAGTGAGAGTGGAGAGTGCATCTCCACCTCTATTTATAGGAAAACCCAAGGGGTAGGGTGACACTTGAAATACCCAAAATGCCCTTCACAAGGGCACAAAAGTAAAAGCAAGTGGGCAGCCCTTATCCTTCCATGTCATCCCTAAAGATATTTGTGAGTAAAGCCCCAAAAGGTGGCTTTCCATAAAGTAATCCAAAAAGCACTTTCACTATTCACGACGACATATTTCAGCGTCCGTTCGAACTAAAAATATTTATGTGGGCTTAGAACATTTCCAGTACCCACTAAAATAATTTTCAACACGATCCGAAACAATTCCGGTTTAGTGATTTTCATCTGCGAAAAGCATCTGAAGCGGTTCCGGCAGCTCCGGAACATTTCCGGTTTTCATCCCGGAAAATTCCAGAAAGTTTCCAGAATGATTCTGGCACCCTCCAAGAATTATCAGGCATGTGCCAAAACCAATTTGACTTTATGGTGTACTCCGAAGCAACTTTTCAGTTTAGTGATTTTCATCTGTGAAAAGCAACTAAAGCGGTTCCGGCAGTCCGGAACATTTCCGGTTTTTGTCTCTGAAAAATCTCAGAAGTTACCGGAACAATTCTGGTACCTTCCAATAATTTCCAGGCATGTGCCGAAACCAATTTGACTTTATGGTACACTCCGAAACAACTTTTCGGTTTTACCGAAACTCTTCCGGTGTTCTCTCTCCGGAACTCTTCCGTTGTCTCCGAAACTTTTTCGGTGAATTTCTCTCAGACTCCCTGTCTAGTATTCAACAGATAGATGACCCTTAAGCGTGTGACCCTATAGGTTCGGTGAAGCATAGACATGACCCGGAACCCCTTCCGATCAATGATCAACATCGGAGCCGTGGACACCCATATTGACCCCTATACCCACACGAATGAATATTCAAGTGAACCTCCAGTTGCCGTGTGCTAATCCTGTTGCTTCGCGATATGTTACAAATACCCGAGGTGAGACATGTTGGCATCCCCGTGGATCAACAACTTATCCACTATGCTAGTTACCTCGTCACCGGTATTGTTCTCTTTTCTCGTTCCCGTGTTTCGGCATCCCCGTGATCAAATCACAAAGTGTCTGGCCAGACGATGATGGATACCGGAACACCGAGAGGGCCCAGAGATATCTCTCCATCGTCGGAGGAGCAAATCCCAATCTTGAGCTATCAAGTTACTTGACATACTTTTCCATGAACCCGTAAGCCGCCATAATAGCCACCCATTTACGGATGACGTTTAACAAACCCCAAAGTTCATGAAGCAAGCATGAAGAAACTCGATACTCTCATGGTCTAAGGAATTATGCAAACGTTAAACATCTCTGTGTTATTAACCATTAACTTGTGACGAATGAATCTCATAGCATAACATCAATTCGGGTCGATTCAACACAAATGTTCTTATAACATTGTGCCCTCAAAATTGCCGGCATAGCCATGCCCATGATCAAGAAAACAAGATCATCATGCAATACTTGAGCCAGTCTTAGAGGCCAGAATAGGAATACATTTTACCGTTTATTATTCCACACGTGCATATGAGTCTTCCTTCGAGCCTCGTGGTTATTGTAGACTCGAGAACCATAGCAGTTATAGCATGGAACATAAACCTAATTATTAACAGGGAGATAATCAATAACATTTATTATTGCCTCTAGGGCATATCTCCTACAGACTCCCACTTGCACTAGAGTCAATAATCTAGTCAATGCTATGTACTTTACACCTATGGCATACTGGTGTAAAATATGCTTCGCATGTGGTATAGCCTGATGTCCAACGGATCTGACGACTTCAGCTCCGTGTGAAACTTTGCATATCCTCGCATTTTCACGCTTTCACAAAATTCATATTTTGTGTGGACTTGGCTTTGCATATGTGTGAATCATTGGTCAAAACCTGATTCCTCAGACTGAGCTATGGAGCAACAATCTGCAATAGTGTCCCATAGACCAAAGCCATCTTGGAACCATACTAAGTTCATGAATGAACTATATGATTCAACAACTTCTTTGTCGCTTCTTAAGTGTCAACATACTTAGCCTTTGTTATAGAATTCGCCACAGTGTCTTGTTTGGAACAATTTCCAACTACCGTGCCACCATATTGTGTATTCCACAAAACCCTTAACTTAAATCGAAAATCGCATGGAGCATTGATGAAGACTGTATCGATATAATTACTTACAACGAGCACTTCATAATCTCTGCTTGCGAGAAAACATGTTATCACTACTGCTCTAGTACTCAATGACATCTTTCACTGTTGTCCCATGATCAGTACTTTGATCACTTTGGTATCTATACTCACAACAACTTTTACATACCATGGAATACATGATTAATCCAAACACAAGAGTGTGTGTAATCTCCATCATGTATTTTCCTCATCAGTGTTTTGGGACACCGAGTCTTGCAAAAACTCTTTCCATGTGACTTCGGCAAGAATCACTCCTTGGCATTTTAAATGCTAAAAAGTTTTAGCATCTTGTCAATATGTATTCATAGCTTAGCCCCATTAGGTAAATCTATCTCCATAGATCATCATGCCTAATATTGAGGATATTTAGCCTAAGCACTTCATCGAAAAACTATTTTCAAATGAAGTCCTAATTCGTGTCAAGAAATTTATTTCCAATTAAAAATGTGTCAAGTACACAAGGTTTTTAGAAATATTATTATGCTCCCACTTACTTTCTTGAATCACAAGCATCTTCGATGCCCATTTGATGAAGTCAAACCCCTTTGACCATTCCATCAAAAACGAAGATTCCAACTCCACTTTGCTCTCTTCTGTCCATCGCTGGAACTCTGAAGTTGGCATACTTACTAGCATCCTCTGGATCGACAAATTACTTTGGACTGTATCACATACAAGTCCTAGGTTTCATTTCCATCAGATGGAAATCCTTTTGTCATCCATGTTTCATATCTCATGATTGAAATATGTATTAATTGCTAGTTCAACCCGAACCGACTTTAAGCATCGCTACGGTGAGACAATCTCATCGTAGTCAACTCCTTGAACTTGTTATTGCAACAAGTCGAGCTTTATGGATAAACATTTTATCCGTATCAGTTTTTAGTTCCATATAAATATTCGTTAGACTCTAAGTCTTCCGAAAGGTGTATCAAGATTTTAATCTCGAATCACTTATATGGAAACTATCTCGGATTGTATTGGCATTTAGCCAATTCCGGAGTCAGGGCCCATCAACGCTTCCTTGTGTATTGTAGGTATACTGTTGTCTAACAACAATATCTCGTTTGCGCACCTGATAGGTTTGCACGAGCTTTGCCTACGTGGTTCAGCTGCAAGTTCAACCGAAGTCCATACATTTTATTGTAGATACTACCGTATCAGTCGCAGTAGGAAACTCCGGAATCACTTCCAAGGTTTCTTTTCTTTGATCTGATGACGAAGATACTAGTTATCTCGTCGAGTTGCACTGTCCTCCCACTCACCTTTTGTAAAAACTATTCTCTTTAAAAGCATACCGTTTTGAGGCAAAATCCTTTGCCTCGGTATAGTGGTGGGGGAATACCCAATAACTTGGGATAACCTACAAAGTAGCACTTGTCTGATTTGGAATAGGTTTGTAACCTTTTACACAAGCCCCATATTCCAAATGTTAAGAAAAGATATAACATGGTTGGGCATACCATACCATGGCGTCATTTCAACAGACCTGATGGATCTCTTTTCAGTGTAAAAGCCGCAGTCTCTAAAGCATCATTTTTTAAAAGGGGTAATGGCAAATTTATTTATGTCATCTTTGATCTTACCATGTCATAAATGGTTCGATTACATCTTCACGGACTTTCCACTTGCAGTGGTGTTCTGGGAGGTGCAAGTTATGAAACCCCTTTCACAACTCATCAGACATTCGCTAAACTTGTAACTCAAATATTCCTTTCTGCAATCAAATTGTAGAAACATAATTTTCTTGTTACAACAACTTATACTTCATTTTTGAAAACCTTTCAAATGATTTCAAAAGATCTAGACTTACGTCTCATCAAGTAAATATCCATATATCTACTTGAGTCATTTCTGAAGAGAGATAAATCCACTACTTGCAACAACATTTATTGAACTACACACATCAAAATGTATGATCACCAATAAGATTGTTGCTCGTTCCTTATGGCCTGTGAACGGTATTTCAGTCACTTCACTTTTCGGACGAAAGTTGCAAGTGTCAGATGATTCAAAATCAAACGACTTCAAAATCCATCATAATGGAATTTTTCCTTGCGGGTTTCTCCAATGTGACCAAATGCAGTGCCACACATGTGTGGTATTCTTTTAGTCTTGCGACATTTAGCGTCAGTGTCATGGATGTATCATATTACTATCAATATTCATAACATACATCCCATCTTGGATGGAAGTATGGCCCTTCATGTTATTCATAATACTGAACAACAATTGTTGTTTTATGAACAACTCTTTTGCAACAAACATTGTGCAATGGCCTAGAGTGTATGAAACTCTAAAATGAATAATGAAAGTAAACACAGAGGTAATATATTATTATCAACATTCATAACATACATCTCATTCATAATGAAAGTATGGCCCTTATGTTATTCATAACACCGAACATCAAAAGTTCTCTTATGAACAACCTTCTTGCAAGATACTTTATGCAATGGGCTAGAGTGTGTAAAACTCTAAATGAATTATGAAAATAAATACAGACGGTAATACACCGATGGAAGGTATAGTAAGATTTACTATGTTCCCTGTGTATACCTAAACCTCATTCCTGGCTAGTCTTTCAGTCCATAGTAGTTCTTACATCGAGTTGCAACAGAATGCAATCGAGCGGGTATCTTTGTGATTAACTCACAATACCCAAGAATTAGTGATTAACATGCTTAATCATAATTCCCAAGAACTATATCTTTGACCAATCTTCTATACATCAAAAACTTGTATGACATTCATACATGAGCTGGATATTCCAGTCTTCTTTCCTTTTGCTTTTATACTTCTAACAGTTTAACTTTTAGTATTTCTCCTACTCTTAGAAGAAGCATCCAACTTAAGAGTGGCGTTAGCCCCGGACTTCCTAGGCGTGAAAGTCTTACTAACACCCTTCGGACACTTCCTTTCTCTTTAAGTTGTTGTTTTATTCACCTTTCATCATATGACAGGCGTTCTCCTGGATCCCTCTCTTATCAGTCTAATGCATAGTAAACTCCTTTACTAATAGTTTGCAAACAAACATTGCTTTGGATATCTCATATCTTTTAGCCTTTGTCTGTCTCTGAAAATGATTTTCAGATTCCATGAATATCACATAACTATCCAAACTTTCGAAGTTTGGGTCTCATGGAAGCAAACATATTGCACTTTCACTGAAAAGGAATTCTAGCTTTTGGATCGAAGGACGAGAGTCACATGATCCATAGCATTAGCGGGAGAATACCGAAAGCATGCTACAGGACAAAGTCCTTCTCGGCACTCTTGAGGGCAATCCTCACATTACGTTACCAACCGTAAAGTTTTAACCAGATATTTAACAACTTATTCAATTTTAATTAGTAAGGTGGAAACGCGAGCCATTATTCTACAACTATTATGCAAATAACACTTAGACAGTGTTCATAATTAATTGCACTGAGAATTAAAAGAATTAATTCTACAGTGCGCTCCCACTCAAATCAATATCTCTCATAATTGATTGTGAGTGATACAAGACCCGCATTTAAATTGTTCGCCATTGGTGTAACACCACTGATGACTAAAATCTCAACCGGTAGGCCAACTTGCCAATCACATCTCTATGTGACTCTTGTTCATCTTTCGATGCGTGTGTTCCGAGCTCATGACGGTCATGCCTGAACGTCAAGACAACCAAGTGATCTCGCTGCGAGGTCTCAACTCACCCGCCTCACACTTCTCTAATCGTTCGTACCCGTGTGACACGGCGCACCCCGAAAAGATAGGTGCCGTGACGGTGCTACACTTGGGAGAACCCTAACTACTTGATATTTTTGTGAGAGATCACCCTAATAAAAAGCGACTACCGCGCAATCAAAAGGGTGCATCATAAGGGATAAACATCTCAGCCAATTCATAATAGCATGATATGGTATAGCCCTTTCTGACGGAGAAGTCTTTCATTTCTTCGTCTTCGGCATTCGCGTTGGTGTTCACCTTCGCGAAGATTGCCACCACCTTGTCGATGCACCAGATAATATTGCTATCTCTATAGCTAATAAAATAAGTGCATTACTTAAGGTTGACATGCAGGTCATTAAAGTGACAATCATATGGCTCCAGCCATCATGCCGAATCATGACACGCAGGTCATGTTAATATTACGTCATATAGTCATCTCATACAAAATCAAATTAATATGAGCACTGCTATACCACATCATATGCACATGCAAACCATCCTGCAAAACCAAGTTAGACGCCTCTAATCGGTTCATGCAAAAACTTGTTTTATGTGGCTTCTAAGGTTTCGAAACAAACCGAAGCTACCAACGTCCATCATCAAGTATGATAATTCAAGTTGCTAGATTAACTTTCCAGGGTGTATGAAACACGAGATAATAAAATCTCGAGCCCCATACTAAACTTCGTCATACGCGTGACCCCTGTGCAGATCATATCTGCATTGCCCTTTCGTCTGCAAAATTTCATCTTTCTTTTTAACTACGGTGGAATTCAATGAACTGTTTGCACTTCGTTGATCAATCAGGATCGCGGATTGCCAGAACATTGAAACTCCACCATACTGTTATCAAGATCAGAAATATGCAAATTCCAGGGAAGCAACAAGAACATCGGGTAACAGATTTCATCTGCTACCCGCACAAATAATTTTCAGTAATAGAACTCATCTACTACCTAATTATATTGTGCAACACCCATACATCTATATGTATTCTAGATCGCAACCTGCATCTACGCATAGCACGGCTCATGATGCCACTGTTGGGTAACGCAGCAGAAAACAAAAAAATTCCGACCTACGCACCAGCCCAGGACCACTATGGAGACTGCATACAAGGTTTCATCTTTTTCGTTACCGACTCGTAGCGCAGCGGAAGTACAGTCGATGACGATCGGCGGTGCAGATCCCCGCAGCTAGGATTTACAACCTCCCAACCGCGAGGATGTATACCCTCATCCGCCCCTCGGACAGCCCTCCGGGAGGCGGTCGGACAGTCCCCCGGACGGTGTCACGAACAGCCCTTCGGGAGGACCATCGAAACTCGGACAATCACTCGGACAGCCCTTCGGGAGGCACTCTCGAACTAAGACCGAAACTACGATCTCTCTACAGAGTTGCACACATACGGTGGCATCTATCCGGCAGGGCTTCGCCGTCCAGAACTAGTTCCCACCGGAACCCAGACAGCCTTTCGGCTCTACGAAACTATTTCGTTTGGAGGGAGAGAGAAGCCAGATAACATCAGATGGCATGTGTATGTGAGAAAGAGTGAGAGTGGAGAATGCATCTCCACCTCTATTTATAGGAAAACCCAAGGGGTAGGGTGACACTTGAAATACCCAAAATGCCCTTCACAAGGGCACAAAAGTAAAAGCAAGTGGGCAGCCCTTATCCTTCCATGTCATCCCTAAAGATATTTGTGAGTAAAGCCCCAAAAGGTGTCTTTCCATAAAGTAATCCAAAAAGCACTTTCACTATTCACGACATATATTTCTGCGTCCGTTCGAACTGAAAATATTTATGTGGGCTTAGAACATTTCCAGTACCCACTAAAATAATTTTCAACGCAATCCAAAACAATTCCGGTTTAGTGATTTTCATCTGCGAAAAGCATCTGAAGCGGTTCCGGCAGCTCCCGAACATTTCCGGTTTTCATCCCGGAAAATTCCAGAAAGTTTCCAGAACAATTCTGGCACCCTCCAAGAATTATCAGGCATGTGCCGAAACCAATTTGACTTTATGGTGTGCTCCGAAACAACTTTTCGGTTTTGTGATTTTCATCTGTGAAAAGCAACTAAAGCGGTTCCGGCAGTCCGGAACATTTCCGGTTTTTGTCTCTGAAAAATCTCAGAAGTTACCGGAACAATTCTGGTACCTTCCAATAATTTCTAGGCGTGTGCCTAAACCAATTTGACTTTATGGTACACTCCGAAACAACTTTTCGGTTTTACCGAAACTCTTCCGGTGTTCTCTCTCCGGAACTCTTCCGTTGTCTCCGAAACTTTTTCAGTGAATTTCTCTCACACTCCCTGTCTAGTATTCAACAGATAGATGACCCTTAAGCGTGTGACCCTATAGGTTCGGTGAAGCATAGACATGACTCGGAACCCCTTCCGATCAATGATCAACATCGGAGCCGTGGACACCCATATTGACCCCTATACCCACAAGAATGAATATTCGAGTGAACCTCCAGTTGCCGTGTGCTATTCCTGTTGCTTCGCGATATGTTACAAATACCCGAGGTGAGACATTTTGGCATCCCCGTGGATCAACAACTTGTCCACTATGCCAGTTACCTCGTTACCGGTATTGTTCTCTTTTCTAGTTCCCGTGTTCCGACATCCCCGTGATCAAATCACAAAGTGTCTGGCCAGACGATGATGGATACCGTAACACCGAGAGGGCCCAAAGATATCTCTCCATCGTCGGAGGAGCAAATCCCAATCTTGAGCTATCAAGTTACTTGACATACTTTTCCATGAACCCGTAAGCCGCCGTAATAGCCACCCATTTACGGATGACGTTTAACAAACCCCAAAGTTCATGAAGCAAGCATGAAGAAACTCGATACTCTCATGGTCTAAGGAATTATGCAAACGTTAACCATCTCTGTGTTATTAACCATTAACTTGTGACGAATGAATCTTCTAACATTAAACATCAATTCGGGTCGATTCAACACAAATGTTCTTCTAACATTGTGCCCTCAAAATTGTCGGCATAGCCATGCCCATGATCAGGAAAACAGGATCATCATGCAATACTTGAGCCAGCCTTAGAGGCCAGACTAGGAATACATTTTACCGTTTATTATTCCACACGTGCATATGAGTCTTCCTTCGAGCCTCGTGGTTATTGTACACTCGAGAACCATAGCAGTTATAGCATGGAACATAAACTTAATTATGAACAGGGAGATAATCAATAACATTTATTATTGCCTCTAGGGCATATCTCCTACAGGTAGATCCCGTGGGCGGGGCCGAAAGATGGATCTGAGGTTAAAGCCTCAGAGTCTTCGGGCGTGATGGGCGAGAATACGAGCCCGTTTAGTGATAGATCGCCCCGAGAGTCAACAGAGAACTCTAAGTTCCCGAATCTGACCTCTTGATCAGGGGCGAAACTTCCGACACGGCCTAGATGGCCGGTCGGGTCGGCGTGCAGCACAATGCTGTCGAAGGCGAAGATCTGTCCGGGGACGAAAGTGCCCGTGTTGCGGACCTCTTCGTTGATGACAAGACGAGCCATCGATTCCTTTGGCGATCACAGCGGAACTCTCAATGAAAGCACCAATGTCGGTGTCAAAACCGGCGGATCTCGGGTAGGGTGTCCCGAGCTGTGAGACTAGACTCAATGGTAACAGGAGAAGTGGGAGACGATGTTTACCCAGGTTCGGGCCCTCCTATGGAGGTAATACCCTACGTCCTGCTTGATTATATTGATCGTATAAGGGTTACAGAGTTGATCTACCTCGAGATCATATGACTAAAACCCTAGATAAGTTCTCTCCTTCTACAACCTAAAACCCTCCGGCTTATATAGACGCCGAGGGTACCTAGGGTTTACACATGGTCGGTTACACGTTGAAGGGATAAACATGCCTACTCACTACTCCAAACGTGGAGGAAACGCCATGATTCCCGAAGCTTTCTTCCTGGAGATAGGGCCTTCGATCCATCCAATGCTCGGCAAGTGGCCCATATAGTCCGGCCCATAAGAAATAGGCCGGCCTCCCGAGGACCCCTTAAACCAGGACTCCCTCACCTAGCCCATCAACCGGCCTAGCCCAACTGGCTTTGCCAGTCGTCTTCAACCTCTGCCTACTAGCAGAGGCGAGACAGGGTACGGCGTCGTGCGTGCCACGCACCAGGCTGCCTGCTTGTGCCTCGAGCCACGTCGAGGACGGGGATAAGGCCCTAGCTGCCATCTGGATCGGCCTGACCTCCCCATCTCCGCCCCCGCTCGCTCCTTGCTCGATTTCCGCCATGGCCGAAGTGTCCCCGTGCTTGCCGCCGACGTCCGCGTAGCCAGAGCCGCCGAAAAGCCTAGCCGCCATGCCCCCTTGCTCCGCCATGACATGCCAGTACTCCCCGCCAAGACCCGTTTCGCTGGAGGCCCCGCAACCCCGCCTTTGGAGTCGTCTTCAACCTCAGATCCATCGGACTCCATTGACGAATTCGCGACCACCTGCGCCTCCCCGAGCAAGCCGACCATCCCGGAAGCTCCTCTATGAGCATGCCTTCCCATCCCCTCTCTTTCCATCGCCGTTCCCATGTCGTAGCCGTTGCCCCATAAGCACACGAGTCCGTCGTCTGCCATGGCCGATGATCCGCTTGCTGCCGAGCTCATCCCGCTGTGCGCTGATGTTCGTCGTGCTCCGGGTGGCCTAGTCCTTCCGCCCAGACGCTTGGCTCGCTCGCTAGCCAAGCAAAGCACTGGGCCTGTGCAAACCCGAGCGTTGCCGCCGCGGGAGCTCGATGCCGTCGCCGCCCTGGCCATCCCCGTGGCACCTGAGGCCACTGTTGGATGCGCGCGAGCGAGGGCTACCTCCCGGTGCCCTTCACTCCTCCACCCGCCTCCTGCAGCGTAACTCCGGTGGGCAACCGCCGTCGGATTGGCCGCCGCCGGCCAACTCCGGCGACTGCCAACGTGGCCGCAATTATTTAGCACTAATTAGCCCAATTTGATCAACCCTAGCCACTGACAGTGGGCCCCAGAAGGGGGTCAAACCCCAGACAAGCATGATTAGACCGGGCTTTATCTCTGAGTCACTGACGTGTGGACCCCACACGTCAGGTTTGACTTGGACCGGCCCTGTTGACTGGGCGACGTCAGCATAACGCAGTGCTGACGCAATAAAAGTTTTTTTTATTTATAATAATTCAGGAAATTCCGGAAAATGTTTAAAACTTCTAAAATTCATAGAAATTCAACCGTAACTCACATGAAAATAATTTATATATGAAAAATGATCAGAAAAATCCAATGAATCTGGTTATGCCATGTTCATGCATGTTTGAATAAGTTAACATCACCAACTAGGACAAATGATGAATAGGGCAAATTTGATAAATAGTTTGGAGATGGAATTTGATGTCTATTTAAATTCCACTCCAATTAATATGACTAAATATTGTACTAGGAGAATTCGGTACCTTAACATGCCATATCATACATCATGTTTGTTGAATTGCATTGAATGTGTTTCTTTCTTGTTTTGTCGGTGTTGTTCCTTCTCGGTAGACGATGGTTCCGACCTTGTGATCGTTGACACTGATGAAGAGAAGTAATAACTTCAGAATTGTCAGGCAAGCAACCCCCCCCCCTTGAGCATACTGATATAAACCCACTCTCTCGCTCCTGCTCTCTTTTACTGCATTAGGACAATAACGATTCAACTGTTACCTATTCTCGGTAGTTGAACCCATTCCTTTGCATGACATGTCTTTGTCACAGTAAATAGTTGAAACCACTTAGCATGAGTAGCAACTATTTGAGCCTTGATGTGCCTACTCATCCATGCTAGCTTACTTACCGTGCCTGCTATGCTTAGAGTCGTGTCGTGTCGGGTCTGATCCATCTGGGCGATGAATCGGAATGGCAGTGTTCATGTCCTATTGTGTGAGAGCTAAGTGTGTGAATCCGATTTGGTAAAGGTAGCGGTGAGAGGCCAAGGTGTACATGGTGGGTTGTCTCATTGGGACCGTCCTTAAGAACTGAGTTATGTGTATGTTATCCAAGACAAGATACTACCGCACATTGGGATCCTTAATTGACCCACTTGGCTTATTAATCGCCTTGATCTCTGTCCAGGAGTTGCAACTAGTTTCTGGAGTTTGTAGGATGTGCTGGCGGACATCCATAGCGCTGACCGGAGGGGTAGGCTATGGCGCGGTAGATGCACCGTGGCCCGGTGTACCAAGCGTAGTACCATCCGTCGAGGTGGGCTTGGGAACCCTGCACACATCGTTTGGGGTCGTGATGGAAACTTCGGCCGGACTTCCGTTGCGGGTTCAGTCTCAAATAGGCGATAAAGCTGGACTAGAGTCTTGAGTGGTTAACGGTCGTGGCTGACTCCCTCGCTGGGCTTCCGCTTGAAGGTTGTCGAGGTGCCTTTTTACGTGCACATGGCGGTAAGTGGCAGGAGCGTGTGTGAAGAAGTATACCCCTGCAGGGTGAATTAATCTGTTCGAATAGCCGCGTCCTCGGATATGGACTACTTGGAAAACTTATGTGGTTCATAGACAGGTGAAATGGATACTCTAAAATGCGCAAGATAAGTGTGAGTGCTATGGGTAGCCTTCTCGTAGGGAGACGGGAGTGGATCCATAGTGGTGTATTGATTTGGTGAATATGTGGACTCGTGTGCGCTATCCCACCTCAAATATACTACTTGTAGTCGTAGTACAGGTTAGCCAAGAGTCAAAGCTGGCTTGCTGCAATAAACTCCACAACCCCCTTTGTTGACAATGATGCATATGTAGATAGTTCTGATGTAAGTCTTGCTAAGTACCTTTGTACTCACGGTTGCTTAATTTATGTTTTTGCAGATGAGATTTCAGTCTCATTAGTGATTCTTACGACGTGAAGTTCGATGTTGATCGGATTAGCTTGGGAATCCTAGACAGAGGTCTGGCTCCTATGGTAGGGTCGTTGTAGCTTTTCAGGCTCTCCTAGCCGCTTTTAATAGATGTCTGTACCCAGACATGTATCTTCTGCTCGTTGATTGTATGCTCTGAATGATGGGTCATGTGACCCTCTGCTTGTAACATTATACTATGTAGGCTCTCTGGATCCTTCTAAATAAATGTAATGTTATAGAGTTATATTGTGATGCCATTTTGTATCTACGCATATCGTGCATATTGCGTGTATGATTGAAATGCATTGGTATGTGTGGGATTCGACACCTAGCTGTATGCCTTTAGTAGCCTTCTTTATGGGGAAATGCCTCTTTGTGCTTCAACCGAGCCTTGGTAGCTTGCTACTGCTCCGGACACATTGATTGACCGGCGTGTATCCTTCTTTGCTGTTGTGTCTGTCCCTACGGGGAAATGTCTCGTAGTGTAATGGGGTACCTGTAGCCTGCTATGACTCGTCTATGTACCGTTGATGACATATATGTCTCACGACGTAATGGAGTCCATGTAGCTTGCTACGACTCGTCTACACACGCTGATGACCGACACCTGCATTGCTGGGTTATGTATGCCTGTCCTTGTACGATTGTGCCACTTGGGTCTATAACTAGTCATGTCGACCCGGGTTCTTTGACATATGGTTGTTAGCGACATATTCATATACGTGAGCCAAAAGGTGCAAACGGTCCCGGCCAAGGTAAGGTAGCAGCCGTGGGGATTACCGTGCGTGAGGCCCCAATGTGATATGATGTGTTACATGCTAGACTCATATGGCTTAGGATCAGGGTCCCGACAGCGTTGGTATTAGAGCTTGACTGCCTGTAGGATTACCAAGCCAAACTGGTCAATGTTTGAGTCTAGAACTGCTTTAGTTATATAAGGGAATTGATTGTGGAAGGGAACGTAAGATTCTTTTTACTCCTTTCCTCGTGTCATTCTAATTCTGAGTCGCCCTCTTCTTTATTCTATGGAGTTAAGAATTAGGCTTCTCATCTATCTATCAGGATGACGAGTTACCATGCTGGAGACTTATAGGAAAGTTGTTTTGTTCCTGGATCGATGTCTCTATAAGAATTCAGCTTTTATGTTGTCAGTTTCATGCAGGTTCCTTATATTTCATGCCCGTACAGCCGTTATGCTATCCGAGTTATCCAAGGTCTCCAAATAATCTGATGCAATTACAAACTCTTTCATCTTGAGTCAATGTCTTTTAGGCCAGACTAAGCACACTAATTATTGTGTTGGGGTACTCCATTACCTCGACGTGTTTGTTGAAGTGTTAGGAAACCATGTTGTTTCAGTGAACCACCCAAATAGTCTAGCTATGTCTTGTGTTCCCAGTGTGAAAATTATGGCCATCATTATCAAAAGCATCCTGTGATGCTACCTAGTCAGTAGGTATTCTATTTCTGGGTTCTTGAACCCAAGGATCATTCCGCTCACTCCTGTTGATAGTGTTTGCTTGTTCCTTTAGGATGATTAGTAACCTTGTTATAGTCTTCAAGGTTCGTGGTTTATCATTCTTCCAATACCATGAACCAGTCATGGCAAGAGTTCCTCGTGAACTGAAGATCACAACAAGAGTACTCTTCATGAGTCCTCCATTCCATAGTTGTGAGCCTACCAATTCTTTCCTTCTGCATGGGTTATCCGAAAGAATCATGTCGAACTTGTTCGACTTGCCAACCTATGCATCTAAAACTCAGAAAAATCATGTGCTCTTGAGTTGCCCCTCTTCATTGGTATTCTAACCTTCATCTATCAGAGGATAGTCAAGAGTAGTGGTGCATTCGTATCATCGATGCCTATTATTCTTGTGGTATGTCGAGCCATTCTATTTCAGAATGACTAGGAGAAACAAGCTCCAGTACCTCATCCTTTTCTACGATTGGGTCAAAGTAGTTGTGTTCCGCAGATCAAATGCCAATCCAGCTTTTGCTCTGTTCTACCTTGAAGTATAACCCTCTTCATGTCGAGAATGTAATGAGAATTGCACGGCCTCTTATGCATTCTTGGTACCGTGGTACTTCTCGCCATCATTATTCATTCCTCGGCATCCATGTTGGTTGTAACTGGAATGCCGACAAATGAACTGTGGTGTGTGAAATCAATAGCTCTAGCAATTCTATTGCTTGGAAGTTAACGGACAATAATTTCACTCTTAGTGTGATGGTCATGGAATTTTCATCCTAAGATTGACCGTGCTACCTAGTCCATCTTTCCTGGTGCACTCTTCGATCAATGAGTTAGGTTATGCCAAGCTCTTTTGATCATATCATCTTGCCCTGAAAAGCAAGATTGTTCTCGAGCTCAATAACATATCGGTGGGTCGTGATTTTTCGAATATCTTCTCGGAAGTATCACCAGGTTGTTCCCTGACCGTTATGTTGAGTTCGTGATCAAATTGGTTTTCCTATAAACCATCCCTTCTCCAAGACTCTGTGTTGGATACACCTGAGCAAGTTGGTTAAGCTAAACAACAACTTGGAGAGTTGGAAGATAAAAGCTTGATCTAACTTAGGTCATGTCAAAGGGATATATTTTGTGCTGTGTGTGCTGAAGAAGGATGATACTACATCGATTGATCCTTGCGATCAATTGTTGCATCTGGTATCCTGTCCAATCTTTGATTTGAGCATGGGTTATCATCAAATCAAAATCAGAACCATCGATCGTCGTAATGTTGTCTTACTCGTGGATGCCTCCTCGAGCTTGCATCATTGTATCCTTGGGTCTGACCAATGCTACTACCTTGCTCACATAAGTTGTGGAATTCCATCTATATGGATATTTCGATGAAATGTTGTTGAGCCCATCGACAACATCCTTATCTCCTCCATAACTCATGATGAACATTAAGCTAGTATTGGAAACTTTTGTAGGCATTATCTTCAGGTCTCGTACCCGAAGTATATGTATGGTGTAATAAGTTACTTTCTCAAAGTTCACGTGCATTTGATGCAAGTTGCCGCCGTGAATTCGAGAAAAGTTGTTTTGCCTCCTCCGGAATCATCTCCAGTCAGTCATGCACGTGCGAAGTATTATGTGGGTTGATAGACTGATCATCTCCAATCCATATGTAATTTCTAGCACACCAAGCCACTGATGGACTTGTTAAAGGAAAAGAAGTTAAGTGCTATTCCTGAAGGTACCAGACGGACTTGCACCGGGCTTCGCTATCCTCAATGATGGTTCGCACCCAGAACTCGGTAGTGTTTTGTTGTAAGACTTCTATGTGGTCATGCTTGTCTTGGACAGTGTGTTCACATGTATCTTGCAATCCAGCTCATGTTTTGGAGTTGGATCCCGTAGTTCATTTCCCGAGAATCTCACAATGTCATCTCGTCGATTTGTGTTGCAACCTTTCACTTTCAGACATGCTGAGTCTGGAATATCCTGGCACCAACCATATCTGAATCTCAGGCAGATATAATGGTTGGGACGTTTCCCAAGAATTATAACATTGGTCTCGCTAAAACCGCTAAAGTGGTGTTGAGGCTAACACACCTAGCCAGAAGACCTATTATTATAGCATCTTGTATCAGCAATATTAGCCACCTCCCCATGAGGACTCCGTATGACTTAGTCTAGAAGTTGTTCCTCATGGACCCTTTTATGCCCCGAAGTCCGACCTTTTACTTGACGTGCTAGATATCAGGCATTATCTATAATTTGGTTATGCTAGTACATCAAGGAGAACATTAGAAGCGGAGTGCTAAATGTCTCTCGGTCGATCATCCAGATTTCGCTCCCTTGGCATAGCTAAGGTGAAATCTGAGAAAGTGTTGTCTTCCTTTGCATATGCATCCTCCATCGTTATTCATCATGGTGGTATGAGGTGTGGCCAGAATCCTTGGCATGGATGTTGGTAAAACTCTGATGAATATGGAGTTGCTCAAGTTCTTGAGAGCACGCTCAGACACTAGGTTATATCCTCGGTATCAATTGGAATATGCCTTCCGTTTGCCGAGTTGTTCTATAACCATAGTATCCTTTCCAAACTGAGTATGACATTTGCTCGAATTCCCTCAAACGATCATTTGTGAATTGCCTTAGGCTGGTATGAAGAGTTTCAATGATCTCTATATCAGAAGTAATTCTTTTTGCCACTTAAGGGATAATCCTACGAGTCACCTTCCCTAAGGTGCCCCGTTATGGAATCATGGCAATTATTTCCTCGCTACAATGAAACCTCGTCACCATCTGTTTTAGCGTGGAATTGTTGCCTACCAAATTGAACCTCCGTCATCTGCCTCATTCCATAGTTCTCGATGTGTGTTTTGTGTTTCAGCTCCAGAGATATTTTGACGTCTCATTTCGTGAGTTGATCGTGAGTTGCTCGGTCTTTGATAAGATCGATTCTTGTAGAGTTTTTCCATTCCCTCTTGTCGTTATGTTTGGATGAAGTTCTTGAAAGCAAGGAAGATAAAACCAAGAAGATGCCAAGAATCAACCTCTTCAAGAAGGGCAATTAGATCATGAAGATTGTGATCGTTTAGTATCCCCTCTGTCCTCTTACCCTACGACTGAATCTCGGGACGAGATTCTTGTTTAGTGGGGGTGAGTTGTCACAACCCTAGATCTAGCTTGCTTGTCATTGCATTTCATGCATGCATTTTTTTAATTCATTTGAATTTGAATTGAGGATCTAGCAAGCCTCAGAAAAACATTTTTCCACAAAAATGACCAAGATAAAATTCCCTCAAATAACTCCAAGAAAATGTTCCTGTTGTTCTGTGAAAATATTGGCAAGAGGGAAACCCTAAACCAATATTTTCAGAATCACAAAAAATATATGTTTTGGGCATTTGAGTTAATCCAATAAATAATTCAATTGGATTTATATTGGTTATATATTAAATATAGATCAAATAATTCTGAAACTTTTTGTGGAGTTTTGGTTTACTCCATTTAGCTTACCTGCAAAATTTCAGAATTTTAGAAAATGATTTGGTAGTCAAACCAAATCAAACAAACAGCAGGAAATAAAACAGTAGCAATAAAAAGAAAAGCAGAGAGAGGAGACATACCTAGCCCATCAACCGGCCCAACCCAACTGGCTTTGCCAATCGTCTTCAACCTCTGCCTACTGGTAGAGGCGAGACAGGGCACGGCGCCGTGCGTGCCACGCACCAGGCTGCCTGCCTGTGCCTCGAGCCACGTCGAGGACAGGGATAAGGCCCTAGCTGCCGTTTGGATCGGCCTGACCTCCCCATCTGCGCCCCCACTCGCTCCTTGCTCGATTTCCGCCATGGCCGAAGTGTCCCCGTGCTTGCCACCGACGTCCGCGTAGCCAGAGCCGCCGAAAAGCCTAGTCGCCATGCCCCCTAGCTCCGCCATGACATGCCAGTACTCCCCGCCAAGACCCGTTTCGCTGGAGGCCCCGCAACCCCGCCTTTGGAGTCGTCTTCAACCCCGGATCCACCGGACTCCATCGACGAATTCGCGGCCACCTGCGCCTCCCCGAGCAAGCCGACCGTCCCGGAAGCTCATCTGTGAGCCTGCCTTCCCTTCCCCTCTATTTCCATCGCCGTTCCCATGTCGTAGCTTTTCCCCATGAGCACCTAAGTCCGTCGTCCGCCATGGCCGATGATCCCCTTGCTGCCGAGTTCATCCCGCCGTGCGCTGCTGTCCGTCGTGCTCCGGGTGGCCTAGTCCTTCCGCCCAGACGCTTGGCTCGCTCTCTAGCCAAGCAAAGCATCGGGCCTGTCCAAACCTGAGCGTTGCTATCCCGGCCATCCCCGTGGCACCTGAGGCCACTGTTGGATGCGCACGAACGAGGGCTACCTCCCGGTGCCCTTCGCTCCTCCACCCGCCTCCTGCAGCGTAACTCCGACGGGCAACCGCTGTCGGATTGGCTGCCGCCGGCCAACTCCGGTGACTGCAAATGTGGCCGCAATTAGTTAACACTAATTAGCCCAATTTGATCAACCCTAGCCACTGACAGTGGGCCCCAGAAGGGGTCAAACCCCGGTCAAGCATGATTAGACCGGGCTTTGTCTCTGAGTCACTGACGTGTGGACCCCACACATCAAGTTTGACTTGGACCGGCCCTGTTGACTGGGCGACGTCAGCATAACGCAGTGCTGATGCAATAAAGGTTTTTTTATTTATAATAGTTCAGGAAATTCCAGAAAATGTTTAAAACTTCTAAAATTCATAGAAATTCAACCGTAACTCAGATGAAAATAATTTATATATGAAAAATGATCAGAAAAATCCAATGAATCTGGTTATGCCATGTTCATGCATGTTTGAGCAAGTTAACATCACCAACTAGGACAGATGATGAATAGGGCAAATTTGATAAATAGTTTGGAGATGGAATTTGATGTCTATTTGAATTCCACTCCAATTAATAGAGTAAAATGCATCAGCCGTCCCTCAACTTGCTGGCAAGGACCAAAACGGTCCCTAAACTCTGAAAGTGATCCAATACGATCCCTAAACTTGCAAATACGATGTCAGTACGGTCCTGGAACTTGTGCAACCAGTCCTGGGCTATGCACGCGCTTACTGCTTGCGTACGCCGTGACGTCCACGTCAACTATGCACGAGTTCACCGGCAACCGCTGACAATCCTTTGTGTTCTTGCATTAGACCCCCCGGATCTGCCTAGGGACGGCGGATGAGCGAAGTAGCTCGCTGCCGCATCTGCCGGCACTGCTCTGATGTACCGATGGGTGCCCCGATAGAGCGGCTGGACAAGGTTGCGGCTCCAACGTACGGTAACTTAAAATTATCCAGGCGTGGCATGTTTTTTTTTGTTAAGATCGAGTCATTCCCAAGTGGATTAAGCAATGATTTCTGGTTCCCCTATGGTCTGCTGTTCGATTCATGGAATTTCATACGCATTACGCTAGGGTTTATTGAATATAGGGTTACTGAAAGTGAGCGCTCGCCATGTTTGATCATGCTCTGTTTTAAGTGAGCGACTGACTTGCTTAATTATGCTCGGTTTCAGGGAAAGACAACCCTTTTCTCACTCATGGGGAGGCTGCAAGGCAACAAGCTTGGGACATGCAGAATAACCAAGTGCATGCATTTATAATCTGTCAAAAATCAGTACTGCACAAGTGCATGCAGATACAAGTTGGTCTCAAAAATCATTACTGTACATGTATTCACTGTCTCAATTCATATATTCAATCTAGCAGATGCAAGATGGATAGGCGCCGAGGTTGCCGCCGTCGACGTCAACGGAACTATCTGTCACGGTGGCGCCGCCCATCGTGCTCGATGCAGGGGTGCGTGGGGGTGGATTGGAGTACTTGGTGGACGTGATTTGTCAAGCTAGGGATTGCGGCTTGGTTTCGGGATTTTGACCAGGAGACGACCAGATTTTCTGACTGCGGGCCCTCTTTGCTGACATGGCTGACGTGGACATGGCGGCGTACGCGAGCAGTACGAGCATACCTAGCTCAGGACTGGTTGCACGAGTTCCAGGACCGTATTAACATCGTATTCGCAAGTTTAAGGATTGTATTGGACCAGTTTCAGAGTTTAGGGACCATTTTGGTCCTTGCCAGCAAGTTGAGGGACGATTGATGCATTTTACTCCCAATTAATATGACTAAATATTGTACTAGGAGAATTCAGTACCTTAACATGCCATATCATACATCATGTTTGTTGCATTGCATTGAATGTGTTTCTTTCTTGTTTTGTCGGTGTTGTTCCTTCTCGGTAGACGATGGTTCCGACGTTGTGATCGTTGACACTGATGAAGAGAAGTAATATCTTCAGAATTGTCAGGCAAGCAAACCCCCCCCCCCTTGAGCATACTGATATAAACCCACTCTCTCACTCCTGCTCTCTTTTACTGCATTAGGACAATAACGATTCAACTGTTACCTGTTCTCGGTAGTTGAACCCATTCTTTTGCATGACCTGTCTTTGTCACAGTAAATAGTTGAAACCACTTAGCATGAGTAGAAACTGTTTGAGCCTTGATGTGCCTACTCATCCATGCTTGCTTACTTACCGTCCCTGCTATGCTTAGAGTCGTGTCGTGTCGGGTCTGATCCATCTGGGCGATGAATCGGAATGGCAGTGTTCATGTCCTACTGTGTGAGAACTAAGTGTTTGAATCCGATTTGGTAAAGGTAGCGGTGAGAGGCCATATAGGAGTACATGGTGGGTTGTCTCATTGGGACTGTCCTTAAGAACTGAGTTGTGTTTATGTTATCCAAGACAAGATACTACCACACATTGGGATCCTTAATTGACCCTCTCAGCTTATTAATCGCCTTGATCTCTATCCAGGAGTTGCAACTAGTTTCTGGTGTTTGTAGGATGTGCTGGCGGCCGTGCATAGCGCTGACCAGAGGGGTAGGCTATGGCGCGGTAGATGCACCTGTAGGGTAACGCAGCAAAAACAAAAAAATTCCGACCTACACACCAGCCCAGGACCACTATGGAGACTGCATACAAGGTTTGATCTTTTTCGTTACCAACTCGTAGCGCAGCGGAAGTAGAGTCGATGACGATCGGCGGTGCAGATCCCCGCAGCTAGGATTTTAGAACCTCCCAACCACGAGGATGTATACCCTCATCTGCCCGCGGACAGCCCTCCGGGAGGCGGTCAGACAGTCCCCCGGACGGTGTCGCGGACAGCCCTTCGGGAGGACCTCCGAAACTCGGACTGTCACTCGGACAGCCCTTCGGGAGGACCTCCAAAACTCGGACGGTCACACGGACAGCCCTTCGGGAGGCACTCTCGAACTAAGACCGAAACTACGATCTCTCTACAAAGTTGCACACATACGGTGTCATCTATCCGGCAGGGCTTCGCCGTCCAGAACTAGTTCCCACCGGAACCCAGACAGCCTTTCGGCTCTACGAAACTATTTCGCTGGGAGGGAGAGAAGAAGCCAGATCATTGCAATGGCATGTGTATGTGAGAATGGATGATCTTTGTGGGCAGCCCACTCACCTCTATTTATAGGAAAACCAAGGGGTAGGATGGGCACACAAAAAACCCAAAATGCCCATGCAAATGTCACACATGAAGGACATAATGGGGAGGGAAGTGGAGCTCCATGGAGCCCCACACATGTGGCCGGCCAACCCTCTTGGGCCCCCCCCCCCCTAGGAGGTTTCTTAGCCCCCAAGTCCTTCTAGAAGCCTTTTCCAAAAAGCCCTAAAAGGTGGCTTTCCAATAAAGTAACCATAAAGCTGATTTCACTATTCACGACGACATTTTTCAGCGTCTGATCGAACTGAAAATATTCATGTGGGCTTAGAACATTTCCAGTACCCACAAAAATAATTTTCAACGTGAGCCGGAACAATTCCGGTTTAGTGATTTTCATCTGCGAAAAGCATCTGAAGCGGTTTCGGCAGCTCCGGAACATTTCCGGTTTTCATTCCAGAAAATTCCAGAAAGTTTCCAGAATGATTCTGGCACCCTCCAAGAATTATCAGGCATGTGCCAAAACCAATTTGACTTTATGGTATCCTCTGAAACAACTTTTCAGTTTCACCGGAACTCATCCGGTGACCTCTCTCTTCAAAACTTTTCCGCTGTCTCCGAAAACTTTTTCCGGAAACTTTCTCTCAGACTCCCTGTCTAGTATTCAGCAGATAGATGACCCTTAAGCGTGTGACCCTATAGGTTCGGTGAAGTATAGACATGACCCGGAACCCCTTCCGATCAATGATCAACATCGGAGCCGTGGACACCCATATTGACCCCTATACCCACACGAATGAATATTCGAGTGAACCTCCAGTTGCCGTGTGCTGTTCCTGTTGCTTCGCGATATGTTACAAATACCCGAGGTGAGACATGTTGGCATCCCCGTGGATCAACACCTTGTCCACTATGCCAGTTACCTCGTTGCCGGTATTGTTCTCTTTTCTCGTTCCGTGTTCCGGCATCCCTGTGATCAAATCACCCTGTGTCTGGCCAGACAATGATGGATACCGTAACACCGAGAGGGCCCAGAGATATCTCTCCATCGTCGGAGGAGCAAATCCCAATCTTGAGCTATCAAGTTACTTGACATACTTTTCCATGAACCCGTAAGCCGCCGTAATAGCCACCCATTTACGGATGACGTTTAACAAACCCCAAAGTTCATGAAGCAAGCATGAAGAAACTCGATACTCTCATGGTCTGAGGAATCATGCAAACGTTAACCATCTCTGTGTTATTAACCATTAACTTATGACGAATGTATCTCATAGCATAACATCAATCGGGTCGATTCAACACAAGTGTTCTACCAACAATTGTGCCCTCAAAATTGCCGGCATAGCCATGCCCATGATCAGGAAAACAGGATCATCATGCAATACTTGAGCCAGTCATAGAGGCTTGACTAGGAATACATTTTACCGTTTATTATCCCACGCGTGCACATGAGTTTCCCTCCAAGCCTCGTTTTATTTGCAGACTCGTGAATCATTGCAGTTATAGCATGGAACATAAACTTAATTATGAACAGGGAGATAATCAATAACATTTATTATTGCCTCTAGGGCATATCTCCTACAGACTCCCACTTGCACTAGAGTCAATAATCTAGTCAATGCTAATGCACTTTACACCTATGGCATACTGGTGTAAAATATGCTTCGCTTGTGGTATAGCCTGATGTCCAACGGATCTGACAACTTCAGCTCCGTGTGTAACTTTGCATATCCTCGCGTTTTCATGCTTTCACAAAATTCATATTGTGTGTGGACTTGGCTTTGCATATGTGTGAATCATTGGTCAAAACCTGATTCCTCAGACTGAGCTATGTAGCAACTATCTGCAATAGTGTCCCATAGACCAAAGCCATCTTGGAAGCATACTAAGTTCATGAATGAACTATATGATTCAACAACTTCTTTGTCGCTTCTTAAGCGTCAACATACTTAGCCTTTGTTATAGAATTCGCCACAGTATCTTGTTTGGAACAATTTCCAACTACCGTGCCACCATGTTGTGTTTTACACAAAACCCTTAACTTAAATCGAAAATCGCATGGAGCATTGATGAAGACTGTATCGATGTAATTACTTACAACGAGCACTTCATAATCTCTGCTTGCGAGAAAACATGTCATCAGTACTACTCTAGTACTCAGTGTCATCTTTCACTGTTGTCCTATGATCAGTACTTTGATCACTTTGGTATCTATACTCGCAACAACTTTTGGAGTATCGGACATATCTGGTTGTTTTACATACCATGGAATACATGATTAATCCAAACAGAAGAGTGTGTGGAATCTCCATCGTGTATTTTACTCATCAGTGTTTTGGGACACCGAGTCTTGCAAAAACTCTTTCCATGTGACTTCGGCAAGAATCGCTCCTTGGCGTTTTAAATGCCAAAAAGTTTTAGCATCTTGTCAATATGTATTCATTGCTTAGCCCCATTAGATAAATCTATCTCCATAGATCATCATGCCTAATATTGAGGCTATTTAGCCTAAGCACTTCATCGAAAAACTATTTTCAAATGAAGTCCTAATTCGTGTCAAGAAATTTATTTCCAATTAATAATGTGTCAAGTACACACGGTTTTTAGAAATATTATTATGCTCCCACTTACTTTCTTGAATCACAAGCATCTTCGATACCCATTTGATGAAGTCAAACCCCTTTGACCATTCCATCAAAAACGAAGATTCCAACTCCACTTTGCTCTCTTCTGTCCATCGCTGGAACTCTGAAGTTTGCATACTTACTAGCATCCTCTGGATCGACAAATTACTTTGGACTGTATCACATACAAGTCCTAGGTTTCATTCCCATCAGATGGAAATCCTTTTGTCATCCATGTTTCATATCTCATGATTGAAATATGTATTAATTGCTAGTTCAACCCGAACCGACTTCAAGCATCGCTACGGTGAGACAATCTCATCGTAGTCAACTCTTTGAACTTGTTTTTGCAACAAGTCGAGCTTTATGGATAAAACATTTTTATCCGTATCAGTTTTTAGTTCCATAAATATTCGTTAGACTCTAAGCCTTCCGAAAGGTGTATCAAGATTTTAATCTTGAAACATTGATATGGAAACTATCTCAGATTGTATTGGCATTTAGCCAATTCCGGAGTCAGGGCCCATCATCGCTTCCTTATGTATCGTAGGTATACTGTTGTCCAACAACAATATCTCGTTTGCGCACCTGAGAGGTTTGCACGAGCCTTGCCTACGTGGTTCAGCTGCAAGTTCGACTGAAGTCCATACATTTTATTGTAGAGACTTCCGTATCAGTCGCAGTAGGAAACTCCGGAATCACTTCCAAGGTTTCTTTCCTTTGATCTGATGACGAAGATACTGGTTATCTCGTCGAGTTGCACTGTCCTCCCACTCGCCTTTTGTAAGAACTATTCTCTTTAAAAGCATACCGTTTTGCGGCAAAATCCTTTGCCTCGGTATAGTGGTGGGGAATACCCAATGACTTGGGATAACCTTACAAAGTAGCACTTGTCTGATTTGGAATAGGTTTGTAACCTTTTACACAAGCCCCATATTCCAAATGTTAAGAAAAGATATAACATGGTTGGGCGTACCATACCATGGCATCATTTCAACAGACCTGATGGATCTCTTTTCAGTGTAAAAGTCGTAGTCTCTAAAGCATCACTTTAAAAGGGATAATGGCAATTTTATTTATGTCATCTTTGATCTTACCATGTCATAAATGGTTCGATTACATCTTCACGGACTTTCCACTTGCAGTGGTGTTCCAGGAGGTGCAAGTTATGAAACCCCTTTCATAACTCATCAGACATTCACTAAAGTTGTAACTCAAATATTCCTTTCTGCAATCGAATTGTAGAAACATAATTTTCTTGTTACAATAACTTCTACTTCATTTTTGAAAACCTTATGAATGAATTCAAAAGATCCAGACTTATGTCTCAACAAGTAAATATTCATATATCTACTTGAGTCATTTCTGAAGATAGATAAATCCACTACTAACAACATTTATCGGACTACACACATCAAATGTATGATCACCAATAAGTTTGCAGCTCGTTCCTTATGGCCTGTGAACGGTATTTCAGTCACTTCACTTTTCATAGGAAAGTTGCAAGTGTCAGATGATTCAAAATCAAACGACTTCAAAATCCATCATAATGGAATTTTCCTTGCGGGTTTCTCCAAGGTGACCAAATGCAGTGCCACACATATGTGGTATTCTTTTAGTCTTGCGACATTTAGCGTCAGTGTTATGGATGCATCATATTACCATCAATATTCATAACATACATCCCATCCTTGATGGAAGCATGGCCCTTCATGTTATTCATAACACCGAACATCAAAAGTTCTCTTATGAATAACCTTCTTGCAAGATACCTTATACAAAGGGCTAGAGTGTATGAAACTCTAAATGAATTATGAAAGTAAATACAGAGGTAATGTATTAATATCAATATTCATAACATACATCTCATTCATAATGAAAGTATGGCCCCTATGTTATTCATAACATCGAACATCAAAAGTTCTCTTATGAATAACCTTCTTGCAAGATACTTTATGCAATGGGCTAGAGTGTAAAACTCTAAAATGAATTATGAAAGTAAATACATAGGGAATACACTAATGGAAGGTATAGTAACATTTACTATGTTCCCTGTGTGTATCTAAACCTCATTCCTGGCTAGTCTTTTAGGCCGTAGTAGTTCTTACACCGAGTTGCAACAGAATGCAATCGAGCGGGTATCTTTGTGATTAACTCACAATACCCAAGAATTAGTGATTAACATGTTTAACCATAATTCCCAAGAACTATATCTTTAACCAGCCTTCTATACATCAAAAACCTGTATGACATTCATACATGAGCTAGGTATTCCAGTCTTCTATCCTTTTACCTTTATACTTCTAACAGTTTAACTTTTAGTATTTCTCCTACTCTCAGAAGAAGCACCCAACTTAAGAGTGGCGTTAGCCCCGGACTTCCTAGGCGTGAAAATCTTACTAACACCCTTCGGACACTTCCTTTCTCTTTAAGTTGTTGTTTTATTCACCTTTCATCATATGACAGGCGTTCTCCTGGATCCCTCTCTTATTAGTCTAATGCATAGTAAACTCCTTTACTAATAGTTTGCAAACAAACATTGCTTTGGATATCTCATATCTTTTAGCCTTTGTCTTTCTCTGAAAATGATTTTCAGATTCCATGAATATCACATAACTATCCAAACTTTCGAAGTTCGGGTCTCATGGAAGCAAACATATTGCACTTTGACTGAAAAGGAATTCTAGCTTTTGGATCGAAGGACGAGAGTCACATGATCCATGGCATTAGCGGGAGAATACCGAAAGCATGCGATAGGACAAAATCCTTCTCGGCACTCTAGAGGACAATCCTCACATTACGTTACCAACCATAAAGTTTTAACCAGATATTTAACAGCTATTCAATTTTAATAGGGAAGGTGGAAACGCGAGCCATTATTCTACAACTATTATGCAAACCACACTTAGACAGTGTTCAAAATTAATTGCACTGAGAATTAAACAAGTTAATTCTATAGTGCGCTCCCACTCAAATCAATATCTCTCATAATTGATTTTGAGTGATACAAGATCCAGACTTCAATTCATCGCCATAGAATCATCATCTCATGACGGGAATTTTAATCGGTAGGCCAACTTGCCGATCACATCTCCATGTGACTCTTGTTCATCTTTCGATGCGTGTGTTCCGAGCTCATGACTTTCATGCCTGAACGTCAAGACAACCAAGTGATCTTGCTGCGAGGTCTTTACTCACCCGCCTCACACATCCCTAATCGTTCGTACCCATGCATCCATGGCGCACCCCGAAAAGTTAGGTGCCGTGACGGTGCTACACTTGGGAGAACACTAACTACTTGATATTTTTGTGAGAGATCACCCTAATAAAAGCGACTACCGCGCAATCAAGAAGGGTGCATCATAAGGGATAAACATCTCAGGCAATTCATAATAGCATGATATGGTATAGCCCTTTCTGACGGAGAAATCTTTCATTTCTTCGTCTTCGGCATTCGCGTTGGTGTTCACCTTCGCGAAGATTGGCACCACCTTGTCGATGCACAGGATAATATTGCTATCTCTATAGCTAATAAAATAAGTGCATTACTTAAGGTTGACACGCAGGTCATTAAAGTGCAATCATATGGCTCCAGCCATCATGCCGAATCATGACACGCAGGTCATGTTAATCAATTTACATCATATAGTCATCTCATACATAATCAAATTATTATGAACACTGCTATACCACATCACATGCACATGCAAACCATCCTGCAAAACCAAGTTAGACGCCTCTAATCGGTCCATGCAAAAACTGTTTTACGTGGCTTCTAAGGTTTCGAAACAAACCGAAGCTACCAACGTCCATCATCAAGCATGATAATCCAAGTCGCTAGGTTAACTTTCCAGGGTGTATGAAACACGAGATAATAAAATCTCGAGCCCCATACTAAACTTCGTCATACGCGTGACCCCCGTGCAGATCACATCTGCATTGCCCTTTCGTCTGCGAAACATCATCTTTCTCAACTATGGTGGAACCCAAAGAACTGTTAGCACTTCGTTGATCTGTCAATCAGCATACTCAGGAGCAGCATGAAAGGATCGCGGATTGCCAGAACTTTGTGAGATTCCACCATGCCGTCAAGATCAGGACTACACAAATTTAAGGGAAGCAACAGGAACATCGGGTAACAGATTTCATCTGCTACCCGCACAAATAATTTTCAGCAATAGATCTCATCTACTACCTAATTATATTGTGCAACACCCATACATCTCTATGTATTCTAGATCGCAACCTGCATCTATGCATAGCACGGTTCTTGATGCCACTGTAGGGTAACACAGCAGAAAACAAAAAATTTCTGACCTACGCACCAGCCCAGGACCACTATGGAGACTGCATACAAGGTTTGATCTTTTTCGTTACCGACTCGTAGCGCAGCGGAAGTAGAGTCGATGACGATCGGCAGTGCAGATCCCCGCAGCTAGGATTTTACAACCTCCCAACCGCGAGGATGTATACCCTCATCTGCCCCGCGGACAGCCCTCCGGGAGGCGGTCAGACAGTCCCCCGGACGGTGTCGCGGACAGCCCTTCGGGAGGACCTCCGAAACTCGGACTGTCACTCGGACAGCCCTTCGGGAGGACCTCCAAAACTCGGACGGTCACACGGACAGCCCTTCGGGAGGCACTCTCGAACTAAGACCGAAACTACGATCTCTCTACAGAGTTGCACACATACGGTGTCATCTATCCGGCAGGGCTTCGCCGTCCAGAACTAGTTCCCACCGGAACCCAGACAGCCTTTCGGCTCTACGAAACTATTTCGCTGGGAGGGAGAGAAGAAGCCAGATCATTGCAATGGCATGTGTATGTGAGAATGGATGATCTTTGTGGGCAGCCCACTCGCCTCTATTTATAGGAAAACCAAGGGGTAGGATGGGCACACAAAAAACCCAAAATGCCCATGCAAATGTCACACATGAAGGGCATAATGGGGAGGGAAGTGGAGCTCCATGGAGCCCCACACATGTGGCCGGCCAACCCTCTTGCCCCCCCCCCCTAGGAGGTTTCTTAGCCCCCAAGTCCTTCTAGAAGCCTTTTCCAAAAAGCCCTAAAAGGTGGCTTTCCAATAAAGTAACCATAAAGCTGATTTCACTATTCACGACGACATTTTTCAGCGTCTGATCGAACTGAAAATATTCATGTGGGCTTAGAACATTTCCAGTACCCACCAAAATAATTTTCAACGCGAGCCGGAACAATTCCAGTTTAGTGATTTTCATCTGCGAAAAGCATCTGAAGCGGTTTCGGCAGCTCCGGAACATTTCCGGTTTTCATTCCGGAAAATTCCAGAAAGTTTCTAGAATGATTCTGGCACCCTCCAAGAATTATCAGTCATGTGCCAAAACCAATTTGACTTTATGGTATCCTCTGAAACAACTTTTCAGTTTCACCGGAACTCATCCGGTGACCTCTCTCTTCGGAACTTTTCCGTTGTCTCCGAAAACTTTTTCCGGAAACTTTCTCTCAGACTCCCTGTCTAGTATTCAGCAGATAGATGACCCTTAAGCGTGTGCCCCTATAGGTTCGGTGAAGTATAGACATGACCCGGAACCTCTTCCGATCAATGATCAACATCGGAGCCGTGGACACCCATATTGACCCCTATACCCACACGAATGAATATTCGAGTGAACCTCCAGTTGCCGTGTGCTGTTCCTGTTGCTTCGCGATATGTTACAAATACCCGAGGTGAGACAGGTTGGCATCCCCGTGGATCAACACCTTGTCCACTATGCCAGTTACCTCGTTGCCGGTATTGTTCTCTTTTCTCGTTCCCGTGTTCCGGCATCCCTGTGATCAAATCACCCTGTGTCTGGCCAGACGATGATGGATACCGTAACACCGAGAGGGCCCAGAGATATCTCTCCATCGTCGGAGGAGCAAATCCCAATCTTGAGCTATCAAGTTACTTGACATACTTTTCCATGAACCCGTAAGCCGCCGTAATAGCCACCCATTTACGGATGATGTTTAACAAACCCCAAAGTTCATGAAGCAAGCATGAAGAAACTCGATACTCTCATGGTCTGAGGAATCATGCAAACGTTAACCATCTCTGTGTTATTAACCATTAACTTATGACGAATGTATCTCATAGCATAACATCAATCGGGTCGATTCAACACAAGTGTTCTACCAACAATTGTGCCCTCAAAATTGCCGGCATAGCCATGCCCATGATCAGGAAAACAGGATCATCATGCAATACTTGAGCCAGTCATAGAGGCTTGACTAGGAATACATTTTACCGTTTATTATCCCACACGTGCACATGAGTTTCCCTCCAAGCCTCGTTTTATTTGCAGACTCGAGAATCATTGCAGTTATAGCATGGAACATAAACTTAATTATGAACAGTGAGATAATCAATAACATTTATTATTGCCTCTAGGGCATATCTCCTACAGCACCGTGGCCCGGTGTACCAAGCGTAGTACCATCTGTCGAGGTGGGCTTGGGAACCCTGCACACATCGTTTGGGGCCGTGATGGAAACTTCGCCGGACTTCCGTTGCGGGTTCAGTCTCAAATAGGCGATAAACCTGGACTAGAGTCTTGTGTGGTTAACTGTCATGGCCGACTCCCTCGCTGGGCTTCCGCTTGAAGGTTGTCGAGGTGCCTTTTTACGTGCACATGGCGGTAAGTGGCGGGAGCGTGTGTGAAGAAGTATACCCCTGCAGGGTGAATTAATCTGTTCGAATAGCCGCGTCCTCGGATATGGACTACTTGGAAAACTTATGTGGTTCATAGACAGGTGAAATGGATACTCTAAAATGCGCAAGATAAGTGTGAGTGCTATGGGTGGCCTTCTCGTAGGGAGACGGGAGTGGATCCATAGTGGTGTATTGATTTGGTGAATATGTGGACTCGTGTGTGCTATCCCACCTCAAAGATACTACTTGTAGTCGTAGTACAGGTTAGCCAAGAGTCAAAGTTGGCTTGCTGCAATAAACTCCACAACCCCCTTTGTTGACAATGATGCATATGTAGATAGTTCTGATGTAAGTCTTGCTGAGTACCTTTGTACTCACGGTTGCTTAATTTATGTTTTTGCAGATGAGACTTCAGTCTCATTAGTGATTTTTACGACGTGAAGTTCGATGTTGATCGGATTAGCTTGGGAATCCCAGACAGAGGTCTGGCTCCTATGGTAGGGTCGTTGTAGCTTTTCAGACTCTCCTAGCCGCTTTTAATAGATGTCTGTACCCAGACATGTATCTTCCGGTTGTTGATTGTATGCTCTGAATGATGGGTCATGTGACCCTCTGCTTGTAACATTATACTATGAAGGCTCTCTGGAGCCTTCTAAATAAATGTAATGTTATAGAGTTATGTTGTGATGCCATGTTGTATCTACTCATATCGTGCATATTGCGTGTATGATTGAAATGCATTAGTATGTGTGGGATTCGACACCTAGCTGTATGCCTTTAGTAGACTTCTTTATGGGGAAATGCCTCTTTGTGCTTCCACCAAGCCTTGGTAGCTTGCTACTGCTCCGGACACATTGATTGACCGGCGTATATCCTTCTTTGCTGTTGTGTCTGCCCCTACGGGGAAATGTCTCGCGGTGTAATGGAGTCCCTGTAGCCTGCTATGACTCGTCTACGTACCGTTGATGACATATATGTCTCACGACGTAATGGAGTCCATGTAGCTTGCTACGACTCGTCTACACACGCTGATGACCGACACCTGCATTGCTGGTTTACGTATGCCTGTCCCTGTACGGTTGTGCCACTTGGGTCTATAACTAGTCATGTCGATCCGGGTTCTTTGACATATGGTTGTTAGCGACATATTCATATACGTGAGCCGAAAGACGCAAACGGTCCCGGCCAAGGTAAGGTGGCAGCCGTGGGGATTACCGTGCGTGAGGCCGCAATGTGATATGATGTGTTACATGCTAGACTCATATGGCTTAGGATCGGGGTGCCGACAGTGCGGAAGAGAAGAATCAAACTACCACCGATTCTGGGGTTGCCCTCACTCGGTTTTATTCTGGAAGAAAATGCATTCGGAAAAGGGAATTTCGGTGGCGATCCCACCGCGTCAGGCTGATTCCCAGAGTGCATTAGCAAGGTGGCTGCTGGAGTGGTTCGCTCGTGCTTCCGACGACGACCGGGCCATGATGGTGCAAGTTGTCTATGCCATGTGGTTAGCTCGTAATGAGGCCCGGGACGGACGACGCGTTGAGGAACCACATGAAATAATGAACCGAGTGCTGGGCGTATGTGGATGAATGGAAGAATATACATGGGCAGCATGCTGTCGAGAGGAAACCAAAGGTGCATGTGAAATGGGAGCCCCCTCATGAAGGATGGATGAAAGCCAATTCTGATGGTGCAATCTCAAAGTCTAGAAAGATGGGGGGAGGTGGAGTAGTGATACGAGATCACAATGGGGCATTTCGCGCAGCGGCAACTCACTGCTTCAGAGAGGTCACGGAGCCGGAGAGGGCGGAAATCATGGCGTGCAGGCGGGCCATCCAGGTGGCGGTGGAACTTAACGTTCAAAACCTGCATCTGGAGCTTGATAATGCCGCGGTGGTGGCCATGATAAACAGCCAGGCGAGGTGCCTTGCCGAGGTGGGACCAGTTATTGAAGAGATCAAGGAGATGCTTCTGCAGTTTGTGCAAGTGAAGGTCACTTGGGTTAGGAGAGAAGCGAATCAGGCCACGGATAAATTAGCAAAAGTAGGTTTTGGTGATGAACTTAGCAAAGTTTGGTTTTCTGTACCACCAGAGTTTATTCTGGAGAACATTTCGGACGAGATCCCTAGTTTGCATTAATAAAGTGGCGTATTGATCCTAAAAAAAAAGTTACACCGTGGGCTTCGGCCTTTGAGGCTCTCGGTATTGGACATCGAGGCTTCGGTATTTAGTTGTTCCAAAATATGTTTTTTTAAGATGTTTTAAAATTTCATGTGTGTGTGATGTATTGAACAAATTTCATGTATGCCGCCCTTGCCATCATGTCTATATTTGTTTCTTCCTGTGGTCAAACCATGTGTTGCTTGAAAGTTCACATCAACTTTGGTTAATTTCGTTATTATTGAAACCGAACAAAAAGTAAACGTTTATTACGGAAACCGAACTGTATCTATGTATGTATAAAACCATATAAACCTAAGTACAAAAACTGTATAAACCAAAATTCGTATAACCGAACAGAATCAAACTGAAAAAGCCGAATACACGACCTGAGCACATGTCTATGTTTATCCGCCCGCATGTAGTAGTGCATGCGTCGCATGCGTTCATTTCTAACTATGTGAACGACATCACATACAATAATTTTCTAACAATTGTGTGCACGACAATTGCACAGTTCAACCCATCTAACTATGCGTGATGTTTCCACTCATCACGCATGAGTCCTTCATGTGAACCGTGTCTGCAGTATCGCTACGGCTGGTCTTAACCAAGCGTGTGCGATGAGTCCATGATCATGCACAGTTTGAGTTTTTTTGCGATGAGTTCATGATCATATACGGTTTGAGTTTTTTTCCGCGAATATATACGTTTCGAGTTGATGCACATGGTTTCCTTCTTGAACTTTATGATGGTGTAATACACACAATGTTTTTTTCTCGCTAACGTGTGATTGGAGGACTTAAACAACAGGACCACGTATCTACACTACACTGGTGGATATCCAGGCCCCGTGCAGAATCGGCCTGACCACGACCGGACTGCAGAGGTGCATTTTATTCACCTATTCGGCCGTGCAAGGATGATGTTGGAACTTGGAACCTCTTCGGTCGTGGAAAGACCGATGATGTGACAAACTCTGCAGACAGGATGCCTAACCTAGCATAGGTGCAGCGAACCGCGTGACCGTAAAAGTAAAAATGCACGAGGGTGAAGGAAGGACCATTGCGTGCAGGCTTTACTCATTGACGGAGTCGGTGCACTCTCACCACTCACTCCATGGTCCATGCTCTATAGGTCCGTTCATCCCTCCTCTTTCTTCATTCTTCACTAGTAAAAAGTAGAGGTCGTACCGCATCGATCTGATTTTCTTTTCCTTCAGTTGCACGGCTTGTGCAAATCCAGAATCGGAGACCAAGCAAAGAGTATCCGGCCGGCTCCCCAGACGTGCACATCGGTCGCGCTATCACACAAGTCCGTGACTCCGCGATCTGCATCAATCCTCGTCCTAGGTACTAGGTAGTAGGCACGGACGGGCAATGGCGTGGCGCAACCGCGCCACAGCCGCCTCGGTACCTCACCTTTTTCCGCGGTCACCGCGCGACACGATCGAGACCGCCCGGCCCGTGCACGACCTCCCCCGAGAACTCCCCAAAAACATCCCGCTCGGTGCATGCGATTCCTCGGTGTTTTCTTCGTCCCCTCCTTCGGGGAAAGGGACAGAAAAGGACGTCTATGGCGTCGACGAGAGACCGGGAGCTTCCACGGAACCGTGCTTGCCACGGTACAGTAGGCTCCTGTGGACTGCAGCGGAGCACCGTCCGTTTCTTTGGCTGCGTGAGTGCCGCGCAAGAAAAACTCCTTTCCCGAATTGAGGCATCGATGACTCTCACTCCACTCGTTGCCATGCGATAACGCTACTGTTTGTGTGAAAAATGATCGACGACAATAAAGTGAGCGGACCGCCATGGAGATGCTCTGGGTGGAGCATATATCGTCCAGACATGGTCGAGGGACGACGTGATCACTACTGACTACGCACAACTCAGCGGTACCAGTACTCCATACTTGGTGATCACTACTGACTACGCACAACTCAGCGGTACCAGTACTCCATACTTGGATTCCTAGCTATCCTAACAGCAACAGAGACCGGCCGATTCGAGCTAGGTGCTGCCTTCAACATTGACCGCTCCCGTGCTCGTCCGTATGCATGGGCACGATGCCTAACCTCCCAAAGGACCTCAAATTGACTACTCCTCAAGTAACTAACACCAGCCTGCATATCATCCTCGCAAGTTGCCGGCCACTAGGCCGCAGATCAGTAGTTGACCTCTGCACATGCCATATATGCCACATCCTTTGTGGAGAAACAATATACACATCATACCGAGCCTTCCGAAGTAGTGTCTTCGCTCACTCTCTCGTGTTCTTAATCTTGTCAAATTTTTCAGTGGCAAGATCTTCTCCACGGAATAACTAATTTTCCACACCGCAGACCGCACGGTGTAAAAAAATTCGTAGTCATGTTGTTTGGTTATCTGCATGATAGTTAGTGTGTGGTTGGTGTGGTTTCACGCGGTGGCGGAGCTAGAAAGAAAATACTGGGCGGGCCATCCTAGACAAGAACACAAAAAAAACTGAACCATACTAATTCAGCAGGGCATTAGTTGGTTTACATGTGCCTGTGCTGGTTGCTAGCGTAATTCTTGATGTTTAGCTCATAAAATACAGTCCTCCAACTACATGTCGAATTGGGCAGGTTCAGGGCTAGCTAGCAAAGCTACTAGCCTACCTGAAAGACACTGCTGCAAGCGAGGAGCGACCAACTGTTATATGCGAGTGATGCAGTGTTGGACTTCACACATGTATAAAGTTTTCCTTGAGGGCAGGGCGGGCCACGGCCTGCTTTTGCCCTCACGTAGCTCCGCAGGTGGTTTCACGTGAACAGGCCCGGCTGGCCAATCTTTCAAATAGCGTCATTGCTTAGATCATGCAGCGTTTTCCATTTTGTTTAAATTAAGAACTCAGTCGTGAGAAGTTGTGTGGTTTTATTTATTTATTTATTTTGCGTTCAGAATTTGTATAGTTCTTTTCATAATAAAAGAAAAAATACATATAGTTTTCTCTTTTAATAAGATTATATAGTGGCCCATAGAGTTTGCTCTTTCACATAGCACATAGCACAACACATACCAGTACAAGTCAATGCTATCTTTTTTCAATCAAGAATCAGGTTTATTATAAAGTTCGTACAAAGCACCTCAAATATAATAAAATTTACATCGAGGTCTTTAGACTATCGAATAACCACACTACCGCTGTCATAATGAGCCGCAGACGCATTTTTGTCGTCGCAATTCACCAGACGACAGCCCGGAAGACAAACTCGAAGAGGTGTCGTAATCCATCCAAAGACTGAAAAAACCCTAACTTCAACTACTAGCTAAAGCAAAGGCACCGGGATTCCTCTGCCCACTGCCGACCATAGGAGCGGAAGTCACCGGAACATCCACGGGTCCAACGGAGAAGCTTGAAAGAGGAAATTTTCCTTAGCCACCATACGGAATAAGTCAATAACGCAATAACACTTCCATGTTTAACATAGAGTGCTATTTTATGTTTTTTTATTTTGTGTGGGGATGGTAGTAAGGCCATCTCTAACGCCGACCGTCAAATTGTCTGTATCCGTCCAGATCAAGCGAGCCATTCAACACCAACCTTCATTGGTCCGCGGAGCAATCCGGACCACAATTTGGATGGTGTGCTCCGGCGCGCGCTATGGATCGGACTTATTTGAATTTCAAGTTGCCCTTTACTGATGGACAAATAGCAGATAACTGCGGATGGCCGCCTCCTGCATCCGTATCTGCGGACAAGTCTCCTCTGTTCGCGGACGGATGCGGTGTCCGATTTGCGGGTCAACAGTGGATATGCCCTAAGAGCATCTACAACCGCATACTGCAAATCCGGGCACTCAAATGCCCGCAGACGCGCAAATGACCGGTCACACTTCAAATTTGCTCCTCTGCATTCGGATACCTCATACTTGAAACCTTAAATCCATACAAAACATGCAAACAAGAAAATCCGCATACTATGTAGATCAAATAACCTATACTACCCTAATCCTCGCAGGAGATGTCCACTATTTTCGAGCCCGACTCTGGGTACATGGACGGCAAACGCAACCCCTGCTCATGCGGCTGCTCCACGTCAGCCTCCGCCTCCGCGTCAAGTTTGGTGAAAAGCGCATCAGTCGCCACTCGTTCCTGCCGATGAACTGCCGGTTGGCCTCGATATAGGACTCATCCTAGATGGACTCCATGATGGCATGTTGCTCCACAATTTTTGCCACTTGGGCGACTGTAAACTTCACCATTGCGTCCTCCATGTCGAACCCCGCAGCTGGCCACTGTTGCTCGGGGTCTGGCTACGCCACTGCACGTGGGCGCACCCACCCCCTTCCTTCCCTCCCACTCGTCAGTGAGACGCACAAGGCAAGGCAAAGTTGAAGGCGAAATCGACCTTCCTCCGTCTGTCTCGCTTATAAGTAGCCGCCCACGCACTGGCCGGCGGCCTCGAGCCCACACCCGGTCGACGCCGCCTTTGGGCACCACACCACACCACAACAGCTGTTTCTACCGCCGCGCCGAGGAGCTACCGGCGCACCGCACCGCACCGCTTCCTTCCTACCGCCGGCGACGCCGCGCGTTCGGGTCATCGGTACGTACGCACGACTCTCCCGTCCCCGTCCGTCCGTCCGCTGCTAGGTTTGGTTTCTATAGCTAGCTAGTAGGTCCCTGGGCGGGCGGGCAAGATCGGCGGTGCTCCTTGCTCCGCGCCGCCTGCTCTCGTCGTCATCGGATGCTTCCCGTCCGCCTGGACCTGGACGAACGGATGGCCGCCATTCTTCGCGAAAACAAACAAACGCGGCGAGCTTTTCCGGCGGCTCCCGTTCCATTTTCACGGTTTTGCAACTTCGTGCTGCACATGAAAAGCAGCCGCCCCGGCCCCCCACGAGCGGATTGCCTCTCCACGTCCACGAGCGGATTGATTCCCTTTCCAGTTTCTTACGGCATAATTCAGTTCTTATATACTACTCCCTCCCATTCCTAAATATAAGTCCTTTTAAAAATTTCGTTATGGACTACATACGGATGTTAAAAGACATGTATAATTTAGAGCGTAGATTCATTTATTTTGCTTCGTATGTAGTTCATGATGAAATCTCTAAAAAATAATTATATTTAATTAGGAACAGAAAGAGTAGTAACCAGAGTTGACGTACGTCTTTGTAACAACGAGTTGAGCTCTTCTTCCTCAAGTCGTGTGCCTACAGCAAAATAGTTTACCCCGTATGGAGTGCGAAGTTCCTGTGGACCGGGGTATCGGAGGGACTTTATTTCAAATTATTCAAAAACAATATTTTTAAGGTTCAAAAAGAGGGGGGAAAAACTGCGAAAACTTATACATATTCACGATGGAAATGTAAAACTTCGTTTAAAATGTTATGAATTGCAAGCTACACAAAAAATCCCCGGCCCAACTGGGCCATTTCCATGCATGTATTCTTTTGATCTACACCACATATGAAAGTATTTTGTTATGAAAATTTTCTTGACGGGTTGTATATTGTATTTGTGTATGTACGCACTTTTTTCATATTTTTTTGCAATGTGGAAATATGATTATTATTTTTCCGTCCACGTACGACATTTCTGTTGGTAGGTAGTACTACTAATGCTACCAACTTCTTTCTGGTCAAAGTAAAACTAAGCCATCCGATCCGATGCCTATTTTGCATCTAATAGTTGAGGTTATCTCTCTCATCAGCTCATGGATCTACTGAGAAACCCCTTCAAGGGAGTGGTCGCAGATGTCAAAGGGAGAGCGCCTTGGTACAAGGACGACTGGCTTGCAGGCCTCCGAGCTGGCTTCGGGTCAGTTTTCTTGTATTTTCTATATATAAACAACCCCAACTTTACATGTTGATTGCTTATGTTTCTTCCCTTCCAATGTTTGTTTGCCAGGATATTGGCACCTACCATGTATATATTCTTCGCCTCCGCGCTCCCTGTCATCGCCTTCGGAGAGCAGCTCAGCAACGAAACAAGTAAGAGAAATTTTAACATGGTCTTAGCCGTCTATACTTTCTCATCGTGCATTTGTTTTCGATCAGCTTTCAGTTTATTGAAAATAAAAAAAATGGGAATCCATTGACAACAGTTTTGTTCTGCATACAGAATTAAATTTGATTTAGTTTGTTTGGATTTTTTAAGCCACACACAATTTGTTTGAATCATCCATCCATATAGCATATTTAGTTTGTTTTTCTAATACGCTAGAATCTTTTGAATACGTCAGCTCTTTTTACTACGGGGAGTACATGATTCATAGAATGTTTCATCACCAGATATTACGTAGAATTCATTAATGTAATCCCCTTTTTTGCAAATAATAATATTAATTAATTTAATCCCCTTGATTTGGTCGATAAAGTGTATGGTTGTTTACAAAAGACAATAATGTGCATTAGTAGTTCCCTTTTATGCCACAATGCATTAATCGAAGGATACAATTTAATCTTTTGCACAATAAAAACATCAACAATCAAAGGCCAAGATTCACTATACAATTCTTACCACTCTAGGGGTAAAAAGGACCATTGTAAAACTACCCAACAAGTAAATGCTTGACCTCTTAATTACCACATTCTACTACACATGGGGAAGTTTGAATTTTCACTCAATCTCCAAAGCTAAGATGTGATCTATTTCAGATGGTATTCTCAGCACTGTTGAAACTTTGGCATCTACTGCGATATGCGGGATAATACATGCGATTCTTGGAGGGCAGCCGATGATGATCGTTGGAGTCGCAGAACCTACTATTATCATGTATACGTATCTCTACAACTTTGCCAAGAAGCAGCCGGGTCTGGGAGAACGGCTATATTTGGCTTGGGCTGGATGGTGCGTAGTATATATATGTACCAGAATAGATTCCACCACATGATGTGGATAGCTTTGATATTGCAAACGTAAATGCATGCTCTCTCTTGACGTGCAGGGTCTGCATTTGGACTGCTATCATGTTGTTTCTCTTGGCAATGTTCAATGCTTCCAGTGTTATAAGCAGATTCACGAGGGTTGCAGGAGAACTTTTTGGGATGTTGATCACCGTTCTCTTCCTGCAAGAAGCTATCAAGGTATGCTATCATGTCAAGCAAATTAAACCCAGTTTTTTTCACCGTGTGCGGAGCATGCTTAATACGGGCACTAACCATATATTGTAGGGAATCGTGAGTGAGTTTAGTATGCCGAAAGATGCTGAGATCTCTGATCGCAGTTCCCCGATCTACCAGTTCCAGTGGATATATATCAATGGCCTACTCGGAGTTATCTTCTCAGTTGGCTTGCTATACAGTGCACTCAAGACTAGGCGCGCACGATCATGGCTGTATGGCATAGGTTGGGCACTCCTTTACTTCATTTATCTTGTTGCGTCTATTTAGTTAGTCGATTATGGTCTCATTTGAGTTGCCATTTGCAGGATGGCTTAGGAGCTTCATTGCCGATTATGGTGTCCCGCTTATGGTGATCGTGTGGACGGCATTTTCGTACGCGCTACCGAGCGGTGTCCCTTCAGGAGTGCCTAGGAGGCTCTTCAGTCCACTTCCTTGGGAGTCAAGTTCATTGGGGCATTGGACCGTAGCAAAGGTATCAAGTCAAATTACTTGTAGTTCTAGATGTGTAGATACTATTCATTGTCTTGTTAGTCCATTTTTTTTGGTAGATTGTTAGTCCAAATTTAGTAAAGCTTATATTACATGCCATGGTTCTGAATGTTTTCTTTTTCTGGGGTTTACTTTCAGGATTTATTTTCTGTCCCTCCGGCATATATACTTGCAGCCATCGTGCCTGCTTTGATGGTTGCAGGACTTTACTTCTTTGATCATAGTGTAGCTTCACAGTTGGCTCAGCAACAGGAGTTCAATTTGAAGAAACCTTCCGCCTACCATTACGACATTTTGGTACTTGGATTCATGGTACGTGGTGTCTAATTCATTCCATGTACAGACTCTTCTTCTGTGAGCCTTTTCACGGTTTTGTATTATTATTTTTTTTGAAACAAGGCAAAAGACTTGCCATTTTCATTGATTAAGAAGAGGTTTCAGAACAGACGTCGCCAAGCGGCGGGAAAACAAAACAATTACTCTCGCGGCATTACATTACGCAAATGATTAGCGCCCGCAGTGGCCCAAATAGAAACTTCCTCTTTGATGCGTCGCATGACAGTCGCCACCGGCGCCGCTTTGTTCCTGAAGACACGAGCATTCCTTTCATTCCAGATCTCCCATCCCACAAGCAGTAACAGAGAAGACAGGGCCTTCGTCGGGTGTGCGTTATCAGAGAGGACCACATCCCACCAAGATTTCACCGAATCAAACAGGAGCCACGGGGCCGTGGGGATAGCAAGCCCAAGCCATGAGAAGACCGTGTTCCAAATCCGAACAGAGAAGCGGCACTTGAAGAGCAGGTGTGCTGCAGATTCTTGCACGTGACTGCAGAGTGGGCATTTGTCGCAATTTGGCCATCCTCTCCTCTGAAGCCTATCAGCCGTCCAAACTCTGTTTTGGATAACAAGCCAGGCGAAAAATTTGCATTTGGGGGGAGCCCACGCCTTCCAGACCGTAGCAGCCAAACTTGAGTGCGGGAGGTCATGAAACTGCGCCAAGTAAGCAGACTTTGCTGAGTACTGCCCGTCATTGGTTGACTTCCACACGATAGAGTCCTGGACACCCGGCTGAATGGTCACGGTCGCTAGCTTCTCCCAAAGGACCAAGAATTGTTGAAGATGTTCTAGAGTGAGGCCAGTGTCAATATTGATTTGCTCTATCCAGTGCCCATCCCTTAAGGCCATGGCGACCGTAGCACCTTTCTTGCGTGAAATATCAAAAATCTTTGGCGCAATGTCTTTGGGCCGAACGCCCTGAAGCCAAGAAGATTCCCAGAAGGAAGCCTTCTGTCCATCGCCGATCATGACCTCAGTCAAGTCCGCGAAAAGGTCACGGTCAGATGCCGTGCAAGGCGTCCCCAATCCACACCACGCACGGGGTGGGTCCTCCCACTCAAGCCATAGCCACCTCAACCGGAGGGCGGCGGCAAACTTGCGAAGGTGCAAAATGCCAAGGCCCCCATATTCCTTTGGCTTGCAGACGTGCTCCCAGTTAATCTTGCACTTGCCACCACTAACCGTGTCCGATCCTGCCCAGAGATAGGCACGCCGCAACTTGTCAATCGCTTTGAGAACCTCCACCGGGATGTCGAGCGGCGTGATGTGATAAATGGCCACCGCCGTAAGGACTGCCTTCACCAAGGTCATACGACCCGCAATAGCAACGTGCCTTCCTTTCCAAGGCGCCAATTTGCCCGCAGCCTTGTCTTCCAGTAGCTGGAGATGTACCCTCCTTAATCTTTTGACCGCGAGGGGGAGCCCAAGGTAGCGGATCGGGAAGGAGGAGCGACAAGCCGGGAATGACTGGAGAACATCATCTAGGTCCACATTGGCACATCTGATGGGGGCCACGGTACTCTTAGCGCAGTTTGTGGAGAGGCCAGTAGATTCACCAAAGGAGGAAAGCATGCTGGTAAGGTATTGGACGTCCTCCTTAATGGGGGCATAGAAAATGGCGGCGTCGTCAGCATAGAGCGAGGCACGAATTCTCCCCGTTTGTCTCCCGGGCAAGGGGTGTAGCTTTCCTTGGGCTGTGGCTTTGCTGAGGATATGATGTAGTGGGTCTATGGCAAGCACGAAAAGGAGCGGTGAAAGCGGATCCCCCTGTCTGAGACCCTGACCGTGCTTGATTGGGTCACCAGCAATACCATTTAGCAACACTCTCGAGGACGCAGAGGAAATAAGTGCCGAGACCCAGTCACGAAAGCGGGTAGGAAAGCCATGATGGTTTAACACCTCCATCAAGTAGTCCCATCTCACCGAGTCGAAAGCCTTCTTGATGTCTAATTTGAACAGAAGCATAGGCTTTTTCGTGCGGTGAAACTTTCTGGACAGATTCCGGACATACATAAAGTTGTCGTGAATACTTCTTTTTTTTATGAAGGCACTTTGCGCAGTGGAGACGATGGCATTCATATGAGGGGCCAGTCTAGTGGCAAGAATTTTGGCAATGAGCTTGGCCACGGCATGAATCAGGCTAATGGGTCTGAAGTCAGAGATGTCCTCGGCACCATCCTTCTTGGGAATGAGGGCGATATTCGCCGAGTTGAGCTAGTGCAGATTTCCGGCATTTAGGTTGGAGAAGCTGCTGATCACAAGCATGATATCATCCTTAATAATATTCCAACAACTCTTGAAGAATTTTCCGGTGAATCCATCCGGGCCCGGCGCTTTGTCAGAAGGAAGAGAAAAGACAGCAGCTCTGACTTCTTCTTCCGAAATGGGATCACCAAGCGCGGAAAGGTCCAGATCAGTAGGTGGGATGGATGCCCAGTTAATGGTCTTCGAACGTGGAGCGCCCTTTTTCATAATCGCATTGAAATGAGAGTGGACAATAGATTTCTTGTGGTCATGATCCGTAACCCAACCCTGGCCATGCTTTAGGCGGTGAATAAGGTTTTTCCTCCTCCGTCCATTGACTCTAAGGTGGAAATAGCGGGTATTCGCGTCTCCCTCTTTTATGTTGGTGATCCTCGAGGTTTGCCTTTTTCGTGCACGCTCCATCACCGCAAGGCCCACCACCTTTTTCTTGAGTCGTTTCCGAAGATCCGACTCCGCTGGACTAAGAGCTCGAAGGTCCTGGGCCTCATCAAGTCTTAGGATGACCTCCAGAGCCATATGCAGTTGGACTTTGGCATTAGAGAAAAGGTTTTTTCTCCAGGAGCGAAGCTTCAGGCTTGTCTTTTTTAGCTTGTGGAACAGTCTTTGATACGGCTCAGTGTGTGCGGAGGTCTCGTTCCAAGCCTCTTGGACGACCTGCTGGAAGCCCGGCATGTTGGTCCAAAAGTTTTCAAATCTGAAAGTCCGCGGCCGCCGAGGTCCATCTTCATTGGCGAGGAGCAGAGGGCAGTGATCCGAAAGAGAGGACGACAAGGCATGAAGGATGTGTTTATCGAAAGCGATATCCCATTCCTCATTGCAGAAGAACCCATCCAGTTTGGACATTGTCAGGTTGCTTTGTTCATTACTCCAGGTGAATTTTCTATTCTGGATGTGGATTTCCTTAAGCTCGCAGAAATTGAGGGTGTTTCGGAATCGCACAATTCGGCCACGGTTAGCATTTGGACGATTCTTATCTCTAGCCCTGTAGATTTGGTTAAAATCGCCCGTGACGAGCCACCTCACATTATTTGCTGGCTTTTGGTCCTTCATTTCCTGGAAGAATGCATCTTTTAAGTTGTTTCTAGTTGGGCCGTAGACGGTGGTTAGCTTGAAAGAAACATTGGAGCTGATGATAGTGACAGTGGCCGAGAGGGTGTAGTCGCCATATTGGACGCATTCAACGCGGACATGGTCTTCGTGCCAGAGAAGTAGGATTCCACCCCGCGTTCCAACAGCAGGGCGCTGAGCAAAGCCTTTCAATCTATATCCACCGAGAAAAGCAGCAGTGTAGGCATCTACATCTTCAAGTTTTGATTCCTGGAGGCAAGCCAAGTGACATGTTGAAGCTGCAATGGTGGCATTGACGGTGGTTCTTCTATTGGGGCAGTTCAGACCGCGTACATTCCAGTTAAGGACACTTAAATTAAGACTAGCCATTGAGTAAGCTAGACAACATCAGGTGATCCATAGTGTCGTTCAACACATAGCACAAATAGCCTTGCCAGGGCACATTGGGGTGGTAGCCAGCAATAGCAGCTACAAACAGGCCTATCACGGTTTTGTAACCATGTATGTCAATGAAAAGTGGAATAACCAATTTTTAATCCTCGCATGGTACATAAGAATGTGGATTAGTGAGGAGTGGCAATAAGAGGCCTGCATAGCACATTTAACCCGTCCATGATAGAAAAATCACTCTCCAAGCTCCAAATTCTGATTTACCATGTGATGTTCCTTTTCTCATAGTATGTGAATGGTGCAGGTCCTACTGTGTGGATTAATTGGCATTCCTCCAGCAAACGGAGTACTTCCTCAGTCCCCCATGCATACAAGAAGCCTTGCTGTCCTCAAGGGGCAGGTTAGTGAAATTCAGACTGAGTTGCATCACATGCTACGGTAGTCAGCATTGCTCATCCCTTTTTCTCTTTTTCGTTCAATTTAGCTAATGCGCAAAAGGATGCTTCGAACTGCCAAAGAGGGCATGTCGAACCGTGCAAGCAGTTTGGAAATCTATGGCAAGATGCATGAAGTGTTCATCGAAATGGATAATAAACAGGATGTGAGTTTCTCTATCTTTGTTATCTTACTATCTAATTTTCCCTTCATGTCATGCACAACACGTCAAGTATTTTCTTAGCAAATGCTATTGCACCAGTTGCCAAAATGACATTAAGGTAAAGTCATGTAGTTGCTTCTGCATCCTTCTTTTTTGATAGCATGATATGTGTGATGTTTCCATGCATTAGTTTCATTCCATAAAGTTTGTGCGCTAATATTTCTATTAGTTTTATAATAATATTAGAAAGTAATCTTCATATCGCTAAAAAAAATCTGGCATGCAGGCTGATTCTGTTGACAAGGACTTGAAGAGCTTGAAGGATGCTGTGCTGCGTGAGGGCGACGAGGATGGAAAATTGGCTGGAGAATTTGATCCAAGAAAACATATCGAAGCACATTTGCCTGTTCGTGTGAACGAACAGAGACTAAGCAACCTGCTACAATCCTTGCTGGTTGGTGGATGCATTGGAGCTATGTCAGTTATCAAGATGATACCGACTTCGGTCCTCTGGGGTTACTTTGCCTACATGGCCATTGATAGCCTGCCAGGGAACCAGTTTTGGGAAAGGATACAACTTTTGTTCGTTGGAGCAAGCCGGCGCTACAAGTAATGTCTATTAATTCGGCATCTGTTCGTCTAATCTGAACACATGAACACTTCCTTTTGTATTACACCATTTTGTTAAGATTCGGCGATAATATAACAGATTGCACTAACCGGCGCTATTGTAACCATTGCAGGGTTTTGGAAGGTCCACATGCGTCTTTTGTGGAGTCAGTGTCTTCGAGAACAATATATGTCTTCACGATCTTCCAGATTGTGTATTTCTTGATATGCTTCGGCACAACATGGATACCGATAGCCGGGATCCTCTTCCCGCTTCCTTTCTTCGTCATGATTCTCATCAGGCAGTACCTACTCCCCAAGTTTTTTGAGCCCAATGACCTGCGGGAACTGGACGCAGCTGAGTACGAAGAACTTGAAGGGGTCCAACATGAACACACACTGGTATATATAACTTCAGCTTGTGCTCCCCGATAAGTTTATTTTTGTTTCATTATCTGGAGTCTGGAGTAGCATGAAGTGTCTGTCGTCCTTTATTAATCTGAAAGTTTGGTTCCTCGTGCAGGAGGAAGATGACTCGATTTCAGGAAGTTGTGACAGCAGGATTGATGCTGAAATGTTGGATGAACTTACAACACACCGTGGGGAGTTGAAGCACAGGGTTGTAAGCCATCGTGAAGAAAGGCACCTTCAGGTCCATTCAAATGCCGTTCAGCCAAGCGTCTGAAGATAGAACAATGGCCCGAGGACCGACCGAGGATTTTGCCAATGATTCTATCAGAAATGAGGAGGGAAATCCTCAGGCAGCCGTTCTTTGCCGACTACACTATCACCGTTCGCTGATAATATGCATGGTACTGTAGTATAGCATTTTTCATAAGACGGGCAATTTAGCAGTGAGAGCAGCAGACTGAATGAATAGCAATTGTAAAAGATTAGCTGATTTGGTATTGCCGGAAAATTGTGGCTCTGTGATCTGTTGTTGCCTGTGTGCCAGGTTAAAAGTATTGCTTGACTGTACTTTGGTGTACATGTGCTTAATGAAATGAGGTGCAGATTAACAACAGAATGGCTTCAATTTTAATCGACATGCCACATCATCCAAACAAATGTTACTACGGTTTACTGCTGTTTCCGGTCTTGGTCAGGCTGCCCATGGCCCGGGCCTTCTCCCGGAGAGCAAACTTCTGCGCTTTCCCCATCGAGGTCTTGGGCAGATCCTCGAACACCACCTGTCACAAATATTTTCTCCTCTCTTACCTCGGGTTCGACGCGTTCGCGCAAGTTAGATCGTAAGAATCTCGTGCACTCACATCTATAATACGCAGTAGCCAGTAACTCCTACGTGTCTGAGTATTCGTCCGTTACCAGCTATAATACGCGCTTGCGAGATGTACGCGGGTTTAAAGCACAATTATGAGCATCTAACTCCTACGTGTCTGAGTATTTGTCCTCAAGTCAGATAGAATGTAGAGGACAACACTAGACAAACACGTACACAGTACACTAGACAAATCTAATAGATCCACCACAGTATAGTACACTACCCAAATCTCATACAGTAGCTCCAGGTGAGTTGCAACAGAACTCATGACAGACGAAAAGTACTACAGTACACTACCCAAATCTCATACAGTAGCTCCAGGTGAGTTGCAACAGAACTCATGACAGACGTAGCTCAGAGTGGCTCACAGAATAGTAGTGGATCAGGGTAGAAGGTTGTGCAACATGATGAAAAGTGTGCACCACATCGTAACAGCGTTGACGTAAGCTACAAAGCAGCTAAACGCCAGCTGGAGCGGAGTGAAGCTGCGTCGAGTTGGAGAGGTCTTGTACGTGTGAACTGCCAGTCATCCCATGGCCCGGGCCTTCTCCCGGAGAACGAACTTCTGCGTCTTCCCCGTCAAAGTCTTGGGTAGATCCTCGAACACCACCGTCTTGGGCGCCATGTAGTGCGGCAGCCTCTCCCGGCAGAAGCCGATGATCTCTGCTTCCGTGGCGCTGGCGCCATCCTTCAGTTTCACGAACGCGCATGGCGTCTCCCCCCAGTGGTCGTCGGGCCTCACCACGACCGCCGCCTCCAGCACCGCCGGGTGGCTGAAGATCACCGACTCCACCTCGATCGAGCTGATGTTCTCGCTATACCTGGGCATAAAAAACCCGGCCCGGCCCGAAAAAGCCCGACCGGCCCGGCCCGACCTTGCCCATGGGCCGGGCTCGGGCCTAGATTTTGAGCCCGTTGGCCAGGCCGGGCCGGGGCCGGGCCCGTCAGAATTGCGTTTTATTGAAGGGGCCCGGCCCGAGGCCCGAGGCCCGGCGGGCTTTTATGCATTCGGGCCGGGCTTGGGCCTATTTTTAAGGCCCGACGGCCGGGCCGGGCCGGGCCCGGGCCTGAGTTTTCATCTTCGGGCTTGGTCAGGCCCGGCCCGGCCCATGGCCAGGTATAGTTCTCGCCGCCCTATATGATGATGTCCGTGGCCCGGTCCTTGAGCTGGATGTACCCGTCCAGGTGCCGCACGGCGAGGTCGCCGGTGTGCAGCCACCCTCCGGCCATGGACTCCATGGTGGCATCGATGTCCCTGTAGTACCCGCTCATGACGGTGTTGCCGCGGAAAATCACCTCGCCCACCGCCTCGCCGTCGCGCGGCACGCTCTCCATGGTCGTCGGGTCCTTGACGTCCACGTCCTGCATCGCGACGTGATGGAACCCCTACCGCGCCTTGAGCCACGCGCGCTTCTCAACTGGCAGCGCGTCCCACTCCGGCATCCACGTGCACACGGTGGCGGGGCCATACCCGTACGTCTCCGTGAGGCCGAAGATGTGGTACACCGCGAGGCCGAGCTCCTCCATCCCGGCCAGCACGCGGGGCGGCGGCGACGCGCCGCCCGTCATGACGCGCACCGGCCCCGGCAGCGACCTCTGGTCCGCGGCCGGCGTGTTGACGATCATGTTGAGTACCGTCGGCACGCCGCCCATGTGCGTCACCCCATGCCGCGTGATGCTGTCGAAGATGATGCCGGTGGTGAAGTGGCGAAGGCAGATGTTGGTGCCGCCCTGCATGGCCACGCCCCACGGCAGGTGCCAGCCGTTGCAGTGGAACATGGGCACCGTCCATAGGTACGTCGGCATCGGGGTGATGTCGTAGGCCATGACTATGTCGATGGTGTTGAGGTAGGCACCGTGGTGGTTGTACACCACGCTGATAACCTACAAGTATAGGGAATCGCAACAGTTTTCGAGGGTAGAGTATTCAACCCAAATTTATAGATTCGACACAAGGGGAGCCAAAGAATACTTGGGAGTATTAGCAGTTGAGTTGTCAATTCAACCACACCTGGAGATTGAATATCTGCAGCAGAGTGATCAGTAGCACAGTAGTATGATAGTTTTGATAGCAGTAGCATCAGTAACGGTAATGGTAACAGTGAGAGCAATAGTTTTGTAGCAGTTGGAACAGTAGTAGCAGAAGTAGTAACTTAGCAAGAACAATAAGTGGAAAACTCGTAGGCACTGGATCGGTGAACTCGTTGGATGATATTCATCATATAACAATCATAACCTAGTGCAACACAGAACTAGCTCCGATTCATAAATATAATGTAGGCATCTATTCCGTAAATAGTCATACGTGCTTATGGAAAAGAACTTGCATGACATCTTTTGTCCTACCCTCCCGTGGCAGCGGGGTCCGTAAGGAAACTAAGGGATATTAAGGCCTCCTTTTAATAGAGAACCGGAACAAAGCATTAACACATAGTGAATACATGAACTCCTCAAACTACGGTCATCACCGTGAAGTATCCCAAATATTGTCACCATGGGGTTGACGGATCATGACACATAATAGGTGCATATGACTAGGCAAGATCGGATCAAGAACATAGATATAATGGTGATAACATAAACGGTTCAGATCTGAAATCATGGCACTCAGGTCCTAATGACAAGTATTAGGCATAGCAAAGTCATAGCAACATCAATCTCAGAACATAGTGGATACTAGGGATCAAGCCCTAACAAAACTAACTCGATTATATGATGAATCTCATCCAACTCCTCACCGACCAGCAAGCCTACGAAGGAATTACTAACTCCCGGTGGGGAGCATCATGAAATTTGCGATGGAGAAGGGTTGGTGATGACGAAGACCGAAGATTCCCTCTCCGGAGCCCCAAATGGGCTCTAGATCTGGCCTCCCGATGAAGAACAGGGGTGGCGGCGGCTCCGTATCGTAAAACGCGATGAAATTTTCTCCTTGATTTTTTTCTCCAAAAATAGGAATTTATAGTGCTGGAATTAGGGTCAGTGGGGCCCCGAGGTGGGCACAACCCACCAGGGCGCGCCTGGGGGGGCTGGCGCGCCCTAGTGTATCTTGCCCAGCTAGGGGCCCCCCTCCGGTGGTTCTTGGCTCCAGTATTTTTTATTTATTCCAAAATAAATCTCCAAAAAGTTTCGTCCATTTCCGGGAAATTTTATTTCTGCACAAAAAACAACACCATGGTAGTTCTGTTGAAAACAGCGTCAGTCCGGGTTAGTTTCATTCAAATCATGCAAATTAGAGTCCAAAACAAGGGCAAAAGTGTGAGGAAAAGTAGATACGACGGAGACGTATCAACTCCCCCAAGCTTAACCCATTGCTTGTCCTCAAGCAATTCAGTTGACAAACTGAAAGTGATAAAGAAAAACTTTTATGAACTCTTTTGTTCTTGTTTACATATATATGCTCAAGTATCACCCAGGTTTTCAGCAAAGATTATGACTAACCATGCCAACAATAACTCTTAGAAATTATATTAACTCATATCAATAACATAAGCAACTAGCGAGCAATAATAAGATATCTCAAATGCCAACACTTTGTCAAAACAATCATGATACAATATGATAATAATGGTATCTCGCTAGGCCTTTCTGAGACTACAAAACATAAATGTAGAGCACTTCCAAAGTTCAAGCAATGACTAAACATTGTAATTCATGGTAGAAAAGATCCAGTCATGTTGTACCCAACATCAACTATACACAATGCATGAGGATGACAATAGTGCACTCAGGTCTGGCGCTTATTTGAGAAGGGGATGACTCAACATAAAAGTAAATAGATAGTCCCTTCGCAGAGGGAAGCATGGATTTGCAGAGGTGCCAGAGCTCAAGGTTTTAAACAGAGATAGATATAATTTTGGGAGGTACACCCTTCCTGTCAACGTTACGACCAAGAGTTATCAATATCTTCCATGCTAAACAAATTAGCGGCGGTTCCCAAGTGGTAAAAGTAAAGGTTTACTCCCCCTCTAGCAACAATCACACTCCACGGCTAGCCGCATCCACGGGTACCGTCCAAACTAACAACATTCCTGGGGGAGTTTTGTTTAATTATTATTTTTTTTATTTTTGAATTCGGGACTAGGAATCCCTATTACCGCCCCTCTCGTGTAAGGACGAGTGAATAAACACTCATCATGAGAATAACACGCTTAGCATGGAAGATACTGTCCACCCCCTGTCGCTCCATGAGCAGTCCAGGCACACAAAACAGATGTTCATTTGAATTTTTAGAGATGGCACATGCAAATTTACTTTGGAACGGCAGGGTAATACCGCATATAGGTAGATATAGTGGAATCATCTGGAATAACTTTGGTTTAAGGATTTTGATGCACAAGCAGTATTCCCGCTTAGTACAGGCGAAGGCTAGCAAATAGATTGAGAAGCGGCCAGCTAGAGAACGAAAACGGTCATGAACATGCATTACATATAATAAACATTGACTACTAGCATGAGTAGGATGGACACCATGAACATAAATATCATGAAGGCTATGTTGGTTTTGATTCAACTACATGCATGAACATGTGCCAAGTCAAGCCACTTGAAACATTCAGAGGAGGATACCATATCATCATACCGCATCACAACCATTTTAATGCATGTTGACGTCCAAGATAAATTATTATCCACTCCTAGCTACTTAGGCATGGCATGAACAACTATAATCTCTAATGGTCATTGCAAACATGTTTGATCATAGTATGCTGAATCAAGGATACTAGGTTAAACATATTTATAAAAACAAAAACAGGTTGAGTTCATACCTGCTTTTCTCTGCCACAGTCACTTCATCAAATATCGTCATTATTGCCTTTCACTTGCATGACCGAATGATAAGAAAATAATAATAGTGCAAGAGTGATGTGGACTAAGCTGGAATCTACAACATTTTATTCAAGAGGAGAAGACAAGGTAAAATGGGCTCTTTGTTAGATTAACAATGATGCATAAGAGCCACTCAACATTTTCATCGTGGTCTTCTCCTTGATACGACTCAAACAAAAAGAAAAGAATTTCAGAGAAACACACTGAAATATTTTTGGAGTTTTTGTTTTTTTCTTGAAGGAAGCTAATTAAAGAGGGGAAAACAAAAACGAGAAAAACTATTTACACGGGAAAGCTCCCAACAAGTAAAGGAAGAAATGTGAAATTTTTTTGGGTTTTCTTTTAATACTACAATTAAACTAAGCTAGAAAGAAAAACCGAAAAGACGTAGGAAATATTTTTGGATTTTCTTAAAGTTTTTCCAACACATAAGAAGAAAGCGAGAAAACAAATCTAGCATGGATAATACAAAGAAAAAGTTTGAACACCGATAACTCGAATGAAATGTGTGAACATGAATGTAATGTCGGTGGAAATACGTACTCCCCAAGCTTAGGCTTTTAGCCTAGCTTGGTAATCACCATCCGCATGGATAATAGTCTGAGCGATAGCTCACTGAGGCCCTTGGTGCAAACTCCTCGGCCCACCTGGCAGCTTCGACCTCCGCAATGTACGCATGGGCCTGATACGTCTCCAACGTATCTATAATTTTTTATTGTTCCATGCTACTATATTATATGTTTTGGATGTTTTATATGCATTAATATGCTATTTTATATTATTTTTTGGACTAACCTATTAACCTAGAGCCCAATGCCAGTTTCTGTTTTTCCCTGTTTTTGAGTTTTACAGAAAAGGAATATTAAACGGAGTCCAAACGGAATAAAACTTTCGCGATGATTTTTCTTGGACCAGAAGACATCTACCAGACCTGGAGAGGAGGGCAGGAAACCTGGCAGCAGACGACAAGCCGCCAGGGCGCGCCCTAGGGGGGGCGCCCCTGGCTTGTGGGCCCCCTGAAGGCCTTCTAACCCTAACTCTTCGCCTATATATTCCCATATATTCCCAAACCATCAGAGGGAGCCACAAAAATACTTTTCCGCCGCCGCAACCTTCTGTTCCCGTGAGATCCCATCTTGGGGCCTTTTCCGGTAATCTGCCGGAGGGGGATTCGATCACGGAGGGCTTCTACATCAACTCCATTGCTCCTCCGATGAAGCGTGAGTAGTCTACCTCAGACCTACGGGTCCATAGCTAGTAGCTAGATGGCTTTTTCTCTCTCTCCGATCCTCAATACCATGTTCTCCTCGATGTTCTTGGAGATCTATCCGATGTAATCTTCTTTTGCGGTGTGTTTGTCGAGATCCGATGAATTGTGGATTTATGATCAGATTATCTATGAATATTATTTGAATCTTCTCTGAATTCTTATATGCATGATTTCATATCTTTGTATTTCTCTTAGAGTTATTGGTTTGGTTTGGCCAACTAGATCGGTAGTTCTTGCAATGGGAGAGGTGCTTAGTTTTGGGTTCAATCTTGCGGTGTCCTCACCCAGTGACAAAGTAGGGGTAGCGAGGCTCGTATTTGTATTGTTGCCATCAAGGATAAAAAGGTGGGGGTTTCATCATATTGCTTGAGTTTATCCCTCTACATCATGTCATCTTACTTAAGGCGTTACTCTGTTCTTTATGAACTTAATACTCTAGATGCAGGCAGGAGTCGGTCGATGTGTGGAGTAATAGTAGTAGATGCAGAATCGTTTCGGTCTACTTGACACGGACGTGATGCCTATATGCATAATCATTGCCTTGGATATCGTCATAACTTTGCGCTTTTCTATCAATTGCTCGACAGTAATTTGTTCACCCACTGTATTATTTTCCTTCAAGAGAGAAGCCTCTAGTGAAACCTATGGCCCCCGGGTCTATTTTCCATTATATATTTTCAGATCTATAAACCAAAAATACCAAAAATACCTTGCTGCAATTTTATTTACTTTTATTTAGTTTTAATTTTAGTAATCTTTTATATCTATCTCTATCAGATATCATCCTTGCAAGTGACCGTGAAGGGATTGACAACCCCTTTATAGCGTTGGGTGCAAGTGTTTGATTGTTTGTGCAGGTGCATAGATTGGGGCCTTGCTTGTACCTCCTACTGGATTGATACCTTGGTTCTCAAAACTGAGGGAAATACTTATCTCTACTTTGCTGCATCACCCTTTCCTCTTCAAGGGAAAAACCAACGCAATCTCAAGAAGTAGCAGGAAGAATTTCTGGCGCCGTTGCCGGGGAGGATACATAGCAAGTCAAGACAAGAACTCTCCCGTCAACTTGCCAATTTCTGGCGCCGTTGCCGGGGAGGATACATAGCAAGTCAAGACAAGAACTCTCTCGTCAACTTGCCAATTTCTGGCGCCGTTGCCGGGGAGGTCTACGTCAAGCCTACCAAGTACCCATCATAAACTCATCTCTTGCATTTACATTATTTGCCATTTGCCTCTCGTTTTCCTCTCCCCCACTTCTAAAACGATTTTTAGAAAAAAACCAAAAATATTTGCCTTTTTATTCACCCTTCTTCCGTTCGTCTTTTCGTTTGCTTTTTGTTTGCTTGTGTGCTAGATTGCTTGCTTTGTCACGATGACTCAAGAGAATACCAAGTTGTGTGACTTCTCCAATACTAATAATAATGACTTTATTAGTACTCTGATTGCTCCCGCCACTAGTGCGGAATCTTATGAAATTAATGCCACTTTGCTGAATCTTGCTATGAAAGAACAATTTTCCGGCCTTCCTAGTGAAGATGCCGCATCCCATCTAAATACTTTTGTTGAATTGTGTGATATGCAAAAGAAGAAAGATGTGGATAATGACATTGTTAAATTGAAGCTATTTCCGTTCTCACTACGAGATCGTGCTAAAACTTGGTTTACATCTTTGCCTAAAAATAGTATTGATTCATGGAATAAGTGTAAAGATGCTTTTATTTCCAAGTACTTTCCGCTCGCTAAGATCATCTCCCTTAGGAACGATATAATGAATTTTAAGCAACTTGATCATGAGCTTGTTGCACAATCATGGGAGAGGATGAAATTAATGATTAGAAATTGTCCCGCGCATGGTTTGAGTTTATGGATGATTATACAAAAAATTTATGCGGGATTGAATTTTGCATCTCGTGAAAATAATGATGAAGATCTTAAAGTGATTGATGTGACTCCTATTGAATCTTTGTTTTATAATATAAATCTTGATAAAGATGGGACTGGAGATAAGTCAACTTTAATTAGAAGGCGTCCTAATGATTCGGAGTTTATAGATCTTGATGCAAAAATTAATAAAAGAAGGTTGAAGAGGTCAAAACTTTAAGTAGCAATGAACCCACTCCTTTGGATTTCAAGGATTTTAATTATGATAATTGTTCTTTGACAGATTGTATTTCCTTGTTGCAATCCATGTTGAATTCTCCTCATGCTTATAATCAAAATAACGCTTTTACTAAACATATCGTTGATGCTATGATGAAATCCTTTGAAGAAAACTTGAGTTGGAAGTTTCTATACCTAGAAAGCTTTATGATGAGTGGGAACCTACTATTAATATTAAAATTAAAGATTATGAGTGCCATGCTTTGTGTGATTTGGGTGCTAGCGTTTCCACTATTCCGAAAACTTTATGTGATGTGCTAGGTTTCCGTGAATTTGATGATTGCTCTTTAAATTTGCATCTTGTGGATTCCACTATAAAGAAACCTATGGGAAGGATTAATGATGTTCTTATTGTTGCAAATAGGAATTATGTGCCCGTAGATTTCATTGTTCTTGATATAGATTGCAATCCTACAATACCTATTATTCTTGGTAGACCTTTCCTTAGAACGATTGGTGCAATTATTGATATGAAAGAAGGAAACATTAGATTTCAATTTCCGTTAAGGAAGGGCATGGAACACTTCCAAATAAAGAAAATTAAATTACCATATGAATCTATTATGAGAGCTACTTATGGATTGCATACCAAAGATGATAATACTTAGATCTATTGCGCTATGCCTAGCTAGGGGCGTTAAACAATAGCGCTTGTTGGGAGGCAACCCAATTTTATTTTTATGTTTTTTGTTTTGTTTATGTTCTTGAATAAATTACAAATTATTACCTCTATATTAATTGTGTTTTAGTGTTTTAATTAGTGTTTGTGCCAAGTAAGACCTTTGGGATGGTCTACGGTGATAGTTGATTTCATCTTGCTGAAAAACAGAAATTTTGATGCCCAGTCCAGGAATTTTATAAGTTCACAGAAGCGTCAATTGGATCTGAATTTTTTACACAAGATTGATATACAAATTTCCCATATTGTACTAATGTTTCAGAATTTTTAGAGTTACAGAAGTATTCGAAGTTTACAGATTGCTACAGACTGTTCTGTTTTAGACAGATTCTGTTTTCTTTGTGTTGTTTGCTTATTTTGATGAATCTATGGGTAATATCGGGGGTATGAACCATGGAGAATTTGGAATACAGTAGATATTACACCAATATAAATAAAGAATGAGTTCACAACAGTACCTAAAGTGGTGATTTTATTTTCTTATACTAACGGATCTCACGAGTTTTCTGTTGAGTTTTGTGTTGTGAAGTTTTCAAGTTTTGGGTAAAGATTTGATGGACTATGGAATAAGGAGTGGCAAGAGCCTAAGCTTGGGGATTCCCAAGGCACCCCAAGGTAATATTCAAGGACAACCAAGAGCCTAAGCTTGGGGATGCCCCAGAAGGCATCCCCTCTTTCGTCTTCAATCCATCGGTAAATTTACTTGAGGCTATATTTTTATTCACCACATGATATGTGTTTTGCTTGGAGCGTCTTGTAAGATATGAGTCTTTGCTTTTGAGTTTGCCACAATCATCCTTGCTGTACACACTTTTTGAGAGGGACACGCATGAATCGTGAATTTATTAGAATACTCTATGTGCTTCACTTATATCTTTTGAGCTAGGCAATATGCTCTAGTGCTTCACTTATATCTTTTTAGAGCACGGCGGTGGCTTTATTTTATAGAAATTATTGAACTCTCTTGCTTCACTTATATTATTTTGAGAGTTTCTAAACAGCATGGTAATTTCTTTAGGTTATGAATTTAGTCCTAATATGATTGGCATCCAAGAGAGATATAATAAAAACTTTCATATAAAAGTGCATTGAATACTATGAGAAGTTTGATTCCTTATGATTGTTTTGAGATATAAAGATTGTAATATTAGAGACATGCTAGTGAGTAATTGTGGATTGGTATAAATACTTGTGTTAAAGTTTGTGATTCCCGTAGCATGCACGTATGGTGAACCGTTATGTGACGAAGTCGGAGCATGATTTATTTATTGATTGCCTTCCTTTGTGTGGAGGTCAGGATCACGCGATGGTTAACTCCTACCAACCCTTCCCATAGGAGCATGCGTGTAGTACTTTGTTTTGATGACTAATAGATTTTTGCAATAAGTATGTGATTTCTTTATGACTAATGTTGAGTCCATGGATTATACGCACTCTCACCCTTCCACCTTTGCTAGCCTCTCTAGTACCGCAACTTTCGCCGGTGCATTAAACCCACCTTCCTCAAAATAGCCACCATACCTACCTATTATGGCATTTCCATAGCCATTCCGAGATATATTGCCATGCAACTTCCACCGTTCCGTTTATTATGACACGCACCATCATTGTCATATTGCTTAGCATGATCGTAAGATAGCTAGCATGATGATGTCATTGCTACGCTAGATCATTGCATATCCCGGTACACCGCCGGAGGCATTCATATAGAGTCATATCTTGTTCTAGTATCGAGTTGTAAATTTTGAGTTGTAAGTAAATAAAAGTGTGATGATCATCATTATAGAGCATTGTCCCATGTGAGGAAAGGATGATGGAAACTATGATTCCCCCACAAGTCGGGATGAGTCTCCGGACTTTATGAAAAATAAAAGAGGCCAGAGAAGCCCAAATAAAAAAAGAGGCCAAAGAAGCCCACCAAAAGAAAAAAAGAGAAAATAAAAAAATGAGAGAAAAGAGAGAAAAGAGAGAAGGGGCAATGCTACTATCCTTTTTCCACACTTGTGCTTCAAAGTAGCACCATGATCTTCATGATAGAGAGTCTCCTATATTGACACTTTCATATACTAGTGGGATTTTTTCATTATAGAACTTGGCTTGTATATTCCAATGATGGGCTTCCTCAAATTGCCCTAGGTGTTCATGAGCAAGCGAGTTGGATGCACACCCACTTAGTTTCTTTTTTGAGCTTTCATACACTTATAGCTCTAGTGCATCCGTTGCATGGCAATCCCTACTCACTCACATTGATATCTATTGATGGGCATCTCCATAGCCCGTTGATACGCCTAGTTGGTGTGAGACTATCTCCTTCTTTTGTCTTCTCCACAACCACCATATTCTATTCCACCTATAGTGCTATGTCCATGGCTCACGTTCATGTATTGCGTGAGAGTTGAAAAAGTTTGAAAATACTAAAGTATGAATCAATTGCTTGGATAAAACCGGGGTTGTGCATGATTTAATACTTTGTGTGATGAAGATGGAGCATAGCCAGACTATATGATTTTGTAGGGATAACTTTCTTTGGCCATGTTATTTTTGAGAAGACACGATTGCTTTATTAGTATGCTTGAAGTGTTATTGTTTTTATGTCAACATTAAACTTTTGTTTTGAATCTTATGGATCTGAATATTCATGCCACAATAAAGAAAATTACATGGATAAATATGTTAGGTAGCATTCCACATCAAAAATTTGGTTTTTATCATTTACCTACTCGAGGATGAGCAGGAATTAAGCTTGGGGATGCTTGATACGTCTCCAACGTATCTATAATTTTTGATTGTTCCATGCTATTATATTATCTGTTTTGGATGTTTTATATGCATTAATATGCTATTTTATATTATTTTTGGGACTAACCTATTAACCTAGAGCCCAGTGCCAGTTTCTGTTTCTTCCCTGTTTTTGAGTTTTACAGAAAAGGAATATCAAACGGAGTCCAAACGGAATAAAACTTTCGCGATGATTTTTCTTGGACCAGAAGACATCTACCAGACCTGGAGAGGAGGGCAGGAGACCTGGCAGCAGACGAAAAGCCGCCAGGGCGCGCCCTAGGGGGGCGGGCGCCCCCCTGGCTTGTGGGCCCCCTGGAGGCCTTCTAACCCTAACTCTTCGCCTATATATTCCCATACATTCCCAAACCATCAGAGGGAGCCACAAAAATACTTTTCCGCTGCCGGAAGCCTCTGTTCCCATGAGATCCAATCTTGGAGCCTTTTTCGGTAATCTGCCGGAGGGGGATTCGATCACGGAGGGCATCTACATCAACTCAATTGCCCCTCCGATGATGCGTGAGTAGTTTACCACAGACCTTCGGGTCCATAGCTAGTATATAGATGGCTTCTTCTCTCTCTTTGTTCTTCAATACCATGTTCTTCATGATCTTCATGGAGATCTATCCGATGTAATGCTCTTTTGCGGTGTGTTTGTCGAGATCCGATGAATTGTGGGTTTATGATCGGCTTATCTATGAATATTATTTGAATCTTCTCTGAATTTTTATATGCATGATTTCATATCTTTGCAAGTCTCTTCGAGTTATTGGTTTGGTTTGGCCAACTAGATTGGTAATTCTTGCCATGGGAGAAGTGCTTAGTTTTGGGTTCAATCTTGCGGTGTCCTCACCCAGTGACAAAGTAGGGGTAGCGAGGCACGTCTTTGTATTGTTGCCATCGAGGATAAAAAGATGGGGTTTTCATCATATTGCTTTAGTTTATCCCTCTACATCATGTCATCTTACCTAATGCGTTACTCTGTTCTTCATGAACTTAATACTCTAGATGCAGGCAGGAGTCGGTCGATGTGTGGAGTAATAGTAGTAGATGCAGAATCGTTTCGGTCTACTTGACACGGACGTGATGCCTATATGCATAATCATTGCCTTGGATATCGTCATAATTATTCGCTTTTCTATCAATTGCTCGACAGTAATTTGTTCACCCACCGTATTATTTTCCTTCAAGAGAGAAGCCTCTAGTGAAACCTATGGCCCCCGGGTCTATTTTCCATTATATATTTTCAGATCTATAAACCAAAAATACCTTGCTGCAATTTATTTACTTTTATTTAGTTTTACTTTTAGTAATCTTTTATATCTATCTCTATCAGATCTCATCCTTGCAAGTGACCGTGAAGGGATTGACAACCCCTTTATAGCGTTGGGTGCAAGTGTTTGATTGTTTGTGCAGGTGCATAGATTGGGGCCTTGCTTGTACCTCCTACTGGATTGATACCTTGGTTCTCAAAACTGAGGGAAATACTTATCTCTACTTTGCTGCATCACCCTTTCCTCTTCAAGGGAAAAACCAACGCAAGCTCAAGAAGTAGCAGGGCCTCGCTCTCAAGAACATAGTATCTTCCCTTGCTGTGAAAATCAAAGAGAGCAGGAGCAGGCAAAGTGATAGGCTCAACAGGTTTTTTATTGAATCTCAAGTTATAGGTATAGTTAGTTGCCGTGCCCGTGAGGAACTTATGACGCTTCATGGCCTCAAAGTCTAAATACTGAATAGGTAAGATGGGGTCATTAGGCCAAGGTGATACGTTTAGTCTCTCTGCTACACGGGAGGCATAAATTCCTCCATAAAAATTACCACTAGCAGCATTGTGTTGCAATCTCCGTGCAACAATTGCTCCGAGATTATAACATTTATTTCTAGTTATGGCAGTGTGTATGAGACTCGAATCAGGAGTACATAGTGTGCTACAATCTTGTTTGCCTACAATACATTTGCCATTAAAGAGTGCAAAGTAGTGTATTGATGGGAAATGGATACTTTTAATTCTTCCTTGTGTCACTCCCCTATCTTCACCATAGCAAAGATTAACCAAAAATGACTCGTACTCAGATTTTGTTGGTTCATCAAGGGAATCCCAATATGGAAGTTTGCATGCTTCACTGAACATTTCTAAAGGCATGGTGAAAGAACGGTCATAAAGGTTGAATGAAACTCTAGACTCACGAGGAAAATATTTGAATTTCTTTGTGAATGTTTTCGTGAGTTCGAGATGCTGATGGCACTTATCTGCGATGAAGGGAGCAAGCTCTGTATTGTGGATAAATTGCTCAAATTCCCCCTTAATACCTGCACCTTCCATAAACTCGTCCCACGGCCACAGGCATGATTTGGTGGCGGCATCTCGGATCGAGCTTTCGCTTGGCTCAACATAAGATTGCCGAACTGAGCTTCCACTTGATGAGGCCTCCGAGGATCTCCTCCTTGAAGAACTCCTAAAGAGTTACATTTTTTTTTGCAAAAAATTTCTGAAATATTTTTGAGACACAAAATTTTGTCAACGAAACTTCGTGAAATTGATAGCAACTACTCCTAAGCATGCATTGATGCCATATTAAGCATTCAAACTACTTAGAGCTCTAAGAATTCAACATGCAAGCTCATCTACAATAGCACCAAGAGTAGCTAATTACTCTAAAAATAACCCACTAAATCAAAAAACTAATTGGAGCGATGGAGGAGTCACATACCAAGTAGCAATCCCTCCAAACAGTTTCAGAAACGGAGCTTCGAGCAAAGAGATCGAAATCCGCGGGTTTGAGAACAAGAACACGGGAATGGTGGTTGTGGTGATTTTTTCTGGAGGTAGGGGATGATGTGGGCTAAAGGAATAAGTGAGGGGGCCCACGTGGGGGCCACAACCCACCAGGGCGCGCCTGGGGGTACTGGCGCGCCCTGGTGTCTTGTGGGCACCAGGTGCACCCCTCTCTGGTATTATTTGCACCAGAAATTCAGAAATATTCAGAAAAAAACATATAAAATTTCCAGAACATTCTGAGAACTTTTATTTTTTGGTCATTTTTTTATTGCACGGAGAAAACAGAAAACAGGATAAACATGGCATTTTATTTTATTTGACTAACTAAAACAGAAAATAAAAGGTGGGAGCAGAAGATTGTGCCTACTAGATTCATCGACTTCATACCTCTCAAAAATGATCCATTAATAAGGTTGATCAAGTTTTATTAACAACCACCACTAGTGCAGCCGTGTGCTATACAAACGATTTTTAACCCCTTTCCGTGATGTAGTCTTAAACCGTCGCCTTGCATGTGTGGGCGATACGGGGGGCTATCCACACGATAGGCAAAACCCGTCGGCGATGCCTGCACCTGGTCACACACGATGGACAAAAACATATCGTTTGCGATTGGAAGGACCATCACAAATAGACATTTTGGGGAAGACGTGTGAGATGAGCTTAGCATCCCACACAGGGAATCCCAAGGGTACGTTTCCGTTCGTATTGCCGTTCACACACAATTTTCTGCATCACATCGTTTGTGATAGGTGTGGTCATCACACACGATAGTTATAATTCTGTCATTTGCGTTACGCAAAACATCACTCACGGTGTCTAGAAGAAACTGTTTGGCATTGGGCTGCCCATCACACACACTGGCTATGTGAAAACGTTTGTGATTGGGTGTCCTAAAGCACACAGTTATCGACCAGAATTCGTGTGTGATTTCTCAACGATCCAACACGCCAACTTTCTAGAAACCGTGTGGGTTTGTTCAGATCATCGCCCACGGTGTTGTCTTAGAAACCGTCTGCAATGGGATCCCCAATAATCAGCCTAATTGATCAATTATTTATAATCCATTTAGTAATCAAAATTAACATTTCATATCAACCACCGAATATATTTCTTATTCGTAGTACGGCAACCGGGATTTCATAATTGAATTACATCAGGGTACAACAACATATAGGCATATACTGCCTAGCTACCCAATTGCACAACAAGACAAAGTTTCAAATGCAACATCTAAAACCTAAGTATCATCATAGACGGTAAATAGACTGATGGATCTCATCTAGAAAACTGTTAAAGCCGAAGGCGAATACTGAGCCTTCAATGATGTTGAAGGTCCTGGCAACTTTAGGCCAGTGCCTGTGGATGATTGCCCGCCCATCCTTCGTCCTCTTAAGGAAGACTTCAAGATTATACCGTGGGTGTTGTATGAATACCTTCATCGCCTCTTGAGCATACAGGTGGTTTTAGACATAATCATCGATGAACAGCCTTGAGAAGGACTGAAAACAAACATACGCATAAATATATTTTCTAAAATTTGAAATGGCGCAAATGGAAAAGGACAAGGTGAAAGAGATGGTACCATCCTATAGTTGACTGATGTCTTTTTCATTGTGCAGACAAACATCTTGTTGTTTTTTGTAGCTAGTTTCTTTATCTTAACAATCTTTCTGAATTTCTTGATTTGACTGATATTCAAGGACACCTCATTTCCCCACATGCAAAAAGGGTCGAACAGTGGGTCTAAACCTCTTAGAGCAGGACCTACATGTGCAAGAACAAATTATTAATCAAAACATTCATATTACAATGGTTTCTGAAATTGCACAATAATGTGCTATTAGCCAAACGACTATGGATGTGCAAACCTCGATGGTAAACTTCAGTGTCCCCCATTGTTTCCCCCTACAACATATTTAAGACAAATATTGATCAGGTTACAAGTGATATTTGGCATACTATCACTGAAATATGTTAATGGAAGATAAACACATTGCGGATCTAACAGATTAGATCGAGCCACATTGAAAATCCAGTTATCTAAACCAAGTGTGCTAAGAACTAGGAAATGTAGCAATTCTATATGTTGCACATGTATTTAGTACATCTAAATTCGATTTATTCGTCACATGCATAACAGTACAAAATTGTACCAATAACAATCGTACATCACATTTCAGAATTGAATTAAATAGTTAAATGATCACCACAACAAATGAACGAAATAGTTAACTAAGCACCACATTGCACAATAGAAGATACTAGAAGTTCAGGTTGTAGTAGCATTACATTGGACATTTCACTAGAATTTCTAAATGAAAGGCAGTAGCGGCACACACAACAGCTAAATGAAACGTGCTTAACCAGCGTAGCTAGGTGAACATAGGTCCTTAGTGATAAAGCTAAGAAAAACAAGCTATTCCTCATCGTCGGAGATATCGATGATGATGGGCTCCGTCAACTTGGAAGAGGGCGAGGCCTCCACACCATGGGTGCACCCCTCGTAGTGGTGAGTGGCTTGATCCTGCCCCGGCACAAACATGCCGGCTCTGGAGTTGAGGTAAGCACGTGCACACTGAGAAAACACATCGAAGTCTTCGTCGAACGCACTGGTGGTGCCCTCGAGAAAAGACCACGAGTTGTCGTTTATAGCAGCCAACCGCGTGACAGCGTCAGCGCGCGAGGTATCGACGGTGGCCTCGACGGCGAGGTGCTCCTCCAAGATCTGGGGGTCGGCACGCATGGAAGCCATAGCTGCCTCATCTGCGGGTGCAGCCGCGATTTGCTTCTCCGCGGCCAAATGCTCTTTGAGATCCTGGCTATACTGCATGCACCATGGCTTTTGGCGGCGATTATTTGGAGGATGGGGCAGTGATTTGGGTGGAATGTATCGCACCGGCGGTCGGGCCATGTGGGATGGAGGAGGAGGGGGTGAGGGGGTATTGGGGAGGTGTCGATTACCTGACTAAATGGACAAGGCCGAGCAGCAGGAAGGAGCGTCGCCGGCGAGGAGGTGGCGCTGCAAGCAAGCAATGAAGGTTTGACCTAGGAAAGGTAGAGGAAAAGGGGGAAATGTGGCTTTTGATTGGTACCGGGGGACGAGGGAGGTAGATATTTCCGCGGCAACCCAAAATTTTCATTCGGTGCAGCGAAAAACTGGCGCGGAAAGCACCATCGGAAACAGTCCCTTATTCGGAACCATGTGCGATATCAAAACATCACAAACGAAGCATGTGTTATACACCGTGTGTGATGAACTTGAACATAATTTTTTTTCAGAATAGTTCTCGATATCAACACATCACAAACAAAGCCTGTGATATACCCCGTGTGTGATGAACTTGGACGTGCAAATGTTTGTCTCCAATCTTCGGACGTAAGATTGGGTATTACATTGCACAAGGTTCATTCCAAAAAAGTGTGTGTGATGAACTTCGATTTCATTTTCAATTGGAAGATGGAATGGGGATATGGCGGCAAAAATTTTGTCCGAATTTCCCTGGTTACAGTGGTCATCCACGTCGTCGCATAATTTAACATCAATTGCTAATTTGGGTACTGCACAAAGGAGCCTACACCACAGCCCGCACTTACTTAATCGAGCAATTAAACAGAGCTGGTTGACCTAAACGTTACTGTAACAAAAGACCAGTGCTCTAAACAATGACTAATGTTCCGCCTGACGCTCGCCGATCTCCGCCGCATCCTCCATGACCAGCTCGCGCTCGACGACCTCCAGGGGAAGGGGCTCCATGGCATCCATCGCCACATACTCTGCAAGCATCTCGCCGTCCGCGTCTGCCATCTCTTTGGAAAAGGCCGCCACGAGTTTGGCGTGGGCGGCCACGGTCCGGGCATTGACGGCCTCCATCTTGGCAAGGGAGGCTGCTGACGAATGGACGGCTGCCCGAGCACTCTCGGCGATTGCCAACTCTTCGGACGTAGGTTGCCGACCGTTGTCGGAGAAGGCCGCTGCTATTTGTGCGGTGAACGACACGAGCTGGGCGTGGGCGGCATTGGCATAGGCATGGGCAGCTGCCATCAGGACTACGGCAGCCGCCGAGGAACGGACAGCTGCTGTGCCGTTCTCGCCATTTGCTATCCCGGTCGCGGATGTTGCTGCCGCCATCTCAGATGCAGCAGCTGCGCTTTCGGCGGCCGCAGCCGCCCTGTCGGAGAGTGCGGTCGCGCTCAAGGATGTTGTGAGCGCGTTCATGGATGATGCAGCCGCACTCGGGCCGGAGTGGGTCGCCGAAGTTGCCCTCACGACGCGGATCCACGTCCCCATCTTTCACCGACGACGCTTGAACAGTATAGTGGTCTTGGGGATAAAGTGTGACTGTGTGGTTGACGCGCCGGCGGTGGACTGAAGCTTCCGGCATAAGCCATATATAAGAATTGGCCCAAGATATTTTGATACCACATCACACACGTTTCATGATCAAGAACTGTTTGCGATGTATTTGATTTTCAAACTGCTTTGAGACGAAAAATGAAGTTACATTGGTAATTGAAGGTGTTTGGATGGCAATAACATTAATCTGCAGTGAACTTGCAACTATAGGACTGTGTGTTAAATATGGAATAATTCAGGGTTGTTTAGGCCCTTTAAAACATTTAAAGAGTTTTTTAGACATTTCATGTGCATAGTTCGAATTTGAACTGCAGCTAATTAAGCACATACTAGCTAGAGTGCACCTGAATGGGTTAAAAATCAACTATTTGTCACTGGATACATGTTTTGGTCCCATGCAAGAAATGGAAATTAAACGAATTCAAAACCTCACGGTATTTTGGCTCGGCCATAGACTTTGAGAAGCCGTGTTTTCAAATTCCAGTAAATCCAAATATCGTGATAAATTCATGAAACCTGGCATGGTGTGATGTCATGGCGCATGTGTGTTGTGGTAAAAACAATGCCTAGTTTCGGACAAGTTTTGGCACAAACCTCTTACAAACCGAAGATTCTCACAAGAAGTCATGTGGTTCCGGTAGGGACATTTCACATTTTATGTTCGAAACAACATCCGATGTCGCTTCTCGCCTTGAATTTATTTCTAGTCTCCATAGACTAACGTGAATGTGTGGTGCGAAACAATGGAATCTTACAGAGTTCATTTGGCCTTTTAAGTACATTAATTGAATTTTCTAGGCATTCAATGTGCATATATAATTCAAATTTGAACTACAATCACTGCACGGTCCAACTCATGAAAATATGTCGAAAAACCATATATGTTTCCCTGGCTGCATGTTTAATTAGGTCCCACACAATAAATGGGAATGAATTTCAAACATATCATCATCGTCTTGGCTCGACCGCAAACATCGGAAAACTTAGTTTTTAAATTCATCTAAATGCAAACCTCGACAGAAATTCATGAAATTTGGGCATGGTGCCATCAATTGCCCTGTGTGTGTTTGTTGTGGTAAAAAAATTGCCCAATTTTTGACAAGTTTTGGCACAAAGCCTCTTACAAACCGAAGGTTCTCACAAGAAAGTCATGTGTTCCGATAGGGAAAGTTCACATTTTATGTGTGAAACAACATCCATTGTCTCTTTTGGCCTTGTATTTATTTCTGGAGTCACCATAGAGCAACTTTCTGACAGTCATGCTAAACTGTGGATTTTTTTCCAGGGTTCGTGAGACTTGTTTAACACATTAATTGAGTTTTCTAGTCGTTTAATGTGCATAATTCAACTTTGACCTACAATCACAAGGTCCAACACAAGAAAAATAGGTTGGAAAATATATGCCTTTCCCTGGATGCATGTTTAGGTCCCACGCAAGAATTGGGAATGGATTTCTAACATCTCATTGACTGTTTGCTCGGCCGCAAACATTGAGATGCTTGGTTTTCGAATTTCCGTAAATCCAAAACACGTCAGAAATTCATGAAACTTGGCATGGTGTCGTGACAAGGGCACACACATGCCGTGGTAAAAAAAATTGTCCAATTTGGACATGTTCTTGCACAATCCCCTTACAAATCGGAGCTCCTCACAAGAAGCTTTGTGGTTTCGATAGGGAACATTATATATGCATGTCACATATGCGGGCGAAAAGACATCTGATGTCTCTTCTCTCCTTGATTTTCTTTATATAAACAACATAGACATGTATGTGCGAAGTTCAAAAATATGATTAAATTAAGGGATCGTCTGGCTTTAAATACATTAATTGAGTTTTCGATGCATTATTTAATGTGCATAATTCAAATTTGATCTACAATCACAAGGTCCGGGGTAGCAAAATGGGTTGAAAAATCATATGTGCATCCTTGGATGCATGTGTTAGGTCACATGCAAGAAATGAGAACGAATTTCAAACATCTAAGCATGTTGGCTCGGCCACAAATATCGAGAAACTTTGTTTCCAAATTCTCATAAATCCAAAACTCTATCAGAAATTCATGAAACTTGGAATGGTGTGATGTGAAGACACACATATGTCGTGGTAAAAAAATACCAAGTTGGCCATGTTTTGTCACAAGCCTCTTACAAACATGAGGTTCTCACACAATAAGCTACGTCCAGTGGTTCCGTTAGGGAATATATACATGCATGCCACATGTGCGGGTGAAAAACGACATCCGATACCTCTTCTCTCCTTGATTTTTTCCTAGAAATAACATAAAGCAATAGGTGTGTGCTGCAAACATATTAAATTATTAACGGTTTGTATGGCTTTTTTATACATTAATTGAGTTGTATGTGCATTTAATGTACATAATTCAAACATGAACTACAGTCACAAGGTCTATGTTGGGCAGGGCCTCATCATATAAAGCATAAATATGTTGTGCTATTTTTAGTGTCCACTTTGAGAGAAAGAGTAAGCATTATTAATAGCCAACAAAGTCATTTTGGAACAAAAATATGTCACGTTACCATCGCAAACGAGCGTATTATTTATAATCCGTGGACGTTCTACAGACCATTTATGTGCGGGCCACGTGTCGCTATGTGTATTGGCAAGGAGGTAGTGTGCGGACAGGTGTTTGAGTAGATGGGTGGTGTGCGAGCAGTGTCCTGCACACACTCATCGGGGTGGCGTGTCCTTGAGCATGCGTTGGTTTTCCCTTGAAGAGGAAAGGGTGATGCAGCAAAATAGATAAGTATTTCCCTCAGTTGTTGAGAACCAAGGTATCAATCCGGTAGGAGATACAAGCAAGTCCCCAATAGATGTACCTTCACAAATAATCAAACACTTGCACCCAACGCTATAAAGGGGTTGTCAATCCCTTCACGGTTATTTGCAAGGATGAGATCTGATAGAGATAGATATAAAAGATTGCTAGAACGTAAAGTAAAACAAAAGTAAAAATAATGCAGCGAGGTATTTTTGGTATTTTTGGTTTATAGATCTGAAAATATAATATGGAAAATAGACCCGGGGGACATAGGTTTCACTAGAGGCTTCTCTCATGAAGGAAAATAATACGGTGGGTGAACAAATTACTGTCGAGCAATTGATAGAAAAGCGAATATTTATGACGATATCCAAGGCAATGATTATGAATATAGGCATCACGTCCGTGTCAAGTAGACCGAAACGATTCTGCATCTACTACTATTACTCCACACATCGACCGACTCCTCCCTGCATCTAGAGTATTAAGTTCATGAAGAACAGAGTAACACATTAGGTAAGATGACATGATGTAGAGGGATAAACTCAAGCAATATGATGAAAACCCCATCTTTTTATCCTCAATGGCAACAATAGAAATACGTGCCTCGCTACCCCTACTTTGTCACTGGGTGAGGACACCGCAAGATTGAACCCAAAACTAAGCACTTCTCCCATTGCAAGAATTACCAATGTAGTTGGCCAAACCAAACCAATAACTCGAAGAGACTTGCAAAGATATGAAATCATGCATATAAGAATTCAGAGAAGATTCAAATAATATTCATAGATAAGCTGATCATAAACCCACAATTCATCGGATCTCGACAAACACACCGCAAAAGAGTATTACATCGGATAGATCTCCATGAAGATCATGAAGAACATGGTATTGAAAAAACAAAGAGAGAGAGAAGAAGCCATCTAGCTACTAGCTATGGACCCGAAGGTCTGTGGTAAACTACTCACGCATCATCGGAGGGGTAATGGAGTTGATGTAGATGCCCTCCGTGATCGAATCCCCCTCCGGCAGATTACCAGAAAAGGCTCCAAGATTGGATCTCACGGGAACAGAGGCTTCCGGCGGCGGAAAAGTATTTTCGTGGCGCTTTTTGGTATCCAGGGAATATTTGGGAATTTATAGGCCGAAGAATAGGGTTAGGAGGGCTGCCGTGGGGCCACAAGCCAGGGGGCGCCCCCCCCCCCCTCCCCCCTAGGGCGCGCCCTGGTGGCTTGTGATGCCACGGCAGGTCTCCTACCTTCATCTCCAAGTCTGCTGGGTTTCTTATGGTCCAAGAAAAATCATTCCGAAGATTTTATTCCGTTTAATATTCCTTATCTGCAATACTCAAAAACAAGGAAAAAACAGAAACTGGCACTAGGCTCTAGATTAATAGGTTAGTCCCAAAAATAATATAAAATAGCATATTAATGCATATAAAACATCCAAAACAGATAGTATAATAGCATGGAACAATCAAAAATTATAGATACGTTGGAGACATATCAAGCATCCCCAAGCTTAATTCCTGCTCGTCCTCGAGTAGGTAAATGATAAAAACAGAATTTTTGATGTGGAATGCTACCTAACATATTTATCCATGTAATATTCTTTATTGTGGCATGAATATTCAGATCCATAAGATTCAAAACAAAAGTCTAATATTGACATAAAAATAGTAATACTTCAAGCATACTAACAAGGCAATTGCGTCCTTTCGAAATAACATGGCCTTAGAAAGTTATCCCTACAAAATCATATGGTCTGGCTATGCTCCATCTTCCCCACACAAAGTATCTAAATCATGCACAACCCCGATGACAAGTCAAGCAATTGTTTCACACTTTTTATGTTCTCAAACCTTTTCAACTCTCACGCAATACATGAGCGTGAGCCATGGATATAGCACTGTAGGTGGAATAGAATATGGTGGAGGTTGTGAGGAAAAAGAAAAGGAGAAGATAGTCTCACATCAACTAGGTGTATCAATGGGCTATGGAGATGCCCATCAATAGATATCAATGTGAGTGAGTAGGGATTGCCATGCAACGAATGCACTAGAGCTATAAGTGTATGAAAGCTCAAAAGGAAAACTAAGTGGTTGTGCAAAATGAAAAATTCCACTAGTTATATGAAAGTGACAAAATAGGAGACTCTCTATCATGAAAATCATGGTGCTACTTTGAAGCACAAGTGTGGAAAAATATAGTAGCATTGTCCCTTCTCTCTTTCTCTCGTTATTTTTTTTCCTCTTTTTTTTGGTGGGCATCTTTGGCCTCTTTTTTTTTGGGCTTCGCTGGCCTCTTTTATTATTTGTAAAGTCCGGAGACTCATCCCAACTTGTGAGGGATTCATAGCTTCCATCATCCTTTTCTCTCACGGGACAGATGCTCTAATAATGAAAATCATCACACTTTTATTTACTTACAACTCAAAAATTACAACTCGATACCTAGAACAAAATATGACTCTATATGCAATATGAAAGTGATGGTGCGTGTCATGAAAAACGGAACGGTGGAAGTTGCATGGGAATATATCTCGGAATGGCTATGGAAATGCCACAATAGGTAGGTATGGTGGCAGTTTTGAGGAAAGTATATGGTGGCTTTTTTGAGGAAGGAAGGTTTGATGCACCGGCGAAAGTTGTGCGGTACTAGAGAGGCTAGCAATGGTGGAAGGGTGAGAGTGCGTATAATCCATGGACTCAACATTAGTCATAAAGAACTCACATACTTATTGCAAAAGTCTATTAGTTATCGAGGCAAAGTATTAGACGCATGCTCCTAGGGGAGAGGTTGGTAGGAGTTAACCATCGCGCGCTCCCGACCCTCACACAAAGGTTGACAATCATTAAACAAATCATGCTCCGACTTCGTTACATAACGGTTCACCATACGTTCATGCTACGGGAATCACAAACTTTAACACAAGTATTCCTTCCAATTCACAATTACTCTTTAGCATGACTCTCATATTACCATCTTCATATCTCAAAACTATATGCAAGGAATCAAACTTCTCATAGTATTCAATGCACTTAATATGAAAGTTTTTATTATATCCCTCTTGGATGCCCATTATATTAGGACTAAATTCATAACCTAAACCAATTACCATGCTGTTTAAAGACTCTCAAAATAATATAAGTGAGGTTCGAGAGTTCAATAATTTCTATAAAATAAAACACCACCGTGCTCTAAAAAGATATAAGTGAAGTACTAGAGCAACATTGCCTAGCTCAAAAGATATAAGTGAAGCACATAGAGTATTCTAATAAATTCATGATTAAATGTGTGTCCCCCTCAAAAGATGTGTGCAGCAAGGATGATTGTGGCAAACTAAAAAGCAAAGACTCATATCATACAAGACGCTCCAAGCAAAACACATATCATGTGGTGAATAAAAATATAGCCTCAAGTAAATTTACCGATGGATTGAAGACGAAAGAGGGGATGCCTTCGGGGGCATCCCCAAGCTTTGGCTTTTTGGTTTCCTTGAATATGGCTTGGGGTGCCTTGGGCATCCCCAAGCTTAGGCTCTTGCCACTCCTTATTCCATAGTCCATCAAATCTTTACCCAAAACTTGAAAACTTCACAACACAAAACTCAACAGAAAACTCATGAGATCCGTTAGTATAAGAAAAATAAATCACCACTTTAGGTACTGATGTTAACTAATTATTTATTTATATTGGTGTAATATCTACTTTATTCCAACTTCTCCATGGTTCATACCCCGCGATACAACCCATAGATACATCAAAATAAGCAAACAACACAAAGAAAACAGAATCTGTCTAAAACAGAACAGTCTGTAGCAATCTATAGACTTCGAATACTTCTATAACTCCAAAAATTCTGAAAAATTAGGAAAATCAGGGAAATTTGTATATCAATCTTTTGTAAAAATTTCAGATCAAAATCATGTTTCACTGAATTTACAAAATTCCTGGACTGAGAGCAAAAGTTTCTGTTTTTCAGCAAAATCAAATCACAAACACCGTAGACCATCCCAAAGGTCTTACTTGGCTCAAAAAATAATTTAAACAAGAAAACACCATTACTACAGAGGTAATAATGTGCAAAACACTCAAAAACAGAAGCAAAAAACAAAGGCATAAAAATAAAATTGGGTTGCCTCCCAACAAGCGCTATTGTTTAACACCCCTAGCTAGGCATAACGCAATAGATCTAGGTATTGTCATCTTTGGTATGCTATCCATAAGTAGCTCTCATAATATATTCATAAGGTAATTTTATTTTCTTTCTAGTAAAGTGCTCCATACCTTTCCTTAGTGGAAATTGGAATCTAATATTTCCTTCCTTCATATCAATAATTGCACCAATCGTTCTAAGGAAAGGTCTACCAAGAATAATAGGACATGTAGGATTGCAATCTATATCAAGAACAATGAAATCTACAGGCACATAATTCCTATTTGCAACAATAAGAACATCATTAATCCTTCCCATAGGTTTCTTAATGGTGGAATCCGCTAGATGCAAATTTAAAGAGCAATCATCAAAATCATGGAAACCTAGCACATCACATAAAGTTTTCGGAATCGTGGAAACGCTAGCACCCAAATCACACAAAGCATGGCACTCATAATCTTTAATTTTAATCTTAATAGTAGGTTCCCACTCATCATAAAGCTTTCTAGGTATAGAAACTTCCAACTCAAGTTTTTCTTCAAAAGATTTCATCATAGCATCCACGATATGTTTAGTAAAAGCTTTATTTTGATTATAAGCATGCGGAGAATTCAACATGGATTGCAACAAGGAAACACAATCAATCAAAGAACAACTATCATAATTAAAGTCCTTGAAATCCAAAAGACTGGGTTCATTGCTATTCAAGATCGACGGCAAGCCGCCAAGGAGACTCCTGCGGCGGCTCGGAGCGGCGCAGGTCGGCTGTCGGCGGCTCTAGCGAGCGAGGAGGGGCGGCTCTGCGACCAGGGAAAGGCCAGGGGACGCGTCGGCTCGGGCACGAGCACGTGCAAAACGCGTGCTCTACTCGCGCTCCGGGCATGCACGCCACATGCTTGATGAAGTGACAGGGTGACTAAAATAGCTTATATGGACATGCAACTTAACAGGATCATTCATTAGGGTTAAACAAGTCTAATGGATATGCTGGTTTGGCCAGGAATGCAACTTCCCAAAGTAATCTTTGGATCATGCCAAATCTGGCCATGCACTCTAGGTATTCGACAGAATGCCAGAGCCACCTATGGGGATTTTCTAAACATGAAAATTGGCAGGATGAGGTCTCTTTAGATACTGAATAGAGTGGTGAAGTTAGTTTGGCAAACTAGAAAACTTTGTAATGCAAGTTTAGGTGAAAAACAATTCTAGACAGAAAAAGCAGGGAACAATCTGGCCAACTTAAAATATGCCTATGGTTCTGATCTCTTGGACTTAAGGGTTTGGTTGGAAGTACTATTATCAAGAAAAATTGCATGGCCATTAGAGTAAAAGAATTAAGGGTTGCAGTTCAAACTGTCAAACTGGACCAGAATAGAAATGAAGTTTTTTTGCTCAAAAATTACAAAGGACACCAATGGGTTTTTGCATAAAAGTGAATCCTACACATCTCCTGACATCTCCAAATTTTTGTAGAATTTTTAAAGAAATATTTAAACAGGTTGTAGTGCAAGAGGGTTGTTTTCAGAATTGAAAATACTATTAAAAGAATTAATTGTGGGCAAGTTTTATAAAAATTGGTCCCAATTAACTAGTAAATGAAATAATATAATTGAAGGAAAGGTACACAAGACTCAATTTACTTTCCAAAATTCTATACTTGGAGGGAAGAATTATTGAAAGAAAGGTTTTGAAATCAGTCAGAGGCCAAAATAATATAAAGTTTTATTTCTGACCAAATTTTAAATTAATAAAAATATGATTAAATTTTTGGGGTGTTACAATCATCGACCCCTACTACAGAGACATGAAGGCTGAGTGCCACAAGGAGAAGACTGCCTGGCACACGGCCTGGGTGAACGAACTGGATGAAGAACACATCAAGTACGCGGCCAAGGACGCGTACACCATCTACGAGATCTACAGGAGGATCATTGACATGAGGAAGTGCCTCCTTCCTGCAAACGGCAAGGGATAGCCACAAGCAGATCAGTGTCGGCAACCATCGTCAGAAGAACAATATGATTTGGTGATCGTCTACTTCTTGTAAATTTATATTGAGGAATGTGCATGTGTTGTGTAGTCACTTATGTAACTGTATGTTCAAGTTGGTTATGCAACAATAATGTTGGTGTTCTGTAGACAGAGCATATAGATGTTGTGCAAACAGAGCAAATCACATCTCATACAATTATTAGCAGCAACCGTGTGTCCACAACACATACAGGTTGTGAGGATGAATCGTTTGGGTTATTGCTGGTCTTCCCACACAGGTCTGATGGATGAACTGTTTGTCGGGTACCCACAACACACACATTTGTCAGGATGAATCATTTGGGTTATTATTGTTCTTCCCACACAATTTTGATGAATGAACTGTTTGTCGGGTATCACACACGCCTTCTTAGGCTAACTCATTTGTGTTCTGCTGGATCAGCGCAAACAGTTTGTCCGAGTGAACTGTATGCCGCACTACGCACACGTATATAGTTTGTCAACCATTTCTGTTATCTTCCATAATCATAAACAGTTCATAAGAACAAACTGTATGCAACGCATCACACACGCAACTATTGTTTGGACCGTATTTGCTCGTTCTTCATCGCGCACGGTTTTCGTCATTGGCGGTGGACCTTGAACTATACCATTTGTGATTGATGGATCGCAAACAGTTTCGTCGAAGGGTCTCTGATTGATGTGTCGTGTTTGGACCATTCTGTAGTAGTGCACTTCCGATTAGCATGAAACCGAAGAACTTTCGTAAAACACTAAGTTATCTCAATGGGGATGTGCATGTCCCCAACAATAAGTATATCATATTTCTTTTTGGCAGTAGGTAGAGGTAATTGAAAACTTCCAATAGTGATGGTCGGAGATTCTTCAATATCATTTATATCATTCACTTGGAATTGTTTCTTCGGAAAGTGCACCGTATGCTCATTACCATTGATATGAAAAGTGACTTTGCTTTTATTGCAATCAATAACAGCCCCTGCAGTATTCAAAAAGGGTCTACCAAGCATAATCGACATGTTGTCGTCCTCGGTTATCTCAAGAATAACAAAGTCCGTTAAGATAGTAACATTTGCAACAACAACGGGCACATCCTCGCAAATACCGATAGGTATGGCAGTTGATTTGTCAGCCATTTGCAATGATATTTCAGTAGGTGTGAGTTTATTCAAATCAAGTATCTTATATAAGGAGAAAGGCATAACACTAACACCGGCTCCCAAGTCACACAAAGCAGTTTTGACATAGTTTCTTTTAATGGAGCAAGGTATAGTTGGTATTCCCGAATCTCCAAGTTTTTTAGGTACTCCATCCTTAAAAGAATAACTAGCAAGCATGGTGGAGATTTCATCTTGAGGTATCTTTCTTTTATTAGTGATGATGTCTTTCATGTATTTTGCATAAGGGGCCATCTTCAAGATATCAGTTAAACGGGTATGCAAAAAGACTGGCCTAATCATTTCAGCAAAGCGTTCAAATTCTTCATCATCCTTTTTCTTAGATGGTTTAGGTGGAAAGTGAAAGTACATGTAGTCCCCATGTGTGGTTTTGGTAATTGATGACAATCCTAATGGACTAATGTTTGCATTAAGTTATACATTTGAAGGAAAGTTCCATTTGCAATGCATGAAGAATATTGGATGAATTGAAAGATGTTTGTTCCATGGTTGATGCAAGAAGGAGATTGAATGGATTCGGAATGAATGCCATATACATATAGTTGTGCATCAAGGTTGAGCCATGATGGATCATGATCTTGAGAGAATGATTAAAGAGAAGAATTCTACATATGGCTTGAAGATAGGATCATGATGTGCTCATATGTTGAGTCATGGATGATTATTTCTTAAAGCAAGTAATTCATGTGAAGAATTCGTTGTGCCTCTCAAGAGATTGTGATGGAGCATGAAGGAGAACAAATGATGACCAATATGGTATTCATGGATAAACTCTATATGGTCATATGATAATTGAGATATGGGTAATCATGTCTTGAAGAAATGAAGCATAGTGAAGAATTCAATATGGCCTTCAAGGCATCAAGATTAAGCATGGAGTAAAGATAAAGGTTGACCAAGATAAAGATCAAAGAATCAAACTTTAAATGGTCAACACACAAGTGCAAACGATGCATCACGTAGGATCTTGTGGTATGATAAGAAATTGTCAATTGCACTTTGTGTACTAACCCATGCTATGTGTTGTCTATGTTTATGAGGGTTAGGTTATTCTCATGGGCTCGCATCAAGAGAGAGATTCCAAGTGTCCATGAGAGGATGACATCAAGTGTTCATGATCATGGTTGACAAGGGCAAGTTCAAGATAACCATCCCGAAGGATCACATGCTTGAAGCTTGTGGATGATCACATGATGGACAATGTGAAGATGAATACAAAGCAAAGCTTCCCACATTGTGTATGGAAGAGCTACTTGAATACTTCACCAATGTCTTGCCTTCAACTTGAGCCAAGAAGAAACATCAACATCAAGCTCAAGTGAAAGGCTCGAGTCAAAGGTATTAGTTCCTTTGGCTTTAGTTGTGAGGATCGATGACCATCGAAAAGGATATATGCTCAAGAATGAGTTTCTAGAAGCTATCTAGTATAGTTCTTTTATGATTCTTGAGTTATAGGGATCCCGCACTATTAAGAGGGGATCAAAGGGGTTAGTGATAGATTTGCTCAAGTCAACATCTTCTATTTCTACTTCCTCACATCATATTCGAACATAGGCATATTTCACTCCTATCCAGTACAAATACAATATGCCTATACATCCATCAAAGAAAATCCAAAGCCAAATAGGTTACACAAATACATGATAAAAGCTTTGCATAATTTGCATCCTCCATTTTGGCTCATCTTGGGTGGTTCTCTATGTGAGGAACTGGGCTTTTTCCATAGCTTCAAAACGAGCCCAAGATCATCAAAATCGGAGTCCGGATGTGAAAGTTATGCATGTTTTAGTTTTGGGGTGCCTGCAGTTTTTGTGTCCTCCGGACATCCGGGATCTTCCCCGGAAATCCGGGCCGCCGATGTCCAGAAACTATAACGAAATGTTATTTGTGTCCCCCGGATGTCCGGGGCCTTGTCCGGATGTCCGGAGCCTCAACTTTGGCCAGATGTCCGGGGCCTTGGCCAGATGTCCGGGCCCTGTACCTTGACTCTGTTTTTCTGTGTTCGTGTGCACACTTCAGAGCCGCCGGATGTCCGGCCCTTGGCCCGGATGTCCGGCCCGACACAGCCACTTACACTACAACGGCCATATTTTCACCCACGCTATATATACCCCTTCACCACTTCGTGGAGGGGTTGACCACTTCATCCCAAAGAACCCTAGAACACCCAAGTGGCTCCCTCTCACTTCTCCTACACCAAATCTTAGATCCCGGAGAGATTCGTGAGAGTTCTTGAGAGAGTTTCCAATCAAGTGATAGATCCACTCCCTCTCCCTCTTGTGACCAAAGGAATTCGTGATTTGAGCAAGTCTTGAGCATTTCCCCCTTGATCTTGTTACTCTTGGAGGTTGGAGACTCCTAGGCGGTAGGAGTGCTCCGGTGAGGAATCAACTTGTGATTTGTCCCCCGGAAAATTTGTGAGGGTTTGGAGACCACCCCAAGGTCTACCACTAGTGGTTGGGAATCGCCTTCGTGGTGATATCTCAAGGGGAGAATAGGGTGAGCCTTCGTGGCGTTGGTGTGCCTTCGTGATAACATCCACCTCTCTAACGGTGACTAGCTTCCCTCCAAGGAAGTGAACATCGGGATACATCCTCGTCTCCGTGTCTTCGGTTATTTCTAACCCTAGCCACTACTTGTGGTTTACTTTGGCCACTTGACCTTGCATTCACTATATATATTGTTGTCCTCATTATATTGTGTTGGTTACCATATCGTAGAGATTATTTAGGCCAACACTTTATAGTCCGCAATTCATACTTGCTACTATTGATATATCTTGTGTTTAGTGTGAATTGCTAGCTTGTAACATTCATTTCCATATCTTGTGATATACATTGAGTAAGTTTGTGTAACTTACTTGTGCTTACTCATATCCTCGTTGTTCTCATCTTGTTTATCCTATGTTGTTGGTGCACTTAGTGAGCTTAGTATATTTAGGATTTGTGCTTGAAAAGTATCCGCTTAGTTTATTTCCGCATTAGGATATAGCCAAATCCGTAAAAGATTTTAAAACGCCTATTCACCCCCCCCTCTAGGCGACATCATGGTCCTTTCAATTGGTATCAGAGCTAAGTCTCTCCTTATTAGGCTTCACCGCCTAGAGAGTAACGATGTCGACTAGTGAACTAGTGCACGATGACACATTTTGTTTTAATGGCACAAATTACATTATGTGGAGATTACGCATGCTTTGTCACTTTCAGGCCATGGGTCCAAATGCTGTGCGGATTGTTGTTGTAGGGGATTCAAATCTAAAGGATGGACAATCTCCATCACTTGAGGATATGCATCTTGATAGTGAAGCTTTAAGTGTCATTCACCAAGCTATAACCTTCGAGGTGTTCAAGTCAATCTCGACTTGTTCGTTGGTTCATGAGGCTTGGACCAAACTTGAAGTTACATATGGTGGGTCCAACCTTGTGGGAGCCAATGCTATTTGGGAGGAAGTGATGGAAGAACTCTCCATTGCCTCCACCTCCGATTGCTTGGACACTTCAACATCTTCCACTTTGTCACGGGGTAATGACATGGTAAGTGGAGATATCTCATGGAGTGATGGTGTCAAGCTCATCATTGATGATCCGTCATATAGAAATGCTAGTATTGTAGGTTCCATGGACACGAGAATATCTAACACCGAAAACATCATACATTCTTGTGTAGATAGTCCATGCATATCATCTAATGATTCACTCATAAATTCTTGTGATGATATGCTTGGTCGTTTGTGTTGCCATATTCAAAATGCCTTGATTTCCTCGAGTTCTCTTTGTGAAACTAACCATGTTGAGGAAATCAAGAAAAATGAGGCATGCTTGATTGATGAAGAACCCTCTTCTCCAAAAGAATCATCATCAACCCCCTTCGTTCACATGTGCCTCATGGCAAGAGGTAATGACAAGGTATCATCTTTTCTTAGTGATAATGATGATAGTTGTAATGAGGAAGATGATGATGACTTGACTCAAAATCTCTATGAGATTGGGAAAACTCTTCATAGAGCTAAAAATAACACTTATAAAAGGTTCCAAGATGTTCTTGCTTGCTTTGAGAAACGTAATGATTTACTTCTTAACGAGCAAGCAAAAAGTGAACAACTTGAACATGAACTTGCTAAGGCTTATCAATCTCTTAGTAACTTGAGGTCTTCAAAAGAAGAGATTGAAGTTACTCATTTTAAACTTAAAGAGGATTTTGAGCACCTTGACCTTGGCTATAAGAATGTCAAAGGAGAGCTCACCAAACTCTCTAAGTCTCATGAGAAACTTCAAGCTACTCATGCGGAGTCTCTAGTTTCTACATGCTCCTCTCATATTGATAATGATGCTTGTGCTACTAACTCTATCTTGTGTGAAGCATCGATATTGAAAGAAAATGTTGAGTTGAGGACTCAACTTGATTTGCTAACTAGCAAGTATGGGAAATTGGAAGAAAGTCATGAAAAGCTTTCGGGCACTCATGAGGATCTTTTAATCTCTCATGATGGGCTAAAGTTAGCTCATGAGGCTATGGTCACCAAGGTAAAATCTTGTGAGTCTCATGTGGACATTAGCACATCTTCTACTCGAAATGCCTTATTGCCATGTGCTAGTCCTAGCAATTCCTCTATGCATGATATTGATACATCTTGTGATGAATTGCTCACCATGCCTTGTTGCTCTAACAATGAAGCTTCTACTTCTTCTAGTTCTTTTGTTAATACTAACCTTGTAGAGGAAATTAAAGAGCTCAAGGCCCAAGTCACTAGATTGAAGAAAGACTTGGAAAAATGTTGTGATAATAACTTGAGTGTGCAAAAGGACCCTCAAGACAAAATAGGACTTGATTTCATCTCCAACAAGAAGAAGTCCAAGAATAGGAAGAAGGGACAAGATCAAGTCAAGAATTCGGCCAACATTATTTGCTTCAACTGCAAGAATGTTGGACACCATGTGAGATCTTGTACATTGAAGAAGAAGGCTTCAAGTATGAAGCATCAAGGGAAGTGGCCTCAAGTTCAATCTCAAGATAATGAAAGGCCTCTTTCCATGCTTAACCAAGATAATGTTCTCCAAGTTGAGAAGGTAAAGAAGAAGATAAAGGGGAGCACATGTTGCTATATTTGCCGTGAGAAGGGACACATATCTTCATCATGTCCCAACGGTAATGTCTCTAAGCCTCCGATTGTCAATGATCATTATTCACTTAGAAAGGATAATGTTGGCAATTTGTTTGCCAAGTTTGTGGGAACCCAAAGTGGTTTGGGTAAAGAAAAGACCATTTGGGTTGCCAAGCCTATTGTGACTAACTTCTTAGGACCCAACTTGGTTGGGGACCATCAAGCTCAAACTTGATCAATAGGTGTGTGGAGGGCATTGGAGACTTGGCTAGTTCATAAAGAAATGTTAACCACCATTCATTTGAGAAAGCCAAGTCAAGTGGATTATCATCACATTTATCAATCCAATGCTCCTCTTTGCGGTAACTTGTACTTATATTGTTTACATTGAAAGTTACTTGCCGATCCCCTTGCATGTTTAGGTTTTACCTAGCATGTGTTTGTATATGTTGTGCCTCCTAGTATGCTGAATTTGAGTTATCTAGCATGTATAGGTCGCAATGCACTTCATATATTTGTGTGTGTGGTTTCGAGCTTTTATTGCTTCATTAGTTGAATCTTATTTGGCTCTTTTGAGATATTAATGGATCATCACATTATGGGGGAGTGATAAGTCATGTGCATTCCTATATATGTGTGTTACAGCTTCATCTATATCTCACGTATAAATCTCCTTGGCGAAGTCTTAGACATGGCCTCTCTCTATATATATTGTTCTGAAAAGTGGTCTCAGCCTCCGGACATCCGGCCCCATCGCCGGATTTCCGGGATGGCTTGGTTCCAGAATGCAAAAAATTCCTGTCTCCAGGCGCCGGACATCCGGCACCTTCGCCGGACATCCGGCGGGTTAGTGTTCTGCTTTTTCTCAGGCCCCGGATATCTGGCTAATACCGCCGGATTTCTGACCCTCCTGCTTACCAGAGAGCCTCGAATCGGCTGGGTCTGACCCCGGATGTCCGGGACCTATCCTGGATGTCCGGGAGCTTAAATGTATATATATATATATATATATATATATATATATATATATATATATGGGATATCACCTAGTATTTATTGTGCAAGACTATTTAGTTACTATGTGGTATGTCAAGTTCATTTGAAATTCAAATTCCCTTCCATTGATTATTTTTTGTTGGATTTCATTTGCCTCTTGTGGATAATACATGGATTATCACATTATGGGGGAGTGATATGCTTTGTGCATATCACAATCCTTGTTAATGTGAACAATTGAGGGATGCCACTTAGAATTTATATTTGAGATTATCTTATATCTCTGTGGCATGCAATGCCTTGTTTACGTATGGCATTCTTTTGCGGTTTTGTCCATGGTTATCCTAAAAATCGTATTTGGAAAATCGTTTGATTAAAGTCATTCCAATTTTTGCTTTGCATGATGATCTATCTAATTGGAATGTTAATAATATGCGATCCAAGCATTGTGTTTATTTCTAAACTCTCATGTTATGCTTGTGTTAGTATAGATGATCATGTACTTATTTGGTTTCTACAATGAATGATAACTCGAAATACCATTTCATTCGAGTTCATCTTATTGGTTTGTATGGAGTTATGGGTGTTTATTATCTCATTATTTATAGTGTCCTATATCTACTTGAGTGAGATATTCCTATGAGTATGTGTGCAATGCATATCTTATATCCTCATCGGTTTTCTTTGGTTCATATGTTGAACTTTGTGTGCTATCATATGTTGATTTGTCACTTTGATTCATTTTGGACAACATGAATGACTAGTCATGTTATTGGAAGTATTAACGGTTATGTGTTCATTTGTCCAATTTGTATCTCCCTGGATTTTGGTAGGCTTGTGCATGCATATTTACTATGTGTAAATTCTCATGTCTTGTTTGCTTTAATTGATCCAATATATATATGGTATATCCATCAAATCCTTAATAGCTACGATGTGCTTGAAATTCAAATTCATATCTATATGCACATACTTAAGTGGTGTTTGCCCTATATGTTGTAGTTATGCTAACTACTTCGGACCCAATAGGTTTGGAGACCAGAATGTACTTAAAAGTGATTTAGGTACATTGGAGAAACATTGTGTGCTTGGCTCATTGATGAAGAAGGTGGTGTCACCACAAGAGAATTAGCGCCAAGCTTGGATGACTCATTGATCTACTAATTCATACCAATGCTTTCTCGGTAACAAGTATTTACTTCATGCATATACATAAATAGAGTCAACCTTGTGTAGGTTGCATCGTGGCATGATTACTACTTGTTAAAAGTTGTGCTTCTTGCATGTTCTTAAAAAAATCACTTTATTGCAATTGTGAGTCATTTGAGAAGAAGCATATAATGAGGATCCATAAAATCATATTCATGATTCACTTATCCCAAAATATGCAAATTAAGCAATTCATTGCATATCTATTCCTAAAATGTTCTCTCATGTGTAATTTTGATGAAATTGCAAAAACACTTTGCTTGTGGTATTTGCTATCTTACTTAGTAATTCATTGTTATGCAAATGAAATCAATTTGTGCCATGTGCTTTGTGCCATGTGCCTTGCTCTTATGCTAGGATCATAGTTGTATAATAATGGATTCACTTGTGCATATCATGTTCTTACCAATTGCGACTATTTGGTGTATGCAAGTTTCTTTGTGGATACATAGACTACTATTGTCCACTTAGAAATTTTTATACATAAGAAAGTTCAGATCTTACCTTGATATCATTTACTCCTTGCCGGTCACCTCGTTTGTTTCCTTTCTTTGATTCGGTGGTGGTCTTGGTAAGAGGGTGAGAAGTGAGTGCTTGTATGTTTTGCATATAATCTTGTGCACTCATGTGTTTTGACTATATGTTGGACCCATACTTATCATGATGATCAAATTGGGTATTGATATTATATCTTGTCCAGATATGTTTTTTTTCTCGATCTTTTGAATGTTTTTCTCACATGTAGAATGCTTATTCTCATAGCATAGTATCTTGTTGCATTCTGTAGATCCTAAGCTCCTCAAATTTTCATCATTGAATATGTGCATTTGATTTTCACTCACATTTTGTAACATGCACACATTAAGGAGGAACTCATACTATACTGGCTTGAAGATAGGATATTTTTCCCATTTTGGCATTTGTTGCCAATGGGGGAGAAGTTTAGAGGGTTTAAAGATAAGCGTTCTTAGTTTGCTTGTTGTGACTCATGCTTGTTGTCACTCAACCAATATATGCAATGACATTCAAAGTTCATTCACACATGCATATATTGTGGGGGAGTTTGCTCTATATATTGTGGGTGTGCTAACATCAAATGCTTGTGTAGTGTTTGATGCTTGTACAACCGGTTTTGATAATTTCAAGTATCTTTGTGGCACTTGATGCTGTCAAAACCACCTCAAGTATACAATTTATCCTCGGATGAATTGCATACTTGTTCTAAAATTCAATATATAAACCCTCTTATTGAGATTGTCATCAACTACCAAAATGGGGGAGATTGAAAGTACATGTAGTCCCCATGTGTGGTTTTGGTAATTGATGACAATCCTAATGGACTAATGTTTGCATTAAGTTATACATTTGAAGGAAAGTTCCATTTGCAATGCATGAAGAATATTGGATGAATTGAAAGATGTTTGTTCCATGGTTGATGCAAGAAGGAGATTGAATGGATTCGGAATGAATGCCATATACATATAGTTGTGCATCAAGGTTGAGCCATGATGGATCATGATCTTGAGAGAATGATTAAAGAGAAGAATTCTACATATGGCTTGAAGATAGGATCATGATGTGCTCATATGTTGAGTCATGGATGATTATGTCTTAAAGCAAGTAATTCATGTGAAGAATTCGTTGTGCCTCTCAAGAGATTGTGATGGAGCATGAAGGAGAACAAATGATGACCAATATGGTATTCATGGATAAACTCTATATGGTCATATGATAATTGAGATATGGGTAATCATGTCTTGAAGAAATGAAGCATAGTGAAGAATTCAATATGGCCTTCAAGGCATCAAGATTAAGCATGGAGTAAAGATAAAGGTTGACCAAGATAAAGATCAAAGAATCAAACTTTAAATGGTCAACACACAAGTGCAAACGATGCATCACATAGGATCTTGTGGTATGATAAGAAATTGTCAATTGCACTTTGTGTACTAACCCATGCTATGTGTTGTCTATGTTTATGAGGGTTAGGTTATTCTCATGGGCTCGCATCAAGAGAGAGATTCCAAGTGTCCATGAGAGGATGACATCAAGTGTTCATGATCATGGTTGACAAGGGCAAGTTCAAGATAACCATCCCGAAGGATCACATGCTTGAAGCTTGTGGATGATCACATGATGGACAATGTGAAGATGAATACAAAGCAAAGCTTCCCACATTGTGTATGGAAGAGCTACTTGAAGACTTCACCAATGTCTTGCCTTCAACTTGAGCCAAGAAGAAACATCAACATCAAGCTCAAGTGAAAGGCTCGAGTCAAAGGTATTAGTTCCTTTGGCTTTAGTTGTGAGGATCGATGACCATCGAAAAGGATATATGCTCAAGAATGAGTTTCTGGAAGCTATCTAGTATAGTTCTTTTATGATTCTTGAGTTATAGGGATCCCGCACTATTAAGAGGGGATCAAAGGGGTTAGTGATAGATTTGCTCAAGTCAACATCTTCTATTTCTACTTCCTCACATCATATTCGAACATAGGCATATTTCACTCCTTCAACAAATACAATATGCCTATACATCCATCAAAAAAAATCCAAAGCCAAATAGGTTACACAAATACATGATAAAAGCTTTGCAAAATTTGCATCCTCCATTTTGGCTCATCTTGGGTGGTTCTCTATGTGAGGACCTGGACTTTTTCCATAGCTTCAAAACGAGCCCAAGATCATCAAAATCGGAGTCCGGATGTGAAAGTTATACATGTTTTAGTTTTGGGGTGCCTGCAGTTTTTGTGTCCCCCGGACATCCGGGATCTTCCCCGGAAATCCGGGCCGCCGATGTCCAGAAACTATAACGAAATGTTGTTTGTGTCCCCCGGATGTCCGGGGCCTTGTCCGGATGTCCGGGGCCTCAACTTTGGCCAGATGTCCGGGGCCTTGGCCAGATGTCCGGGCCCTGTACCTTGACTCTGTTTTTCTGTGTTCGTGTGCACACTTCAGAGCCGCCGGATGTCCGGCCCTTGGCCCGGATGTCCGGCCCGACACAGCCACTTACACTACAACGGCCATATTTTCACCCACGCTATATATACCCCTTCACCACTTCGTGGAGGGGTTGACCACTTCATCCCAAAGAACCCTAGAACACCCAAGTGGCTCCCTCTCACTTCTCCTACACCAAATCTTAGATCCCGGAGAGATTCGTGAGAGTTCTTGAGAGAGTTTCCAATCAAGTGATAGATCCACTCCCTCTCCCTCTTGTGACCAAAGGAATTCGTGATTTGAGCAAGTCTTGAGCATTTCCCCCTTGATCTTGTTACTCTTGGAGGTTGGAGACTCCTAGGCGGTAGGAGTGCTCCGGTGAGGAATCAACTTGTGATTTGTCCCCCGGAAAATTTGTGAGGGTTTGGAGACCACCCCAAGGTCTACCACTAGTGGTTGGGAATCGCCTTCGTGGTGATATCTCAAGGGGAGAATAGGGTGAGCCTTCGTGGCGTTGGTGTGCCTTCGTGGTAACATCCACCTCTCTAACGGTGACTAGCTTCCCTCCAAGGAAGTGAACATCGGGATACATCCTCGTCTCCGTGTCTTCGGTTATTTCTAACCCTAGCCACTACTTGTGGTTTACTTTGGCCACTTGACCTTGCATTCACTATATATATTGTTGTCCTCATTATATTGTGTTGGTTACCATATCGTAGAGATTATTTAGGCCAACACTTTATAGTCCGCAATTCATACTTGCTACTATTGATATATCTTGTGTTTAGTGTGAATTGCTAGCTTGTAACATTCATTTCCATATCTTGTGATATACATTGAGTAAGTTTGTGTAACTTACTTGTGCTTACTCATATCCTCGTTGTTCTCATCTTGTTTATCCTATGTTGTTGGTGCACTTAATGAGCTTAGTATATTTAGGATTTGTGCTTGAAAAGTATCCGCTTAGTTTATTTCCGCATTAGGATATAGCCAAATCCGTAAAAGATTTTAAAACGCCTATTCACCCCCCCTCTAGGCGACATCGTGGTCCTTTCAGAAAGGGCATGGGTTTTTGAACCCATGGCTCTCTTTCTTTACCATGTTTCCTAGCCACAAAGTCTCTTTTATCATAATGATTATTTTTAGGTTGTGGGTTATCAAGATCAGCAGCAGGCTCTATTTCAACATCATTATCTGGTTCTTTATCATTGTTAAGTTGAGCATCTTCATGAACATCATCATCATCATTTTCGTTATCACTAGGTGAATGTTCATTACCAGATTGAGTTTCAGCATCGGAAACAGAGACATCATTATTATCAAGAGGTTTTTGTATCTGAGGTTCACTAGAGGTATGCAAAGTCCTATCATTTTTTGTTTTCTTTTTCTTTTTAGAAGGACTAGGTGCATCAGTATTAATTCTTTGAGAATCTTGGTCAATTCTTTTAGGATGACCCTCAGGATAAAGTGGTTCTTGGGTCATTCTACCTCCTCTAGTTACTACTCTAGCAGCAAAATCATTCATATTATTATTCATTTCATCAAACAATTCTTTTTGAGATTTAGCAACTTGTTCTAACTGAGTTTGAACCATAGAGGCATGCTTTCCTACACCTCTAACATCATTACTGATTCTAAATAGTAAGTCACTCAAGCGAGCAATCATATCAGAATTGTATTTCAATTGTTTCAGAACATGTGCATTGAAATGATCTTGCTTCATAATATAGTTGTCAAACTCATATAAGCATTGACTAGGATGTTTATTGTCAAGGATATCACCTTCATCAAACTTTAATAAATAATTTACCTCTACCACTTGTGAAGGTGGTGGTGTGTCAAGGCCATGTATTTCTTCAATAGGTGGAAAATTCTTAACATCCTCAGCTTTAATACCTTTTTCCTTCATAGATTTCTTTGCCTCTTGCATATATTCAAGACTGGGAAATAAGATACCCCTCTTCTTCGGAGTGGGTTTAAGTGGTGGTTCAAGAGGAGTCCAATCATCATAATTCTTCAATATGTTATTCAATAATTTCTCAGCTTGTTCAACGGTTCGTTCCCTGAAAACACAACCAGCACAACTATCTAGGAAGTCCCTAGAAGCATCGGTTAGTCCATTATAGAAGATATCAAGTATTTTATTTTTCTTGAGAGGGTGATCAGGCAAAGCATTAAGCAATTGGAGAAGCCTCCCCCAAGCTTGTGGGAGACTCTCTTCTTCAATTTGCACAAAGTTAAATATTTCCTGTAAGGCAGACTGTTTCTTATGAGCAGGAAAATATTTTTCAGAGAAATAGTAAATCATATCCTGGGGACTACGCACACAACCAGGAGTAAGAGTATTGTACCATGTCTTAGCATCACCCTTTAATGAGAACGGAAATAACTTCAAGATATAATAGTAGCGAATATTCTCATCATGAGCAAAGAGGGTGGCTATATCATTCAGCTTAGTAAGGTGTGCAACTAGAGTTTCAGTTTTATAGCCATGGAAAGGATCAGATTCAAGCAAAGTAATTAACTCTGGGTCGACAGAGAATTCATAATCCTTATCGGTAACAAAGATAGGTGAAGTAGCAAACTTAGGATCACATTTCATTCTAGCGTTCAAAGTCTTTTCCTGATACTTGCATAGCAATTTCTTAAGATCGTTTCTATCCTTGCAAGAAATAATTTCTCTAGTTATCTCCTCGTCCATAACATAACCTTTAGGTATCTTAGGCATTTCAAACTTAGGAGAGCTAGGACTAATAGGAGTTTCATAGTCATCATCAGTTTCATAAGCTTTATCAGTTTCAGCAATTTCAGTAGTTTCATTCTGTTTAGCTCTAGCAATTTGTTCATCAAGAAATTCTCCTAGTGGCACATTATCATCAAGCATGGTACTAGCATCATCAATAGCATAATTCATAGTAGAGGTAGCATCATCAATAACTTGCGACATATCAGGATTACAAGCATGTGGTGGTCTTGCAAGCTTACTCATAACAGAAGGTGAATCAAGTGCAGAGTGTGATGGCGATTCCTTACCTCCCCTCGTAGTAGAGGAAAAAATCTTGGTCTTAGTATCCTTCAGATTCTTCATAGTGATAGATTGATATAAATCCCAAGTGACTCAACAAATATTGCCATGCTCCCCGGCAACGGCGCCAGAAAAGGTCTTGATAACCCACAAGTATAGGGGATCGCAACAGTTTTCGAGGGTAGAGTATTCAACCCAAATTTATAGATTCGACACAAGGGGAGCCAAAGAATACTTGAGAGTATTAGCAGTTGAGTTGTCAATTCAACCACATCTGGAGATTAAATATCTGTAGCAGAGTGACCAGTAGCACAGTAGAATGATAGTTTTGATAGCAGTAGCAGCAGTAACGGTAACGGTAACAGTGATAGCAATAGTTTTGTAGCAGTTGGAACAGTAGTAACAGCAGTAGTAACTTAGCAAGAACAATAAGTGGAAAACTCGTAGGCACTGGATCGGTGAATTCGTTGGATGATATTCATCATATAACAGTCATAACCTAGGGAAACACAGAACTAGCTCCAGTTCATAAATATAATGTAGGCATGTATTCCGTAAATAGTCATACGTGCTTATGGAAAAGAACTTGCATGACATCTTTTGTCCTACCCTCCCGTGGCAGCGGGGTCCATAAGGAAACTAAGGGATATTAAGGCCTCCTTTTAATAGAGAATCAGAACAAAGCATTAACACATAGTGAATACATGAACTCCTCAAACTACGGTCATCACCGTGAAGTATCCCAAATATTGTCACTATGGGGTTGACGGATCATCACATGTAATAGGTGCATATGACTAGGCAAGATCGGATCAAGAACATAAGTATAATGGTGATAACATAAACGGTTCATATCTGAAATCATGGCACTCGGGCCCTAGTGACAAGCATTAGGCATAGCAAAGTCATAGCAACATCAATCTCAGAACATAGTGAATACTAGGGATCAAGCCCTATCAAAACTAACTCGATTACATGATGAATCTCATCCAACTCCTCACCGACCAGCAAGCCTATGAAGGAATTACTCACTCCCGGTGGGGAGCATCATGAAATTGGCGATGGAGAAGGGTTGGTGATGATGAAGATGAAGATTCCCCTCTCCGGAGCCCCAAACGGGCTCCAGATCTGGCCTCCCGAGGAAGAACAAGGGGTGGCGGCGGCTCCGTATCGCAAAACGCGATGAAATTTTCTCCTTGATTTTTTCTCCGAAAATAGGAATTTATAGTGCCGGAATTAGGGTCAGTGGGGCCCCGAGGTGGGCACAACCCACCAGGGCGCGCCTGGGGGGCTGGCGCGCCCTGGTGTATCTTACCCAGCCAGGGGGGCCCCTCCGGTGGTTCTTGGCTCCAATATTTTTTATTTATTCCAAAATAAATCTACAAAAAGTTTTGTCTAATTCCAAGCACTTTTATTTTTGCACAAAAAAACAACACCATGGTAGTTCTGCTGAAAACAGTGTTAGTCCGGGTTAGTTTCATTCAAATCATGCAAATTAGAGTCTAAAATAAGGGCAAAAGTGTAAGGAAAAGTAGATACGACGGAGACATATCACACGCCCTTGGGCCGCGACGTCATGCCCGACGTGTAGTTCAGCGTGATCGGGTCCAGCTCGTCCGCCGGCCACCGGATGTCGAACTTCGACGGGGCGTTCTTGATCAGAGCCTCATAGTCCGCCGCGCAGCCGGAGTATTCGCCGTGGCCGGCGTCGTCCCAGATGGTTACGAGGACCGGAATGAATGCTGGCAGCCTCCAAACGATTGAACTTTGTTTGACCGAGCCGAGTCCCTCGCGAGCTTCTGGGAGTCTCCTACCACCAGCTGCGCGCCTCGCCGCCGCCCTCTTCAACTGCGAGTGCACCGGCTGCCAAAACTGCTCCGTCAAAACTGAATTGGATTACGGTGGTAAATCTCATGGAAGCAGCGGATTGGTGTGGCACCTGCTTCTGCACTTCCAAGTCATGCGCCAGGACCTGAAACACGTATGTGTAGTCGTACATCCATGAGAAGGTTGCAAAATAAATGTCATGGTTCAGTCAGAAAAATATGAACATTCAAATAAGTCTACAGAACGAGACATGAACTTTCTACTCTCTTGTCAAACGATATATGTAGTTCATTTTGGAAGATTCAGAAAAACATTCTCATGCCACTCAACTCGTCATCTTGTTTCATCTCATGATGCTTGCTTTGTCGTTTCATTTGCCTTCAAATTCTAACAAAAAAGTAATTGTGCCAAAACCTGTATTCACTTCCAATTCATTGCGCACTAGAATTATCGGTAACTATGCAACGTAAGTTTCTGTTTTCAAACGATGGTCAATCCAATGTATATGTCCAAGCACATCATTTTAGATCCAAACATACCTGTAGACAAACTTGGATTGCATTTTCTCAAAACTGACACTGATCTGGACTGATTCCAGTGTTGCATACAAGCACACACTAACTATATACATGTTGATTCTGATATTCACATTATGCACATTCAGTTTCAAATGACTGGACAACTTGCAGATAGACCCATGTAATCCGCATGTCCCCATTTTAAGAAATTTGCAGCAGTAAGTTTCAAACTCTTTAGCGTATTGCTCTCAAACATCTCATTGAGTTGCAAAGTCCACAGTAGATAGGAACAACAATTAAAAAAAGGACTAGTAATTGACAAACATCAATATTCAACACTTGAGCGACCAAAAAAACACAAGTAAGCCACCGGACAAGAAACCAATCCATTTTTATCCTATGTACAAGAACAACTATCACCAGCCATATCATTTGGCACACTTCCACAGCTACCAGCCAACAAAGAAAAACACGAGTCCGGCTCATCTTGCCATTTCACATAATGCTTCCACATCTCGGCCCTTCGGTGCCTTGCCACTTCTGGGGATACAGACATCGGCATCAATATCAATGGCACCAAACTGTGACTGTTCTAAAATCTGCATCTGAAGCGCAACATATGCAGCAAGTCAAGAACGGTTTAAAACATCACAAATCCTAGAAATAGACAAATTACTAGCAAATCTAGACAAGCAAGCTCGTCGATCTATCGATTCAAACAAAATGTCTAGTATTGACATGCAGTAAATACATGAAACATGTGGCATCGACGGAAATTTATGTAATCTGCACCGTGTATATTTCTAACAAAATTTAAACAAGATTAGTTCACAACATGAGGTTCAAGAAAAAACTTTTTAGACAGATCTCAATATGGCATAGCAGCCTACTAAGGTCAGCACCACGACATCATTCTAATTTAAACCATATCTTTTATGTTGCCTCTCTCAAGTGAGTGAGTGACCACTGACCACACTAGCTAGCTAGTTACTACTGATGATCGACACCTACACCTAGAGGAGAGTGACCTCCCAGTACACAATTGTTCAAGCAGAGGCTCCCAACATTCAGTTTGGTTTCACAAGAGGAATAGGACCTAGCACTACTAGGAAAACCCTAGCAGTAGCGTGGGTATTTGGTGTATCAGTAGCGCGGGTAACCGCGCTACTGATACGGCGCTACAGCTAACGTTTATCAGTAGCGCGTTTTGACACGCGCTACTGCTATACCTACTTAGCAGTAGCGCTTTCTGTACCAGCGCTACTGCTAAGTCTATCAGTAGCGCGTTTGGACACGCGCTACTGCTATACCTGCTTAGCAGCAGCGGTTTTTGTAGGAAGCGCTGTTGGTAGTTACTAGCAGCGCACCTCTCTACCCGCGCTACTACTATTATTATGTATTTATTTTTTGTTTTATGCCATATATTCATACGCCATTATACAAGTTTTCATACAGTATCATCATAATACATCATTGTCATATAACAACTAATCATCATCATTTTCGTCCATGAGACATCATATAACAACTTGGTCACTAGTTATAATAACAACTCCTAGGACCTACTCCTAATCACTACTCCTCCTCAGCATCACCATCAACTCTAACACATTATAGCACATAATAAAAACTTCTCATCATCATCATAGTCATATATAATCAGCACTAACTAATTGTTCTTAATACCTAGGACCTACTCCTGCTGCTCTCTCTCAGGTAAAATAGCATAAAACATGTGTAGCACTCCTTCTTCATCATATTGGAGAATGCATATGAACCTGTCTCCTAATTGTGGGCTGCGCTTCTGATTGCTGCCCCCTAGTACTTCTCTGCGATCCTTCACAATTTTGCTCCAGTCTTTGACTATTAAGACTTGCTCGCTTCGAGAAATGATGAATGCACTCATGTGCAATACAGGATATCTTGGCCGTAAGCTAACCATTGCCATGCGACCTTTAGACTCGATCCAACGAGGCACAACACTCATCGGGAGTCCCTGTTGAAGAACATCGTAGTAACATACTTAGCAATGAAGTTTAGCTTAAAAAATAATGTATGCAAAAGATGCACTGAGGACAAATAGTAAAAATCTTACCATCTTTCCTAGATAGATGTGACCGTAGTTCAATACGCACACTAGTGGCCGCATGTTTTGAGTACTAATATCTCGAAGTCCAGGAAAATAACCTGTCTTGACAGTATCAAGATCCTCCAGCCATGAAACATAATGACCTATCTCCTCGCAGTTTAGTTCAGCCCCGGGACAGTAGTAGGTGTTGTCTACCAAGCGCTGGACATGTTTGCTTGAATGGAAATAAGCTGTCAATAGAAATTAGTTGTCAACTATTTTTAAATAAACAATATAAATTACTTAATAAATATGGTTGAGAAACTCACATAATGGTAGAGCTGGAGGCATCTGCACATCGACCCAGATGTCAATATTACCTTCAATTTCATCTTCCGGACGAATATCAAAGGTGATAAGCATATTAGGCTCAAATGCATAAGCCTTGCATAGTGCTCTCCAACTTTTGCATTCAAAATAGGAGTAGGTGTCTGCATTGTACAATTTTACGGCAAAAGTATAACCATGCTCGGTCCTCAAGTGAACTCTCTTTACCTTCATACTTTTTTTAGTACTGAAACCAATCTTATCCAAGACATAAATTCTTGCATGGCAGGGGATACGCTAGTAGAATAGTAAAAAATTAAAATTATAAGTTGAAGCAAAAGAAGCAGAAGTCATGCTTAATTACGAAAAAAGTCATGCTTACTGTATCCACTTAGAAGGTCTCATCCAGCATGATGCTGAAGCGCCTACCATCAACTAGGTGAGGCTTGTCGCACAGGCCGCGCTCGTCTTCGCAGCATTCGCACATAACGAATTTCCTTTCGTCGTCAGACATTTCCTATGTTCATAGTTGAAACATTTAAAATCGATCGAAGGCAACTACCAGGAAACTGATCAACACATAGATCACTATTACTCAATATGCAACGGGTTGACTTTAGGTCTGTCGAGTCTTTCCTTCCTAAACTCTCATCTCACGTATATGGTGGGCACTCCCTCTGATATTGCGACAGTCGGTGATGGTGGCTCCTCCATTCGTTCCCGAGTGCATTACACCAAAATGTCTAGCACACGGGAACGAAGGAGAAGCGACCCCCACGACAACAGTCGGGATTCTTCCTCTCTCATATTTCGACTGTCGATGATGGTCGCTACTCCTCCTTTTCCTAGTGCATTACAAATATCTAGCACAAGGAAAAGAAGAAGAAGCGACCCCCATGACAACAGTCGGTATTCTTCCTCTCTCATATATATATATATATGGTGGACACTCTCCCTCACTGAAAGACACACAAGGAGCCGAAACAGACCTAAAGTCAACCCGTTCCATATATCGAGCAATGACATAGAAAATATTCGGCATGACCTTTGCTAAAAACAGGACATATCGAGCGCCTGAAATTTGCCGGAACGGAAACGAATCAACATTCCGGCAAAACATAGGCCACTCGGAGGTACATTGCAAACAAGAACACCAAGACATCGTCTATATTCAGAATGCATCATCATCGACATCAATGACATGGCGACTAGCACTAGCATTTTCATCATCGACATTTACAACACATTGTCATCTATATTCAAAATGTTGCATATCAACAAGAAAATATCAACTAGCCTACTAAATCAAAATGTAGCAGGGAGGAGGGGTTGTGGATGGAGGAGGGAGGAGGGAGAAGGAGGGGCGACTGAAGGAGGGAGGAGGAAGGCGGAGCGAGGAGGGGCCGGCCGGCGGCGAATGAAGGAGTGGAGGGAGGACGGAGGAGGTGGGGCGGGGAGGAGGGAGGAGGGGGAGGATTACCGAGTCCAGGGAGGAGGGGGAGGTGACGGCGGCAGAGGGAGGAGGGGTAGGCGACGGCGGCGGCGAGCGGCGGGGGGCAGAGAGGGAGCGACACTGTGAGGGGGGAGTGAGGGGCCGGGAGTGAGGAAGAGAGAGGGAGCGCACGGGGTGGATAAGGTGGGAATAGCAGCAGCGCGGATTGGTGCCAAGCGCTACAGCTAAGTAGAATAGCAGCAGCGCTGGTTGAGGAAGGGCGCTACTACTATACCTAGCCTGTCGGGAATGGTGTGGCAATTATAGTAGTAGCGCGTTTTATACGTGCCACGCTACTGATATGTGTTTATTAGTAGCGATGTTTATGTACACGCGCTGCTGCTAAGTAGCAGCAGCGCCTCCTTTTACAACGCGCTACTGGTAAGCTTCTGTGTATAAGGTTTTCCCTAGTAGTGTAGGCTAGAGCAGAGCCTCGACCTTGGGTAAACCACCAAACACAAGACTTGCAGGCATATTGACAATATTCGACAAACACATCTAGTACAACAATGTGGATTTAATCAAGACTTGTGGGAAAAACAAACACTAGTTTCAATATCCACAACTAATTATCAAAAATGTCCAACATGATGGCTCCAAAGTACACATGGACAGCACGTGTTCTACCTATACACAACACCAATAGGTAAGCATTTCCATCACTAAACCAAATGCAGTTCCACAGATGGAGAAATAAACAGGCTGGAAACTCATAAATTCCAAAACTATAACTTGATCTGAAAGGGAAAACTATAACTAAGATTGCTATGGAAGCCCAGAGGGTTAAAAATCTTGAAATACCTGGTAAATTCCATGCTAAGATCCAAGGTATTTCCAAGAAAAAACCTTTCTCTGATATTCCTAAAGATAACCTGGTAGATATGGCTAGTGATATAGGTGTTAATATTCAGGTAGATGCTAGGAGACTGGGGCAAAAGACTGAAGATCTTATTGTTGGAAATATGCCCTAGAGGCAATAATAAATTGGTTATTATTATGTTTCCTTGTTCATGATAATCGTTTATTATCCATGCTATAATTGTATTGATTGGAAACTCAAATACATGTGTGGGTACATAGACAACACTGTGTCCCTAGTAAGCCTCTAGTTGACTAGCTCGTTGATCAAAGATGGTTAAGGTTTCCTAGCCATTGACATGAGATGTCATTTGATAACGGGATCACATCATTAGGAGAATGATGTGATGGACAAGACCCAAACTGTAAACGTAGCATTTGATCGTGTCAGTTTATTGCTATTGTTTTCTGCATGTCAAGTATCTGTTCCTTTGACCATGAGATCATGCAACTCACTGACACCGGAGGAATACCTTGTGTGTATCAAACGTCGCAACGTAACTGGGTGACTATAAAGGTGCTCTACAGGTATCTCCGAGGGTGTCTGTTGGGTTGGCATGGATCAAGACTGGGATTTGTTACTCTGTGTGACGGAGAGGTATCTCAGGGCCCACTCGGTAATACAACATCACAATGAGCCTTGCAAGCAATGTGACTAAAGTGTTAGCCACGAGATCTTGTATTACGGAACGAGTAAAGAGACTTGCCGGTAACGAGATTGAACTAGGTATAGTGATACCGACGATCGAATCTCGGGCAAGTAACATACCGAAGAACAAAGGGAACAGCATACGGGATTAACTGAATCCTTGACATAGAGGTTCGACCGATAAAGATCTTCGTAGAATATGTAGGAGCCAATATGGGCATCCAGGTCCCGCTATTGGTTATTGACCGTAGAGGTGTCTCGGTCATGTCTACATAGTTCTCGAACCCGCAGGGTCTACACACTTAACGTTTGGTGACGATTAGTATAATTGAGTTATTATGTTGGTGACCGAAAGTTGTTCGGAGTCCCGGATAAGATCCCGGACATGACGAGGATCTCCGGAATAGTCCGGAGGTAAAGATTGATATATGTGATAATAGTGTTTCGATCTCCGGAAGAGTTCCAGAGTTCACCGGAAGGGGTTCCGGATGTTTACCGAAGTGTTCGGGTGCAGCAACACTTTATATGAGCCAAAAGGATAAAACCCACAAGGTATTGGAAAGTGCAAAAGTAGTTTTGCTGCCGCGTAAGCGGTACTACCGCTTGGTGAAGCGGTACTACCGCCGGAGCGGTACTACCGCTTGTGTGAAGCGGTACTACCGCCGGAGCGGTACTACCGCTTGTGTGAAGCGGTACTACCGCTTGTGTGAAGCGGTACTACCGCTTGTGTGCGGCTGTGCACGATTCGGCAGGGGTCCGAGTTGGACTCTTTCCCTGCGGGCCAAACCGACCTTGTGCGGGCAAAACCGACCTGGAGGAGGCTTTTACTCCAAGTTTAGACCCCAAGGCTCAACATATAAATAGAGAGGGGCAGGGCTAGCACACGGGACACATCAAGATTTCCCCAAGCCGTGTGCGGCAACCCTAACCCTCTAGTTCCTCCGTCATAATCTCCGTAGCGCTTGGCGAAGCCCTGCAGAGATTGTTCCTCACCACCATCACCACGCCGTCGTGCTGCTGGAACTCAACCACTACTTCACCATCGCTCGCTGGATCGAGGAGGTGAAGGCGTCATCAAGCCGTACGTGTGTTGAACGCGGAGGTGCCGTCCGTTCGGCGCTAGTTCGTGATCGGATCGAGGGACGACTTGCGATTTGGATCGCGGAGACGTTCGACTACATCAACCGCGTTTCTTAAACGCTTCCGCTTAGCGATCTACAAGGGTATGTAGATTCACTCTCCCTCTCGTAGATGCTCATCACCATGGATAGATCTTATGTGTGCGTAGGAAAATTTTTGTTTCCCATGCAACGTTACCCAACAGTGGCATCATGAGCTAGGTCTATGCGTAGATGAGATCTCGAGTAGAACACAAACGAGTTGTGGGCGTGGGTGTAAACATATTGCTTGCCGTTACTAGTTGATATTTGATTCGGCGGTACTGTGAGATGAAGCGGCCCGGACCGACATTACGCGTACACTTACGCGAGACAGGTTCCTTCAACTAACATGTAACTTCGTTGCATAAAGATGGCTAGCGGGTGTCTGTCTCTCTCACTTTAGTTGAATCGATTTCAATGAAGAGGGTTCTTTTAGAAGATCAAAAAGCAATCACTACACCACGTTGTGGTTTTGCGTAGGTAAGAACGGTTCTTGCAAACCCGTAGCAGCCACGTAAAATTTGCAACAACAATTAGAGGACGTCTAACTTGTTTTTGCAGGGTATGATGTGATATGATATGGCCAATTACATGATGAGATATATGTGATGTATGAGATGATCATGTTTTGTATAGAATATCACGACTTGCATGTCGATGAGTACGGCAACTGGCAGGAGCCATAGAGTTGTCTTTAATTATTGTATGACCTGCGTGTCAATCATTAAGCGCTATGTAATGCTTTACTTTATCGCTAAACGTTAGCAATAGTCGTGGAAGCAACAGTCGGCGCGACAACCTTATGGCGACACGTTGATGGAGATCAAGATGATGGAGATCATGGTGTCATGCCGGTGACGATGGAGATCATGCCGGTGCTTTGGAGATGGAGATCAAAAGCACAAGTTCATGGCCATATCATGTCACTTATGATTTGCATGTGATGTTAATCCTTTTATGCATCTTATTTTGCTTAGGACGACGGTAGCATTATAAGGTGATCCCTCACTTAAATTTCAAGATAAATTGTGTTCTCCCCAAGTGTGCACCGTTGCGAAAGTTCGTCGTTTCGAGACACGCCGTGATGATCGGGTGTGATAGACTCTACGTTCGCATACAACGGGTGTAAGCCATGTTACACGTGCGGAACACTCGGGTTAAACTTGACGAGCCTAGCATGTACAGACATGGCCTCGGAACACAAGAGACCGAAAGGTCGAACATGAGTCATATAGTAGATATGATCAACATGAAGATGTTCACCATTGAAACCACCTCAACTCACGTGATGATCGGACTTGAGTTGGTGGATTTGGATCATGTTACACTCGAATGATCGGAGGGATGTCAATTTGAGTGGGAGTTTTTTAAATATGATTAACTAAACTCATTATCTAAGAACAATAGTCTAAGTTGTCTTTGCTATATTTATGTTGTAGATCATGGCTCGCGCAGTAGCACCCCTGAATTTTAATGCGTTCCTAGAGAAAGCTAAGTTGAAAGATGATGGAAGTAACTTTGTGGACTGGGCCCGTAATCTAAGGATTATCCTTACGGCTTCCCAGAAGGCTTATGTCCTTGATGCACCGCTTGGTGATCCACCCGCTCCAGTTGAGTCTCTAGACGTTGTGAACGCCTGGCAGGCTCGTTCTGATGATTACTCAATAGTTCAATGTGCAATGTTGTATGGCTTAGAACCGGGACTTCAAAGACGTTTTGAACGTCATGGAGCATATGAGATGTTCCAGGAGTTGAAGTTTATCTTTCAGAAGAATGCCCGGATCGAGAGATATGAGATCTCCGATAAGTTCTATGCTTGCAAGATGGAGGAGAACGGGTCTATCAGTGATCACGTACTCAGAATGTCTGGGTACTCCACCCGTCTGGCTGAGTTAGGGATGCCCCTTCCGCCAGAGGCTATCACTGACAGAGTTCTTCAATCATTGCCACCTAGCTACAAGAGCTTCGTGTTGAACTATAACATGCACGGGATGAACAAGTCAGTCGCCGAGCTGTTTGCGATGCTGAAAGCCGCTGAGTCTGAAATTCAGAAGGAGCATCAAGTGTTGATGGTCAATAAAACCACTAGTTTCAAGAAAAATGGCAAGGGTAAGAAGGGTAACTCCAAGCAGAGTGGCAAAGCAGTTGCTCCTCTCGTGAAGAAACCCAAGGCTGGACCCAAACCAGAAACTGTGTGTTTTCATTGCAAGGGTACTGGACACTGGAAGCGGAATTGCCCCAAGTATTTGGCTGACAAGAAGGCGGCCAACAACAAACAAGGTATATATGATATACATGTTATTGATGTGTACCTTACCAACTCTCGTTGTAGTGCCTGGGTATTTGATACCGGTGCGGTTGCTCATATTTGCAACTCAAAACAGGAACTGCGGAATAGACGGAGGCTGGCAAAGGACGAAGTGACGATGCGCGTGGGAAATGGTTCCAAGGTTGATGTGATCGCCGTCGGCACGCTCGCTCTTCGATTACCGTCGGGATTAGTGATGAACCTAAATAAGTGTTATTTGGTGCCTGCGTTAAGCATGAACATTATATCTGGATCTTGTTTATTGCGAGACGGTTACTCATTTAAATCAGAGAATAATGGTTGTTCTATTTATATGAGTAATATCTTTTATGGTCATGCACCCAATGTGAGGGGTTTATTCTTGTTGAATCTCGATAGTAATGATACACATGTTCATAACATTGATGCCAAAAGATGTAGAATTGATAATGATAATACCACTTTCTTGTGGCACTGCCGTTTAGGTCATATTGGCGTAAAACGCATGAGGAAGCTCCATGCTGATGGACTTTTGGAGTCACTTGATTTTGAATCACTTGACACATGTGAGCCATGCCTCATGGGCAAGATGACTAAAACGCCGTTCTCTGGAATAATGGAACGGGCAAGTGACTTATTGGAAATCATACATTGTGATGTGTGCGGTCCGATGAGCATTGAGGCGCGCGGTGGTTATCGTTACTTTCTCACCTTCACTGATGACTTAAGTAGATATGGGTATATTTACTTAATGAAACACAAGTCTGAAACATTTGAAAAGTTCAAACAATTTCAGAGTGAAGTTGAGAATCATCGTAACAAGAAGATTAAATTCCTACGATCTGATCGAGGAGGAGAATATCTGAGTTATGAGTTTGGCAGTCACTTAAGACAGTGTGGAATTGTTTCACAATTAACACCGCCTGGAACACCACAGCGTAATGGTGTGTCCGAACGTCGTAATCGAACTTTATTGGATATGGTGCGATCTATGATGTCTCTTGCCGATTTGCCACTATCGTTTTGGGGTTATGCATTAGAGACAGCTGCATTCACTTTAAATAGGGCACCATCGAAATCCGTTGAGACGACGCCTTATGAACTTTGGTTTGACAAGAAGCCAAAGCTGTCGTTTCTTAAAGTTTGGGGATGTGATGCTTATGTCAAAAAGCTTCAGCCTGAAAAGCTGGAACCCAAAGCGGAGAAATGCGTCTTCATAGGATACCCAAAAGAGACAGTTGGGTATACCTTCTACCTCAGATCCGAAGGCAAAGTGTTTGTCGCTAAAAACGGAACATTTCTTGAGAAAGAGTTTCTCTCGAAAGAATTGAGTGGGAGGAAGATAGAACTTGATGAGGTTATTGAACCTTTACTTCAACCTGAGAGTAGCGCAGCGCAGAAAGTTGTTTCTGTGGAGCCTACATTAGCTGAAGAGGAAGTTAATGATGATGATCATGAAGCTTTGGATCAAGTTGCTATCGAACCTCGTAGGTCGACAAGGACGCGTACTGCTCCCGAGTGGTACGGCAACCCTGTCTTAGAGGTCATGTTGTTAGACAACGATGAACCTACGAGCTATGGAGAAGCGATGATGGGCCCGGATTCCGAGAAGTGGTTAGAGGCCATGAAATCCGAGATGGGATCCATGTATGAAAACAAAGTATGGACTTTGGAAGTATTACCTGAAGGGCGTAAGGCCATTCAGAACAAATGGATCTTTAAGAGGAAGACGGACGCGGACGGTAATGTCACCGTCTATAAAGCTCGACTTGTGGCAAAGGGTTTTTCACAAGTTCAAGGAGTTGACTACGATGAGACCTTCTCACCCGTAGCGATGCTTAAGTCCGTCAGAATCATGTTAGCAATAGCTGCCTTTTTCGATTATGAAATTTGGCAGATGGATGTCAAAACAGCGTTCCTTAACGGTTTCCTTAAGGAAGAGTTGTATATGATGCAACCAGAAGGTTTTGTCGATCCAGAGAGTGCTGACAAAGTTTGCAAACTCCAGCGATCCATTTATGGACTGGTGCAAGCATCTCGGAGTTGGAATCTTCGTTTTGATGAGGTGATCAAAGCGTTCGAGTTTATACAAGTTTACGGAGAAGCTTGTATTTACAAGAAAGTGAGTGGGAGCTCTATAGCGTTTCTAATATTATATGTGGATGACATATTGCTGATTGGAAACAATATAGAAATGCTGGAAAGCGTAAAGGAATATTTGAACAAGAGTTTTTCAATGAAGGACCTAGGAGAAGCTGCTTTCATATTAGGCATCAAGATCTATAGAGATAGATCAAGACGTTTAATAGGACTTTCACAAAGCACATACCTTGATAAGATTTTGAAGAAGTTCAAAATGGATCAGTCCAAGAAGGGGTTCTTGCCTGTTTTGCAAGGTGTGAAGTTGAGTAAGACTCAATGCCCAGTGACTGCAGAAGATAGAGAAAAGATGAGTGTCATCCCCTATGCTTCAGCCATAGGCTCTATCATGTATGCAATGCTGTGCACAAGACCCGATGTCAGCCTTGCCATAAGTATGGCCGGAAGGTTTCAAAGTGATCCAAGAATGGAACACTGGACGGCGGTCAAGAATATCCTGAAGTACCTGAAAAGGACTAAGGACATGTTTCTCGTTTATGGAGGTGATAAAGAGCTCGTCGTAAAGGGTTACGTCGATGCAAGCTTTGACACTGATCCGGATGACTCTAAGTCGCAAACCGGATACGTATTTATTCTTAATGGGGGTGCGGTTAGCTGGTGCAGTTCCAAGCAAAGCGTGGTAGCAGATTCTACATGCGAAGCGGAGTACATCGCTGCCTCGGAGGCGGCGAAGGAAGGTGTCTGGATGAAGGAGTTCATAACAGATCTTGGAGTAGTGCCTAGTGCGCTTAACCCAATGACTCTGTTTTGTGATAATACTGGTGCCATTGCTCTAGCCAAGGAACCAAGATTTCACAAGAGGACCAGACACATAAAACGACGTTTCAATTCCATCCGCGATTACATCAAGGAGGACGACATAAATATTTGCAAAGTACACACGGATCTAAATGTTGCAGATCTGATGACTAAACCTCTTCCAAGGGCTAAACATGAACAACACCAGAACTGCATGGGTGTTCGATTCATTACAATGTAAATCACATAGTGATGTGAACTAGATTATTGACTCTAGTGCAAGTGGGAGACTGTTGGAAATATGCCCTAGAGGCAATAATAAATTGGTTATTATTATGTTTCCTTGTTCATGATAATCGTTTATTATCCATGCTATAATTGTATTGATTGGAAACTCAAATACATGTGTGGGTACATAGACAACACTGTGTCCCTAGTAAGCCTCTAGTTGACTAGCTCGTTGATCAAAGATGGTTAAGGTTTCCTAGCCATTGACATGAGATGTCATTTGATAACGGGATCACATCATTAGGAGAATGATGTGATGGACAAGACCCAAACTGTAAACGTAGCATTTGATCGTGTCAGTTTATTGCTATTGTTTTCTGCATGTCAAGTATCTGTTCCTTTGACCATGAGATCATGCAACTCACTGACACCGGAGGAATACCTTGTGTGTATCAAACGTCGCAACGTAACTGGGTGACTATAAAGGTGCTCTACAGGTATCTCCGAGGGTGTCTGTTGGGTTGGCATGGATCAAGACTGGGATTTGTTACTCTGTGTGACGGAGAGGTATCTCAGGGCCCACTCGGTAATACAACATCACAATGAGCCTTGCAAGCAATGTGACTAAAGTGTTAGCCACGAGATCTTGTATTACGGAACGAGTAAAGAGACTTGCCGGTAACGAGATTGAACTAGGTATAGTGATACCGACGATCGAATCTCGGGCAAGTAACATACCGAAGAACAAAGGGAACAGCATACGGGATTAACTGAATCCTTGACATAGAGGTTCGACCGATAAAGATCTTCGTAGAATATGTAGGAGCCAATATGGGCATCCAGGTCCCGCTATTGGTTATTGACCGTAGAGGTGTCTCGGTCATGTCTACATAGTTCTCGAACCCGCAGGGTCTACACACTTAACGTTTGGTGACGATTAGTATAATTGAGTTATTATGTTGGTGACCGAAAGTTGTTCGGAGTCCCGGATAAGATCCCGGACATGACGAGGATCTCCGGAATAGTCCGGAGGTAAAGATTGATATATGTGATAATAGTGTTTCGATCTCCGGAAGAGTTCCAGAGTTCACCGGAAGGGGTTCCGGATGTTTACCGAAGTGTTCGGGTGCAGCAACACTTTATATGAGCCAAAAGGATAAAACCCACAAGGTATTGGAAAGTGCAAAAGTAGTTTTGCTGCCGCGTAAGCGGTACTACCGCTTGGTGAAGCGGTACTACCGCCGGAGCGGTACTACCGCTTGTGTGAAGCGGTACTACCGCCGGAGCGGTACTACCGCTTGTGTGAAGCGGTACTACCGCCCAAGCGGTACTACCGCTTGTGTGAAGCGGTACTACCGCTTGTGTGCGGCTGTGCACGATTCGGCAGGGGTCCGAGTTGGACTCTTTCCCTGCGGGCCAAACCGACCTTGTGCGGGCAAAACCGACCTGGAGGAGGCTTTTACTCCAAGTTTAGACCCCAAGGCTCAACATATAAATAGAGAGGGGCAGGGCTAGCACACGGGACACATCAAGATTTCCCCAAGCCGTGTGCGGCAACCCTAACCCTCTAGTTCCTCCGTCATAATCTCCGTAGCGCTTGGCGAAGCCCTGCAGAGATTGTTCCTCACCACCATCACCACGCCGTCGTGCTGCTGGAACTCAACCACTACTTCACCATCGCTCGCTGGATCGAGGAGGTGAAGGCGTCATCAAGCCGTACGTGTGTTGAACGCGGAGGTGCCGTCCGTTCGGCGCTAGTTCGTGATCGGATCGAGGGACGACTTGCGATTTGGATCGCGGAGACGTTCGACTACATCAACCGCGTTTCTTAAACGCTTCCGCTTAGCGATCTACAAGGGTATGTAGATTCACTCTCCCTCTCGTAGATGCTCATCACCATGGATAGATCTTATGTGTGCGTAGGAAAATTTTTGTTTCCCATGCAACGTTCCCCAACACTTATTGCCCCAAGAATCTTTGCTAATACTCATATCCATAAAACTGAATCTAGTGGTAGTAGTAGGACTTTGTGCTCTAGGGTAAACTCTGGTAACTCCTTTGCATGTTTAGAGATTCCTGAGGATATAGTAACTACCTTAGAACACCCTGAAGGTGATAACATCTGTCACTCCCCACATACTCCCATTCATCTGCAGGATGACTGTGAGGACTGGGAAGAATCCCTCTGGACTAAAGTACACAACTATAGGCGGGGCAAGCACCCCAAGAAGAGAGATCAGCCATGAATGGCCTCTTCTGGAATCTTAGAGGCATCAATGCCCCAGGCAGGAAACAAAATCTTGTAGATTTGATCTGCAAGACCAAGCCTACTCTTATTGGTCTTTTAGAGACTAAGAAAGACCAATTCTCTGATTCCTTTCTGAAATCCTTAATAGGTAATAAGTGTTATGCTTGGAATTCACTCCCCTCAATAGGCTCTGCAGGAGGCATCTTGGTGGGAGTGGATACAGACATCTGTGAAATTCTTTCTTGGCACATAGGGGCCTTTTCAGTTACTTGTCATGTTAAAGTCAAATCATTAGGAGTAAATTTCAGGATTGTGACTGTGTATGGGTCTTCATATGAAGAAGATAAGGAAAATTTCCTATCTGAACTTCATAGTCTGTTTATTGATTGTGATACCCCAACCCTCATTGGGGGAGACTTTAACTTGGTTAGGTACAACTCAGATAAGAATAATGGTAGAGTTAATCACAAATGGTGTGACAAATTTAATGCTTGGATAGAAATTTGGAGTTTGCTTGAGATTAAACCTAGCAATAGGCAGTATACATGGGGCAATAATCAGGATGATCTGATTATGTCTACCATTGACAGGGTGTTCTGTAACACAGATATAGATAGGCTTTTCCCATTAGCATCTATACAAGCACTCCCCAGGCTAGGTAGTGATCACACCCCCATTCTTTGGGATGCTGGCATAGGTCAACACCCTAAGAGCTCCAGCTTCAAATTTGAAAAATGGTGGATCCTTAGAGAAGACTTCCCTGCTATTGTTGAGAAAGCTTGGAACACCCATGTCTTGGGGTCCTCCTCCATTGACATTTGGCAAGGTAAAGTTAGGAACCTGAGAAGAATCACCAAGGGATGGAGTATTAATATAGAAGCAGAGCTTAGGAAGCTTAAGAGAGATATGATGGAGGAATATGACATCCTTGATATCAAGGCTGAAACTGAGGAGCTAAACCCAGTGGAAGCACAGAGACTAAAGAGTATTAGGGTAGAAATGACCAAAATCTGGCTTAAAGAAGAAACTAAAGCCAAACAGAGGTCTAGAGATAGAGATATCAAGGAAGGGGACAAAAACACTGCTTACTTTCAAGCAGTTGCTAACCAGAGGAGGAGAAAATCCACCATTCATGTGTTGCAAGGGCCTTCTGGCCCCACCTCTGATAGTAAAGAGATGCTTGAAGTAGCAGCCAACTTCTATAAAAATCTATTTAGCAAAGAAGAACCCTCTGGGTTTACTTTGGATAACAACCTCTTCAATGAACAGGATAGGGTTTCTGCCTCAGAAAATGTTCTGCTCTCTGCAAGTTTTTCTGAGGAAGAGATCAAGAATGCCATTTTTAGCTCCTATTCTGATGGAGCCCCTGGCCCAGATGGGCTTCCTTTCTTTTTCTACCAAAAATTTTGGCCTATGATTAAGAAAGACTTAATGGCTATGTTTGTAGATTTCCACCTTGGGAATCTTGACATTTATCATTTAAATTTTGCCATGATTACCCTCATACCTAAGGAGCCTGAGGCATCTGTCATGACAAAATTCAGACCAATTAGTCTGCTAAACTGTGTCTTCAAGATTTTTACCAAGGTGCTCACAAACAGACTTGGGATGATCATGGACAGACTAATCTCCAAGAATCAGTCTGCCTTCATCAAAGGCAGATACATCTTGGAGAGTGTGGTCACTGCCCATGAGGTCATACATTCTGTTGTTAGATCCAAAAGCAAAGGTGTAGTTTTAAAATTAGATTATGAAAAGGCCTTTGACAAAGTAGACTTAGATTTCCTGATGACTCTCTTAGAAGCTAGGGGTTTTGATGCCAAAGTTCTCAGATGGATCAAGATGATTACTCATCAAGGATCTGTTGGTGTTAAACTCAATAACATGGAGAGCAATTTCTTCCTAACTGGCAAAGGGCTGAGACAAGGAGACCCACTGTCCCCTTTGCTTTTCAACCTGGTTATAGATGTTTTAACTAGAATGCTAGCTAAAGCCTCTGATATCCCTCTGATCAAAGGCCTTGTGCATGACCTGTGTCCAGGAGGTGTCATCAGCCTGCAGTATGTTGATGATACAATCCTCTTTGTTGATGAAGATCCCACTAAGGCTTTAAACCTAAAGTGGGTTCTGACTTGTTTTGAACAATTATCAGGGATGAGAATTAACTACAACAAAAGTGAGATGATTCCCCTGAATTTAGAAGCTGGGGAGATAGATGCCTTTGTTGACATCTTTGGATGTCCAATTGGAAAATTCCCTATAAAATATCTAGGGATCCCTTTGCACTTTGAGAAACTATCTAGAGAGGATATCCAACCTCTCATAGATAAAATCTTGAAGAGAATTGCAGGTTGGAGAGGCAAGCTCCTTTCCTATGCTGCTAGGCTTGTCTTAATTAAAGCTTGTCTAGCTAGCATCCCCATTTACCTACTTTCCTTTTTCAAATTCCCTAAGTGGGCAGTAGATATGATTAACACCCAGATGGCAAATTGCCTTTGGAATGACTTTGAAGGCCATAGGAAAATACATTTAGCTAACTGGCCTCTAGTCACCATGAAAAAGGAATTTGGGGGTTTGGGCATCCCAAACATCCATGACCTGAATGTCTGCTTGCTAGGATCCTGGATAAATAGATTCATGTCTGGTGAGGGCAAGATTTGGAAAACCATAATAGAAAACAAATATAAGCCACTTCCAAATATTTTCTGCTCTCAAGACAAAGAGGCATCCACTTTCTGGAAAGGAGTAGTGTGGGCCACTAAAGCAGTAAAGTTTGGATATAGATGGGCTCTAGGGGATGGTACCAAAGTTAGATTCTGGGAAGATTGCTGGTTTGGTTCAGCCCCTCTTTCCATACAGTTTTGGGATTTATATGTCATCTGTAGAGAGCAAGGCCAAACTGTTAGTCAGATATGGGATGGGGTAAACCTGAAACTCACTTTCAAAAGAGCTTTCTCCCCTCCCATGATGCATAACTGGCTTGAATTAGAAGAGGTTGCTAAGAGTATTAATCTTACTGATGACACTGACTCGTTGATATAGCAATACACAGCTTCAGGGGGTTACTCCTTAAGCTCCATGTATGCCATTATCAACTATAGAGGTGTCACACCTGTGTTCATCCCTGCTGTTTGGAAGCTTATTGTCCCTCCCAGGATTCACATTTTCTTATGGTTGGTCGCCTATAATAAGATTATGACTAGAGACAACCTACAAAAAATAATTATGGGGAAACCTGTGGAGTGTGTTTTCTGCTTGGAACATGAGAGTGTATAACACCTTTTCTTTGATTGTGTAGTAGCCAAACTGATTTGGAAAGAAATCAGCTCTTTCTTTTCCAAACAATTGGGCATTAATGTTGAAGCTATTTCCTCCTGTTGGGTTGCTGGCAAGAGGATGGATACTATTAACTCTATTACAGCTGCTGTCTTATGGTCTCTGTGGAAACACAGGAACAACCTGATCTTTAATAACGTTGTTAGGCTTTCTGTGAATCAGGTTTGGTCGATGATCTTAAGAACTCTCGGAAAATGGCGCCTCCTGTTCAAGGATCACATGTTGGAGAGAATGGACTTCTTCTGCCTCCATGTGCGAAACCTGCTGGGGAGACCTGCGCAACTAGAATGGATGTGAAACATTCAAGGACTGATGGTGATCACTCGGTCGTCTCCGTGCTGGGCAAGCTGGAGCTGCTGAGTCCTACATCTACACTGGAGAATGTCTTCTCGCCGCTTCCTCAACCCCTCAGCTACTGAGTCTTGACGGGAGTAGAGACTATTTCCGAGCGGTGTCTTGTCAGTTGTCGTGTAATAAAAAGATTTTCATACATGGAGCTCGTTCTTGGCTGCAGGCTGAGAGTGTGCTGTATTCGCCTGTCATGGGTTGTAGTTTTTAGTCTTAGTTTCGTTTTCCTCTAGCTCTTTAGCTTTTTCAGACTGTACCGAATATCTTTCCCGTTTCTTTCGGGCTTCTAATGCAAATGGAGCCGGGGAGCTCCTCCCTGTTGATCTAAAAAAAATTCCAAAACAGGGGCTGCAAGAAACCCGATATGCTTACCTTCCTTGTCTTTTTGCTGGGAAGTGACGATGACCCAGGCATCCCGTGTATACAAGGGCGAGACCAAAGGCTCCGTGCGAGGCTGCTCTTCCCATGTTACCTAAAGTGCAGAAACCACGAGATGATAAGAAAGAGTTCGCCTTCTTTTCAAAATAAACCAAAGGTTGTTTCACAAATGGGAAAATATCCAAGGGTAACAAAAACGCCAATTCGAGCAAGACAGTAAGTGCAGGAACCGAGTCAGGTTTCTCTAGTAGCACAAGACATAGATGCTAACAGAATAGAGGTTCATGGCTCTTCAAATTGTACAGCACACTAACAAGGTTGCTCCCCGTGAGTTGCAAGTAGCAAAAAGCTTTTACAAAATCTAGATAAACCAAGCTCCAGTCAAAGCATTGCCAAATTGCTCATAAGAACTCAAACCAAAATAAAACAGCAGTCGTTCACCTAGCGAGCAACAAGATACAAGTTGTATTTCCAGCGAATTGTTAGTTGCGCAAGAGATAAGATGAGATGAGATGACGCACTAGTGATTACGCGTCCCAGGCAACGTAATTTCATTCGATTAGGTTGTGCTTATGGTCTTCATAAGAGCAAGGTTTCTTTGCACACAAGGGCAAACAAGATTTGACAGGAAGGAAGGGGATGGAAGGAGAGGAGGGCATACCTCGTCTGGTGACTGCAGCTCGTCCTGACGAGGCTGGAGTGCCAGAAGCTCGCCGGGACGAGGCTGGAGTGCCTGTTGCTGCGAGTTCCCGCTCTTCTCCTCCACGAGAGGAGAAGAGGGACCATCAGTGGCGGCAGATGCTGTGGGAATGATTGTGTCGTTACGCTCAAGTCAGATAGAATGTAGAGGACAACACTAGACACACACATACACAGTACACTAGACAAATCTGATAGATCCACCACAGTACAACACACTAGCCAAATCTCATATGGTAGCTTTAGGTGAGTGCAACATCACTCATGACAGAAGCATCACTCATGACAGACGCAAAGTACTACAGTACACTACCCAAATCTCATACAATAGATCCAGGTGAGTTGCAACAGAACTCATGACAAATGTAGCCATTGCACTAACCCACAGTATTGTAGCCAATGCAGGGTTTTTCTGAAAGTCACCCCGGGGGGGGGGGGAATTTGCCCCCTACCTGGATTTTTTATTTCTATAAATCAACAGTCACAAGGGAACGAGAGTTATAGAGGGGTAGAGCAGAGGGGCCTAATCCGAAGGGGAGAGCGCATGAAGCCACACATCGGTGTCCGAACGAGCATTCCCCCTTTAGGCGCCCTCGCCAGAGGACCGAATCCTCTCTACAGCAGCTTAGCACCCGAGCGAGGCAGGGCGACGCCGCGTGGAAGACCACGGAATTCCGGTGCTTCTAGAGCTGCCATGCTTTTAAACACAAAACAAGTGTCAAATCAATGATCAACATAAACCAAATAATAATCACAGTGCAAGACAAGTTATGAAAGATATAGGGAAATGACAACTTAAACAAATAATAACAATGAAGGCAAATGTCAAGAAACTAAATATTCACCAAAACGGACTAGCCATTAGTATATCCAGAAACAGGCAGGATCACAGGCTTTAAGCTCCAGTGTATGCATTCAACAAATAATGCATATGTTCTTTTCTACTTTATAACCACTAGTGAACTTCTTAAGTCAAGAGAATACTATAGACCCTTGTCAGGCCCACCAGGCTGCAAGTGAATATGCTCAAATTGAGAAGGGAATAAAATAGACTATTTACTAATGATGATGAGCATAATTATCTTTCGCCGATGATTCTATCAGAAATGAGGAGGGAAATCCTCAGGCAGCTGTTCTTTGCCGACTGCACTATTATCTTTTGCTGATAATATGCATGGTACTGTAGTAGTATAACATTTTTCATAATACAGGCAATTTAGCAGTGAGAGCAGCGGATTGAATGAAGTATTGCGGAAATAGCAATGGTGAAGATAGAAAGATTAGCTGATTTGATATTGCCTCAATAACTGTCGCTCCGTGATCTGTTGTTCCCTGTGTGCCTAGCTTTGCTCTGTTTGAGTGTACCAGGTTAAAAGTATTGATTGATAAGCAGTGGATGCCGTGTGCTCTCGCTGTATTTTGGTGTACATGTGTTTAATGAAATGAGGTGCAGATTAACAACAGAATGGCTTCAATTTTAATCGACATGGCACATCACATCCAAATCAATGTTACTACAGTTTGCTGTTGTTTTTGGTCTTGGTCAGGCTGCCCATGGCCCGGGCCTTCTCCCGGAGAAGAAACTTCTGCGTCTTCCCCGTCGAGGTCTTGGGCAGATCCTCGAACACCACCGTCTTGGGCGCCATGTAGTGCGGCAGCCTCTCCCGGCAGAAGCCGATGATCTCTGCCTCCGTTGCACTGGCACCGTCCTTCAGCTTGACAAAGGCGCATGGCGTCTCCCCCCAGTGGTCGTCGGGCCTCGCCACCACCGCCGCCTCCAGCACCGCCGGGTGGCTGAAGATCACCGACTCCACCTCGATGGAGCTGATGTTCTCGCCGCCCGATATGATGATGTCCTTGGCCCGGTCCTTGAGCTGGATGTACCCATCCGGGAGCCGCACGGCGAGGTCGCCGGTGTGCAGCCACCCGCCGGCCATGGACTCCTTGGTGGCGTCGATGTCCCTGTAGTACCCGCTCATGACGGTGTTGCCGCGGAACATCACCTCGCCCACCGCCTCGCCGTCGCGCGGCACGCTCTCCATGGTCGCCGGGTCCTTGACGTCGACTTCCTCCATTGCCATGTGCTGGAACCCCTGCCGCGCCTTGAGCCGCGCACGCTCCTCGGCCGGCAGCGCGTCCCACTCCGGCATCCACGTACACACGGTGGCCGGGCCGTACGTCTCCGTGAGGCCGTAGATGTGGTACACCGCGAACCCGAGCTCCTCCATCCCGGCCAGCATGCGGGGCGGCGGCGGGGCGCCTCCCGTCATGACGCGCACCGTCCCCGGCAGCGGCCTCCGGTCCGCGGCCGGCGCGTTGACGATCATGTTGAGCACCGTCGGCGCGCCGCCCATGTGCGTCACCCCGTGCCGCGCGATGCTGTCGAAGATGACGCCGGCGGTGAAGTGGCGGAGGCAGACGTTGGTGCCGCCCTGCATGGCCACGCCCCACGGCAGGTGCCAGCCGTTGCAGTGGAACATGGGCACCGTCCACAGGTACGTCGGCATCGGGGTGATGTCGTAAGCCAGGACCGTGCCGATGGTGTTGAGGTAGGCGCCGCGGTGGTTGTACACCACGCCCTTGGGCCGCGACGTCGTGCCGGACGTGTAGTTCAGCGTGATGGGGTCCAGCTCGTTCGCCGGCCAACGGATGTCGAACCGCGACGGCGCGTTCTCGATCAGACCCTCGTAGTCCGCCGCGCAGCCGGAATCTTCGTCGGGTCCGGCGTCGTCCGAGATGGTCACGAGGACCGGAATGCTGGCGGCGTCAGGCTGACCGGCGAGCCGCTTGAGGGCGGCTCTTCCGACGTCGAGGAGGCTCGACTCGACGAGGAACACCTTGGCGCCGGAGTGCTTGAGCAGCGCGGACACCATGGCCGCGTCGTGCCGCGTGTTGAGCGTGCAGAGGACGGCGCCGGCCATGGGCACGGCGAAGTGCAGCTCGTACATCGCCGGCACGTTGGGGCTGAGGACAGCCACCTGCACATCGGCGGCATGGTTAGCTGCGGCATTGGTGAAAAATCTGCGTAAACCCTGGAGAAGTTCTACTTTTCACTCGGACTACTTTTCACTCTGATAAGAAAGATAGATCACGGGCGGACGGACAGAGAGCAAGCAAGCAAAAGGCAGAGAGCGACAACAAGGGAGGGATGGGAGCGTGACGGCAGTTCCGTCCATACTCACCACATCGCCGCGGGCGACGCCGAACCGCGTGGCGAGCGCGGCGGCCACGCGGACGCAGCGCTCCCTGACCTCCCTCCACGTGCGCCGGCGGGCCTCCCCGTACACCACGGCGGCGCGGTCCCCGTAGACGGCCGCGGCGCGCTCGATGAAGCTGAGCGGCGTGAGCGGCGCGTAGTTGGCCGCGCACCGCACCGTGCCGCGCTCCATGTCCAGCACCTCCGCCTCCTCCCCCTGATCCCCGCCCCTCCCTGCCACCAGGCTGGAGAAGAAGGACGACGGTGACAGGGACGCGCGCGGGCGGCACGGCCATGGCGTGGATAAAGAAGTAAACGCGCGCGCCCCGGCGAGATCGGGGCTGGGATTAGAATAACGCCTGTGGGGATTAGAATAATGGTGGCGGATCAGCTGACGCAGATGCTGCGGCTGGACTGATCCGATGCTGTCGCTGAAGCTGCTGATGCTGCGGTGGCGATGGATAATTAGTCTGCGGAGCAGCGCGGCTCTGCTGCTCATGGCGGGGGCCTCCTGTGGGAGTGAGAGTGATGGTGGCAGGAGGAGGATCACGCAGGCCACGGGCTGTGTGGGATGGAATGCAGACAACGAAGTTGCATCATCAAGCTGCTCTCCGGATGAAAACAAACAGGCGCTGATAGGATGGGATGGGATGGGTTGTTGGATTACTTGCGTGATTGCTACGGAGGTACGTAGACAAAAAAACAGGGGAAATGTTACCAAACTAAGGCAAAATGGACAAATTTCACCTATGGGTGAAATAATTTCACAAAAATGAACCGGTGAAAGAATTTCACCAAGCTGACCTTTTTTGTGTGCGCGACACACCTGGCCAGCGTGGCACCCTGGGACCCACTCCTGGTTATGCAGCGCCTAGCTGAAAGGAGCTGCACTACCTTATATTAAAACCATTGCAATTTTTAATCCCTGCATTCGATGAAAACGTGTCTTATATGAATGTTGTGTATTTTTCTGTGTTCTATGCAATGGTGGCACTTTCATCTATATTCGGATTAATTTGCTTGATGAAAACTCTGTTGCAAAAATGCATCATAATATAACTGACAAAATATGTTAAACCTTACAAACTTGGTAAGATGATAGTCAATGACCTATGTACGTCGCGCCTCTCAGTGCAGCTCCTTTCAGCTAGGCACTGCACAACCAGGAGTGGGGCTCGGGGTGCCACGCTGGCTAGGTGTGTTGCGCGTGTCAGTAAGGCGTTGCACAGTGTAGTGCAACTCATATCTATCGTGCGCCACATAAAAGGGTCGGCTGGGTGAAATTCTTTCAGCCACGGTTTACATTGTGAAATTGTTTCGCCCATAGATCAATTTTGTCCGTTTTGCCCAAAACTAACGTCAGGATTTTATGATTTCCTAGTGAACCACTTTTAGCTGCTAGGCCTATTTCTTACTTCAACATAACTCTTACTAACTGGAGTAAAAGAACTTGTAGATCTATCCTGACCAAAATGGGAATGAACGCTAGGGTTATGAACTTATAATCATGGAATCGAGTTTGATCATCAAATTAGCGAACGCACAAAATTACCATGTGAAAATAGAAAAAATGGTCATGTTGTTTGTAAGTATTGACCATGCTTTAAAACGGAAAGTGTCATGTATTACAAAAAATGCAGAAAAATACCACATTGTCTGCGCAGAATAATTGCAATGTGTTCGATTGAGAACGGACAGACCTAAGGGTGTTCGCTGGGATTACTTAAAAATCATACATTTGTTGATTATCAAAATCCAAAAAATAGTTAGTTGCCATGTCATTGCTTCTCTTTTGAACCCTAGTTCTAGGGAACATGGTGATTTGGTACATTCGGGGTAACATGTCTACGAGCCGATCAGTGCACAATTTCTTGAAGATGAGAAAATGCAGCTCACATTGGTGATTGCACTAATTCAAACCACCAAGGATGGAAGACCTCGCCATTCCAACAAATCAAAGTTCAAGACACCAGATCGTCCCGGGGGTGGTTGTGGGATCATTGCTTCTGATAATTCTCCAAAGGTCACCGCGCGTGCGATTGCAGGCAACCAATCCGGTGTAAGTGATGCCTCCGGTTCGGTCATTGTTCGTTCCTGCTGGGCAGAATCATGTACCGATGGGGCTATTGTGTCTTGGCAACCAATCCGGTTAAGTGATGCCTCCGGTTCGGTCATATCGTTCATTTCTGTCGGGCAGAATCATGTACCGATGGGGCTATGGCCTCTTGGCGAGCTGGTTCACCACCTCCCCCACTGCATGAACCCATCAACGATGTTATCCCACCTGACGCGCCTTTGCAACTTTCCCTGGCGAAGGAGGTCGGGGTGTTTTCACACTGAGCTTCGATACTCCCTTAAGCGTGTTGGAAGTGTTTTCGCGAGAGCAGAGGCTGCTCTCGGCGAACTAGCCAAGTCGTGCTGGTTGCGTCTCTGTTGCCCGAGCTTAAGGTGGTTCTGCATATTGGGGGAGAGGGCTCTATGGAGGTTTCTTCCCTCGTGATGACTGCTTCTGGGAGTGAAGTCGTCGCTGAGGTTGTGGCTCCAATATTGCAGATTATGCCCTGGTTGCAAAACCTATGTAGGGAGCCCATTTTTGCCTATGTCGATGGTGCTTCCGAGTGAGATGGGCTCGCTGTGGGCCTTGGCGGTTCCCGTGACACCTTCACCACCACCATTGGAGCCCAGTCGCTCTCCTTTGTGGACCATGGTGGTTTGGATGTTGTCACTCACTCATCTGTGGCCATTGGGCAGGTGGCGTTTGTGGGTGGCGAGGTTACTGAGGTAGGTGAGTTGGCATCAAATTCCGAGCATCTATTCACGAAGAGCTTTGTGACTTGTTCGCTTGCTTAAAGGTGGATAGACATGTATTTTTCAAGTCAATTGCTTGCCTACTGATGAGGAAGCCTAGTAGGCGCAAAATCAAGAAGGTTGAGGTCTCTCAGGAGCAAGGGCCAAAAGTGTGGCTTCATTATGTAGGCGTTTGTGACTGCATGGTCAAAAGTGTAGCGTCATTGTGTAGGTGTCTGCGGCTGCTTAATGGGTAGATCTTTGTTTCTTGGATCATCCTCGTAGTTTGGCTTGTCACTTAGGATCCATTCTCTACAACTTAGGTGGTCTTGTTAGGGTTTTCATTGAGATGAAGAAGTTCGGACTGTCATGGGGCTTCATACTTTGTGTTGGTCTTGTTAGGGTTTTCTTTTAGATGTAGAAGTTCGGACTGTCATGGGGCTTCATACTTTGTGAGTAGTCCACGCGTGGTCTACTTGTTTCAGTTTTCCATCAATTAACCGAGCAGCCATCTTCCGCTTATAATTAAGAAACGAGACAAATTTTTGCCACCGTTTCGAGGGAAATTTTTGGCTTGACTCGGCCTGTTTACCTGGGGATCTGATTCAGTAGGCTATTATGCTAACATATCGCAAAATATAGAAATTTAAATGCAGAGAACCAGGCCACACATAACTACTTTCTTTCAATGCTGATCCAGAAAAGTGCGGCTGGCTCACATAGTTGAGGTCACACACTCTGATCTGAGGTATCTACAGCTCTGCTGCTGGAGATCTCTGCAGATTATAGCTGCGCCATTCCTTCCAGTTTTTACACAAAACATCTTCACATTATTGCATCAGTTTAAGAGCACATGATAAACACATCTAGGGAGCTCTCGGAGACCCTTGGCGGGCTCGCCTGCATGGTCTCACAAGAGGGTTGCTGGGCAGGGGGAAGCACCACTCGCGCATCGCCAAATATCCAGCGCCATACGTCCTCCAGGATGTAGAAATGACCAAAATTCCATTCATCCTTGTAAGTTTTTTTACTTCACGACACTCCCTGCAAATCACGGGTATGTTGTAAAAGAAACACATAAGTGAAGTGTACAGTCGTTACAGATAATATCGGTAAAACTCACCGTTGGATCTACCATCTGGAAAACTACCGGCAACATGCTCAAAATAATCTCTCCTTGCATCTGCGTTGAAACAAGAAAAGAATGAGAAAGTGCAGCTTACAAAAAATCTATGCACAAGGAACAAGCGCCATGAGCGGTGCGGTTGGCTAGCCGCCCTGGGATTGAATCCTTACACTGCTACATTATTAGGCTCGCTAGTTACTCCTAGCCACCCATTCATTGAAATCTTTGAAAATACAAGCAAGAACTATGCACACACTTACCATGCTTCATGGTTAACGAAGGGTCTTCTTTCTCTGTATAGCCAACTACCTTCGCAGGATTTCCTACCGCCATGCTTTTAAACACAAAACAAGTGTCAAATCAATGATCAAACATAAAGCAGATAATAATCACGATGTACGACTAGTTATGAAAGATATAGGGAAATGAAAACTTAACAAACAATAACAATGGAGACAAATGTCAAGAAACTACATATTCACCAAAACAGACTAAGCCATTAGTATATCTAAGAACATACAGGAGCACAGGCTTTAAGCTTCTCGAAACAGGCTTTCGCCCTGCTTTATAGATAAAGCAACAACCGAACAAGTACACGGCCGAACGATACAAGGTGATGAGGTAGCCCTCTTACAAAGCCGATCCTGAGATAATCGACACACGTAGAACGCACGCGACTACTACCAACAAGGAGCACCAGGAGAACTAGACACACACCACGCTACAACCTAGCAAACCTAAGCTCCGCGACAGCGCCCCCAAGAGGGAAAACGGCGCAAAGCGTCGCCGTTGTCAAGTCCACACCGGACAAAGGTTTTCACCCGGAGCCGTGACACGGAGAGAAGATCCATGACGACGTCTTCAAGAAGAACACGGCACCCTTGGGTGTCATCGTCGTCGGTGCCAAAACACAGAGCTTTCGCTCGGCAACTCAACAGTGTCACCTCGAGATCGCCAGGAGGAGCGCATCCGAGCTACCAGCCGCACCACCTCCCGAGCTACCAGCCACACCACCTCCCGTTGCCCACACAACCCGGGAGTAAAGCCACCACCATCGCAATGGTACCTGCCGGACAGTAACCATGCGAACCGTCATCCGGGGCCGCCACCCCGGCATCCCTGTCGCAAGGGAGTGTATGCCGCGCACATCACAACGTACTCAACCACGGAAGGAAGAGCGACGACAGTCCATCAACTCCTAGCCCGGCATCAGTCTCAGAGTCTGGGTAGGCCCGTCCACAGTAGGAGGTGCCCACACCGGCGTCCCTCGCCAGTCCCGGTGGACCGGGAGGGACACGACTCCAAGACTGCCGACGGCCGCCTATGAGTAAGCTTCAAGCCCTTGGCCAAGCGACTCAGATGACGCCTCGTCCATGGTCACCGACGTCGATCCGCGCACCGACACAACACTACCACGACCACCACCATCGAGCACCATACCCACGAGGAGACCCGCGAGCAGATCCCGGGCCAGGCCCAACCACTCCTACCCGAAGCCCAAGCCTCGATCCACCCCGGGCCCTAACAAGGCCCGCCCGGGCATGAACCCTAGATCTGAGCCACCCGACGGCACACATCCAGGAGAAGGAGGCCACCGCCGCCGCCCTGCGCCGCCTGCAGGACTGTGGCGGCCACACCGCCGCCGCGCTACAGGCCCGCACCTCCCCCTGCCCAGTGGATGCATCAGCACCTGAACTGGGCAGAGACCACCACCGCTGGCCACCACACCCGCAGGGCGGAGCAGCCAGCCAGGGCCACCTAGGCCCGCGCCGCCTGCCGGCCAAGCCCGCTGCCGTGGCCAGGCACGCTCCGACCGCCTCGCCGCCCTCGGCCCGCGCCGCGACCTGCAGCAGAACGCAAGGATCTGGCATCCCCGCCGCCACCACAACATCCGCGCGCCCCGCCACCATCCACGCCGCCCGACGCCCAGCAGCAACGCCGGCGACCACCTGGCGCCCGCGCGCCGCCGCGTCGCGCCGCCCGACGCCCGCGACGCGCCCCGGACGGAGGAGCCGCACCGCGCCAGCCCCAGCCATCGGGGGGACGAAAAGGCCCCGCCGCCGCCGGCTCCGGTCGGGCTTTGCCCGGTCGAGCCCTAGGCAACGGCGGAGGAGGCGGGAAGAGGAGAGGAGGGGAGCGGCGGCGCCTGATTTAGGGTTCCCCCCGGTCGCCGCACGGGGGCGACGCGGGAGGGGAGGGGAGGGGGGATAACTCTGTAACATGCCATTTCTTCTGCAGGCTTTAAGCTTTAGTGTATGCATTCAACAAATAATGCATATATTCCTTTCTACTTTATAACCACTAGTGAACTTCTTAACTCAAGAGAATATTGTAGACCCTTGTCAGGCCCACCAGGCTACAAGGGAATATGTTTAAATTGAAAAGGGAATAAAATAGACTATTTACTAATGATGAACATAATTAGACCTCACTATCCTACCTGAAGGGAAACCGGATGACCATGAAAAAGCAGTATCCTAAAGGGCTCTCCTTTAAGAACTCCAAATACTTATAATGCCTAATTTGTGGCGCCAAACTTCTGGCATTCTCTGTGACAAGAGAGTGCCACAAAAGCTAAAAGGCAGGTCCTATAGGACGGCGAACCGACCCACAATATTGTATGGTGCTGAGTGTTGGCCGACTAAAAGGCGACATGTTCAACAGTTAGGTGTAGCGGAGAAGCGCGTGTTGAGATGGATGTGTGGCCATACAAGGAAGGATCGGGTCAAGAATGATGATATATGGGATATAGTTGGGGTAGCACCCATTGAACAGAAGTTTGTCCAACATCGTCTGAGGCGCAGGCCTCCAGTGCATAACGGACGACGGCTAAAGCGTGCTGATAATGTCAAGAGAGGTCGGGGTAGACCAAACTTGACATGGGAGGAGTCCGTAAAGAGAGATCTGAAGGACTTGAATATCAGCATGTAAAGCTACCTACCCCACGTAAAGAGAGATCTGAAGGACATGGGAGGAGTCCAAGTCACACACGCACCCCGCACGCGGACGAATGACCATCTCTTGTATATATAGAGATGGAGGCATGGTGAGGAGAACAAGCTCCCAAGGGGTGCAGATGGCAAGAGGGAAGGCCTTGCCACGGATCGATGAGGTGGCATGAGCCAGACCCAACCTCCCACCCAGTCTAATGAGCATCCCTATCCCTAGGCACGCATTCAATTAATTACAGGAAAAGGCAATTAAGTGTGTTGGTGCGGCTGTCGAACTTCTCCATCCAGATCAATGTTACTCCTTCGTTACTTACAGCTCCCAATGCCACAACTGCAACTTTAATCAAACATGAACCCTTCGTTACTTGTACTCCCTCCGTCCGGGTGTATAAGTCATCTTAGGAGTAGCACCATGACCTAGGTGGCTGTAGATTGGCTGAGGAGGAGCACCGTGGCCAGCTTAACTTCCAATCAGAGCGCTGCACAAAAGGAAGCAAAATCAGCATTTAATAGGATGTCTTTTCAGCTCTCCATGCAGGCCCACGTACGTGAGTACTCCAGCCGCGATCAACGCCCAGCATGCAAAACTGTCTTCAATATCCTGCCTAACCAACGCCCAGCCGCGATGCATGCATTGGTCGTTCTCGTGCGAGCGCCTCCTCTTCCTCCCCGCGCATCTTCTTCCTCGGCGCGCCTCCTCTGGCCGAAAATTTTCAGTCCAAATCTTCCTCCCGCGTATCCTTCTTCCTCCCCGCGCCTCCTTTAGCTCCAAATTTTTGGTTTTAGATCAACCGCGCGAAACTGTGAAATACATCTATAAATAGGTTACCCCATGGCTGCAACTTGTCACATTCATCTTCCTCCTCCCGTCAATGGTGACGTTCGATCTCAACGAGCCACCACCAGTAGATGAAGTAGTGGGGGATGGAGAGGATGGAGCAGGCCGTGGTGGAGAGGATGGAGGAAGCTGGCCGCCGCCACCAGAAGCGCTGGTGGTAGGTGCTCGAGCTCGAGGCACAGCAGATGCCGTCGTCCTAGGTGGTCGCCGGCCGCCACCTCTAGGCATGGCAGGCCGTCCGCGTGGCGGCTTCTTCTGTACCAGCGGTGATACGACGCCAGGGCTCCCACCGCTCGGCCTAGTTCGTCGTCCTCGCGCCGTCTATACTCCAAGCATCGGCGATGCAGCGTCGGACATGCCACCGTCCGGCCTCCTTGGACGAACCATGCCAAGCTTTACGATAGGCACGGCAGGAAGCGAGCCAGTCGTCCCCGTGCGCCGCGTTGGGCTGTCCCGTAGGCCTCGCGGCGGTTGTACCGGTGAGGCAGGATCCAGTCGTGGTGGCGGGAGCAATCAGGCACGAGGTGCAGCCCGTCCTCGGCGTCCTCGCGGTGGTGCATCGAGTGGATCGGCTACAGGCGGGAGTAGCGTTGCGGGTTCTCCTGCTGGACGTGACGACGGTGACGAACAAGTGCGAGGCGGCAACGTCGGCACGAACAATGTGCAAGCTCCAGCAAGGACATATGGCCGTAAGTAAATAAGCTGCCATGGCAGTGTTTTTGTACTCATGGCAATGAGTATGTTTATGCAATACTCATGGAGTAACTTAGAACCATTGCCGTGAGTATGTGACTTAAAATTGCTGCCATGACATATTTTAGGACCTCCAAGGAGCAGTAGGGGTCGAGGTTCAAGAAAAGGCAGTGGCAGTGGGACTTCGCGCACCCCTGGTGTCGAAGAAAATGGCGTGGGCATTGGATACGCTGGTGGCTTCGATAGCAACTACACGTAAGTGCATTTGCATTACACATTCTAATTTATATTTGGTTCACTATGCACTAAACAGAAAGCTTTTATGTGTACAGCTTTGGAAACTTTCAATCTGCTCATGATGCTGGTGTCTTTGAGCACATGGACGCTTGCCCGCCTCTACCAGAGTTTCCACTAGCCCCAAAGAAGATACTGGACCTAAGTAAGTCATGCAACATATGACATGCAGCATGTCTTTGCAATGAAACATTTTCTTGTAAGCATGGATGAAATCTGATTGTCTATGCATCAAATAATATTTGTGAATCAAGACATATTTAATCTAATTTTTGCTATAGTCGGAAATATATTTTTAAGTCATTTGTCTTCTTGAATAGATGTACTTGCCAACAAAAAGAAAAGGAAATACTACGACGCCAACCAGAAGAGACACATCTATGCCATGATCTTGGCCAGGAGTGGTCTTGGTAGAAGGAAGAGGGGAGTAAGTAAAGAGGTTGCCCGTCTATGTGAATGTTCAGTGAGGGTTGTGCAAAGGATATGGAAGCAAGGGCGAGAAGGTGGTTCCGTTAACGCCGTCATCGATAGGAGAAAGCTAAAGTGTGGTAGGCAAAAAATTAAGCTCAACGCCGATGCCATGGAAGCTATACCACATGAAGAGCGTACAACAATACGGTGCCTAGCTGCTGCACTTAACATGAAGAAGAGTACGGTGCATCGTAGGCTTAAAGAAAAAGAATTCCGTCGTCATACTAGTGACTTGAAGCCCGCTTTGAATGTAGACAATATGAAGGCTCGTGTGGAGTACTCTCTTATGCACCTTGAGCCATCAAGCTTGGCACATAAGCCTACTTTCAAGGCTGGGTACAATGTTGTCCATATAGATGAGAAATGGTTTTATCGGACGAGGAAGAACCAAAAACTTTATTTGACCAACAAGGAACCAAACCCTCAGAGGCAAACAAAGAACAAAGGTCACATAGAGAAAATAATGTTCCTTGCAGCCATGGCTAGGCCTAGGTACAATAGTGCTGGTGAGTGCACATTCGACGGCAAGATAGGGGTATGGCCATATGTGGAATGGGTAGCGGCACAAAAGGAGAGTAAAAATAGGAAAAGGGGAACCATGGAACTGAAGCCCTCCACAAGTGTTGGTAAGATATCTCAATTCTATTATTGTCATGTTGTCAAAGAGTACAATCTTATTGAGTTCATGTTTCCATCATTTGTTTGCTCTTTTTGTAGGCAAGGAAAAGAGCCGTGAATACCTAATTAAGTACGTTTTGCCGGCGATCAAGGAGAAGTGGCCAGAAGAAGACCGTTGGAATACAATTTTTATTCAACAAGACAATGCGAAGACACATGTTGATGTGGATGACCCCTACGTTCTTCGTGAAGCGAGAAGAGGTGGTTGGGACATTAGGATGATTTTTCAACCACCTAATTCGCCCGACACCAATGGTTTGGATCTTGGTTGGTTTAACTCTATTCAAGCCATGTTTCAACGAAAAATGCCGAAGGACCTCCCAGATATTGTGAAGAAGGTGGAAGAATCTCTTGAAGAATATCCACATCAACGTCTAAACAGAATTTTCTTAAGCCATCAAGCTTGTATGAGAGAGATAATCAAACATAAAGGGTCCATTCACTATGCGTTGCCCCATTTGAAGAAGCAGTCACTTGAGGCGACGGGAGACCTTCCAATCAGATTGGATATCGATCTAGAGTACGTGGAAGCTGCGAGAGAGTTCTTGGCCACTCCATGAAAAATTTATGTGATTGTAATGCATCATGTGAGGACATGCTTTTTAGTCTTATGTCAAAAAAACTTGTAATGCATGAGGTTGTAATGAAACTTTATCATGGCATTTTATATTTCGTATGGAACATCACTCTTGTTAGTTTTATGAAAATTTGTATAACTGAACAATAGAGTCTGATTTATATTCTAGTTCTCGTCAACACAATGAAACTAACAACCATTGTTACTGCATGCCACTCTTCCTTCTCGACATAAAATGATAACTTACAACCATATTTTCAATGCAAATTCATACACCGAAAAATATAAGCGAGCAATTCATCTTCCTTCTTGACATACTTACTCTACGAAGTCATCCTTCGGTGGCTTGATCGAACCATCCATGTTGAAGTACTCGGAGCTATCCAAGTGAAGCACAGTTTTTTTCCTCCATGGCGCCCATCTTCTTCTCCATGGCGCCCATCTGCTGCTGGACGCCCTCCTCGTCCATGCCTCTCTTCCTTGCCTTCACGATCTGATCCTTCATGGCGCCCATCTTCTTCTCCATGGCGCCCATCTTCTCCTCCATGGCGCCCTTCACCTTGCTGCAAGTCTTCTCCATGGCGCCCGCATCCTCCCTCATCTCCATGGATCCAATCTGGAAACCTTCTCCTTCCATGGCGAACAGCCTGCTTTTTCTCTCCTACCCCGTTTTTCCTTCTGCCATGGCTTATAAAGGATGGGAAGAACAGCATGCACGGCATGCAGATTTCGTTTCACACTAGAGAGGAGGTAAAACGGGAGGAGAGGGGTTTCCACGGGGGGAGAACGAGGCAGCGGAGGGAATCGAGGAGCAAACAGAACGCTCGTGAATGAGGCTGGGAGGGGAACGAGGAGAATTTAATGTTACACGCCTAAACGTTTTGGGAAAATCTGGTTTTCGTAAGATGACTTATACACCCGGACGGAGGGAGTAATACTATTGGTGGATGCATCAGGATTAGGCTAGTGTCAAATGAAACTAGCTGCTCTTCTTGTCTATACATACCAGATACTGATAAGCACTCACGGTCGGAATCCTCCGTCATGATCCCAACACCACAACTGCAACATTAATCAACCATGAACGCTTCGTTACTTGTAATACTACTAGCCGAAGAAGAACATCATCATGCAAGTCCAAGCCGCACGCGGAACAAGGGCTATCTCTTGTATATATACAAGATATAGAGATGACGACATGATGAGGAGAACAAGCTCCGCGGGGATGACCTTGCCGCAGATCGATGAGGTGGCGTAACCCAGGCCCTCCCTCTCTTCCTGTCTAATGAGCATCCTATCCCTAGGCACGCATTCAATTCCAGTAAAATGCAATCAACTGTGCTGGTGCGTCCGCCGACCTCCACCATCCAGGTCAATGTTATTTATTACCTACCCACATCTCCCAACACCAAAACTCCAACATTGATCAACCGTGGACGCTTCGTAACTTGTAATACTGGTGCCATGTGAAACTAGTTGGTCATCCTGTTTACATATCATAGATACATAGACAATCAAATCCGTTGTGATCCACTGTGCCGTCCGGCACGCCTACGAGCTCCTCTGGCTCATCGATGGCAGCCAGGACGTGATCGATGGCAGCCGGGACCCCCGAAACGTCTGTGTAGTCATGCATCCATGGCAGGATTGCAAAATGAATGCAATGGTTGAATCAGAAAATTATAAACATTCAAAAACGAGATACAAACTTTCCACTCTCTGGTCAAACAATATATGTAGATCACTTTGGCACATTCAGAAAAACATTCTCACGCCACTCAACTTGTATCTTGTTTGATCTCCTGATGCTTGCTTTGTCATTTCATTTGCCTTCAAATTCTAACAAAAAGGGAAAGGTGCCAGAGCTTGTATTCACTTCCAAAGCATTGCACACTACAATTATCAGTAACTATGCAACATGAGTTTCTGTTTTCAAACCATGGTCGATCCAATGTACATCATTTCAAATCCAAACAGGTCTGGTGAAATGCTTGGATTGCATTTGCTCACAACTGACGTTGATCTACACTGATTCCAATGCTGCATACAACCACACACACGAACTATATACATGTTGATTCTGAAATTTACATTATGCACATTCAATTTGAAATGATTGAACAAGTTGTAGATTGACCCATGTGATCTGCAAGTCCCCATTTATAGAAATTTGCAGCAACAAATTTCAAACGTCTTTAGCATATTGCTCTCAATCCCCCAAAGAGTTCATTGCATTGCAAACATCAGTATTCAACACTTGAGCGACAAAAAAAAACACAAGTAAGCCACCAGCCATAAAGCCAGGACCATTTTTATCTTATGTACAAGAACAACTATCACCAGCATATCATTTGGTCACACTTCCACAGCTACCAGCCAACAAAGAAAAAACACAAGTCCGGCTCATCTTGCCTTTTCACATAATGCTTCCACGTCTCGGCTCTTCGGTGCCTTGCCACTTCTGGGGGTACTGACGTCGGCATCATCAATCTTAATGGCACCAAACTGTTACTGTCGTGCATCTACATCTGAAACGCAACTCGTGCAGCAAATCAAGAACGGTTTAAAACATCACATATCCTAGAATGTAGACAACACTAGCAAATCTGGAAAAGCAAGCTCATCGATCTATCGATTCAAATAAAATGTCTAGTGTTGACATGCAATAAATATATGAAACATGTGGCATCGATGGAAATATAAGTAATCTGCACCATGTATATTTCTAACAAAATTCAAACAGGATATACTTCACAACATGAGGGTTCAAGAAAACCCTTTTTAGACAGATCACAATATGGCATAGCGGCCTACTAAGGTCAGCACCACGGCATCGTTCTAATTTAAACCATATCTTTTAGACTAGCTAGAGTGAGTGAGTGACCACTGACCACACTAGCTAGCTAGTTACTACTCAAGATCGACACCTAGAGGAGAGTGACCTCCCAGTACACAATTGTTCAAGCAGAGCCTCCCAACATTTAGTTTGGTTTCACAAGAGGAATAGGACCTAGGCTAGAGCAGAGCCTCGACAACTTGGGTAAACCACCAAACACAAGACTTGCAGGCATATTGAAAATATTTGACAAACACATCTAGTACAACAATGTGGATTTAATCAAGACTGATGGGAAAAAACAAACACTAGTTTCAGAGCCAGGACCCTTCATGGCCAAAAATATCCACAACTAATTATCAAAAATGTCCAACATGATGGCTCCAAAGTACACATGGACAGCACTGGTTCTAACACAGCATATCAACCACTACACCATAGGTAAGCATTTCCATCACTAAACCAAATGCAGTTCCACAGATGGAGAAATAAACAGACCGGAACCTTAAAAATTCCTAAACAGGGGCTGCTAAAACCCGATATGCTTACCTTCCTTGTCTTTTTGCTGAGAAGTGACGATGACCAAGCTATCCCGTGTATACAAGGGGGAAACCAAAGGCTCCGTGCGCGGCTGCTCTTCCCTTGTTACCTAAAATGCAGAAACCACGAGATGATAAGAAAGAGTTCGCCTTCTTTTCAAAATAAACCAAAGGCAGTTCCACAAATGGGGAAAGATCCACAGGGTAGCCAATTCGAGCAAGACAGTAAGTGCAGAAACCGAGTCAGGTCTCCCTAGAAACACAAGACAAAGATGCTAACAGAATAGAGGTTCATGGCTCTTCATATTGTACGGCACACTAACAAGGTCACTCCCCGTGAGTTGCAAGTAGCAAAAAGCTTTTACAAAATCTAGATAAACCAAGCTCCAGTCAAAGCATTGCCAAATTGCTCATAAGAACAAGCTACAGTATCCTGTAGGATATCCAGCAAGCATTATCTTGCAAAACTGGGTTCACATTTCAGTTTAGCAACGGAAAAAAAACTAAAACCGTTCAGCAAACGAAATACCAAAGGTAACTATCTAGTTGAGAAGCCAAGAGAAATGTGCTGCTGCCAGCTAAGTAGCAGTCCCGCTATGCAGAATCAAAAGACACCTCTTACACCATAAATATGAAATTTAGAGAAATAACCATTCTCAAAACAGTGGAGAATTTCAGCTAAAAAGATAGTGAGAATTATTCCGTCATATGCGACACACATGGCAAGGAAATGATACTGGATAAATCATGACAAGAATATGATAAGAGACTCTGTATTCTTTGGGCATGCACTAAGAAATTTCAGTGTATTTAAAGCAATCGTCATCACCTGGAGAAAGTACAAATAACACAGGCAAGATAACAGTGCAGATCACAATAAACACATCTATCATGCATATGTTCCTGCTCCTAGTGCTTCACTTGTCAAAAACTTGAGACTATAATCAACACACAACACGAATTGGAACACAAGTTTGTTTGTCAATTATCCTAGAGCATGGCCCTTTCATAGAACTAAAACATACAAGAAATGACGCCCTTCCGTGGCCAGAGATAAACGAGACAGTGAACAGCAAGCACACAGACATGATATGCAACCCAATAGTGACAAAAATAAAGCATGGATTCCAATAGTGAAGTAGTAAAACACTAGAGATAGGACAAATCAACCATGATGATATCAATATGAAATATCTAGTCACCCGCCCAGATTACCGTACAATATGGAAATGATTTACAACTTGTGTAAATGCATTACCATCTTTGTTCTTTATTCAGTAAACTGAAAACCAATACAGGAACTCAAATCAAAATAAAACATCAGCCGTTCACCCAGCGAGCATCAAGATACAAGTTGTATCTCCAGCGAATTGTTAGTTGCGCAAGAGATGAGATGGGATGAGATGACGCACTAGTGATTATGCATCCCAGGTAACGTAATTTCATTCGATTAGGTTGTGCTTATGGTCTTCACAAGAGCAAGGTTTCTTTGCACACAAGGGCAAACAATATTTGACAGGAAGGAAGGGGATGGAAGGAGAGGAGGGCATACCTCGTCTAGTGACTGCAGCTCGTCGGGACGAGGCTGGAGTGCCTGGAGCTCGTCGGGACGAGGCTGGAGTGCCTGCTGCTGCAAGTTCCCTCTCTTCTGCTCTGCGGGAGGAGAAGAGGGACTTTCAATAGCGGCAGATGCTGTGGGAAGAAACAACAAGATATGGTTCCATCACTATGGACTTGTCTTTTTAAGAACATCATCATGCAAAGAAAAAGGAAGGGTTTTTATTTAATATTTGAACAGAGCAACCAATAAATATAGAGAAAGAACTTCATTTTGTACACCAATCTAATGCATGGCCTTACAAAAATCTGTTTTTTTTAATACATTTCAGTAAGACAATGATGTAGGAACACAACCAAATCATCAACTTTATCTATCTATACGTACAGACATACAAATCATAAAAGTTCAAACTTAGGTGGTCTTGTTAGGGTTTTTTTTTTAGGGTTGTTAGGGTTTTCTTTGAGATGTAGAAGTTCGGACTGTCATGGGGCTTCATACTTTGTGAGTAGTCCACGTGTGGTCTACTTGTTTCGGGTTTTTCATCAATTAACTGAGCAACCATCTTCTGCTTATAATTAAGAAATGAGACAAATCTTTTGCCACCGTTTCGAGGGAAATTTTTGGCTTGACTCGGCCTGTTTACCTGGGGATCTGATTCAGTAGGCTATTATGCTACCATATCGCAAAATATGGAAATTTAAATGCAGAGACGACCAGGCCACGCATAACTACTTTCTTTCAATGCTGATCCAGAAAAGTGCGGCTGGCTCACATAGTTGAGGTCACACGCTCTGATCTGAGGTATCTACAGCTCTGCTGCTGGAGATCTCTGCAGATTATAGCTGCGCCATTCCTTCCAGTCTTTACACAAAACATCTTCACATTATTGCATCAGTTTAAGGGCACATGATAAATACATCTGGGAAGCGCTCGGAGACCCTAGGCGACTCGCCTGCATATTCCCAAAGAGGTTCCTCGGCGGCCGAGAAGGGAGGAAGCACCACGCATGCCTCGCCAAATATCCAGCGCCGTGCTCTAGGATGTAGAGATGTCCAAAAGTCATTCCTCCTTGTTGCCACTCCATCCAAGTTTTTTTTTACTTCACGACGCTTCCTGCGAAGAAGACACGGGCATGTTGTTGTTAAAGAAATGCACAACTGAAGTGTACACTCGTTACAGATATATCGGTAACTCACCGTTGGATCTCTAAACCAACTAAAAGTGTCCAGGTTGAGAACAGGCTATTATTAGTTTATACTGAACTTGTGCAAAAGTAACAAAAAAAGTTGGTTCTCAATTATTCTATATCTCTTTCTGCTGCCTCTCGAGTGAGTGAGTGACCACTGACCACCCTAGCTAGCTAGTTACTATTCATGATCGATACCTAGAGGACTGGCCTCCCTCCCGGTGCCCAATTGATCAAGCACGACATGCCGGTCACCGAATTAATCCAGATTGCACGACACACTCATCAGCGGGCTTCTCAGTTATCAAGTAAATGCAGCCTCTGTTTCACTCTGTTGGTTTATACCTGTATTCTACTCGGTTAGTTGACCCTGTTTTGCTTGGTTACTACTACCTTCGTTCCTAAATATAAGTCTTTTTAGAGATTTTAATACAAACTACATACGGATGTATATAGACGTATTTTTTAGTGTAGATTCACTAATTTTGCTCCGTATGTAGTCTATATTGGAATCTCTAAAAAGACTTATATTTAGGAACGGAGGGAGTAGGTTACTTGACCCTGTTTTACTCTCACTGTGAACAGCAGCGTCTAGTGGCTACAAACTATGCGAGAGAAGTACAGCGATAACTTGGTATGATGCTCATGAATAAAGCCACTGTCAATGCCAAGTAGACATTCAGGAAAATAAATGTCTACATATTCCGGCAACAGGACAAGCACTATTCCATTTCAGAAGAACAAAGACAAACTGTAGTTGCTACCTACAATTTTGATGTTTTTAAATAAACAGGGAATGGCAGAGCTGGAACAGAACCTCGGAAACAGTTTCATCCATCATTAGTTACTGGAGTTCGCAACTTGATCCCTTCATAGGTGAACTGCATCATCGCCTAAGAAACATAAATGTTTTGATCAGAACTTGCTAATGCTAGACAAAATTGTCCATCTGGAATATGAACAAGAAGTATGCTGCACCAGGACTGCCAAAATTCGTGGAATCATACTAACCAAGAGAGCATTATCGCGCCGTTTTGTTGAGAAGTAAATGGGTAGCGCTTAAAAACAAAATGAAGTATCACTGGGAGAACACATACAAGGCCTGTAATTAACAGAACCGAGAATTTTAGGAGCTGTAATTTTAACAATAAGTTTAAATTCAGGATCCGGTTACAAAAATTGTAGTTTTAAGTAAGCATCAAAGGGATTTGTTCTATGTACAATACGAAATGGATGACATGGCTCTTCAGATTGTACAACGCTCTAACAAGGTTACTCCCCGTGAGTTACAAGTAGCCAAAAGCTTTTAGAAAATCTAAATAAACCAAGCTTCAGTCAAAGCATTGCCAAATTGCTCTCGGTCAAAGCACCTAACAAACCATTGCCTTGAATGTCCTGAAGATACATAAAAGAACAAGCTACAGTATCCTGTAGGATATCCAGCAAGCATTATCTTGCAAAAGTGGATTTACATTTCAGTTTAAAAACGAAAAAAAAAACTAAAACCTTTCAGCAAACGAAATACCAAAGGGAACAATCTAGGTGAGAAGCCAAGTGAATTGTGCTGCTGCTAGCTAAGTAGCAGTCCCGCTATGCAGAATCAGAAGACATCTCTTACATCCTAAATATGAAATTTAGAGAAATAGCCATTCTCAAAACAGTGGAGAATTTCCCCTAAAAAGATAGTGAGAATTATTCCGTCATATGCGACACATGGCAAGAAACAAGAAGGGTTTTTATTTTATATTTGAGAGCACCAAATAAATAAAGAGAAAGAACTTCATTATGTACACCAATCTAATGCATCGCCTTAAAAAACAGTTTTTTTTCTCATTACATTCAGCAACCAAACCATCAAATTTATCTATACATATAGATCATACAAATCATAAAAGTTTAAACTTTGATGGCAACAGATTGATTATTACGATGTTAAACTATCTTAAAAGTAGGTGTGAAATCTCCAAACCAACTTAAAGTGGCCAGGTTGAGAGCAGGCTATTATTAGTTTATACCGAACTTGTGCTAGAGTAACAAAAAAAGTTGGTTCTAATTTATTCCATATCTCTTCTGCTGCCTCTCGAGTGAGTGAGTGACCACTGACCACCCTAGCTAGCTAGTTACTCCCTCCTTTTCGGTTTATAGGGCTCAAATCTGAAATCTCATCAACCAAAATGAACTGTGAGTGGATGACACGAGTTTTGTGGATACAAAATTGTCCAATGAAATATTTCTCACTTATTAAATTCCCAAGGCAATAAGTGCAACACCCTCTCTCTCATTGGATTTGCATGGTGCATGTAGAAAAAGATGCATGCATGACCAATAATTCTCTCACTTTCATTAAATGTGGTGTGGGACTCAAAGCTCTTTAACTCAATTGGATTCAAAATGAGCCTTATATAATGAAAATTTTGCAAAGGGGCCTGATCCGTAGGGGAGAGCGCACGAAGCCACAATTCGTCGTCCGAACGAGCATTCCCCTTTAAGCGCCCATGCCAGAGGACCGAATCCTCTCTAGAGCAGCTTGGCACCCGACCAAGGGTGGGCGACGCCACGCGGAAGACCACGGAATTCCGGTGCTTCCAGAGCCGCCATGCTTTTAAACACAAAACAAGTGTCAAATCAATGATCAACATAAACCAAATAATAATCACGGTGCAAGACAAGTTGTGAAAGATATAGGGAAATGACAACTTAAACAAATAATAACAATGGAGGCAAATGTCAACAAACTAAATATTCACCAAAACTGACTAGCCATTAGTATATCCAGAAACAGACATATGATCACAGGCTTTATGCTTCAGTGTATGCATTCAACAGATAATGCATATAATCATTTCTACTTTATAACCACTAGTGAACTTCTTAAGTCAAGAGAATACTATAGACCCTTGTCAGGCCCACCAGGCTGCAAGTGAATATGCTCAAATTGAGAAGGGAAAAAATAGACTATTTACTAATGATGATGAGCATAATTATCTTCCGCCGATGATTCTATCAGAAATGAGGAGGGAAATCCTCAGGCAGTCGTCCTTTGCCGGCTGCACTATTATCTTTCGCTGATAATATACAAATGTTACTACAGTTTGCTGCTGTTTCCGGTCTTGGTGAGGCTGCACATGGCCCGGGCCTTCTCCCGGAGCACAAACTTTTGCGTCTTCCCCGTCGAGGTCTTGGGCAGATCCTCGAACACCACCGTCTTAGGCGCCATGTAGTGCGGCAGCCTCTCCCGGCAGAAGCCGATGATCTCTGCCTCCGTTGCACTGGCACCATCCTTCAGCTTGACGAACGCGCATGGCGTCTCCCCCCAGTGGTCGTCGGGCCTCGCCACGACCGCCGCCTCCAGCACCGCCGGGTGGCTGAATATCACCGACTCCACCTCGATGGAGCTGATGTTCTCGCCGCCCGATATGATGATGTCCTTGGCCCGATCCTTGAGCTGGATGTACCCGTCAAGGTGCCGCACGGCGAGGTCGCCGGTGTGCAGCCACCCTCCGGCCATGGACTCCTTGGTGGCGTCGATGTCCCTGTAGTACCCGCTCATGACGGTGTTGCCGCGGAACATCACCTCGCCCACCGCCTCGCCGTCGCGCGGCACGCTCTCCATGGTCGCCTGGTCCTTGACGTCGACTTCCTCCATTGCGATGTGCTGGAACCCCTGCCGCGCCTTGAGCCGCGCACGCTCCTCGGCCGGCAGCGCGTCCCACGTCGGCATCCACGTACACACGGTGGCCGGGCCGTACGTCTCCGTGAGGCTGTAGATGTGGTACACCGCGAACCCGAGCTCCTCCATCCCGGCCAGCACGCGGGGCGGCGGCGGGGCGCCTCCCGTCATGACGCGCACCGTCCCCGGCAACGGCCTCCGGTCCGCGGCCGGCGCGTTGACGATCATGTTGAGCACCGTCGGCGCGCCGCCCATGTGCGTCACCCCGTGTCGCGCGATGTTGTCGAAGATGACGCCGGCGGTGAAGTGGCGGAGGCAGACGTTGGTGCCGCCCTGCATGGCCACGCCCCACGGCAAGTGCCAGCCGTTGCAGTGGAACATGGGCACCGTGTTAGATATAATCTTGACATGTACATTGTGCACGTCCGTGTTAGTGTGGGCCGGTCTATGCATGTGTGCATGACCGAGTAGTGTGAGTAATTAGTGCATGCATTGCACGTTAGTGGTCTAGATATTAGCCAAAGCGGTGAGTTAGTTAGCTGAGTCAATCCAAGAGTTTGTTAGCGTGCTATCCAGGTCGTGTGGCTGGCCGTTACGGGATGCTGCACACACGCTGGGGCGTGCATGTAGTGGATTAGTTAGTGCTGTTAGTGGGCTGCTGTGCGTGAGTACGTGGCACAAGTGCCTGCTCCTGTGTATATAAGTACCATTGAGTATAATGAGAAAAGAAGAGGCCGTGAGGGCTGAGAAACAATGTAGTCTCTTGTGTTAACCAAGGAGAGCCTCTCATCAAACAAGCAGCTGGTCTTCTCCTTGGTGTATGCGGGTGCGTGTGTTTTCTTCATGGTGTGTGTTGTGGAAAGAAACCAAGAGAAAAGCTTGAGAGAGATGGAGATTGTGAGGAAGAAGAAAGGCGGCGCTGCAAGGAGGCGGCGCCAACAATTGGCATCAGAGCCTTCTCGATCCGAGGTGATGGTGGTGGTGCGGCGGACTCCATGAGATGTGGAGGTCGACGGCGCAAGGTGGACGCCGTTGGCGGCGCGATGCTGCTATCTGCCGGTGCGTGTCTTCATCCTCGTCAAGCTGCGTCACGAGCGATGGAGAAAGGTATGTCGCCCGGTAAGTTGTGTCACCGGCAGCAAGGAAGTGATGGCCATGGAGTGGAGGCCATTGCCGTGAGGAGTTCCATGTGCGAGTCATCGACAAGGTGCGTCATCGTCGACAACATGGAGGTGAGTCACCGGCGAGTTGTGGCACCGGTGGCGAACATGCGGTTGCGGTGCGATGCCGCAAGATAATGAGGGCGTCATGTCGGCGTCACGACGGCGTCGTCCACGTCAAGAGGTGGCTGCAATGTGCGGCAAGAGGACGTGGTGATGTGCGCTGCAACGACGTCAACCACGACTAGATGGAGATGGTGGTGGTGACCGACGTTGCGACGGCGTCATCCACAACAAGGTGTGCGGAGATGCGAAGCCGTCATCCATCGAAATTTTGGTGAGCCACCATGTCAAGATTAGGAGGAAAAATGTTAGATATAATCTTGACATGTACATTGTGCACGTCCGTGTTAGTGTGGGCCGGTCTATGCATGTGTGCATGACCGAGTAGTGTGAGTAATTAGTGCATGCATTGCACGTTAGTGGTCTAGATATTAGCCAAAGCGGTGAGTTAGTTAGCTGAGTCAATCCAAGAGTTTGTTAGCGTGCTATCCAGGTCGTGTGGCTGGCCGTTACGGGATGCTGCACACACGCTGGGGCGTGCATGTAGTGGATTAGTTAGTGCTGTTAGTGGGCTGCTGTGCGTGAGTACGTGGCACAAGTGCCTGCTCCTGTGTATATAAGTACCATTGAGTATAATGAGAAAAGGAGAGGCCGTGAGGGCTGAGAAACAATGTAGTCTCTTGTGTTAACCAAGGAGAGCCTCTCGTCAAACAAGCAGCTGGTCTTCTCCTTGGTGTATGCGGGTGCGTGTGTTTTCTTCATGGTGTGTGTTGTGGAAAGAAACCAAGAGAAAAGCTTGAGAGAGATGGAGATTGTGAGGAAGAAGAAAGGCGGCGCTGCAAGGAGGCGGCGCCAACAATTGGCATCAGAGCCTTCTCGATCCGAGGTGATGGCGGTGGTGCGGCGGACTCCATGAGATGTGGAGGTCGACGGCGCAAGGTGGACGCCGTTGGCGGCGCGATGCTGCTATCTGCCGGTGCGTGTCTTCATCCTCGTCAAGCTGCGTCACGAGCGATGGAGAAAGGTATGTCGCCCGGTAAGTTGTGTCACCGGCAGCAAGGAAGTGATGGCCATGGAGTGGAGGCCATTGCCGTGAGGAGTTCCATGTGCGAGTCATCGACAAGGTGCGTCATCGTCGACAACATGGAGGTGAGTCACCGGCGAGTTGTGGCACCGGTGGCGAACATGCGGTTGCGGTGCGATGCCGCAAGATAATGAGGGCGTCATGTTGGCGTCACGACGGCGTCGTCCACGTCAAGAGGTGGCTGCAATGTGCGGCAAGAGGACGTGGTGATGGGCGCTGCAACGACGTCAACCACGACTAGATGGAGATGGTGGTGGTGACCGACGTTGCGACGGCGTCATCCACAACAAGGTGTGCGGAGATGCGAAGCCGTCATCCATCGAAATTTTGGTGAGCCACCATGTCAAGATTAGGAGGAAAAATGTTAGATATAATCTTGACATGTACATTGTGCACGTCCGTGTTAGTGTGGGCCGGTCTATGCATGTGTGCATGACCGAGTAGTGTGAGTAATTAGTGCATGCATTGCACGTTAGTGGTCTAGATATTAGCCAAAGCGTTGAGTTAGTTAGCTGAGTCAATCCAAGAGTTTGTTAGCGTGCTATCCAGGTCGTGTGGCTAGCCGTTACGGGATGCTGCACACACGCTGGGGCGTGCATGTAGTGGATTAGTTAGTGCTGTTAGTGGGCTGCTGTGCGTGAGTACGTGGCACAAGTGCCTGCTCCTGTGTATATAAGTACCATTGAGTATAATGAGAAAAGGAGAGGCCGTGAGGGCTGAGAAACAATGTAGTCTCTTGTGTTAACCAAGGAGAGCCTCTCGTCAAACAAGCAGCTGGTCTTCTCCTTGGTGTATGCGGGTGCGTGTGTTTTCTTCATGGTGTGTGTTGTGGAAAGAAACCAAGAGAAAAGCTTGAGAGAGATGGAGATTGTGAGGAAGAAGAAAGGCGGCGCTGCAAGGAGGCGGCGCCAACAATTGGCATCAGAGCCTTCTCGATCCGAGGTGATGGTGGTGGTGCGGCGGACTCCATGAGATGTGGAGGTCGACGGCGCAAGGTGGACGCCGTTGGCAGCGCGATGCTGCTATCTGCCGGTGCGTGTCTTCATCCTCGTCAAGCTGCGTCACGAGCGATGGAGAAAGGTATGTCGCCCGGTAAGTTGTGTCACCGGCAGCAAGGAAGTGATGGCCATGGAGTGGAGGCCATTGCCGTGAGGAGTTCCATGTGCGAGTCATCGACAAGGTGCGTCATCGTCGACAACATGGAGGTGAGTCACCGGCGAGTTGTGGCACCGGTGGCGAACATGCGGTTGCGGTGCGATGCCGCAAGATAATGAGGGCGTCATGTCGGCGTCACGACGGCGTCGTCCACGTCAAGAGGTGGCTGCAATGTGCGGCAAGAGGACGTGGTGATGGGCGCTGCAATGACGTCAACCACGACTAGATGGAGATGGTGGTGGTGACCGACGTTGCGACGGCGTCATCCACAACAAGGTGTGCGGAGATGCGAAGGCGTCATCCATCGAAATTTTGGTGAGCCACCATGTCAAGATTAGGAGGAAAAATGTTAGATATAATCTTGACATGTACATTGTGCACGTCCGTGTTAGTGTGGGCCGGTCTATGCATGTGTGCATGACCGAGTAGTGTGAGTAATTAGTGCATGCATTGCACGTTAGTGGTCTAGATGTTAGCCAAAGTGGTGAGTTAGTTAGCTGAGTCAATCCAAGAGTTTGTTAGCGTGCTATCCAGGTCGTGTGGCTGGCCGTTACGGGATGCTGCACACACGCTGGGGCGTGCATGTAGTGGATTAGTTAGTGTTGTTAGTGGGCTGCTGTGCGTGAGTACGTGGCACAAGTGCCTGCTCCTGTGTATATAAGTACCATTGAGTATAATGAGAAAAGGAGAGGCCGTGAGGGCTGAGAAACAATGTAGTCTCTTGTGTTAACCAAGGAGAGCCTCTCGTCAAACAAGCAGCTGGTCTTCTCCTTGGTGTATGCGGGTGCGTGTGTTTTCTTCATGGTGTGTGTTGTGGAAAGAAACCAAGAGAAAAGCTTGAGAGAGATGGAGATTGTGAGGAAGAAGAAAGGCGGCGCTGCAAGGAGGCGGCGCCAACAATTGGCATCAGAGCCTTCTCGATCCGAGGTGATGGCGGTGGTGCGGCGGACTCCATGAGATGTGGAGGTCGACGGCGCAAGGTGGACGCCGTTGGCGGCGCGATGCTGCTATCTGCCGGTGCGTGTCTTCATCCTCGTCAAGCTGCGTCACGAGCGATGGAGAAAGGTATGTCGCCCGGTAAGTTGTGTCACCGGCAGCAAGGAAGTGATGGCCATGGAGTGGAGGCCATTGCCGTGAGGAGTTCCATGTGCGAGTCATCGACAAGGTGCGTCATCGTCGACAACATGGAGGTGAGTCACCGGCGAGTTGTGGCACCGGTGGCGAACATGCGGTTGCGGTGCGATGCCGCAAGATAATGAGGGCGTCATGTCGGCGTCACGACGGCGTCGTCCACGTCAAGAGGTGGCTGCAATGTGCGGCAAGAGGACGTGGTGATGGGCGCTGCAACGACGTCAACCACGACTAGATGGAGATCGTGGTGGTGACCGACGTTGCGACGGCGTCATCCACAACAAGGTGTGCGGAGATGCGAAGGCGTCATCCATCGAAATTTTGGTGAGCCACCATGTCAAGATTAGGAGGAAAAATGTTAGATATAATCTTGACATGTACATTGTGCACGTCCGTGTTAGTGTGGGCCGGTCTATGCATGTGTGCATGACCGAGTAGTGTGAGTAATTAGTGCATGCATTGCACGTTAGTGGTCTAGATATTAGCCAAAGCGGTGAGTTAGTTAGCTGAGTCAATCCAAGAGTTTGTTAGCGTGCTATCCAGGTCGTGTGGCTGGCCGTTACGGGATGCTGCACACACGCTGGGGCGTGCATGTAGTGGATTAGTTAGTGCTGTTAGTGGGCTGTTGTGCGTGAGTACGTGGCACAAGTGCCTGCTCCTGTGTATATAAGTACCATTGAGTATAATGAGAAAAGGAGAGGCCGTGAGGGCTGAGAAACAATGTAGTCTCTTGTGTTAACCAAGGAGAGCCTCTCGTCAAACAAGCAGCTGGTCTTCTCCTTGGTGTATGCGGGTGCGTGTGTTTTCTTCATGGTGTGTGTTGTGGAAAGAAACCAAGAGAAAAGCTTGAGAGAGATGGAGATTGTGAGGAAGAAGAAAGGCGGCGCTGCAAGGAGGCGGCGCCAACAATTGGCATCAGAGCCTTCTCGATCCGAGGTGATGGCGGTGGTGCGGCGGACTCCATGAGATGTGGAGGTCGACGGCGCAAGGTGGACGCCGTTGGCGGCGCGATGCTGCTATCTGCCGGTGCGTGTCTTCATCCTCGTCAAGCTGCGTCACGAGCGATGGAGAAAGGTATGTCGCCCGGTAAGTTGTGTCACCGGCAGCAAGGAAGTGATGGCCATGGAGTGGAGGCCATTGCCGTGAGGAGTTCCATGTGCGAGTCATCGACAAGGTGCGTCATCGTCGACAACATGGAGGTGAGTCACCGGCGAGTTGTGGCACCGGTGGCGAACATGCGGTTGCGGTGCGATGCCGCAAGATAATGAGGGCGTCATGTCGGCGTCACGACGGCGTCGTCCACGTCAAGAGGTGGCTGCAATGTGCGGCAAGAGGACGTGGTGATGGGCGCTGCAACGACGTCAACCACGACTAGATGGAGATGGTGGTGGTGACCGACGTTGCGACGGCGTCATCCACAACAAGGTGTGCGGAGATGCGAAGGCGTCATCCATCGAAATTTTGGTGAGCCACCATGTCAAGATTAGGAGGAAAAATGTTAGATATAATCTTGACATGTACATTGTGCACGTCCGTGTTAGTGTGGGCCGGTCTATGCATGTGTGCATGACCGAGTAGTGTGAGTAATTAGTGCATGCATTGCACGTTAGTGGTCTAGATATTAGCCAAAGCGGTGAGTTAGTTAGCTGAGTCAATCCAAGAGTTTGTTAGCGTGCTATCCAGGTCGTGTGGCTGGCCGTTACGGGATGCTGCACACACGCTGGGGCGTGCATGTAGTGGATTAGTTAGTGCTGTTAGTGGGCTGCTGTGCGTGAGTACGTGGCACAAGTGCCTGCTCCTGTGTATATAAGTACCATTTAGTATAATGAGAAAAGGAGAGGCCGTGAGGGCTGAGAAACAATGTAGTCTCTTGTGTTAACCAAGGAGAGCCTCTCGTCAAACAAGCAGCTGGTCTTCTCCTTGGTGTATGCGGGTGCGTGTGTTTTCTTCATGGTGTGTGTTGTGGAAAGAAACCAAGAGAAAAGCTTGAGAGAGATGGAGATTGTGAGGAAGAAGAAAGGCGGCGCTGCAAGGAGGCGGCGCCAACAATTGGCATCAGAGCCTTCTCGATCCGATGTGATGGCGGTGGTGCGGCGGACTCCATGAGATGTGGAGGTCGACGGCGCAAGGTGGACGCCGTTGGCGGCGCGATGCTGCTATCTGCCGGTGCGTGTCTTCATCCTCGTCAAGCTGCGTCACGAGCGATGGAGAAAGGTATGTCGCCCGGTAAGTTGTGTCACCGGCAGCAAGGAAGTGATGGCCATGGAGTGGAGGCCATTGCCGTGAGGAGTTCCATGTGCGAGTCATCGACAAGGTGCGTCATCGTCGACAACATGGAGGTGAGTCACCGGCGAGTTGTGGCACCGGTGGCGAACATGCGGTTGCGGTGCGATGCCGCAAGATAATGAGGGCGTCATGTCGGCGTCACGACGGCGTCGTCCACGTCAAGAGGTGGCTGCAATGTGCGGCAAGAGGACGTGGTGATGGGCGCTGCAACGACGTCAACCACGACTAGATGGAGATGGTGGTGGTGACCGACGTTGCGACGGCGTCATCCACAACAAGGTGTGCGGAGATGCGAAGGCGTCATCCATCGAAATTTTGGTGAGCCACCATGTCAAGATTAGGAGGAAAAATGTTAGATATAATCTTGACATGTACATTGTGCACGTCCGTGTTAGTGTGGGCCGGTCTATGCATGTGTGCATGACCGAGTAGTGTGAGTAATTAGTGCATGCATTGCACGTTAGTGGTCTAGATATTAGCCAAAGCGGTGAGTTAGTTAGCTGAGTCAATCCAAGAGTTTGTTAGCGTGCTATCCAGGTCGTGTGGCTGGCCGTTACGGGATGCTGCACACACGCTGGGGCGTGCATGTAGTGGATTAGTTAGTGCTGTTAGTGGGCTGCTGTGCGTGAGTACGTGGCACAAGTGCCTGCTCCTGTGTATATAAGTACCATTTAGTATAATGAGAAAAGGAGAGGCCGTGAGGGCTGAGAAACAATGTAGTCTCTTGTGTTAACCAAGGAGAGCCTCTCGTCAAACAAGCAGCTGGTCTTCTCCTTGGTGTATGCGGGTGCGTGTGTTTTCTTCATGGTGTGTGTTGTGGAAAGAAACCAAGAGAAAAGCTTGAGAGAGATGGAGATTGTGAGGAAGAAGAAAGGCGGCGCTGCAAGGAGGCGGCGCCAACAATTGGCATCAGAGCCTTCTCGATCCGAGGTGATGGTGGTGGTGCGGCGGACTCCATGAGATGTGGAGGTCGACGGCGCAAGGTGGACGCCGTTGGCGGCGCGATGCTGCTATCTGCCGGTGCGTGTCTTCATCCTCGTCAAGCTGCGTCACGAGCGATGGAGAAAGGTATGTCGCCCGGTAAGTTGTGTCACCGGCAGCAAGGAAGTGATGGCCATGGAGTGGAGGCCATTGCCGTGAGGAGTTCCATGTGCGAGTCATCGACAAGGTGCGTCATCGTCGACAACATGGAGGTGAGTCACCGGCGAGTTGTGGCACCGGTGGCGAACATGCGGTTGCGGTGTGATGCCGCAAGATAATGAGGGCGTCATGTCGGCGTCACGACGGCGTCGTCCACGTCAAGAGGTGGCTGCAATGTGCGGCAAGAGGACGTGGTGATGGGCGCTGCAACGACGTCAACCACGACTAGATGGAGATGGTGGTGGTGACCGACGTTGCGACGGCGTCATCCACAACAAGGTGTGCGGAGATGCGAAGGCGTCATCCATCGAAATTTTGGTGAGCCACCATGTCAAGATTAGGAGGAAAAATGTTAGATATAATCTTGACATGTACATTGTGCACGTCCGTGTTAGTGTGGGCCGGTCTATGCATGTGTGCATGACCGAGTAGTGTGAGTAATTAGTGCATGCATTGCACGTTAGTGGTCTAGATATTAGCCAAAGCGGTGAGTTAGTTAGCTGAGTCAATCCAAGAGTTTGTTAGCGTGCTATCCAGGTCGTGTGGCTGGCCGTTACGGGATGCTGCACACACGCTGGGGCGTGCATGTAGTGGATTAGTTAGTGCTGTTAGTGGGCTGCTGTGCGTGAGTACGTGGCACAAGTGCCTGCTCCTGTGTATATAAGTACCATTTAGTATAATGAGAAAAGGAGAGGCCGTGAGGGCTGAGAAACAATGTAGTCTCTTGTGTTAACCAAGGAGAGCCTCTCGTCAAACAAGCAGCTGGTCTTCTTCTTGGTGTATGCGGGTGCGTGTGTTTTCTTCATGGTGTGTGTTGTGGAAAGAAACCAAGAGAAAAGCTTGAGAGAGATGGAGATTGTGAGGAAGAAGAAAGGCGGCGCTGCAAGGAGGCGGCGCCAACAATTGGCATCAGAGCCTTCTCGATCCGATGTGATGGCGGTGGTGCGGCGGACTCCATGAGATGTGGAGGTCGACGGCGCAAGGTGGACGCCGTTGGCGGCGCGATGCTGCTATCTGCCGGTGCGTGTCTTCATCCTCGTCAAGCTGCGTCACGAGCGATGGAGAAAGGTATGTCGCCCGGTAAGTTGTGTCACCGGCAGCAAGGAAGTGATGGCCATGGAGTGGAGGCCATTGCCGTGAGGAGTTCCATGTGCGAGTCATCGACAAGGTGCGTCATCGTCGACAACATGGAGGTGAGTCACCGGCGAGTTGTGGCACCGGTGGCGAACATGCGGTTGCGGTGCGATGCCGCAAGATAATGAGGGCGTCACGACGGCGTCGTCCACGTCAAGAGGTGGCTGCAATGTGCGGCAAGAGGACGTGGTGATGGGCGCTGCAACGACGTCAACCACGACTAGATGGAGATGGTGGTGGTGACCGACGTTGCGACGGCGTCATCCACAACAAGGTGTGCGGAGATGCGAAGGCGTCATCCATCGAAATTTTGGTGAGCCACCATGTCAAGATTAGGAGGAAAAATGTTAGATATAATCTTGACATGTACATTGTGCACGTCCGTGTTAGTGTGGGCCGGTCTATGCATGTGTGCATGACCGAGTAGTGTGAGTAATTAGTGCATGCATTGCACGTTAGTGGTCTAGATATTAGCCAAAGCGGTGAGTTAGTTAGCTGAGTCAATCCAAGAGTTTGTTAGCGTGCTATCCAGGTCGTGTGGCTGGCCGTTACGGGATGCTGCACACACGCTGGGGCGTGCATGTAGTGGATTAGTTAGTGCTGTTAGTGGGCTGCTGTGCGTGAGTACGTGACACAAGTGCCTGCTCCTGTGTATATAAGTACCATTTAGTATAATGAGAAAAGGAGAGGCCGTGAGGGCTGAGAAACAATGTAGTCTCTTGTGTTAACCAAGGAGAGCCTCTCGTCAAACAAGCAGCTGGTCTTCTCCTTGGTGTATGCGGGTGCGTGTGTTTTCTTCATGGTGTGTGTTGTGGAAAGAAACCAAGAGAAAAGCTTGAGAGATATGGAGATTGTGAGGAAGAAGAAAGGCGGCGCTGCAAGGAGGCGGCGCCAACAATTGGCATCAGAGCCTTCTCGATCCGAGGTGATGGTGGTGGTGCGGCGGACTCCATGAGATGTGGAGGTCGACGGCGCAAGGTGGACGCCGTTGGCGGCGCGATGCTGCTATCTGCCGGTGCGTGTCTTCATCCTCGTCAAGCTGCGTCACGAGCGATGGAGAAAGGTATGTCGCCCGGTAAGTTGTGTCACCGGCAGCAAGGAAGTGATGGCCATGGAGTGGAGGCCATTGCCGTGAGGAGTTCCATGTGCGAGTCATCGACAAGGTGCGTCATCGTCGACAACATGGAGGTGAGTCACCGGCGAGTTGTGGCACCGGTGGCGAACATGCGGTTGCGGTGTGATGCCGCAAGATAACGAGGGCGTCATGTCGGCGTCACGACGGCGTCGTCCACGTCAAGAGGTGGCTGCAATGTGCGGCAAGAGGACGTGGTGATGGGCGCTGCAACGACGTCAACCACGACTAGATGGAGATGGTGGTGGTGACCGACGTTGCGACGGCGTCATCCACAACAAGGTGTGCGGAGATGCGAAGGCGTCATCCATCGAAATTTTGGTGAGCCACCATGTCAAGATTAGGAGGAAAAATGTTAGATATAATCTTGACATGTACATTGTGCACGTCCGTGTTAGTGTGGGCCGGTCTATGCATGTGTGCATGACCGAGTTGTGTGAGTAATTAGTGCATGCATTGCACGTTAGTGGTCTAGATATTAGCCAAAGCGGTGAGTTAGTTAGCTGAGTCAATCCAAGAGTTTGTTAGCGTGCTATCCAGGTCGTGTGGCTGGCCGTTACGGGATGCTGCACACACGCTGGGGCGTGCATGTAGTGGATTAGTTAGTGCTGTTAGTGGGCTGCTGTGCGTGAGTACGTGGCACAAGTGCCTGCTCCTGTGTATATAAGTACCATTGAGTATAATGAGAAAAGGAGAGGCCGTGAGGGCTGAGAAACCATGTAGTCTCTTGTGTTAACCAAGGAGAGCCTCTCGTCAAACAAGCAGCTGGTCTTCTCCTTGGTGTATGCGGGTGCGTGTGTTTTCTTCATGGTGTGTGTTGTGGAAAGAAACCAAGAGAAAAGCTTGAGAGAGATGGAGATTGTGAGGAAGAAGAAAGGCGGCGCTGCAAGGAGGCGGCGCCAACAATTGGCATCAGAGCCTTCTCGATCCGAGGTGATGGCGGTGGTGCGGCGGACTCCATGAGATGTGGAGGTCGACGGCGCAAGGTGGACGCCGTTGGCGGCGCGATGCTGCTATCTGCCGGTGCGTGTCTTCATCCTCGTCAAGCTGCGTCACGAGCGATGGAGAAAGGTATGTCGCCCGGTAAGTTGTGTCACCGGCAGCAAGGAAGTGATGGCCATGGAGTGGAGGCCATTGCCGTGAGGAGTTCCATGTGTGAGTCATCGACAAGGTGCGTCATCGTCGACAACATGGAGGTGAGTCACCGGCGAGTTGTGGCACCGGTGGCGAACATGCGGTTGCGGTGCGATGCCGCAAGATAATGAGGGCGTCATGTCGGCGTCACGACGGCGTCGTCCACGTCAAGAGGTGGCTGCAATGTGCGGCAAGAGGACGTGGTGATGGGCGCTGCAACGACGTCAACCACGACTAGATGGAGATGGTGGTGGTGACCGACGTTGCGACGGCGTCATCCACAACAAGGTGTGCGGAGATGCGAAGGCGTCATCCATCGAAATTTTGGTGAGCCACCATGTCAAGATTAGGAGGAAAAATGTTAGATATAATCTTGACATGTACATTGTGCACGTCCGTGTTAGTGTGGGCCGGTCTATGCATGTGTGCATGACCGAGTAGTGTGAGTAATTAGTGCATGCATTGCACGTTAGTGGTCTAGATATTAGCCAAAGCGGTGAGTTAGTTAGCTGAGTCAATCCAAGAGTTTGTTAGCGTGCTATCCAGGTCGTGTGGCTGGCCGTTACGGGATGCTGCACACACGCTGGGGCGTGCATGTAGTGGATTAGTTAGTGCTGTTAGTGGGCTGCTGTGCGTGAGTACGTGGCACAAGTGCCTGCTCCTGTGTATATAAGTACCATTTAGTATAATGAGAAAAGGAGAGGCCGTGAGGGCTGAGAAACAATGTAGTCTCTTGTGTTAACCAAGGAGAGCCTCTCGTCAAACAAGCAGCTGGTCTTCTCCTTGGTGTATGCGGGTGCGTGTGTTTTCTTCATGGTGTGTGTTGTGGAAAGAAACCAAGAGAAAAGCTTGAGAGAGATGGAGATTGTGAGGAAGAAGAAAGGCGGCGCTGCAAGGAGGCGGCGCCAACAATTGGCATCAGAGCCTTCTCGATCCGAGGTGATGGCGGTGGTGCGGCGGACTCCATGAGATGTGGAGGTCGACGGCGCAAGGTGGACGCCGTTGGCGGCGCGATGCTGCTATCTGCCGGTGCGTGTCTTCATCCTCGTCAAGCTGCGTCACGAGCGATGGAGAAAGGTATGTCGCCCGGTAAGTTGTGTCACCGGCAGCAAGGAAGTGATGGCCATGGAGTGGAGGCCATTGCCGTGAGGAGTTCCATGTGCGAGTCATCGACAAGGTGCGTCATCGTCGACAACATGGAGGTGAGTCACCGGCGAGTTGTGGCACCGGTGGCGAACATGCGGTTGCGGTGCGATGCCGCAAGATAATGAGGGCGTCATGTCGGCGTCACGACGGCGTCGTCCACGTCAAGAGGTGGCTGCAATGTGCGGCAAGAGGACGTGGTGATGGGCGCTGCAACGACGTCAACCACGACTAGATGGAGATGGTGGTGGTGACCGACGTTGCGACGGCGTCATCCACAACAAGGTGTGCGGAGATGCGAAGGCGTCATCCATCGAAATTTTGGTGAGCCACCATGTCAAGATTAGGAGGAAAAATGTTAGATATAATCTTGACATGTACATTGTGCACGTCCGTGTTAGTGTGGGCCGGTCTATGCATGTGTGCATGACCGAGTAGTGTGAGTAATTAGTGCATGCATTGCACGTTAGTGGTCTAGATATTAGCCAAAGCGGTGAGTTAGTTAGCTGAGTCAATCCAAGAGTTTGTTAGCGTGCTATCCAGGTCGTGTGGCTGGCCGTTACGGGATGCTGCACACACGCTGGGGCGTGCATGTAGTGGATTAGTTAGTGCTGTTAGTGGGCTGCTGTGCGTGAGTACGTGGCACAAGTGCCTGCTCCTGTGTATATAAGTACCATTGAGTATAATGAGGAAAGGAGAGGCCGTGAGGGCTGAGAAACAATGTAGTCTCTTGTGTTAACCAAGGAGAGCCTCTCGTCAAACAAGCAGCTGGTCTTCTCCTTGGTGTATGCGGGTGCGTGTGTTTTCTTCATGGTGTGTGTTGTGGAAAGAAACCAAGAGAAAAGCTTGAGAGAGATGGAGATTGTGAGGAAGAAGAAAGGCGGCGCTGCAAGGAGGCGGCGCCAACAATTGGCATCAGAGCCTTCTCGATCCGAGGTGATGGCGGTGGTGCGGCGGACTCCATGAGATGTGGAGGTCGACGGCGCAAGGTGGACGCCGTTGGCGGCGCGATGCTGCTATCTGCCGGTGCGTGTCTTCATCCTCGTCAAGCTGCGTCACGAGCGATGGAGAAAGGTATGTCGCCCGGTAAGTTGTGTCACCGGCAGCAAGGAAGTGATGGCCATGGAGTGGAGGCCATTGCCGTGAGGAGTTCCATGTGCGAGTCATCGACAAGGTGCGTCATCGTCGACAACATGGAGGTGAGTCACCGGCGAGTTGTGGCACCGGTGGCGAACATGCGGTTGCGGTGCGATGCCGCAAGATAATGAGGGCGTCATGTCGGCGTCACGACGGCGTCGTCCACGTCAAGAGGTGGCTGCAATGTGCGGCAAGAGGACGTGGTGATGGGCGCTGCAACGACGTCAACCACGACTAGATGGAGATGGTGGTGGTGACCGACGTTGCGACGGCGTCATCCACAACAAGGTGTGCGGAGATGCGAAGGCGTCATCCATCGAAATTTTGGTGAGCCACCATGTCAAGATTAGGAGGAAAAATGTTAGATATAATCTTGACATGTACATTGTGCACGTCCGTGTTAGTGTGGGCCGGTCTATGCATGTGTGCATGACCGAGTAGTGTGAGTAATTAGTGCATGCATTGCACGTTAGTGGTCTAGATATTAGCCAAAGCGGTGAGTTAGTTAGCTGAGTCAATCCAAGAGTTTGTTAGCGTGCTATCCAGGTCGTGTGGCTGGCCGTTACGGGATGCTGCACACACGCTGGGGCGTGCATGTAGTGGATTAGTTAGTGCTGTTAGTGGGCTGCTGTGCGTGAGTACGTGGCACAAGTGCCTGCTCCTGTGTATATAAGTACCATTGAGTATAATGAGGAAAGGAGAGGCCGTGAGGGCTGAGAAACAATGTAGTCTCTTGTGTTAACCAAGGAGAGCCTCTCGTCAAACAAGCAGCTGGTCTTCTCCTTGGTGTATGCGGGTGCGTGTGTTTTCTTCATGGTGTGTGTTGTGGAAAGAAACCAAGAGAAAAGCTTGAGAGAGATGGAGATTGTGAGGAAGAAGAAAGGCGGCGCTGCAAGGAGGCGGCGCCAACACACCGTCCACAGGTACGTCGGCATCGGGGTGATGTCGTAAGCCAGGACCGTGCCGATGGTGTTGAGGTAGGCGCCGCGGTGGTTGTACACCACGCCCTTGGGCCGCGACGTCGTGTCGGACGTGTAGTTGAGCGTGATCGGGTCAAGCTCGTCCGCCGGCCACCGGATGTCAAACTTCGACGGCGCGTTCTTGATCAGACCCTCGTAGTCCGCCGCGCAGCCGGAATCTTCGTCGGGTCCGGCGTCGTCCGAGATGGTCACCAGGACCGGAATGCTGGCGGCATCAGGCTGACCGGCGAGCCGCTTGAGGGCGGCTTTACCGATGTCGAGGAGGCTTGACTCGACGAGGAACACCTTGGCGCCGAAGTGCTTGAGCAGCGCGGACACCATGGCCGCGTCGTGGCGCGTGTTGAACGTGCAGAGAACGGCGCCGGCCATGGGCACGGCGAAGTGCAGCTCGTACATCGCCGGCACGTTGGGGCTGAGGACAGCCACTTGCACATCGGCGGCATGGTTAGCTGCGACATTGGTGAAAAATCTGCGTAAACCCTGGAGAAGTTCTTGCGTTCACTCTGACTACTTTTCACTCTGATAAGAAAGATAGATCGCGGACGGACGGACAGAGAGCAAGCAAGCAAAAGGCAGAGAGCGACAACAAGGGAGGGATGGGAGCGTGACGGCAGTTCCGTCCATACTCACCACATCACCGCGGGCGACGCCGAACCGCGTGGCGAGCGCGGCGGCCACGAGAACGCAGCGCTCCCGGACCTCCCTCCACGTGCGCCGGCGGGCCTCCCCGTACACCACCGCGGGGCGGTCGCCGTAGACGGCCGCGGCGCGCTCGATGAAGCTGAGCGGCGTGAGCGGCGCGTAGTTGGCCGCGCACCGCACCGTGCCGCGCTCCATGTCCAGCACCTCCGCCTCCTCCCCCTGATCCCCGCCCCTCCCTGCCACCAGGCTGGAGAAGAAGGACAACGGTGACAGGGACGCGCGCGCCCCGGCGAGATCGGGGCCGGGATTAGAATAACCTTGGTGGGGATTAGAATAATGGTGGTGGATGCCGATCAGCTGATGCTGATGCTGCGGCTGGACTACGCTGCTGATGCTGCGGTGGCGATGGATAATTAGTCTGCGGAGCAGCGCGGCTCCGCTGCTCATGGCGGGGGCCTCCTGTGGGAGTGAGAGTGATGGTGGCAGGAGGAGGATCACGCAGGCCACGGGCTGTGTGGGATGGAATGCAGACAACGAAGTTGCATCATCAAGCTGCTCTCCCGATAAAAACAACAGGCACTGATGGGATGGGATGGGATGGGTTGTTGGATTTACTTGCGTGCTTGCTACGGAGGTACGTACACACAAAAAAAACGGAAATGTTAGTACAAAACTAAGGTAAAATGGACAAAATTGACATTTCACTTACCATGGGGAAAGAATTTCACCCAGCTGACTTTTTGTACGGCGCCCGACAGATAACATGTTGCAGGTTGCAGCTCCTTTCAGTTAGACGCTGCATAACCAGGAGTGGGGCCCGGGGTGCCACGATGGCCAGGTGTGTCGCGCCTGTCAGTAAGACGTTGCACAGTGTATTGCAGGGCTTATCTGTTGGGCGCCACACAAAAGGATCGGCTAGGTGAAATTCGGTTCACATTGTGAAATTGTTTCACGGTCAATTTTGTCCATTTTGCGCAAAACTAACGTCGGAATTTTATGATTTCCCGGTGAACCTCTTTTAGCTGCTAGGTCTATTCTTACTTCAACATAACTCTTATTAACTGGAGTAAAAGAACTAGTAGATCTGTTCTGCCCAAAATGAAAATGGATGCTAGGGTTATGAACTTATAATCATGGAATCGACTTGATCATCAAATTAGCAAACACACAAAATTACCATGTGAAAATAGAAAAAATTGTCATGTTGTTTGTAAGTATTGACCATGCTCTAAAACGGAAAGTGTCATGTATTACAAAAAATGAAGAAAAATACCACATTGTGTTGCGTAGAATAATTGCAATGTGTTCGATTGAGAACTGACGGTCCTAAGGGTGTTCCCTGGGATTGCTTAAAAATCAGACATTGTTGATTATCAAAATCCAAAAAATAGTTAGTTGTCGCATCATTGCTTCTGTTTTGAACCCTAGTTCTAGGGAACATAGTGATTTGGTACATTCCGGGTAACATGTCTACGAGCCGATCAGTGCACAATTGCTTGAAGATGAGAAAATGCAGCTCACATTGGTGATTGCACTAATTCAAACCACCAAGGATGGAAGACCTCGCCGTTCCAACAAATCAAAGTTCAAGACACCAGATCGTCCCGGGGGTGGTTGTGGGATCATTGCTTCTGATAATTCTCCAAAGGTCACCGCGCGTGCGATTGCAGGCAACCAATCCGGTGTAAGTGATGCCTCCGGTTCGGTCATATTGTTCGTTCCTGCTGGGTAGAATCATGTACCGATGGGGCTATGGCGTCTTGGCAACCAATCCGGTGTAAGTGATGCCTCCGGTTCGGTCATATCGTTCATTTCTGTCAGGCAGAATCATGTACCGATGGGGCTATGCCCTCTTGGCGAGCTAGTTCACCACCTCCCCCACTGCATGAACCCATCAACGATGTTATCCCAGTTGACGCGCCTTTGCAACTTTCCCTGGTGAAGGAGGTCGGGGTGTTTCACACTGAGTTTTGGTACTGCCTTAAGCGTGTTGGAAGTGTTTTCGCGAGAGCAGAGGCCGCTCTTGGTGAACTAGCCAAGTCGTGTTGGTTGCGTCTCTGCTGCCCAAGCTTCAGGTGGTTCTACAGATTGGGGGGAGGGCTCTATGGAGGTTTCTTCCTCGTGATGACTGCTTCTGGGAGTGAAGTCGTCGCTGAGGTTGTGGCTCCAATGTTGCAGATTATGCTTGGGTTGCAAGACCTATGCAGGGAGCCCATTTTTGCCTGTGTCGATGGTGCTTTCGAGTGAGATGGGCTCGCTATGGGCCTTGGCGATGCCCGTGAGACCTTCACCACCACCGTTGGAGCCCAGTCGCTCTCCTTTGTGGACCATGGTGGTTTGGATGTTGTCACTCACTCATCTGTGGCCATTGGCCAGATGGCGTTTGTGGGTGGCGAGGTTACTGAGGTAGGTGAGTTGGCATCAAATTCCGAGCATCTATTCACGAAGAGCTTGCAAGGGCCAAAAGCGTGGCTTCATTGTGTAAGCGTTTGTGACTGCATGGTCAAAAGTGTAGCATCATTGTGTAGGTGTCTGCGGCTACTTAATGGATAGACCTCAATTTCTTGGATCATCCGCGTGGTTTGGCTTATCACTTTGGATTTGATGGTGTCCGTTCTCTACAGCTCAGGTGCTCTTGTTGGGGTTTTATTTGAGATTTAGGAGTGTGAAGGTTTGTGGTCCATCATTGCGTGTTGAGCTTCATAATTCCTGAGTAGTCCACGCGTAGTCTCCTTGCATCAATTACCGGGCAACCATCTTCTGTTTAATTATTAATCAACAAGACAAATCTTTTGCCGCTGTTCGAGGAAAAAAACTGGCTTTGACTCGGCCTGTTTACCTTACGTGGGGATATCTGATTCAGTAGGCTATTACGCTAACATATCGCACAATAGAAATTTAAATGCAGAGACGACCAGGCCACGCATAACTACTTTCTTTTAATTCTGAGGTATCTACAGCTCTGCTGCTGGAGATCTCTACAGATTATAGCTGTGCCATTCCTTCCAGATTTTACAGAAAACATCTTCACATTATTGCATCAGTTTAAGGGCACATGACAAATACATCTGGGAAGCTCTCGGAGACCCTAGGCGACACGCCTGCATATTCCCAAAGAGGTTCCTCGGCGGTCGAGAAGGGGGGAAGCACCACTCGTGCCTCGCCAAATATCCAGCGCCGTGCTCTAGGATGTAGAGATGTCCAAAATACATTCCTCCTTGTTGCCACTCCATCCAAGTTTTTTTTTACTTCACGACGCTTCCTGCGAAGAAGACACGGGCATGTTGTTGTTAAAGAAACGCATAGCTGAAGTGTATACTCGTTACAGATATATCGGTAACTCACCGTTGGATCTACCGTCTGGAAAGCTACCGGCTACATGCTCGAAATAATCTCTCCTTGCATCTGTGTTGAAACAAGAAAAGAATGAGAAAGTGCAGCTTACAAAAAATCTATGCACAAGGAACAAGTGCCACGAGCGGTTGGCTAGATATGCATTAAACTCTTCTGAAAATACAAGCAAGGACTATGTCTATGCACACACTTACCATGCTTCATGGTTAACGAAGGGTCTTCTTTCTCGGTATAGCCAACTACCTTTGCAGGATTTCCTACCGCCATGCTTTTAAACACAAAACAAGTGTCAAACCAATGATCAACATAAAGCAGATAAGAATCACGGTGCAAGACAAGTTATGAAAGATATAGGGAAATGACAAATTTAAGAAACAATAACAATGGAGGCAAATATTCACCAAAACAGACTAAGCCATTTGTATATCCAAAAACAGACAGGATCACAGGCTTTAAGCTTCAGTATATGCATTCAACAGATAATGCATATATTCTTTTCTATATAACCACTCGTGACCTTCTTAACTCAAGAGAATATTATAGACCCTTGTCAGGCCCACCAGGCTACAAGGGAATATGTTTACATTGAAAAGGGAATAAAATAGACTATTTACTAATGATGAGCATAATTAGACCTCGCTATCCTACCTGAAGGGAAACCGAATGACCATGAAAAAGCAGCATCCTAAAGGGCCCTCCTTTAAAAACTCCAAATACTTATAATGCCTAATTTGTTGGAAATATTCAAGGTGTAGCCAGATGGATGAAGTGGCACCAAGCTTCTCGCATTCTCTGTCACAAGAGAGTGACACAAAAGCTAAAAGACAGGTTCTATAGGACCGCGAAACGACCCGCAATGTTGTATGGTGCTGAGTGTTGGCCGACTAAAAGGTGACATGTTGAACAGTTAGGTGTAGCGGAGATGCGCATGTTGAGATGGATGTGTGGCCATACAAGGAAGGATCGGGTCCGGAACGATGATATACAGTATAGAGTTGGGGTAGCACCGAATGAACAGAAGTTTGTCCAACATCGTCTGAGGCGCAGGCCACCAGTGCATAACGGACGGCTAAAGCGTGCTGATAATATCAAGAGAGGTCGGGGTAGACCAAACTTGACGTGGGAGGAGTCCATAAAGAGAGGTCTGAAGGACTTGAATATCACCAAAGAACTAGTCATGGACAGGGATGCGTGGAAGCTAGCTATCCATGTGTCAGAACCATGAGTTGGTTGCAAGATCTGATGGGTTTCAGCTCTAACCTACCCCAACTTGTTTAGGACTAAAGACTTTGTTGTTGTTGTATTCAAGGTGCAGCATGTAAAGCAAATACAGTATTCTACACTGAGCAACAGTATTCAGATCATGTAAAGGAAATAGCATAGCAAGAACGGAAAAAATATATCATATCTATAGATGCTCGTTACTAACAAAATTTTGCACTGCAGCATCATTATTCAAGAATTTAAATTAACAGTCTAACTTCTTTCTAACCTGTGAGGCGGTACATGCTTTAAAACAAGGGAACCAGCGGCAATCATGGCACCTTCACCTACAGTTATGTTGCCAAGGATAGTGGCACCAGCTCCAAGAAGGGCTCCCTGACCGATCTTGGGGTGCCTATCTCCATGTTCCTTTCCAGTACCTCCAAGCGTAACACCCTGTAGCAAAGGCCTACCTGGTAAGCTGGTGAACAATTAGGAACCTTCTATGATTAAATTTGGACCAAAAAGGAACCACCATGGGAACACACATAGGAAGGCCATACTTAGGGTATATATTTAATTCGAACCAAGGGAGGACTACATTGGTCACAAAAGATTTTACAAAACTGAAAATAAACATGCATGGTAAGAAATCGCAAAACAAGCACCCCTTATGTTTTGCTACCTTCTCTTATATTATCTCATGCAGCAGAAATTGGTTTCCTCAAGCCTACAAGATATTCACCTAATGTGGATTGGATGATTCGCAGTTGTACAAAAACAAAAATATTGACCAAAGTTCTAAAATGGTGTACTCGTATATACTTTGTTATCCTAATCATATTATCCACTTATTTAGTATAATAAAAACACATGGAAAATATTCATTTATTTGCACAGTGACAATTTGAAACTATAGTGAACAAGATACGGTAACAGCAAACAGCCAAATACGAAGGAAAATAAGTTAAATTATGGACAAAACAAAAAATTGTATTTGAAAGTAGTGCTTTATTTTAAAATTAAAAATAGCAAGAACAGGGTGATGAATGAGACCTGCATTAATGAAACCCAATTGCCAACAACAGCAGTTTCACCAATGACTAGACCTGTCCCATGATCCAGCAATATTCCTTCCCCAATTTTGGCAGCTGTAGATTTAGCAATAAAGCATGTTAAGAGAACAAACTAAAATACCATGTCACACCAAGATATAACAAAATAAACAACTTAAGATGACAGTTTTGTTTTTCGAACTCAAAAGACAACCACGTATTACTTTTTGGGCAAGTCAGACCCCACACCCCAAACATCATCTGAGCACGAGGTTATATTTAAGGAACTGATAATTACAAAATCATAAATTAAATAATTGCAGGTTGCAGCCTCATATGTAAGCAAGGTTAGAAAATGAACAATGTTTCTATGCACCCAAGCAGTGAAAACACAATTAACGATCTAATTTTCAACTACCATTTAATCCACAACAAAGAAACACTTATTTAGTATTTGTGCAATTAAGTTTGGGAGAGAGCACTTTAATTTCTACAAACTTGTTTGCTATGAGCCCATCACTAGGAATCTACTACAAAGACAAAACTTGGTTCAGTTAAGATATTTACTAGGACAACATAACATATATACATCTTTCCAAGCAACAAACCCATATGCACTAGTACAGGAAACAAAACATATTTCCAAGTAGTGGTAAAACCAGGAGTTCAAAGTTGTGATGGTAAATACATGTCTGGATAAATTTAGTATAATTGTTTTGCATGGTTTCTACTGTTTTCGCCAAAATCCTGTGTAGTCAACTGACTAGTGACTACACAGAAGTTTGGGAGAGAGCACTTTAATGTCTACAAACTTGTTTGCTATGAGCCCATCACTAGGAATCTACTACAAAGACAAAACTTGGTTCAAGTTAAGATATTTACTAGGACAACATAACATATATACATCTTTCCAAGCAACAAACCCATATGCACTAGTAAAGGCAACAAACGTATTTCCACGTAGTGGCAAAACCAGGAGTTCAAAGTTGTGATGGTAAATACATGTGTGGATAAATTTAGTATGATTTTTTTGCATGGTTTCTGCTGTTTTTGCCAAAATCCTATGTAGTCAACTGACTAGTGACTACACAGAACCCCCCACCCCCCTAGCGCCACCACTGTTTCCACGAAGGTAATAAAATAGCCTAAACATCATATAGAGCCAAGCTGCTGAAGAGCAACCCCAGTGTTAGACACAGCAGCAGGAAATGTAAAGACTTAATTTTGAACAGATGTTACGGTACACCAGTGAATACCTGGGTGTATATCCACTGCAAAAACCTGAAAGGAGAATGATGACATATGTTACTCCTTCATAAATGTATGCTAAAAAAGGTTCTTAAGAAATCAAGCTTCACCTCACTGATACGGCTTTGCAGCGCTAACGCCAGAACTTTACGCCCTTGATTCCATAATACATGGGCTATCCTATAGGACTGCAATGAATGGTAACCCTGGAGCAGTTTGCAAGTAACATGAGTCTTTTTACCCTTTCCAGATATGAATGATATGATAAGTTGATAAGTATGAATTCATAGTCACCTTTAGGTATAATAGGGCCCAGCTATATTGTGCACAGGAAGGATCTCTTCCTTTGAAGGCCTAAATTTAGACAAGGAGACCATTAATGCAATGATAGTGTGATACAGAACAAATTAGCATGCACACAAAAAACGCGATGCCTCAATAGGACAATGGTGCACTCACCTGAGCATCAAGGCGAATGGAACGGCGTATATCTACGTCGTTCATCATAACATCATTGAAAATGTCAATGAGCTGAGTCGCAAGCAAGGTTGGATCTTCAAGCCTGTTTGCAAGGACGAAGCTCAACGCCCGCTCCAGACAGTCGTGAGATAATACGCTCGCATATAAGAAGCTACTTAAAATAGGCTCCTTCTCTGCCTGCGAAATGCGAATACTGCTGTTAGCCATCATGTAAAACCAGCAGTAACATAATGTGACGTTCTACAATAAGACAGGAACAGTATAAGAGGCGACAGTCCAAACCACAGCTTCGACACAATAAAGCTCGGATGTCGGACGTGTGTCATGCCTAAGGCTTGGTTGGGTACAAAATGTTTTGGTTCCTGCATCTTATTGCCATTGGCACTTCACACACCTTTATAAGACAGTCAGATTTCAGCATCATCAGATGTGACTATGTGAGTTGCCTGAAATGTTTTCCTTTTCCAGAGTTGACCTCTGAAGTGAAGCAGTGACAACATATAAACGCACCGAGGCTTCTAACGCACACCGCATAGTTTGAATTGATTGCACCTTTTGCCTCCATAAATTACTTTGGCTAAACTGAACTATCACTACTATTACACAATATCTAGTTCAGAAGAACAATAAGTCCAAGTACTACTAAAAAGGAAGTAGCACTTTTTGCACATCAACTAGCTATATTTAAAGAATAAAATTATCAAGACATATGGTACTATCGAACTGAACTGAACTTCACTCAAGTCACTCCACACAGAGCAGACATGTGGGCAAGCAAATTCGAACGCTAGAAACAGCTAACTCAAAGAAGGCTAACTCAAGAGAAGAAATAAAATCCAGTTGCAGATATTCATTAAATTCGAACTCTAGAAATAGCTAATGACGCAGAAGAACAGAAAATAAATAAATCTAGTTGCAGTATTTCGACCATCAAATCCGAAGGCTAGAAAGATGGTAGTAGTAACTTGAAAGAAGAGAATCCAGCTGCTGGATTCTTGCCGTCTGAAACCGAAATTCAGTCAACTGAACCTCAGGAAACACGAGAAAGGTCACGAGACCAGGAAATCACCGCCCAAAAAACGCAACTTTTCCTCCTGGCTCCGGCCCCAAATTCAGCACCAAGGTGCAACCAGAGCAAAAGTACAGCGATCGAATCAAAAAGACGGCGCAACGTATGTAAGCGAATCCGACCGCGATCGACCGGCGGGACGCTCACCTCGGACCTGGCCTCGGCCTTGACGGCCTCCCATATGGGGTCCCCGGCGGCGGAGGGGTCCAGGAGCACGGCCCGCGCCCGCGAGCTCCCCATGACGTAGATGGGGAACATGGCCTCGGACCGCGGGGCCCGGCCGCCCCGCCGCTCCCCCGCGCATGACCCGCCGCTCCCCCTGGCCGCCTCGCCGCCGCCGGCGTGGTCCTCCGGCGCCTTCTCGACCACCAGGCACTCGCACGACGTCATGGATACGGAAGACGTATCTAGGTTTTCGGCGCCGACGCCGCGGCGGTCCGGCGCCGGAGCCGGGCGGGGAGATGAGGTTTGGGGCGCGGGGGCGGGCGGCAAAAGGGAGGGAGGAAGGGAGGAAGGAAAGGAGCGGTTGGGAGCAGAGGAGAGCGGCGAGGCGGGACCGGCAGCAAGGGGCGGTGGTGGCGCGCGCGTGGGTGGCTCTGGCTGGGCGGTGCGGCGCGGCGCGGCGCGGCGGGGCGTTTGTAGGCTTGCGCTTTTGGCCGGGGTCCGTCGTGGGAAATCTTGCGGCGCGCGGGGTGGGGGAGGGCGGATCACGGGGCCCGCCCGCCCGCCCGGACCTGTGCCGGAACGGCCGCCACGACGCTGCCTCCGGGCTGCGGCGCCCGCGGGTGGGCCCGCGGGGGGATGAGCGTGGATGCGCGTCGCGCCGCACAGCCAACGGTAGGATGGAGCGGTGGCGCACGCCCGCGGCGCCCCTCTCCTCCTGCACGGGCCGGGCGTGCCGTAGCAACTCTCGGAGCTGAGTTTCATTCGATTTTCAAATTTTTCAAATTCACCTCATCTCGTCTCTGCCGGGGGTGTGCGTTTCCTTCGCCTCCAGGATTCCTCCATGTATCTCCTTCTTGATTTGAAATAATCAGAACAGAATCGATGCTTTCTTTTTCGTCCTACTGAAACCATGTCCTGCATTAACCCAATCAAATCTTATCGAAACCATGCGCTGGATCAACTCAATCAAATCAAATGTTATCAAACCCGAACTAAATCGAGAAGTTCCTTGGGTTCCCATGTCCATACCTAAACTAAACCAAATCAAATCTAACCAAAACTCGACTAAATCAAAACTCTGTTTGCCTTCCTCTACTTGTACGCAAACCAAATCTTATCAAAACATAGAATACGATTGATGTAAGGTATATGCCGTGCTGGGCATGATTGGTACCGAATCACTAGAATATGTATGTCCCGTTGCGACGTATGGGTAATTATCTAGTTTTTTTTAATGAAAGGCATCAGCCCGACTTTATAAAATAAAGCCACCAGGCAGCGTTCACCACAGGATAGACAACAGAGTATCAAAACACGGATAGTACTTAAGTGAAGGGTACATGGCTCCCAGGCCAGCATGCGGCACGCAGGCCAAGCGAGAAGACAAAGCAGGATAAAATGAACCACCAAGTTCCACTAGTCGCCAGACTGAAGTTGCGAGAGATAAGTAGTTGAAGCCCGAATCTTGGAGGTCATCAAGTCAAAAGCATCGCGGTCGGACTCCTTAGTCAATAATCTCCACTGCTGCAAGAATATGCAAGTTTTAAATAAGCAATCAGCAGGCTTAGCAGGAAAAACGTGCTCAATGGTGAGCTTGTTCCTAGTATTCCACAGAGACCAGCAAACAGCCGCAAATCCCACCCAAAACAATTGTTTAGAGGCCCCAACCAAACCAGAGGCGAGGGTCCTGAGCTCCGAGAAGGAGAGGGGGCTCCAAGGCACATGGAGCCAGGACCTAATGCAACACCAGACAAGCTTTGCCAGAACACATTTGAAGAAGATGTGATCCGTGTCCTCAAGGTCACCATAGAGTGCGCACCTATCGGACCCGGGTCCATTACGCTTACGGATTTGGTCAGCGGACGGCAGCCGCCCTCTAAAGGCCTGCCACAGAAAGATCTTAATCTTAGGAGGAATTCGAGCCCGCCAGATCAGCTTGAACCTATTAGTAGGGGTACCAGAGATGAGCTTAGCATATAAAGACTTAATAGAAAAAGGCCCGGAGGCGGAATGGGGCTAGACCACCGAGTCCTCCCCCTCCGAGAGCACGGGGATGCAGGCAACAAGACGCTGTCAGTCATCCAACTCTTCAGGAGAAAGAGAACGACGAAGGGCCAGGTCCCAGTTATTGTCGGAGAGCTCAGAGATAGAGATCTCCGGGTCAGGACAGTACGAAAAGAGAACCGGAAAGGAAACTGAAAGGGGAGAATCACCGCACCACCAATCAAGCCAGAAGCGCGTAGATTTGTCGTTATGAACCACAAATTTAACAAGAGACTTAAACACCGGGCGAAAGTTTGATAAGGTCTTTCCAGAATTGCGATCCGCCCGCGGAAGGCGCCAACATGGGGCTAGAAGCAGGGAAGTATTTAGCGCGGAGGAGGTTGAGCCAGAGTGGATTCTCCGTGGCAGTCATGATTTTCCACCACCATTTGATGACCAGGCATTTATTCATAGTCATGGTGTCCAGGATACCCAACCCCCCAAGGTTCTTGGGCCTGCAGATCTGCTTCCATTTAACCAATCTATATTTACGTTTGTTGTCCGCCGTGTTCCAGAAAAACACACCCCTGTGCTTATCAAACCCCGCGTGCGTACCACCAGAGAGAAGGTAGAAGCCCATCAGGAACATGGGGAGGGAGGAGAGGCACGCATTGATCAGGGCAACCTTGCCCGCTTGAGTATTATATCTGCCCCTCCACGGAAAAACACGGTTGCCCACTTTCGAGACCACAGGAGCAAAATCTTTAGCGAGAAGCTTTTCATGAGAAATAGGGAGGCTCAGATACTTAAAGGGGAAGGAGCCCAAAGAGCAATTGAGAAGTTGAGAGACCCGCCTGGCCTCGACATCCGACACCCCTGTGACAATAACTTCACTCTTCGCAGAATTGATCTTAAGCCCCGATAAAGCCTCAAAGCAGAGCAACAGAAACTTGAGGTGGGCAAGGTAGTCGTCATTAAGTTCAACCATGATAATCGTGTCATCCGTGTATTGGAGATGGGTGATACCCTGCGGAACCAAGTGAGAGCTAACGGGAGAGATGTGCCCGGCGGCGGCCGCCCGCGAAAGGATCTGGGATAGGGCATCCGCGACGAAGTTAAACAGAAGAGGGGAAGCAGGGTCACCTTGCCTTAGGCCCCTACCGTTGGCGAAGAAGTTACTGACCCTGCCGTTAACCGAGACCGCAGTGTGCCCGCCCGACACCAGCTGCATAATCCTGTGAACGACCGCCCCGTCGAATCCCTTAGCCAACAAAACTTGTCGCAGGAATTTCTAGCTAGCCGAATCGTAGGCCTTCTCAAAATCGAGTTTGAGAAAAACTGCTTTGGTGCCTCGCACCCGGATATCATGAATAATTTTGTGAAGACTAAGGATATCGTCCAGAATGAACCTCCCTTTAACAAAAGCAGATTGAAAGGGGCTAAGGACCCGATGGGCGATAGGGGAGAGGCGCGTGGTGATACGTCCATTTTGCATCATGATTTCCTACTGTTATTTATTATGTTTTGTTGAATAATAATGCTTTAGGGAGTGATTCTAATGCCTTTTCTCTCATAATATGCAAGGTTTACACAAAGAGGGAGAATACCGGCAGCTGGAGTTCTGGACCTGAAAAAAGCACATCAGAGATACCTATTCTGCACATCTCCAATGGAGCTGAAACTTTACGGAGATTATTTTTGGAATTAAATAAACATACTGGAGCAAAGAACTACCGGAGGGGGACACCCTGGTGGGCACAAGACACCAGGGCGCACCAGCTCCCCCAGGCGCGCCCTGGTGGGTTGTGCCCTCCTCGACCCACCTCCGGTGCCCATTTTCTGGTATATAATCTCTTTTGACCTAGAAAAAATAAAGAGAGGACTTTCGGGATGGAGCGCCGCTGTCTCGAGGCGGAACTTGGACAGGAGCACTTTTGCCCTCCGGCTGAGTGATTCCGCCGGGCGAACTTCCCTCCCGGAGGGGGAAATCGAAACCATCGTCATCACCAACACCCCTCTCATCTTTGGGAGGCCAATCTTCATCAACATCTTCAACATCACCATCTCCTCACAAACCCTAGTTCATCTCTTGTGTTCAATCTTTGTACCGGAACCTCAGATTGGTACATGTGGGTGACTAGTAGTGTTGATTACCTTGCGTAGTTGATTACTATATGGTTTATTTGGTGGAAGATTAAATGTTCAGATCCATTATGCTATTCAATACCCCTCTGATATTGAGCATGATTATTATTTGTGAGTAGTTGCCTTTGTTCTTGAGGTCACGGGAGAAATCATGTTGCAAGTAATCATGTGAATTTGATATTTGTTCGATATTTTGATGATATGTATGTTGTGATTCCCTTAGTGGTGTCATGTGAACGTCGACTACATGACACTTCACCATTCATGGGCCTAAGGGAATGCATTGTGGAGTAGTTATTAGATGATGGGTTGCTAGAGTGACAGAAGCTTAAACCCTAGTTTATGCGCTACTTCGTAAGGGGCTGATTTGGATCCAAACGTTTAATTCTATGGTTAATTTTATCTTAATACTTTTCTCGTAATTGTGGATGCTTGCGAGGGGGTTAATCATAAGTGGGAGGTTGTTCAAGTAAGAACGGCACCCAAGCACCGGTCCACCCACATATCAAATTATCAAAGTAGCGAACACGAATCAAACCAACATGATAAAAGTGACTAGATGAAATTCCCGTGTACCCTCAAGAACACGTTGCCTATTACTAGAGACTGTTCTGGCCTGTCCTTTGCCACAAAAGGATTGGGCTACCTTGCTGCACTTTATTTACTGTTACCGTTACTTGCTCGTTACCAATTATATTGCTATCAAACTATCTGTTACCTACAATTTCAGTGCTTGTAGAAATTACCTTGCTGAAAACCGCTTGTCATTTCCTTCTGCTCCTTGTTGGGCTCGACACTCTTACTTATCGAAAGGACTACGATTGATCCTTTATACTTGTGGGTCATCAAGACTCTTTTCTGGCGCCATTGCCGGGGAGTGAAGCGCTCTTCGTAAGTGGAAATCGGTAAGGAAAAACTTATACTACGTGCTGAAATTTATTGTTACTTGCTACTATGGAAAACAATCCTTTGAGGGGTTTGTTCGGGGTATATTCACCTCGATCGGAACAACAATTAGTTGCCCCTCAACCTACTGCACCTACTGAAAATATTGGTTATGAAATTCCTTCGGGTATGTGATGTCTACTACGCAACTTTATTCTTGTAGACTTTGTTGGGCCTCCAAGCGCAGAGTTTTGTAGGACAGTAGCAATTTTCCCTCAAGTGGATGACCTAAGGTTTATAAATCCGTGGGAGGTGTAGGATGAAGATGGTCTCTCTCAAACAACCCTGCAATCAAATACAAGAAATCTCTTGTGTCCCCAACACACCCAATACAATGGCAAATTGTATAGGTGCACTAGTTCGGCGAAGAGATGGTGATACAAGTGCAATATGGATGGTAGATATAGGTTTTTATAATCTGAAAATATAAAAACAGCAAGGTAGCAAGTAACAAAAGTGAGCACAAACGGTATTGCAATGCTTGAAAACAAGGCCTAGGGTCCGTACTTTCGCTAGTGCAATCTCTCAACAATGCTAATATAATTGGATCACATAACCATCCCTCAACGTGCAACGAAGAATCACTCCAAAGTTCTTATCTAGCGGAGAACATAAGAAGAAATTGTTTGTAGGGTACGAAACCACCTTAAAGTTATCCTTTCCGATCGATCTATTCAAGAGTTCGTACTAAGATAACATCAAGTTATCCTTTCCGTTCGATCTATCTAAGAGTTCGTACTAGAATAACACCATATGATAAGCATCAACCAACTCTAATGTCACCTAGATACTCCAATGTCACCACAAGTATCCATGAGTTAATTATACGATACGCATCAAACAATTTCAGATTCATAATACTCAATCCACACAAAGAACCTCAAAGAGTGCCCCAAGATTTCTATCGGAGAAAGTAGGACAAGAACGTGTATCAACCCCTATGCATAGATTACCCCAATGTCACCGTGGGAATCCGCAAGTTGAGTACCAAAACATATATCAAGTGAATCAATAGAACACCCCATTGTCACCACGGGTATCCACATGCAAGACATATATCAGGTGTTCTCAAATCCAATATTCAATCCAACATAATGATATCTCAAAGGGAAAGATTCAATTCATCACAACATGATAGCAAGGGAATAGCATCATGTGATCCGACTATATTAACAAAGCCCGTGATACATCAAGATCGTGACATCTCGAGAACACGAGAGAGAGAGAGAGAGAGAGATTGAACACATAACTACTGGTACATACCCTCAGCCCCGAGGGTGGACTACTCCCTCCTCGTCATTGCCTCCGCCGGGATGATGAAGATGGCCACCGGAGATGGATTCCCCTCTCCGGCAGGGTACTGGAATGCCTCCAGATTGGTTTTTCGTCGATACAGAGAGTTTCGGAGGCGGAGCGGAGAGTCTAGGGTTATTTCTGATGGTTTCTATATTTATAGGATTTTTGGGCGTCGGTTTCACGCCAAGATGGGCCACGAGGAGGGCACGATACACCAGGGCGCGCCCTGGTGGGTTGTGCCCACCTCGTGGTTCTTCTCCGGTGGTTCTTCGCTCCAATATTGCTTATTTGGTCCAGAAAAAATCACCAAAAAGTTTCGGGCGATTCCGAGAACTTTCATTTTCTGCACAAAAACAACACCACGGTAATTCTGCTGAAAACAGCGTCAGTCCGGGTTAGTTCTAAATAAATCATATAAAGTGCATCAAAACCATATAAAATTATTGTAAACATAGGTGAATATGGCATGAATACTTCATAAATTATCGGTATGTTGGAGACGTATCAGCATCCCCAAGCTTAATTCCTACTCGTCCTCGAGTAGGTAAATGGTAAAAGAAATAATTTTTGAAGTGTGAATGCTATAATAGTGCATAAGTTTGATCAATGATAATTTCAACCACTTTTCCTAGCATCATAACAGCAACTCTTTCTCATAAAACTCATAATGATAAAGTAGCAACCAATTCACATGTTATGGTTCAAACAATGAATTCTCTTGAAACTTAACAACCTATGTTCTTAGTCACCAAACAATTGCAATTCAACTTATTCTCAACAAAGTCTAAGTAAGAGCTCCACATACTCAATCATCATATAGTCTTCTATGATTTCTAGTACTCAAAGCATATTTTTAGAACAAATGGCATCCATCGAACACGGAGAAAGATAGGGGCTTAATGTTTCGCCTCCCAACTCATTTATCATAGAGATAATTGTCAACAATAATAAATCATGATCAAATATATTTGACTAGATATATATGTTTGGATCTTTCCCCACCACATGATGCTTGCCAACTAATAGACTGAGGTTGGAATAAGAAGTTGACTCAACATGAAAAGTAAATAACATGAAAGTAAATAGATTGTCCCTTCACAGAGGGAAGCAGGGATTTGCAAAGGTGCCAGAGCTCAAAGCTTAAATCAGAGATAAATATAATTTTGGGAGGTGCACCCTTCCCGTTAACGTTACGACCAAGAGTTATCAATATCTTCCATGTTAAACACATTAGCGGCGGTTCCCAAGCGGTAAAAGTAAAGGTTTACTCCCCCTCCACCAACAAACACATTCCACGGCTAGCCAAATCCACGGGTACCGTCCATACCAACAACATTCCTGGGGGAGTTTTGTTTAATTATTTGCATTTTTTTTATTTCGGGACTGGGAATCCCTATTACCGCCCCTCTCTTGCAAGGACAAGTGAATAAACACTCATCATGAGAATAACCCGCTTAACATGGAAGATACTGACCGCCCCCCTTCGCTCCATGAGCAGTCCAGGCACACAAAACAGATGTTTATTTGAATGTTTAGAGGTGGCACATGCAAATTTACTTGGAATGGCAGTGAAATACCATATATAGGTAGGTATGGTGGACTCTTATGGAAGAAACTTGGCTCAAGGATTTGGATGCACAAGTAGTATCTCTACTTAGTACAAAATTTTCGCTAGCAAAAGATCCTAAGCAAACACCACATGTAGGAGGATCCATAACAATATAACTTCTATGCAAATATACACAACCATAACTCATTACGTTGTCTTCCTTGTCCAACTTCAACTAATTTTCTCAAGTTTGAAAATAATTAATGGGTATTCACAATCATAGAAGATGTCCAAGATAATATATTTGTATGTGAAAGTTCTCTTTCTTATACTAATCATTCATGAATTGCTTGTATGACCAATATTGTGATTGTCAAACTTCAATAGATTTTACTTTCTAAACCAGATGTGAAGCTACTACTAAGCATAAAGCACATTGATAATTTCATATTTATGATATTCAATTCATTCACAATTTACTCATAGGATATAAGTGAAGCACAAGATTAAACATCAAACTACTCTCAAAAGATACAAGTGAAGATCAATGAGTAGGTAAACAATCAAGTAGCTATGTGAGGGCTCTCTCTCAATAAAGATTTTCAGATCTGAGAATTTTACTCAGACAGCAAACTAAATAAAAATAGCACTCCAAGGATAGCACATGTCATGTGAACGAATAAAAATTTAGGCTCAACATAGGCTAACCGATAGTTGACGAAGAGAGATGGGATGCGTAGCATCCCCAAGCTTAGATGCTTGAGAATTATTGGAATATTTACTTGGGGTGCCTTGGGCATCCCCAAGCTTGAGCTCTTGTATCTCGTTCAATCCTCTCATGTCCCGGTTTCACCTAGGTCTCAAAAACTTCATCCACACAAAACTCAAAAAGAACTCGTGAGATAGGTTACACTAGTAGAAAACGGGCCTTTAATCCCGGTTTGTAAGGCCCTTTAGTGCCGGTTCTACAACCGGCACTAAAGGGGGGGGACTAAAGGCCCCCCCCCTTTAGTCCCGGTTCGTCACGGCCCGGCACTAAAGGCCCACCACGTGGCGCCTGCCGGGGCCGTTCGCTGGGGGACCTTTAGTCCCGGTTGGTGTTACCAACCGGGACTAAAGGCTCCACCTTTAGTCCTGGTTGGTAACACCAACCGGGACTAAAAGTATTTAATTCTTTTAATTTTGGTTTATTTTTCCTTTTAATTTTGTGTTTTCCATTTAATTATTTTTCATTTCAAACATATATTACGCTACTACATACTGTACACGTTGTGCATATATATATAAATCGAATTTCTCGTACGACGACCATTCACATACATATATATATACAATTTGGTATATACAATATCTCCTACAATTTGCGGATCATTACATATGCAGGGCATTACTGCTTGATCTTGTAATGGTATTCTCCTTTGGGATCTATGACCTGGTCGACCAGAAATCCAGCTATTTCCTCTTGAATTGCTCGTACGCGAGCCGTTGGTAGGAGCTGGCCCCGCATCTCTATCATCTATAATCAGGAGATCAAGATGAATATATTAGTTGTGTGTATATATATTAGCTAGATCATGATAAAAAAATTATGGATATTGTTCTGGCAAACGTACCCAAAGAGTTTTTTCATCTATGCTCCTTTCAGACGTGATCATGCGAATATTCTCGCAAACGTAGTATGCGCATAAACTATTCCCCTTCTCCTGCCTCATGCACTTTACGAGAATAAAATTCAATCAGGTAATAATTAATCAAGCATGATAATGGTATTGAAACTAGAATTAAAGAGATACACGGACGTAGCTAGCTAGTACTACTTAATTACCTTGGGTCGCACCCATTTCAGCTGTTGTTTCCATTGGCCGGGGACCTCTTCGATGAACTTTTTCCAATCCCTGCCCGCCGGCAAAGAAAATGAATAAAGGAGTTATTAACTAGTTGATATCAGGAAATGAAGTAAAGAGGCAGACATAGTGCGATAATGATTGAAATTACCTGTCGAACATCCCCTTCACGGTTGCGTATTCGGATGGATCCTTATATAGTGAGTCCAGTACTTCAACTTTTCCCTTGTCAACTTCAATGATTAACAAGATCCAGTGGAAACTGCATGCGCACACGTTTTTTATAAATAAGCGAGCATGTGCATAACTCATCAACTACACTTATTAACATCTAGTAAGCAAAAAATAGAATTTGTAGTACAAGATATAGTAACACTCACCCGAAGTTGTAAGGAAGTAGTATTTTTGGTTGGGTGTTTAGTTGCTTCAAAAGCTCTAGCAGGAATCTCTCTGTGTCTTCTCTCGAATATTGATCTTCCCATATCGCCTGATTAATCGTATTTGGGTCAATGAACCCAACTCCATAGCTTCTAGTTTTTTTCATTTCATACATCTTCATTCTGCATAATACCACAGAAAAGAATATAGTGAGGATAATTACAGTTAATGAACGAGAGCACATCTAGCTAGCTAGCTAGAGACTTAAATTACAGAAAGAAATCACTTACAGACAATAGCAACTGACGATAGATTTGTCGAGTGCGTCTTGATTGAATAACTGAAGCAACTCTGAATAATGAATCCACACATCTTTTTTATGGAAGTAATGCCTTTTCCTGACTTTCACCATGAGGGACTCTTCATTGGTATTTGCTGTTTTTTGCATGTACCACGTATGCAACTCGTACATTCTCGTTGGTAGAAGCTTGACTTCGTCAGGCTTGACCAGAGGTTTGCCACGGACATATTGGTATTTTACTTCCTCCTCTGTAATCCCGGGGATTTCCTCAAGGCCTAGGAGTTGTTCAACAGTGACACCGGCCTCTTTAGCCTGCCTTCTAAGATCGTCGGTTATTGCCGGCCGATCGGCGGTACTCACATGTGTTTGTACAATGAGCGGGGGGATCGATTGCACTGCTTGTTCTCCCAGCTGGGGAACAGTTTTCCCGCTTTTTTTGCCAACTGCTTGGCTCGAGCTCGAGCTCGACTCCTTTTGCCCTGCAGAATATGACCTCTTGATAGACCGCACATAGTCGGAGTCCTTCTGATTGTCAGCCGGTCGAGCCATATCAATAAAGTGTTGTGATACATGCTCAGGTACTTTCTCCTTTGGCGGCGCGGGCGGTTTCGGTGCAAAATGGGCCTTCAATTAGGCATCACATGCGTCGTCGAGTTCCTCCTGAGTCAGGTGGTAAGACAACTTCGGAAGAGGCTTGAGGTCTGGACCATATTTGAATTTCTTGCTTGTTGTACCGCTAGCCGTCGTAGCTACGGCCTCTCTCTTCCGCTGTTGCTTAGGCGGAGCACGCTGAGTCGGCTGACTTGGAGGAGGAGGAGTTGGCTGACGCCGTGCCGAACTTGGAGGAGGAGTCGGCTGACGCGGTGCCGGACTTGGAGGAGGAGGAGTCGACTGAAGCGGCGGAGGACTTGGAGGAGGAGGAGTTGGCTGACGCCGTGCCGGACTTGGAGGAGGAGTCGGCTGACGCGGTGCCGGACTTGGAGGAGGAGGAGTCGGCTGACGCGGCGGCGGACTTGGAGGAGGAGTCGGCTGACGCCGTGCCGGACTTGGAGGAGGAGGAGTCGACTGACGCGGTGGCGGACTTGGAGGAGGAGGAGTCGGTGGCCTTGGAAAGACGATGCAATCCTTTTTCCATAGAATGATACGATGTATGGCCTCTCCCAGTGTTCTCTCCTCGTCACCTCCAAGAATGTCAAGTTGTAGCTCGTGATATGCTGACATCACTTCATCAACCCCGACACGAGCATAGCCAGCTGGAATGGGATTGCAATGGAAGGTTGCTTCAGGGGGATTTGCTAAAGCATAGCCGTCCGCCACCTTCATTTATAAGTTCTTCACTTTCATGTGTAGCTCACAGTTAGTCCTGTCTTTGATATCATCCACAGGGTAGCTAGCTAGCAGTGCATTATCGATATCGGCCGGGGCGGAACCCACGCTGCTTCTCGGCATAGATGGGACGGTGCTATCCAATGCTGGATTGATCTGCTCATGCTGCCGCTGAGACGCCCTTTCCTGGCTGAGTGAGTCGATCTGCTCCTGCTGCCGCCTGACAAATCGTTCCAACTCCAGGTGCGAGGACATTAGGCCTTCAAGGCGGAGTGCTTCCTCCTTCTTCTTCTGCTCCTCATGCTTCTTCTTTCTCGCACGGCTTCTATAGTCGTCGTTCCAATCCGCAAACCCCTCATACCACGGAACAACGCCTTTGCCTCGTGTTCTTCCCGGGTGTTCAGGATTCTTCAGGGTGCGCGTAAGCTCGTCGTTATCTCTGTTGGGCGTGAACACCCCCGATCGAGCTTCTTCTATTGCAATAAGTATTTCGTCTGTCGCTTCTTTAAGACTTGCCTTCACCATAACCAGCCCTGTCTCTGGGTCCAACTCCCCCCCATGCGCATAAAACCATGTCCTGCACCTGGGGGGCCATGTCAATGTAACTGGACTGACCCGTTTACTAATCATCTCTTGCTCAGATTGATGCCACTTAGGCAGGGCCACCTGGTAGCCACCTGGCCCCAGACGATGGTGCCACTTCTTTTTCGCAGCATTAATCTTGTTTTTCCTCGACAGTTCCTTAGCTTCTTCCGATTCCTTGAACTTCACGAAAGCGTCCCAGTGATCTTTTGCCTTCACCAGTGCTCCCGTGAATTCTGGAGTCTTCTTTTTTGATTTGACGTACTTAGCCCATGCATTTTTCTTGAAGGTGTTGAATGCGATCGCCATCTTTTTAAGAGCATAGTTTCTGACTTTCTTCAGATCTGCATCTGTCAAATTATCTGGTAGGGTGAAATGTTCCATGAGCGTAGTCCAAAGCACATCTTTTGCTCTTTCGTCGACAAAAGTAACTCCTGCTCGATCTCCCTTTGCTGGCTTTCTCCATTCTTGAACGGAGATCGGGATTTGGTCCCTGACAATAACTCCGCATTGATTCTTGAACGTGGTCGCATTTTTCTTAGGTTCAAGCGGTTCGCCAGTTGATGTTTTGATGGAATCGATGTTGAACTTTACGCCTTTGTCCAACTTTTTGGCCGGGCCTCGAACTACCCTGTCGCTTGTACAAGATTTGCTCGATCCGGAGGCCTAAAAGAAGAAAGATCGATTCGTTAATACATACAAATCAATTAAGACATGTAATGATCACCGGATGGCTTATATATTAAATATACCTCGCCGGTCATTGTTATTTGAAGAACATTTTCTTCGTCAACATCGTTGTCGCCACCTTCATCTATTCGTTCGTCTTCATCAAACATCATACCCTCACCCGAAGGGTTCAGATATTGCGAGCCGTCATCATGATCATCTGGGCTCGTGGAGCGTATGATGTCGAACACAGCCTCTTCTCCTTCTCTGCCGGTATTGTCCATAGCTTTTATTTAACTAATCCAGAAGAAAGATAAAACAATTTAGTATTCAGAGATCCGAAAGGTAGATGCATGAGATCAAAAAGAAATTGGATCAACTTGTGCACATCCATAATGGGGGCATTCCTGATAATTAATCCCTTAAAGGACTAAGAAAATCTATTGCAAATACAACATTAAAATATGCAACTTTTGCAAATACTAATTGCTATACATTGGATCAAATGTCAAAATTCCTCAACGTTTTTATATCTAACATTTATCTAGCTATAACTAAAAGTATAAAAAACTAAAAAACATTCATCTAACATTTCTATAACTAAAAGTATAAAAAATTAAAAAACAGAAAAAGAAACACTAATTAAGCATACTTCTATACATCCATTAAAAAACAGAAAAAGAAACATTATATAAAAAAAATCTATACTAATTAAACACTAATTATATCCATCTAACATGCATTCATACATACATATATACTAGTGAAAAACAACTAAAACATCTAAATAGAAAATGTGTGTGTGTGTGTGTGTGTGTGTTCATGCATGTGTGTGTGGGGGGGGCTCGGGGCCGGACGGGCGGCCATGGCGCGCGGCAGGGGGCGAGGGAGGGGGGGGAGAGGGAGGAACTGAGTTCACAGCGGGGCGACGGCGAGGCGAGGCGAATCGGGGGCAGCGACGGCGTCGGGGCAGGCGGCGCAGCGAGGAGCGGGCGCGCGCGCGCGGGCCGGCGGCGCCGTCGGGGATCGGCGAGGAAGGGCGCGTCCGGAGTAGGGGTCAACGAGGAGGGACGGGCGGCCGGCGTCGGGGGCGGCGACGGCGTCGATCGGGGCAGGCGGCGGCGCGCAGCAGCCTGGCGGCGGCGTCTGTGTTTGGCGTCGAGAGAATGGAGAGGATCGTAAGTGGAGTTATATATATGAGAGCCTTTAGTCGCGGTTGGTGGCTCCAACCGCGACTAAAGGCCACCTTTAGTCGCGGTTGGAGCCACCAACCGCGACTAAAGGTCTCGCTTCCCGCCGCTTGGACTGGATGAAATTCACCTTTAGTCGCGGTTGGTGGCTCCAACCGCGACTAAAGGCCCCCCTTTAGTCGCGGTTGGTGGCTCCAACCGCGACTAAAGGCCTGTTCCTGGCACGGCGCAGTGTGGTGGATGTTTAGTCCCACCTCGCCCAGCGAAGGGCGCTCGCACTGGTTTATAAACCCCGGCGCGGTAGCTCATTCGAGCTCCTCTCTAAAGCAGGCCTACAAGGCCTACCGTTCTTTCCTGCCCTGTGGGCCATACTGGGCCTTGCGGGCCTGCATCCTGGCCCAACTAGTGGGTGTCTAGTCGTATGCAGGCCATGGCGGCCCAGTAGGCGGGCTTTTTTTTTACTTTTCAGTTTTTTTTTGTTTTCTTCTATATTTATTTTCTTTTGTTTCTTGGTTGTTTTTTGCTTTATTTAGAGTTTCTGAGTGAATCTTTTTTGCTTTAGGTCAAAAAAATTATAAACTTTCTGTTAGTGCCAGTAGTTTTCAAATCTGAATTATTTGAAATTTGTGTGAATCACTAGTTTGTGAATAACTTTATTTTAAAAAAATATTTTTCAGTGATTCTTTTTTCTGCTGTTTAATATTAGTGTGTTTTATCATTATATTCAATTTGGTAATTCTTAGGTTATTTAAAAAAAATGAAATGCCTTTGTAACAGACGAGTTTTCGTCCGAAAGCGTGATACTTCGAAAGAGATTGTCCATTTTGTACACGAAGTGCATCCAGTTTTTGCCGTAACCCTCTCAACTTTTTAGCACATGCTATGTGGGTGAAATGATGGTACCATGCCTACTTTCAACCTTTTCTGATTGTGATTTGTAGTGCTTTTCAATTTCAGGGTCATTTAGCTCAAAAAAATCAGTAAATGCATGAAAAATAGCAAATGAAGTCAGAAAGGGTTGAAAATTGATGACGTGGCTTTGGACATAATATTTCTTCGCGTTTCAAATGCCAAAACACATAAGTCGGAGTTCTATTACAAAGATTCCCTCCGGTTTGTCCGAAGTGGGACTTTCCAGATATATAAGTCCGGAAACTAACTAGAGAAGCCGGTCACATCCCAGAGTGGGATCTTTGGATATAAAACTTTTTTCTTCGCGTGTGTCCCTTTGTGCCGTAACCATGGACAATCTTCATCGTTTAACTTGATGCTCGGGTCAACATTCACTGTGAAGGGAGCAATTTCATGAAACTTTTCATAATCTTCTGACATGTCTGTCTTGTCCTCCACTCCCACGATGTTTCTTTTCCCTGAAAGAACTATGTGGCGCTTTGGCTCATCGTATGATGTATTCGCTTCCTTATCTTTTCTTTTTCTCGGCTTGGTAGACATGTCCTTCACATAGAAAACCTGCGCTACATCATTGGCTAGGACGAATGGTTCGTCTGCGTACCCAAGATTGTTGAGATCCACTGTTGTCATTCCATACTGCGGGTCTTCCTTTACCCCGCCTCCTCTCAGATTGACCCATTTGCACCGAAACAAAGGGACCTTCAAACCAAGTCCATAGTCAAGTTCCCATATCTCCTCTATGTAACCATAATATGTGTCCTTTGGCCTATTGGTGTTTGCTGCATCAAAGCGGACACCACTGTTTTGGTTGGCGCTCTTTTTATCTTGGGCGATCGTGTAAAATGTATTCCCATTTATCTCGTACCCTTTGAAAGTCAATATAGTCGAAGATGGTAACTTGGACAGCAAGTACAGGTCATCTGCAACAGTGTCGTCATGCATGAGACGTGTCTGCAACCAACCGGCGAAAGTCACAGTTTGTTCATGTGTAACCCAGTCGTCAGACTGCTCCAGGTGTTTGGAGCGTAGAATATTCTTGTGTTGCTCGATATACGGAGCCACCAAGGCGGAACTTTGTAGAACTGTGTAGTGTGCTTGCGCCAAAGAATGCCCGTCCCGGCATATTACTGAATTCTTTCCTAGCGTGCCTTTTCCACCCAGTCTGCCCTCATGCCGCGATTCAGGAACACCAATCGGCTTAATGTCAGGAATAAAGTCAACACAAAACTCAATGACCTCCTCTGTTTCATGGCCCTTGGAGATGCTTCCTTCTGGCCTAGCACGATTACGAACATATTTCTTTAAGACTCCCATGAACCTCTCAAAGGGGAACATATTGTGTAGAAATACAGGACCCAGAATGGCAATCTCCTCGACTAGGTGAACTAGGACGTGCGTCATGATATTGAAGAAGGATGGTGGGAACACCAACTCGAAACTGACAAGACATTGCACCAAATCATTCTCTAACCTTGGTAAGATTTCTGGATCGATTACCTTCTGAGAGATTGCATTGAGGAATGCACATAGCTTCACAATGGCTAATCGAACGTTTTCCGGTAGAAGTCCCCTCAATGCAACCGGAAGCAGTTGCGTCATAATCACGTGGCATTCATGAGACTTTAGGTTCTGGAACTTTTTCTCTGCCATATTTATTATTCCCTTTATATTCGACGAGAAGCCAGACGGGACCTTCATACTGAGCAGGCATTCGAAGAAGATTTCCTTCTCTTCTTTGGTAAGAGCGTAGCTGGCATGACCCTGAAACTGCTTTGGATCCATGCCGTCTTCTCCGTGCATACGTTGCTGGTCCTCCCGTGCCTCCGGTGTATCTTTTGTCTTCCCATACACGCCCAAGAAGCTTAGCAGGTTCACGCAAAGATTCTTCGTCACGTGCATCACATCGATTGCAGAGCGGACCTCTAGGTCTTTCCAATAGGGTAGGTCCCAAAATATAGATTTCTTCTTCCACATGGGTGCGCGTCCGTCAGCGTCATTCGGAACAGATTGTCCGCCAGGACCCTTTCCAAAGATTACTTTTAAATCCTTGACCATATCAAGTATATCATCACCAGTACGGTGGCGAGGCTTCTTCCGGTGATCTGCCTCACCTTTGAAATGCTTGCCTTTCTTTCTTACGGGATGCCTGCTCTGAAGAAATCGACGATGCCCCAGGTACACATTCTTCTTACATTTATCCAAATATATACTGTCGGTATCATCTAAACAGTGCGTGCATGCGTGGTATCCCTTGTTTGTCTGTCCTGAAAGGTTACTGAGAGCAGGCCAATCATTGATGGTTACAAACAGCAACGCTCGCAGGTCAAATTCCTGTTGTTTGTGCTCATCCCACGCACGTACACCTTTTCCATTCCACAGCTCTAAAAGTTCTTCGACTAATGGCCTTAGGTACACATCAATGTCGTTGCCGGGTTGCTTGGGGCCTTGGATGAGCACTGGCATCATAATGAACTTCCGCTTCATGCACAACCAAGGAGGAAGGTTATAGATACATAGAGTCACAGGCCAGGTGCTATGATTGCTGCTCTGCTCCCCAAAAGGATTGATGCCATCTGCACTTAAACCAAACCATACGTTCCTTCCGTCATCTGCAAAGTCCTTCCACTTTCTCTCAATTTTTCTCCACTGTGATCCGTCAGCGGGTACTCTCAACTTCCCGTCTTTCTTACGGTCATCTTTGTGCCATCGCATCAACTTGGCATGCTCTTTGTTTTGGAACAAACGTTTCAACCGTGGTATTATAGGAGCATACCACATCACCTTGGCAGGAATCTTCTTCCTGGGGCGCTCGCCCGCAACATCACCAGGGTCATCGTGGCCGATCTTATAGCGCAATGCACAGCATACCGGGCATGCATTCAAATCCTCGTACTCACCGCGGTAAAGGATGCAGTCATTAGGGCATGCATGTATCTTCTGCACCTCTAATCCTAGAGGGCAGACGGCCTTCTTTGCTTCGTACGTACTGTCGGGCAATTCGTTGTCCTTTGGTAGCTTATTCTTCATTATTTTCAGCAACTTTTCAAATGCCTTGTCAGGTACACCATTCTCTGCCTTCCATTGCAGCAATTCCAGTGTGGTACCCAGCTTTTTCTTGTCATCTTCGCAATTTGGGTACAACAATTTCTTGTGATCCTCTAACATGCGCTGCAACTTCAGCTTCTCCTTTTCACTTGCACAGTTTCTATTTGCATCGGCAATGGCCCGACCAAGATCATCAGCGGGCTCATCTGATGCCTCTTCTTCAGCTCCTTCCTGCATTGCCGGCTCAGCTTCTTCCCCCATTGTTGTACCATCGTATTCATGGAACCCATGGCCAGGATAGCTGTCGTCATCCTCTTCTTCTTCATTCTCTTCCATTAGGACCCCTCTTTCTCCGTGCTTGGTCCAACAGTTATAGCCGGACATGAAACCGGACTCAAACAGGTGGACGTGAATGGTTCTTGAGTTAGAGTAATTTCGATCATTCTTACAGCCAGCACATGGACAATACATAAAACCATCCGCCCGCTTGTTTGCCTCAGCCGCAACCAGAAAAGTATGCACGCCATTAATGAACTGGGGAGAGCATCGGTCATCGTACATCCATTGCCGGCTCATCTTCATTATACAACACCGAAAAGACCAAATTAATACAAGTTCATACATAAAGTTCATACACACTTGTTCTCATAAAGCAACATACAAACTCTCTAGCTAAAGCATTTAAATGCAACAACAAATGCGATCAAGATCGCAACTAAGGTAACAATTGATCCAACAGCATAGTGATACCAAGCCTCACTATCAATGGCATATTTTTTAAATTTTCTAATCTTCAAGCACATTGCATCCATCTTGATCTTGTGATCATCGACGACATCGGCAACATACAACTCCAGTTTCATCTTCTCTTCTTCAACTCTTTTCAATTTTTCTTTCAAATACTCGTTTTCTTTTTCAACTAAATTTAACTTCTTGACAAGAATATCTATGTCAGTTGCAATTTCCGGTTCACATACCTCCTAGATAAAAATATCTATGTCAACTTGATGGGCATAATTGTCATAAACGCGAAATGCAACAAATAGTTATAAAAGAGAATATATATACCACATCCGAATCATAAACCGGATGAGGGCCGACGGGGACGGATATCAAAGTCATGGCACTATGTATAACAAACAATCATACATGTAAGAAAATTATACAATTAACTATCTAAATCATACAAATAAGATTTTTTTTTATAAAAAGGATAAGAACGAACAAGAGGCTCACCAAGGTGTGGTGACGGCGACGGGACGGTGCGGGCGATCGACGGTGGTTAGGACGGGGACGGGAAGGCACTAAGTAAACCACACCTACACATGCAAAGTAAGAAGTTAATTTGAGCTCAAATTGCATATAAATCAAATGAACTACTACCACATATAAATACTCCCAAACTAAAACCCACAAATCACTATACTTATAGAGCATTGCAAGAGCTAATCTAGCAATGAGAGATGAAAGGACAAAGTTGCTAACCTTTGTGAACACTTGGATGGATGGGGTGCCTCCAAATCTTGACAAATTTTGGCAAAAATGGAGGATGAGCTCGAGGAAGAGGGAAGAACAAAGGAGGGGAAGAAGGGGGAAAAAAGGGAGGAGTACTGTGATCGGGCTGGCCGAATTCATATAGGGGATCTTTAGTCCCGGTTGGTATCTCCAACCGGGACTAAAGGGGGGGCCTTTAGTCCCGGTTGATGATACCAACCGGGACTAAAGGGGCTCGTGGGGGCCCCAGCTGACACCAGCCTGCCACCACCCTTTAGTCCCGGTTCGTGTTACGAACCGGGACTAAAGGGGGGGCCTGTAGTCCCGGTTGGTGATACCAACCGGGACTAAAGGTGCTCGTGGGGGCCCCAGCTGACACCAGCCTGCCACCACCACATTAGTCCCGGTTCGTGTTACGAACCGGGACTAAAGGTCCGGAACGAACCGCGACTAATGATGCCCGTCCCGAACCGGGACTAATGGTCACATTAGTGCCGGTTCAAAACCCGACCGGGACTAAAGCTGCGGACAAAAGGTCCGTTTTCTACTAGTGTTAGTACACATAAGAACAAATCAACACTTCATGTACTGCCGAGATAAGTTGCAAAATAATTTTCAAACATCATCTACTGTTTACTATCGTTTCCACAATTTATATCTACCAATATAGGCTATGGAAACAATAGGATAAGTAGATAACAAAACTATGACAGCAATCTGTCCAAACAGAACAGTCTGTTGCAATTTATGAAAACAGTGTACTTCTGTAACTCAAAAAATTATGAAAAATTAGGACATGCTAAATAATTTATATGACAACACTTTGTAAAAATTTCAGAAACTTTCCACGTTCCAGTAAAATATGAAAATTCAAACACTACAGCAAAAGTTTCTGTTTTTACACAGCACACATCAAACATGCAATTCAAGCATCCTAAAAGCAATTCTTGGAACTTTTTATTGAAAAACAAGATTATAAATAACACCTAACAGAAAATAACAAAATATAATGATGATCCAAGCAAAGCACATATTATGTGACGAATAAAAATATAGCTCTAAGTAAGATATACCGATAATGTTGAAGACGAAAGAGGGGATGCCTTCCGGGGCATCCCCAAGCTTAGACGCTTGAGTCTTCCTTGAATATTACCTTGGGGGTGCCTTGGGCATCCCCAAGCTTAGGTTCTTGTCACTCCTTATTCTCCTCATATCGGTGTCTCACCCAAAACTTGAAAACTTCAACCACACAAAACTTAACGGAACTTCGTGAGAAGGGTTAGTGTAATAAAGATAAATCATTCACTTAGGTACTGTCAATACAAGATTCATAATTGTTCCCACATGGTACCTACTGTATTCTATCATTCCCATAATTAATATCACTGAATATAAGCTATGGGAACACTAAAACAAGCAAACTATGCATGCAAAACAGAATCTGTCAAAAACAGAACAGTCTGTGAAGATCTGTAGTGCAACCATACTTCCCTGTCTCTAAAAATTCTTAAAAATTAGTAAAACCTGAATAATTTGCATATAAACACTGTGTAAAAATTTCAGATCATTATCACTCTCCAGTAAAAAATGAAAATTCTTGTACTGGAGTCAAAAATTTCTGTATTGGTTCAGCATCAATTCTACTCATCTTGTGAGTCATCCCAAAGGCTTTACTTGGCACTTTATTGAAATAAAAGACACAAAACATGATCAATACAGTAGCTTAATCATGTGAACACTCAAAAACAGAAAGGAAAAAATGATGGGTTGTCTCCCAACAAGCGCTTTTCTTTAATGCCTTTTTAGCTAGGCATGATGATGTCAATGATGCTCGCATAAAAGTAAAGAATTGAAACATAAAGAGAGCATCATGAATCTCATGACAAGCACATTTAAGTCTAACCCACTTCCTATGCATAGGGATTTTGTGAGCAAACAATTTATGGGAGCAAGAATCAACTAGCATAGGAAGGCAAAACAAGCATAACTTCAAAACTTTGAACACATAGAGAGGAAACTTGATATTATTGCAATTCCTACAAGCATATGTTCCTCCCTCATAATAATTTTCAGTAGCATCATGAAGGAATTCCACAATATAACTATCACATAAAGCATTCTTTTCATGATCTACAAGCATAGAAAATTTATTCCTCTCCACATAAGCAATTTTCTTTTCATTCATAAAAGTGGGAGCATCAAATGAAACTCGAATACTATAAATTGTTTCCACATTAAAAGAGTAATGTTAAGTAAAAGGATATCCAAAATCATTACAATAATTATCACTACTTTTTATAACATAAGTATCATCACAATAATCATCATAAGTAGCAACTTTGTTCTCATCATAGTCAAGTGAAACTTCTTCCGAAATAGTGGAATCATTACTAAATAAAGTCATGACCTCTCCAAATCCACTCTCATAAATATCACAATCATCATAAATAGGAGGCATGCAATCATCATAACAAATTTGATCATTCAAAGTAGGGTAACTAAAAAGATCATCTTCATTAAGCATAGCATCCCCAAGCTTGGGACAAACATTAATTGCAGCAAATAAATTCTCAAACATGTCATTCTCATCAAACATAGCATCCCCAAGCTTGTGGCTTGGCATATCATAAGCATAATCACTCTCATCATTAATAGTATGAATAGCACCAATAGTATAACAATTATTATCATCATAATTTACCAAGTTGGTGCCAAAAATATTTTCATGATTATAAGAAGTATCATTTTCCTCCCAATCATAGTCATCACAACAAGCAATAGGCATAACAAAATCATCATCAAGTGTATCATCTTCCACATTTTTTTTGATTCATCCTCGTGAGGCACAACAATAATAGGAGCAACATCATTTGGGAGAGATACCTTTTTACCTCTACTCTTTCTTCTTTTCTTCTTCTTCACCACATCATGTGTGGGTTTAATTAATTTCTTCGAGCTTCTTATTGATGAGATTGGTTGAATAGGGAGCTCCTCCTTGTCACCTATTTCATCATGAGAGACAATAGGAGGGAACGTAGAAATCTTTACCCTTTCATTAGTATTCCTTTTATATTCTATTGGTTTTCCCATCTTTCTATAGTTGGCAATATAAGCATTCTCATTGCTATTTACCATGCAAAACATATATATATATATATATATTTTAGATTAGTTTCAATGTCGTCCATGAGAATGAATACTTCAAACCAACTATTTTTATGTGTCAATTCTTCACTCCACAAAAATATAGAAAGCTCATCATAAAGTTCAAGGGTGATCAAGTCATTACAATATTTGGCCATGATTTGATCATGAAAAAGTTTGCATTGGAAATTAAGATGACCAACTTTATTGCAAAGTTCACAAGTAATAGGACAAAGAGAACATAATTTTGTAGCAAATTCATCTATAAATTTGAGCGAAAAATTGGTTCTATCATGTTTATGCTTCTTACAAAATCTATCATCCCTATAAGGCACGTATTCACAAACTTTATCCACTCCACAAAAATTGACATGCTTATAAGAAACATTTTTGTCATGACTAGTGCAATCATCATTAGTATTTTGAATATTCATAGAATTCATACTAACAACATTGCAATCATGCTCATCTTTCAAAGAATTCTCATTAAGTATTTTCATAGTTTCTTCCTCTACCAATTGAGCACAATTTTCTGAATCCTTATTTTCACGAAAGACATTATAGAGACGAAACAAATGATGCAACATAAACTCCATTTTTTGTAGTTTTCTTTTATAAAACCAAACTAGTGAAAAACAAGAAACTAAAAGATTTAATTGCATGATCTAAAGACATACCTTCAAGCACTCACCTCCCCGGCAACGACGCCAGAAAAGAACTTGATGTCTACTACGCAAATTTATTCTTGTAGACTTTGTTGGGCCTCCAAGCGCAGAGTTTTGTAGGACAGTAGCAATTTTCCCTCAAGTGGATGACCTAAGGTTTATCAATCCGTGGGAGGTGTAGGATGAAGATGGTCTCTCTCAAACAACCCTGCAATCAAATACAAGAAATCTCTTGTGTCCCCAACACACCCAATACAATGGCAAATTGTATAGGTGCACTAGTTCGGTGAAGAGATGGTGATACAAGTGCAATATGGATGGTAGATATAGGCTTTTGTAATCTGAAAATATAAAAACAGCAAGGTAGCAAGTAACAAAAGTGAGCACAAACGGTATTGCAATGCTTGAAAACAAGGCCTAGGGTCCGTACTTTCGCTAGTGCAATCTCTCAACAATGCTAATATAATTGGATCACATAACCATCCCTCAACGTGCAACGAAGAATCACTCCACGGTTCTTATCTAGCGGAGAACATAAGAAGAAATTGTTTGTAGGGTACGAAACCACCTTAAAGTTATCCTTTCCGATCGATCTATTCAAGAGTTCGTACTAAGATAACATCAAGTTATCCTTTCCGTTCAATCTATCTAAGAGTTCGTACTAGAATAACACCATATGATAAGCATCAACCAACTCTAATGTCACCTAGATACTCCAATGTCACCACAAGTATCCATGAGTTAATTATACGATACGCATCAACCAATTTTATATTCATAATACTCAATCCACACAAAGAACCTCAAAGAGTGCCCCAAGATTTCTATCAGAGAAAGTAGGACAAGAACGTGTATATACCCCTATGCATAGATTACCCCAATGTCACCGCGGGAATCCGCAAGTTGAGTACCAAAACATATATCAAGTGAATCAATAGAACATCCCATTGTCACCACGGGTATCCACATGCAAGACATATATCAGGTGTTCTCAAATACAATATTCAATCCAACATAATGATATCTCAAAGGGAAAGATTCAATTCATCACAACATGATAGCAAGGGAATAACATCATGTGATCCGACTATATTAACAAAGCCCGTGATACATCAAGATCGTGACATCTCAAGAACACGAGAGAGAGAGAGAGAGAGAGAGAGAGAGAGAGAGATTGAACACATAGCTACTGGTAGATACCCTCAGCCCCGAGGGTGGACTACTCCCTCCTCGTCATGGCCTCCGCCGGGATGATGAAGATGGCCACCGGAGATGGATTCCCCTCTCCGGCAGGGTACTGGAATGCCTCCAGATTGGTTTTTCGTCAATACAGAGAGTTGCGGCGGCGGAGCGGAGAGTCTAGGGTTATTTCTGATGGTTTCTATATTTTATATGATTTTTGGGCGTCGGTTTCACGCCAAGATGGGCCACGAGGAGGGCACGATACACCAGGGCGTGCCTGGGCCCTCTGGCGCGCCCTGGTGGGTTGTGCCCACCTCATGGCTCTTCTCTGGTGGTTCTTCGCTCCAATATTGCTTATTTGGTCCAGAAAAAATCACCAAAAAGTTTCGGGCGATTCCGAGAACTTTCATTTTCTGCACAAAAACAACACCACGGTAATTCTGCTGAAAACAGCGTCAGTCCGGGTTAGTTCTAAATAAATCATATAAAGTGCATCAAAACCATATAAAAGTATTGTAAACATAGGTGAATATGGCATGAATACTTCATAAATTGTTGATACGTTGGAGACGTATCAGCATGGTAGAACAATAGCTTGCTAAACCTTATGCAGGAGATGGAACTGAACATCCTGATATGCACCTACTATATGTGAACGAAATTTGCGGATTATTTAAGCTTGCAGGTTTACCCGGAGATGAAGCTAAGAAGAAGGTTTTGCCTTTATCTTTGAAGGGAAAAGCATTGACATGGTATAGGCTATGTGATGATATTGGATCGTGGAACTGGAATCGATTGCAATTGGAATTCCACCAAAACTTTTATCCCATGCATCTAGTTCATCGTGATCGGAATTATATATATAATTTTTGGCCTCGTGAGGGAGAAAGCATCGCTCTAGCTTGGGGGAGGCTTAAGTCAATGTTATATTCTTGCCCCAATCATGATATCCCGAGAGAAGTTATCATTCAGAATTTTTATGCTCGGCTTTCTCATAATGATCAATCCATGCTCGATACTTCTTGTGCTGGTTCTTATATGAAGAAGACTATTAAATTCAAGTGGGATCTCTTAGACAGAATTAAACGCAACTCTGAAGATTGGGAACTCGATGAAGGTAATGAGTCAGGTATAAAGCTTGAGTTTGATTGTGTTAAATCTTTTATGAATACCGATACTTTTCACAAGTTTAGCACTAAATATGGACTTGACTCTGAGATAGTAGCCTCTTTCTGTGAAGCATTTGCTACTCACGTTGATCTCCCTAAGGAGAAGTGGTTTAAATATCATCCCCCTACTAAAGAAGAAATTAAAGAACCGGTCATAGCTAAAGATGAAACCATTATTTACAATGTTGATCCAGTTGTGCCTACCGCTTATATTGAAAAACCACCTTTCCCTGTTAGGATAAAGGAACATGCTAAGGTATCAACTGTGGTTCGTAAGAGTAATATTAGAGCACCTAAGCCCCCTGAGCAAATTAAACTAGAACCTAGTGTTGCTATGGTTAAAGATCTCTTGGAAGAAAATATTGATGGGCATGTTATCTACTTCTGTGATGAAGCTGCTCGAATCGCCAAACCTGATGAAAAAAGATAAACATAGACCCATAGAAGGCATGCCTGTTGTCTCAGTCAAAATAGGAGATCATTGCTATCATGGTTTATGTGATTTGGGTGCTAGTGTGAGTGCTATCCCTTTTACCTTATACGAAGAAATTATGAATGAAATAGCACCTGCTGAAATAGAAGACATTGATGTTACTATTAAACTTGCTAATAGAGACACCATCACACCACTTGGGATTGTTAGAGATGTTGAAGTCTTGTGTGGGAACGTAAAATACCCTACTGATTTTCTTGTCCTTGGATCCCCACAAGATGACTTTTGTCCCATCATCTTTGGTAGACCTTTCTTGAGCACCGTCAATGCTAAGATAGATTGTGAAAAACAAACTGTCGGTGTCAGTTTTGGTGGTGTGTCTCATGAGTTTAATTTTTCCAAGTTTAGTAGAAAACCTCGTGATAGAGCATTATCTAGTAAGGATGAAATAATTGGTCTTGCTTCTATTGTCGTGCCTCCTACTGATCCATTAGGACAATATTTGCTTGACCATGAAAATGATATGCACTTGCGTGAAAGAAATGAAATAAACCAAATTTTCTTTGAACAACAACCTCTCCTGAAACACAATTTGCCTATTGAAACTCTTGGAGGTCCTCCTCCACCTAAAGGTGATCCTGTGTTTGAATTAAAGCAATTGCCTAACACTTTGAAGTATGCTTATCTTGATGAGAAAAAGATATATCATGTTATTATTAGTGCTAACCTTTCAGAACATAAAGAAGAAAGATTATTAAAAGTTCTAAGGAAGCACCAGGCTGCTATTGGATATACTCTTGATGATCTTAAGGGCATTAGTCCCACTCTATGTCAGCACAAGATTAATATGGAACCTGATGCTAAACCCGTTGTTGATCATCAACGGCGATTAAATCCTAAGATGAAAGAAGTGGTAAGAACTGAAATATTAAAGCTTCTGGAAGCAGGTATAATTTATCCCATTGCTGATAGTAGATGGATGAGTCCCGTTCATTGTGTCCCTAAGAAAGGAGGTATTACCGTTGTTCCTAATGATAAAAATGAACTCATTCCACAAAGAATTGTCACTGGCTATAGAATGGTAATTGATTTTAGAAAGTTAAATAAAGCTACTAGAAAAGATCATTACCCTCTGCCTTTCATTGATCAAATGCTAGAAAGATTATCTAAGTACACACACTTTTGTTTTCTGGATGGATATTCTGGTTTCTCTCAAATACCTGTGTCACAATCTGATCAAGAGAAAACCACCTTCAGTTGCCCTTTTGGAACCTATGCTTATAGACGTATGCCTTTTGGTTTATGTAATGCACCTGCTACCTTTCAAAGATGTATGACTGCTATATTCTCTGACTTTTGTGAAAAGATTGTGGAGGTTTTCATGGATGATTTTTCCGTTTACGGAACTTCTTTTGATGATTGCTTAAGCAACCTTGATCGATTTTTGCAGAGATGTGAACAAACTAATCTTGTCTTGAATTGGGAGAAGTGCCACTTTATGGTTAATGAAGGTATTGTCTTGGGGCATAAAATATCCGAACGAGGTATTGAGGTGGATAAAGCTAACGTTGATGCAATTGAGAAAATGCCATGTCCTAAAGATATTAAAGGTATTCGAAGTTTCCTTGATCACGCTGGTTTCTATAGGAGGTTCATTAAAGACTTCTCTAAAATTTCTAAGCCTCTTACTAATCTTTTGCAAAAGGATATTCCTTTTGTTTTTGATGATGATTGTGTGGAAGCCTTTGAAACACTCAAGAAAGCCTTAACTTCTGCACCTATCGTTCAACCACCTGATTGGAACGTGCCTTTTGAAATTATGTGTGATGCTAGTGATTATGCTGTTGGTGTTGTTCTAGGACAAAGAGTTGATAAAAAACTGAATGTTATCCATTATGCTAGCAAAACTCTAGACAGTGCTCAACAAAATTATGCTACTACTGAAAAAGAATTTTTAGTAGTTGTGTTTGCCTGTGATAAATTTAGATCCTATATTGTTGACTCCAAAGTTATTGTTCACACCGATCATGCTGCTATAAAATATCTTATGGAAAAGAAAGATGCTAAACCTAGACTTATTAGGTGGGTTCTCTTGCTTCAAGAATTTGACTTACATATCGTTGATAGGAAGGGAGCTGAGAACCCCGTAGCTGATAACTTGTCTAGGTTAGAAAATATTCTTGATGGCCCACTACCTATTGATGATAGTTTCCCTGACGAACAGTTAGCTGCAATAAATGTTTCTCAAAATACTCCTTGGTATGCTGATTATGTTAATTACATTGTCGCTAAATATATACCACCTAGCTTCACATACCAACAAAAGAAAAAATTATTCTATGATTTAAGACATTACTTTTGGGATGACCCACATCTCTATAAAGAAGGAGTAGATGGTATTATTAGACGTTGTGTAGCTGAGCATGAACAGGAACAAATCCTATGGAAATGTCATTCCGAAGCTTATGGAGGACATCATGCGGGAGATAGAACTGCTCACAAGGTATTGCAATCTGGTTTTTATTGGCCTACTCTCTTCAAGGATGCCCGTAAGTTTGTCTTGTCTTGTGATGAATGTCAAAGAATTGGTAATATCGGTAAGCGTCGGGAAATGCCTATGAATTATTCACTTGTTGTTGAGCCATTTGACGTTTGGGGTTTTGATTATATGGGACATTTTCTTTCCTCTAATGGGTACACTCATATTTTGGTTGTTGTTGATTATGTCACTAAGTGGGTAGAAGCTATTCCAACTAGTAGTGCTGATCACCACACCTCCATTAAAATGCTTAAAGAAGTTATCTTCCCGAGGTTTGGAGTCCGTAGATACTTAATGACTGATGGTGGTTCACACTTTATTCATGGTGCTTTCAGTAAGATGCTTGCCAAATATGATGTTAACCATGGAATTGCATCACCCTATCATCCTCAATCTAGTGGTCAAGTTGAACTTAGCAATAGAGAAATAAAATTGATATTACAAAAAACTGTCAATAGGTCTCGAAAGAATTGGTCTAAGAAACTAGATGATGCACTTTGGGCCTATAGAACAGCTTACAAAAATCCTATGGGTATGTCTCCATACAAAATGGTATATGGAAAAGCTTGTCATTTGCCTCTAGAATTAGAACATAAAGCATTTTGGGCAATTAAAGAACTCAACTATGATTTCAAACTTGCCGGTGAGAAGAGGCTATTTTATATTAGCTCACTAGATGAATGGAGAACCCAAGCCTACGAAAATGCCAAACTATTCAAAGAAAAAGTAAAAAGGTGGCATGACAAAAGAATCCAAAAGCGGGAATTCAAAATAGGAGACTATGTTCAATTGTTCAACTCTCGTTTAAGATTTTTTGCAGGTAAGCTTCTCTCCAAATGGAAAGGACCTTATATTATCGAAGAGGTTTATCGTTTTGGAGCTATCAAGATTAATAATGTCGAAGGTACTAACCCGAAGGTGGTCAATGGACAAAGAATTAAGCATTATATCTCAGGTACGCCTATTAACGTTGAAAGCAATGTTATCCAAACCATGACACCGAAGGAACACATAAAAGAAACCTTCCGGAACACTCCATAATTCTGAAAAATAGGAGGTACGTGATACGGTAAGTAAACGGACTCCGAAAAATCCGCAAAAATATTTTTTTGTCAGTTTTGGAATATTAGAAAATTTTGGAATTTAAGAAATAAACCAGAAGGCGATCGAGGTGAGCACAATACATCAGGGCGCGCCCTGGTGGGTTGTGCCCACCTCGGACACCTTCCCGACTCCGTTTTCCTTCCATATGCTTGTTTCCCAAGAATAAAAATTCTCTATATATACCCCCGACTATTTTGATGACCGCATCGCAGAAAAATCCTCTGTTCTTGTTTTGTGTTGTTTTCTCGTCAGATCTAGATCTCCATGGCTCCACCAAGCTCCTTCAAGGACAAGTTCTTCGAGGAGGTCATCAACCCGTACTTGCCGAAGGTGATGAAGCACCCTCAGGCCATTGAGATGCGTAAGGGGGTGCTCCACATCCGCGATGTTCAGGGACCCAAGAGGACCGGAGGCGTGGAGGCTAGGCTCGAGGCGGTGGAACAAGAAATCTTCAAGTGCCAAAAGATGGTGGAGCGTGGACTTAGTGCCAATCACTCCAAGATCACGGAGTTCACCCTTGATCAGATGGTGGATGACTGGTCTGTGAAGGACATCATCTGCACCCTCAACGAGCAAATAAATTTTCTGCAAAGCCAAGTTTATGATCTTCAAAACCAAGTTTTTGAATATGAAGCAAGATTTAAAGGTATGAGTTTAGCTGCCAGTTGCAGGACTTAGGGGACTCTTGCGTCAACTTTTGATGGGGAGCCCTTGCCCTGGAAGCTGGAGGACAAGCCTACCACATCATCACCACCACCTTCTTCATCACCACCACCAAAGGAGACTTGAGCACACGGGTATGGACACTCCCCTTGGTTTGAGCCAAGCTTGGGGGAGGTGCCCCGGTATCGTATGACCATCACTTTTATTCACCTTTACCAATTTCAGTTCGATCTTTAGTTTTCCTTTGATTTAGTTGAATAAAAGTTTGGCATGATCTATTTTCGTGTGTTAGTTTCGTGGCCTATCTATCTATGTAATCAAGTGAGAGTTATATAATAAAGTTTAGTTTGAGTTTTTGCCTCTCTGCTTTCTTGTTGCAATCAAAATAAAAGGAAAGAGAAATAAATGAAAAGAATCATATGCAAATCTTATGGTGAGTAATGACATCACATAAGGAAAAGTATAAGTAGTAAAATTTATTGGAGATTGACAAACATAGCATTGGTCAATGATGCAATTCATGAAAGAATTAATAGGGAAGAGAAGATCCACATGCAAATACACTATCTTGGACATCTTTTATGATTGTGAGCCCCCATTAAATATTATATGTCAAAATGGTTGACGTTGGACAAGGAAGACAACGTAATGATTTATGTTTGTTCATATCCACATAGAAGTTATATTGTCATAGATCCTTCAACATGTGGTACTTGCTCAATATCTTTGCTAGCCAAAAATTCCGCACTAAGTAGAGATACTACTTGTGCATCCAAAAACCCAAACCAAATTCATTCTTTGAGAGTCCACCATACCTACCTACGGATCGAGTAAGATCCTCCAAGTAAGTTGTCATCAGTGCAATAAGGCAATAAAATTTGCTTCTAAAAGTGTTTTGATCAATTAGTGTAAGAGAAAATTGAGCGCTATACGAACTTATGATGGCAAAGTAATAAAAGTGACGGACTGCATAATAAAGGTTGCTATCATAGGGGGCAATATAGCGTGACGTTCTTTTACATTAAGGGATTGGGCATACAAACCAAAAAAGAGAGCATGGCAACCTCTGCTTCCCTCTGCGAAGGGACTATCTTTTACTTTTATGTATTTACTTTTATGCAAGAGTCAAAGTATTCTTCCCTATTCCTTTTTACTTTTTATTTTGCAAGCATCATGTGGTAAGGAAAGATCTAGGCACATATATCTAGTTGGATGTGAGTAGGCATGAGTTAATATTGTTGACATCACCCTTGAGGTGAATACGTTGGGAGGCGAAACTATAAGCCCCTATCTTTCTATGTGTCCGGTTGAAACTTTTTGCTCATGGGTATACTGTGAGTATTAGCAATCATAGAAGACTAAATGATGGTTGAGTATGTGGACTTGCCAAAAGGCTCCGACATGAGACCCTTCCTGAAAATATAATGAATTGTAGTTGCAAAGTTGACTGAGAACATAGTTTGTTGGTTTTCAATAAGGTTTATGCTTTATACTTCTATGTTGTGATGAATTGTTACTTGTTCATGAAAAGTTATATGATGAAAGTATATGAATAAGTTTTATGATAGAGTTTGTTGCTATTATGATAATAAGCATGATGCTTCTATGTCCGTATTTTGTTTTTATCGACACCTCTCTCTCAAACCATGTGGACATGCTTTTCAATTTCGGCTTTTCGCTTGAGGACAAGCGAGGTCTAAGCTTGGGGGAGTTGATACGTCCATTTTGCATCATGATTTCCTGCTGTTATTTATTATGTTTTGTTGAATAATAATGCTTTAGGGAGTGATTCTAATGCCTTTTATCTCATAATATGCAAGGTTTACACAAAGAGGGAGAATACCGGCAGCTGGAGTTCTGGACCTGAAAAAAGCACATCAGAGATACCTATTCTGCACATCTCTAATGGAGCTGAAACTTTACGGAGATTATTTTTGGAATTAATAAAAAATACTGGAGCAAAGAACTACCGGAGGGGGCCACCCTGGCAGGCACAAGACACCAGGGCGCGCCAGGCCCCCAAGGCGCGCCCTGGTGGGTTGTGCCCTCCTCGGCCCACCTCCGGTGCCCATCTTCTGTTATATAATCTCTTTTGAGAAAAAATAAAGAGAGGACTTTCGGGACGGAGCGCCGCCGTCTCGAGGCGGAACTTGGACAAGAGCACTTTTGCCCTCCGGCGGAGCGATTCCGCCGGGCGAACTTCCCTCCCGGAGGGGGAAATCGAAACCATCATCATCACCAACACCCCTCTCGTCTTTGGGAGGCCAATCTTCAGCAACATCTTCAACAGCACCATCTCCTCTCAAACCCTAGTTCATCTCTTGTGTTCAATCTTTGTACCGGAACCTCAGATTGGTACCTGTGGGTGACTAGTAGTGTTGATTACCTTGCGTACTTGATTACTATATGGTTTATTTGGTGGAAGATTAAATGTTCAGATCCATTATGCTATTCAATACCCCTCTGATATTGAGCATGATTATTATTTGTGAGTAGTTGCCTTTGTTCTTGAGGTCACGGGAGAAGTCATGTTGCAAGTAATCATGTGAATTTGATAGTTGTTCGATATTTTGATGATATGTATGTTGTGATTCCCTTAGTGGTGTCATGTGAACGTCGACTACATGACACTTAACCATTCATGGGCCTAAGGGAATGCATTGTGGAATAGTTTTTAGATGATGGGTTGCTAGAGTGACAGAAGCTTAAACCCTAGTTTATGTGCTACTTCGTAAGGGGCTGATTACTAGAGACTGTTCTCGCCTATCCTTTGCCATAAAAGGATTGGGCTACCTTGCTGCACTTTATTTACCATTACCGTTACTTGCTCGTTACCAATTATCTTGCTATCAAACTATCTGTTACCTACAATTTCAGTGCTTGCAGAAATTACCTTGCTGAAAACCGCTTGTCATTTCCTTCTGCTCCTCGTTGGGTTCGACACTCTTACTTATCGAAAGGACTATGATTGATCCCCTATACTTGTGGGTCATCACGTGGCAAGGCCCTTGGCAGGGAATTTCGCGAAATTGTTAATGAGGGCGATAGGTCTAAATTGAGAGATCAAGTCCGCACCCTTAACTTTAGGAATGAGGGAGATAACCGCATAATTCAACCGGGATATATCAACCGTACCCAGCCAGAATCCTTGGATAACAGCGCAAACGAGGCTTCCCAACTGGGGCCAGAACTTTCTGAAGAAGGGGATGGAAAATCCATCAGGGCCCGATGCCGAGTTAGGGTTGGCCGAGCGAATAGTATCGAAGATCTCTTCATCAGACAGGGGGATAATCAAGGCAACATTCTCCTCGGGATTAACCATCTCGTGAGATTCCCAGAAGGCGGGGGCAATCGCAAAGCCGGACTCAGGCTTGGCCGAAAGAAGGGAGGAGAAGAATTCCACAACGTGAGACATGTTAAGGTTCTGGTCTGAGACCATGGCATTGTTGATCATCAAGCTATCAATCGAACATCGTCTGCGTCTACCATTAGCAATGGCGAAGAAGTAGGTCGTGGGAGAGTCGCCTTTCAGCGTCCAGTTAATGGTTCCCCTTTGACGCCAGTATACTTCGGCCTGGCGATGCAACTGCATCAAGGCCTCTTTGAGGGAATACCTCAGCTGCCACTCCTGGTCAGAAAGACCAGGACCATCCGCCGTGGCATCCATCGAGTTAATTTGCTCAGTCAAGTGCACCTTAACCCTGCGCGATTCAGCCGCCTTGTTGTGGGCCCAACCCCGCAGAAATTTACGAAGCAAATAAGAGCATTGGTGCCAGTCATCCATAGGTCCATAGGAGCGCCTTCTATTAGCAAGGAAGGAGGTAATCTTTGTGGAGATCAGGTCGCCAAAGCCTTCGATCAGAAGCCAGGAAGCGTTGAACTGGAAGCGGGGGGGGAGTGATATGAGATTGAAGCCCAGCATCGAGGATAAGAGGAGTGTGGTCCGAACCAACAATAGGTTTAGCTTTCAGCTGCGCACGAGGAAACAAGGCGTCCCAACCAGAGCAAACAAACACGCGATCAAGCACGGATCGGATAGGATCAGCCTGGTGATTCGTCCAGGTAAATCAAGCTCCCACCCTAGGGATCTCGCGGATGGCACAGTCGCGAATGAAATCATTGATGGCATTAGCCAGGGGCCAAGAGAAGTTGTTGTTATTCTTATCTGAGGGGGAACGCATGAGGTTAAAGTCACCACCCACCAGGAGAGGAATGGTACACGCATCAATCTTATTCGAGATCTCGTCGAGAAACAACGGAGAGAGGGAGTGGTCAGCGGGCCCGTACACAACCATGACCTCCCAGAGGACATTCAGTTGGTGATGGAAGACGACCGAACTAGCCCAAAAAATACCATGGTCAAAAGCCACAAAATCAAAAACCTCACGGTTAGTCCCAATAAGGATCCCCCCAGAGTGCCTAGAGGAGGGGAGGAAGTTCCAATCAAATTTATCGACACCCGCAACCGCGGAGAGCTCGTTAGGTGAGAAGTAGCCTTTGAAAGTTTCTACCAGCCCTACTATATCAATACCATCACCCCGAACCACATCTCTCAGCTGGTCTCTGCGCCCCCTAGCGCCGAAACCCCTAATGTTCCAGAATAGCACCCTCATCTGGCAGACAAATTTGTGATGCGGAGGCTCGACCTGCACGGGGCCACGCAGGATTTGGGACGCCTAGAGATACCCCGTTTATCATGATTCGAGGGATCCTGACCCCTATCAGCATCCCCCGTGGTCCCACCGGCCACAACCATGGGACCCCCGCAGGAAGCAGCAGTTTCTGTTGCCTTAGCGATGGCAGCCTGGGCGACTTCGTTAGCCCAAACAAGAGCCAGAAGGGTGGAAGGGGAACCTAAGCCAGCATCGAAAGTAATACCCACATCCGCTAGCACATGCGACAGGTGTTCATTCGAACGAGAGGGGAGGACCAGCCAAACAGGGGAAGATATCGAAGGACGAGGGGAAGAGGAAGGTGGAGTAGCTGGAGGGGGGAGATCCTTGGCCGCCGCCCGCCGCGCCGCCCGATCAGCCACCCGCTCACCACTAAGCTGGACCCGGCGGCTCTTGCGGGTGGTGGAGGTGGGAGACCGAATAGGCGAGGAGCGAACCACCTAGGGGGAGACGCCGCCGCTGGAGCAGACGCCGGGCCGGACGCAGCGCCCATGTCATCCTCCAGGCGGCGGCACAGGCCGACCACCAACTGCTTGGAGCCCGGCGAGGCCCTGCTTCGCGCGGAGAACTTCTTAACAGAAGACTTCTTCTTGCTCCCACGAGCTGCCCGGCCCCGAGAAGGCAAGACTTGGAGATCCTCGATGCCGGAGTGAGATGGGGAGGCAGGGCGGGCCGGCATGTTGGAGGAAACACCCGAGATCGTTGTACCCCCCAGGTAGGTGTTGGAAATATGCCCTAGAGGCAATAATAAAATGGTTATTATTATATTTCCTTGTTCATGATAATCGTTTATTATCCATGCTATAATTGTATTGATTGGAAACTCAATTGCATGTGTGGATACATAGACAACACTGTGTCCCTAGTATGCCTCTAGTAGACTAGCTCGTTGATCAAAGATGGTCAAGGTTTCCTAGCCATAGACATGAGATGTCATTTGATAAATGGATCACATCATTAGGAGAATGATGTGATGGACAAGACCCAAACTATGAACGTAGCATATGATCGTGTCAGTTTATTGCTATTGTTTTCTGCATGTCAAGTATCTGTTCCTATGACCATGAGATCATGCAACTCACTGACACCGGAGGAATACCTTGTGTGTATCAAACGTCACAACGTAACTGGGTGACTATAAAGATGCTCTACAGGTATCTCCGAAGGTGTTTGTTGAGCTGGCATGGATCGAGACTGGGATTTGTTACTCCGTATGACGGAGAGGTATCTCAGGGCCCACTCGGTAATACAACATCACAATAAGCCTTGCAAGCAATGTGACTAAAGTGTTAGCCATGGGATCTTGTATAACATAACAAGTAAAGAGACTTGCCGGTAACGAGATTGAACTAGGTATAGAGATACCGACGATCGAATCTCGGGCAAGTAACATACCGAAGAACAAAGGGAACATCGTACAGGATTAACTGAATCCTTGACATAGAGGTTCAACCGATAAAGATCTTCGTAGAATATGTAGGAACCAATATGGGCATCTAGATCCCGCTATTGGTTATTGACCGTAGAGGTGTCTCGGTCATGTCTACATAGTTCTCGAACCCGCAGGGTCTTCACACTTAACGTTCGGTGACATTTCGGTAGTATTGAGTTATGTATGGTGGTGACCGAAGGTTGTTCGGAGTCCCGAATGAGATCCCGGACGTCACGAGGAGCTCCGGAATGGTCCGGAGGTAAATATTGATATATAGGAAGTCCCATTTTGGCTACCAGAAAAGTTTCGGGTATTTCCGGTAGTGTACCGGGAGTGCCGGAGGGCCATCGGGAGGGGCCACCCACGCCGGGAGGCCACATGGGCCTGAGGGGTGTTGCACCAGCCCTTAGTGGGCTGGGCAAACCAGCCCTACAAGGCCCATGCGTCTAGGAAGGTGGGAAAGGCAAAAGCCCAAGAGGGAGGAAGGCTTTCCAAGTAGGATTGGAATCCTACTTGGAGTAGGATTGGAGGTGGACTCCTCCACCTCCACCTTGGTTTGGCCGACCCCTAGGGGGAGCCCTAGGCCGGCTGCCTCCTCCCCCTCCCTCCTATATATACTAGAGGAATAGAGTCCCAAAGACACAAGTCCACGTGCTAGTTCTTTATTCCCTAGTTCCTCCACCAAATAGATTCCGACGGTGCTTAGGCGAAGCCCTGCCGGAATAGTTCCACCACCACCACTGCCGCGTCGTCGCACTGCCAGAGAACTCATCTACCTCTCCGCTCCCTCTTGCTGGATCAAGAAGGCGGAGATCGTCATCGAGCTGTATGTGTGCTAAACGCGAAGGTGCCATCCGTTCGGCACTAGATTGGAAGGACCGTGATTGGATCGCGGGACAGATCGTGATTGGATCGCGAGACGGATCATGATGGGATCGCGGGACGGCTTGCAATTTGGATCGCGAAGACGTTCGACTACATCAACCGCGTTTCTTAACGCTTCCGCTTAGCGATCTACAAGGGTATGTAGATCCACTCTCCCTCTCGTAGATGCTCATCACCATGGATAGATCTTGCATGTGCGTAGGAAATTTTTGTTTCCCATGCAACGTTTCCCTACAGTGGTATCAGAGCTAGGTCTATGTATAGATGAGATCACGAGTAGAACACAAAGGAGTTTGTGGGCGTTGATATTCAGATTGCTCCTCCCTTGGTATTTTCTTGATTCGACGGTATTGTGGGATGAAACGGCCCGGACCAACCTTACTCGTACGCTTACGAGAGACCGGTTCCATCAACTGACATGTAACTTCGTTGCATAAAGATGGCTGGCGGGTGTCTGTCTCTCCCACTTTAGTTGGATCGGATTCGACAAAGGCGGTCCTTGAGAAGGTTGAATAGCAATTTGCGTATCACCGTTATGGTTTTCGCGTAGGTAAGAATTGCTCTTGCTAGATACCCGTAGCAGCCACGTAAAACATGCAACAACAATTAGAGGACGTCTAACTTGTTTTTGCAGGGTATGTTGTGATGTGATATGGCCAATTACATGATGAGATATATGTGATGTATGAGATGATCATGTATTGTATAGAATATCACGACTTGCATGTCGATGAGTACGGCAACCGGCAGGAGCCATAGGGTTGTCTTTAATTGATTTTCGCCGTTTTTGCTTTACTTTATTGCTATGAGTTAGCAATAGTCGTAGAAGCAACAGTCGGTGCGACAACCTCATGGCGACACGTTGATGGAGATCAAGATGATGGAGATCATGGTGTCATGCCGGTGACGATGGAGATCATGCCGGTGCTTTGGAGATGGAGATCAAAAGCACAAGTTCATGGCCATATCATGTCACTTATGATTTGCATGTGATGTTAATCCTTTTATGCATCTTATTTTTCTTAGGACGACGGTAGCATTATAAGGTGATCCCTCACTTAAATTTCAAGATAAAATTGTGTTCTCCCCGAGTGTGCACCGTTGCGAAAGTTCATAATTTCGAGACACCACGTGATGATCGGGTGTGATAGACTCTATGTTCGCATACAACGGGTGCAAGCCAGTGTTGTACGTGCGGAACACTCGGGTTAAACTTGACGAGCCTAGCATGTACAGACATGGCCTCGGAACACAAGAGACCGAAAGGTCAAACATGAGTCATATAGTAGATATGATCAACATGAAGATGTTCACCATTGAAACCACCTCATCTCACATGATGATCGGACTTGAGTTGGTGAATTTGGATCATGTGACACTCGAACGACCAGAGGGATGTCAATTTGAGTGGGAGTTTTTTAAGTAATATGATTAACTAAACTCATTATCATGAACATAGTCAAAATGTCTTTGCAAATTATGTTGTAGATTACTAGCTCACGTTGTAGCTCCCTTGAATTTTTATATGTTCCTAGAGAAATAGAGTTGAAAGATGATGGTAGCAATAATGCAGACTGGGTCCGTGATCTGAGGATTGTCCTCATTGCTACACAGAAGGCTTATGTCCTTAATGCATCGCTCGGTACGCCACCCCCTCAAGCGTCGTCTGTAGATGTTGTGAACATCTGACAGGCACGTTCTGATGACTACTTGATAGTTCAGTGCGTCATGCATTACGGCTTAGAATTGAGGCTCCAAAACGTTTTGAACGTCACGGAACATATGAGATGTTCTAAGAGCTGAAATTGGGATCTCAGGCTCATGCCCGTGTTGAGAGGTATGAGACCTCCAACAAGATTATTTGCCTGCAATATGAAGGTGAATAGCTCAATCGGTGAGCATGTGCTCAGATTGTCTGGGTGCTACAATCGCTTGAATCGAGTGGGAGTTGATCTTCCAGATAAGATAGTGATTGATATAGTTCTCCAAGTCACTGTCACTAAGCTACTAGAGCTTCGTGATGAAATATAAAATGCCAGGGATGGAAATAATGATCCCTGAGCTATTCGCGATGTTTGACACCGCGAAGGTAGAAATCAAGAAGGAGCATCAAGTGTTGATGGTTAGTGAAACAACTAGTTTCGAGAAGGGCAAGGGCAAGGAGGGAAACTTCATGGATGGCAAGTCAGTTGCTGCTCCAGTGAAGAAACCCAAGGTTGAACCCAAACCCGAGACTAAGTGCTTCTATTATGAGGAGAACGGTCACTGAAGCGGAACAACCCTAGATACTTGGTAGATAAGAAGGCTGGCAACGTCGACAGAAGTATATTTGATATACGTGTTATTGATGTGTACCTTACTAGTACTCCTAGTAGCACCTGGGTATTGGATACTTGTTCGGTTGCTAAATATTAGTAACTCAAAATAAAAGCTACGGAATAAACGGAGGCTAGCTAAGGGTGAGGTGACGATGAGTGTTGGAAGTGTTTCCAAGGTTGATGTGATCACCATCGCACGCTCTCTCTACCTTCGGGATTAGTGATGAACCTAAATAAATGTTATTTGGTGTTTGCATTGAGCATGAACGTGATTAGATCATGTTTATTGCAATACGGTTATTCATTTAAGTTAGAGAATAATGGTTATTCTGTTTACATGAATAATACCTTCAATGGTCATGCACCCAATGAGAATGGTTTATTGTATCTTGATCGTAGTGATACACATGTTCATAATATTGATGCCAAAATATACAAAGTTAATAATGATAGTACCACATACTTGTGGCACTGCCGCTAAATGTCATATTGGTGTAAAGTGCATGAAGAAACTCCATGCTGATGGATCTTTGGACTCATTCGATTTCGAATCGGTTGAGACATGCGGACCATGCCTCATGGGCAAGATGACTAAGACCCTATTTTCCGGTATGATGGAGCGGGCAAGTGACTTATTGGAAATGATACATGTTGATGTATTCGGTCCAATGAGTGTTGTAGCGTGCGGTGGATATCGTTATTTTCCAACCTTCACTGATGATTTGAGTAGATATAGGTATATTTACTCAATGAAACACAAGTCTGAAACGTTTGAAAAGTTCAAACAAATTCAGAGTGAAGTTTGAGATCATCGTGACAAGAAGATAAAATGTCTACGATATGATCATGGAGGTGAATATCTGAGTTACGAGTTTGGTATGCAACTTTAGACAATGTGGAAGTTGTTTCACAACTCACGCCGCCTGGAACACCATAGTGTGATGGTGTGTCCGAACGTCGTAGTCGTGCTCTATTGGATATGGTACGTACTATGATGTCTCTTATCGATTTGCCACTATTGTTTTGGGGTTATGCATTAGAGACAACTACATTCACTTTAAATAGGGCACCATCTAAGTCCGTTGAGATGACACCGTATGAATTTTGGTTTGGCAGAAACCTAAGCTGTCATTTCTCAGAGTTTGGGAATACGACGCTTATGTCTGATAAGCTCGATCCCAAAGCGGAAAGGTGCATCTTCATAGAATACCCTAAGGAAACAGTTGGGTACACCTTCTATCTCAGATCCAAGGGCAAAGTGTTTGTTGCTAAAAACGGGTCCTTTCTCGAGAAAGAGTTTCTCTCGAAAGAATTGAGTGGGAGGAAAAGTATAACTTGATGAGGTTATTGAACCGTAACTTCAGTTGGATGGTAGCACGGCACAGAAAGATGTTTCTGCGGCGCCTACATCAAATTGAAGAGGAAGCTAATGATGATGATCATGAAACTTCGGATCAAGTTACTACCGAATCTCATAGGTCGACAAGGACGCGTACTGCCCTAAGTGGTACGGCAATTCTGTCTTGAAAATCATGTTGTTAGACGACGATGAGCCTACAGACTATAAAGAAGCGATGGTGGGCCCGGATTCCAACAAATGGCTAGGAGCCATGAAATCCGAGATAGGATCCATGTATGAAAACCAAGTATGGACTTTGGTAGACTTGCCCGTTAAACGGCAGGTCGTTGAGTACAAATGGACCTTTAAGAAGAAGACAGATGCTGATGGTAAATGTCACCATTTATAAAGCTTGACTTGTCGCAAAGAAGTTTCCGACAAGTTCAAGGAGTTGACTACAATGAGACTTTCTCACCCGTAGCGATGCTAAAGTCTGTTGGAATTATGTTAGCAGTTGCTGCATTTTTCGATTATGAAAACTGGCAGATGGATGTCAAAACAGAGTTTCCTTAACGGTTTCCGTGAGGAAAGGTTGTATGTGATACAACCAGAAGGTTTTGTCAGTCCTAAGGATGCTAAAATGTATGCAAGCTCCAGCAATCCTTCAATGGACTGGAGCAAGCATCTTGGAGTTGGAATATGCGCTTTGATGAGGTGATCAAAGTTTTTGGGTCTATACAAAGTTTATGAGAAACTTGTATTTACAATAAAGTGAGTGGGAGCACTATAGAATTTCTGCTAAGTATATGTCGATGCCATATTGTTGATAGGAAATGATGTAGAATTTCTGGAAAGCATAAAGGGTTGTTTGAAAAGTAGTTTTTCAAAGGAAAACCTGGAAAGAAGCTACTTAAATATTGGGCATCAGGATCTATATAGATAGATCAAGACGTCTGATAAAACTTTCAATGAGTACATACCTTGACAAGATTTTGAAAGAGTTCAAAATGGATCAGTCAAAGAAAGAGTTCTTGCCTGATTTGTAAGGAGTGGAGTTGAGTGAGACTCAAAGCTTGACCACGGCAGAAGAAAGAGAAAGGACGAAGGTCGTCCCCTATGCCTTATCCATTGGCTCTGTATAGTATGCTATGCTGTGTACCGCACCTGGTGTGTGCCTTGCCATGAGTCTGTCAAGGGGTACAAGAGTGGTCCAGGAGTGGATCACTGAATAGTGGTCAAAATTATCCTTAGTAACTAGAGGACTAAGGAAATGTTTCTCGATTATGGAGGTGATAAATAGTTCGTCGTAAAGGGTTACGTCGATGCAAGCTTTGACACCTATCCGGACGACTCTGAGTAGCAGTCTGGATACGTATAGTGGAGCAACCATTTGGAATAGCTCCAAGTGGAGCGTGGTACCATCTGCAGTATGACGTATAGATTTGCAAAGAACACACAGATCTGAATGTTGCAGACCGTTGACTAAAGACCTCTCTCACATGCAAAGCATGATCGAACCCCAGAACTCATTGGGTGTTAGATTCATAACAATGTAAATCACATGGTGATGTGAGCTAGATTATTGACTCTAGTGCAAGTGGGAGACTGTTGGAAATATGCCCTAGAGGCAATAATAAAATGGTTATTATTATATTTCCTTGTTCATGATAATCGTTTATTATCCATGCTATAATTGTATTGATTGGAAACTCAATTGCATGTGTGGATACATAGACAACACTGTGTCCCTAGTATGCCTCTAGTAGACTAGCTCGTTGATCAAAGATGGTCAAGGTTTCCTAGCCATAGACATGAGATGTCATTTGATAAACGGGATCACATCATTAGGAGAATGATGTGATGGACAAGACCCAAACTATGAACGTAGCATATGATCGTGTCAGTTTATTGCTATTGTTTTCTGCATGTCAAGTATCTGTTCCTATGACCATGAGATCATGCAACTCACTGACATCGGAGGAATACCTTGTGTGTATCAAACGTCACAATGTAACTGGGTGACTATAGAGATGCTCTACAGGTATCTCCGAAGGTGTCTGTTGAGCTGGCATGGATCGAGACTGGGATTTGTTACTCCATATGATGGAGAGGTATCTCAGGGCCCACTCGGTAATACAATATCACAATAAGCCTTGCAAGCAATGTGACTAAAGTGTTAGCCACGGGATCTTGTATTACGTAACGAGTAAAGAGACTTGCCGGTAACGAGATTGAACTAGGTATAGAGATACCGACGATCGAATCTCGGGCAAGTAACATACCGAAGAACAAAGGGAACAACGTATGGGATTAACTGAATCCTTGACATAGAGGTTCAACCGATAAAGATCTTCGTAGAATATGTAGGAACCCATATGGGCATCCAGGTCCCGCTATTGGTTATTGACCGTAGAGGTGTCTCGGTCATGTCTACATAGTTCTCGAACCCGCAGGGTCTGCACACTTAACGTTCGGTGACGTTTCAGTAGTATTGAGTTATGTATGGTGGTGACCGAAGGTTGTTCAGAGTCCCAGATGAGATCCCGGACGTCACGAGGAGTTCCGGAATGGTCCGGAGGTAAAGATTGATATATAGGAAGTCCCGTTTTGGCCACCAGAAAAGTTTCGGGTATTTCCGGTAGTGTACCGGGAGTGCCGGAGGGCCATCGGGAGGGGCCACCCACGCCGGGAGGCCACATGGGCCTGAGGGGTGTTGCACCAGCCCTTAGTGGGCTGGGCAAACCAGCCCTACAAGGCCCATGCGGCTAGGAAGGTGGGAAAGGCAAAAGCCCAAGAGGGAGGAAGGCTTTCCAAGTAGGATTGGAATCCTACTTGGAGTAGGATTGGAGGTGGACTCCTCCACCTCCACCTTGGTTTGGCCGACCCCTAGGGGGAGCCCTAGGCCGGCTGCCTCCTCCCCCTCCCTCCTATATATACTAGAGGAATAGAGCCCCTAAGACACAAGTCCACGTGCTAGTTCTCTATTCCCTAGTTCCTCCACCAAATAGATTCCGACGGTGCTTAGGCGAAGCCCTGCCGGAATAGTTCCACCACCGCCGCCGCCGCGCCGTCGCGCTGCCAGAGAAATCATCTACCTCTCCGCTCCCTCTTGCTGGATCAAGAAGGCGGAGATCGTCATCGAGCTGTACGTGTGCTGAACGCGGAGGTGCCGTCCGTTCGGCACTAGATTGGAAGGACCGTGATTGGATCGCGGGACGGATCGTGCTTGGATCGCGAGATGGATCGTGATGGGATCGCGGGATGGCTTGCGATTTGGATCGCAAAGACGTTCGACTACATCAACCGCGTTTCTTAACGCTTCCGCTTAGCGATCTACAAGGGTATGTAGATCCATTCTCCCTCTCGTAGATGCTCATCACCATGGATCGATCTTGCGTGTGCGTAGGAAAATTTTTGTTTCCCATGCAACGTTTCCTTATAGTAGGGGCACCCAGGACCGTCGTCGCCTGCCCCTCCAGGCCCACAGACTTGGTCCCAGCAAGCCCCTTCGCGGAGCCATCCACGGGGGCATAATCCTTCAGCATGTCCCGCCCATCCGAGCCCAGGTCTTCCCATTCAGAGCGAGTGAAGTGCGGGCCCCCACTGGGCTTGGCCGGGCCGTTGGCGTCGCCCCCGTGCTCCTCAGGGGAGGAAGGCCTAGGCGGAGGAGGAGGAGGTGGAGCATGGAGGTTCTCCGCCCCCTCGGCACGAACCCGGAACCGGAGACCCTCTGAGGATGGGAAGACATCGATGGAACCACGAACACAGAGAGGATCGATGCACCATACTTTAATGCGGGCCGGGCCAAGGAGCTGCAAGGATTCAGAATCAACTTCAATAGGCTTGCCAATCAAAACACCGTAGGCCATGAGGAAGGAGGTGGAGCGCAAGGCAGGAGTGATGACCCACAAGTATAGGGGATCAATCGTAGTCCTCTCGATAAGTAAGAGTGTCGAACCCAACGAGGAGCAGAAGGAAATGACAAGCGGTTTTCAGCAAGGTAATTTCTGCAAGCATTGAAATTGTAGGTAACAGATAGTTTGATAGCAAGATAATTAGTAACGAGCAAGTAACGGTAATGATAAGTAAGGTGCAGCAAGGTAGCCCAATCCTTTTGTGGCAAAGGACATGCCAGAACAGTCTCTAGTAATAGGCAAAGTGTTCTTGAGGGTACACGGGAATTTCATCTAGTCACTTTTATCATGTTGGTTTGATTCGTGTTCGCTACTTTGATAATTTGATATGTGGGTGGACCGGTGCTTGGGTGCTGTTCTTACTTGAACAACCTCCCACTTATGATTAACCCCCTCGCAAGCATCCGCAACTACGAGAAAAGTATTACGATAAAATCTAACCATAGCATTAAACGTTTGGATCCAAATCAGCCCCTTACGAAGTAGCGCATAAACTAGGGTTTAAGCTTCTATCACTCTAGCAACCCATCATCTAATAAATACTCCACAATGCATTCCCTTAGGCCCATGAATGGTGAAGTGTCATGTAGTCGACGTTCACATGACACCACTAAGGGAATCACAACATACATATCATCAAAATATCAAACACATATCAAATTCACATGATTACTTGCAACATGACTTCTCCCGTGACCTCAAGAACAAAGGTAACTACTCACAAATAATAATCATGCTCAAGATCAGAGGGGTATTGAATAGCATAATGGATCTGAACATTTAATCTTCCACCAAATAAACCATATAGTAATCAACTACGCAAGGTAATCAACACTACTAGTCACCCACAGGTACCAATCTGAGGTTCCGGTACAAAGATTGAACACAAGAGATGAACTAGGGTTTGAGAGGAGATGGTGCTGTTGAAGATGTTGATGAAGATTGGCCTCCCAAAGATGAGAGGGGTGTTGGTGATGATGATGGCTTTGATTTCCCCCTCTGGGAGGGAAGTTCCCCCGGCGGAATCGCTCCGTCGGAGGGCAAAAGTGCTCGTGCCCAAGTTCCGCCTCGAGGCGGCGGCGCTTCGTCCCGAAAGTCCTCCTCTAATTTTTTCTAGGTAAAAAGTGATTATATACCAGAAGATGGGCACCGGAGGTGGGCCGAGGAGGGCACAACCCACCAGGGCGCGCCCAGGGGGCCTCGCGCCCTAGTGTCTTGTGCCCACCAGGGTGGCCCCCTCCGGTAGTTCTTTGCTCCATTATTTTTTATTAATTCCAAAAATAATCTCCGTAAAGTTTCAGCTTCATTGAAGTTGTGCAGAATAGGTATCTCTGATGTGCTTTTCTTCGGTCTGGAATTCCAGCTGTCGGTATTTTCCCTCTTTGTGTAAACCTTGCATATTATGAGAGAAAAGGCATTAGAATCACTCCCTAAAGCATTATTATTCAACAAAATATAATAAATAACAGTAGGAAATCATGATGCAAAATGGACGTATCAACTCCCCCAAGCTTAGACCTCACTTGTCCTCAAGCAAAAGCCGATATTGAAAAGCATGTCCACATGGTTTGAGAGGGAGGTGTTGATAAAAACAAAATACGGACATAGTAGCATCATGCTTATTGTCATAATAGCAACAAACTCTAACATAAAATTTATTCAATACATTTTTATCATATAACTTCTCATGAAGTGGTAACGATTCATCACAACATAGAAGTATGAAGCATAAACCTCATTGGAAACCAACAAACTATGTTCTTAGTCAACTTTGCAACTACAATTCATCATATTTTCTGGAAGGGTCTCATGTCAGAGCCTTTTGGCAAGTCCACATGCTCAACCATCATTTAGTCTTATAGTTTTGCCTCCCAACGTATTCACCTCAAGGGTGATGTCAACAATAATAACTCATGCCCACTCATATCCAAGTGGCCATATGTGCCTAGATCTTTCCTCACGACATGATGCTTGCAAAAGGAAAAAGTAAAAAGAAATAGGGAAGAATACTTTGACTCTTGCATAAAAGTAAATACATAAAAGTAAAAGATAGTCCCTTCGCAGAGGGAAGCAGAGGTTGTCATGCACTTTTTGGTTTGTATGCCCAATCCCTTAATGTAAAAGAATGTCATGCTATATTGCCCCCTATGATAGCAACCTTTATTATGTAGTCCGTCGCTTTTATTACTTTGCCATCATAAGTTTGTATTGCGCTCAATTTTCTCTTACACTAATTGATCAAAACACGTTTAGAAGCAATTTTTATTGCCTTATTGCACCGATGACAACTTACTTAAAGGATCTTACTCGATCCGTAGGTAGGTATGGTGGACACTCAAAGAATGAATTTGGGTTTGGGTTTTTGGATGCACAAGTAGTATCTCTACTTAGTGCGGAATTTTTGGCTAGCAAAGATATTGAGCAAGCACCACATGTTGAAGGATCTATGACAATATAACTTCTATGTGGATATGAACAGGCATAAATAATTACGTTGTCTTCCTTGTCCAATGTCAACAGTTTTGACATATAATATTTGATGGGGGCTCACAATCATAAAAGATGTCCAAGATAGTGTATTTGCATGTGAATCTTCTCTTCCCTTATTAATTCTTTCATGAATTGCATCATTGACCAATGTTGTGTTTGTCAATTTCCAATAAATTTTACTACTTATGCTTTTTCTTTATGTGATGCCATTACTCACCATAAGATTAGCATATGATTCTTTTCATTTATTTCCCTTTCCTTTTATTTTGATTGCAACAAGAAGGTAGAGAGGCAAAACTCAAACTAACTTTATTATATAACTCTCACTCGATTACATAGATAGATAGGCCACGAAACTAACACACAAAAATAGATCATGCTAAACTTTTATTCAACTAAAGCAAAGGGAAACTAAAGATTGAACTAAAATAGGTAAGGATGAATAAAAGTGATGGTGATACGATACCGGGGCACCTCCCCCAAGCTTGGCTCAAGCCAAGGGGAGTGCCCATACCCGTGTGCTCAAGTCTCCTTTGGTGGGGGTGATGAAGAAGGTGGTGGTGAGGTGTCACACTTCAGACTCAAAAGGCGCTCCAATTTGTGGATGACTCTCCGAAGGGTATTGTTGTGCTCCTCCAGCAAAATATTTTCACGAATGAGAAATTTATTCTAAACACGGACCGCTTCGAAAGCCCTAAAAGCTTCGATTTCAATAGGGGTGAGATGACTGTTGATACGTCTCCAACGTATCTATAATTTTTGCTTGTTCCATGCTGTTATATTATTATTCTTGGATGTTTTACAATCATTTTATGACAACTTTATATCATTTTTTGGGACTAACCTAGTGACATAGTGCCAAAGTGCCAGTTGCTGTTTTTTGCTTGTTTTTTACTTCGCAGAATATCAGTACCAAACGGAGTCCAATCGCGACGGAACTTTTTGGAGATTTTTTCTGGACCAGAAGACACCCAGTGGGCCAAAGAAGTACCGAAGAAGTGGGCCGAGGAGACCAAAACCCACCAGGGCGCGCCAGGGGGGCCCCGGCGCGCCTTGATGGGTTGTGCCCTCCTCGGGACCCCTCTCCACCGCCTCTGATGCCTATAAATTCCCAAATATTCCAAAAACCCTAGAGGAGTCGACGAAACACAATTCCAGCCGCCGCAAGTTCCAGAACCGCGAGATCCAATCTAAACACCATCACGGAGGGGTTCATCTTCCTCATAGGTGCCTCTCCAATGATGCGTGAGTAGTCCACCATAGACCTACGGGTCCATAGGCAGTAGCTAGATGGCTTCCTCTCTCTCTCTTATGATTCTTAATACAATGGTCTCTTGGCGATCTATTTGATGTAAACTTTTGCGGTGTGTTTGTTGGGATCCGATGAATTTTGAGTTCATGATCAGTTTCTATCCATGAATATTATTTGAGTCTTCTTTGATCTCTTATATGCATGATTACTTATAGCCTCGTATTTCTTCTTTGAATCTTTGGTTTAGTTAGGCCAACTAGATTGATTTTTCTTGCCATGGGAAGAGGTGCTTTGTGATGGGTTCGATCTTGCAGTGTTCTTTCCCATTGACAGAAGGGGCAGCAAGACACGCATGTATCGTTGCTATTAAGGATAACAAGATGGGGTCTATTCCTACATGAAAAGATCTTGTCTACATCATGTCATCGTTCTTATTACATTACTCCGTTTTTCCATGAACTTAATACACTAGATGCATGCTGGATAGTGGTCGATGTGTGGAGTAATAGTGGTAGATGCAGGCAGGAGTCGGTCTACTTATCTTGGACGTGATGCCTATATAACACTACTAGGGAAAAGCCTAGCAGTAGCGCGGGTATTATGTATAGCAGTAGTGCGGGCACCCGCGCTACTGATACGGCGCTACAGCTAACCTGTAGCAGTAGCGCGTGTTGGCCCGCGCTGCTGCTATACATGCGTAGCAGTAGCGAGCTCGAAATAAGAGCGCTACTGCTAATATCTGTAGCGCCTTGTACTAGACCGCGCTACTGGTAATGGCGCGCTGCTGCTAACTTTACTCCCCGCGCTACTGCTAACTTTATTAGTTTCTGATTTTTTTTTCTGCATATTTGTTTTGTATTTGAACAGGCTTTATACAAGAATCTTTACCACATACAAATGTCATCATCATACACATACAAATGGCTGCGAGACCACGAATATAATCATAGCATATACATACAAATAGTCTCATCAAATCATGTCATCATCATAATCATCATCCAACACAAAGTGGTCTCTCGTCATCATCTCGAAAATAGCGATACAAGTCTCGAATACTTGCAACTACATCGTCATCCATCTAAACAATGATATACGCGAGAAGAGCTATCACTATGAGTGAGAGCAGAACTATGTAGTACATGAGGCGGCGGTTATAAGTCCTCTCTCGCGCTAGCGTGAGCCTCCTCACGTAACTAGCTTCTGCTTCTTGTCTGCTTTTGAAGCCTTTATGGCAGACGCCCGAGACCCCCTCCACTTGCGCCTGACACTCGGACCACTCGTCGTATACTCCCGGAACCTTTCCTTTGTACACGACATAGCACCGGTACTTCGCCATTAAGAATCTAGGTACCTGTTAGAGATGCATCTTCATCAAGAGAATGTACAATCATATGCAACAAAATATACTTGAGCAACACAAAAAAGAAAGGGTTAGCAACTAGATGCAACATATAGTAAACATAAATAATCAACGCAGTTTCATCGTACGCAAACTAATTAACTAGAGGTACGCAGGTCATCGTACCCAAACTAATAAAGTAGCGTTACGCAAGTTCGGTAGGGACCGTGGACATCACAAAGTTTCATCGCTACAGAAAGTATACAAGTTCAACCGACACATATCATCATCATCGGCATCGTAAATCACTAGAACTTCCATCCTTCCAGATCATCGAGGATGGACCCTAGCTTCTTGAATGGCGTGAGGTCCTGACGTTGCATGCCTATGCAAGTTCGGACGTCAGCTCGCGATATAGGGCCGTGGTGGAACATCCCCTTCACTTCGACGACTTCTTTCATGATGATCGTCGCAATGTCCCTCTGGATGCAAAAGAAGTCATCTTTAAGTTTATAATCCGCTTCTCCTTGAGATTCTACCCACTTGCAGATATGATCATCATTTCTGGTTGTCATGCGAAGCTTTTGGTGATCCCTTCTGAACTCCATCATGAGATGGAGGAGGTAAAATCCATCGTTCGTACTTGATTTCGGGACATGGATGCAGCAGAAGTTGGTTTTATGCGAAAAACCCGTCTTGCGGTTCCTTTGTTTCCTGATCTGCATGTGGCCACCCCTCAAGCTGAAGCCTTGGAGAGCATCATCTAGAATATTCATTACGTGGGTGTAGTCCTTCTTCTCGTTGTTTCTGGTAGGGTCGAAATACACGGCGTGGGAGACTCGCGGGTAAAGAACGATAAGGACGGCGCGACCGTTGCCGCGGGAAAAAAAACACCTCAAATTATTCTCCATATGAGCGAGAAGGAATGATTGAAATGTACGAAAGGGTTGTCCGGCACTGACTTACTTTGGATGATAAGGCAGGAGGACAATTTCCTGGTCCTTATTCTGTACCATGAAGTTTTTGAGGTACTCCCTAGCAGTTTTATGCTCAAAGTCGCCGAGACTCAAGAAGGACTCGTGCATGTAGTATGGATCCGCCACACAGATTTGCGAGACTTCTTCTGTCTTCATGACGGAGCTCATATATAGCGCAAAAAGGCGGACGATTGTACAATCGAGCCGCCTTGTCAGAAACATCTCGAAGATATGATCAAACCGCAGGAAGAACACCTCCGCGGGCCGTGTGTCGACGTAGCACTTCCCCTCAGGCACACGAGCCACGTATGTCGGATATCCTGGATCCTTCGAGGCTAGTAGGCTTTTCTCAGTCGACAGCACATGGTCGGGCAGTCTCCTGAGATCCCCGTATATTGCCTCCAGCGGTTTCGGCGGTAGCATCGGCTCGCCCGTGACATGGAACATGGCCACCGTCTGGCTGCTATGTGCTCTGGCTTGTTTGTAGGTAGCTGAGCCTATCTTCCCCGGTCTCTTCCTCTTCTTTTTCTTGGGCTGACCTTCCAGACCCTTCCTTAACCCCTGCCCCAGTGTTGTCGGGCTAAGCACTACTGTACGACCCCCTGCATCTTCAGGCGTGTCCTGTGAGGATTGCATGAAGAGAGACTTCATGCAATCCCTGCTAGGACGTTCCTGCTCGGGCAGATCATCCATATCCTCATTAGCATGCTGATAGCCCGAGTCGTCATATGGCTGACTCATCATATCTAAGTCACCGTCACAGGCGCCTGTATTGAGGAACCGAAGAGGGTCCTCCTCCATCTCATCATCCATTCTTTGTTCTACGGTGGCGATTACATCAGCCACTATTGGACCCCCTTCATCACGTCATCCGCCGCTCTCACCCGGCACTACAGGCGCTGGTAATTGCGTAGGCGGGGTGGTGGTGTCCATACCTGCTTGTTGATGTGTGGTTATTGGTGTGCTCTCGGCCGGCTCCAGACGAAGAAGATTCTTCGGCCATAGCAGCACCCAACCCTTGCAGCTTCCAATCCGCGACGGGGTCTCGTCGTCCTCTCCCCCTAGCCGTACTGGAGGAGGCAAATCCTCGTGCCCCGATTTCACACTCGACAAGGTAACCCTGAAGTGCCCACTGGGCATCGGCTGGCCGTGGAACGTGAGTTCCAAGGGCTTCGTTATCACCCCCTTTCCCATGTCCACCTTCTGGCCTTTGATCAAGTAGAGTACGGTGCACGGGGTTTCGTCGGCCTGCAAACACATGTCTGCGGCGTAAAACATCCGAAAGGCAACGAAAATGGAATATTCTAGATATTTGTTGGTGCGACATGTAATTACCGTGAGGGCGTCGAGCTCAGCCAAAGACGAAGGCCCGCCTAGCGCTCCAGAGACTGAGGACGGGCTGCTATGAGCGGGTGTGGGTGCGGGTGCGGGAGCAGGCCCGGTTGCGTGAGCAGGTGATGGTGCGGTGGTGTTGTTCACCGAGTTGCTCTCGACGAAACTGGGCATGGGGAAATCATCTACCGTCTTGTCTGGATTTTCCTTCGTCCAGTTGATGATAGCCGGGATCAAGTTAGTAGCGAAATCATTTCTGCAGGCATGTACAGCTGCATCGACTGCCTGCTGTAGCAACTCATTTTTCTCCTCGGCTGCTTTTTCCGCGTCCCCAGCTGCTTTTTTCTCGAACGCAAGCTTCACCTTCTCGTCGATGTCCGTCTGACTAAACTTCTTTTTCTGCTTCTTGGCCTCCGGGCCCTCATTGTAAAACACCTTCCACGTGGCGCCGTCTCCGGCGCCGTGCACACGTCCATATTGCGGCCGCTGGCCCAAAGGGAGTCCCTTAAGTTCGTTCAAGGCCCGGTTGAGAGGGGTGTCCCACTTGGGCCTCATCGGCGAAGTAGGGCTTTCGGCTGCAAGCTGGTGTTGCTTCTCCTGCAGAAGGAACGTGAACTGTTTACGAATGTGTAGTCGACTTGATCAGAAGCTAAATGTAAGGTGGTAAAAGAATAATTACCAGTATTCTAATCAATTTCCTCGTGATCTGGTCCGTGTAAAAAACCTTCTTTTCCTTGTCCCACTTGTAGCGGGCCCTAATGAAGTCACGCTCCAAGGGGTTGGTGAACTTCGCGAAGGGGTCTGGGAGACCCGCGGCTTCACGTTCCGCGTCCTCCTTATCCCATATGGGCCTTTTGCCAAGGTAGCCACGGCTTCCGAGGCGATGCTTCCCCGTGTTCCTTTGCTGAAGGCTCTTGAATTTCGCAGCCTTAGCCTTGGCTGCCTCGGTAGCGCAAGTGTCCTTGAACTTTTCGAACTCCTCTTCCGTAAGTGTCGGATTTTACTCCAGAATCTTGGACAGGGGTTCCTTAGCCTCAATAGCTCGTTTCACCCTCTCTTTCCAGGAGGCCAAATCATTGCTGAACATGCCCATGGCGTGATTGTTAATCTTTTTCATCTTCGGATCATCCCACGGTTGTTCTATGCTATCATCCCGGTCGGGGAACTTGAATCTCTTGTGCAACTTCATCAGGAGCAACTGCCTCAAATGTCCGTTACTCCTTAAGTCATCGCCGTTGATGCTCGTGCATTCCCGTAGGATGCATCCTACTTGGTTCCCATAGCACTTGCGAGGTTCTTCCAGCTCTAATGGCTCAAACTTGCCAGGGGCCATCTTTGTGATCACCAGTCGTCCGATGCCGAGTTTGTTAGGTTTCTGCTTCTTCTGCTTCTTCTTTTCGGTAGCGGCATCGGCGCCGGTACATTCCCCGCCGGTACCTTCCCCGCCGGTCTCGGCGCCGCCATCGGTGCCGGCGCCGTCGGTGTCGATGTCGGCGTCAGTACCATCATCGAGGCCGACCTGCAAACCTTGACTGTGCTTAGCAGACAAAAAGTCGAGGTACTGTTGTTCACCCTCATAATCCATCTCGTCTGCATCTTGGTCAGAAGGCCCGGTTTCTTCGTTGTTCGACATGTTTCCTATGATTAAGTCTCCTCATTTAATTCTAACACTAAAAAAAAATGAGAAATGACATAAAAAAAGATCACCTACTTTCTAACACAAGTCATGCCAAAATTCACGGAAAATTTCGGCATGACCTTTGCTAAAAAGTGGACATATCGAGCGCCT